>CM072803.1:33115236-35609731 GCA_037013495.1 Hippophae tibetana
ATATTATTAACATCAAAAAATAATTAAAAATGAGAAGTATTAATGTCTTATAAAATAATTAATAAACAAAATTTCTAAAGTTGTTTTTGCTATTAACTTATAAGAACTTCTATTTAAATATTTGATAATTATAACAAAATAAAATTTTAAGCATTTATTTTTACCTACTTTTTAAAAAAATATATATACATAAAAAAATGTTTAAGTTTTATTTTACATATACTTATTTTTACTCATATTTTCTCATTATTTTCTTTACTTTGTAAGTGTTCATTCCAAGTACAGCCACATTCGACTGAAACTTATTAGCTAACTACCAATAGAAAAATGTGATGATTATAGGTTAGTGTATACATCATTTTTAAACATCTTGTTACCTTCCCAGAATAATTTCAATGGTGCATGAACTTAATATTTCCCATCATCTTTATTTGCTACTTATTCTAAGAATTGGTTTGAAATAAAATTCTACGGGATACAGCAAAAAAAAAGTTAAATTCATCAAGTTAGATTCCAGTACAACAAGAATAAATTATTAATAAGTTAAAAATATTAACGTTAAAAAAAAAATAAAAATCAGAAGTATTATCCTCTAATAAAAAAATTAATAAACAAAATTTCTAATGTTTGATTGTTTGTCGTATTAACTTATAAGAAATTCTATGAAATATTTGATAATTATAAGAAAATAAAATTTGCAGTATTTATTTCCCCTACATTTTTTAAACAATATATACAAAAACATATGTTTAGTTTTCTTTTACGTTTACCTATTTTTACTCAATTTTATCATTATTTCCTTTCCTTTGTAAGTCTTGATTCCAAGTAATGCGTCATTCAGCCAAATGTTTTTACCTAACTACGAATAGAAAAAGTTGATGATTAGAGGTTGGTGTATACATCATTTATAAACGTCTCGTTACCTTGGCCGAAATATTTCTATGGTGCATGAACTCAATATTTCCCTTCATCTTTATTTCCTTCTTACTCTAAGAATTGGTTTGAAACAGAAATTGGATGGGAAATAGGTAAAACCAAAGGTAAATTCAACACGTTCAATTCCAGTACTACAAGAGTAACTAATTAATAAGTTAAAAATATTAACGTCAAAAAATAATTAAAAATGAGAAGTATTAACGTCTTATAAAAAAATTAACAAACAAAATTTCTAAAGTTTGATTGTTTTTGCTATTAACTTATAAGAACTTCTATTTAAATATTTGATAATTATAAGAAAATAAAATTTTGAGCATTTATTTTCCCTACTTTTTAAAAAATATATATATACATAAAAAAATGTTTAAGATTTCTTTTATATATACTTATTTTTACTCATATTTTCTCATTATTTTCTTTACTTTGTAAGTGTTCATTCCAAGTACAGCCACATTCGACTGAAACTTATTAGCTAACTACCAATAGAAAAAGGTGATGAATATAGGTTAGTGTATACATCTTTTGTAAACATCTTGTTACCTTGCCAGAAATATTTCAATGGTGCATGAACTCAATATTTCCCATCATCTTTATTTGCTACTTACTCTAAGAATTGGTTTGAAATAAAATTCTACGGGATATAGCAAATACAAAAGTTAAATTCATCACGTTAGCTTCGAGTACAAGGGGAATAATTTATTAATAAGTTAAAAATATTAACGTTAAAAAATAAATAAAAATCAGAAGTATTAACCTCTAATAAAAAAATTAATAAACAAAATTTCTAATGTTTGATTGTTTGTCGTATTAACTTATAAGAAATTCTATTTAAATATTTGAAAATTATAAGAAAATAAAATTTGGAGTATTTATTTCCCCTAATTTTTTAAAAAATATATATACATAAAAAATGTTTAAGTTTTCTTTTACATATACTTATTTTTACTCATATTTTCTCATTATTTTCTTTACTTTGTAAGTGTTCATTCCAAGTACAGCCACATTCGACTGAAACTTATAAGCTAACTACCAATAGAAAAAGGTGATGAATATAGCTTAGTGTATACATCATTTGTAAGCATCTTGTTACCTTGCCAGAAATATTTCAATGGTGCATGAACTCAATATTTCCCATCATCTTTATTTGCTACTTACTCTAAGAATTCGTTTGAAATAAAATTCTACGGGATATAGCAAATACAAAAGTTAAATTCATCACGTTAGTTTCCAGTACAAGAGGAATAATTTATTAATAAGTTAAAAATATTAACGTTAAAAAAAAAATAAAAATCAAAAGTATTAACCTCTAATAAAAAAATTAATAAACAAAATTTCTAATGTTTGATTGTTTGTCGTATTAACTTATAAGAAATTATATTTAAATATTTGAAAATTATAAGAAAATAAAATTTGGAGTATTTATTTCCCCTACATTTTTAAAACAATATATACAAAAAAATATATTTAGTTTTCTTTTACGTTTACCTATTTTTACTCAATTTTTATCATTAGTTTCTTTCCTTTGTAAGTCTTGATTCCAACTAATGCCTCATTCAGCCGAATGTTTTTACCTAACTACGAATAGAAAAAGTTGATGATAAGGGGTTGGTGTATACATCATTTATAAACGTCTCGTTACCTTGGCAGAAATATTTCTATGGTGCATGAAATCAATATTTCCCTTCATCTTTATTTGCTTCTTACACTAAGAAATGGTTCGAAACAGAAATTCTATGGGAAATAAGTAAAACCAAAGGTAAATTCAACACGTTCAATTCCAGTACTACATGAGTAACTAATTAATAAGTTAAAAATATTAACGTCAAAAAATAATTAAAAATGAGAAGTATTAACGTCTTATAAAAAAATTAACAAACAAAATTTCTAAAGTTTGATTGTTTTTTATATTAACTTATAAGAACTTCTATTTCAATATTTGATAATTATAAGAAAATAAAATTTTGAGCATTTATTTTCCCTACTTTTTTAAAAAATATATATACATAAAAAAATGTTTAAGTTTTCTATTACATATAATTATTTTTACTCATATTTTTTCATTATTTTCTTTACTTTGTAAGTGTTCATTCTAAGTACAGCCACATTCGACTGAAACTTATTAGCTAACTACCAATAGAAAAAGGTGATGATTATAGGTTGGTGTATACATTATTTGTATACATCTAGTTACCTTCCCAGAAATATTTCAATGGTGCATGAACTCAATATTTCCCATCATCTTTATTTGCTACTTACTCTAAGAATTGGTTAGAAATAAAATTTTACGGGATACAGCAATAAAAAAGTTAAATTCATCACGTTAGATTCCAGTACAACAAGAATAAATTATTAATAAGTTAAAAATATTGACGTTAAAAAATAAATAAAAATGAGAAGTATTAACCTCTAATAAAAAAATTAATAAACAAAATTTCTAAAGTTTGATTGTTTGGTGTATTAACTTATACGAAATTCTATGAAATATTTGATAATTATAAGAAAATAAAATTTGGAGTATTTATTTCTCCTACATTTTTTAAACAATATATACAAAAACATATGTTTAGTTTTCTTTTACGTTTACCTATTTTTACTCAATTTTTATCATTATTTTCTTTCCTTTGTAAGTCTTGATTCCAAGTAATGCGTCATTCAGCCAAATGTTTTTACCTAACTACGAATAGAAAAAGTTGATGATTAGAGGTTGGTGTATACATCATTTATAAACGTCTCGTTACCTTGGCAGAAATATTTCTATGGTGCATGAACTCAATATTTCCCTTCATCTTTATTTGCTTCTTACTCTAAGAATTGGTTTGAAACAGAAATTCTATGGGAAATAGGTAAAACCATAGGTAAATTCAACACGTTCAATTCCAGTACTACAAGAGTAACTAATTAATAAGTTAAAAATATTAACGTCAAAAAATAATTAAAAATGAGAAGTATTAACGTCTTATAAAAAAATTAACAAACAAAATTTCTAAAGTTTGATTGTTTTTGGTATTAACTTATAAGAAATTCTATTTAAATATTTGATAATTACAAGAAAATAAAATTTGGAGCATTTATTTTCCCTACTTTTTAAAAAAAATATATACATAAAAAAAAGTTTAAGTTTTCTTTTACATATACTTATTTTTACTCATATTTTCTCATTATTTTCTTTACTTTGTAAGTGTTCATTCCAAGTACAAGCCACATTCGACTGAAACTTATTAGCTAACTACCAATAGAAAAATGTGATGATTATAGGTTAGTGTATACATCATTTTTAAACATCTTGTTACCTTCCCAGAATAATTTCAATGGTGCATGAACTCAATATTTCCCATCATCTTTATTTGCTACTTATTCTAAAAATTGGTTTGAAATAAAATTCTACGGGATACAGCAAAAAAAAAGTTAAATTCATCAAGTTAGATTCCAGGACAACAAGAATAAATTATTAATAAGTTAAAAATATTAACGTTAAAAAAAATAAAAATCAAAAGTATTATCCTCTAATAAAAAAATCAATAAACAAAATTTCTAATGTTTGATTGTTTGTCGTATTAACTTATAAGACATTCTATGAAATATTTGATAATTATAAGAAAATAAAATTTGGAGTATTTATTTCCCCTACATTTTTTAAACAATATATACAAAAACATATGTTTAGTTTTCTTTTACGTTTACCTATTTTTACTCAATTTTTATCATTATTTCCTTTCCTTTGTAAGTCTTGATTCCAAGTAATGCGTCATTCAGCCAAATGTTTTTACCTAACTACGAATAGAAAAAGTTGATGATTAGAGGTTGGTGTATACATCATTTATAAACGTCTCGTTACCTTGGCAGAAATATTTCTATGGTGCATGAACTCAATATTTCCCTTTATCTTTATTTGCTTCTTACTCTAAGAATTGGTTCAAAACAGAAATTGGATGGGAAATAGGTAAAACCAAAGGTAAATTCAACACGTTCAATTCCAGTACTACAAGAGTAACTAATTAATAAGTTAAAAATATTAACGTCAAAAAATAATTAAAAATGAGAAGTATTAATGTCTTATAAAATAATTATGAAACAAAATTTCTAATGTTTTTTTTGGTATTAACTTATAAGAACTTCTATTTAAATATTTGATAATTATAAGAAAATAAAATTTTGAGCATTTATTTTCCCTACTTTTTAAAAAAATATATATACATAAAAAAATGTTTAAGTTTTCTTTTACATATACTTATTTTTACTCATATTTTCTCATTATTTTCTTTACTTTGTAAGTGTTCATTCCAAGTACAGCCACATTCGACTGAAACTTATTAGCTAACTACCAATAGAAAAAGGTGATGATTATAGGTTAGTGTATACATCATTTGTAAACATCTTGTTACCTTACCAAAAATATTTCAATGGTGCATGAACTCAATATTTCCCATCATCTTTATTTGCTACTTACTCTAAGAATTGGTTTGAAATAAAATTCAACGGGATATAGCAAAAACAAAAGTTAAATTCATCACATTAGCTTCCAGTACAAGAGGAATAATTTATTAATAAGTTAAAAATATTCACGTTAAAAAATAAATAAAAATGAGAAGTATTAACCTCTAATAAAAAAATTAATAAACAAAATTTCTAATGTTTGATTGTTTGTCGTATTAACTTATAAGAAATTCTATGAAATATTTGATAATTATAAGAAAATAAAATTTGGAGTATTTATTTCCCCTACATTTTTTAAACAATATATACAAAAACATATGTTTAGTTTTCTTTTACCTTTACCTATTTTTACGCAATTTTTATCATTGTTTTCTTTCCTTTGTAAGTCTTGATTCCAAGTAATGCCTCATTCAGCCAAATGTTTTTACCTAACTATGAATAGAAAAAGTTGATGATTAGGGGTTGGTGTATACATCATTTATAAACGTCTCGTTACCTTGTCAGAAAAATATTTCTATGGTGCATGAACTCAATATTTCCCTTCATCTTTATTTGCTTCTTACTCTAAGAATTGGTTTGAAACAGAAATTCTATGGGAAATAGGTTAAACTAAAGGTAAATTTAACACGTTCAATTCCAGTACTACCAGAGTAACTAATTAATAAGTTAAAAATATTAACGTCAAAAAATAATTAAAAATGAGAAGTATTAACGTCTTATAAAAAAATTAACAAACAAAATTTCTAAAGTTTGATTGTTTTTGGTATTAACTTATAAGAAATTCTATTTAAATATTTGATAATTATAAGAAAATAAAATTTGGAGCATTTATTTTCCCTACTTTTTGAAAAAAAAATATATACATAAAAACAAGTTTAAGTTTTCTTTTACATATACTTATTTTTACTCATATTTTCTCATTATTTTCTTTACTTTGTAAGTGTTCATTCCAAGTACAGCGACATTCGACTGAAACTTATTAGCTAACTACCAATAGAAAAAGGTGATGATTATAGGTTAGTGTATACATCATTTGTAAACATCTTGTTACCTTGCCAGAATAATTTCAATGGTGCATGAACTCAATATTTCCCATCATCTTTATTTGCTACTTATTCTAAGAATTGGTTTGAAATAAAATTCTACGGGATACAACAAAAAAAAGGGTTAAATTCATCACGTTAGATTCCAGTACAACAAGAATAAATTATTAATAAGTTAAAAATATTCACGTTAAAAAAAAATAAAAAATCACAAGTATTATCCTCTAATAAAAAAATTAATAAACAAAATTTCTAATGTTTGATTGTTTGTCGTATTAACTTATAAGAAATTCTATGAAATATTTGATAATTATAAGAAAATAAAATTTGGAGTATTTATTTCCCCTACATTTTTTAATCAATATATACAAAAACATATGTTTAGTTTTCTTTTACCTTTACCTATTTTTTACTCAATTTTTATCATTGTTTTCTTTCCTTTGTAAGTCTTGATTCCAAGTAATGCCTCATTCAGCCAAATGTTTTTACCTAACTATGAATAGAAAAAGTTGATGATTAGGGGTTGGTGTATACATCATTTATAAACGTCTCGTTACCTTGTCAGAAATATTTCTATGGTGCATGAACTCAATATTTCCCTTCATCTTTATTTGCTTCTTACTCTAAGAATTGTTTGAAACAGAAATTCTATGGGAAATAGGTTAAACTAAAGGTAAATTGAACACGTTCAATTCCAGTACTACCAGAGTAACTAATTAATAAGTTAAAAATATTAACGTCAAAAAATAATTAAAAATGAGAAGTATTAACGTCTTATAAAAAAATTAACAAACAAAATTTCTAAAGTTTGATTGTTTTTCTTATTAACTTATAAGAAATTATATTTAAATATTTGATAATTATAAGAAAATAAAATTTGGAGCATTTATTTTCCTTACTTTTTAAAAAAAATATATACATAAAAAAAAGTTTAAGTTTTCTTTTACATATACTTATTTTTACTCATATTTTCTCATTATTTTCTTTACTTTGTAAGTGTTCATTCCAAGTACAGCGACATTCGACTGAAACTTATTAGCTAACTACCAATAGAAAAAGGTGATGATTATAGGTTAGTGTATACATCATTTGTAAACATCTTGTTACCTTGCCAGAATAATTTCAATGGTTCATGAACTCAATATTTCCCATCATCTTTATTTGCTACTTATTCTAAGAACTGGTTTGAAATAAAATTCTACGGGATACAGCAAAAAAAAAAGTTAAATTCATCACGTTAGATTCCAGTACAACAAGAATAAATTATTAATAAGTTAAAAATATTCACGTTAAAAAACAAATAAAAATCACAAGTATTATCCTCTAATAAAAAAATTAATAAACAAAATTTCTAATGTTTGATTGTTTGTCGTATTAACTTATAAGAAATTCTATGAAATATTTGATAATTATAAGAAAATAAAATTTGGAGTATTTATTTCCCCTACATTTTTTAAACAATATATACAAAAACATATGTTTAGTTTTCTTTTACGTTTACCTATTTTTACTCAATTTTTATCATTATTTCCTTTCCTTTGTAAGTCTTGATTCCAAGTAATTCCTCATTCAGCCAAATGTTTTTACCTAACTATGAATAGAAAAAGTTGATGATTAGGGGTTGGTGTATACATCATTTATAAACGTCTCGTTACCTTGTCAGAAATATTTCTATGGTGCATGAACTCAATATTTCCCTTCATCTTTATTTGCTTCTTACTCTAAGAATTGGTTTGAAACAGAAATTCTATGGGAAATAGGTTAAACTAAAGGTAAATTGAACACGTTCAATTCCAGTACTACCAGAGTAACTAATTAATAAGTTAAAAATATTAACGTCAAAAAATAATTAAAAATCAGAAGTATTAACGTCTTATAAAAAAATTAACAAACAAAATTTCTAAAGTTTGATTGTTTTTGGTATTAACTTATAAGAAATTCTATTTAAATATTTGATAATTATAAGAAAATAAAATTTTGAGCATTTATTTTTACCTACTTTTAAAAAAAATATATATACACAATAAAATGTTTAAGTTTTCTTTTACATATACTTATTTTTACTCATATTTTCTCATTATTTTCTTTACTTTGTAAGTGTTCATTCCAAGTATAGCCACATTCGACTGAAACTTATTAGCTAACTACCAATAGAAAAATTTGATGATTATAGGTTAGTGTATACATCATTTTTAAACATCTTGTTACCTTCCCAGAATAATTTCAATGGTGCATGAACTCAATATTTCCCATCATCTTTATTTGCTACTTATTCTAAGAATTGGTTTGAAATAAAATTCTACGGGATACAGCAAAAAAAAAAGTTAAATTCATCACGTTAGATTCCAGTACAACAAGAATAAATTATTAATAAGTTAAAAATATTCACGTTAAAAAAAAAAAAATCAGAAGTATTATCCTCTAATAAAAAAATTAATAAACAAAATTTCTAATGTTTGATTGTTTGTCGTATTAACTTATAAGAAATTCTATGAAATATTTGATAATTATAAGAAAATAAAATTTGGAGTATTTATTTCCCCTACATTTTTTAAACAATATATACAAAAACATATGTTTAGTTTTCTTTTACGTTTACCTATTTTTACTCAATTTTTATCATTATTTCCTTTCCTTTGTAAGTCTTGATTCCAAGTAATGCATCATTCAGCCAAATGTTTTTACCTAACTACGAATAGAAAAAGTTGATGATTAGAGGTTGGTGTATACATCATTTATAAACGTCTCGTTACCTTGGTAGAAATATTTCTATGGTGCATGAACTCAATATTTCCCTTCATCTTTATTTTCTTCTTACTCTAAGAATTCGTTTGAAACAGAAATTGGATGGGAAATAGGTAAAACCAAAGGTAAATTCAACACGTTCAATTTCAGTACTACAAGAGTAACTAATTAATAAGTTAAAAATATTAACGTCAAAAAATAATTAAAAATCAGAAGTATTAACGTCTTATAAAAATATTAACAAACAAAATTTCTAAAGTTTGATTGTTTTTGCTATTAACTTATAAGAACTTCTATTTAAATATTTGATAATTATAAGAAAATAAAATTTTGAGTATTTATTTTCCCTACTTTTAAAAAAAATATATATACATAAAAAAATGTTTAAGATTTCTTTTATATATACTTATTTTTACTCATATTTTCTCATTATTTTCTTTACTTTGTAAGTGTTCATTCCAAGTACAGCCACATTCGACTGAAACTTATTAGCTAACTACCAATAGAAAAAGGTGATGATTATAGGTTAGTGTATACATCATTTGTAAACATCTTCTTACCTTGCCAGAAATATTTCAATGGTGCATGAACTCAATATTTCCCATCATCTTTATTTCCTACTTACTCTAAGAATTGGTTTGAAATAAAATTCTACGGGATATGGAAAATACAAAAGGTAAATTCATCACGTTAGCTTCCAGTACAAGAGGAATAATTTATTAATAAGTTAAAAATATTCACGTTAAAAAATAAATAAAAATGAGAAGTATTAACCTCTAATAAAAAAATTAATAAACAAAATTTCTAAAGTTTGATTGTTTGTCGTATTAACTTATAAGAAATTCTATGAAATATTTGATAATTATAAGAAAATAAAATTTGGAGTATTTATTTCCCCTACATTTTTTAAACAATATATACAAAAACATATGTTTAGTTTTCTTTTACGTTTACCTATTTTTACTCAATTTTTATCATTCTTTTCTTTCCTTTGTAAGTCTTGATTCCAAGTAATGCGTCATTCAGCCAAATGTTTTTACCTAACTACGAATAGAAAAAGTTGATGATTAGAGGTTGGTGTATACATCATTTATAAACGTCTCGTTACCTTGGCAGAAATATTTCTATGGTGCATGAACTCAATATTTCCCTTTATCTTTATTTGCTTCTTACTCTAAGAATTGGTTCAAAACAGAAATTGGATGGGAAATAGGTAAAACCAAAGGTAAATTCAACACGTTCAATTCCAGTACTACAAGAGTAACTAATTAATAAGTTAAAAATATTAACGTCAAAAAATAATTAAAAAATGAGAAGTATTAATGTCTTATAAAATAATTATGAAACAAAATTTCTAATGTTTTTTTTGGTATTAACTTATAAGAACTTCTATTTAAATATTTGATAATTATAAGAAAATAAAATTTTGAGCATTTATTTTCCCTACTTTTTAAAAAAATATATATACATAAAAAAATGTTTAAGTTTTCTTTTACATATACTTATTTTTACTCATATTTTCTCATTATTTTCTTTACTTTGTAAGTGTTCATTCCAAGTACAGCCACATTCGACTGAAACTTATTAGCTAACTACCAATAGAAAAAGGTGATGATTATAGGTTAGTGTATACATCATTTGTAAACATCTTGTTACCTTACCAAAAATATTTCAATGGTGCATGAACTCAATATTTCCCATCATCTTTATTTGCTACTTACTCTAAGAATTGGTTTGAAATAAAATTCAACGGGATATAGCAAAAACAAAAGTTAAATTCATCACATTAGCTTCCAGTACAAGAGGAATAATTTATTAATAAGTTAAAAATATTCACGTTAAAAAATAAATAAAAATGAGAAGTATTAACCTCTAATAAAAAAATTAATAAACAAAATTTCTAATGTTTGATTGTTTGTCGTATTAACTTATAAGAAATTCTATGAAATATTTGATAATTATAAGAAAATAAAATTTGGAGTATTTATTTCCCCTACATTTTTTAAACAATATATACAAAAACATATGTTTAGTTTTCTTTTACCTTTACCTATTTTTACGCAATTTTTATCATTGTTTTCTTTCCTTTGTAAGTCTTGATTCCAAGTAATGCCTCATTCAGCCAAATGTTTTTACCTAACTATGAATAGAAAAAGTTGATGATTAGGGGTTGGTGTATACATCATTTATAAATGTCTCGTTACCTTGTCAGAAATATTTCTATGGTGCATGAACTCAATATTTCCCTTCATCTTTATTTGCTTCTTACTCTAAGAATTGGTTTGAAACAGAAATTCTATGGGAAATAGGTTAAACTAAAGGTAAATTGAACACGTTCAATTCCAGTACTACCAGAGTAACTAATTAATAAGTTAAAAATATTAACGTCAAAAAATAATTAAAAATGAGAAGTATTAACGTCTTATAAAAAAATTAACAAACAAAATTTCTAAAGTTTGATTGTTTTTGGTATTAACTTATAAGAAATTCTATTTAAATATTTGATAATTATAAGAAAATAAAATTTGGAGCATTTATTTTCCCTACTTTTTGAAAAAAAAATATATACATAAAAACAAGTTTAAGTTTTCTTTTACATATACTTATTTTTACTCATATTTTCTCATTATTTTCTTTACTTTGTAAGTGTTCATTCCAAGTACAGCGACATTCGACTGAAACTTATTAGCTAACTACCAATAGAAAAAGGTGATGATTATAGGTTAGTGTATACATCATTTGTAAACATCTTGTTACCTTGCCAGAATAATTTCAATGGTGCATGAACTCAATATTTCCCATCATCTTTATTTGCTACTTATTCTAAGAATTGGTTTGAAATAAAATTCTACGGGATACAACAAAAAAAGGGTTAAATTCATCACGTTAGATTCCAGTACAACAAGAATAAATTATTAATAAGTTAAAAATATTCACGTTAAAAAAAAATAAAAATCACAAGTATTATCCTCTAATAAAAAAATTAATAAACAAAATTTCTAATGTTTGATTGTTTGTCGTATTAACTTATAAGAAATTCTATGAAATATTTGATAATTATAAGAAAATAAAATTTGGAGTATTTATTTCCCCTACATTTTTTAAACAATATATACAAAAACATATGTTTAGTTTTCTTTTACGTTTACCTATTTTTACTCAATTTTTATCATTATTTCCTTTCCTTTGTAAGTCTTGATTCCAAGTAATGCATCATTCAGCCAAATGTTTTTACCTAACTACGAATAGAAAAAGTTGATGATTAGAGGTTGGTGTATACATCATTTATAAACGTCTCGTTACCTTGGTAGAAATATTTCTATGGTGCATGAACTCAATATTTCCCTTCATCTTTATTTGCTTCTTACTCTAAGAATTGGTTTGAAATAGAAATTCTATGGGAAATAGGTAAAACCCAAGCTAAATTCAACAAGTTCAATTCTAGTACTACAAGAGTAACTAATTAATAAGTTAAAAATATTAACATCAAAAAATAATTAAAAATGAGAAGTATTAATGTCTTATAAAATAATTAATAAACAAATTTCTAAAGTTTTTTTTGGTATTAACTTATAAGAACTTCTATTTAAATATTTGATAATTATAAGAAAATAAAATTTTGAGCATTTATTTTCCCTACTTTTTAAAAAACTATATATACATAAAAAAATGTTTCAGTTTTCTTTTACATATACTTATTTTTACTCATATTTTCTCATTATTTTCTTTACTTTGTAAGTGTTCATTCCAAGTACAGCCACATTCGTCTGAAACTTATTAGCTAACTACCAATAGAAAAAGGTGATGATTATAGGTTAGTGTATACATCATTTGTAAACATCTTGTTACCTTGCCAAAAATATTTCAATGGTGCATGAACTCAATATTTCCCATCATCTTTATTTGATACTTACTCTAAGAATTGGTTTGAAATAAAATTCAACGGGATATAGCAAAAACAAAAGTTAAATTCATCACGTTAGCTTCCAGTACAAGAGGAATAATTTATTAATAAGTTAAAAATATTCACGTTAAAAAATAAATAAAAATGAGAAGTATTAACATCTAATAAAAAAATTAATAAACAAAATTTCTAATGTTTGATTGTTTGTCGTATTAACTTATAAGAAATTCTATGAAATATTTGATAATTATAAGAAAATAAAATTTGGAGTATTTATTTCCCCCTACATTTTTTAAACAATATATACAAAAACATATGTTTAGTTTTCTTTTACGTTTACCTATTTTTACTCAATTTTTATCATTATTTTCTTTCCTTTGTAAGTCTTGATTCCAAGTAATGCGTCATTCAGCCAAATGTTTTTACCTAACTACGAATAGAAAAAGTTGATGATTAGAGGTTGGTGTATACATCATTTATAAACGTCTCGTTACCTTGGCAGAAATATTTCTATGGTGCATGAACTCAATATTTCCCTTCATCTTTATTTGCTTCTTACTCTAAGAATTGGTTTGAAACAGAAATTGGATGGGAAATAGGTAAAACCAAAGGTAAATTCAACACGTTCAATTCCAGTACTACAAGAGTAACTAATTAATAAGTTAAAAATATTAACGTCAAAAAATAATTAAAAATGAGAAGTATTAACGTCTTATAAAAAAATTAATAAACAAAATTTCTAAAGTTTGATTGTTTTTGCTATTAACTTATAAGAACTTCTATTTAAATATTTGATAATTATAAGAAAATAAAATTTTGAGCATTTATTTTTACCTACTTTTTAAAAAAATATATATACATAATAAAATGTTTAAGTTTTCTTTTACATATACTTATTTTTACTCATATTTTCTCATTATTTTCTTTACTTTGTAAGTGTTCATTCCAAGTACAGCCACATTCGACTGAAACTTATTAGCTAACTACCAATAGAAAAATGTGATGATTATAGGTTAGTGTATACATCATTTTTAAACATCTTGTTACCTTCCCAGAATAATTTCAATGGTGCATGAACTCAATATTTCCCATCATCTTTATTTGCTACTTATTCTAAGAATTGGTTTGAAATAAAATTCTACGGGATACAGCAAAAAAAAAGTTAAATTCATCACGTTAGATTCCAGTACAACAAGAATAAATTATTAATAAGTTAAAAATATTCACGTTAAAAAAAAATAAAAATCAGAAGTATTATCCTCTAATAAAAAAATTAATAAACAAAATTTCTAATGTTTGATTGTTTGTCGTATTAACTTATAAGAAATTCTATGAAATATTTAATAATTATAAGAAAATAAAATTTGGAGTATTTATTTCCCCTACATTTTTTAAACAATATATACAAAAACATATGTTTAGTTTTCTTTTACGTTTACCTATTTTTACTCAATTTTTATCATTATTTCCATTCCTTTGTAAGTCTTGATTCCAAGTAATGCATCATTCAGCCAAATGTTTTTACCTAACTACGAATAGAAAAAGTTGATGATTAGAGGTTGGTGTATACATCATTTATAAACGTCTCGTTACCTTGGCAGAAATATTTCTATGGTGCATGAACTCAATATTTCCCTTCATCTTTATTTGCTTCTTACTCTAAGAATTGGTTTGAAACAGAAATTCTATGGGAAATAGGTAAAACGAAAGCTCAATTCAACAAGTTCAATTCTAGTACTACAAGAGCAACTAATTAATAAGTTAAAAATATTAACATCAAAAAATAATTAAAAATGAGAAGTATTAATGTCTTATAAAATAATTAATAAACAAAATTTCTAAAGTTTTTTTTGGTATTAACTTATAAGAACTTCTATTTAAATATTTGATAATTATAAGAAAATAAAATTTTGAGCATTTATTTTCCCTACTTTTTAAAAAACTATATATACATAAAAAAATGTTTAAGTTTTCTTTTACATATACTTATTTTTACTCATATTTTCTCATTATTTTCTTTACTTTGTAAGTGTTCATTCCAAGTACAGCCACATTCGACTGAAACTTATTAGCTAACTACCAATAGAAAAAGATGATGATTATAGGTTAGTGTATACATCATTTGTAAACATCTTGTTACCTTACCAAAAATATTTCAATGGTGCATGAACTCAATATTTCCCATCATCTTTATTTGCTACTTACTCTAAGAATTGGTTTGAAATAAAATTCAACGGGATATAGCAAAAACAAAAGTTAAATTCATCACATTAGCTTCCAGTGCAAGAGGAATAATTTATTAATAAGTTAAAAATATTCACGTTAAAAAACAAATAAAAATGAGAAGTATTAACCTCTAATAAAAAAATTAATAAACAAAATTTCTAATGTTTGATTGTTTGTCTTATTAACTTATAAGAAATTCTATGAAATATTTGATAATTATAAGAAAATAAAATTTGGAGTATTTATTTCCCCTACATTTTTTAAACAATATATACAAAAACATATGTTTAGTTTTCTTTTACCTTTACCTATTTTTACTCAATTTTTATCATTGTTTTCTTTCCTTTGTAAGTCTTGATTCCAAGTAATGCCTCATTCAGCCAAATGTTTTTACCTAACTATGAATAGAAAAAGTTGATGATTAGGGGTTGGTGTATACATCATTTATAAACGTCTCGTTACCTTGTCAGAAATATTTCTATGGTGCATGAACTCAATATTTCCCTTCATCTTTATTTGCTTCTTACTCTAAGAATTGGTTTGAAACAGAAATTCTATGGGAAATAGGTTAAACTAAAGGTAAATTGAACACGTTCAATTCCAGTACTACCAGAGTAACTAATTAATAAGTTAAAAATATTAACGTCAAAAAATAATTAAAAATGAGAAGTATTAACGTCTTATAAAAAAATTAACAAACAAAATTTCTAAAGTTTGATTGTTTTTGGTATTAACTTATAAGAAATTCTATTTAAATATTTGATAATTATAAGAAAATAAAATTTGGAGCATTTATTTTTCCCTACTTTTTAAAAAATATATATACATAAAAAAAAGTTTAGGTTTTCTTTTACATATACTTATTTTTACTCATATTTTCTCATTATTTTCTTTACTTTGTAAGTGTTCATTCCAAGTACAGCGACATTCGACTGAAACTTATTAGCTAACTACCAATAGAAAAAGGTGATGATTATAGGTTAGTGTATACATCATTTGTAAACATCTTGTTACCTTGCCAGAATAATTTCAATGGTTCATGAACTCAATATTTCCATCATCTCTTATTTGCTACTTATTCTAAGAATTGGTTTGAAATAAAATTCTACGGGATACAGCAAAAAAAAAGTTAAATTCATCACGTTAGATTCCAGTACAACAAGAATAAATTATTAATAAGTTAAAAATATTCACGTTAAAAAACAAATAAAAATCACAAGTATTATCCTCTAATAAAAAAATAATAAACAAAATTTCTAATGTTTGATTGTTTGTCGTATTAACTTATAAGAAATTCTATGAAATATTTGATAATTATAAGAAAATAAAATTTGGAGTATTTATTTCCCCTACATTTTTTAAACAATATATACAAAAACATATGTTTAGTTTTCTTTTACGTTTACATATTTTTACTCAATTTTTACCATTATTTCCTTTCCTTTGTAAGTCTTGATTCCAAGTAATGCGTCATTCAGCCAAATGTTTTTACCTAACTACGAATAGAAAAGATTGATGATTAGAGGTTGGTGTATACATCATTCATAAACGTCTCGTTACTTTGGCAGAAATATTTCTATGGTGCATGAACTCAATATTTCCCTTCATCTTTATTTGCTTCTTACTCTAAGAATTGGTTTGAAATAGAAATTCTATGGGAAATAGGTAAAACCAAAGCTAAATTCAACAAGTTCAATTCTAGTAGTACAAGAGCAACTAATTAATAAGTTAAAAATATTAACATCAAAAAATAATTAAAAATGAGACGTATTAATGTCTTATAAAATAATTAATAAACAAAATTTCTAAATTTTTTTTTGGTATTAACTTATATGAACTTCTATTTAAATATTTGATAATTATAAGAAAATAAAATTTTGAGCATTTATTTTCCCTACTTTTTAAAAAACTATATATACATAAAAAAATGTTTAAGTTTTCTTTTACATATACTTATTTTTACTCATATTTTCTCATTATTTTCTTTACTTTGTAAGTGTTCATTCCAAGTACAGCCACATTCGACTGAAACTTATTAGCTAACTACCAATAGAAAAAGGTGATGATTATAGGTTAGTGTATACATCATTTGTAAACATCTCTTTACCTTGCCAAAAATATTTCAATGGTGCATGAACTCAATATTTCCCATCATCTTTATTTGCTACTTACTCTAAGAATTGGTTTGAAATAAAATTCAACGGGATATAGCAAAAACAAAAGTTAAATTCATCACATTAGCTTCCAGTACAAGAGGAATAATTTATTAATAAATTAAAAATATTCACGTTAAAAAATAAATAAAAATGAGAAGTATTAACCTCTAATAAAAAAATTAATAAACAAAATTTCTAATGTTTGATTGTTTGTCTTATTAACTTATAAGAAATTCTATGAAATATTTGATAATTATAAGAAGATAAAATTTGGAGTATTTATTTCCCCTACATTTTTTAAACAATATATACAAAAACATATGTTTAGTTTTCTTTTACCTTTACCTATTTTTACTCAATTTTTATCATTGTTTTCTTTCCTTGTAAGTCTTGATTCCAAGTAATGCCTCATTCAGCCAAATGTTTTTACCTAACTACGAATAGAAAAGATTGATGATTAGAGGTTGGTGTATACATGATTTATAAACGTCTCGTTACCTTGGCAGAAATATTTCTATGGTGCATGAACTCAATATTTCCCTTCATCTTTATTTGCTTCTTACTCTAAGAATTGGTTTGAAACAGAAATTCTATGGGAAATAGGTTAAACTAAAGGTAAATTGAACACGTTCAATTCCAGTACTACCAGAGTAACTAATTAATAAGTTAAAAATATTAACGTCAAAAATAATTAAAAATGAGAAGTATTAACGTCTTATAAAAAAATTAACAAACAAAATTTCTAAAGTTTGATTGTTTTTGGTATTAACTTATAAGAAATTCTATTTAAATATTTGATAATTATAAGAAAATAAAATTTGGAGCATTTATTTTCCCTACTTTTTAAAAAAAATATATACATAAAAAAAAGTTTAAGTTTTCTTTTACATATACTTATTTTTACTCATATTTTCTCATTATTTTCTTTACTTTGTAAGTGTTCATTCCAAGTACAGCGACATTCGACTGAAACTTATTAGCTAACTACCAATAGAAAAAGGTGATGATTATAGGTTAGTGTATACATCATTTGTAAACATCTTGTTACCTTGCCAGAATAATTTCAATGGTTCATGAACTCAATATTTCCCATCATCTTTATTTGCTACTTATTCTAAGAATTGGTTTGAAATAAAATTCTACGGGATACAGCAAAAAAAAAGTTAAATTCATCACGTTAGATTCCAGTACAACAAGAATAAATTATTAATAAGTTAAAAATATTCACGTTAAAAAACAAATAAAAATCACAAGTATTATCCTCTAATAAAAAAATTAATAAACAAAATTTCTAATGTTTGATTGTTTGTCGTATTAACTTATAAGAAATTCTATGAAATATTTGATAATTATAAGAAAATAAAATTTGGAGTATTTATTTCCCCTACATTTTTTAAACAATATATACAAAAACATATGTTTAGTTTTCTTTTACGTTTACCTATTTTTACTCAATTTTTATCATTATTTCCTTTCCTTTGTAAGTCTTGATTCCAAGTAATGCGTCATTCAGCCAAATGTTTTTACCTAACTACGAATAGAAAAGATTGATGATTAGAGGTTGGTGTATACATCATTTATAAACGTCTCGTTACCTTGGCAGAAATATTTCTATGGTGCATGAACTCAATATTTCCCTTCATCTTTATTTGCTTCTTACTCTAAGAATTGGTTTGAAATAGAAATTCTATGGGAAATAGGTAAAACCAAAGCTAAATTCAACAAGTTCAATTCTAGTACTACAAGAGGAACTAATTAATAAGTTAAAAATATTAACATCAAAAAATAATTAAAAATGAGAAGTATTAATGTCTTATAAAATAATTAATAAACAAAATTTCTAAATTTTTTTTTGGTATTAACTTATAAGAACTTCTATTTAAATATTTGATAATTATAAGAAAATAAAATTTTGAGCATTTATTTTCCCTACTTTTTAAAAAACTATATATACATAAAAAAATGTTTAAGTTTTCTTTTACATATACTTATTTTTACTCATATTTTCTCATTATTTTCTTTACTTTGTAAGTGTTCATTCCAAGTACAGCCACATTCGACTGAAACTTATTAGCTAACTACCAATAGAAAAAGGTGATGATTATAGGTTAGTGTATACATCATTTGTAAACATCTATTTACCTTGCCAAAAACCTTTCAATGGTGCATGAACTCAATATTTCCCATCATCTTTATTTGCTACTTACTCTAAGAATTGGTTTGAAATAAAATTCAACGGGATATAGCAAAAACAAAAGTTAAATTCATCACATTAGCTTCCAGTACAAGAGGAATAATTTATTAATAAGTTAAAAATATTCACGTTAAAAAATAAATAAAAATGAGAAGTATTAACCTCTAATAAAAAAATTAATAAACAAAATTTCTAATGTTTGATTGTTTGTCTTATTAACTTATAAGAAATTCTATGAAATATTTGATAATTATAAGAAAATAAAATTTGGAGTATTTATTTCCCCTACATTTTTTAAACAATATATACAAAAACATATGTTTAGTTTTCTTTTACCTTTACCTATTTTTACTCAATTTTTATCATTGTTTTCTTTCCTTTGTAAGTCTTGATTCCAAGTAATGCCTCATTCAGCCAAATGTTTTTACCTATCTATGAATAGAAAAAGTTGATGATTAGGGGTTGGTGTATACATCATTTATAAACGTCTCGTTACCTTGTCAGAAATATTTCTATGGTGCATGAACTCAATATTTCCCTTCATCTTTATTTGCTTCTTACTCTAAGAATTGGTTTGAAACAGAAATTCTATGGGAAATAGGTTAAACTAAAGGTAAATTGAACACGTTCAATTCCAGTACTACCAGAGTAACTAATTAATAAGTTAAAAATATTAACGTCAAAAAATAATTAAAAATGAGAAGTATTAACGTCTTATAAAAAAATTAACAAACAAAATTTCTAAAGTTTGATTGTTTTTGGTATTAACTTATAAGAAATTCTATTTAAATATTTGATAATTATAAGAAAATAAAATTTGGAGCATTTATTTTCCCTACTTTTTAAAAAAAATATATACATAAAAAAAAGTTTAAGTTTTCTTTTACATATACTTATTTTTACTCATATTTTCTCATTATTTTTTTTACTTTGTAAGTGTTCATTCCAAGTACAGCGACATTCGACTGAAACTTATTAGCTAACTACCAATAGAAAAAGGTGATGATTATAGGTTAGTGTATACATCATTTGTAAACATCTTGTTACCTTGCCAGAATAATTTCAATGGTTCATGAACTCTATATTTCCCATCATCTTTATTTGCTACTTATTCTAAGAATTGGTTTGAAATAAAATTCTACGGGATACAGCAAAAAAAAGTTAAATTCATCACGTTAGTTTCCAGTACAACAAGAATAAATTATTAATAAGTTAAAAATATTCACGTTAAAAAACAAATAAAAATCACAAGTATTATCCTCTAATAAAAAAATTAATAAACAAAATTTCTAATGTTTGATTGTTTGTCGTATTAACTTATAAGAAATTCTATGAAATATTTGATAATTATAAGAAAATAAAATTTGGAGTATTTATTTCCCCTACATTTTTTAAACAATATATACAAAAACATATGTTTAGTTTTCTTTTACGTTTACCTATTTTTACTCAATTTTTATCATTATTTCCTTTCCTTTGTAAGTCTTGATTGCAAGTAATGCGTCATTCAGCCAAATGGTTTTACCTAACTACGAATAGAAAAGATTGATGATTAGAGGTTGGTGTATACATCATTTATAAACGTCTCGTTACCTTGGCAGAAATATTTCTATGGTGCATGAACTCAATATTTCCCTTCATCTTTATTTGCTTCTTACTCTAAGAATTGGTTTGAAATAGAAATTCTATGGGAAATAGGTAAAACCAAAGCTAAATTCAACAAGTTCAATTCTAGTACTACAAGAGTAACTAATTAATAAGTTAAAAATATTAACATCAAAAAATAATTAAAAATGAGAAGTATTAATGTCTTATAAAATAATTAATAAACAAAATTTCTAAAGTTTTTTTTGGTATTAACTTATAAGAACTTCTATTTAAATATTTGATAATTATAAGAAAATAAAATTTTGAGCATTTATTTTCCCTACTTTTTAAAAAACTATATATACATAAAAAAATGTTTAAGTTTCCTTTTACATATACTTATTTTTACTCATATTTTCTCATTATTTTCTTTACTTTGTAAGTGTTCATTCCAAGTACAGCCACATTCGACTGAAACTTATTAGCTAACTACCAATAGAAAAAGGTGATGATTATAGGTTAGTGTATACATCATTTGTAAACATCTATTTACCTTGCCAAAAATATTTCAATGGTGCATGAACTCAATATTTCCCATCATCTTTATTTGCTACTTACTCTAAGAATTGGTTTGAAATAAAATTCAACGGGATATAGCAAAAACAAAAGTTAAATTCATCACATTAGCTTCCAGTACAAGAGGAATAATTTATTAATAAGTTAAAAATATTCACGTTAAAAAATAAATAAAAATGAGAAGTATTAACCTCTAATAAAAAAATTAATAAACAAAATTTCTAATGTTTGATTGTTTGTCTTATTAACTTATAAGAAATTCTATGAAATATTTGATAATTATAAGAAAATAAAATTTGGAGTATTTATTTCCCCTACATTTTTTAAACAATATATACAAAAACATATGTTTAGTTTTCTTTTACCTTTACCTATTTTTACTCAATTTTTATCATTGTTTTCTTTCCTTTGTAAGTCTTGATTCCAAGTAATGCCTCATTCAGCCAAATGTTTTTACCTAACTATGAATAGAAAAAGTTGATGATTAGGGGTTGGTGTATACATCATTTATAAACGTCTCGTTACCTTGTCAGAAATATTTCTATGGTGCATGAACTCAATATTTCCCTTCATCTTTATTTGCTTCTTACTCTAAGAATTGGTTTGAAACAGAAATTCTATGGGAAATAGGTTAAACTAAAGGTAAATTGAACACGTTCAATTCCAGTACTACCAGAGTAACTAATTAATAAGTTAAAAATATTAACGTCAAAAAATAATTAAAAATGAGAAGTATTAACGTCTTATAAAAAAATTAACAAACAAAATTTCTAAAGTTTGATTGTTTTTGGTATTAACTTATAAGAAATTCGTTTTAAATATTTGATAATTATAAGAAAATAAAATTTGGAGCATTTATTTTCCCTACTTTTTAAAAAAAATATATACATAAAAAAAAGTTTTAGTTTTCTTTTACATATACTTATTTTTACTCATATTTTCTCATTATTTTCTTTACTTTGTAAGTGTTCATTCCAAGTACAGCGACATTCGACTGAAACTTATTAGCTAACTACCAATAGAAAAAGGTGATGATTATAGGTTAGTGTATACATCATTTGTAAACATCTTGTTACCTTGCCAGAATAATTTCAATGGTTCATGAACTCAATATTTCCCATCATCTTTATTTGCTACTTATTCTAAGAATTGGTTTGAAATAAAATTCTACGGGATACAGCAAAAAAAAAGTTAAATTCTTCACGTTAGATTCCAGTACAACAAGAATAAATTATTAATAAGTTAAAAATATTCACGTTAAAAAACAAATAAAAATCACAAGTATTATCCTCTAATAAAAAAATTAATAAACAAAATTTCTAATGTTTGATTGTTTGTCGTATTAACTTATAAGAAATTCTATGAAATATTTGATAATTATAAGAAAATAAAATTTGGAGTATTTATTTCCCCTACATTTTTTAAACAATATATACAAAAACATATGTTTAGTTTTCTTTTACGTTTACCTATTTTTACTCAATTTTTATCATTATTTCCTTTCCTTTGTAAGTCTTGATTCCAAGTAATGCGTCATTCAGCCAAATGTTTTTACCTAACTACGAATAGAAAAGATTGATGATTAGAGGTTGGTGTATACATCATTTATAAACGTCTCGTTACCTTGGCAGAAATATTTCTATGGTGCATGAACTCAATATTTCCCTTCATCTTTATTTGCTTCTTACTCTAAGAATTGGTTTGAAATAGAAATTCTATGGGAAATAGGTAAAACCAAAGCTAAATTCAACAAGTTCAATTCTAGTACTACAAGAGTAACTAATTAATAAGTTAAAAATATTAACATCAAAAAATAATTAAAAATGAGAAGTATTAATGTCTTATAAAATAATTAATAAAAAAAATTTCTAAAGTTTTTTTTGGTATTAACTTATAAGAACTTCTATTTAAATATTTGATAATTATAAGAAAATAAAATTTTGAGCATTTATTTTCCCTACTTTTTAAAAAACTATATATACATAAAAAAATGTTTAAGTTTTCTTTTACATATACTTATTTTTACTCATATTTTCTCATTATTTTCTTTACTTTGTAAGTGTTCATTCCAAGTACAGCCACATTCGACTGAAACTTATTAGCTAACTACCAATAGAAAAAGGTGATGATTATAGGTTAGTGTATACATCATTTGTAAACATCTATTTACCTTGCCAAAAATATTTCAATGGTGCATGAACTCAATATTTCCCATCATCTTTATTTGCTACTTACTCTAAGAATTGGTTTGAAATAAAATTCAACGGGATATAGCAAAAACAAAAGTTAAATTCATCACATTAGCTTCCAGTACAAGAGGAATAATTTATTAATAAGTTAAAAATATTCACGTTAAAAAATAAATAAAAATGAGAAGTATTAACCTCTAATAAAAAAATTAATAAACAAAATTTCTAATGTTTGATTGTTTGTCTTATTAACTTATAAGAAATTCTATGAAATATTTGATAATTATAAGAAAATAAAATTTGGAGTATTTATTTCCCCTACATTTTTTAAACAATATATACAAAAACATATGTTTAGTTTTCTTTTACCTTTACCTATTTTTACTCAATTTTTATCATTGTTTTCTTTCCTTTGTAAGTCTTGATTCCAAGTAATGCCTCATTCAGCCAAATGTTTTTACCTAACTATGAATAGAAAAAGTTGATGATTAGGGGTTGGTGTATACATCATTTATAAATGTCTCGTTACCTTGTCAGAAATATTTCTATGGTGCATGAACTCAATATTTCCCTTCATCTTTATTTGCTTCTTACTCTAAGAATTGGTTTGAAACAGAAATTCTATGGGAAATAGGTTAAACTAAAGGTAAATTGAACACGTTCAATTCCAGTACTACCAGAGTAACTAATTAATAAGTTAAAAATATTAACGTCAAAAAATAATTAAAAATGAGAAGTATTAACGTCTTATAAAAAAATTAACAAACAAAATTTCTAAAGTTTGATTGTTTTTGGTATTAACTTATAAGAAATTCTATTTAAATATTTGATAATTATAAGAAAATAAAATTTGGAGCATTTATTTTCCCTACTTTTTAAAAAAAATATATACATAAAAAAAAGTTTAAGTTTTCTTTTACATATACTTATTTTTACTCATATTTTCTCATTATTTTCTTTACTTTGTAAGTGTTCATTCCAAGTACAGCGACATTCGACTGAAACTTATTAGCTAACTACCAATAGAAAAAGGTGATGATTATAGGTTAGTGTATACATCATTTGTAAACATCTTGTTACCTTGCCAGAATAATTTCAATGGTTCATGAACTCAATATTTCCCATCATCTTTATTTGCTACTTATTCTAAGAATTGGTTTGAAATAAAATTCTACGGGATACAGCAAAAAAAAAGTTAAATTCATCACGTTAGATTCCAGTACAACAAGAATAAATTATTAATAAGTTAAAAATATTCACGTTAAAAAACAAATAAAAATCACAAGTATTATCCTCTAATAAAAAAATTAATAAACAAAATTTCTAATGTTTGATTGTTTGTCGTATTAACTTATAAGAAATTCTATGAAATATTTGATAATTATAAGAAAATAAAATTTGGAGTATTTATTTCCCCTACATTTTTTAAACAATATATACAAAAACATATGTTTAGTTTTCTTTTACGTTTACCTATTTTTACTCAATTTTTATCATTATTTCCTTTCCTTTGTAAGTCTTGATTCCAAGTAATGCGTCATTCAGCCAAATGTTTTTACCTAACTACGAATAGAAAAGATTGATGATTAGAGGTTGGTGTATACATCATTTATAAACGTCTCGTTACCTTGGCAGAAATATTTCTATGGTGCATGAACTCAATATTTCCCTTCATCTTTATTTGCTTCTTACTCTAAGAATTGGTTTGAAATAGAAATTCTATGGGAAATAGGTAAAACCAAAGCTAAATTCAACAAGTTCAATTCTAGTACTACAAGAGTAACTAATTAATAAGTTAAAAATATTAACATCAAAAAATAATTAAAAATGAGAAGTATTAATGTCTTATAAAATAATTAATAAACAAAATTTCTAAAGTTTTTTTTGGTATTAACTTATAAGAACTTCTATTTAAATATTTGATAATTATAAGAAAATAAAATTTTGAGCATTTATTTTCCCTACTTTTTAAAAAACTATATATACATAAAAAAATGTTTAAGTTTTCTTTTACATATACTTATTTTTACTCATATTTTCTCATTATTTTCTTTACTTTGTAAGTGTTCATTCCAAGTACAGCCACATTCGACTGAAACTTATTAGCTAACTACCAATAGAAAAAGGTGATGATTATAGGTTAGTGTATACATCATTTGTAAACATCTATTTACCTTGCCAAAAATATTTCAATGGTGCATGAACTCAATATTTCCCATCATCTTTATTTGCTACTTACTCTAAGAATTGGTTTGAAATAAAATTCAACGGGATATAGCAAAAACAAAAGTTAAATTCATCACATTAGCTTCCAGTACAAGAGGAATAATTTATTAATAAGTTAAAAATATTCACGTTAAAAAATAAATAAAAATGAGAAGTATTAACCTCTAATAAAAAAATTAATAAACAAAATTTCTAATGTTTGATTGTTTGTCTTATTAACTTATAAGAAATTCTATGAAATATTTGATAATTATAAGAAAATAAAATTTGGAGTATTTATTTCCCCTACATTTTTTAAACAATATATACAAAAACATATGTTTAGTTTTCTTTTACCTTTACCTATTTTTACTCAATTTTTATCATTGTTTTCTTTCCTTTGTAAGTCTTGATTCCAAGTAATGCCTCATTCAGCCAAATGTTTTTACCTAACTATGAATAGAAAAAGTTGATGATTAGGGGTTGGTGTATACATCATTTATAAACGTCTCGTTACCTTGTCAGAAATATTTCTATGGTGCATGAACTCAATATTTCCCTTCATCTTTATTTGCTTCTTACTCTAAGAATTGGTTTGAAACAGAAATTCTATGGGAAATAGGTTAAACTAAAGGTAAATTGAACACGTTCAATTCCAGTACTACCAGAGTAACTAATTAATAAGTTAAAAATATTAACGTCAAAAAATAATTAAAAATGAGAAGTATTAACGTCTTATAAAAAAATTAACAAACAAAATTTCTAAAGTTTGATTGTTTTTGGTATTAACTTATAAGAAATTCGTTTTAAATATTTGATAATTATAAGAAAATAAAATTTGGAGCATTTATTTTCCCTACTTTTTAAAAAAAATATATACATAAAAAAAAGTTTAAGTTTTCTTTTACATATACTTATTTTTACTCATATTTTCTCATTATTTTCTTTACTTTGTAAGTGTTCATTCCAAGTACAGCGACATTCGACTGAAACTTATTAGCTAACTACCAATAGAAAAAGGTGATGATTATAGGTTAGTGTATACATCATTTGTAAACATCTTGTTACCTTGCCAGAATAATTTCAATGGTTCATGAACTCAATATTTCCCATCATCTTTATTTGCTACTTATTCTAAGAATTGGTTTGAAATAAAATTCTACGGGATACAGCAAAAAAAAAGTTAAATTCTTCACGTTAGATTCCAGTACAACAAGAATAAATTATTAATAAGTTAAAAATATTCACGTTAAAAAACAAATAAAAATCACAAGTATTATCCTCTAATAAAAAAATTAATAAACAAAATTTCTAATGTTTGATTGTTTGTCGTATTAACTTATAAGAAATTCTATGAAATATTTGATAATTATAAGAAAATAAAATTTGGAGTATTTATTTCCCCTACATTTTTTAAACAATATATACAAAAACATATGTTTAGTTTTCTTTTACGTTTACCTATTTTTACTCAATTTTTATCATTATTTCCTTTCCTTTGTAAGTCTTGATTCCAAGTAATGCGTCATTCAGCCAAATGTTTTTACCTAACTACGAATAGAAAAGATTGATGATTAGAGGTTGGTGTATACATCATTTATAAACGTCTCGTTACCTTGGCAGAAATATTTCTATGGTGCATGAACTCAATATTTCCCTTCATCTTTATTTGCTTCTTACTCTAAGAATTGGTTTGAAATAGAAATTCTATGGGAAATAGGTAAAACCAAAGCTAAATTCAACAAGTTCAATTCTAGTACTACAAGAGTAACTAATTAATAAGTTAAAAATATTAACATCAAAAAATAATTAAAAATGAGAAGTATTAATGTCTTATAAAATAATTAATAAACAAAATTTCTAAAGTTTTTTTTGGTATTAACTTATAAGAACTTCTATTTAAATATTTGATAATTATAAGAAAATAAAATTTTGAGCATTTATTTTCCCTACTTTTTAAAAAACTATATATACATAAAAAAAATGTTTAAGTTTTCTTTTACATATACTTATTTTTACTCATATTTTCTCATTATTTTCTTTACTTTGTAAGTGTTCATTCCAAGTACAGCCACATTCGACTGAAACTTATTAGCTAACTACCAATAGAAAAAGGTGATGATTATAGGTTAGTGTATACATCATTTGTAAACATCTATTTACCTTGCCAAAAATATTTCAATGGTGCATGAACTCAATATTTCCCATCATCTTTATTTGCTACTTACTCTAAGAATTGGTTTGAAATAAAATTCAACGGGATATAGCAAAAACAAAAGTTAAATTCATCACATTAGCTTCCAGTACAAGAGGAATAATTTATTAATAAGTTAAAAATATTCACGTTAAAAAACAAATAAAAATCACAAGTATTATCCTCTAATAAAAAAATTAATAAACAAAATTTCTAATGTTTGATTGTTTGTCGTATTAACTTATAAGAAATTCTATGAAATATTTGATAATTATAAGAAAATAAAATTTGCAGTATTTATTTCCCCAACATTTTTTAAACAATATATACAAAAACATATGTTTAGTTTTCTTTTACGTTTACCTATTTTTACTCAATTTTTATCATTATTTTCTTTCCTTTGTAAGTCTTGATTCCAAGTAATGCGTCATTCAGCCAAATGCTTTTACCTAACTACGAATAGAAAAAGTTGATGATTAGAGGTTGGTGTATACATCATTTATAAACGTCTCGTTACCTTGGCAGAAATATTTCTATGGTGCATGAACTCAATATTTCCCTTCATCTTTATTTGCTTCTTACTCTAAGAATTGGTTTGAAACAGAAATTGGATGGGTAATAGGTAAAACCAAAGCTCAATTCAACACGTTCAATTCCAGTACTACAAGAGTAACTAATTAATAAGTTAAAAATATTAACGTCAAAAAATAATTAAAAATCAGAAGTATTAACGTCTTATAAAAAAATTAACAAACAAAATTTCTAAAGTTTGATTGTTTTTGCTATTAACTTATAAGAACTTCTATTTAAATATTTGATAATTATAAGAAAATAAAATTTTGAGCATTTATTTTTACCTACTTTTAAAAAAAATATATATACACAATAAAATGTTTAAGTTTTCTTTTACATATACTTATTTTTACTCATATTTTCTCATTATTTTCTTTACTTTGTAAGTGTTCATTCCAAGTATAGCCACATTCGACTGAAACTTATTAGCTAACTACCAATAGAAAAAATGTGATGATTATAGGTTAGTGTATACATCATTTTTAAACATCTTGTTACCTTCCCAGAATAATTTCAATGGTGCATGAACTCAATATTTCCCATCATCTTTATTTGCTACTTATTCTAAGAATTGGTTTGAAATAAAATTCTACGGGATACAGCAAAAAAAAAGTTAAATTCATCACGTTAGATTCCAGTACAACAAGAATAAATTATTAATAAGTTAAAAATATTCACGTTAAAAAACAAATAAAAATCACAAGTATTATCCTCTAATAAAAAAATTAATAAACAAAATTTCTAATGTTTGATTGTTTGTCGTATTAACTTATAAGAAATTCTATGAAATATTTGATAATTATAAGAAAATAAAATTTGCAGTATTTATTTCCCCAACATTTTTTAAACAATATATACAAAAACATATGTTTAGTTTTCTTTTACGTTTACCTATTTTTACTCAATTTTTATCATTATTTTCTTTCCTTTGTAAGTCTTGATTCTAAGTAATGCGTCATTCAGCCAAATGCTTTTACCTAACTACGAATAGAAAAAGTTGATGATTAGAGGTTGGTGTATACATCATTTATAAACGTCTCGTTACCTTGGCAGAAATATTTCTATGGTGCATGAACTCAATATTTCCCTTCATCTTTATTTGCTTCTTACTCTAAGAATTGGTTTGAAACAGAAATTGGATGGGTAATAGGTAAAACCAAAGCTCAATTCAACACGTTCAATTCCAGTACTACAAGAGTAACTAATTAATAAGTTAAAAATATTAACGTCAAAAAATAATTAAAAATCAGAAGTATTAACGTCTTATAAAAAAATTAACAAACAAAATTTCTAAAGTTTGATTGTTTTTGCTATTAACTTATAAGAACTTCTATTTAAATATTTGATAATTATAAGAAAATAAAATTTTGAGCATTTATTTTTACCTACTTTTAAAAAAAATATATATACACAATAAAATGTTTAAGTTTTCTTTTACATATACTTATTTTTACTCATATTTTCTCATTATTTTCTTTACTTTGTAAGTGTTCATTCCAAGTATAGCCACATTCGACTGAAACTTATTAGCTAACTACCAATAGAAAAATGTGATGATTATAGGTTAGTGTATACATCATTTTTAAACATCTTGTTACCTTCCCAGAATAATTTCAATGGTGCATGAACTCAATATTTCCCATCATCTTTATTTGCTACTTATTCTAAGAATTGGTTTGAAATAAAATTCTACGGGATACAGCAAAAAAAAAAGTTAAATTCATCACGTTAGATTCCAGTACAACAAGAATAAATTATTAATAAGTTAAAAATATTCACGTTAAAAAAAAATAAAAATCAGAAGTATTATCCTCTAATAAAAAAATTAATAAACAAAATTTCTAATGTTTGATTGTTTGTCGTATTAACTTATAAGAAATTCTATGAAATATTTGATAATTATAAGAAAATAAAATTTGGAGTATTTATTTCCCCTACATTTTTTAAACAATATATACAAAAACATATGTTTAGTTTTCTTTTACGTTTACCTATTTTTACTCAATTTTTATCATTATTTCCTTTCCTTTGTAAGTCTTGATTCCAAGTAATGCATCATTCAGCCAAATGTTTTTACCTAACTACGAATAGAAAAAGTTGATGATTAGAGGTTGGTGTATACATCATTTATAAACGTCTCGTTACCTTGGCAGAAATATTTCTATGGTGCATGAACTCAATATTTCCCTTCATCTTTATTTGCTTCTTACTCTAAGAATTGGTTTGAAACAGAAATTCTATGGGAAATAGGTAAAACGAAAGCTCAATTCAACAAGTTCAATTCTAGTACTACAAGAGTAACTAATTAATAAGTTAAAAATATTAACATCAAAAAATAATTAAAAATGAGAAGTATTAATGTCTTATAAAATAATTAATAAACAAAATTTCTAAAGTTTTTTTTGGTATTAACTTATAAGAACTTCTATTTAAATATTTGATAATTATAAGAAAATAAAATTTTGAGCATTTATTTTCCCTACTTTTTAAAAAACTATATATACATAAAAAAATGTTTAAGTTTGCTTTTACATATACTTATTTTTACTCATATTTTCTCATTATTTTCTTTACTTTGTAAGTGTTCATTCCAAGTACAGCCACATTCGACTGAAACTTATTAGCTAACTACCAATAGAAAAAGGTGATGATTATAGGTTAGTGTATACATCATTTGTAAACATCTTGTTACCTTGCCAAAAATATTTCAATGGTGCATGAACTCAATATTTCCCATCATCTTTATTTGCTACTTACTCTACGAATTGGTTTGAAATAAAATTCAACGGGATATAGCAAAAACAAAAGTTAAATTCATCACATTAGCTTCGAGTACAAGAGGAATAATTTATTAATAAGTTAAAAATATTCACGTTAAAAAATAAATAAAAATGAGAAGTATTAACCTCTAATAAAAAAATTAATAAACAAAATTTCTAATGTTTGATTGTTTGTCGTATTAACTTATAAGAAATTCTATGAAATATTTGATAATTATAAGAAAATAAAATTTGGAGTATTTATTTCCCCTACATTTTTTAATCAATATATACAAAAACATATGTTTAGTTTTCTTTTACCTTTACCTATTTTTACTCAATTTTTATCATTGTTTTCTTTCCTTTGTAAGTCTTGATTCCAAGTAATGCCTCATTCAGCCAAATGTTTTTACCTAACTATGAATAGAAAAAGTTGATGATTAGGGGTTGGTGTATACATCATTTATAAACGTCTCGTTACCTTGTCACAAATATTTCTATGGTGCATGAACTCAATATTTCCCTTCATCTTTATTTGCTTCTTACTCTAAGAATTGGTTTGAAACAGAAATTCTATGGGAAATAGGTTAAACTAAAGGTAAATTGAACACGTTCAATTCCAGTACTACCAGAGTAACTAATTAATAAGTTAAAATATTAACGTCAAAAAATAATTAAAAATGAGAAGTATTAACGTCTTATAAAAAAATTAACAAACAAAATTTCTAAAGTTTGATTGTTTTTCTTATTAACTTATAAGAAATTATATTTAAATATTTGATAATTATAAGAAAATAAAATTTGGAGCATTTATTTTCCTTACTTTTTAAAAAAAATATATACATAAAAAAAAGTTTAAGTTTTCTTTTACATATACTTATTTTTACTCATATTTTCTCATTATTTTCTTTACTTTGTAAGTGTTCATTCCAAGTACAGCGACATTCGACTGAAACTTATTAGCTAACTACCAATAGAAAAAGGTGATGATTATAGGTTAGTGTATACATCATTTGTAAACATCTTGTTACCTTGCCAGAATAATTTCAATGGTTCATGAACTCAATATTTCCCATCATCTTTATTTGCTACTTATTCTAAGAATTGGTTTGAAATAAAATTCTACGGGATACAGCAAAAAAAAAAGTTAAATTCATCACGTTAGATTCCAGTACAACAAGAATAAATTATTAATAAGTTAAAAATATTCACGTTAAAAAACAAATAAAAATCACAAGTATTATCCTCTAATAAAAAAATTAATAAACAAAATTTCTAATGTTTGATTGTTTGTCGTATTAACTTATAAGAAATTCTATGAAATATTTGATAATTATAAGAAAATAAAATTTGGAGTATTTATTTCCCCTACATTTTTTAAACAATATATACAAAAACATATGTTTAGTTTTCTTTTACGTTTACCTATTTTTACTCAATTTTTATCATTATTTCCTTTCCTTTGTAAGTCTTGATTCCAAGTAATTCCTCATTCAGCCAAATGTTTTTACCTAACTATGAATAGAAAAAGTTGATGATTAGGGGTTGGTGTATACATCATTTATAAACGTCTCGTTACCTTGTCAGAAATATTTCTATGGTGCATGAACTCAATATTTCCCTTCATCTTTATTTGCTTCTTACTCTAAGAATTGGTTTGAAACAGAAATTCTATGGGAAATAGGTTAAACTAAAGGTAAATTGAACACGTTCAATTCCAGTACTACCAGAGTAACTAATTAATAAGTTAAAAATATTAACGTCAAAAAATAATTAAAAATCAGAAGTATTAACGTCTTATAAAAAAATTAACAAACAAAATTTCTAAAGTTTGATTGTTTTTGGTATTAACTTATAAGAAATTCTATTTAAATATTTGATAATTATAAGAAAATAAAATTTTGAGCATTTATTTTTACCTACTTTTAAAAAAAATATATATACACAATAAAATGTTTAAGTTTTCTTTTACATATACTTATTTTTACTCATATTTTCTCATTATTTTCTTTACTTTGTAAGTGTTCATTCCAAGTATAGCCACATTCGACTGAAACTTATTAGCTAACTACCAATAGAAAAATGTGATGATTATAGGTTAGTGTATACATCATTTTTAAACATCTTGTTACCTTCCCAGAATAATTTCAATGGTGCATGAACTCAATATTTCCCATCATCTTTATTTGCTACTTATTCTAAGAATTGGTTTGAAATAAAATTCTACGGGATACAGCAAAAAAAAAAGTTAAATTCATCACGTTAGATTCCAGTACAACAAGAATAAATTATTAATAAGTTAAAAATATTCACGTTAAAAAAAAAAAAAAAATCAGAAGTATTATCCTCTAATAAAAAAATTAATAAACAAAATTTCTAATGTTTGATTGTTTGTCGTATTAACTTATAAGAAATTCTATGAAATATTTGATAATTATAAGAAAATAAAATTTGGAGTATTTATTTCCCCTACATTTTTTAAACAATATATACAAAAACATATGTTTAGTTTTCTTTTACGTTTACCTATTTTTACTCAATTTTTATCATTATTTCCTTTCCTTTGTAAGTCTTGATTCCAAGTAATGCATCATTCAGCCAAATGTTTTTACCTAACTACGAATAGAAAAAGTTGATGATTAGAGGTTGGTGTATACATCATTTATAAACGTCTCGTTACCTTGGCAGAAATATTTCTATGGTGCATGAACTCAATATTTCCCTTCATCTTTATTTGCTTCTTACTCTAAGAATTGGTTTGAAACAGAAATTCTATGGGAAATAGGTAAAACGAAAGCTCAATTCAACAAGTTCAATTCTAGTACTACAAGAGTAACTAATTAATAAGTTAAAAATATTAACATCAAAAAATAATTAAAAATGAGAAGTATTAATGTCTTATAAAATAATTAATAAACAAAATTTCTAAAGTTTTTTTTGGTATTAACTTATAAGAACTTCTATTTAAATATTTGATAATTATAAGAAAATAAAATTTTGAGCATTTATTTTCCCTACTTTTTAAAAAACTATATATACATAAAAAAATGTTTAAGTTTGCTTTTACATATACTTATTTTTACTCATATTTTCTCATTATTTTCTTTACTTTGTAAGTGTTCATTCCAAGTACAGCCACATTCGACTGAAACTTATTAGCTAACTACCAATAGAAAAAGGTGATGATTATAGGTTAGTGTATACATCATTTGTAAACATCTTGTTACCTTGCCAAAAATATTTCAATGGTGCATGAACTCAATATTTCCCATCATCTTTATTTGCTACTTACTCTACGAATTGGTTTGAAATAAAATTCAACGGGATATAGCAAAAACAAAAGTTAAATTCATCACATTAGCTTCCAGTACAAGAGGAATAATTTATTAATAAGTTAAAAATATTCACGTTAAAAAATAAATAAAAATGAGAAGTATTAACCTCTAATAAAAAAATTAATAAACAAAATTTCTAATGTTTGATTGTTTGTCGTATTAACTTATAAGAAATTCTATGAAATATTTGATAATTATAAGAAAATAAAATTTGGAGTATTTATTTCCCCTACATTTTTTAATCAATATATACAAAAACATATGTTTATTTTTCTTTTACCTTTACCTATTTTTACTCAATTTTTATCATTGTTTTCTTTCCTTTGTAAGTCTTGATTCCAAGTAATGCCTCATTCAGCCAAATTTTTTTACCTAACTATGAATAGAAAAAGTTGATGATTAGGGGTTGGTGTATACATCATTTATAAACGTCTCGTTACCTTGTCAGAAATATTTCTATGGTGCATGAACTCAATATTTCCCTTCATCTTTAGTTGCTTCTTACTCTAAGAATTGGTTTGAAACAGAAATTCTATGGGAAATAGGTTAAACTAAAGGTAAATTGAACACGTTCAATTCCAGTACTACCAGAGTAACTAATTAATAAGTTAAAAATATTAACGTCAAACAATAATTAAAAATGAGAAGTATTAACGTCTTATAAAAAAATTAACAAACAAAATTTCTAAAGTTTGATTGTTTTTGCTATTAACTTATAAGAACTTCTATTTAAATATTTGATAATTATAAGAAAATAAAATTTTGAGCATTTATTTTCCCTACTTTTAAAAAAAATATATATACATAAAAAAATATTTAAGATTTCTTTTATATATACTTATTTTTACTCATATTTTCTCATTATTTTCTTTACTTTGTAAGTGTTCATTCCAAGTACAGCCACATTCGACTGAAACTTATTAGCTAACTACCAATAGAAAAAGGTGATGAATATAGGTTAGTGTATACATCATTTGTAAACATCTTGTTACCTTGCCAGAAATATTTCAATGGTGCATGAACTCAATATTTCCCATCATCTTTATTTGCTACTTACTCTAAGAATTGGTTTGAAATAAAATTCTACGGGATATAGCAAATACAAAAGTTAAATTCATCACGTTAGCTTCCAGTACAAGAGGAATAATTTATTAATAAGTTAAAAATATTAACGTTAAAAAATAAATAAAAATCAGAAGTATTAACCTCTAATAAAAAAATTAATAAACAAAATTTCTAATGTTTGATTGTTTGTCGTATTAACTTATAAGAAATTCTATTTAAATATTTGAAAATTATAAGAAAATAAAATTTGGAGTATTTATTTCCCCTACATTTTTTAAACAATATATACAAAAAAATATATTTAGTTTTCTTTTACGTTTACCAATTTTTACTCAATTTTTATCATTAGTTTCTTTCCTTTGTAAGTCTTGATTCCAACTACTGCATCATTCAGCCAAATGTTTTTTACCTAACTACGAATAGAAAAAGTTGATGATTAGAGGTTGGTGTATACATCATTTATAAAGGTCTCGTTATCTTGGCAGAAATATTTCTATGGTGCATGAACTCAATATTTTCCTTTATCTTTATTTGCTTCTTACTCTAAGAATTGGTTTGAAATAGAACTTCTATGGGAAATAGGTAAAACCAAAGGTAAATTCAACACGTTCAATTTCAGTACTACAAGAGTAACTAATTAATGAGTTAAAAATATTAACGTCAAAAAATAATTAAAAATGAGAAGTATTAACGTCTTATAAAAAAATTAACAAACAAAATTTCTAAAGTTTGATTGTTTTTGCTATTAACTTATAACAACTTCTATTTAAATATTTGATAATTATAAGAAAATAAAATTTTGAGCATTTATTTTCCCTACTTTTTAAAAAAATATATATACATAAAAAAATGTTTAAGATTTCTTTTATATATACTTATTTTTACTCATATTTTCTCATTATTTTCTTTACATTGTAAGTGTTCATTCCAAGTACAGCCACATTCGACTGAAACTTATTAGCTAACTACCAATATAAAAAGGTGATGAATATAGGTTAGTGTATACATCATTTGTAAACATCTGGTTACCTTGCCAGAAATATTTCAATGGTGCATGAACTCAATATTTCCCATCATCTTTATTTGCTACTTACTCTAAGAATTGGTTTGAAATAAAATTCTATGGGATATAGCAAATACAAAAGTTAAATTCATCACGTTAGCTTCCAGTACAAGAGGAATAATTTATTAATAAGTTAAAAATATTAACGTTAAAAAATAAATAAAAATCAGAAGTATTAACCTCTAATAAAAAAATTAATAAACCAAATTTCTAATGTTTGATTGTTTGGTGTATTAATTTATAAGAAATTCTATGAAATATTTGATAATTATAAGAAAACAACATTTGGAGTATTTATTTCCCCTACATTTTTTACACAATATATACAAAAACATATGTTTAGTTTTCTTTTACGTTTACCAATTTTTACTCAATTTTTATCATTAGTTTCTTTCCTTTGTAAGTCTTGATTCCAACTAATGCATCATTCAGCCGAATGTTTTTACCTAACTACGAATAGAAGAAGTTGATGATTAGGGGTTGGTGTATACATCATTTATAAACGTCTCATTACCTTGGCAGAAATATTTCTATGGTGCATGAAATCAATATTTCCCTTCATCTTTATTTGCTTCTTACTCTAAGAAATGGTTCGAAACAGAAATTCTATGGGAAATAGGTAAAACCAAAGGTAAATTCAACACGTTCAATTCCAGTACTACAAGAGTAACTAATTAATAAGTTAAAAATATTAACGTCAAAAAATAATTAAAAATGAGAAGTATTAACGTCTTATAAAAAAATTAACAAACAAAATTTCTAAAGTTTGATTGTTTTTGGTATTAACTTATAACAACTTCTATTTCAATATTTGATAATTATAAGAAAATAAAATTTTGAGCATTTATTTTCCCTACTTTTTTAAAAAATATATATACAGAAAAAAATATTTAAGTTTTCTATTACATATACTTATTTTTACTCATATTTTTTCATTATTTTCTTTACTTTGTAAGCGTTCATTCTAAGTATAGCCACATTCGACTGAAACTTATTAGCTAACTACCAATAGAAAAAGGTGATGATTATAGGTTAGTGTATACATCATTTGTAAACATCTTGTTACCTTGCCAAAAATATTTCAAACGTGCATGAACTCAATATTTCCCATCATCTTTATTTGCTACTTACTCTAAGAATTGGTTTGAAATAAAATTCTACGGGATATAGCAAAAACAAAAGTTAAATTCATCACGTTAGCTTCCAGTACAACAGGAATAAATTATTAATAAGTTAAAAATATTCACGTTAAAAAATAAATAAAAGTGAGAAGTATTAACCTCTAATAAAAAAATTAATAAACCAAATTTCTAATGTTTGATTGTTTGGTGTATTAACTTATAAGAAATTCTATGAAATATTTGATAATTATAAGAAAATAACATTTGGAGTATTTATTTCGCCTACATTTTTTACACATTATATACAAAAACATATGTTTAGTTTTCTTTTACGTTTTCCTATTTTTACTCAATTTTTATCATTATTTTCTTTCCTTTGTAAGTCTTGATTCCAAGTAATGCGTCATTCAGCCAAATGTTTTTTACCTAACTACGAATAGAAAAAGTTGATGATTAGAGGTTGGTGTATACATCATTTATAAAGGTCTCGTTATCTTGGCAGAAATATTTCTATGGTGCATGAACTCAATATTTCCCTTTATCTTTATTTGCTTCTTACTCTAAGAATTGGTTTGAAATAGAAATTCTATGGGAAATAGGTAAAACCAAAGGTAAATTCAACACGTTCAATTCCAGTACTACAAGAGTAACTAATTAATAAGTTAAAAATATTAACGTCAAAAAATAATTTAAAATGAGAAGTATTAACGTCTTATAAAAAAATTAACAAACAAAATTTCTAAAGTTTGATTGTTTTTGGTATTAACTTATAAGAACTTCTATTTCAATATTTGATAATTATAAGAAAATAAAATTTGGAGCATTTATTTTCCCTACTTTTTAAAAAAATATATATACATAAAAAAATGTTTAAGTTTTCTTTTACATATACTTATTTTTACTCATATTTTCTCATTATTTTCTTTACTTTGTAAGTGTTCATTCCAAGTACAGCCACATTCGACTGAAACTTATTAGCAAACTACCAATAGAAAAAGGTGATGATTATAGGTTAGTGTATACATCATTTGTAAACATCTTGTTACCTTGCCAAAAATATTTCAATGGTGCATGAACTCAATATTTCCCATCATCTTTATTTGCTACTTACTCTACGAATTGGTTTGAAATAAAATTCAACGGGATATAGCAAAAACAAAAGTTAAATTCATCACATTAGCTTCCAGTACAAGAGGAATAATTTATTAATAAGTTAAAAATATTCACGTTAAAAAATAAATAAAAATGAGAAGTATTAACCTCTAATAAAATAATTAATAAACAAAATTTCTAATGTTTGATTGTTTGTCGTATTAACTTATAAGAAATTCTATGAAATATTTGATAATTATAAGAAAATAAAATTTGGAGTATTTATTTCCCCTACATTTTTTAATCAATATATACAAAAACATATGTTTATTTTTCTTTTACCTTTACCTATTTTTACTCAATTTTTATCATTGTTTTCTTTCCTTTGTAAGTCTTGATTCCAAGTAATGCCTCATTCAGCCAAATGTTTTTACCTAACTATGAATAGAAAAAGTTGATGATTAGGGGTTGGTGTATACATCATTTATAAACGTCTCGTTACCTTGTCAGAAATATTTCTATGGTGCATGAACTCAATATTTCCCTTCATCTTTAGTTGCTTCTTACTCTAAGAATTGGTTTGAAACAGAAATTCTATGGGAAATAGGTTAAACTAAAGGTAAATTGAACACGTTCAATTCCAGTACTACCAGAGTAACTAATTAATAAGTTAAAAATATTAACGTCAAACAATAATTAAAAATGAGAAGTATTAACGTCTTATAAAAAAATTAACAAACAAAATTTCTAAAGTTTGATTGTTTTTGCTATTAACTTATAAGAACTTCTATTTAAATATTTGATAATTATAAGAAAATAAAATTTTGAGCATTTATTTTCCCTACTTTTAAAAAAAATATATATACATAAAAAAATATTTAAGATTTCTTTTATATATACTTATTTTTACTCATATTTTCTCATTATTTTCTTTACTTTGTAAGTGTTCATTCCAAGTACAGCCACATTCGACTGAAACTTATTAGCTAACTACCAATAGAAAAAGGTGATGAATATAGGTTAGTGTATACATCATTTGTAAACATCTTGTTACCTTGCCAGAAATATTTCAATGGTGCATGAACTCAATATTTCCCATCATCTTTATTTGCTACTTACTCTAAGAATTGGTTTGAAATAAAATTCTACGGGATATAGCAAATACAAAAGTTAAATTCATCACGTTAGCTTCCAGTACAAGAGGAATAATTTATTAATAAGTTAAAAATATTAACGTTAAAAAATAAATAAAAATCAGAAGTATTAACCTCTAATAAAAAAATTAATAAACAAAATTTCTAATGTTTGATTGTTTGTCGTATTAACTTATAAGAAATTCTATTTAAATATTTGAAAATTATAAGAAAATAAAATTTGGAGTATTTATTTCCCCTACATTTTTTAAACAATATATACAAAAAAATATATTTAGTTTTCTTTTACGTTTACCAATTTTTACTCAATTTTTATCATTAGTTTCTTTCCTTTGTAAGTCTTGATTCCAACTACTGCATCATTCAGCCGAATGTTTTTACCTAACTACGAATAGAAGAAGTTGATGATTAGGGGTTGGTGTATACATCATTTATAAACGTCTCATTACCTTGGCAGAAATATTTCTATGGTGCATGAAATCAATATTTCCCTTCATCTTTATTTGCTTCTTACTCTAAGAAATGGTTCGAAACAGAAATTCTATGGGAAATAGGTAAAACCAAAGGTAAATTCAACACGTTCAATTCCAGTACTACAAGAGTAACTAATTAATAAGTTAAAAATATTAACGTCAAAAAATAATTAAAAATGAGAAGTATTAACGTCTTATAAAAAAATTAACAAACAAAATTTCTAAAGTTTGATTGTTTTTGGTATTAACTTATAACAACTTCTATTTCAATATTTGATAATTATAAGAAAATAAAATTTTGAGCATTTATTTTCCCTACTTTTTTAAAAAATATATATACAGAAAAAAATATTTAAGTTTTCTATTACATATACTTATTTTTACTCATATTTTTTCATTATTTTCTTTACTTTGTAAGCGTTCATTCTAAGTATAGCCACATTCGACTGAAACTTATTAGCTAACTACCAATAGAAAAAGGTGATGATTATAGGTTAGTGTATACATCATTTGTAAACATCTTGTTACCTTGCCAAAAATATTTCAAACGTGCATGAACTCAATATTTCCCATCATCTTTATTTGCTACTTACTCTAAGAATTGGTTTGAAATAAAATTCTACGGGATATAGCAAAAACAAAAGTTAAATTCATCACGTTAGCTTCCAGTACAACAGGAATAAATTATTAATAAGTTAAAAATATTCACGTTAAAAAATAAATAAAAGTGAGAAGTATTAACCTCTAATAAAAAAATTAATAAACCAAATTTCTAATGTTTGATTGTTTGGTGTATTAACTTATAAGAAATTCTATGAAATATTTGATAATTATAAGAAAATAACATTTGGAGTATTTATTTCGCCTACATTTTTTACACATTATATACAAAAACATATGTTTAGTTTTCTTTTACGTTTTCCTATTTTTACTCAATTTTTATCATTATTTTCTTTCCTTTGTAAGTCTTGATTCCAAGTAATGCGTCATTCAGCCAAATGTTTTTTACCTAACTACGAATAGAAAAAGTTGATGATTAGAGGTTGGTGTATACATCATTTATAAAGGTCTCGTTATCTTGGCAGAAATATTTCTATGGTGCATGAACTCAATATTTCCCTTTATCTTTATTTGCTTCTTACTCTAAGAATTGGTTTGAAATAGAAATTCTATGGGAAATAGGTAAAACCAAAGGTAAATTCAACACGTTCAATTCCAGTACTACAAGAGTAACTAATTAATAAGTTAAAAATATTAACGTCAAAAAATAATTTAAAATGAGAAGTATTAACGTCTTATAAAAAAATTAACAAACAAAATTTCTAAAGTTTGATTGTTTTTGGTATTAACTTATAAGAACTTCTATTTCAATATTTGATAATTATAAGAAAATAAAATTTGGAGCATTTATTTTCCCTACTTTTTAAAAAAATATATATACATAAAAAAATGTTTAAGTTTTCTTTTACATATACTTATTTTTACTCATATTTTTTCATTATTTTCTTTACTTTGTAAGCGTTCATTCTAAGTATAGCCACATTCGACTGAAACTTATTAGCTAACTACCAATAGAAAAAGGTGATGATTATAGGTTAGTGTATACATCATTTGTAAACATCTTGTTACCTTGCCAAAAATATTTCAATGGTGCATGAACTCAATATTTCCCATCATCTTTATTTGCTACTTACTCTACGAATTGGTTTGAAATAAAATTCAACGGGATATAGCAAAAACAAAAGTTAAATTCATCACATTAGCTTCCAGTACAAGAGGAATAATTTATTAAAAAGTTAAAAATATTCACGTTAAAAAATAAATAAAAATGAGAAGTATTAACCTCTAATAAAAAAATTAATAAACAAAATTTCTAATGTTTGATTGTTTGTCGTATTAACTTATAAGAAATTCTATGAAATATTTGATAATTATAAGAAAATAAAATTTGGAGTATTTATTTCCCCTACATTTTTTAATCAATATATACAAAAACATATGTTTATTTTTCTTTTACCTTTACCTATTTTTACTCAATTTTTATCATTGTTTTCTTTCCTTTGTAAGTCTTGATTCCAAGTAATGCCTCATTCAGCCAAATGTTTTTACCTAACTATGAATAGAAAAAGTTGATGATTAGGGGTTGGTGTATACATCATTTATAAACGTCTCGTTACCTTGTCAGAAATATTTCTATGGTGCATGAACTCAATATTTCCCTTCATCTTTAGTTGCTTCTTACTCTAAGAATTGGTTTGAAACAGAAATTCTATGGGAAATAGGTTAAACTAAAGGTAAATTGAACACGTTCAATTCCAGTACTACCAGAGTAACTAATTAATAAGTTAAAAATATTAACGTCAAACAATAATTAAAAATGAGAAGTATTAACGTCTTATAAAAAAATTAACAAACAAAATTTCTAAAGTTTGATTGTTTTTGCTATTAACTTATAAGAACTTCTATTTAAATATTTGATAATTATAAGAAAATAAAATTTTGAGCATTTATTTTCCCTACTTTTAAAAAAAATATATATACATAAAAAAATATTTAAGATTTCTTTTATATATACTTATTTTTACTCATATTTTCTCATTATTTTCTTTACTTTGTAAGTGTTCATTCCAAGTACAGCCACATTCGACTGAAACTTATTAGCTAACTACCAATAGAAAAAGGTGATGAATATAGGTTAGTGTATACATCATTTGTAAACATCTTGTTACCTTGCCAGAAATATTTCAATGGTGCATGAACTCAATATTTCCCATCATCTTTATTTGCTACTTACTCTAAGAATTGGTTTGAAATAAAATTCTACGGGATATAGCAAATACAAAAGTTAAATTCATCACGTTAGCTTCCAGTACAAGAGGAATAATTTATTAATAAGTTAAAAATATTAACGTTAAAAAATAAATAAAAATCAGAAGTATTAACCTCTAATAAAAAAATTAATAAACAAAATTTCTAATGTTTGATTGTTTGTCGTATTAACTTATAAGAAATTCTATTTAAATATTTGAAAATTATAAGAAAATAAAATTTGGAGTATTTATTTCCCCTACATTTTTTAAACAATATATACAAAAAAATATATTTAGTTTTCTTTTACGTTTACCAATTTTTACTCAATTTTTATCATTAGTTTCTTTCCTTTGTAAGTCTTGATTCCAACTACTGCATCATTCAGCCAAATGTTTTTTACCTAACTACGAATAGAAAAAGTTGATGATTAGAGGTTGGTGTATACATCATTTATAAAGGTCTCGTTATCTTGGCAGAAATATTTCTATGGTGCATGAACTCAATATTTTCCTTTATCTTTATTTGCTTCTTACTCTAAGAATTGGTTTGAAATAGAACTTCTATGGGAAATAGGTAAAACCAAAGGTAAATTCAACACGTTCAATTTCAGTACTACAAGAGTAACTAATTAATGAGTTAAAAATATTAACGTCAAAAAATAATTAAAAATGAGAAGTATTAACGTCTTATAAAAAAATTAACAAACAAAATTTCTAAAGTTTGATTGTTTTTGCTATTAACTTATAACAACTTCTATTTAAATATTTGATAATTATAAGAAAATAAAATTTTGAGCATTTATTTTCCCTACTTTTTAAAAAAATATATATACATAAAAAAATGTTTAAGATTTCTTTTATATATACTTATTTTTACTCATATTTTCTCATTATTTTCTTTACATTGTAAGTGTTCATTCCAAGTACAGCCACATTCGACTGAAACTTATTAGCTAACTACCAATATAAAAAGGTGATGAATATAGGTTAGTGTATACATCATTTGTAAACATCTGGTTACCTTGCCAGAAATATTTCAATGGTGCATGAACTCAATATTTCCCATCATCTTTATTTGCTACTTACTCTAAGAATTGGTTTGAAATAAAATTCTATGGGATATAGCAAATACAAAAGTTAAATTCATCACGTTAGCTTCCAGTACAAGAGGAATAATTTATTAATAAGTTAAAAATATTAACGTTAAAAAATAAATAAAAATCAGAAGTATTAACCTCTAATAAAAAAATTAATAAACCAAATTTCTAATGTTTGATTGTTTGGTGTATTAATTTATAAGAAATTCTATGAAATATTTGATAATTATAAGAAAACAACATTTGGAGTATTTATTTCCCCTACATTTTTTACACAATATATACAAAAACATATGTTTAGTTTTCTTTTACGTTTACCAATTTTTACTCAATTTTTATCATTAGTTTCTTTCCTTTGTAAGTCTTGATTCCAACTAATGCATCATTCAGCCGAATGTTTTTACCTAACTACGAATAGAAGAAGTTGATGATTAGGGGTTGGTGTATACATCATTTATAAACGTCTCATTACCTTGGCAGAAATATTTCTATGGTGCATGAAATCAATATTTCCCTTCATCTTTATTTGCTTCTTACTCTAAGAAATGGTTCGAAACAGAAATTCTATGGGAAATAGGTAAAACCAAAGGTAAATTCAACACGTTCAATTCCAGTACTACAAGAGTAACTAATTAATAAGTTAAAAATATTAACGTCAAAAAATAATTAAAAATGAGAAGTATTAACGTCTTATAAAAAAATTAACAAACAAAATTTCTAAAGTTTGATTGTTTTTGGTATTAACTTATAACAACTTCTATTTCAATATTTGATAATTATAAGAAAATAAAATTTTGAGCATTTATTTTCCCTACTTTTTTAAAAAATATATATACAGAAAAAAATATTTAAGTTTTCTATTACATATACTTATTTTTACTCATATTTTTTCATTATTTTCTTTACTTTGTAAGCGTTCATTCTAAGTATAGCCACATTCGACTGAAACTTATTAGCTAACTACCAATAGAAAAAGGTGATGATTATAGGTTAGTGTATACATCATTTGTAAACATCTTGTTACCTTGCCAAAAATATTTCAAACGTGCATGAACTCAATATTTCCCATCATCTTTATTTGCTACTTACTCTAAGAATTGGTTTGAAATAAAATTCTACGGGATATAGCAAAAACAAAAGTTAAATTCATCACGTTAGCTTCCAGTACAACAGGAATAAATTATTAATAAGTTAAAAATATTCACGTTAAAAAATAAATAAAAGTGAGAAGTATTAACCTCTAATAAAAAAATTAATAAACCAAATTTCTAATGTTTGATTGTTTGGTGTATTAACTTATAAGAAATTCTATGAAATATTTGATAATTATAAGAAAATAACATTTGGAGTATTTATTTCGCCTACATTTTTTACACATTATATACAAAAACATATGTTTAGTTTTCTTTTACGTTTTCCTATTTTTACTCAATTTTTATCATTATTTTCTTTCCTTTGTAAGTCTTGATTCCAAGTAATGCGTCATTCAGCCAAATGTTTTTTACCTAACTACGAATAGAAAAAGTTGATGATTAGAGGTTGGTGTATACATCATTTATAAAGGTCTCGTTATCTTGGCAGAAATATTTCTATGGTGCATGAACTCAATATTTCCCTTTATCTTTATTTGCTTCTTACTCTAAGAATTGGTTTGAAATAGAAATTCTATGGGAAATAGGTAAAACCAAAGGTAAATTCAACACGTTCAATTCCAGTACTACAAGAGTAACTAATTAATAAGTTAAAAATATTAACGTCAAAAAATAATTAAAAATGAGAAGTATTAACGTCTTATAAAAAAATTAACAAACAAAATTTCTAAAGTTTGATTGTTTTTGGTATTAACTTATAAGAACTTCTATTTCAATATTTGATAATTATAAGAAAATAAAATTTGGAGCATTTATTTTCCCTACTTTTTAAAAAAATATATATACATAAAAAAATGTTTAAGTTTTCTTTTACATATACTTATTTTTACTCATATTTTCTCATTATTTTCTTTACTTTGTAAGTGTTCATTCCAAGTACAGCCACATTCGACTGAAACTTATTAGCAAACTACCAATAGAAAAAGGTGATGATTATAGGTTAGTGTATACATCATTTGTAAACATCTTGTTACCTTGCCAGAAATATTTCAATGGTGCATGAACTCAATATTTCCCATCATCTTTATTTGCTACTTGCACTAAGAATTGGTTTGAAATAAAATTCTACGGGATATAGCAAAAACAAAAGTTAAATTCATCACGTTAGCTTCCAGTACAACAGGAATAAATTATTAATAAGTTAAAAATATTGACGTTAAAAACTAAATAAAAATGAGAAGTATTAACCTCTAATAAAAAAATTAATAAACAAAATTTCTAGAGTTTCATTGTTTGTCGTATTAACTTATAAGAAATTCTATTTATATATTTGATAATTATAAGAATATAAAATTTAGAGTATTTATTTCCCCTACTTTTTTTAAAAAATATATAGAAAAAAATATGTTTAGTTTTTTTTACGTTTACCTATTTTTACTCAATTTTTATCATTATTTTCTTTCCTTTGTAAGTCTTGATTCCAAGTAATGCCTCATTCAATCGAAAGTTTTTACGTAACTACGAATAGAAAAAGTTGATGATTAAAAGTTGGTGTATACATCATTTATAAACGTCTCGTTACCTTGGCAGAAATATTTCTATGGTGCATGAACTCAATATTTCCCTTCATCTTTATTTGCTTCTTACTCTAAGAATTGGTTTGAAATAGAAATTCTATGGGAAATAGGTAAAACCAAAGGTAAATTGAACACGTTCAATTCCAGTACTACAAGAGTAACTAATTAATAAGTTAAAAATATTAACGTCAAAAAATAATTAAAAATGAGAAGTATTAACGTCTTATAAAAAAATTAATAAACAAAATTTCTAAAGTTTGATTGTTTTTGGTATTAACTTATAAGAACTTCTATTTAAATATTTGATAATTATAAGAAAATAAAATTTGGAGCATTTATTTTCCCTACTTTTTAAAAAAATATATATACATAAAAAAATGTTTAAGTTTTCTTTTACATATACTTATTTTTACTCATATTTTCTCATTATTTTCTTTACTTTGTAAGTGTTCATTCCAAGTACAGCCACATTCGATTGAAACTTATTAGCTAACTACCAATAGAAAAAGGTGATGATTATAGGTTAGTGTATACATCATTTGTAAACATCTTGTTACCTTGCCAGAAATATTTCAATGGTGCATGAACTCAATATTTCCCATCATCTTTATTTGCTACTTGCACTAAGAATTGGTTTAAAATAAAATTCTACGGGATATAGCAAAAACAAAAGTTAAATTCACCACGTTAGCTTCCAGTACAACAGGAATAAATTATTAATAAGTTCAAAATATTGACGTTAAAAAATAAATAAAAATGAGAAGTATTAACCTCTAATAAAAAAATTAATAAAAAAAATTTCTAGAGTTTCATTGTTTGTCGTATTAACTTATAAGAAATTCTACTTAAATATTTGGTAATTAGAAGAAAATTAAATTTGAAGTATTTATTTCCCCTACTTTTTTTAAACAATATATAGAAAAAAAAATATGTTTAGTTTTCTTTTACGTTTACCTATTTTTACTCAATTTTTATCATTATTTTCTTTCCTTTGTAAGTCTTGATTCCAAGTAATGCCTCATTCAACCGAAAGTTTTTACCTAACTACGAATAGAAAAAGTTGATGATTAGAGGTTGGTGTATACATCATTTATAAATGTCTCGTTACCTTGGCAGAAATATTTCTATGGTGCATGAACTCAGTATTTCCCTTCATCTTTATTTGCTTCTTACTCTAAGAAATGGTTTGAAACAGAAATTCTATGGGAAAAAGGTAAAACCAAAGGTAAATTGAACACGTTCAATTCCAGTACTACAAGAGTAACTAATTAATAAGTTAAAAATATTAACGTCAAAAAATAATTAAAAATGAGAAGTATTAACGTCTTATAAAAAAATTAACAAACAAAATTTCTAAAGTTTGATTGTTTTTGGTATTAACTTATAAGAACTTCTATTTCAATATTTGATAATTATAAGAAAATAAAATTTGGAGCATTTATTTTCCCTACTTTTTAAAAAAATATATATACATAAAAAAATGTTTAAGTTTTCTTTTACATATACTTATTTTTACTCATATTTTCTCATTATTTTCTTTACTTTGTAAGTGTTCATTCCAAGTACAGCCACATTCGATTGAAACTTATTAGCTAACTACCAATAGAAAAAGGTGATGATTATAGGTTAGTGTATACATCATTTGTAAACATCTTGTTACCTTGCCAGAAATATTTCAATGGTGCATGAACTCAATATTTCCCATCATCTTTATTTGCTACTTTCTCTAAGAATTGGTTTGAAATAAAATTCTACGGGATATAGCAAAAACAAAAGTTAAATTCATCACGTTAGCTTCCAGTACAACAGGAATAAATTATTAATAAGTTCAAAATATTGACGTTAAAAAATAAATAAAAATGAGAAGTATTAACCTCTAATAAAAAAATTAATAAAAAAAATTTCTAGAGTTTCATTGTTTGTCGTATTAACTTATAAGAAATTCTACTTAAATATTTGGTAATTAGAAGAAAATTAAATTTGAAGTATTTATTTCCCCTACTTTTTTTAAACAATATATAGAAAAAAAATATGTTTAGTTTTCTTTTACGTTTACCTATTTTTACTCAATTTTTATCATTATTTTCTTTCCTTTGTAAGTCTTGATTCCAAGTAATGCCTCATTCAATCGAAAGTTTTTACGTAACTACGAATAGAAAAAGTTGATGATTAAAAGTTGGTGTATACATCATTTACAAACGTCTCGTTACCTTGGCAGAAATATTTCTATGGTGCATGAACTCAATATTTCCCTTCATCTTTATTTGCTTCTTACTCTAAGAATTGGTTTGAAATAGAAATTCTATGGGAAATAGGTAAAACCAAAGGTAAATTGAACACGTTCAATTCCAGTACTACAAGAGTAACTAATTAATATGTTAAAAATATTAACGTCAAAAAATAATTAAAAATGAGAAGTATTAACGTCTTATAAAAAAATTAATAAACAAAATTTCTAAAGTTTGATTGTTTTTGGTATTAACTTATAAGAACTTCTATTTAAATATTTGATAATTATAAGAAAATAAAATTTGGAGCATTTATTTTCCCTACTTTTTAAAAAAATATATATACATAAAAAAATGTTTAAGTTTTCTTTTACATATACTTATTTTTACTCATATTTTCTCATTATTTTCTTTACTTTGTAAGTGTTCATTCCAAGTACAGCCACATTCGATTGAAACTTATTAGCTAACTACCAATAGAAAAAGGTGATGATTATAGGTTAGTGTATACATCATTTGTAAACATCTTGTTACCTTGCCAGAAATATTTCAATGGTGCATGAACTCAATATTTCCCATCATCTTTATTTGCTACTTGCACTAAGAATTGGTTTAAAATAAAATTCTACGGGATATAGCAAAAACAAAAGTTAAATTCACCACGTTAGCTTCCAGTACAACAGGAATAAATTATTAATAAGTTCAAAATATTGACGTTAAAAAATAAATAAAAATGAGAAGTATTAACCTCTAATAAAAAAATTAATAAAAAAAATTTCTAGAGTTTCATTGTTTGTCGTATTAACTTATAAGAAATTCTACTTAAATATTTGGTAATTAGAAGAAAATTAAATTTGAAGTATTTATTTCCCCTACTTTTTTTAAACAATATATAGAAAAAAAAATATGTTTAGTTTTCTTTTACGTTTACCTATTTTTACTCAATTTTTATCATTATTTTCTTTCCTTTGTAAGTCTTGATTCCAAGTAATGCCTCATTCAACCGAAAGTTTTTACCTAACTACGAATAGAAAAAGTTGATGATTAGAGGTTGGTGTATACATCATTTATAAATGTCTCGTTACCTTGGCAGAAATATTTCTATGGTGCATGAACTCAGTATTTCCCTTCATCTTTATTTGCTTCTTACTCTAAGAAATGGTTTGAAACAGAAATTCTATGGGAAAAAGGTAAAACCAAAGGTAAATTGAACACGTTCAATTCCAGTACTACAAGAGTAACTAATTAATAAGTTAAAAATATTAACGTCAAAAAATAATTAAAAATGAGAAGTATTAACGTCTTATAAAAAAATTAACAAACAAAATTTCTAAAGTTTGATTGTTTTTGGTATTAACTTATAAGAACTTCTATTTCAATATTTGATAATTATAAGAAAATAAAATTTGGAGCATTTATTTTCCCTACTTTTTAAAAAAATATATATACATAAAAAATGTTTAAGTTTTCTGTTACATATACTTAATTTTACTCATATTTTCTCATTATTTTCTTTACTTTGTAAGTGTTCATTCTAAGTACAGCCACATTCGACTGAAACTTATTAGCAAACTACCGATAGAAAAAGGTGATGATTATAGGTTAGTGTATACATCATTTGTAAACATCTTGTTACCTTGCCAGAAATATTTCAATGGTGCATGAACTCAATATTTCCCATCATCTTTATTTGCTACTTGCACTAAGAATTGGTTTAAAATAAAATTCTACGGGATATAGCAAAAACAAAAGTTAAATTCACCACGTTAGCTTCCAGTACAACAGGAATAAATTATTAATAAGTTCAAAATATTGACGTTAAAAAATAAATAAAAATGAGAAGTATTAACCTCTAATAAAAAAATTAATAAAAAAAATTTCTAGAGTTTCATTGTTTGTCGTATTAACTTATAAGAAATTCTACTTAAATATTTGGTAATTAGAAGAAAATTAAATTTGAAGTATTTATTTCCCCTACTTTTTTTAAACAATATATAGAAAAAAAAATATGTTTAGTTTTCTTTTACGTTTACCTATTTTTACTCAATTTTTATCATTATTTTCTTTCCTTTGTAAGTCTTGATTCCAAGTAATGCCTCATTCAACCGAAAGTTTTTACCTAACTACGAATAGAAAAAGTTGATGATTAGAGGTTGGTGTATACATCATTTATAAATGTCTCGTTACCTTGGCAGAAATATTTCTATGGTGCATGAACTCAGTATTTCCCTTCATCTTTATTTGCTTCTTACTCTAAGAAATGGTTTGAAACAGAAATTCTATGGGAAAAAGGTAAAACCAAAGGTAAATTGAACACGTTCAATTCCAGTACTACAAGAGTAACTAATTAATAAGTTAAAAATATTAACGTCAAAAAATAATTAAAAATGAGAAGTATTAACGTCTTATAAAAAAATTAACAAACAAAATTTCTAAAGTTTGATTGTTTTTGGTATTAACTTATAAGAACTTCAATTTCAATATTTGATAATTATAAGAAAATAAAATTTGGAGCATTTATTTTCCCTACTTTTTAAAAAAATATATATACATAAAAAAATGTTTAAGTTTTCTTTTACATATACTTATTTTTACTCATATTTTCTCATTATTTTCTTTACTTTGTAAGTGTTCATTCCAAGTACAGCCACATTCGATTGAAACTTATTAGCTAACTACCAATAGAAAAAGGTGATGATTATAGGTTAGTGTATACATCATTTGTAAACATCTTGTTACCTTGCCAGAAATATTTCAATGGTGCATGAACTCAATATTTCCCATCATCTTTATTTGCTACTTTCTCTAAGAATTGGTTTGAAATAAAATTCTACGGGATATAGCAAAAACAAAAGTTAAATTCATCACGTTAGCTTCCAGTACAACAGGAATAAATTATTAATAAGTTAAAAATATTGACGTTAAAAAATAAATAAAAATGAGAAGTATTAACCTCTAATAAAAAAATTAATAAACAAAATTTCTAATGTTTGATTATTTGTCGTATTAACTTATAAGAAATTCTATTTAAATATTTGATAATTAAAAGAAAATAAAAATGGGAGTATTTATTTCCCCTATTTTTTTTAAACAATATATACAAAAATATATGTTTAGTTTTCTTTTACGTTTACCTATTTTTACTCAATTTTTATCATTATTTATTTCCTTTGTTAGTCTTGATTCCAAGTAATGCCTCATTCAACCGAATGTTTTTACCTAACTACGAATAGAAAAAGTTGATGATTATGGGTTGGTGTATACATCATTTATAAACGTCTCGTTACCTTGGCAGAAATATTTCTATGGTGCATGAACTCAATATTTCCCTTCATCTTTATTTGCTTCTTACTCTAAGAAATGGTTCGAAACAGAAATTCTATGGGAAATAGGTAAAACCAAAGGTAAATTCAACACGTTCAATTCCAGTACTACAAGAGTAACTAATTAATAAGTTAAAAATATTAACGTCAAAAAATAATTAAAAATGAGAAGTATTAACGTCTTATAAAAAAATTAACAAACAAAATTTCTAAAGTTTGATTGTTTTTGGTATTAACTTATAAGAACTTCAATTTCAATATTTGATAATTATAAGAAAATAAAATTTGGAGCATTTATTTTCCCTACTTTTTAAAAAAATATATATACATAAAAAAATGTTTAAGTTTTCTTTTACATATACTTATTTTTACTCATATTTTCTCATTATTTTCTTTACTTTGTAAGTGTTCATTCCAAGTACAGCCACATTCGATTGAAACTTATTAGCTAACTACCAATAGAAAAAGGTGATGATTATAGGTTAGTGTGTACATCATTTGTAAACATCTTGTTACCTTGCCAGAAATATTTCAATGGTGCATGAACTCAATATTTCCCATCATCTTTATTTGCTACTTTCTCTAAGAATTGGTTTGAAATAAAATTCTACGGGATATAGCAAAAACAAAAGTTAAATTCATCACGTTAGCTTCCAGTACAACAGGAATAAATTATTAATAAGTTAAAAATATTGACGTTAAAAAATAAATAAAAATGAGAAGTATTAACCTCTAATAAAAAAATTAATAAACAAAATTTCTAATGTTTGATTATTTGTCGTATTAACTTATAAGAAATTCTATTTAAATATTTGATAATTAAAAGAAAATAAAAATGGGAGTATTTATTTCCCCTATTTTTTTTAAACAATATATACAAAAATATATGTTTAGTTTTCTTTTACGTTTACCTATTTTTACTCAATTTTTATCATTATTTATTTCCTTTGTTAGTCTTGATTCCAAGTAATGCCTCATTCAACCGAATGTTTTTACCTAACTACGAATAGAAAAAGTTGATGATTATGGGTTGGTGTATACATCATTTATAAACGTCTCGTTACCTTGGCAGAAATATTTCTATGGTGCATGAACTCAATATTTCCCTTCATCTTTATTTGCTTCTTACTCTAAGAAATGGTTCGAAACAGAAATTCTATGGGAAATAGGTAAAACCAAAGGTAAATTCAACACGTTCAATTCCAGTACTACAAGAGTAACTAATTAATAAGTTAAAAATATTAACGTCAAAAAATAATTAAAAATGAGAAGTATTAACGTCTTATAAAAAAATTAACAAACAAAATTTCTAAAGTTTGATTGTTTTTGGTATTAACTTATAAGAACTTCTATTTCAATATTTGATAATTATAAGAAAATAAAATTTGGAGCATTTATTTTCCCTACTTTTTAAAAAAATATATATACATAAAAAAATGTTTAAGTTTTCTTTTACATATACTTATTTTTACTCATATTTTCTCATTATTTTCTTTACTTTGTAAGTGTTCATTCCAAGTACATCCACATTCGATTGAAACTTATTAGCTAACTACCAATAGAAAAAGGTGATGATTATAGGTTAGTGTATACATCATTTGTAAACATCTTGTTACCTTGCCAGAAATATTTCAATGGTGCATGAACTCAATATTTCCCATCATCTTTATTTGCTACTTTCTCTAAGAATTGGTTTGAAATAAAATTCTACGGGATATAGCAAAAACAAAAGTTAAATTCATCACGTTAGCTTCCAGTACAACAGGAATAAATTATTAATAAGTTAAAAATATTGACGTTAAAAAATAAATAAAAATGAGAAGTATTAACCTCTAATAAAAAAATTAATAAACAAAATTTCTAATGTTTGATTATTTGTCGTATTAACTTATAAAAAATTCTATTTAAATATTTGATAATTAAAAGAAAATAAAAATGGGAGTATTTATTTCCCCTATTTTTTTTAAACAATATATACAAAAATATATGTTTAGTTTTCTTTTACGTTTACCTATTTTTACTCAATTTTTATCATTATTTATTTCCTTTGTTAGTCTTGATTCCAAGTAATGCCTCATTCAACCGAATGTTTTTACCTAACTACGAATAGAAAAAGTTGATGATTATGGGTTGGTGTATACATCATTTATAAACGTCTCGTTACCTTGCCAGAAATATTTCTATGGTGCATGAACTCAATATTTCCCTTCATCTTTATTTGCTTCTTACTCTAAGAAATGGTTCGAAACAGAAATTCTATGGGAAATAGGTAAAACCAAAGGTAAATTCAACACGTTCAATTCCAGTACTACAAGAGTAACTAATTAATAAGTTAAAAATATTAACGTCAAAAAATAATTAAAAATGAGAAGTACTAACGTCTTATAAAAAAATTAACAAACAAAATTTCTAAAGTTTGATTGTTTTTGGTATTAACTTATAAGAACTTCTATTTCAATATTTGATAATTATAAGAAAATAAAATTTGGAGCATTTATTTTCCCTACTTTTTAAAAAAATATATATACATAAAAAAATGTTTAAGTTTTCTTTTACATATACTTATTTTTACTCATATTTTCTCATTATTTTCTTTACTTTGTAAGTGTTCATTCCAAGTACAGCCACATTCGACTGAAACTTATTAGCTAACTACCAATAGAAAAAGGTGATGATTATAGGTTAGTGTATACATCATTTGTAAACATCTTGTTACCTTGCCAGAAATATTTCAATGGTGCATGAACTCAATATTTCCCATCATCTTTATTTGCTACTTGCACTAAGAATTGGTTTGAAATAAAATTCTACGGGATATAGCAAAAACAAAAGTTAAATTCATCACGTTAGCTTCCAGTACAACAGGAATAAATTATTAATAAGTTAAAAATATTGACGTTAAAAACTAAATAAAAATGAGAAGTATTAACCTCTAATAAAAAAATTAATAAACAAAATTTCTAGAGTTTCATTGTTTGTCGTATTAACTTATAAGAAATTCTATTTATATATTTGATAATTATAAGAATATAAAATTTAGAGTATTTATTTCCCCTACTTTTTTTAAAAAATATATAGAAAAAAATATGTTTAGTTTTTTTTACGTTTACCTATTTTTACTCAATTTTTATCATTATTTTCTTTCCTTTGTAAGTCTTGATTCCAAGTAATGCCTCATTCAATCGAAAGTTTTTACGTAACTACGAATAGAAAAAGTTGATGATTAAAAGTTGGTGTATACATCATTTATAAACGTCTCGTTACCTTGGCAGAAATATTTCTATGGTGCATGAACTCAATATTTCCCTTCATCTTTATTTGCTTCTTACTCTAAGAATTGGTTTGAAATAGAAATTCTATGGGAAATAGGTAAAACCAAAGGTAAATTGAACACGTTCAATTCCAGTACTACAAGAGTAACTAATTAATAAGTTAAAAATATTAACGTCAAAAAATAATTAAAAATGAGAAGTATTAACGTCTTATAAAAAAATTAATAAACAAAATTTCTAAAGTTTGATTGTTTTTGGTATTAACTTATAAGAACTTCTATTTAAATATTTGATAATTATAAGAAAATAAAATTTGGAGCATTTATTTTCCCTACTTTTTAAAAAAATATATATACATAAAAAATGTTTAAGTTTTCTGTTACATATACTTAATTTTACTCATATTTTCTCATTATTTTCTTTACTTTGTAAGTGTTCATTCTAAGTACAGCCACATTCGACTGAAACTTATTAGCAAACTACCAATAGAAAAAGGTGATGATTATAGGTTAGTGTATACATCATTTGTAAACATCTTGTTACCTTGCCAGAAATATTTCAATGGTGCATGAACTCAATATTTCCCATCATCTTTATTTGCTACTTTCTCTAAGAATTGGTTTGAAATAAAATTCTACGGGATATAGCAAAAACAAAAGTTAAATTCATCACGTTAGCTTCCAGTACAACAGGAATAAATTATTAATAAGTTAAAAATATTGACGTTAAAAAATAAATAAAAATGAGAAGTATTAACCTCTAATAAAAAAATTAATAAACAAAATTTCTAATGTTTGATTATTTGTCGTATTAACTTATAAGAAATTCTATTTAAATATTTGATAATTAAAAGAAAATAAAAATGGGAGTATTTATTTCCCCTATTTTTTTTAAACAATATATACAAAAATATATGTTTAGTTTTCTTTTACGTTTACCTATTTTTACTCAATTTTTATCATTATTTATTTCCTTTGTTAGTCTTGATTCCAAGTAATGCCTCATTCAACCGAATGTTTTTACCTAACTACGAATAGAAAAAGTTGATGATTATGGGTTGGTGTATACATCATTTATAAACGTCTCGTTACCTTGGCAGAAATATTTCTATGGTGCATGAACTCAATATTTCCCTTCATCTTTATTTGCTTCTTACTCTAAGAAATGGTTCGAAACAGAAATTCTATGGGAAATAGGTAAAACCAAAGGTAAATTCAACACGTTCAATTCCAGTACTACAAGAGTAACTAATTAATAAGTTAAAAATATTAACGTCAAAAAATAATTAAAAATGAGAAGTATTAACGTCTTATAAAAAAATTAACAAACAAAATTTCTAAAGTTTGATTGTTTTTGGTATTAACTTATAAGAACTTCTATTTCAATATTTGATAATTATAAGAAAATAAAATTTGGAGCATTTATTTTCCCTACTTTTTAAAAAAATATATATACATAAAAAAATGTTTAAGTTTTCTTTTACATATACTTATTTTTACTCATATTTTCTCATTATTTTCTTTACTTTGTAAGTGTTCATTCCAAGTACAGCCACATTCGACTGAAACTTATTAGCAAACTACCAATAGAAAAAGGTGATGATTATAGGTTAGTGTATACATCATTTGTAAACATCTTGTTACCTTGCCAGAAATATTTCAATGGTGCATGAACTCAATATTTCCCATCATCTTTATTTGCTACTTGCACTAAGAATTGGTTTGAAATAAAATTCTACGGGATATAGCAAAAACAAAAGTTAAATTCATCACGTTAGCTTCCAGTACAACAGGAATAAATTATTAATAAGTTAAAAATATTGACGTTAAAAACTAAATAAAAATGAGAAGTATTAACCTCTAATAAAAAAATTAATAAACAAAATTTCTAGAGTTTCATTGTTTGTCGTATTAACTTATAAGAAATTCTATTTATATATTTGATAATTATAAGAATATAAAATTTGGAGTATTTATTTCCCCTACTTTTTTTAAAAAATATATAGAAAAAAATATGTTTAGTTTTTTTTACGTTTACCTATTTTTACTCAATTTTTATCATTATTTTCTTTCCTTTGTAAGTCTTGATTCCAAGTAATGCCTCATTCAATCGAAAGTTTTTACGTAACTACGAATAGAAAAAGTTGATGATTAAAAGTTGGTGTATACATCATTTATAAACGTCTCGTTACCTTGGCAGAAATATTTCTATGGTGCATGAACTCAATATTTCCCTTCATCTTTATTTGCTTCTTACTCTAAGAATTGGTTTGAAATAGAAATTCTATGGGAAATAGGTAAAACCAAAGGTAAATTGAACACGTTCAATTCCAGTACTACAAGAGTAACTAATTAATAAGTTAAAAATATTAACGTCAAAAAATAATTAAAAATGAGAAGTATTAACGTCTTATAAAAAAATTAATAAACAAAATTTCTAAAGTTTGATTGTTTTTGGTATTAACTTATAAGAACTTCTATTTAAATATTTGATAATTATAAGAAAATAAAATTTGGAGCATTTATTTTCCCTACTTTTTAAAAAAATATATATACATAAAAAATGTTTAAGTTTTCTGTTACATATACTTAATTTTACTCATATTTTCTCATTATTTTCTTTACTTTGTAAGTGTTCATTCTAAGTACAGCCACATTCGACTGAAACTTATTAGCAAACTACCAATAGAAAAAGGTGATGATTATAGGTTAGTGTATACATCATTTGTAAACATCTTGTTACCTTGCCAGAAATATTTCAATGGTGCATGAACTCAATATTTCCCATCATCTTTATTCGCTACTTGCACTAAGAATTGGTTTAAAATAAAATTCTACGGGATATAGCAAAAACAAAAGTTAAATTCACCACGTTAGCTTCCAGTACAACAGGAATAAATTATTAATAAGTTCAAAATATTGACGTTAAAAAATAAATAAAAATGAGAAGTATTAACCTCTAATAAAAAAATTAATAAAAAAAATTTCTAGAGTTTCATTGTTTGTCGTATTAACTTATAAGAAATTCTACTTAAATATTTGGTAATTAGAAGAAAATTAAATTTGAAGTATTTATTTCCCCTACTTTTTTTAAACAATATATAGAAAAAAAAATATGTTTAGTTTTCTTTTACGTTTACCTATTTTTACTCAATTTTTATCATTATTTTCTTTCCTTTGTAAGTCTTGATTCCAAGTAATGCCTCATTCAACCGAAAGTTTTTACCTAACTACGAATAGAAAAAGTTGATGATTAGAGGTTGGTGTATACATCATTTATAAATGTCTCGTTACCTTGGCAGAAATATTTCTATGGTGCATGAACTCAGTATTTCCCTTCATCTTTATTTGCTTCTTACTCTAAGAAATGGTTTGAAACAGAAATTCTATGGGAAAAAGGTAAAACCAAAGGTAAATTGAACACGTTCAATTCCAGTACTACAAGAGTAACTAATTAATAAGTTAAAAATATTAACGTCAAAAAATAATTAAAAATGAGAAGTATTAACGTCTTATAAAAAAATTAACAAACAAAATTTCTAAAGTTTGATTGTTTTTGGTATTAACTTATAAGAACTTCTATTTCAATATTTGATAATTATAAGAAAATAAAATTTGGAGCATTTATTTTCCCTACTTTTTAAAAAAATATATATACATAAAAAAATGTTTAAGTTTTCTGTTACATATACTTAAATTTACTCATATTTTCTCATTATTTTCTTTACTTTGTAAGTGTTCATTCTAAGTACAGCCACATTCGACTGAAACTTATTAGCTAACTACCAATAGAAAAAGGTGATGATTATAGGTTAGTGTATACATCATTTGTAAACATCTTGTTACCTTGCCAGAAATATTTCAATGGTGCATGAACTCAATATTTCCCATCATCTTTATTTGCTACTTACTCTAAGAATTGGTTTGAAATAAACTTCTACGGGATATAGCAAAAACAAAAGTTAAATTCATCACGTTAGCTTCCAGTACAACACGAATAAATTATTAATATGTTAAAAATATTAACGTTAAAAAATAAATAAAAATGAGAAGTATTAACCTCTAATAAAAATTTTAATAAACAAAATTTCTAGAGGTTCATTATTTGTCGTATTAATTTATGAGAAATTCTATTTAAATATTTGGTAATTAGAAGAAAATAAAATTTGAAGTATTTATTTCCCCTACTTTTTTTAAACAATATATAGAAAAAAATATGTTTAGTTTTCTTTTACGTTTACCTATTTTTACTCAATTTTTATCATTATTTTTTTTCCTTTGTAAGTCTTGATTCCAAGTAATGCCTCATTCAACCAAATGTTTTTACCTAACTACGATTGGAAAAAGTTGATGATTAGAGGTTGGTGTATACATCATTTATAAAAGTCTCGTTACCTTGGCAGAAATATTTCTATGGTGCATGAACTCAATATTTCCAATTATCTTTATTTGTTTCTTACTCTAAGAATTGGTTTGAAATAGAAATTCTATGGGAAATAGGTAAAACCAAAGGTAAATTGAACACGTTCAATTCCAGTACTGCAAGAGTAACTAATTAATAAGTTAAAAATATTAACGTAAAAAAATAATTAAAAATGAGAAGTATTAACGTCTTATAAAAAAATTAACAAACAAAATTTCTAAAGTTTGATTGTTTTTGGTATTACCTTAAAAGAAATTCTTTTTAAATATTTGATAATTATAAGAAAATAAAATTTAGAGCATTTATTTTCCCTACTTTTTTAAAATATATATATAAAAAAAATGTTTAGTTTTCATTAACGTTTACCTATTTTTACTCAATTTTTATAATTATTTTCTTTCCTTTGTAAGTCTTGATTCCAAGTAATGCCTCATTGAACCGAATGTTTTTACCTAACTATGAATAGAAAAAGTAGATGATTAGAGGTTGGTGTATACATCATTTATAAACGTGTCATTACCTTGGCAGACATATTTCTATGGTGCATGAACTCAATATTTCCCTTCATCTTTATTTGCTTCTTACTCTAAGAATTGGTTTGAAACAGAAATTCTATGGGAAATAAGTTAAACCAAAGGTAAATTGAACACGTTCAATTCCAGTACTACCAGAGTAACTAATTAATAAGTTAAAAATATTAACGTCAAAAAATAATTAAAAATTAGAAGTATTAACGTCGTATAAAAAAATTAATAAACAAAATTTCTAAAGTTTGATTGTTTTTTGTATTAACTGATGAACGAAAACCGGCATCGCCGATTCCCGCAAATACTTTGGTTTTAATATTTATAAAACTCTCGCAAGTGCACGAATTATTTCGAAGAAAATGATAAGTATACTCCCAAGGTTGATCTAAGGAAGGAATGTATGTGGTTTTTAATTTATTATTCAAACTTTTTAAAAACGAAATTAAATCCTAAACATCCTGTCACGATAGTTTGGTTTTTGTGTTCCTAATCTAATAACATAAAATAAACATATATACAGATTAATTAAATATAATCTAATAACATAAAAATAAACATAGATACAAAATAAATAATTATCTAAAAATAAACATATATACAGATTCAATAAATATTCATGCAAATTTTTATCATTTATATTAGCGGAGTATTTATGGATATAATAACTAAATTAATTATGCTTGCTCATATTAACTAGGTTATTAAAGATATAAATTGATATTTTATTGATTCTCTCTTTTTTATATAAATACCACCTGTGGTGGGGTTAGATATTCTTTGTTAACTAAACAAATCAATTAACACCTATGGGTGGGGTTGATAACTAATATGCTTAATTAAATTAATTCCTTTTTCTAAGAGATTGAAAATGAGCCATTTAAATGCCACCTTTGGTGGGGTTAGACAATTTAAACATTATTCAAGGTGTCCAAATTAAACTTAAGAATTTAATTATCCGAGTACTAACTTTCAAGTTTTAAAACCACTATTGAAAACATGTTGTCAATATATTTTCACATAATAATTCTTATAAAAACTTTCGAAATAGAGTTTCACTCTAACTACCGGGCGATTGTACCAACAAATAAAAGAGCACTACTCTAAATTAGACCGGATAACTAAACCTTAAAATCTAATTTTTAGGTTTAAGTTTGTAATGAAAAATAATATATTTCTCTCTAACATTCTTAATATAAAATCTTGAATAAAAATAAAATCAATTCATTTTAAAGATTTTTACCTATTTAATATTTCGCAAGCATAACAACGTCGTTATTACATCATATTTACTAAACAGCCAGCATAGTTAAATTTAACCATAGACAAGTTAAATATAACATGTAAGAATAAAGCATAAAAATAACTGTAAAGAAAATAAAATCCTTACAGAACTTTGACGCTATTCCCGTAGCTAGAAAACCTCCGAGCGGAATTTGCACTTCCATATATTGAATCAAAAATCTAAATTATTACAAAAACATTACAAGTTCCTCTCAAAAAGAGAAGAACACTAAACCTAAGAGAATTGAACTAAAAACTAAGAGAAAAACTAAGAAAAGCTTAGAAACTTAGAAAGAAACTAAGAGAAACTAAAAACTAAGAAATGAGAGAAAGAAAGAAGAGAGAAGTGAGTTTTGAAGGGGTGATTTGAAGTGAAGGGAAGGGGGGTATTTATAGGTGAGGATGGAGAGAAAAAATGAGTAAAAAAATGTTAAAAAAATATTAAAAAATGTAAAAACGCGTATTGGAATTGATGATGTCATCAATGACGTCAACATGACGTCACAGGGGCGGCTGCACGTGAAAAATGGGGCGAAAACGCATTGGGCGCGCGGAGGGGGGCTGCTGGGCGCGCTGAGCTGCGCGCAGCTGGGCATGCCAGCGCACGCGGGCGCACGCGGAATGGGGCACTGGGCTATGCGCATGGCTGGGCTGCGGTGCGCGATTTCCGTCTTTTTGACATATTTGACCTTTTCGACCCATTTCGTCCGATTTTTCCATGCTTGTTGACCTTTTCTCACTTATTTATTGATATATTTGTGATGTATTGCTTCAAATATTCCTCTTTGAGTCTTTACATTGCGTTTTTAAGCCAAAATACCTGAAAAACAATAAAAATACCCGCGATTCCGAAAAAGACAAATTTATATAAATATATGATAAAACATATAAATATATGTATTTTTAATCAATTAAGGTACATAAAATCATGGTTATTTTAGTGCTTTTTGAGCATTCATCATTAACTTATAAGAAATTCTATTTAAATATTTGATAATTATAAGAAAATAAAATTTGGAGCATTTATTTTCCCTACTTTTTAAAAAAATATATATATAAAAAAAATGTTTAAGTTTTCTTTTACATATACTTAATTTTACGCATATTTTCTCATTATTTTCTTTACTTTGTAAGTCTTCATTCCAAGTACAGCCACATTCAACTGAAACTTATTAGCTAACTACCAATAGAAAAAGGTGATGATTATAGGTTGGTGTATACATCATTTTTAAACATCTTGTTACCTTGCCAGAAATATTTCAATGGTGCATGAACTCAATATTTCCCATCATCTTTATTTGCTACTTACTCTAAGAATTGGTTAGAAATAAAATTCTACGGGATATAGCAAAAACAAAAGTTAAATTCATCACGTTAGCTTCCAGTACAACAGGAATAAATTTTTAATAAGTTAAAAATATTGACGTTAAAAAATAAATAAAAATGAGAAGTATTAACCTCTAATAAAAAAATTAATAAACAAAATTTCTAAAGTTTGATTGTTTGTCGTATTAACTTATAAGAAATTATATTTAAATATTTGATAATTATAAAAAATAAAATTTGGATTATTTATTTCCCGTACTTTTTTTAAACAATATATACAAAAATATATGTTTAGTTTTCTTTAACGTTTACCTATTTTTACTCAATTTTTATAATTATTTTCTTTCCTTTGTAAGTCTTGATTCCAAGTAATGCCTCATTGAACCGAATGTTTTTACCTAACTACGAATAGAAAAAGTTGATGATTAGAGGTTGTTGTATACATCATTTATAAACGTGTCATTACCTTGGCAGACATATTTCTATGGTGCATGAACTCAATATTTCCCTTCATCTTTATTTGCTTCTTACTCTAAGAATTGGTTTGAAACAGAAATTCTATCGGAAATAGGTTAAACCAAAGGTAAATTGAACACGTTCAATTCCAGTACTACCAGAGTAACTAATTAATAAGTTAAAAATATTAACATCAAAAAATAATTAAAAATGAGAAGTATTAACGTCTTATAAAAAAATTAATAAACAAAATTTCTAAAGTTTGATTGTTTTTTGTATTAACTTATAAGAAATTCTATTTAAATATTTGATAATTATAAGAAAATAAAATTCGGAACATTTATTTTCCCTACTTTTTAAAAAAATATATATACATAAAAAATTGTTTAAGTTTTCTTTTACATATACTTATTTTTACTCATATTTTCTCATTATTTTCTTTACTTTGTAAGTGTTCATTCCAAGTACAGGCACATTCGACTGAAACTTATTAGCTAACTACCAATAGAAAAAGGTGATGATTATAGGTTAGTGTATACATCATTTGTAAACATCTTATTACCTTGCCAGAAATATTTCAATGGTGCATGAACTCAATATTTCCCATCATCTTTATTTGCTACTTACTCTAAGAATTGGTTAGAAATAAAATTCTACGGGATATAGCAAAAACAAAAGTTAAATTCATCACGTTAGCTTCCAATACAACAGGAATAAATTTTTAATAAGTTAAAAATATTGACGTTAAAAAATAAATAAAAATGAGAAGTATTAACCTCTAATAAAAAAATTAATACACAAAATTTCTAAAGTTTGATTGTTTGTCGTATTAACTTATAAGAAATTCTATTTACATATTTGATAATTATAAAAAATAAAATTTGAGGTATTTATTTTCCCTACTTTTTTAAAAAATATATATACATAAAAAAAATGTTTAAGTTTTCTTTTACGTTTACCTATTTTTACTCAATTTCTATCCTTATTTTCTTTCCTTTGTAAGTCTTGATTCCAAGTAATGTCTCATTCAACCGAATGTTTTTACCTAACTACGAATAGAAGAAGTTGATGATTAGAGGCTGGGTGTATACAACATTTATAAACGTCATGTTACTTTGGCAGAAATATTTCTATGGTGCATGAACTCAATATTTCCCTTCATCTTTATTTGCTTCTTACTCTAAGAATTGGTTTGAAATAGAAATTCTATGGGAAATAGGTAAAACCAAAGGTAAATTGAACACGTTCAATTCCAGTACTACAAGAGTAACTAATTAATAAGTTAAAAATATTAACGTCAAAAAATAATTAAAAATGAGAAGTATTAACGTCTTATAAAAAAATTAATAAACAAAATTTCTAAAGTTTGATTGTTTTTGGTATTAACTTATAAGAAATTCTATTTAAATATTTGATAATTATAAGAAAATAAAATTTGGAGCATTTATTTTCCCTACTTTTTAAAAAAATATATATACATAAAAAAATGTTTAAGTTTTCTTTTACATATACTTATTTTTACGCATATTTTCTCATTATTTTCTTTACTTTGTAAGTCTTCATTCCAAGTACAGCCACATTCAACTGAAACTTATTAGCTAACTACCAATAGAAAAAGGTGATGATTATAGGTTGGTGTATACATCATTTGTAAACATCTTGTTACCTTGCCAGAAATATTTCAATGGTGCATGAACTCAATATTTCCCATCATCTTTATTTGCTACTTACTCTAAGAATTGGTTAGAAATAAAATTCTACGGGATATAGCAAAAACAAAAGTTAAATTCATCACGTTAACTTCCAGTACAACAGGAATAAATTTTTAATAAGTTAAAAATATTGACGTTAAAAAATAAATAAAAATGAGAAGTATTAACCTCTAATAAAAAAATTAATAAACAAAATTTCTAAAGTTTGATTGTTTGTCGTATTAACTTATAAGAAATTCTATTTAAATATTTGATAATTATAAAAAATAAAATTTGGAGTATTTAATTCCCTTACTTTTTTAAAAAATATATACAAAAATATATGTTTAGTTTTCTTTAACGTTTACCTATTTTTACTCAATTTTTATAATTATTTTCTTTCCTTTGTAAGTCTTGATTCCAAGTAATGCCTCATTGAACCGAATGTTTTTACCTAACTACGAATAGAAAAAGTTGATGATTAGAGGTTGGTGTATACATCATTTATAAACGTGTCATTACCTTGGCAGACATATTTCTATGGTGCATGAAGTCAATATCTCCCTTCATCTTTATTTACTTCTTACTCTAAGAATTGGTTTGAAACAGAAATTCTATGGGAAATAGGTAAAACCAAAGGTAAATTGAACAGGTTCAATTCCAGTATTACCAGAGTAACTAATTAATAAGTTAAAAATATTAACGTCAAAAAATAATTAAAAATGAGAAGTATTAACGTCTTATAAAAAAATTAATAAACAAAATTTCTAAAGTTTGATTGTTTTTTGTATTAACTTATAAGAAATTCTATTTAAATATTTGATAATTATAAGAAAATAAAATTTTGAGCATTTATTTTCCCTACTTTTTTAAAAAATGTATATACATAAAAAAAATGTTTAAGTTTTCTTTTACATATACCTATTTTTACTCATATTTTCTCATTATTTTCTTTACTTTTAAGTCTTCATTCCAAGTACAGCCACATTCAACTGAAACTTATTAGCTAACTACCAATAGAAAAAGGTGATGATTATAGGTTGGTGTATACATCATTTGTAAACATCTTGTTACCTTGCCAGAAATATTTCAATGGTGCATGAACTCAATATTTCCCATCATCTTTATTTGCTACTTACTCTAAGAATTGGTTAGAATTAAAATTCTACGGGAGATAGCAAAAAAAAAGTTAATTCATCACGTTAAATTCCAGTACAACAGGAATAAATTATTAATAAATTAAAAATATTGACATTAAAAAATAAATAAAAATGAGAAGTATTAACCTCTAATAAAAAATTAATAAACAAAATTTCTATAGTTTGATTTTTTATAGTATTATTTTATAAGAAATTTTATTTAAATATTTGATAATTATAAGAAAATAAAATTTGGAGTATTTATTTCCCCTACTTTTTTTAAACAATATATACAAAAAAATATGTTTAGTTTTCTTTTACGTTTACCTATTTTTACTCAATTTTTATCATTATTTTCTTTACTTTGTAAGTCTTCATTCCAAGTAAAGCCACATTCAACCGAAACTTGTTTGCTAACTACCAATAGAAAAAGGTTATGATAATAGGTCGGTGTATACATCATTTTTAAACATCTTGTTACCTTGCCAAAAATATTTCAATGGTGCATGAACTCAATATTTCCGATTATCTTTATTTGCTACTTACTCTAAGAATTGGTTTAAAGTAAAATTCTACGGGATATAGCAAAAACAAAATTTAAATTCATCACCTTAGAGTCTAGTACAACAACAATAAATTATTAAAAAGTTAAAAATATTGACGTTAAAAAATAATTAAAAATGAGAAGTATTAAGCTCTTATAAAAATATTCATAAACAAAATTTCTAAAGATTGATTGCTTGGCGTATTAACTTATAAGAAATTTTATTTAAATATTTGATAATTGTAAGAAAATAAAATTTGGAGCATTTATTTCCCCTACTTTTTTTAAACAATATATACAAAAAATATGTTTTGTTTTCTTTTACGTTTACCTACTTTTACTCAATTTTTCTCATTATTTTCTTTCCTTTGTAAGTCTTGATTCCAAGTAATGCCTCATTTAACAGAATTTTGTTACCTAACTACCAATAGAAAAAGTTGATGATTAGAGGTTGGTGTTTACATCATTTATAAACGTCTTGTTACCTTGCCGGAAATATTTATATGGTGCATGAACTCAATATTTCCCATCATCATTATTTGTTTCTTACTCTAAGAATTGGTTTGAAACATAAATTCTTTTGGAGATAGGTAAAACAAAAGTTAAATTCATCATGTTAAATTCTAGTACAACAAGAGTAACTTATTAATAAGTTAAAAATATTGATGTTAAAAAATAAATACAAATGAGAAATATTAACCTCTTATAAAAAAATTAATAAAGTTTTTTTTTAAAGTTTGATTGTTTGTCATATTAACTTATAAGAAATTATATTTAAATATTTGATAATTATAAGAAAATAAAATTTGGAGCATTTATTTCCGTTGCTTTTTTAAAACAATATATATATAAAAATATGTTTAAGTTATCTATTACATTTACTTATTTTTACTTATTTTTTCTCATTATTTTCTTTCCTTTGTAAGTCTTGATTCCAAATAATGCCTCATTCAACCGAATTTTGTTACCTAATTACCAATAGAAAAAGTTTATGATTAGAGGTTGGTGTATACATCATTTATAAATGTCTTGTTACCTTGCCAGAAATATTTCTATGGTGCATGAACTCAATATTTCCCATCGTTTTTATTTGCTTCTTACTCTAAGAATTGGTTTGAAATAGAAATTCTATGGGAGATAGGTAAAACCAAAGGTAAATTTGACATGTTCAATTCCAGTACTACAAGAGTAACTTATTAATAAGTAAAAACATATTGACGTCAAAAAATAAATAAAAATGAGAAATATTAACCTCTTATAAAAACATTAATAAATAAAATGTCTAAAGTTTGATTCTTTGGCGTATTAACATATAAGAAATTCAATTTAAAAATTTGATAATTATAATAATATAAAATTTGGAGCATTTCTTTCCCCTACCTTTTTTAAAACAAATATACATAAAAAAATGGTTAAGTTTTCTTTTACACATACTTATTTTACTCATATTTTCTCATTATTTTCTTTGCTTTGTAAGTCTTGACTCCAAGTACAACCTCATTCAACCGAAACTTGTTAGCTAACTACCAATAGAAAAAAGTGATGATTATAGCTTGGTGTATAGATCATTGTAAACATCTTGTTACCTTCCCCGAAATATTTCTATGGTGCATAAACTCAATATTTCCCATCATCTTTATTTGCTACTTACTCTAAGAATTGGTTGGAAATAGAAATTCAACGTGAGATGGGTAAACCAAAAGTTAAATTCACCACGTTAAATTCCAGTACAACAAGAAGAACTTATTAATAAGTTAAAAATATTAACATTAAAAAATAAATAAAAATGACAAGTATTAACCTCTTCTAAAAAAATTAATAAACAAAATTTCTAAAGTTTGATTGTTTGGCGTATTAATTTGTAAGAAATTCTATTTAAATATTGGATAATTATAAGAAAATAAAATTTGGAGCATTTATTTCTCCAACTTTTTTTAAAAACATATATACATAAAAAAATGTTTAAGTTTTCTTTTACATATACTTATTTTTACTCATATTTTCTCATTATTTTCTATACTTTGTAAGTCTTCATTCCAAGTATAACCACATTCAACCGAAACTTGTTAGCTAACTACCAATAGAAAAAGGTGATAATTATAGGTTGGTGTATACATCATTTGTAAACATCTTGTTACCTTGCAAGAAATATTTCTATGGTGCATGACCTCAATATTTCCCATCATCTTTATTTGCTACTTACTCTAAGAATTGGTTTGAAATAAAATTATACGGGAGATAGCTAAAACAAAAGTTAAATTCATCACGTTAAATTCCAGTACAACAACAATAACTTATTAATAATTAAAAATATGTACGTTAAAAAATAAATAAAAATGAGAAATATTAACCTCTTATAAAAAAATAAATAAACAAAATTTCTAATGTTTGATTGTTTTTCGTATTAACTTATAGGAAATTCTATTTAAATATTTGATAATTATAAGAAAATAAAATTTGGAGCATTTATTTCCCCTACCTTTTTTAAACAATATATACAAAAAAATATGTTTAGTTTTCTTTTACGTTTACCTATTTTTACTCAATTTTTCTCATTATTCTATTTACTATGTAAGTCTTGATTCCCACTAATGCCACATTTAACCAAATTTTGTTACCTAACTACTAATAGAAAAAGTTTATCATTAGAGGTTGGTGTATACATCATTTATAAACTTCTTGTTACCTTGCGAGAAATATTTCGATGGTGCATGAACTCAATAATTCCCATCATTTTTATTTGGTTCTTACCCTAAGAATTGGTTTGGAATAGAAATTCTATGGGAGATAGGTAAAACTAAAGGTAAATTCAACAAGTTCAATTCGAGTACAACAAGTGTAACTAATTAGTAAGTTAAAAATATTAACGTCAAAAAATAAATAAAAATGAGAAGTATTAACGTCTTATAAAAAAATTAATAAACAAATTTTCAAATTTTTGATTGTGTGGTGTATTAACTTATAAGAAATTCTATGAAATATTTGATAATTATAAGAAAATAAAATTTGGAGTATTTATTTCCCCCACTTTTTTTAAAGAATATATACAAAAAAATATGATTAGTTTTCTTTTACGTTTACCTATTTTTACTCAATTTTTATGAGAAATTATATTTAAATATTTGATAATTATAATAAAATAAAATTTTGAGCATTTATTTCTTCTGCCTTTTTTAAAACAAATATACATAAAAAAATGTTTAAGTTTTCTTTTACATATATTTATTTTTACTCTTATTTTCTCATTATTTTCTTTACTTTGTAAGTCTTGACTCCAAGTACAGCCACTTTCAACCGAAACTTATATGCTAACTACCAATAGAAAAACGTGATGATTATAGGTTAGGGCATACATCATTTGTAAACATCTTGTTAACTTGCTAGAAATATTTATATGGTGCATGAACTCAATATTTCCCATCATCATTATTTGTTTCTTACTCTAAGAATTGGTTTGAAACATAAATTCTTTTGGAGATAGGTAAAACAAAAGTTAAATTCATCATGTTAAATTCTAGTACAACAAGAGTAACTTATTAATAAGTTAAAAATATTGATGTTAAAAAATAAATACAAATGAGAAATATTAACCTCTTAAAAAAAAATTAATAAAGTTTTTTTTTAAAGTTTGATTGTTTGTCGTATTAACTTATAAGAAATTATATTTAAATATTTGATAATTATAAGAAAATAAAATTTGAAGCATTTATTTCCGTTGCTTTTTTAAAACAATATATACATAAAAATATGTTTAAGTTATCTATTACATTTACTTATTTTTACTTATTTTTTCTCATTATTTTCTTTCCTTTGTAAGTCTTGATTCCAAATAATGCCTCATTCACCCGAATGTTTTTACCTAACTACCAATAGAGAAAGGTGATGATTAGAGGTTGGTGTATACATCATTTATAAACGTCTTGTTACCTTGCCAAAAATATTTCTATGGTGCATGTACTCAATATTTCCCACCATCTTTATTTGTTTCTTACTCTAAGAATTGGTTTGAAACAGAAATTCTATGGGAAATAGGTAAAACCAAAGGTAAATTCAACAAGTTCAATTCGAGTACAACAAGAGTAACTAATTAATAAGTTAAAAATATTAACGTCAAAAAATAAATAAAAATGAGAAGTATTAAGCTCTTATAAAAATATTAGTAAACAAAATTTCTAAAGATTGATTGCTTGGCGTATTAACTTATAAGAAATTCTTTTTTAATATTTGATAATTAGAAGAAAATAAAATTTGGATCATTTATTTCCCCTGCTTTTTTTAAAAAATATATACATAAAATTTGTTAAGTTTTTCTTTACGTGTATCTATTTTTACTCAATTTTTCTCATTATTTTCTTTCCTTTGTAGGTCTTGATTCCAAGTTATGCCTCATTCAACCGAATGTTTTTACCTAAGTACCAACAGAAAAAGTTGATGATTAGAGGTGGGTGTATACATCATTTATAAACGTCTTGTTACCTTGTCGGAAATTTTACTATGGTGCATGAACTCATTATTTCCCATAATCTTTGTGTGTTTCTTACTCTAAGAATTGGTTTGAAACAGAAATTCTATCGGAGATAGGTAAAACAAAAGTTAAATTCATCACATTAAATTCCAGTACAACAAGAGTAACTTATTAATAAGGTAAAAATATTGACGTTATAAAATAAAGAATAATGAGATGTATTAAGCTCTTATAAAAAAATTAATAAACAAAATTTCTAAAGATTGATTGCTTAGCGTATTAACTTATAAGAAATTCTCTTTAAATATTTGATAATTATAAGAAAATAAAATTTGGAGCATTTATTTCCCCTGCTTTTTTTAAAAAATATATACATAAAAATATGTTTAGTTTTCTTTTACGTGTACCTATTTTTACTCAATTTTTCTCATTATTTTCTTTCCTTTGTAAGTCGTGATTGCAAGTAATGCCTCATTCAACCGATTTTTTTTTACCTAACTACCAATAGAGAAAGGTGATGATTAGAGGTTGGTGTATACATCATCAAGTTCAATTCGAGTACAACAAGAGTAACTAATTAATAAGTTAAAAATATTAACGTCAAAAAGTAAATAAAAATGAGAAGTATTAACGTCTTATAAAAAAATTAATAAACAAATTTTCTAATGTTTGATTGTTTGGTGTATTAACTTATCAGAAATTCTCTTTAAATATTTGATAATTATAATAAAATAAAATTTTGAGCATTTATTTCTCCTGCCTTTTTAAAAAAAATATATACATAAAAAAATGTTTAAGTTTTCTTTTACATATATTTATTTTTACTCATATTTTTTCATTATTTTCTGTACTTTGTAAGTCTTGACTCCAAGTACAGCCACATTCAACCGAAACTTGTTTGCTAACTACCAATAGAAAAAGGTGATGGTTATAGGTTAGGGCATACATCATTTGTAAACATCTTGTTAACTTGCCAGAAATATTTCTATGGTGCATGAACTCAATATTTCCCATCGTCTTTATTTGTTTCTTACTCTAAGAATTGGTTTGAAACAGAAATTTTGTGGGAGATAGGTAAAACCAAAGGTAAATTCAACACGTTCAATTCCAGTACAGTAAGAATAACTTATTAATAAGTTAAAAATATTAACGTTAAAAAATAAATAAAAATGAGAAGTATTAAGCTCTTATAAAAAAATTAATAAACAAAATTTCTAAAGATTGATTGCTTGGTGTATTAACTTATAAGAAATTCTATTTAAATATTTGATAATTATAAGAAAATAAAATTTGCAGCATTTCTTTCCCCTGCTTTTTTTAAACAATATATACATAAAAATATGTTTAGTTTTCTTTTACGTGTACCTATTTTTACTCAATTTTTCTCATTATTTTCTTTCCTTTGTAAGTCGTGATTGCAAGTAATGCCTCATTCAACCGAAACTTGTTTGTTAACTACCAATAGAAAAGGTTTTGATTATAGGTTGGGCCATACATCATTTGTAAACATCTTGTTACCTTGCCAAAAATAATTCTATGGTACATGAACTCAATCTTTCCAATCATCTTTATTTGCTACTTATACTAAGAATTGGTTTGAAATACAAATTCTACTAGAGAAACTTAAAACAAAAGTTAAATTCATAACGTTAAATTCCAGTACAACAAGAATAACTTATTAATAAGTTATAAATATTAACGTTAAAAAATAAATAAAAATGAGAAGTATTAAGCTCTTATAAAAAAATTAATAAACAAATTTCTAAAGATTGATTACTTGCCGTATTAACTTTTAAGAAATTCTATTTAAATATTTGATAATTATAAGAAAATAAAATTTGAAGCATTTATTTCCCCTACTTTTTTTAAACAATATATATATAAAAATATGTTTAGTTTTCTTTTACGTGTACCTATTTTTACTCAATTTTTCTCATTATTTTCTTTCCTTTGTAAGTCTTGATTCCAAGTAATGCCTCATTCAACCGAATGTTTTTACCTAACTACCAATAGAGAAAGGTGATGATTAGAGGTTGGTGTGTACATCATTTATAAACGTCTCGTTACCTTGGCAACAATATTTCTATGGTGCATGAACTCAATATTTCCCATCATCTTTATTTGCTTCTTACTCTAAGAATTGGTTTGAAATAGAAATTCTATGGGAAATAGGTAAAACAAAAGGTAAATTCAACACGTTCAATTCGAGTACTACAAGAGTAACTAATTAATAAGTTAAAAATATTAACGTCATAAAATAATTAAAAATGAGAAGTATTAACGTCTTATAAAAAAATTAATAAACAAAATTTCTAAAGTTTGATTGTTTTTGCTATTAAATTTTAAGAAATTCTATTTAAATATTTGATAATTATAAGAAAATAAAATTTGGACCATTTATTTTCCCTACTTTTTTAAAACATATATATAGATAAAAAAATGTTTAAGTTTTCTTTTACATATACTTATTTTTACTCATATTTTCTCATTATTTTCTTTACTTTGTTAGTCTTTATTCCAAGTATAGCCACATTCAACTGAAACGTATTAGCTAACTACCAATAGAAAAAGTTTATGATTATAGGTTGGTATATACATCATTTGTAAACATCTTGTTACCTTGCCAGAAATATTTCAATGGTACATGAACTCAATATTTCCCATCATATTTATTTGCTACTTACTCTAAGAATTGGTTTGAAACAGAAATTTTGTGGGAGATAGGTAAAAGCAAAGGTAAATTCAACACGTGCAATTCGAGTACAACAAGAGTAACTTATTAATAAATTAAATATCTTGACGTTAAAAAATAAATAAAAATGAAAAATATTAACCTCTTATAAAAAATTAATAAACAAAATTTCTAATGTTTGATTTTTTGTCGTATTAACTTATAAGAAATTCTATTTAAATATTTAATAATTATAAGAAAATAAAATTTGGAGCATTTATTTTTCCTGCCTTTTTTAAAAAATATATACATAAAAAAATGTTTAAGTTTTCTTTTACATATATTTATTTTTACTCATATTTTCTCATTATTTTCATTACTCTTTAAGACTTCATTCCAAGTACAGCCACATTCAACCGAAACTTGTTACCTAACTACCAATAGATAAAGGTCATGATTATAGGTTGGTGTATACATCATTTGTAAACATCTTGTTACCTTGCCAGAAATATTTCTATGGTGCATGAATTAAATATTTACTATCATCTTTTTTGCTACTTACTCTAAGAATTGGTTTGAAATAAAATTCTACGAGAGATAGCTAAAACAAAAGTTAAATTCATCACGTTAAATTTTAGTACAACAAGAATAAATTATTAATAAGTTAAAAATATTGACCTTAAAAAATAAATAAAAATGAGAACTATTAACATCTAATAAAAAAATGAATAAACAAAATTTTTAAAGTTTTATTGTTTGGTGTATTAACTTATAAGAAATTTTATTTAAATATTTGATAATTACAATAAAATAAAATTTGGAGCATTTATTTCCCCTATTGTGTTTTAAAACAAAATACATAAAACAATGTTTAAGTTTTCTTTTACATTTACTCATTTTTACACATTTTTTCTCATTATTTTCTTTACTTTGTAAGTCTTGATTCCATGTACAGCCTCATTCAACCAAAACTTGTTAGCCAACCACCAATAGAAAAAGTTGATGATTTATAGGTTGGTGTATACAATATTTGTAAACATCTTGTTACCTTGCGAGAAATATTTCTATGGTGCATGAACGCAATATTTCACATCATCTTTATTTGTTTCTTACTCTAAGAATTAGTTTGAAATAGAAATTCTATGGGAGATAGGTAAAACCGTAGCTAAATTCAACACGTTCAATTCCAATAGAACAAGAGTAAATTATTAATAAGTTAAAAATATTAACGTCAAAAAATAAAGAAAAATGAGAAGTATTAACCTCTATTAAAAATATTAATAAACAAAATTTCTAAAGTTTGATTGTTTGGTGTATTAACTCATATGAAATTCTATTTAAATATTTGACAATTATAAGAAAATAAAATTTGGAGCATTTATTTCACCTACCTTTTGTAAAAAATATATACATAAAAAAATGTTTAAGTTTTCTTTTACATATACTTATTTTTACTTATATTTTCTCATTATTTTCTTTACTTTGTAAGTCTTCATTCCAAGTACAGCCACATTCAACCGAATCTTGCTAGCTAACTACCAATAGAAAAAGGTGATGATTATAGGTTGGTGTATACATCATTTGTAAACATCTTGTTACCTTGCTAGAAATATTTCTATGGTGCATGAACTCAATATTTCCCATCATCTTTATTTTCTTCTTACTCTACCAATTGGTTTGAAACATAAATTCTATGGGAGATAGGTAAAACCAAAGTTAAATTCAACACGTTGAATTCGAATATAACAAGAGTAACTTATTTATAAGTTAGAAATATTGACCTCAAAAAATTAATAAAAATGAGAAGTATTAACCTCTTATAAAAAAATTAATAAACAAAATTTCTAAAGTTTGATTGTTTGGCATATTAACTTATAATAAATTCTATTTAAATATTTGATAATTATAAGAAAAAAAAATTGGAGCATTTATTTCCCTTGCTGTTTTTAAACAATATATTTATAAAAATATGTTTAAGTTTTCTTTTACATTTACTTATTTTTTCTCATTATTTTCTTTCCTTTGTAAGTCTTGATTCCAATTAATGCCTCATTCAACCGAATTTTGTTACCTAACTACCAATAGAAAATGTTGATGATTAGAGGTTGGTGTATACATCATTTATAAACGTCTTGTTACCTTGCCAGAAATATTTCTATGGTGCATGAACTCAATATTTCCCATTATCTTTATTTGCTTCTTACTCTTAGAATTGGTTGGAAATAGAAATTCTATGGGAGATAGGTAAAACCAAAGGTAAATTCAACACGTTCAATTCGAGTACTACAATTGTTATTTATTAATAAGGTAAAAATATTAATTTGAAAAAATAAATAAAAATGAAAAGTATTAACCTCTTATAAGATAATTAATAAGCAAAATTTCTAAAATTTGATTGTTTGGCGTATTAACTTATCAGAAATTTTATTTAAATATTTGATAATTTTAAGAATATAAAATTTGGAGCATTTATTTTCTCTACTTGTTTAAAAATATATATACTTAAAAAATGATTAAGTTTTCTTTTACGTTTACTTATTTTTACTCATTTTTTCTCTTAATTTTCTTTCCTTTGTAAGTGCCCAGCTTCAAGCTTTACGAAAGGAATTTGAGATTCTTCGTATGAAAATAGGAGAATTAGTGAACGAGTACTTCTCTCGTACTCTCACCATAGCCAAAAAAATTCCAATCATGGGGAGAAGATGGGAGATATCACTATGATCAAAAATATTCTGGGCTCCATGAACCCTAATTTTAACTATGTTGTCTACTCCATTGTGGAATCCCACGAATTAGACATTATGTCCATTGATGAATTGCAAAGCAGTTTACTTATTCATGAACAGCGCATGAATGAGCATACTGTGTAGGAGCAAGCTATGAAGGTTGTTCACAATAAAAGTGTCCAATTTGGAGGGCAAAGACGAGGCTATAGTGGACGAGGTAGAGCAGGAAGAGGCAGATCAACATTTGATAAGTCTTATGTGGAATGTTATCATTTCTAGAGCTTGGACACTTTCAGTATGAGTGTCCAAGGAAGGAGGAACAAACTAGAATCAACTACGGAGAAATTAGTGAAGAAGCCTTGCTGATGGCTTATGTGAATATGCAGAAACCAAGCAAAGAAGAAACATGGTTTCTTAATTCAGGATGTAGCAATCACATGTGTGGTAAGAAGGAATTAGTTTCCTTGTATAAATGAAGAATTCGGAGAATTAGTAAAGTTGGGAAATAATTCTCAAATGGCAATAATGGGAAAAGGCAATATACAGATGATGGTAAATGGGTTTACACAAGTAGTAACTGAAGTATTTTATGTTCCAGAAGTGAAGAGCAACTTGTTAAGCATCGATCAATTGCTGGAAAAGGGAATAGATATTATTATCAAACGTGGAACATGCAAACTGTTTCATCCTAAGAAGGGACTTATCATGAACATTCAAATGACCAAAAATAGAATGTTTGTTGTGATAGGACAAACTACACCAATGGAAGCACAAACTGCAAAACAAATATGCTTCAGACAAGCTACACCAATGGAAACACAACCAGCAGAGCAGACATACCTCAACTCACTTACAAAAGTGGAAACACAAACTGCAGAACAAGCATACATCAGGCAAACTACACCAGTGGAAACACAAGCAGTAGAGCAGACATAGAGATCAGTTTCCAAAAGGGGTTGCATGGAGGACTTATCAAAATCTTCAGTTGATACATGCTACCATTTGTGGACCAATCACTCCTATTTCAAACAGCAAAAAAAGGTATCTAATCAATTTTAATGATGATTTCAGTCGAAAAACTTGGGTATTCTTCCTAATTGAAAAAACAGAAGCTCTATAGTTTTTCAAAATTTACAAAAGTATAGTTGAAAAGGAAACAGGAGTATACATTAAGTGTCTTCATACAAACAGGGGTGGAGAATTCACCTCACTATATTTTGAGAAATTCTGTAATGAAAATGGAATTCGTAGATAGTTGAGAACAACATACACACCACAGCAAAATGGTATAGTAGAAAGAAAAAATAGAATGATCATGAACCTAGTTAGAAGTATTTTATCAGAAAAAGGAATTCCTAAAACCTTCTGGCCTAAAGCAGTAAATTGGACTATTCATGTTCTTAATAGAAGTCCAACAATTTCAGTGAAAAATATGACTCTGAAGAGGCATGGAGCAGATCTAAACCTTCTATGGATCACTTTATGGTATTTAGGTGTGTTTTCTATGCCCATATCCTAGACAAGAAGAGAACCAAATTGGAAGATAAGAGTTTGCAATGTATTTTACTAGATTGTATGATCCAATATCAAGAAGCATTCTGATAAGTAGGGACATGGTATTTGAGGAGGATAAGAGTTGGGACTGGGATGAGAAACATAAAAAGGAGATTTTAACTAATCTGGAATGGGGAGAAAATGAATCAACTACTACAGAAACTGAACCAGATGGAAACAACTCAGAAGGCACTGATGTTCTTAGTGAAACATCAACAGAAGAAGTAGAACATAATGTTTTAGTTTATAACTCAGATGAAAACCCAAACGATTCAAATGAAAAGAGAACTAGAAAGCCTCCAATATGGTTGAGGAATTATGTTAGTAGAGAAGGTCTTTCTTTGGAGGAAGATGTAGCACATTTATCTATGTTTGTGGATAGTGATCCACTACTGTATACTAATGTAGTCAAAAGTGCTAGATGGAGAAAAGCCATTGACTCAAAAATCAAAACTATTGAAAGAAATGATACTTGGGAATTAACAGATCTATCGAGAGGAGGGAAAATGATTGGGGTGAAATGGGTCTACAAAACAAAGTTAAATGAGAATGGAGAGGTTGACAAGTATAAGGCCAAGTTAGTTGCAAAGGGGTACAGTCAACAACATGGTGTAGACTATGTTGAGGTTTTTGCACCTGTAGCTCGGTTAGACACTGTTCGGATGGTAATCTCTCTTACAGCCCAGAAGAAATGGTCACTCTACCAATTGGATGTGAAGTCATCCTTCTTACATAGTGAGCTAAGTGAGGATGTGTTTGTAGAGCAGCCTCTAGGCTATGTCACTAAAGGAAAAGAACACAAGGTGTATAAACTAAAAAATGTCCTTTAAGGACTTAAACAAGCATCTCAAGCATGGTACAATCACATAGAAAGCTACTTTACAAGTGAAGGTTTCCAGAAGTACCCTTATGAACATACTCTATTTACCAAGGTATTTGGAGAAGGTAAAATCCTTATAATCTGCCTTATGAGGATGATCTGGTGTTTATTGGAAATGATGAGTTAATGTTTGTTAGATTTAAAAACTCTATGATGGATGATTTTGAGATAACAGATCTTGGAAAAATGAGATATTTTTTAGTTATTGAGGTAGTACTAGAAAGGAATTTTTATTGGACAAAGAAAATATGCTCAGGAAGTACTAGAAAGATTTAAAATGGGAGAATGCAATACGGTTCACAATCCAATTGTCCCCGGCTTCAAACTTATGAAAGATGAGCAAGGAATGAAACTGGATAACACATTGTACAAACAAATTATAGGGAGTCTTATGTATTTGACTTCTACTTGACCTAATATTATGTTTGTAGTGAATCTCATTAGTAGGTACATGGAGTCACCTACAAAAATTCATTTGGCAGCTGCAAAAAGGGTGTTAAGATATTTGAAAGGAACTTTGGATTTTGGGATATTCTATAGGAAGTGAGGAAATAAGGAACTCATTGCTTACACAGATAGTGACTATGCTGGAGAGCCTGATGATAGGAAAAGCATGTCTGGTTATATATTCATGTAGTTCAGATGTTGTATCATGGTCTTCTAAGAAGCAACCAGTGGTCACTCTATCCACTACTGAGGCAGAATTCATTGCAGAAGCCTCATACGCTTGTCAAGCTATATGAATAAGAAGGATATTAGAAGTACTTTTACATGTACAACTAGGTCCTACAAGAGTGAACTATGACAATAGCTCAGCAATTAAGCTCTCTAAGAATAATGTAATGCACAGACGTAGCAAACACATTGATGTGCAATTCCACTTTTTGCGTGAACTCACAAAGAAAGAAATAGTGGAACTGATCTATTTTCCCAGTCAAGAACAGGTTGCAGATATCATGACCAAACCACTCAAGCTAGACACCTTTTCAAAGATGCATGAGTTAATAGGGGTATTTTCAATGTCATGTATAAACTAATTTCTTTGCAATATAGTTTAAGGGAGGATATTAAAATTAGGTTTTCGATTAAGTTGATTTGGTCTGAGGATAGCTCTGAATAAATCCTGAGTGTTTAGGGATTTCTTTTTTCTATTTTCAATTTTCTCTCTACCACGATGATAGGAGTGGAAGACGTGCGTAAGTGTTTTTCTTCATTCATGTAGCTCTTTAAAAATTGATTTAGTTTCTCAATCAAATAAGAATTCATCTTCATCATAGATTCTACATTGGTTTTTAATACATGTGATCAACCCTATATTAGTTATTTCATAGATGTTCCACACTTGTGTTTAAACATTATGAACAACTCGAATTCATTTTAATCTTTTGGACGTTCTACATCAATTTTTAAGGCAAGTCATCAACCCCAATTTAATGTTTTCATGGGCTCTTGACATCGGTGCTTAAAAACGTGATTCATCAACCTAAAGATAAGGACTGATGTGAGGCCTCTCTGTCTCCTTAGGTTGGGCTACCAAAGTGCTACCACATTATGACTACATCTTGCTTGAGGGGTTCGAGATAAGTTTTTCTTTCTGTCTAAGCAAGGAATTTTTTTTGGCTTAGACATTCTACCGGGGTGATTAATTCACGATGATCAATCCATTTTTCCTAAGCATGAATGCTCTACTTGGGTTTTTAGACTAAAGTGATCAATCCATTATGTCTCTTCTATTATTATTATTTTTTGAGATATGTGTTACATGAGCTCTCTATGTTGGCAATGTGATAAACCTAAAGATATGGACCATTGTGAGGCCTCTCTGTCTCCTTAGGCTAGGCTACCGATGTGCTACCATATTATGGCTACAGCTTGCTCGAGGGATTTGAGATAACTTTGCCTCTTTATCAAAGCAAGGAATTGTTTATGGCTTGGACGTTCAACTGGGATATTAAATCATGGTGATCAATCCATTTTTCCTAAGCATAATACTTGGGAGTTTAGACTAAAGTCCTTAATCCATTATGCCTCTTCTATTATTATTTTTGTTTTTAGATATGTGTTATCTTACTTTAAATTCTCTCCATTATAATAGAAATTTTTATGTAAGGGGTATTCTATTTGTTATTCAAGCAAAGGTGATCAAACCATAACTAAATGTTTTTGGTTTACAAAATCTTCACTTTTGACAATTTTAAGAGTTTTTTATAAACATTTGAAAGTATTACATTTTAAAACAACTACCCTCTCAAGTGAAATTTCAACTGTAGCCCTCTTTTCTTCCGTCAACTTCAATCAACAAGTAGGATTCACTCGAAATGATTCATTCAATTTGTTAACTTCCTTCAAATTTTTCACCAAACTTCCTTTTGTTAACTTATCAATGACCTTGGAAAAATCCTCTCGATACCCATTTTCCATCTTAAAGATCTTGAAATGCATGTACATAATAATAGGCTCCCATTTCTTACTTCTAATATTAGACCAGATTAAGGCATCATTTCTCTTCTATTCGAAAAAAAAAATATATCAACTCTTATAACAATGTACCCACTGATCGCCACACCAATTGTGTGTGCAATAAATACACAAGTATACGTATCGGAACAAGTAATATAATGATAAATAAAAATCGTTCCTATGGAGATTATTTTTTTTAGAAACTAATTTTTAAAACTAAAAATAATAAAAATCAATTTTTTGGTGTTTTTATATCTTAAGAAAGCAAAATTAAAATAATTAAAAGTAAATAGCAATAATTAATTAAATCAAATTTTGTGACTAAAAAGATATATGAGAAAATATCTAGGAATACTTAATCCCCCAATTTTCTAAACATGCGAATCACTAAAATCCCCCCAATATAATATCAATTAATTACATGATCAATTGAATCTAACCTAGCATGTATTCCTCTCTCAAGTAAACTACACACCATATAGTAATTAATTTAATCACACTCTCATGCCAATTAAATTGCATACTACTCATTAAGTTCATCAATTATGGATCACATACATAAGAATCATATATCTCTCCCTAGAAACTATGCATGTTATTTAATCAAGACAAACAGTTAAATAATTTTTCCAAGTCTATTTAATTACCTCTATAGATAAATTGTTGGCCAAACAATTAATAACATAAAAATCAGATTAAATAATATAATTAAATTAATATTATAATTGGGAAAAAATAATAGATCATCACATGGTGAAAATTGGGTTCATAAGATCCCTAGATTAATAAATTAATTACACATAATTGTGTTCATAAAGCTCATATTTTTTATAAAGAAAAACATTAAATTAATAAAGAAAAGAGTAGAAAAAGAAATAAAATCAATCTCTTGAATTGTAGAATTAATTTCCTCTTCAATCTCCACCAAAATTGTGTCGTTTCTTGAATTTTCCTATATTTTTATCTCTTTTTAACTCTAAAAACTGACCAAAATTATGCTAATAGAGGCCAATTAGGGTTTATGGAGTAATTAGGGGCTTAAATAAAGCTCAGGTACGATTTGGACTGTCCGATCAGCTTCAAATCAAGGGCTACGATCAAAACAAGCAAAACTGATGTTTCGGCTAATCACAACGTGACACATGGCATCAAAAGTTTATTGGGTGAATCAGAGAGAGATGCGTGGCAGTGGAGACCAGTCATAGTCAACCTTCACTGAGTTAGTACCATGTGGCACGACGTAATTCACGGGAACGGATGTCGTGGTGCACGGGTGGAACGCTTCGAGCAATAGTATGGGGACATGTGTCATAGCGCGTTGACTGATTTCGAACTCGGATTGAATGTCGTGCTGACATAAGGTGCGTGTTTCTCCTCCTCACACGCAGCGCAACGTGATTCGCTCTCTGTGCTTGCGTGGCGTCCACGTGGCTTGCTCAATCAGCTCCTATGCTTGTGTGACATGCCACGTGACAACTTCTGATTGGTCCTGCATTAAAAATTCATAAACAAATCATAAAAATTCCAGAAAAATCTCAAAAAATTCCAAAAATTATATTTTCACCCCTTTTCACTAAAAAGTTTAAATTTTAATTTTTTTTAGCCACAAAAATACTATTTATTAAATAAAACAAGTAAATATTAAGTGAAAAAGTGTGCTAATGACTCTATTTTCATAGAGTCATCACACCCCCAAACTTAAATCTTTGCTTGTCCTCAAGTAAAGCTAAGTATAACTAAGTAAAATAACTTGGGTAGTATATTCATAAATATATTTCTATTAGTACATGTATATTTCACAAAAACTTTCCCTCTCAAAAGTAATACAAGTCTATGATAAAGAGGTTCTCATATTCTTCAATCAATGCTCCATCAATACAAGGATATCCAAGGTTTTTGAAAAATTAATTCGTGTGTGTGTGCTGCACATGATATCGTCCAATGCACTCATGAAATCAACTTATATGAGCATGATAATCAATTAAATCTTAGAACAAGTCTCATAAGTCAATTTTTCACATCCCTCTCCACTAATATAAATATGCACTTAGCTCAAGATCAATAAGGACTTTACATGGTTGTAACGTAAGGCTTAGGTGGGGGTCGATAGATGAAGACATTTTAGGATCTTTCCACACCTTAGCTTTTTTTTTTCATCATGCACTTTTTAACTACAATTGAGCTTTTCCTTGATATTTTAGTGCACCCCTTTCACATTCATTTCATATTTTTTTATTCCACATTGCTTTTCTCTTTTTTTTCACAACACCCCCAAACTTATTTTCAATTCTATTTTCTTTTTCTTTAGAGGGATACTTCTTTTGTGAGTTTTGCTTCTTTGTTTTTTTTATGGGGTGCATTACATTTCACCTTACTCTAAAGCATACACATGATTACATCTTTTTTTTTCTTTTCATACAAGCTAAAGGTGCAAGGGTAGAGGTAATACTTATTAGTTAGGCATTAAATGTGACTTACAGATATGAAAGGTTCTTTGTTAGGCTCAAATGGGTGACTAACGATATTAACAATGGTTAGCTTGAAAGGCTTAATCGATCCAAATAAGGCCTAAATCATTTCTTTTTGCTGAATACTATTTAGGATTTCGCCTCAAGAGATGATCAAATAGATTCTAAAACTTGGTAGATCTAATTAACTCGCATAACTCACTACAAATTTTCTCTCAATAAGCACACCAAAATCAATCACATATCACATTATTAATGTAAATATCTTAACAAATATGTTACATTCCTTATCCTAGTCATGACAACCAATTTTTATCATGGAGTTCATATGTTTCATATCAAGCATGCGTGCATTTAGTTTTCATATATTTATCAATTTCTACCCAAATCATGATTAAAAACAACCTAAAAATTAAAAAAAATCCCTAAAAATTTAAAATGCATACTAAATACTAATGTAGAGAATGAAGTTCCCTCCCCAAACTTAAATTACACATTGTCCCCAATGTGCACATATAAATATGAAAAGGTCAAAGAAAATAAAACTCCCTTAGTCATGGCACACCACATCTGTCATTAAAATGCTCATTCTTGTTGTGTCATTGCTCTACCCATTTATTCACCTACAAAACAAAAACAATGAAAATATAAGCAAAATAACGTTGGGTTGCCTCCCAACAAGCATCACGTTTAACATCCTTGACTAGATGGTCATATCAAGTCCTAAGGTGCATCCACTAGGATTATCACAAGTGTTTAATTTGATACTTGATCTTCATAATAGTGCTTCACCCTATGCCCATTAACCATAAATCGCTCTTTATCTTTATTTTCTAATTCAATGGCTCCATGGTTGGTTACCTTAGTGATGATGAATGGTCCTAACCATCTACTCTTTAATTTTCCTGGAAACAATTTGAGTCTTGAGTTGTACAGTAACACTTTCTGACCTGGTTCAAAGATACGGTGCACAATTTTTTTATCATGCCATCGTTTTGTCTTTTCTTTGTAAAGCTTGGCATTTTCATAAGCATTCCACCATAATTCATCCAATTCATTTATTTGAAGCCTTCTTTTCTCACCAGCTGCATCTATGGACATATTCAACTGTTTCAATGCCCAATATGCTATGTGTTCCAATTCTAATGGTAAGTGACAAACCTTTCCATAAACTAGCTTATATGGGGTGGTACCAATTGGTGTTTTAAATGCAGTTCTATACGCCCATAAAGCATCATCCAACTTAGATGACCAATCCTTCCTAGAGATGTTCACAGTTTTCTCCAAAATTCTTTTTTACTTCTCTATTAGATACTTCTACTTGCCCACTTATTTGGGGATGGTAAGGGGTAGACACTTTATGCTTAATCCCATACTTAGACAATAAGAAATTAAATGCTTTATTGCAAAAGTGACTTCCTCCATCACTAATAATGATCCTAGGAGTTCCAAACCTAGTTAAAATATTTTTCTTCAAAGATTTGATGACAACTTTTGCATCACATTTGTTGCTAGCAATGGCTTCTACCCACTTTGACATGTAATCGACTCCTACGAGTATGTATTGGTTGCTAAATCATGGAGGAAATGGTCCCATAAAGTCGATGCCCCACACATCAAACAATTCCACTCGAAGTATACTGTTCAGAGGCATCACATCTCTTTTTGAAATATTACCTATCCTTTGACATCTATCACATATCTTTACATAATTGTAAGCATCTTTAAATAGTGTAGGCCAAAAATAACCGGATTGAAGTACTTTAGCTGCTATTTTTGAGCTCCCAAAGTGACCTCCATAGTCTGAGCTATGGCAATGGTAAAGGATACTTTCAACATCATCATTAGGGACACACCTCCTCAAAATACCATCACCGCATTCTTTATAGAGGTAAGGGTCATCCCAAAAACACTGTTTAATGTCATGCAAAAACTTCTTCTTTTGTTGCCATGTGAGGTTCAGTGGAAGAACATTGGCGGCAAGAAAATTTGCAATGTCTCCATACCATGGAACTTCTGTTTGAGCTATAGAAAATAGTTTATCATCTGGGAAAGAATCCCCAGTTACCATATTATTATCCATTTTTGCTCCTCTCTCTAGTCTAGATAGATGGTCTGCTACTTGATTTTTTGTTCCTTTTTTATCACGAATTTCCAACTCGAATTCTTGTAGAAGGAGCACCCATCTTATCAATCTTGGTTTTGCATCCTTTTTCATCATGAGATACTTTATTGCAGAATGATCTGTGTAAACAGTCACTTTGGTGCCAATCAAATAAGATCTGAATTTCTCAAAGGCATATACAATGGCTAGAAGCTCTTTCTCTGTATTAGCATAATTCATTTGGGCCTCATTCAGTGTCTTGCTTGCATAGTATATGGCACAAAAAGTTGTCTCTTTGTTGTCCAAGAACAGCTCCAATAGCAAAATCACTTGCATCACACATCAATTCAAAAGGGCTTGTTCCAATCTGGTGTGACTATAACTAGTGTTGACACTAATCTCTCTTTAAGCACTTGAAATGATGTTAAACATTTATCATCAAATTTGAAAGGCAAGCCCTTTTCCAAAAGATTACTAGGGTTTGGAGATTTGGGAAAAGTCTTTTATGAATTTACGATAAAAGCCCACATGCCCAAGAAAACTTCTTACTCCTCATACATTGGTAGGTGGTTCTAGTTTCTCAATCACTTCTATTTTAGCTCTATCCACCTCAATGCCATTAGCTGAGATTTTGTGGCCCAAGATTCATTTACCATGAAATGACATTTATCCCAATTTTAAACCAAATTTGTTTCTTCACATCTTTGTAACACTAGGGAGAGATAGAGTAGACATTCATAAAATGAGTTTCCAAAGACCAAAAAATCATCCATGAAGATTTCTAGATGCTTCTCCATCATGTCTGAGAAAATGGCCATCATGCATCGTTGAAATGTAGCAGGTGCATTACATAATACAAAAGGCATTCTCTTGAAAGCAAAAGTTCCCCAAGGACATGTGAATGTGGTCTTTTCTTGATCTTTAGGTGCCACAACAATCTGGTTATAACCAGAGTATCCATCTAGAAGGCAAAAGAAAGAATGCCCAGCTAATATGTCAAGCATTTGATCCATAAATGGGAGAGGAAAATGATCCTTCCTTTTAGCCTTATTTACTTTACGAAAATCCATACATACTCTCCATCCCATGACAGTCCTAGTAGGTATTAACTGATTGGACTCATTTTCCACCACAGTGATTCCTCCTTTCTTCGGTACACATTGGACTGGACTTACCCAATCACTATCTAATATTGGGTAAATAATGCCCATGTCCAGCCACTTGACAATTTCCTTCTTCACCACTTCTTTCATAATGGGATTTAAGCGGCGTTGTGCATCCCTGGTGGGTTTAGCCCCATCTTCTAGCAAGATTTTGTGCATGCATATTGATGGGCTTATGCCTTTGATGTCGAAAATAGACCAACCTATAGCTTTTTTGAAGTTCCTTAGCACCTTTAGTAGTGCTTCCACTTGATCCATACTTAGATCAGTCGAGATTATGACTGGAAGTGTCTCGTTATCACCCAAAAATGTATAACGAAGATGAGAAGGTAAAGGTTTAAGCTCTAATTTTGGTGGCTCTTCAATGGATGGTTTCAACCGTGAGCTTATTTCAAGACATTCCAAAATTGTACTTGATACACACATGATAGGTGTGTCCTCCAAAAAGTTCACACAATTCACAATATCAACCTTTGATTCCATATTTTCAAAATTAAAAAAACTTGAGTTGTTTTCTATTGAGTTAATGTCCTTGTTCATAGCATCATATGTTAAGGTCATAAGTGGGGGTGATTCAACAAGTCTTGTTAGGCTACCGACATAAATTTATGCACCTACATGTGTGTCCTCGTATTCATTAGTATGTGTGTTTACAGAATTAACAAGCACATACTCTAAAGTATCAATAGGGCACATGTCACAAAGCACATCAGTGGTTAGCTCATCAGTGCTATCTATTCGAAAGCAATCACCAACATTATCATTATCCGAAAATTTAATTGCTTTGAACACATTAAATGTTACTTGTTCATCTTATACTCTTATTGTAAGTTCAAATTTTTGTACATCAATGAGTGCTCTTCCAGTTGCTAAGAATGGATGACCAAGTATGATAGGAATGTCATGGTCCTCTTCCATCTCTAGCACAATGAAGTCCGCTAGAAAGATGAATTTGTCTACTTCTACTAGCAAATCTTCTACCACATCCCGAGGTCTTTTAATTGACATGTCTGCCATCTGCAATGTTACTGAAGTGGGTTTGGCTTTACAAACCCCTAATCTCTAGAAGACCGATAATGGCATAAGGTTAATACTAGAACCCAAGTCACATAGTGCCTTGCCAAAATGGATGTTCCCAATAGTGCAAGGGATGTCAAAACTACCTGGATCTTTCAATTTTTGTGGTAGTTTTCTATTAAGGATGGCACTACAACCTTCAGTCAAGGTTATTGTTTCATGATCTTCAAGCCTCCTTTTCTTTGATATTATATCTTTCATGGATTTGGCATAAGATTACATTTGTTCAAGTGCCTCTCCAAATGGTATGTTTATGTGTAGCTTCTTGAATACTTCTAGAAATTTTGAAAACTGTGCATCTGACTTTTGCTTTTGCAATCTTTGACGGAAAGGAATAGTGGGTTTGTAAAGGTTACTTTTTTTTTTGCTGAATTATTTCCTTTCAATTACTCTCTTTATCCACTACTTCCCTTTCATCCTTTTTAGTCTTATATTCCTCCTTATCCTTTTGAGTCTCATCTCCTTCTAGAGTTTTACCATTTCTCAAGGCTATAGCACTGCAATGGTCCTTCCCTTCTCTTCTGGGGTTTATGATTGTGTCACTAGGAAGGTTACCTTGAGGCCTTTGGCTTATGGCTTGGGCAAGTTTCCCCATTTGGTTCTCCAAATTTTGAATCGAAGTCTCTTGAGTGGACACTTTTGTATTTACTGATTGGATGAAGTCTTTCATCATCCCCATTAAGGCATTTGAATTGTCCTCAGTAGGTGGCTTCTTCTCTTGGGTCTACGATTGATGTGGTTGTTGAAAACTAGATGGTTGAAACGATTGACGATTGAATTGATTACCACCTTGATTGTTGTTATTACTCCAACAGAAATTTGGATGTAAATACAAAAGTGTTTGAGTATGGATTATTGTTTCGATTCACATTACCCACATAGCAAATGGATTCAGTATTATTTGGACAATTATCAAACAAGTGAGCTCCTCCACAAAACACACATGACACTCCTAAATCTTGGACCTCGTTTATACTCGTTGGCGAGTTTTGAACCTTCAAAAGATTAACCAAAGATGAAACTTGAGCTGTAAGTGTTGTGATATCATTTACCTCATGCATTCCAACTACTTTTCTCGTGGTTGTCATTCTGTCCATTGGCCATTGATAATTATTGCTAGCCATTTTCTCAAGTAAATCATAAGCTTGATTGTATGATTTCGCTAGCAAAGCTTCATTAGCCGATGCATCAACGATAGTCCTTGTTTGAGCATTTAGACCATTGTAAAAAGTTTCCATTTGAATCCAAGAAGGAATACCATGATGAGGGCACTTCCTTAGCAAATCCTTGAATATTTCCCATGCTTCATATAGAGATTCTCCTTCATGTTGTTGGTAGGAAGTAATGTCATTCCTAAGCTTAGCATTCTTTATTGGTGGGAAGTATTTCATCAAGAATTTCTTCGCCAAACCATTCCAAGTTGTAATGGAATCAGGTGGCAAAGAGTTTAGCCAAGTTCGAGCACGGTCTCACAAAGAATAAGGGAATAATCTAAGCCTAAATGCCTCTTCTGTCACACCATTGAACTTAAATGAATCTTCAACTTCAATAAACAATCTGAGATGAAGATGAGGATCCTCTGTCGGTAATCCACTGAATTGTCCAACTGTTTGTAGCATTTGAAACATCACTGGCTTTAATACAAATTGATTAGCTTGGATGTTTGGCCTTGTAATACTTGGATTCAGCCATTCCAACGTAGGTATTACATATTCATTCATAGCTCTATCTCTATCATCTATCAAAAACATTTGATTATTCAAGTTTAGCTCATTATTGTTTATTTCTAATGGATTAGTCATTTCTTCCTCTAGGGTGACTTGTTATTTTCTAATTGATCTCAAAGTACGCTCAATTTCAAGATCTAAAGGTAAGATTTTTTCCCTCACGAACTCTACTCATACAATAGACTCAACTATGTTTCTACAATACTAAAGTAGATGTCTAAATAAAAACTAAAAAAAATTAACAATTAAATAAATAAATTAAAGTAAAAATAAATAAATAAATAAGTAAAGAAAAAAAATTAACTAGAATAAATAAATAAATAAGTCCCTAAAAAATTATAAATAAATTTAGATAAAATTAAAGTAAAGAAAAATAAATTAATAATTAAAAAAATATTAATTTCTAAAATTAATAATCCCCAACAACGGCGCCAAAAACTTGATCGTCACACAAATTGTGTGTGCAATAAATACACAAGTATATGTATTGTAACAAGTAATATAATGATAAATAACTATCGTTCCCACAGAGATTATTTTTTTTAGAAACTAATTTTTAAAATTTAAAATAATAAAAATCAATTTTTTGGTGTTTTTATATCTTAAGAAAGCATAATTAAAATATTTAAAAGTAAATAGCAATAATTAATTAAATCAGATTTTGTGACTACAAAGATATATGAGAAAATATCTAAGAATACTTAATCCCCCAATTTTCTAAACATGAGAATCACTAAAATCCCCCAATATAATATCAATTAATTACATGATCAATTGAATCTAACCTAGCATGTATTCCTCTCTCAAGTAAACTACACACCATATAGTAATTAATTTAATCACACTCTCGTGCCAATTAAATTGCATACTACTCATTAAGTTCATCAATTATGGATCACATACATAAGAATCATAAATCTCTGCCTAGAAACTATGCATGTTCTTTAATCAAGACAAACAATTAAATAATTTTCTCAAATCTATTTAATTGCCTCTATAGATGAATTGTTGGCCAAACAATTAATAGCATAAAAATCAGATTTAATAATATAATTAAATTAATATTATAATTGGGAAAAAATAATTGATCATCACATGGTGAAAATTGGGTTCATAAGATCCCTAGATTAATAAATTTATTACACATAATTGTGTTCATAAAGCTCATATTTTTTATAAAGAAAGACATAAAAATTGATAAAGAAAAGAGTAGAAGAAGAAATACAATCAATCTCTTGAATTGTAGAATTAATCTTCTATTGAATCTCTACCAAAATTGTGTCCCTTCTTGAATTTTCTGTATTTTCCTCTCTTTTTAGCTCCAAAAAATGATCAAAATTATGCTAATAGAGGCCACTTAGGGTTTATGGAGTGATTAAGGGCTTAAAATAAGGTTAGGTGTGATATGGGCCGTCAGATCAGCTTCATAATAAGGACTGCGATCAAAACAAGCAAAATTGACAACGACACATGTGGCAGGGAAGACCGGTCAGAGTCAATGCTTGATGAGTCAGTAACACGTAGCATGACGTGATTCACGTAAATGGATGGCATGGTATACGGGTGGAATGCACGGAGCAATGGTGTAGTGACATATGGCATGGTGCATTGACCAATTTTCAAACTCAGATTAAACGTCGTGCTGACATGTGGCATGCATTTTGTCCTCTGAAACGTGGTGTAACATGATTTGCTCTCTGTGCTTACGTGACATCTACCTTGTTTACCCGATCAGCTCCTCTACCTACGTTGCATGCCACATGCCAACTCCTGATTGGTCTTATGTTAAAAATTCATAAAAAAATCCATAAATATTGTAAAAATTATATTTTCACCCCTTTTCCTTAAAAAATTTATATTTTAATTTTTTTGACCCAAAAAATACTATTTATTGAATAAAAGAAGTAAATATTAAGTAAAGAAGTACACTAATGAATCTTTTTTATAGAGTCATCAATTTCCCTACATATGAGGAGATGCAAGGTGTATATGATGAATATTGCAATGAAATGGAAATGCCAAAAGACATATTCACCATATTCTAATACATATAATCCTATCTAGTGAAACCATCCCAATTTGAGTTGGAAGACTGATGCAAACCAACCTATTTCATCCAATAACAACAATTGAAAACTAGAAGCACCAATACCACCAAGGTCATATCCTTCAACTCAATATAATGCTTCATCATCAAAATCTTCTTCGGAGGGAACATTGCATAAACTTGAAGCTCTTCTCGCACAAGTGGTGGAAGATCAAAAAGTGATGAAGAGTCAAATCATCGTTGACTGATTTTTTATCTCGAATTGAACGTCGTGCTGACACATGGGCGTGTTTCTACTCCTCACACGCGGCACAACGTGATTCACTCTATGTGCTTGCGTGGCATCCACGTGGCTTGCTCAGCCAGTTCCAATGTTGTGTGGCATGCCACGTGGAAGCTTCTAATTGGTCCCGCGTTAAAAATTCATAAAAAAATCATAAAAATTCCAAAAATTATATTTTCACCATTTTCACTAAAACGTTTATATTTTAATTTTTTTAGCAACAAAAATATTATTTATTAAATAAAACAAGTAAATATTAAGTGAAAATGTGCGCTAATGACTCTATTTTCATAGAGTCATCAGCCATGATGATTGGTGATATTTTCTATAACTACTTATTAGCTCATTAGTGAGTTCGTTAAAGGTAGTAAATGGGGGTTTTGAATTGTGTTTAGGGAAAATAACATATGATAAAAAAGTAATTTGTAAAAGGATTATGAGACTAGTCCTCACCATTATTTTAAAATGTTAATAAACATGTCATAAATGTAAATTAATTACTAAAGTTATTAAATTACCTTAATAATTTAAAACCATTTTTGAGATCTTAACTTTAGCTTTACAAATCTAGGTCTGGTTAAGTCTTCGCATCCTTTCTTATTGTATAACTGATTAAAGGTCCACTTATTAACCAACTTAAATCCTAGGTATCCTATTGGTACATTTATTATATTTAATTTATTCATTACATTAAGATCTAAAAAGATGATAACTAAACTAGGCAAGATTAAATCAATTATTTTTCCTTTAACTTAGTATTCAATCATACTTGTAACAATAGCCACAAGGTACCACTTTGATTAAAAATATTATTGATTATGTACTAACATCTTGGACTAGATATAAATATATTCATGCAACAAATTATTTGTACATGTAACTCATAACATGCATAGTTATGACATTCAAACATACTATTAAACACTTTAAGAATCAAGAATTGAAATTAAAATTATTCATGATATTAAATCAATTAAATCATAGTTTAAGGCTTGAAATTTCCCATAATTACATTAGAATTTTATCTAGACATGAATTCTAAATTAATCATCCTTATAATCATTGAAACTATGAAGAAAAAAATAATAAGAAAATCTTATGGATTGTAGACGATGATACTAAAATAACCTCACTCTCCAATCTTCAATCCTTTCTTCTAAATCTCTTTCAAAGGTCTTCCTTAGGTGTGCTCTTGATCTCTCTTGTTCCTTGTAGAAAATATTATTTTTTTATAAGTCCTTGGGCTTTTTTTATAGTGTATTTTCAAGCTTGATTTGATTTGGATTAGATCCCGATTGATTTAATGGCTATGATTAGATATTGGTGTTTGATGAATGCTCAAAAAGCACTAAAATAACCATGATTTTATGCACATTAATTGATTAAAAATATATATATTTATATGTTTTATCATATATTTATATAAATTTGTCTTTTTCGGAATCACGGGTATTTTTATTATTTTTCAGGTATTTTGGCTTAAAAACGCAACTTAAAGACTCAAATAGGAATACTGGAAGCAATACATCACAAATATATTAATAAATAAATGAGGAAAGGTCAACAAATATGGAAAAATTGGACAAAATGGGTCAAAAAGGTCCAAAATGTCAAAAAGGAGAAAATCGCGCCGCCGCTTCGCGACGTTGCCGAGTCGCGCGACCCATCCCTCGCGCGCCAGCGCCCAGCCGCGCGCGCCCAAGCCCCATCCTGCGCATGTCCGCGCACGCCTATCTCCCAATCTGCGCACACCCCCGCGTGCGACTATTGTTCATGCGCGCGCCCCTGCGCGCCCAGTAGCCCTTCCGCGCACGCCGACGCCTTTTCGCCCTATTTTTCACGTGCAGCCCCCCATGACGTCATGATGACCTCAGCAATTCCATTACGCATTTTTACATTTTTTTAACATTTCTTTACTCATTTTTTCTCTCCATCCTCACCTATAAATACCCCCATTCCCTTCACTTCAAAACACACTTCTCTCTTCTTTCTTTCTCTCTTTTCTTAGATTTTTAGGTCTTTCTTAGTTTTTAGTTAAATTCTCATAGTTTTAGAGTTCTTCCCTTTTTGGGAAGAACTAGTTATGTTTATGTTAAGAATGTTAGAGAGAAATATATTATTTTTCATTACAAACTTAAATCTGAAAATTAGATTTTAAGGTTTAGTTATCCGGTCTGATTTAGAGTAGTGCTCTTTTATTTGATGGTACAATCACCCGGTAGTTAGAGTGAAGCTCTATTTCAAAATTTTTTATAAGAATTATTATCTAAAAATGTATTGACAACATGTTTTCAGTAGTGGTTTTAAAACTTGAAAGTTAGTACTCGGATAACTAAATTCTTAGGTTTAATTTGGACACCTTGAATAAAGTTTAAACTATCTAACCCCACCAAAGGTGGCATTTAAATGGTTCATTTTCAATCTCTTAGAAAAAGGAATTAATTTAATTAAGCATATTAGTTATCAACCCCACCCATAGGTGTTAATTGATTTGTTTAGTTAACAAAGAATATCTGACCCCACCAAAGGTGATATTCATATAAAAAAGGGAGAATCAATAAATATCAATTCATATCTTTAATAACCTAGATAATATGAGCAAGCATAATTAACTTAGTTATTACATCCATAAATACTTCGCCATTATAAATGATAAAATTTGCATAAATGTTTATTTAATCTATGTTTATTTTTATGTAAGTAGATTAAAAACACAAAACCCCAAAATATCGTGACAGGATGTTTAGGATTTAGTTTCGTTTTTAAAAGTTTGAATAATATATTAAAAACTACATACATTCCTTCCTTAACCTTGGGAGTATACTTATCATTTTCTATGAAATGATTCGTGCACTTGCGAGAGTTTTATAAATATTAAAACCAAAGTATTGGCAAGAATCGGCGATGCCGGTTTTTGCCCATCAGTGTTAAAAATCACTAAATTTGCATGTTGACCAGACTACTCTTTATCTATTGAGAGTCTTTCTTGATCAATAGAATTATTGCAATTTCCAACTTGAGAATATACAAGAAAAACTCGATCGATCAATGTTTATTTCCATTGATCTATCTATCAACTCTTGCCATTCTTTCTCTGCATCCTCGATCAATCTCAAGTAAAATTTTGATTGATGGATTTTTTTTCTCCAAATTTTCATCTAAGGGGACTCAACCAATCTCGATTGAAGCTCAATTGATCAAGTAATTTATTTATGCTCTAAACACATGGTTTTTCTCTTTTTGTTCAATTTGACATTAAATTCCTATCTAACACATAATAAATGCAACAGCGCATATAGAACCCTAATTCATTGCAAATATGTGAGAATTAGTGTGCATTTATATGTCTAAATTTACAACGATCAAAAACTTGACATGATTGAGAACATGCAAGTATAAATGATCATGCACAATTATACGTAAATTAAGAACTAATGTTGTCGTACTGATGAGTGCTCAAAAAGCACTAAAATTACCATGATTTTATGCACATTAATTGATTAAAAATATATATATTTATATGTTTTATCATATATTTATATAAATTTGTCTTTTTCGGAATCACAGATATTTTTATTGTTTTCAGGTATTTTCGCTTAAAAACGTAACTTAAAGACTCAAAGAGGACTACTGGAAGTAATACATCACAAATATATTAATAAATAAATGGAGAAAGGTCAACAAATATGGAAAAATTGGACAAAAAGAGTCAAAAAGGTCAAAAATGAAAAAATCGGACAAAATGGGTCAAAAAAGGTCAAAAATGTCAAAAAGGAGGAAAATGTACCGCCCAGCCACGTCGCCTAGCCACCGAGTTGCCCAACTGCCCAGCCGCACCGCCCAGTTTCCCAGCCATGCTGTCCAGCACACACAACGTGCCCCAGCACACCCAGCAACACACGCGCCACCCTTTCCATCCGTACGCACCGCGCACGCAGCCTGCTCCCTTCTGCGCCAAGCTGCTACCCATCTGCGCCAAGCTGCTACCCATCTACGCCAAGTTTCTACCCATCTGCGCCAAGATGCTACCCACCTGCGCCCAACTGCTACCCACATGCGCGCGTCTACGCCCAACAGCACCCCATCTATGCGCGCCTACGCCCAACTGCGCCCATCTGCGCGCCATTGCCCATTTTTGCGCGCAGCCACCCCATGACGTCATGTCGACGTCATCAATGACCTCAGCAATTGCACTCCACGTTTTCATAATTTTTTAAGATTTTTTTCACTCACTTTTTCTCCCCATCCTCACCTATAAATACCCCCATTCTCTTCACTTCTAAACACACCTAAAAACCATTCTTCTCTTCTTCTTTTTCTCTCATTTCCTTGTTTTTAAGCTTTTCTTAGTTTCTTTCTTAGTTTTTAAGCTTTTCTTAGTTTCTTTCTTAGTTTTTAGTTAAATTCTCTTAGTTTTAGAGTTCTTCTCTTTTTGAGAAGAACTAGTTATGTTCTTGTAATTTATTAGCTTTTTGATTCAATAAATGGGAGTGCAAATTCCGCTTGGAAGTTTTCCAGCTACGGGAATAGCATCGAAGTTCTATAAGGATTTTATTTTCTTTGCAGTTATTTTTTATGCTTTATTCTTACATGTTATATTTAATTTGTCTGTGATTAAATTTAACTCTGCTAGCTGTTTGTAAACATGATATAATAATAACGTTGTTATGCTTGCGAAATATTAAATAGGTGAAAATTTCTAAAATGAATTGATTTTATTTTTATTCTAGATTTTATATTAAGAATGTTAGAGAGAAATATATTATTTTTCATTACAAACTTAAATCTGAAAATTAGATTTTAAGGTTTAGTTATCCGGTCTAATTTAGAGTAGTGCTCTTTTATTTGTTGGTACAATCGCCCGGTAGTTAGAGTGAAACTCTATTTCAAAAGTTTTTATAAGAATTATTATGTGAAAATGTATTGACAACATGTTTTCAGTAGTGGTTTTAAAACTTGAAAGTTAGTACTCGGATAATTAAATTCTTATGTTTAATTTGGACACCTTGAATAAAGTTTAAACTGTCTAACCCCACCAAAGGTGGCATTTAAATGGTTCATTTTCAATCTCTTAGAAAAAGGAATTAATTTAATTAACCAAATTAGTTATCAACCCCACCCATAGGTGTTAATTGATTTGTTTAGTTAACAAAGAATATCTAACCCCACCAAAGGTGGTATTCATATAAAAAAGAGAGAATCAATAAAATATCAATTTATATCTTTAATAACCTAGATAATATATGCAAGTATAATTAATTTAGTTATTATATCCATAAATACTCCACTATTATAAATGATAAAATTTGCATAAATATTTATTGAATCTGTATCTATGTTTATTTTTATGTTGTTAGATTAGAAACACAAAAACCAAACTATCGTGACAGGATGTTTAGGATTTAATTTCGTTTTTAAAAGTTTGAATAATAAATTAAAAACCACATACATTCCTTCCTTAGATCGACCTTGGGAGTATACTTATCATTTTCTACGAAATGATTCGTGCACTTGTGAGAGTTTTATAAATATAAAAACCAAAGTATTGGTAAGAATCGGCGATGCCGGTTTTCGCTCATCAAGTACCCATAAGGATGTATGACAATTTTTACTACTACTTATTCATTAGTGAGTGAGTTAAAATTAGTAAATGAGGGTTTTGAATTGTTTTTGAGGAAATTAACATAAAATAATAAAATAAGTTGCAAAAAGATTATGAAATATATGTGATTAAGGGACTCTCAACACCACTAGCCTATAATTTTATTAAACATTTCATAAATATAAATTAATTTATGAAGTTTCTAAATTAATTTCATAATTGAAAACCATTATTGAGATCTTAACTTAATCTTTAGAAATGTAGGTCCACTTAAAACCTCCCATATTTTCTTACAATGTAATTGATTAAAGGTTTTCTTATTAACCCACCTAAATCTTGAACAATCTAGAGGTACGCTTACTAGATTTCATTCATTAATTACATTAAGATCTAAAATAATAATAACTAAACTAGGGAATATTACAATCATTTAACCTCTAACGTACATATTTAATCATACTTGTGATAGCAGCTATGATGTACCACTTCAAATAATAATATTAGCTATTACGTATTACCATATTAGAGTAGATATAAACATATTTATGCAACAAGCTAGTTATACACCAAATTTATAACATACATAGTCATGGCATTCAAACATATAATTAAATAACGTAAGAATCAAGAATTGAAATTAAAATTATTCATGACATTAAATTAATTAAACCATTGTATAGGGCTTGAAATTTCCTATAATCACATTAGAAGTTTAGAAAGACAGATTCTAAATGAATAACATTATAATCATGGGAACTATGAAGAGAAATAATAATAAGAAAAGCTTTAGAATTATAGATGATGAAGTCAAAATAACCCCACCATGTCTTTCAAAGGATTCCCTTAGGTGTACTCTTGATCTTTCTTATCCCTTGTAGCCATTACTAGTCATTAATAAGTCCTTGGGATTTTTTATAGCATATTGTCATCCTTGATTTGATTAGGATTACATTATGATTAATCCAATGGTTAGGATTAGAATTTGGTGCTAACAATCACTAAATTTGAGCACTGATTCTACTTCTCAATCTATCTAGGCCTATTTTTGATCAATCTAATTATTGTGATTTCTAAAGAGGGTTCACTCTCGATTGATGGTTGATCAATCAACCTATATCTCGATCTATCGATACCCTTGTCAATCGATTTATCAATTCTTGTCATTCTTGCAGTGTATCCTTGATTGATATTGAGTGAAGCTCAATTGATCAATTTCTTTATACAAAATTTTCATCTGAAGGAACTCAGTTGACCTCAGGCAAAGCTCAACCAATTGAGTCCCTTGTTTTTGCTCCAAACACATAGGTTTGTCTCTTTTTGTCATTTTGACCCTAAACACGCATATAACAATTAATAAACATATAAACACGTAGGTAATATTAGTTCATTCTAAATATATAGGAATTAATGAAAAAATATATGTATAAAATGAAACCAATCAAACTACCCCACATTTATTCTTTACTTGTCCTCGAGCAAAGACAAAACCAAAAAATATTCCTAGCATTGTCTCAAGACCTTAGAAACTCATTGATTTCAAAGTTTAATGTTCATTAAGTATAATCTTTAATCATTCTTTAGTTCTATCTCCCTTAAAACAACTATGCTTAAAGTGTGTGTGCAATTTTGCATCCTCTAGCAATAGTTGAATCCTGTAACTTAAACTAGCTTATTATATATCTCCTCCCTATGGAGCACTACTATTCTTCTTAAAAATGACTTGGACACCATAGGATTTTCCTTGAAGATTTCTCTCCACTTATCAAAATTATTTTCTAAAATCAAAACGTTTTTCATTTGGTTGTATTGTGGTAAGGTTTTCTTGGTTCAATCAAATGAAAGGGAATGGGAAGACAAGATTACAAAAGCCATGAAGCAATAAAAATAGATCTATGAATAACATTGTCTTAAGGCCAATTTTGTCAATAAACCATAGTCAAATTTGATTATTTTGTACTTATTCTTTCATTTCTTTTATTTTTGCTATTCTTTTTCAACACTTAACCTCTTTTTGATATTTTTTTCATTTTAGCTTATCCCTTATTATTAGGGCTTATTTTTGTGTGTTGGGCAATAGATCATTTGTAACACAATTAACACTCTTAAGTCCTATATCACTATCACATATATTTTGAAAACTTGCAAACCACTCCCAAATATCACCACCACAAACTACTGAAGCCTACCACCAGCACAAATTGTTGAAGTACCCCACCACCACAATTTGTAAAATCCCAGCACCAGTCACCACATCTTTATCCAAATAGTCATAAAAACCGTCGCTATCACACTCCTTCTAGCATGGACAACATCGTCGCATGCTTAGCATTTTGCATGAATATTTTTGCTATTTACATTCATACTTCTGGTATTTATTGCCTATTTTAGTGAAATTGCATCCCAGTGACATTCATACTTCACATAAACTCTAAAGCAAGTTTCCTCATGAGTAGAGGTTCAGGGAAATAAGAGAGAAGTTTCCAAATGATCGAAGTTTAAAAGACATACATGTCTTAACCAATTCCTAACAATGAGTTCTCTCCAAAGCATGTACCTAACATACACACACCAAAGGTTCATCCAATAATCACTCCAATAGATTTTCCTTCTTTTCATATGGGATTATGAGTATTGTTTATTTTCGTGAACAAAATATTTACTTATAAATTAGTTTTTAGGCATACTATCAATTCCATCAAGAAAAGCACAACAAATGCTCGAGTTTCAGATAATCGTATTTTAGGTATATCTTTAATAACTACGACATATAGAATTGCATTCATGCATTTAATAGCACATGTTCATAAATTTAAAATTATTTTTGGTACTAAAATATTTATTTAAAATTGAATCAATTTATGAAATTACTAATTAAATATTTTTTAGATGTGTTTTAATACTTTTAAGATGTGTTTTAAAAACAATTTATAGTATTAAGTTTTTTTTAATTGGCTTTGAAATATTATGCCCAAAATACATTTAACCATAATACCACTAGGTATTATTATTATTATCTATATATATAAATATATAGATACATTAGGGTTAAATTTGTGTGCAAAAAAAAGAAGAAAAGTTGCCGAAGGAGAAGATCCTAAAACTACTGAACAAATAAAATCTACCTGTGTATCGAAAAGAAAAATTGAGGAGTAGAGCAACAATCATAGATTAATTAATATTTTTTAAGAATGATCCTTAAGTGTGATGGGTTAATAGATTGTTATGTTGAGATTAATTAATAATCTTTAAGAGTAATCCCTCAGATCAAGAAATCATATATATAAGGCGTCGGGTAATCAAAAAGGTATTCAGTATATATATTGATTTTATAATTATAATAATTTTTTTATTAATCAATCTTTAGTAGTTAAAGTATGAAGAATTAAATAGGTTAGTTAATATCAATTTGATATCATATCAGAGGTATTTATTAATAAATTTGTTTGGTATTTTTTTATTTTTATATAGCTTCTTTTTATTAAATTTTTACATGTTTAGATTAAATAATTTTACGTGTGATTATAATTATTTAACTTGATTATTAATCTTTAGAGAAGCTATTTTTATTGAACTTGTGCTTGATTTTTTCACTCTAGGATTTGCTAGTTGATTTGATTTAAGTGACATATATTTTGAATCATCTAGTTTGGATTATTCATTATTAAATCCATTCTAGAACACACATGGTCACTTTGTTTTTGTGCTAACCATTTTGTAGTTAATTCGGGAACATATCTGATTGGCGGGGAGCTTATTGGAAGATTCGTCTGGAAACCGCTCACGCTAACATTAGAAATTGTGAAAATAGAGCAGGGGCTCATATGTAAAGTATATTGGGGCAGTATCCTAGGGAAGGTAATATAAGACCGAGTTTGTATTTGAACATTTGATTTTCATAGTGAAAAGTTAGGTGGTCCGGTGGACCGGTGATTTTCCTCTTAGGTCATGGTTGTAGTCTAGATTGTTTCTACCTAAAAATATCCTATGTTATTCTCTTATTTCCTCACTTTATTTTTACACACGATTGCATGTATGGCCGCTTTGTTTAGGTTATCAAATTATAAATTGATAAAATTAAAAATAACTTATTCAACTCCCTCTAGGTTAATCAGATCCATATTTTATAATCTATTAATTGGTATCAGAGTTGACACTAGACACACTTAGTGAGATTGATACTTAGAAACACACACTCTTATTTATGGACCAAATGAAAGAATATGGGTCATCTGTTAGACCCCCACTCTTTGATGGGTTAAATTACCCTTATTAGAAGGCTCGAATGCAAGCTTTTCTCAAACAAGATGAAAAAGCTTAGGATGCTTTTATTGATGGTTGGGAATGACCTTCAGTAACAAAAGATGGTGTAACAATCATAGAGCCAAGAAGATACTAGACCACCGAAGAACGCACCCTTAGTGGGGCAAACCGAAAAGGTATAAGCTTAATATTTGTTGCAGTGTCGATGGATAAGTTACGTCGCATCTCCCATTGTGAGACTGCTAAAGATGCATGGAATGCACTTGCTCTAACTTATGAGGGAACCTCCCAAGTGAAACAAACAAAATTGAGATTTCTAACATCTCAGTTTGACTCCATTAAAATGACTAACATTGAAACTTTTGGTCAATTCTATGCTCGGTTCTATTATATCACTAATGCTTGTTCTAACCTTGGTGAAAAAATTCCACAACCTATTAGAGTACGCAAACTTCTAAGCTCCTTAAGAGTAGACTAAAAGATGAAAGTGATGGGGATAGAGGAAAGAAAGAATGTGGACATACTAAAAATTGATGAACTTGTCGGGTCAATTCAAACCTATGAGCTTTCTATTGATCGTCCCAAGAAAATCAAGGATGTGGCATTCAAAAGCTCCAAAATGGACATCTCTGATAGTGATAAGGATATGAATGATGAGTCATTAGTCTCACTAGCACGAAAATTGAAGAAGTTCCTTAAAAAGAAGGATCAATAGAATAATCAATCTAATAAGGGACAATCTAGTTGTTCGAGGGACCGAAAGTCAAGGGAAATCAAGCCTCCTAGCTCTGATGGTAAGAAAACTAAGCTTGCTAGAACTCAATGCTATATTTGTGAGGGCTTTGGTCATATTTCTATATATTATGAAAACAATAAAAAGAAATTTCAAAAAGCATTCAATGCTACACTCAATGACACGGAAAGTGAGCAGGATAATGCATGCTAGTAACTCAGAAGATGATAACACTAACTATCGTGCCTTCACCACTAACTATTCATGGATTGTCTAGGTGCTAGGGGAAAAAGGGATAAATTACTTGTGGAAGTAACTAAACTTAATGATATCATCAATGTTCACAAAATAAATTCCTCTAGTCTAGAGAAAGATAAAAAGGAATTGTCTGAAAATATTAATGCCTTGAATTTGAGACTTGCTGAAACCACTGAGTAAAACAAAAATCTTAGGAAAAAACTTAGTAATGCTAAATATATAGTGAGGAATTTGACCATAGGTGCTAAAAAATTGACCAAAGTCCTAAACTATGGAAAGCTACATAGAGATAAGAGAGGTCTTAGATACATAGATGAACATTTAACACCTTCAACATCAAAGACCACATTTGTAAGGTCCTTAAACTCTACTCCTACTGTTACTACTTATGCATACAAAACTATTATACCTATGGTAGAAAAAGTTATTAAGTTTGTGCATGTCTGTCATCATTGAGGTAGGAAAGGTCATATAAGACCAAAATGTATATTTTTGATGAATGCTCCTAAACTTAATCATTCTTTCCATGTTTCACATAGTAGGACCCATAAGCATAATTCATCTACACATGCTACATCATATTCAAGGAAGAATGAAAATTACAATAACTTGTTCATAAATTCTACTAGGAAGCATGAAGTCTTAGGTTTAAAGAGGCAAACAAAATTTAGTACTTTTAATGCTAGGACTCATTATTATCATCCTACTATGCATATTGCATCTTCATTTGAGATAAATGAGAAGAGTACATCTAAGTTCAAGAACATGCCTATGAAACCTAAGTTAGTTAAGTCACAACCCAATAATATAGAGAAATCAAAATACAAGAAAATATGGGTTAGGAAAGGTTGTTTTTTTCTAGTCATTTGACTATTTTTATTCTTTCATCTAGGTATTTTTTTAGAGTGCTTAAATAACCTTAGGTGAGTAATATTTATTGTCCTTATTTTATTTATTAGTTAAACTTATAAAAAAAAGATAGAAAAGTAGAATCCTTATCTGGCCAACACGGTATTGAACTTATTTAATACTTACATATACATAACCTCATTTTTAATGACTTAACTCAATTTGATATTTACTGTCTAAATTATTCTACAATTTTGACTTATGCACACACATATTCTTGTACATGTGATAATCGATGTTGACATAAACTTATTCACACACTCACGAACACACTTATATGTTATGCTTGAAGTTTATGAATTTTCTTGAAAGACTCTAAGAGTTTAACTAATCTTGATTGTAAAATTGTGTTGAGTTCTATTTTTTGCTTACTAAAATTTTACCGTATGGAAGCACCTAGTATTAAGAGAGCTACTTACTGTGATGTGTGAAGATACCGCATTAAGCGGAGAGAGCTATCCCATAACTAATGTGAAAGTCATTATTCTAGATTTATGGCTCGTGTAAAAAAAAGGAAAGATTATGCACAAAGTGATTGCTTATAAATCTTGTACTTGGAATGCACAAAAAGAAAGAGCCAATAGAGATTAAATAATAATAATAATAATAATAATAATAATAATAATAATAATAATAATAATAATATTTACCTCATTTATAAAATAAATAAAAATTTTAAGTCCACTTTTGGTAGATATATTTTATTTTGTGAGATTTAAAACTCTATTATAATTTTATTTGATAGGTGATATTTTGTTTTTCTTTTGAGTCTTTCTTGATAGATCATCAATGAATTAATTGACATATTTGTGGGGTTTAAACATATATACTACTTTAAGTAAATGTCAATATGGCATTACATGTGCAAAGTGTGCTTGTGTATCTCTTCTACTCATTTATTTATATGATAAATAATAAAAAATGGAGTAAAAAAATGATGAGTTCTCAATTGGTTATGTGCTCGTTTGTGATTAAATGAGTTTAATACATTATGTGGCTATTTATGAAAATTTAAAAAAAATTAATTAGATTTTTTCATTTACATATTATTTTCATTTATTACCTTTTTAATTTGTTTCTAAGTTAGAAAGTCATTGAACTTATGAGAAGTTTACAGCACATTGAACTTTTGCATTACTCTGATTTTACATTGCTATATCTTTAAGAGGTGTTTAGCTTCGTTACTTTGTCTAATATTTTGTCCTTCTCGTGTGTCAAAAAGGAGGAGAGAAAAATGTGTTTTACTTCTATGTTTTTATTTTGTTATGCATATAGGGGGAGAACATATTTAATTAATCTTTATTGGTATGAATGCACACTACATGATTATTTTTTGCAATTCGCTCATTTTATTTTATGTAAACCGAACTAATGTACAATGAGGCTTTCAAGCCAAGTTGTTGTTTGCTTTATCCATGTCATTTCAGTTATTTACAAGCTTATCGAGTTGCAGCAAAGATGTATTCATCAGATCATAAGATAGTTCCACTATGGAGTCTGGGATATCATTGTATTTTTATCTTATTTTATAAGTGTCATGTAGTGAGTGCGAAATTTTGTCACACAAAAAAGCGAAAAGAGGAGTTTGTAAGGACTATGAGTATTCGCTATTTTCCTGAACAAAATATTAATCTGTAAATTGTTTTTAGGCTTTCTATCAAGTCTATCAAGAAAAGCCCAACAAATACTCGAGTTTTAAATAATCATATTTCAGGTATGTCTTTTATAACTACGATACATAGGATTGCATTCATGCATTTAATAGCAAATGTTCATAAATTTGAAATTATTTTTTATGCTAAAATATTTATTTAAACTTGAATCAATTTATGAAATTACTAATTAAATATTTTTTAGATGTGTTTTAATATTTTTAAGATGTATTTTAAAAAAATTATAGTATAAATTGTTTTTAATGGTCTTTGAAAAATTAAACCCAAAATACATTTAACCCTAATACCACTAGTTATTATTATTATCTATATATATTGATACATTAGGATTAAAGTTGTCTAAAAAAATTGAAGAAAAGCTGACGAAGGAGAAGAGCCAAAAACTGCTTGAGAAAACAAAATTATCGAACAAATAAAATCTACCTGCGTATCGAAAAGAAAAACTAATGAGTAGAGCAGCAACCACAGATTAATTAATCTTCTTTACAAGTGATCCTTAAGTGTGATGGGATAATAGATTGATATGTTGAGATTAATTAATATTTTTTAAGAGAGTCATCATCAGGAAATCATATATACATATATGATTGAGGTGGCGGGTAATCAAAAAGGTAGTTAATATATATATATATATATTTGATAATTATAATAATTTTTTATTAATCAATCTTTATTAGTTAAAGTACGAAGAAATAAATAAGTTGGTTAATATCAATTTGATATCGTATTGGAGGTATTTATTAATAATTTTTTTTTATATTTTTTTTATTTTTATATAGTTTTTTTTATTAAATTTTTACATATTTAGATTAAATAATTTTATGATTGATTATAATTATTTAATTTGATTATTAATCTTTAAAAAAACTATTTTTATTGAAATTGTGTTTGATCTTTTCGCTTTAGGATTTGATAGTTGATTTGATTTAAGTGACATATATTTTGAATCATCTAGTTAAGATTATTCATTATTAAATTTATTCTAGAACACACATAAGCACTTGTGTTTTTGTGCTAACTATTTTGTAGTTAATTCGGGAACGTATCTGATTGGCAGGGGGAGCTTATTGGAACGTTGGTCTGGAAACCGCTCACGCTAACATTAGAAACTGTGAAAATAGAGCAGGGGTTCGTAAGTAAAGTACATTGGGGCAGTATCCTAGGGAGGGTAGTATAAGACCGAGTTTGTACTTGAACATTTGATTTTCATAGTGCAAAGTTAGGTGGTCCGGTGGACTGGTGATTTTTCTCTTAGGTTATGGTTGTGACTTAGGTTGTTTCCACCTAAAAATATCGTGTGTTATTCTCTTATTTTTGTACTTTATTTTTACACACGATTACATGTATCACCGCTTTATTTAGGTTATCAAATTATAAATTAATAAAATTAAAAATAACCTATTCACCCCTTGTAGGTTAACGGACCTACATTTCTTAACCAACTCCTAACAATGAGTTCTCTCCAAAGCATGTGCTTAACATACACACACTAAAGGTTCATCCAATAATCACTCCTATAGATTTTCCTTCTTTTCATATGAGATTACTTATAAGATATATACATGAGTTGAGGTTCGTGGAAATAAGAGAGAAGTTTTCAAATGATAGAAGTTTAAAGGACATACATTTCTTAACCAACTCCTAACAATGAGTTCTCTCCAAAGCATGTGCCTAACATACACACACCAAAGGTTCATCCAATAATCACTCCTATAGATTTTCCTTCTTTTCATATGGGATTAGTGGTAAGGTATAAGATATATACAATATACTAAAACTTAATCTATATTATAATGGTTGCAATATAAGATGATTGTACTTTAACCATATGTCATGTTTGTAGGGGAAATAATATTTGCTTGCTTATGAGAGAACATCTAATATTGTGGCATTAGGGAGTGTAGAATATTCATCTAATGGTGTATGCCATGGGAAATCATTAGAATGTGCATGGATGGTGAGTGTTGTTAGTACTCAACAACGTTCATGTCCTCTACCCATACCTATATAGCATCATGAGACTGTTGGTGAGGTAGAAGGAGCATCTGTGTCATGGCCCAAACATCTTGTCATTTTGAAGAAAAAATATGGTAGAGTAATTTTTATCTCTTTAGGTGGCATTTGGTTCGCAGAATCGAATCAGAATCGGAATCAGAATCAGAATCGAATGGAAAGGAAACAATGTTGTTTGGTTTGACCATTGGAATCAAGCTCGGAATCAGGATTACAGTGTTTGGTTTGCCACTATAATGGAATGGAAAAGGCTGTAAATTACCTTAATATCCCTACATTCAGTAAAGTTTAAATAATGTCATTAATTACTATTTTTTCGTCACACAAAATACATTATTCAAATCCATATTTGTCTAAATAATTATTACTTAATTAAAAAGAAAATATATTATTAAAATTATTATTTTTCTAAATAGGGTTTAGGGTTTTGAGGTTTGGGATTTAGGATTTAGGGTTTAGGGATTTAGGATTTGAGGTTTAGGGTTTAGGGTTTAGGGTTATATTTATGGGTTAAGGTTTAGGGTTAAAATTATTATTTTTATAAAAAGGGTTTAGGGTTTTAGAATTTGGGATTTTTGATTTAGGGTTTAGGGTTTAGGGTTTAGATTTTAGGGTTTAGGGATTTAGGTTTAGGGTTTAGGGATTTAAGGTTTTGGGTTTTGGGATTTAGGGTTTAGGAATTTAGGGTTTAGGGCTTTGGGGTTTAGGATTTTGGGTTTAGGGTTTAGGGTTTTAGGATTTGGATTTAGGGTTTAGGGTTTTGGGATTTTTGGATTTTGGGTTTTGGGATTTGGGATTTGGGATTTGGGATTTGGGATTTGGGATTTGGGATTTGGGATTTGGGATTTGGGATTTGGGATTTGGGATTTGGGGTTTAGGGATTTGGGATTTAGGGATTTGGTGTTTAGGGTTTGTGGATTTTGGGTTTGGGGTTTAGGGTTTTAGGATTTGGATTTAGGGTTTAGGATTTGGGGATTTGGGATTTGAGTGTAGGGTTATATTTGGGGTGAGGGTAAAATTGAAAAATAAAATTGATATGAGAATGAAATCATGATTCCTAAAGAGGGGAGAAGGAATTGTGATTCATTCTCCCTTAGTAATTGATTTTATTTCGTCACCTACATTCAGCCCAACCAAACACATAAATGGAAAGAATGAATTCTGATTCTTTTCCATTCACTCCAACAAAAATCACCTTATTATTTATGATTGATATCCATATTCTTTTGACTATCCAATATATAATTGATAATATTGAGTGTAGAATATTAATAAGAATTAGCCTAAGGATCCAAGCCTACTATGAAAAAGTCTTGGAAAATAAAGTATCGAAATGCAAGTCTTTAGAGGATGTTATGGAGAAGGGAAAAAAGAAATAAAAAGTTGTACTACATCCATCAAGTACTAAAGAGTGTCTCTGCATCATATTGGAGAAACTCATCAAGTATACATCAGAACAAACTAAAAATTTGCCTGTTCCCTTGAGGTTCCTTATCTCCTTATGCTCAACTACTCCATCATTGTATACTATGGATCAGGAAATTTTGGGCCAGGATTTGTCAATTATGTTCTATTGACTGTGTGCAACAATTCCACACCAAGATGGACATTGACTATTCTGTCATTAAGCTTTGGATAAAGTATTCGTCTTTGTATATGTCATATTTTTTATTAATTTATATTTTGAAAGAAAACTAAAAGTATACTCCATGTATAGACGTTGCTATGATCTTTTGCTTGAACATGCATGGAGTATTTCGATTCATTGATCCTGCTTTGTTGGACTTTTCATAACAAGAAGACTAAGATCAAAATTACAAGATTGGTCTATATAGATTAAAAGGGGCACATGAAGGAGAAAGATGGATTATACCTTATAATGGAGGGTAAGTTATCTTTTTAATACTCATTCATGATGATTATTGAATTATGTCATGGGTAGATGAATTATTCTTTGGTTTTTAGGAATCATTGGCTTTTACTTGTATTTAAGTCATTCAGCGATCAAATCGATTATTTGAACTCATTGTGGAAAGAAGTGTTTCCCAACCTTAGGTGCATCATGGATCAGTAAGAACTTCCCATACTTTGAAATTTCTTAATTTGGTGAATAATAATATTTTGCATTAAAACTTTCCTTTAATCTTGTAAAATTTACTTTTATATATAGGGATTATGTCATGTTGAATGTTGATGTGGTAATGGTAAGGCATTTTTAGAATATAGTAGTGACACTATATATGTTTCTTTTCTTTTTTATTCTTCTAAGTTTATTACATATAGCTAGTTCATTAATAATGTAAATTTTACAACATTTAGTGTCCTCGCCAAGATAATGAAATTCGATGTGGATATTTTGTGCTTATGTATATGAAGGCCCGCAATTGTGGATAATCCTAACACTTCTATAGTTGACTTGGTGAGTAGAGCTAACTAAACAATTATATTAGTATTTTGAAGCTTAAATAAGATTTCAATTTTAATTGATTTTAAAGTACATTATAGAACATGATTTATTTTTGTTTTGTTTTCTTGGTTTTGTAGTTCAAAACAGAAGTTAATCATTACTTAGAGGAAGACATCTACAAAATGCAATCGGAGTGGGCACTATATATCCAACCTTATATGGTTATTTAATTATTAGATTGTGTCTCAATTATATAATACACACTTTTAGATTCATTTTAACATACTCAATTACTAGCTGTTTATATTTTGACTATCTAGAACAATGTTAAAGTTAAAGTAATTATTATTGTATATTTTTATGACTAATTTCAATAAATAGGTGGTTAATTTATGTTGGTATTATTTATATTGTCTACGTTGTAAACAGCAATTAGAGAGGGTACCTTATGTTGTATGAAATATGCTGAGATAATATATGCAAGATAATTTAGAAATAATAACAATATTTTATGATAATTTAGAAATAACAACAATATTTTCTTTGTTATAAATTAGTTATATTGTTAGTTTTTACTTTTTATAGAAAATTGACAAGGTAAATAACACTTTTTTTGTCATTTTTCTATAAATAAATGACTAGATATGTATTATTTTTCTTGTAAGTTTAGACACATTTGACGAGGTATGTAATGTTTTTCTTGTTAATTATTTGCCAAAAAAAAGTAAAAAAAACTGAGATGGTATGTGTTGTTTTCTTGTCATTTTTATCTAAAAATTGATAAGTTATACTCATCTACTATGGGGGTTAAAACTTGCCAACGTAGGTGGGTACCTACTTCGACACCACACATTGGCCCTTTTTTTGACCTCCTAGATAGATCTACCATACCTGTTAAGTTACTTTTGTACCAGTGTTTAATTAGTAAGAATGAAGAAGAATTATTTCAAATTTTAGAAGTCATTGTAGCAAAATAACTACCAATGGTCTTCTCAAAGGTTACTAAGTAGAAGAATAGTTGGAGTAAATGAAGTTCATGTAGCTTCTACATTGGCTGCATAGATGTCAACCTTAGTGTCTAACCCACGAGCACTATTAGTTTCATTGGCTAAGAATGCGACCTTGTGGAAGATAACATGGTTTAAAATGCTAGTATTGTTTGTGATTTTTGCAATGGATGCCTTGGTTATGAAGTTTGTCTCCATAATCCATAATCAAATAATTATGTGGTAAACTTTAACAAATAAGGGAACCCCTACTCTAATACCTAAAATCTATGATGGTGAAATCATCCAAATTCCTAATCGGTTGACAATTTAGAATATGCAAGCATATATGATCATGTACAAGTAATAAGTAATTTTAAAAACTAGGGTTGTCATATCCACAAGATTTAATAATAATATATATTCTTAATTATTAGTTTATCAATGAGTTAATTAGAATTAGGAATTAGGAGTTTTGAATTTTGTTTTGAGAAAAATAACATAAAATAGTGAAGAATCAAGAATTGAAATTAAAACTATTCATAACATTAAATGAATTAAACCATAATTTAGTGCTTAAAATGATCCATAATCACATTATTAAATTAGCTAGATTCCATAAGAATTAACATTATAATTATAGAAAAAATAAATAAAATAAGATTATAAAAGCTTACAAAGATCTTCAAAATCTCATCCAAAAGTTACCCTATATGTGGTCTTTGATTTCCCTTGTTTATTATAGAGAAATTGTTATATTGATTTTGTTCATTCTGGTGATGCCTTTATTTTATATGGTGTTTCTTTGTATTTATAAGAGATAAAAATTGAATGATAATGTAAATAGAATTGTTGCAATTTTGATGGAGATAAAATTAATGTACACCATGTGTCAAAAGGATAGAATAAGCTACGATGAGAGTAAGTTGTAATGGCAATAAGCGATGATGAATATAAATTGCAATGGAGTAAGTTGCGATGGAAATAAGCTACAATAAGTTGCTACATCCACTTCCTTTCTATGTTAGTGTACCTATCAAATAAAAATCATAAAAAATCCATAAAAGTCCTAGAAAAATCTCTAAAATTCAAAAAATTAATATTTTTTCAATAAATATAAAATAAATAATTTTAACTCATTATAATAATATATATATAAATATAAAATAATTGATATCTAAAAATGTGTATAAAATAGCACTTATCAAACTCCCCTACACCTACTATTTGTTAATCCTCGAGTAAATTCAACACCCATAGAAGAAAAAATAAGTTTTTTGACATTTTTCTCAAGGGTTAACAATATTATGCTTCGAAATTCTAATAAATCTTAGATATTTCCTCTAGTCATCCCTTTGCTCTAGCTATTATATAATAATCATACACAAAAGTATATATGTGATGTCGCATCAACTAGCAATAATCAAATCATGTAACTTAAACAAGTTTAAGCATTATTCCTCCCTATAAAAAAAAGTTCACTAATATTTTTAGAGTTGAAATGAACACCGTAGACTTTTCTTTAAAATTGTATATCCATTCCCACAAGTTTTCCTTAAAATCAACAAGGACTTTTATTTTATTATAATATGGCTAGGCTTGTTGGTTTAATCAAATAAAAGAAAAAGGAAGAAATAAAAACTAAAGAGTTCATGGAGCAAGAGAAAGAAATTAATAAATAATACTATCCTAAGATCAATCATGTCAATAAAATAAGGACAAAATTCATTATTTTAGACCCAAACATCATTATTGGCTTCTTTTATTTTATTTTTGCCACTCTTTTCAAAACACATCCCCTTTTATATTTCTTTTCAAGTTGTCCCCTTATTATTATTTATTTATTTTGATTAATTTTTTTCATATGTCGAGTACATATTTTAGAAAGGCTTATTTTCTATATGTTGAGTATTTAATCAATTATAGTACAATTGATACTCTTAAATCTTATTCTTGTATTTTTATAGAATCTATTCTCTTTTTGTACAACTCCACTTATTCTTGAACTATAGGACATGACCAATGTGTTTGATTCAAATGGTAAGAAATGGGTAAAAATAATTGACACATGTAAGCTCAAATTAGTTTACTAAAATGGTTGTCCTTTAAAGAAAAACATCATAGAGTAGTAAAAATTTTCCAAAGAAGTTAATTCTATTGCCTTATAATTTAAGTTTATAATATGCACGTTTATAAACTTAAAAGAAAAGTTCTAGCAACCTATTGTTATTCATTAAAATCATGGAAAAGTTTCAATGAATTCATAATATTTTTCACAAGTTCATGCATATAAATTCTTTTATCTCCAATTTAGTTATTTTGCATGCAAGTTTTGAACAAAATTATCATAAAGTTATGTTAACTTAGAAACAAGGTCAACACTCTATCAACATTTATTATCCTTTTTGACTTAACATTATTTAGCTAATTTCATCACATATGTTAGAATACAAAGAGAGAATATGTGATTATTTTTACCCCTATATATTAATCCTAAGTATCCTAAACAAATGCAATAAATAAATACTAAAAATGTTATCTCTGCATACTAATCCTAAAACATGTATTCTAAAATATGTTAAACTAATAAAACATAAAAAAAATAGTAAATAAAGATAGTGATGTGTTAACACTTTCCCACACCTAATTCTTACATTTTCCTTAATGTAAGAACATGTATACTGATAATGTAAAAAAAAGTAAAAAGGGAGTAGGAAACAAATCTTGGTGAGTTGCCTCCTACAAAGTGCTTGTTTAACTTCTTTAGCCAGACTCTAGCAACTCTTTTCATCAATTATGATCAAAGATCTTGAAATGTGTCATGTCAAACTTTCATGCTAGTAATCCATTATTTATATCCTTTCACCTTCTTGGTAGTCTCCTTTGAAGTATACTAGATACATTATAAGCCATGTAGTCCCTAAAGTCTTTGTTGGTATTCCCTTGTGCAAAACACAAAGTCCATTTACTTTACTTAGTGTATTTATCTTCCTCTATGTAAAGTTAGTTAGTGATGATCAATAATGCACCCATGTACATAATTAAATACATTTTGTATGTGAGCATATTTACACACACCATGGGGTTGGTTTTCGTAATGTGTATGCTAGGTTGAGTGTGGTGGTTTTTGCTTTACAGGTATTTTTAGAAACTTAGTCGGTAATTTTTTAAAACAAAAAATCACATTTTTTGGTGAACTTTCATGTGCCTCGCCTGACCTCTTGTCATACACCTCATTTGGTGCTCAACGAGGGTGGTCGATGAGGCCTTGATAAGGTACCCTCGGATAGCCAAAAAAATTCTATAAATATCCCTTATCTTCTTGTTTCTTTAATAAAAAAAATTGTAACAAATATCTATCAAATTGGTATCTCATTTTTTTTTATTCTAGATCACTATTACTTTGAGTGTTTGTTCAGTAATAGTGATTCATGATTGTGTGAGAAACTTTTTGCTTTGGAGTGGTGAGTACTCGAGGGTATGTTTACTAGTAAGGGTAAAATGGTGTTCTTAAGCTTTGAGTACTTAAGACTATTTTACTAGTGGGTTGAGAGCAATACTGTGTTCTTGAGACTAGGCTAAGTTATATCTATAGGTTTCCAAGAGTATGATTTCTAGTGGTTATGGTTGAGGTGGCTCCTACATTTGTTTACACATTACTGATTGGTTCGTGGTTGATTGCACTATTGTGTATGGTGTTGGATTTGAAGGAGAGTCATATCCATGTGTCAGATGAAGTTGTTACAGAGGTAATAAACGAGGGTAATAATAGGTAGTTAGTGTAAAGTATTTGCACCTAATAGATGTATTTGTGTTTATACTTATCTATTGAGTTGTATATATTTATTATGTTATAGTGAATTGTTTGTTGCTAAGTGATTGTCATAAGCAACCCAAGAATGTTACAATATAGGTAGGGGTTCTATGTGGATTTACCTCATTACATGACTATGTTTGTATGATTAGTTTTTGTGTTAGTATAATATGAGTTTCTAACATATATATACCGACATACTAGATTTAGACTATGATTAGAAAGCCTTTTTAATTTTTATCATGGCATGTTTTCTTTCCGCTCCTTGATTCTTGAATATAGATTTATATTTATTGTTTATGATTTTGTGCATACGACTTTGGTATAGGTCTTTAAGGAGTTAGTATATCCTTATCATGGTTATGTACCGAGGTCGAACTCTTTTAATTCATTTGCTATGTTATGATTAATCGCATGCTATGAGATTACAATCATCATTTATCGAATATGTTCTCACATATGAGATCTTGAAGTGATTGGAAATCCCTTATAACTTTTCAATATGTATACCAGATTTACATGTTGTGTGATGCTTACTCTGTTTTTGTTATTGCTAGTCTAGCAAGAGCTTGTAAGGTATATTGCTAATAGTGTGTTTACTATAAATTGTTGTTTTGTATATGCTAGTTATTTTATTTTTGTATTGAATTAAGTATATTATTTTGTATTTTTGCTATGCTATTTCATTAATTCATGTTGTAATGCCTGCTTGACCAAGTTGTAATAGAGCTTGCAAAAAGATTTCATGGATTGACATTTTGATCCCTTGTCTAGGTACTGGTTTCTTATTTGGGTTTGAAGAACAATTGACATGTGCAATTATTCTTACGTATGAAAATATCTTATATTTTCCCTCACACCTATATCTTTGTTAATCTTAATCTTGTAATTGGTAAAAAAAAGTTCCTTAAGGTACTTTTCATATCAAGGTTCCTCCTTAATATCTTTTATCAAAGGAATATGTATTTGCACCTTAAGAATGGTCAACGAAATTTCCTTTCCATGATTATGCTATTTTGAATTATCCAATCTATTGGAAAAGATAAAGCAAGGTCATCAATAAAAAAAAACGAAAGTTCAGATACTACCTTTGGTGCCATATTGAATTCTTAGAAGGGTGATGGTCTTTTCTTCCCTACTAGTCCCTTCTTTAGATATATCATTCTTAGGGATTCCTTAGGGCTCATCAACTCGCTTAAAACTCTCCACAATAATGGAATTTATGGACTCCCTAAAGTTATCATTTAGTTGGGAGGGGAGCTCAATAGTTACCTATGTTTCTAGTCTTTCCACAACCGTTATCAGTTGACCAATTTCACTCTTAAGGTTTTTGATTAAGGTTTAAGTGTCTTTGAATCAATTTTGAGTTTTTTTATGAAAACGTGGATATTCTGATGAAGTTTTAAAATGTTAGCAATTGGTATTTATTGAATCTTTAATAGATTAACCTTGAGTGGTTAGAGTGAGTGGTTGGAGTAAGTTTTTGTATTAGGAATGGAAAGTCATGTGTGAAAGAGTTCAACATAGAGGTGAAAAAGATGTTGAAAATACATAAAGTAGATGAGCTTTGGTTGAGTACATATAAGAATGGAAAAAAGTACAAAAAGAAAACAAAAATATGGCATGATAAGAGCATTAGGCACTGTGTGTTTAAACTGAAACATAATGTATTATTGAAAAATTCAAGACTCAAACTGTTTCTTGGCAAACTCAAAAGTAAATGGACATAGTGGGATGTACCTTAGGACTTTATATGACCATCTAGTCAAGGACGTTAAACGTGATGGTGGTTGGGAGGAAACTCAACATTATTTTACTTATATTTTTATTGTTTTTGTTTTGTAGATGAATAAATGTGGAGAGCAATGACATAACATGATTGAGCATTTTGACGAAAGATATGGTGTGCCAATAGTAAGGGAGTTTTCTTTCCTTTTACTTATTTCATATTTATATATGCCCATTGGGAAAATGTGCAATTTAAATTTGGGGGAGGAAACTTCATTCTCTAATTTATTATTTAGTACACATTTTCAATTTTTAGGAATTTTTATTTTATTTTTAGGATGTTTTTAATCTTGATTTGGGTATAAATTGGTAAATATATGGAAACTAAATGCATGCATGCTTGATATGAAACATATGACCTCAATAACAAAAATTGGTTGTCATGATTCAGATAAGGAATATAACATACTCGATATGCTTGTTAGTTTTAATTGGATTGATTCAAATTTTTGTGCACATGTTCATGATTGATTTTGGTGCTCATATTTAGAGAAAATTTATAGTGAGTTATGCAAGTTGATGAGATCTACAATGGTTTAGAATCTATTTGATCATCCCTTGAGATAAAATCCTAAATAGTATTTAGCAAGAGAAATGATTTAGGCCTTATTTGAATCGATTGAGCCTTACAAGCTAACCATTATTATATCTATAGTCACCCATTTGAGACTAATAAAAAAATTCCTATATTTAAGCCACATTTTATGCCTAACCAATAAGCATTACATTTATCCTTGTACCTTTAGCTTGTATGAAAAAAAAATGCAATCATATTCTATGCTATAGAGTGAGGTGAAATTTAATATAGCTTATGAAAAAAATGAAAAAAAAACTCACAACGCAATTATCCTTTTAAAGAAAAATAAAATAAAATTGAAAATAACTTTGGGGGTGTTGTAAGGTTAAATAAAAAAGATGTGAAATAAAAGAATATGAAAAGAATGATAAGAGAGGGTGCACTAAAATATCAATTTAATGCTTAATTGTAGTTAAAAAGTGCATGATGAATAAAAAGAAAGCTAAGGTGTGAAGAGAGCCTAAATGTCTTCATTACAAGCATATAAAGTTTTTATTGATCTTTACCTAAGTACATATTTATATTAGTGGAGATGGATGAATTGATTAGCATGATCATTTAAGTTGATTTCATGAATGCATTGGATGATATCGTGTGCAAGACACACACATGAATCAATTTGTCAAAAACCTTGCACATCCTTGTATTGATGGAACATTGATTGATGAATATGGGAACCTCATTTTCATAGAATTGTATTAATTTTTAGGGGGATAGCTTTTACTAAATATGCATGTATTAATAAATATACTACCCATGTCATTTTATTTACCTAGACTTGGCTTTATTTGAAGACAAGCAAATAGTTAAGTTTGAGAGACAATGATGACTATGAAAGTAGAGTCATCACTATAATATTTTACTTAATATTTGATTTTTTTATTCAATAAGTAATATCTTCAGAGTTAAAAATATTAAAATATAAGTTTTATAATGAAAAAGGGTGAAAAATAATTTTTGGGAATTTTCTAAAAAAATTTAGATTCTTTTTGGATTTTTAATGCATGACCAATTAGAAGCTACCATGTAAGCAGGAAAGCTGATCAGGCATGCCACATTAATGACATGTAAGCATAAAGGGCCATTTGTTCAATGCCACTTGCATTGTATGATGCAACACCATGCCATATGTTAGCACAACGTTCATTCTGATTTTCACCACTTGGTCAACGTGCTTGCCACGAGTCATCACTTGATTCGTCCATTCTTTTCACCTATGAGCCACACAAGCTGTAACCGTGAATCACAAATCACCACATGGTGTTGAGCCAATGTGCCTTTCCAAACGTCCCACGCTGATTGGATCCACCTTTTCTCCATATCATGTGGCACATTCTTATTAGTTGATACTATTAATTTTTCCTTTTTTCATCTCAGCCCTTGATCCAATGGTTTAGATTCCACCTAAGCCTAATTTAACCCCCTAATTTCCCATAAACCCTAATGAGCTGAAATTAACATAATTGTTATTAGATTTTGGAGCAATGAAGAGAAAAATAATATAGAAAAATTCAAAAGGAGATACAATTGTTATAGAGATTTAAGAAGAGATTAATGCTACAGTTCAACAGATTGATTGTATTTCTTCTTTTATGCCGTTCTTGATCAATTTTTATATCTTTCTGTATGAAAAATATGAGCTTTATGAACAAAACTATGTATAGTTAATTTATTAATCTAGGGGTCTTATGAACCAAATTTTCATCATGTGATGATCTAATATTTTACCCCAATTACGATTTTAATTTAATTATATTATTTACTCTAATTTTTATGCTATTAATTGTTTGGCCAACAATTGATCTATAGGGGCAATTAATATATTTGAGAGAATTATTTAATTGTTTGTCTTGATTAAATAACATGCATAGTTTCTAGGCAGAGATATATGATTCATATGTATGTGATCCATAATTGATGAACTTAATGAGTAGTATGTAATTTAATTGACATGAAAGTGTGATTAGGTTAATTACTATACCTTCTTTAGTTTACTTGAGACATGAATACATGCTAGGTTAGATTCAATATATACTGTTATTTATTTTTAGATCTTTTAATTTTTCTTTCTTAAAACATAAAAATACAAAAAAAGTTGATTTTTAATTTTTTTTTGTTTTAAAAATTAGTTTCTAATAACATAATTTCCATGTGAACGATATTTTCTTATCATTATATTACTTGTTACCATATGTATACTTGCGTATTCATTCCACATAATTCGTATTTCATTAGATAATCCTAGCACAAGACCACCATTCAACCTGCATGGGTTTAACCAACAACAACAACAATCGCAGGTCAAAGAATCAAGGCTAGATAAATTAGAAAGTTTAATGGAAACTATGAGCACCTTAGTCACCACTATTAGTTAAGATATGAACAAGATCAAGCAAATGATGGATAATATGTCCTTTAAGGAAGACAACTTGGTAGTAAAGGAAGTTAATCATAATTCTTGTGTGAGGAATCTAGAAGTACAAATATGGAAACTACACCAAAACTTACAAACTAGACACCAAAATATTCTACTTAGTAACACCAAAGTAAATCCAAAAAGAGAATGCAATGAGAATTGTAAAAAATTATAACAAGGAGTAGCTTGGTAATAAGAGGTGAACCAAAGAATGTTAATGATACAAAAGAAAACCATAATGAGAAAATGGTGAGGATGAGGAAGTCTCTAAAGCAAAATAAGGTAATACCTACACCTTTGAGGAGACAAAACCAGCAATGTTGATATTGCAAATACTTTAGTTTTATATTTGTAAAACTCACACAAGTGCACAAATTATTTTATAGAAAATGACAAGTATACTCCTAAGGTCAATCTAAGGAAGGAATATATGTGATTTTTAATTTATTATTCAAACTTTTGAAAACAAAATTAAATTCTAAACATCTCGTCACGATATTTTGATTTTTGTTTCCTAATCTAATAAAAAAAACATAAATATGATTCAGTAAACAATAATGCATTTTTTTACCATTCATAACAGTGGAGTATTTATTAATATAATAATTAAGTTAATTATTCTTGCTCATATTATTTAAGTTATTAAAGATATAAATTGATATTTGTTGATTTTTTTCTTTTTGGTATGAAAGTGTTCTTAGGTGGGGACCAATTTTTTTTGTTTAATATTAATTAACTAATATCCTTAGTTAGAGCCCATTAATTAATTAAGTATTAAATTTCAGCTTTATTTCTAAGAAAATAGCAAATCATCTAATCACAACTTTAGGTAGAGTCAGTTAATTAGACTTTATTCAATGTATCTAAATTAAACGTAAGAATTTAATTATTCGAGTACTAACTTTCAAGTTTTAAAACCATTACAAAAAATATGTTTTTAATATATTTTCAAATAATAGTTCTTATAAAACAATTTTTGAAATAGAGTTTAACTCTAACTACCGGGCGATTATATCAATAAATAAAATAGCACTACTCTAACTACCGGGCGATTATATCAACAAATAAAATAGCACTACTCTAACTACCGGGCGATTATATCAACAAATAAAATAGCACTAATCTAAATCAGATCGAATAATTAAACTTTAAAATCAAATTTTTTAGATTTAAGTTTGTAATGAAAAATAATATATTTCTCTCTAACATCCTTAATATAAAATCTTGAATAAAAACAAAATCAATTTATTTTATCAAGATGTTTAACCTATTTAATATTTCGCAAGCATAACAACGTTATTATTATATCATATTTACAAAAAACCAACCATGTTAAATTTAATCACAGAAAAATTAAACATAACATATAAGAATAAAACATAAAAAATAACAGTAAATAATTCATTTTAAAATTATACCTCAAAACAATCCTTATAAAACTTTGATGTTAATTCTGTTGCTGAAAAACCTACAAACGGATTTGCATTTCTACTTATTGAATCAAAAACTAAAAATCTATAAAAGCATAGTTAGTTCTTCTCAAAAATAAAAGAATTTTAAAATTAAAAACTAAGAAAAAAATTTAGAGAGAGAAATAGTTGAGAAAATTGTCTCTTTTTTATAATGAGGGAGAGGGTTATTTTATAGGTGATGAAAAGGCCAAAAAAAGGTGAGAAAATATTTCAAAAATTGATTTTGGATGCATTTGAATAGGATGACAGGTGTGTGGGGTGCAGGATTTGCGGCAGACAAACGTTTGGCGCACGTGGGACACGGTGCAGGCGTGTGTTAGTGTGCGCAGTACATGGCGTATTAGTGTGTTGGTGATCGCAAAAATCGTCACACCATGTGCTAGGCATGTGTTTTCTGTGCGCGGACATGTGCTAGGAATGTGTTGGGTACGTGCGCTGACTACATAAGCAACATGTGCTTGCTGCATGTGGGTTTTTGGCATGAATGGGCAGTTATGCATAGAATTTTGGTATTTTTGACCGTTTTAACCAATTTTGTTTAATTTTTCCATCTTTTTGACTTTTCCTCATTTATTTTCTCAACATATTTTGTGATGTATTACCTTTAGTATTTTTCTTCAAGTCTTTAAATTATTTTTGAACGAAAATACCTAAAAAATAATAAAAATACATGTGATTCCGAAAAGACAAATTTGTATAAAAATATGATAAAATAATACAAATATAAATCTATTTAATCAATTAAAGTACATTAAATCATGATAATTTTAGTGCTTTTTAAGAACTCATCAATCCTACCTCTTCCTTTTTCTTCAAAGGGTGCATAAGCATAAACTAGAGAGCAATTTTCTAAGTTTCTTGATATCTTTAAGAAGTTTCACATAAATATCCCCTTCATGGATGCATTAGATCAAATGCTCTTATATGTAAAGTTCATGAAGGATATATTATCAAAGAAAAGAAAGTTTGGAGATTATGAGACCATATCACTTATAGAGGGATGCAACATAATTTTTTATAGGAAACTAGCACCCTTGTTGAAAGATATTGGTACTTCTCATATACCATGCCACAACCTGTCCAAAAATTGTTAAAGCTTCCATAAAAGCCAGACTAAACAACAAAGTACCCCTTTGTGATTTAGGAGCAAGTATCAATCTTATGTCTTTCATAGTTTTTAATAAGTTGGCACTTAGAGAAGTAAAACAAACTTTGGTTACACTCTAGATGACTGACCGATCATTGAAGAGGCCAAATGGCTGAGTGAAGATATACTTGCGAAGGTATACAAATTTATATTTTCCATTGATTTTAGTATACTAGACTTGCAAGAAGACAAAGAGATCCTCATCATTCTAGGTCACCATTCCTCTCCATTGGAAAAGCCTTAATCGACATTCCAAATAACGAGCTCAATATAAGGGTGAATGACCAAAAGGTGACCTTCAATGTCTTTATATCTATGCAATTTGTCATAACGATGTTTATGAATGCTTTAAGTTGATGTATGTCATGGAATGATAGATGACATGTTTAAGAACTTAACTTATAAGGATGCTTTAGAATATACTTTGGTGAATTCATGTGAAAGTTCTAAGCATGTAGTAGTTTTGTGTGAAGAAAATAATTTAAAAAAATAGATAAATGAAATTGATCAAAGAGTATTAGTAGATACTCATCTTGATGTTTACTCTTCTACTACTAGTGGAAACTTGTATATGGATTACTTTGATGATGATAGTGATATTATTGGTTTAGATGAGCTTGCTAATGATACCATATACGTGAAAAAGCTAGTAGAGTTATTTTTTCGCAAGTTATGTTTCTCATGTTATGTTCTAATGTAATGCTTAAGTGTGTAGAAGAGAAGCCTAAGCTTAGGTCATAATTTGAAGAACCACTAACTAGAGCTTAAACCATTACCATCTCATATTCTATATGCATTCTTGGGTGATGGTGAGACCTTATCAGTGATCATTTCTTCAAACCTAGATTATGAACATGAGAAAAAACTAGTGGATACTCCAAAGAAATGTAAAGGACATATTAAGTGGATTATTGTTTATATTAAGGGAATTAGCCCCTCGTATATATGTGTAAGATTATCATGGAGAAGAAGGTGAACCTGGTTAGGGATACCTAAAGAAGATTAAACCCTACAAGATGGAAGTAATAAAAAAAAGAGATTAGGATATGGTTAGAAGTTGGGATTGTCTATTCTATTTTGATAGTGAATTGCTGAGCCCCGCTCAATGTGTTCCAAAAAAAAGGGTGGTACGACAATGATACCTAATAAGAAGAATGAATTAATCCCTACAAGAACATATACATGGTGGGAAGTGTGTATGGATTATAGAAAGGTGAACAAGAGAACTAGAAAACATCATTTCACACTCCTTTTTATTGATCAAATGTTAGATAAATTCACAGGACATTCATTCTTCAACATGATTAATTTGACTTCTAATAATTCTCCAATCGAAACTTAGATTTAGACACAAAATATACCAATATATAAAGCTCAGTTCACTATCATATTGAGAAAATCAGATTATTAGCTACAAATAATAAAATCCAAAATAGGCTACATATGACATTCTTGCATATTATAGTTACACAGTTAGACATCCTCGCTTGCCTTTTTTCCTTGGAGGTTGTTGGAATATTATGGATAAAACTCCTCAAAACTCAAGAACAATTTTCCAGAAATTTTTAGAAACTCTCAAACTTTTATTTTTGATTTCTTAACTTGATAATTACATAGCTACTGAGAAGTATTTATAAAAACAACTAATAAATCTAAGTCATACAACATAAACCTACCAAGGAATCTAAAACCATACACCTAGCTCCTTACCTAACCCATTTATTTTTGACTTTCTGCCTACCAACCATGAGTTATATCCTTATCAATCCAGATCATCACCATAGAAGCTTCCATGAGCTAGACTTTAAATGGGCTGGATTTTTTCAAAGAGCTTAGGCTTGTAAACAAGTTTACAAACACAACACTCCCCCTTAAACTTGTTTTATGATGTTGAGCAAATTTCTCAATCTGACAAAGTCTTTTTGCTTGAGAGGTTTAGTGAAGATGTCGGCAATTTGATCTTGTGATTTCACATACTCAAGTTGTACATCATTTCTTGTGATGCATTCCCTGATGCAATGATATTGAGTATCTATGTGTTTGCTTCGATCATGAGAAACATGATTTTTGGCTCTTCTTGTGTCATGTTTAGCTTCTTCAATAAATTTATCAGCCAAATTGCATGGAAAATGCATGAGGTAGCTGCTACATATTCTGCTTCACAGCTAGACAAGGTGATAATCAATTGCTTTTTTTACATCCATGTAAAAGTAGTATCTCCTATGAAAAACACAAATCCAAAAGTGCTCTTTTGATCTTCTATATCTCCACCAAAATTGCTATCACTATATCCAACAATCTTGTAATCATTAGAAGTCAAATAGAACAAGCTAAGATTAATTGTACCTTTTAGATAGCATAGGATTTTTTTGCAGCTTTGAAATAGGTGATTGTTGGTTTCTCTATGTAGCGGCTAATCAATCCAACAACATACAGAATATTAGGTCTTATGCACGTGAGATAACGCAGACTTCCAACTAAAATTTTGAAAATGTTGGATCCACGCTTTCACCATCTTCATGCTTGGATAGTTTGATTCCATATTCCACTGATGTGTTGATCGGCTTGTAATCATTCATCTTGAACTTTTTTAGTATCTCCCTTGCATAACTTTCTTGAGAGATGAAGATGCCTTCTTCTTTTTTGCTTCACTTAAATTCCAAGATAGTATTCCATTAACCCGATATCTGTCATTTCGAACTCTCTGGTCATCACCTTCTTAAAATCTTCAAACAACTTCGGATTACTTCCGGTGAAGATGAGATCATCTACATATAGGAAAATGATAGAATATCATCATCTTCAATCTTGACATATAGTGAATGTTCATATGGACACTTGGCGAAGTTGTTCTCTAGAAAGTACTTATCAATGCGGTTATTCCATGCACTTGGTGCTTGCTTTAACCCATAAAGAGTTTTTTTCAACTAAACACCTTGTCTTTGTGACCTTTTGCTTCATAGCCTAATGGTTGCTTAATGTAGACTTCTTCTTCAAGGACTCCATTTAGAAAAGTAGATTTTACATTCATTTGATGTATCTTTCACTTATTTTGAGCTGCCAAAGAAATGATTAGTCTTATAGTCTCTAATCGAGCAACAGGAGCAAATACCTTATCATAGTCAATTCTAGCTTTTTGACTATATCCTTTTGCTACTAGCCTCACCTTGTACCTTTCAATCTCTCCCTTAGCATTCCTCTTTGTCTTGTACACCCATTTGACACCTATTTCCTTGTGTGCTTTGGGAAGTGAGGTGAGTTCCCATGTGTCATTCTTCTCAATGGCCCTGATTTCTTCGTCCATTGCATCTTTCCACTTCTTTTCTTGTACTACTTCTTCAAAGTTTACTGGTCACAGTTGGCAAAGAGATAGAAAAGTGTGAGATTGTCTAATCGTTTGGTTACCTCATAAAGATCTTGAAGACTTCGTGTGTGTGGCACTTATCTTTCATCTTGACTTCCACTTGACGATGACGAAGGTGATGAGTCACGTTAAGTGGTTGATATTGGTAAAGTGGGTAGAGTTTCAAGCACTTGTTGAGGTTCACCTAGTCGCTTCCTCATTGTTTTCTCATCTTCTTTAAACTAAGGAAAGAAATTGAAGTTACCTGCATGAGAGTTAAAATCCTATTCTTCTTCTTCGTAAAATACCGCATCTCAACTAATCACAATCTTCTTATTGCTTGGATTGTACAACTTGTAGCCCTTTGAATTGGCATCATAGCCGATGAAGATAAAACTTTCACTTTTATCATCAAGTTTTGTTCTTCTCTCATCCCATACATGAACATAGGCTATACTTCCAAAAACTATTAGGTAGGAAATATTCAGATTTCTTCCACTCCATGCCTCTTACGGTGTCTTTCCCCATACACTTCTTGTTAGAGATCGGTTTGATAAGTAAACTGCATATGCTACTTTTTCTACCCAAAACTCCTTGGGTAGTTTCTTGCTTTTAAGCATGCTTCGTGCCATATTAAGGATTATTATGCTCTTTCTTTCAGCTACACCATTTTGTTGGGGGGATCTTGGAGCTATTAAAGATCAATGAATTTCATTTGCTTCATAGAACTCTTGAAACTCCTTGGATGTAAATTCTCTACCTCGGTCGGATCTCATGGCTTTGATCTTTCTATCGCTTTCTCTCTCCACTATAGCTTTGAACCTTTTGAATACTTCAAAAACTTATGATTTCTATTTCAAGAAATATACCCAAGTTTTTCTTGAAAAATCATCAATTAAAAGAAGAAAATAGTTACTATTACCGAGAGAGCTAGGCTTGATTGGTCCGCACATATCAGTATGGATTAGCTAAAGTGGCTTCTTGGCTCTTGAGTCTGACTCCTTTGGAAAGCTTTTTCTGAATTGCTCCCGAGTAGACACCCTTCACAAAGTTTATCAGGATGGTTAATGCAAGGTAGTCCCTTCACCATCTCCTTCTTAGAAAATATCTCCAATCCTCCAAAATTGAGATGTCTGTATCGAAGATGCCATAACCATGATGCAACTTTATAGCAAGATTTTAGACATTTTGCAATGTCATTTTGTATATTCATTAGGAACATTCTATTCTTTGACATCGGTACGTTTGCAATGAAGTTATTCTTATCATCTTTTATAGAAAGCTTACAATCCTTCATATGAATATCATAACCTTTCTCTAATAGTTTTCCTAAACTCAAGATGTTACTTTTCATATTAGGGACATAGTAAACATTAGAAATAAATTGATGTTGCCCATATTTCAAGCGAATGAGAATGTTACCTCTTCCTTTCACTGCTACGTTAGAATCATCTCTAAATGAGACTTTTCCGCTTACTGATTCATCTAGCTCCATGAACATGTCTTTCCTTCCACATATATGGTTGTTTGCACCACTGTCAAGATACCAGGAATTTGGTTGACCACCATCACCCTTATTTCATGCTAGAAAAAGAGTTTCTTTCTCATCGGTCTTCTACTCCATATAGTTGATTTTCTCATCTACTCTATTGTTGGGAGCTCTACATTCTGAAGCATAATGTCCAAACTTCTGAAAATTATATAGCATTGAACTTGAGATTTGCCATACCTTAAGTTCATATTGCCTCTTCCACGACCTCATGTTAAGCTTTCCCATCTCTCGAAGTTGTTGGAATTGTTGTTGTAATTCCAACCTCATCCACGAACGTGGATTCCACCTCGTCCATGACCTCTACCTTTGCCTCAGCCACGTTGGTTTCTGTCATTGCCTTGACTTTCATGCTTATCCTTGAATTGTATCTTGAAGAGTTTCTCAGTGATCCCTTGCTTCTTCTTATGCTTTTATTCATATGCTTGCAATGACCCATTGAGTTCATCAATGATCATTTCTTCCAAATCTTTTATTTCCTCAATCGTCGTGACGATGTGTTTAAATTTGGAATCTAATGAACAAAGTATCTTTTCTATTATTCTGACATCTTCCAACATCTCACTGTTTCTATTCAATAGATTAGAAACAACTGTGACTCTTGAGAAATAGTCGAAAATAGATTCAAAAGCTTTCATATATAGAGATTCAAATTCATCTCTTAGTGTTTGGAGACAAACCTTCTTCATTTTATCAACTCCATTGAAAGAAATTTGAAGCTTATTCCAGGCTGCTTTGGAAGATGTTGCATTTGAAATCTTCTCAAACCCATCATCATTTAAGGCTTGATAGATAAGAAAGAGGGATTTCTTGTCTCTCTTTCTCAAATCCTTCAAAGATTCTTTTTGCACTTGCGTTAAAGTAGCTTCATCATCTGGCTCACTTAAGCCTTTCTCTACAACTTGTCATACATCATGTGCACCCAAAAGAGCCTTCATCTTGATACTCCAATTATCATAATTGTCGTTGTTGAGTGTCGGAACTTGAAATGATAACATGCCTCCACTTGACATAACTCTCAATACAGTGAGAATTTGCAAATTCTGATTGCACAGATGGATTCAGAACGGCAAAAAACCTTGGGAGGAACCCTGGGAAAAAATCTGAAATTTTTGTAGCCAATGATCAAAGTCAACAGTCAATGCTCTATTAATAGGCTTGGCGGCTCGATCAACTCGGCTCCAACTCGGATGGGCTCAATTGCAACTCGGCTAACTCGGTGAGTTAACTCATTTTCTCGCAGAACCTTCCAGAGGATCGTGGTAGCACGTCCGAACTCCGATTGGGATTATTCTCATGGCGTTGGATTTGTCTCGTCGAGATCTTCGATTTGATATAAAATCGTGTATATTTATATTTCCAACTACAACTCTGATACCTTTGTTGGAATACTATGGATCAAAACTCAAGAACAATTTTCCAGAAATTCTTTGAAACTCTCAAACTTTTATTTCTGATTTCTTAATTTAATAATTACATAACTACTGAGAAGTATTTATAGAAACAACTAATAAATCTAAATCATACAAATAAATCTATCAAACAATCTAAAACCATACACCTAGCTTTTTACCTTTCTTCTTTGTGTCTACCAACCATGAGATGTGTCCTTATTAATCCAAATTATCACCATAAAAAGCTTCTATGAACTGGACTTCAAATGAATTGGATTCTTTCAAAGAGCTTAAGCTTGTAAATAAGTTTACAAAACAACATATGCGTAGAAGACTAATGTTGAAGGTAATTTATATTAGGTATGCATGGAGAGATATCATTAGTCCACATCATTAATTGACAGGGCAATAGTCATAATCAGCACTTAATCAACAACTTAGTTGAAAGTCAAGACAAGAACCATAACGGGGGAATATTCTCCATTTATGGTAATTATTTCTTTATGAATTGAATATTAATGGATATCTTTTAGAAATTTACTATATTCAAAATTTGAATGATATAATTACTTCAGGATATAAATAGGCCTCATATATTACATTTTTAAACTTCTACAAATTCTCCTAATGTACAATGTCAGTTTTGTCTTTCCTTTAAGTAAAAAATGATATAGGTATTGAAGTGCATTTGACACTACCCAATATCGATTCTCCATATTTTGTAGGATCAAAACTCAATCATTGAAAATAACACGAATAGAAATGGTCGGGCTTCAAGAGAAGATAACCAATAGATCTTTCTGTTTGGAAGCATTGTGCTTAAGTGCAATTGATGTCCTTATATCTTAGACATCATTGAGGGCGGCATGCAGACCGATTATTATCTTATATATTAATTTGTGCAAGGCTTATGCATATAAGCCCTCTATATGTATATGTGATATATATACAAGAGGAAATAATCTCTCTGTTATCTCCACTCTATATCTATTGTTAATCTTGTTATTATTTTCCCTTCATCTTATCACTAAAATTTCATTATTTTCCTTTACCCATCAATACGTGGAAGTGGATAATTTTTTTCATGAATTTCTCTCTAACGTTTACAACTTTATCATGCCCTCTAACGTTTACAACTTTTTTATGCCCTCAAATCATTGAGTGTGACTTTCACTATACCAATAAATATACTATTAATAATGGATAAACAAGTGGACAAAATCCTCGGACTTTTAAGTTAATGATTTTGCTTCTAATTTCAATGACTCTTGTTTAAGTGTATCTTGTGCGTTGATGATACATATTTTCTATATATCAAAAGTAATACCTGAGATTTGAACTCCAGTACCACTTCGAAGATCTTTATATTTGATTCAAATATAAAATTCATAGCAATATATATATAGCTATATATAATAGCTATAGCTATTGCCCCACACAATATATAACAGAGCGAGGTATATGGTTAATACTTAATAATAATATTTTAATACACGTGCATGATTATTAGTACACGCGAGTTATATATATATTGAGTGGGGCAATAACTATAGCTATTATATATATATAGCATATGTTAAAGTAGTTCATGTACGTTTTTTAAAATTATTTTCTCAGTAATTAATTATTAACCTAGTAATATATTTAAGAGGTGATATTATAAGGAAGAACCACTTTATAATGCCTTCAAATCATTGACTGTCATTTTCAATGTATTAATATATGTACTAGACAAAGAAGTGAACAAAAACCTCTATCTTTTAAGTTAATGATTTTGCTTCTAATTTCAACAAAATTGTTTAGGTGTATGTTTGTCTTGGTGATACAATTTTATTATAACTTTAAATTATTGAATGTAATTTTTATTATACTTATATATATTATTAATAATTGATAAATAAGCGATAAAAATCTCTAATTTTTAAGTTAAATGATTTTGCTTATCGTTTCAAAAAATTTTGTATAGGTGTATGTTCTGTGTAGGTGATGCATATTTTCTGATATATTATATTTGAATTTTTTACATAGAGGAGGATGCATTTTAAAGTTTCCATATATTTGATCCAAATATAAAATTCATAACAATATATATTAATAATTTACAACAAACATTATTTATTTATTTATGAATTTATATATATATATATATATATATATATAATAGCTATAGTTCTTCCCCCACACAATACATAACAGAGCGAGGTCTACAAGTGGTTAATAACAATATTTTAATACACGTGCATGATTATTAGTAGTACATCTGATATATATATAGCAGATGTTAAAGCAGTTCATGTACGTTTCTTAAAATTATTTTCTCAGTAATTAATTATTAAGCTAATAATATACTTAAGAGGTGATATTATAAGAAATAGCAAGCTTGCTAGAAATATATGATATATAGAGTTGCTAGTGATGATAATTGGATTTATCTTCTACGGCCACCAGAACCAGTCTCCCTCTGGCAATTGAAGTAAACAGCAGCAACCGGTAAGCCAAGATTGTAAAGCTCAGCAAAGTCTCTTGTGTTGAAATTTTGACGCCAACCAGGTGCATATACTGTTTGCCTTCCCAATTGTCTAAACAACACGAACACAAATCTGTGTATTCCCACCGTTGGTCTTGGACTCTCATAGCAAACTACTTCTTGTCCTGTATACATTTTCATTTTCAATATATATGTTTTAATTAAAATAACTACATTATTCAATCACATATAATTAAAACTCCAAATCTATACATTTTACATACCTAAAATCTTAAATAGACCTCATCCCATTGATACACAACTCATTGTCAATGGTCAATTTTATTTTCACTCACAATTTCAGGGGCATTTCAGTCTTTCTGACCAATTGCAAAAGGAATTCATGTATAAATTTAGCAGTACTTGTAGAATTGGGTATGACTTATCCGATTGAGTGGGGCATGAGCTCATGCATTTTATTATATGTGTAGTATGTAATTGAATTGGTACTAAAATGACACATTAATGTTATCATATGTTAGATTATTTACTTGTAATATATTATTTTTAGAATAATTTAATTATATAATATTTATATATATTATTATTATAGGGCTTCAATATAGTATTAATTTACCCGTTTAAATTTCAAATTAAAATGATCCCATTTAACAAATATATTAATGCTAGGTAACACCTATCTAATTTTAATAAAAAAAAAGATAATTTAAATCTTTTACATTTAATGGAATGTAATTTAATTCTATACTTGGTAAGTGGGATAATAAGTCCAAAAAAGATAACAGAAACATATTATCTATAAAAAAAAATAAGACAAAATAAGTTTATTATCTTTAGATTCTATAATATTTTTTGTAAAAATAATAGACTTATAATATAAAAATGTAACTACAAAACTGAAGTTGCTAATGCCCTTTCCTCCCATGTAGAAATACTTAAAGTTAGTCGCCGGAGAGATTACATTCCATTTAAATTTTGGGAAAAGTTCTTTAAAGTGATCTAAAAGAAAAGTTATTTCAAAAATAAGTGCAGAAGAAAGACATGCTCTTGTGGAATCCCAGTAGCAGAAGCTAGCAAGATTATTATTAATTAATTAATGAATATCATGAAAACTAAAAGAAAAACACTAACCGAAACTTGCTCCTGTTGTTGCTGGGATATCAGTCACCAACCTATTCATGTTTTAAGTCAAAACCAAATTAGATACCTATTAGCAGAACTATATTAAAAAGCAAAGAATAAAAATAAATAAATAAATTAAGAAAACTGGAAAGAACTAAGTCCTAAAATTTACAACAAAACATCACCTAATTTGGGAAAAGTGTTTTTTATGTCTTAGAAGTGACTATTTATATAATTTTTGTATTGGAGTAAACCAATTAACAGTCTTCTTACAACAACAAAAAATAATAATTTCAAAATCACATTTTTATTTTTAAAAGTATAAAATATAACATTGTTAGATAAATTTTAAATAATTCTCATATTAATATTTTATGTTCTAAGTATAGCAGCTTCCAAAATAAATAACTACACTGCTTTTTTTTAGAGCCAATAACCAGAAAGAAATTGTAATAAATCATATCCACTTGTATTGTTTACATACGTACTCATAAAAACGCGTTAAATTAATTATTACCTGCAGATATAAGAAACTAGAAGATACAACATATAATTTATGATTTATTTAGCACGTGGACTATTGGCCATGTGGCGACATAAATTTTCGGACACTTCTATTTTGGATAAAGCACTTAAATTATTACTAATGATTAGACTAAAGGACTTGTCTAATATTATATATATCATTTTATTTATAAACAATATATCGTTTAAATCTCTTTAATCCTAAAATATGTCAAATAAAGATATGTTAATTTTTTATCCTATTTTTCATTAACATAATAGCATATATATATCTAATGTATATTTATATTTTTTTTATATATATATACACATAAAACAATTAATATTTAATTAAAAATTACTTAAAATTTTTAAAAATAATTTTCTTTTAAAATTAAACAAAATTTTAAATAAATCTTAAACAAAAATTTAATTGTTAATATCTAAAATCATACATTAAATAATGAAAATCTAATTTAAATTTGATTGTAGGATGTATGTATTATATGTGGTATTTGGCTATATTTAGCAAAACATTAGATGGAAAATTAATTTTATTTTTATTTATCACATTTTTTATAAAAATAGATTTAAATATGTATTTTCTAAACAAATAAACTAAGTACCCATAAGGATCTCTACTATCATTTTTGCTTTTATTTTTACGGTAAAGTTTTATAACATGTAATGACAGAGTTTATTAATATATTAAAATTATAGTTATTTACATTAAAAAATTGAAATACATTTACTGAAAGAAAAATATTTTATACTTAGAAAATTCTTTCACTATTTGTTAAAGAATTAAAATGATATGAATATGTAGACCATTGTCTTTAGTGCTTGGGCTGCGGATCACTCCTATACCAAATTAATTCAAAGAATGATGTGGTTATTGTAATACCTTTATTTTTCCTTTTTTTTAATGTAAATTTTAAAAGTTAATAAAAATATTCTTACAAATAATTTAATTAGTATATAAAAAATATATTAAAAATAAAATAATATATTTAAAAAAAATTTAAAAATATATTAATATGGTATGAAATCAAAAAGAAAAAAATGAGGTAATAATAACCCATCCAATGTTTCTCTAGAGAAAAAAGGTAAAGGTATTATAAAGTTTAGCTTCAGAGAGAATATGATAGCAAGGAGGGAAGTTGATAAAAAGTGAAAGATTAAAGGCTGGGGGTCGCGTTTGTTTGTTGTAAGCATATTGAATGTTAAGTTGAGAATGTAGTATATTTATCTAATTATAATATCATAATATATAAAAGTTAAAAATATTGATATAATAATTTTTATTGATGTAAGAATAAAAATATATAAAATATTTATTTTATTTATAGTATTAATTACACATTTAGTCAATATTTTTAAATAAATTTATTATTAATAAAATATTCTTATGAAATTAATAATTTATATTGTAATAATATTAATAATTATTTTATATTAATTATATTATTTTTTATTGCATAAATGACTCAATTATTTAATATTATTTTATTTTTAATTTATTTTGTTAAAAAATTATATATTTATTTATATTATGAAAAAATGAAATATATATATATATATATATATATATATATATATATATATAAAGAATAATTTCATACAACTAACCATTGTATTATAACATCTAGACATAAAAATGATTTTCTATGAAATTTGTCTACCTAGACTTGGACAGCGTAAAAATATGACCGTTTAATCTCACATAGTCTATAAACTGAACCATTGTTACAGTACTATTTATTAGTCGACTTGTTATAAGCAAATTAAATCAAAGTTAACATAACATTAAATATGATCGGTTAATAACTATAGACTACATTTAATTGTATTTATATCATATTAATTATATTGTGTTGTTAGTTGATAGTTTTTTTCTATATTTATAATAATAAAAAATAACAAAAACTTTTAAATTTATGAAAATTTTATTGATTAATTATAATTATTTTTTTTAATTTTGGTATCTAATTGTAATTTACACCCTAGATAAGACCAAAACCTTAATTAATATCATGAGAGAGAGATAAGCATCCGAGAAAAACAGAGAACCAAATTTAGTCAGTCTTTCATGATTAGCTAAAACAGCATATATCTATATAGCAGTACTATTACTTTATAATACTTTTGGGATCTTTTTCAATATATATGCTTTTCAACCTCAGCCATATATAATTTATATCAAATTATTTTTCCGAACAATAAAACAAACGAAACTTCAGCCGTGTATATTCATCCAAATCTTTCTAGGTAAAATATCTCCATTTTCCAAAAAGGGACCCTTCCAAAAAAGAGTTTTACGTTTTTAAAAGAGTTAACGTTTTTACTTATTGTACTAACTTTTGACCATCTAAATATCTAGCGGAACTATCAGCTAAAAGCAATAATAATAATAATAATAATAATAATAATAATAATAATAATAATAATAATAATAGTTGAAAATTATCTAACGGCAATCAAGTTATCATAAAATGTTTTAAATAAATCTTATACACTCACACAACCCAGCACGTATATAACAATAAAGTTCGGGCCTAAATCTTTCATTATACTATAAGGGAAGTTTGCGCATTTCACTTGTCACTGTACTACAATATCCTGACAATCGAAAGCAAGTTATTATACATTTTTGAAAAACAAAACATATTTATAATACTTTTTAAAATTTATAATTATAAAATATTACTTATTATTTCAACTTACGTATTTTTACAAAAAAAATTTAATCTAAAAATCTCAAAAATAAAACACCTAATTATATACTATTTAAATTAAACTCTAATAAATTATACATATTTAATATTAAATTTTTATTAATTTAAACTATAATATTAGTTTTATTATTATAAATTTTAATGTTATTATTTTATATAATTTTTTCATTTGTTTTTTTTAAAGAAAGTAACATTTCGGTAATTAATAATTAACTACCTTCAAAGAATGGTTAATAATTGATCAAAAATAGATTAAAAGTGTAATTTTTTAAGAAAAAACGGTAACATTGTTTTTAATCAAATTATATTTTGATCCCTATTAATTAATTAAGGTATTATAAATCTTTTATCTTTAAAAAAAATTTAAAAAATTTATGTTATAAATTAATAAACTTGTACTATTTCAGTTTCAAAATAAACAAGTAACATAAGACCATTATTTTATAATATATAATTTTGTGACCCTATTTGTAATGGTGTAAATTTGTGTTATGTTATTTAATAGATATGGATCTAAAATATAAATATGTTAAATATAACGGATATAATAAAATCTACCTTTAATATTAATTTTTTATTTTTATGTAATTATTTAAACAACATAAAAATGTATAATTAATTTACACAAATATTAAAAGTAAAATAACATTGTGAATTGTATTATAGTATAATAATTTATATTTTTTTGTGGATTCATGTTCTATATATGAAGTGTGTAAATATTTGAGAGAAAAAACATATAAACAAAAGTAACAAAATTAAACCACTATGTCAATAAGAAAAACAAAGAAATTAATACTTGATGAACTTTATTGGGACGAGCTTAATTTAAATGTTCATGTTTACCTAGGCTGCGCATGGTCATCACCAAGCTTAAAAATGCACTTCATACTTGGGTATGTAATTTTACTAATTAATGTACTTTATCGTAAATTCAAATATGGGTATGTAATTTTACTAATTAATGTAATTTATGGTAAATTTAAATATGGCTCAAATATTATATTTTGGTAAGTTTGGACAAATATATTATTTTAATAAAATAATCTTTTAATCTTTTATTTATTAAGTATAATAGTATAAATATATTGTGTTTATAAAAAAAATCCTAGAATTTTATTTTATAAAAATTCTTACTTCTTTTGACGTTGACGAAAGTGTGGTATCATATATTCATGACATTTTCAAAATGAACTTATGAATTTTTTTTATAAAAATAATAAACTAATGTTATTTTATTTAATAGATAATAAATTAAATATACTTTTGTATTGCGTTTTTCCTTATAAGTTTGTGTGTAAGTGAGTATATATATTTTTTATTTTAAAAAAATTATGGAAGGATGAAAAAACAAAATAATTAATGGAGGCATTTTATCCATACAATCACCATTTGATTCTTTTATGAGTAACATACGACACAATCTAGAAATGTGTAACGCCGCGTCAAAAATAAATTTTTATATTATAAGTTATTTTATAATTATAATTAATATTATATATAATTATTATTCAAAATAATTTAATTTAATTTATAATTTATAATTAAAATAATAAACTTTTCTAATCAATTGATTTCATATGGTTGTATAATTTATAATAAATAAATTTTTCCTTAACATATAAGATTACTTCAAGTTCAAATAATGTCAGCTTACACATTTGATTGATACGAAGATATTGTTATTAGTATAAGTAGAGTTTTGATCTTGAAATTTTGTACAAAGACACAACTAGTACAAAAATAAACTCAATATATTATTATAAGTATAATTAAATAAATATTGGTCATATGAGTTTTAATATATTTGGAAAAGACTTGGTCGATGTTTATTTCAAGAATTTTTTTTATTTGAATCCAATCATAATATATTAAATAATGGTATATTTAATTTATGTTTTTTTAAAGGATGTTTATCATTAATCATACCAATGCAAGTACTCTCGTAGGTTGGGATCACTTGGGCTTGGAGCATCTGGGTCAACCATTACCTGCAATATTATTAGTTATTGTCATCAAATAAGTCACACAAATTAATTAAATAAAACCTCAATTAGAGAATAATATATTATTTTTTTAATTCCCTCTAAATACGAGAGAGAGAGAGATTACGAAAAAGTAGTATAATAATTGAGAAGAGTAAAATTACCAAAGTGTAGAAAGTTCTGAGATCATCACCACCGATTTCAATTCTTGGTTGGTTAACAACTTGAGAAGGTTTGAGCTCACAACCATTGTTAATATCCCTATTGTTATATGTAACTCTCAGAGATATGGTTCTCACAAAAGGGTCCAAAACATCTCCTATTATCCTACCAACAACAAGTGGGTCTCTGTCTCTTGGCATAATTGGAGATTGAAGATTCAAGATTCAAGATTGAAGATGAAGATGATTATTAACTACAAAAATGTTTATATAAATTAACTACCTCAAAAGACTAGTAGGTATATATATATCTATAAATACACTCAAATATATTAAAATAGTATGCTTTTAAACCCAGAAAACTATAAATTCAGGCCAGATGTTTTTTCTTTTTATTTTTATTTTGCTGGGAGTTCATGAAGAGGACGACCAATGGGTAGCAGCTATTTATACTTAGTTTTTTGGTATCTTGTTCTTTTAACTTCTTTACCAATCGATAGATTCTAACCCTTTCATAATCTCATTTTTGCTGATTCTGATTTGAACTCTCTTTGGGCAGAAATATATATGCCAGTTATCACCTTATTAAATTGTGCTCTTTCATACTTTTTAAGTCACTCAAGTGGACCAAAATTCTCTCGTTAGACGGTGGTAAAGGAAAAATAGCACCATAACGAACACAAATATTTATTAGGGTACTAAAAATCACAATATCTAATTTAATGTGCAAAGCTTAATTTTGAAAATATTTAATAATATATATATATATATACAATTAATATAGAAGAAAATTTTAGTACAACTCTTCCGATTGTTTAAATTTTATTTTTAAGAAAGAGTGTTACAGAATACAAATTTATAATGGATTTTATGAGTATGGTTGAGTTTTCGGACCATCCCATCACTGTATTCTGAACTGCGTAAATACAGCTATCTCTCGCTGGAGAAAGAAATTTACATATAGAATTATTATTAGATCATGCTGTTGATATCTCCCCACGCAAGCATCCCCGGGGCCTACCCTTTACACCTATGTAAGCATGGGTTATGCCCTATTCATTGTATTCAATGGTCATAGTAGTTAAATATATACGAATGTTGATATTGGGTATATCTATTAATTTACTGATTTTTATTTATTATTATATATAAAATTGAATGTAAAAAAAATATCTATAATAATTAATAAAAAATTTAATTTAATTTTAAATAGATATAAATTAAAATAATATAATAATATAAATATTTAAAATTATTACTATAATAATTAATAAAAGATTTAGTTTAATTTTAAATAGACATAAATTAAGATGAGATAATAATATAAATGTTTAGAGTTGTCCATGATAAAATTTACACTTAGATATATTGATGGAAGACTAAAATGTATAATTTGAGAGAGTTGAAATGAAAATTTGCTTTTAGTACAAAAGATTGTATTAAATATTTAAGAGTAATAAATATACTATGCTGAAGTCATAAATATAGTAAGAGATTAAGAGATATAATAGATTTTTCTCAATTAAAAATAAAACTTGTGTATCATATTATAAAAAAGACAGAATTAATATATTATAATTTATAATAAAAATTATCTAACGTAAATAAAAATATAAAAATATAATGATTAAATAAATATTAATATCATATATGTATTAATCTTACAAATTAAAACTAAAAGAAAAGTATTAAAATATAAAAAATAAGATATGATTTAAGATTTAAGTTTTAGAATATATTTAAATACTTATTGATAAAAATAAAGGACTAATAAATACAAATATTTTTTTCATTAATGCTTGTTTCATGATTTTCTTGAACCAATGAAACGACTTAATTTTGTTATAGTGATAAAAATAAATGAAAAACTAAGGAGAAAATATTAAAAACTTCATATTAAAAATTTCAAAAAAAATAAAAATTATTAAAATAAAATTTAAAATAATATAATATTTGATAAAATTTAAATTTAAAATAATATAATATTTGATAAAATTTAAATTTAAATTTAAAATTAAACAAAATATGAAAAACTTTGACTATATGAATGACAAAACCTTAATAGCTTTAATTTAAAATTTCTCATCATGCTTCTTTTTCTTATTTTAATTTTTATAATATTTGACAATTGCATTCTATAATCATGAGTTAAATTTAAATATATGAAATATTTTAGGATTACACCATATTGACTTAAGAAATATTTTTATATAAAATAAATTATTATAATTATATGTGTATAATTAATTATTATATTTTCCAAATACATAAACAAAAATATCTCTACTTAAACACTTTACTCAAAATTTATTTATGTCACTTTTATCTACATGTTTGCTAAATATTGTTGATACATATAATAATATGTCAAAATATGCACATAAAACTTAGATACAATATATTATTACAAATAAAGTATTTATTATGTTAAAAATATACATGTAATTAATTTTTGTAAAAGTTTTAGCAGAAACTACATTCCATATAACCCATTGATATTACACCTAGATATATAAGATGGTAAAATAATTGGGGAATAATTTATAAATAGAGAGCGATTATATTTTGACATGTAAATTGTTACATATATCGAATTGCGATATATAAAAACATTATTCTTGAAGCAATGAGGCTAGTTTAATTTTAAGTTTAATTTTTAAACCATAAATATTTTAAATTTGAGACAAATTTAAAATACTTTAACATATTATTATCAGTAAATATAATTAGACTTGCATAATTGTAACAAATGAAAATTTTACACTATATTAATTTTTTATTGTAATATATTTATCTTATATAATCTACTTCTTCATCTGATTTCTTGTTTTTTCATTGAATAATTCTATTGATTTTGATTTATCTCTTTTAAAACAATATATTCATTATATTGTAAAAAAATAAATATATGTTTGTTTCTTTATTTATGAAGATATATTAAATAATCTATATTTTTTAATAAAAGGTTGTAAAATCTTGTAATTTCAGTATAAATAATTATAGTACCCAAAATAAAATTATAAACAATGTTTTACAGCATAGGAATGTAACGGGAAAGTTTTGTGTGAAAAATTAGATCGAATGGGAAAAATTAGGTACAACCTTCACCACCTCGCCGCTACCACCTAATTTTCTCACATTTTTCCTTTCTCCTTTCTCCCACACTCTAATAAATCTTCTTCCTAAGTTGTCCGGACTTTATGGGGATGGATATTCGAGTATTCAAGTCAAAGATTTGAGGTAGGGGTTCTTACTCTAACTTTTTAAATAGACGCATTGTTTTTATAAAAAAAAAACGTCATGCATCATATGTTATGAACCGAATGTCATGATTGTATTAACAATGTTATAATGTTAGAAATGTTGTTTAAAATGAGAAGCTCGCTATAAATTCTTTATTATGCATATATTAAAAAAGTTTTGTATATAAAACGAGTATCAAATGTTGTTATGAAATGAATGTTAACAATGTGATATGGAATCCTTGAATTTTGATACATGCATAATGAAAAATGGTTTATTTTGTGAGAAGTTGTCTATATGTTGTCTTACTAAGTATCACACCCATAGACTACTGCTTGTAGCAGACATATTTCGATAGATTATAGGTACATATTTGCATCCCATGTATCATGAGAGGTTTTCTATCTACGGTACCTTATGACCAGACTTTATGGTCGTGATTATTGATCATGAATTATTACAATTGTAAATTGTTACAACGGTGGATTATTATGGATATGGATTACCACGGTGCTTGAATTTATGGATATGGATTACCACGGTGCTTGAACACAGGCCTTATAGTTGGACCTCCCATTGTGTTTGGAGCTTTCAGTCTATTTGATATACACATGTTTCATATGTGGTTGGTGGTAGGTCTACATGTGTCTCAGAGTTGGATCACACATGTGCCCATGTATTTGGATACCTATATCGTACTTTCCCTCAATTATTTGGAAGCAATGAGGTATAGGTATACCTGAGATTTGTGATAAAAATCTCCCCACTTCTTATGATATAATGTTACCGTTCATGAAATTTTATTGATAAACATCATACATGATATAGGTTATAAATTTGTATTTTATGAATTTGTATTTCATTTTGTGACCTATATTTGGACTAAATGATGAGACATGATGTAAAAAAAATGAATCATATTTTTAATATATGTATTTTATGATTTATAATTTAAATAGTTTTTAAATTATGTTTTTAAATAGAGATATTCCAAATTAAATTAAACTTTTATTAAATAAATGTTTTGAATTTCTTTTAATTATACATTAAAAATTTACCCCTTTCCTATCTCAAGTACCCATTTTTTGGGGCATAATAGTTTGGTATTAGAGCATGGCTCTGATCTTTAGAGAATAATATTCATTCATAATATTTTAAAAAAACAATTGAGACATTTTTTGTGTCAACGTGCCTCAAAAAAGAAAGGTGATTAAGAATCCACCCACAAGGGAAGCTAGAGAGCAACCTGCACAAGATATAAACGAATGTCGTGGTCTATTGCATGCGTTGTGAAGGTTAATTACTTGGGGCGGAGAACCTGAGAAAAAGGTAGAGCTTACTACCTCAAAGAATTTGAAAAGACAAGACCATCATTTTTTTATTGTATCTCCAATCCCGATGTTGGTGAAGGATGGATTTGAGAAATTAATAAGAAAATGAATTCCCTAAATATCTTTTCACATTTTAGAGCTGGTTTAACAACATACAAACTAGTAGGAGAAGATGAAAATTGGTAGGACTCTGTCAGTAGAGGAAGAGATGTAGAGATAGTCACATAGGAAGAATTCGAGTAGTTGTTTTATGAAAGAATATTTAATGAAACTGTAAAAGCCAACAAGGTAGTTGAATTTATGAATCTTAACAACATGACCGTTGCACAATATGAGAATCATTTCAATCAATTGTTAAGATTTATGAAAAATATGGTAGCAAAAGATTCTAACAAAGTTGCAATGTTTTTAATGGGTCTATGAGACGATATACGCATGCAACTAATGTATCAAACACATAAACCTATACTACAATAGTTGCTGCTACTTATAGAATTGAACAAGTCAATAGAGAACAATTAAATGTGACTATATCATCTCAAAAGACCAAAGATAAAGGAAAAGAGAAAAATAAATTTTGGCAAAGGAGATAATGTAATGGATCGTTAGTTAGTAATTTGTCTAGAAGTCCTCAGTATCACCCTTATACCTATCAAAACTACAATAAACAAGGAAACCTCAAGTAAAATTCCCCCAGCTCACAACTAAACAATATAGAGGAGGATCGCAGTCAAGTTTTAGTTTTGGAGCTTCAAATACTAAGAAAGATTTCTTAAGGGTTAACTCAACAAACTAGTCGACAACCTCAACCAAATTTTCAACAATTGAGAAGATCATCCCAAGAACAGTTCTTAAGATCATACCAACCTCCTAGGAAATCTTTCCAACTACTTTCCAATACGACACCAACTTTTCAACATAAAGCATCTACCCATGGAAAGGATAGGGGTAAAGGCATTACCACTTAGGAATAAGGAATGTAAGGTCAAGCATGTGTGATGGCTGGTAGACAAGGACGATTTGAAATCAACAAAGTTGCAAAAGGTACAATTTTGTTAAATCACTCTTGGGTTTGAGTTCTTTTTGATACTGTGCCACTCATTCATTCATTTCATTAGATTGTGCCAAATGTTAAAACTTGATTATGAAGCCATTGGAACCCCTCATACTTTGAATACTCCTCTCATAGCCTCTTCAAATATCTCATATATTTGAAAAAAATTGTTCGATCGACTTCAATAATCATCAATTCCTAGCTATCTCGTTAATACTCGATATGAGTTATTTCGACGTCATTTTAGGAATGTACTAGTTGACCAAGTATTAAGCCATTGTAAATTGCTTTCAAAAGAAGGTTACCATCCAAACTTTTAAAGGCATAGATGTCCAATTTTATGTGAAAAGGGTAAACTTACTAGGGGTGTCCAACGGTTCGGAACGTTTATATTACTTGGACCGGACCATTTGAAACAGTTTTAAGTAATAAAAACCGGACCAGATCATTTGATTTATAAAACGGTTTGGTCCGGTTTTTTATACATTTAATGAAGAATAATATGAAAATTTTAATATATTATTAAACTGGTCCGGTCCGGTTCGAATGGTTTAAAATTAGTACAAACCGGATCGGACCGTTTGATTTGTAAAACCGTTTGGTCCGGTCCAATTCAGTCCAGTTTTATGGATTGGTCCAGTCCGGTCCGGTTTATGGACACCCCTAAAACCTACCAGTGTTTTCCTTTAGGTGGCGTTTGGTTCATAGAATGGAATGAGAATGAGAATGGAAAGGAAACAATGTTGTTTGGTTTAACCATTGGAATCAAAGAAGGGATCAGTATTACAATGTTTGGTCTGCCAATGGAATGGAATGGAAAAAATTATAAATTACCTTAATACCCCTATATTCAGTAAAGTTTAAATAATATCATTTAATTATTATTTTTTCATAAAAAAAATACATTATTGAAATCACTATTATTCTAAATAATTATTACTTAAAAAGAAAATATATTATTAAAATTATTATTTTGGTAAATAAGGTTTAGGGTTTAGGTTTTTGAGGTTTGGGATTTAGGGATTTGAGATTTAGGGTTTAGGGTTAAGGGCTTAGGGATTTGGGATTTGGGGTTTAGGGTTTTAAGATTTGGGGTTTAGGGTTTTAGGATTTAGGTTTTAGGGTTTAAGGTTTTGGGGTTTAGGGCTTTAAGGTTTAGGCTTTTGATATTTAGTTTTTAGGTTTTAGGTTTTAGGTTTTAGGGTTTAGGGTTTATGGTCTTTGGTTTTGGGATTTTCAATTTAGGGTTTAGGATTTTAGGATTTGAGATTTTAGGGTTAGGGTTTAGGGATTTGGGGTTTATGGTCTTGGGTTTGGGATTTTTGATTTAGGGTTTTGGAATTTGAGGTGTAGGGTTTAGGGTTTTGGGATTTGGAATTTTAGTTTAGGGTTATATTTGGGGTGGGGGTAAAATTGGAAAAACAAATTGAGATGAGAATGGAATCATGATTCCTAAAGAGGGGAGAAGGAATTGTAATTCCTTCTCCTTTAGGAATCGATTCCATTCCTGGCTCATTTTTCAGCCCAACCAAACACATAAATGGAAGGAATCAATTCTGATTCCTTTCTATTCATTCCAACCAAACATAGCCTTAATATTGCCTAGGTGGTAGGTGAAATCAAGCAAGCATGGTACCATTATACCATTAAATTATTTATAAGTAGACATAGACAATGGAAGAAGCTTTCCATAAATACCAATGGTAAATAAATATCATGATATGTTTCTAAAAGAATTACTAGGACTCCTTCTAGCTCAAGAAATTGATTTTTTAATTTAGTTGTATCCTAAAACTTCATCAATATCCATCACTCCTTATCATATGGAACTTGCAACAAAACAAGAACTAAAGGATCAATTAAATGAGCTATTGGCAAAAGGATTCATTTATTCGAGTTCATCACCCTGTGGAGCACCATAAAGAACAACTATCCATTTCCTCAGATTAATGAATTATTCAACCAACTTGGAGGAGAAATTTTTTTCCCAAAGATTGATCTCAGATCGAGATGTCACAAACTGAGGGTCAAAGAGTCGAATATACCCAAAATAACTTTCCATATGCTGTATGGGCATTTTGAATTTTGTGTCATGTTGTTTGGACTAACAAATGCTCCTGTTGCTTTTATGGATTTAGTGAATGAGGTATTTTAACCTTACTTAGATCAATTTATCATTATGATTATTGACTATATATTGATTTATTAAAGGACCCACGGAGAACATGAATAACATCTCAGGATCGCCTTACAAATTGTAGGAGAACACCAATTGTATGCAAAGTTTGAGAAGTGTGACTTCTGGATTTTTGAAGTTAAATTCCTTGGACATATTAAATCAGAAAGAGGAATCGATATGTATCCTTCAAATTAATGTGACTAAAGTATATATTAAATTGTAGTCAACCAAGTAATGTGACTAAAGTATGAAGTTTATTTGGACTAGCCAAATACTATCGATGTTATGTGTAAGACTTCTTGAAGATTGCTACACCATTTTCAAGACTTACTCGAAATGAAGTCAAATTCTTATGGGAAGAAGCTTGTGAAAAAGCATTTCAATAATTGAAAACACGACTTACGACTACACCAATCCTCACCCTGCCAGATAGTATAGAACCTTACATGGTCTTTATGGATGCTTCATTACAATGCATTGGGTGTGTCTTAATGCAAAATGACCTAGTAATTTTCTATAGATCACGATAACTCAAGGTTAGTGAGAGAAAATACCCAACTCATGACTTAGAGCTAGTAACAGTGGTTTTCACTTTGAGGATATGGAGATGATACCTTTATGATGCCAAATTCTGAATCTTTTCTCACAACAAAAGTCTCAAATATCTTTTCATTCAAAAGGATCTCAATTTGAGACAAAGAAGATGGGTAGAGTATCTTCAAGACTATGACTTCACTTTTTAATATGATCTGGGCAAGGCTAACAATGTGATAGATGCTTTAAGTAGTAAGCCAGGCTTTGTTGTGAAAATGGTGTTGGATCCCTAGTGAAACACTCAAACTGTGAAGGGTTATGAGCCCAATTAGTATGATGACGAAAGATAAGCATTTCAATACAACCTCATAACTAGTCCTACCTTACTGGAGAACGTTAAGGTAGCCCAATCAAATGATCTTGAAATTTGTGAAGTATGGTGTAGGATGAATGAAGGAGAGATGATGGAAGGATGAACTTAGAATAAAGCAACATTTCATTTCCATGAAAATATTGTAGTACCTACCAATAATTATTTGAGACAAGAAATTATGGGAGAAGCACACAGGTCAAAATTTATGGTACATCTTGGGAGCAAAAAAATGTATTGAGATTTGAAAAGGACCTATTGGTGGAAAGGATTGAAGAAAGATGTTGAATTTATGGAAAATTGCATGATATGTCAACAAGTGAAGGCAAAACACAAGAAAACTACAGTTCTACTTCAGTCACTCCCTATTCTAGGATGTAAATGGAACCACATAACCATGGATTTTGTACAAGGATTACCCAAACTTCTTAAAGTCATGATTCTATATTGGTAATTATCGATCGTCTTACAAAGTATATCCATTTTATTCCAGTGAAAACTCGATATTCGGTGAACACTTTAAGTAAGTTGTATATCCGAGAGATAGTATGATTGCATGGCCTCCCAAAGTAAATCATGTCATATCGAGATCAAAAGTTTATTGCATAATTATAGAGATGTGTACATGAGGCTTTGGGTACAGAGTTACTACATAGCACAGCTTATCATCCTGAAATGGATGGATAATCTGAAAGGGTTATTCAGATGTTAGAAGACACATTGTGAGCATGTGTTATAGAATTAAAAAAAATTTGGAGCAAACACTTACCATTGGTTGTGTTTTCCTACAAAAATAGTTATCATGCCAACAATAACATGACTCTTTATAAAGCTTTGTATGGACGACCGTGTATATCTCCATTATGCTGGGTAGAATATAAAGATATTAATACAATGAGAACTAATCTTATTGAAGAAACAACTAGAAAGATCTTCATTACACAAAATAAACTTTGAACAATTCAAAGTTAATATAAGAGTTATGCTAATCATGGACGACAACCATTGAAATTTGAAGTAGACAACTATGTTTTTCTCAATGTTCAACCTTAAAAGGGAGTAACTCATTTTGAAATAAATGGAAAGTTAGCAATTCACTATACAAGACCATTCAGAATTACCAAGAGAGTTGGTGATGTAACATATATGTGGGAGTTACCCTAAGAATTGTCACAAGTTCACAATGTTTTTCATGTGTCTATGAAGAACTACCATTACAAGAAGATGCAACATATGAAGAAGAATCAGTGTCAATAATCGATTTTCAAATCAAGAACTTGAGGAGAAGAGCAATACCATTAGTAAAAGTTTAGTGGAGACATCACAATGTAGAACATGCAACTTAGAAATTAGAGTCAAAATTTCGTTTGAGGTATCCCTACTTGTTTGAAGAATTATAAATTTTGAGGACAAAATTTTCTTTAAGGGGTAAAAATGTAAAACCCTATAATTTCAGTACAAATATATAATACCCAAAAAGAAATTATAAACAATGTTTTACAATTTAGAGATGCAATGGGAAAGTTTTGTATGAAAAATCAAATCGAATGGGAAAAATTGGTTACAACCTTCACCACCTTTCCACCACTACCTCACCACCACTGTTGCCGAACTCTCGGGGGAATTATATTTGTTGGCTATAAAATGGTGGCTAAGTCACCTAATTTTCTCACATTTTTCCTTTCCCCTTTCTCCTACACTAATACATTTTCTCCCTAAGTTGTTTTGACTTTTGGCATAATTTGGAAAGGGTTACGAGGACGAATATCCAAGTATTCAAGTCAAGGATACAAGGTAGGGATTCTTACTATAAATTGCCAAATTAATGGATTGTTTTTATAAATAAAATTCCCTGCATCATATACTATGAATAAAAGTGAAAAACCAGATGCCATGATTTTATTAACAATGTGATAAAGTTAGAAATGTTGTTTAAAATGAGATACTCATTATAAATTTTTAATTATGCATATAATGAAAAACAATTTATTTATAAAATGAGTACCAAATGTTGTTATGAAATGAACATTGAAAATGTGATATGACATCTAAGAATTTTAATACATGCATTATGAGAAATGGTTTATTGTTTTGGATAGTTTGCATGTATGTTGTCTTACGGAGTATGGTACACATAGGCTACTAGTTGTAGCAGATAGATTTTTATAAGCTATAGGTATGTATTTGCATCACATGTATCACGAAAGCTTTTTCTTCTTTGGTGCCTTATGACCAGACTTTCTGGTTGTGATTATTGATCATGGATTGTTACAATTATGAATTGTTATATTGGTTGAAGAGATGGATTGTTGTGGATATGGATTACCATGGTGCTTACACACGGGCCTTGAAGTTGGACCACCCTTTGTGTTTAGAGCTTACCATCTATTAGGTGTCGGATTTATTACTATGGTTTCCACATGGGCACTGTGTTTTGGACCCTTAGATAAGGGTCCATATGTTGTGATTTGATGGATATATATGCCATATGTATTGTGGTCATACATGAGGTTAAAAGTAGGCTCACATGTATCTCATAGTTGGACCATGCATATGCCTATGTATTTGAATGATCAATACATATAGGGTTTTATATCATGCAATTTATGCATCATGTTTTATATTGGCATGCATTAAGATACTTGTATTGTACTTTTTCTCAATTTTTTGGAAGCGAAGAGGTACAAGTATACCCATAATATTTGATAAAAATCTCCCCACTTTGTATAGTAATAATGTTACCATTCATGAAATTTTATTAGTAAACATCATGCATGATTATTTTTTGGAAAAATATAATAAAGTAGACTCTTTTTGAGCTATATGTAGCTCACCCCCTTTTTCCCTTACCTCTAGATTAGGATTTGACAAGTGGAGAAAAAGGAAAAGGAAGAGAACTTAAGGTTATAAATTTGTATTTCATTTTGTAAACTTTATTTGGATTAAATGTTGAGATATGATGTAAAAAAATGAACCCTATTTCTAGTATATGTATTTTATGATTTGTAATTTAAATAGTTTCGTTAAATTATGTTTTTAAATAGGATACCATGAATTAAATTGAATTTTTGTGAAATAAATCTTTTGAATTTCTTTTAATTATACTTCAAAAATTCACCCCTTCTTATCTCACTGATGAGTGCTCAAAAAACACTAAAATAACCATGATTTTATGCACATTAATTGATTAAAAATATATATATATATATGTTTTATCATATATTTATATAAATTTGTCTTTTTCGGAATCACGAGTATTTTTATTGTTTTTCAGGTATTTTGGCTTAAAAACGCAACTTAAAGACTCAAAGAGGAATACTTGAAGCAATACATCACAAATATATTAATAAATAAGTGGGGAAAGGTCAACAAACATGGAAAAATTGGACAAAATGGGTCAAAAAGGTTAAAAATGTCAAAAAGGAGAAAATCGTGCCTAGCTGCCCAACCGCGCGCCCAGCCAAGCGCCCCAGCGCCCCATCCCGCGCGCGCCGAGCTGCGCGCAGTGACAGCCCCCCAGCGCGCGCCCAACAGCCCTTCCGCGTGCGCCGACGCCTTTTCGCCCCATTTTTCACGTGCAGCCACCCCCATGACGTCATGATGACGTCATTAATGACCTCACCATTTGCACTACGCATTTTCACCATTTTTTATCATTTTTTCACTCACTTTTTCTCTCCATTTTCACCTATAAATACCCCTCTTCCCTTCACCTTCAAAACACACTTCTCTCTTCTTTCTTTCTCTCTTTTCTTAGATTTTTAGTTTTCTTAGTTTTTTAAGCTTTTCTTAGTTAATTTCTCTTAGTTTTAGAGTTCTTCCCTTTTTGGGAAGAACTAGTTATGTTTATGTAATTTTTTAGCTTTTTGATTCAATAAATGGGAGTGCAAATTCCGCTTGGAGTTTTTCCAGCAACGGGAATAGCGTCGAAGTTCTGTAAGGATTTTATTTTCTTTACAGTTATTTTTATGCTTTATTCTTACATGTTATATTTAATTTGTCTGTGATTAAATTTAACTATGCTGGCTGTTAATAAACATGATGTAATAATAATGTTGTTATGCTTGCGAAATATTAAATAGGTGAAAATATTTAAAATGAATTGATTTTGTTTTTATTCAAGATTATATATTAAGAATGTTAGAGAGAAATATATTATTTTTCATTACAAACTTAAACCTGAAAATTAGATTTTAAGGTTTAGTTATCCGGTCTGATTTAGAGTAGTGCTCTTTTATTTGATGGTACAATCGCCCGATAGTTAGAGTGAAGCTCTATTTCAAAAGTTTTTATAAGAATTATTATTTGAAAATGTATTGACAACATGTTTTCGCTAGTGGTTTTAAAACTTGAAAGTTAGTACTCAGATAACTAAATTCTTAGGTTTAATTTGGACACCTTGGATAAAGTTTAAACTGTCTAACCCCACCAAAGGTGGCATTTAAATGGTTCATTTTCAATCTCTTAGAAAAAGGAATTAATTTAATTAAGCATATTAGTTATCAACCCCAGCCATAGGTGTTAATTGATTTGTTTAGTTAACAAAGAATATCTAACCCCACCAAAGGTGGTATTCATACAAAAAAGGAAGAATCAATAAATATCAATTCATATCTTTAATAACCTAGATAATATGAGCAAGCATAATTAACTTAGTTATTATATCCATAAATACTCCGCCGTTATAAATGATAAAATTTGCATAAATGTTTATTGAATCTATGTTTCTTTTTATGTCAATAGATTAAAAACACAAAAACCCCAAAATATCGTGACAGGATGTTTAGGATTTAATTTCGTTTTTAGAAGTTTGAATAATGAATTAAAAACCACATACATTCCTTCCTTAGATCGACCTTGGGAGTATACTTATCATTTTCTACGAAATGATTCGTGCACTTGCGAGAGTTTTATAAATATTAAAACCAAAGTATTGGCAAGAATCGGCGATGTCGGTTTTCGCTCATCACTCACGTACCCATTGTTCAAGGCTGGACAAAGGTTGTAGTTGACAAGCCTTAGTATGTGTACCGAGATATCCTAATTAGGTTAGTACCCATCTTATCTAGCCTTTCAACTACGAGTTTATAGAAAAAAATAAATATAAAGAAATTCGATAAAGAAGTTAGCCCAAGCAGAAAACCATCTCCATAACACCAATAGTAACCTATTTTGATAAAGAATAACAACATAAAGTAATTATGACTCCAACAAAAGTCTTCCCCACCCATAGTTGGCAGCATACATCAGTACGTGATTGGCCTCTACAAGTTTTATTTCAAAAGCATATGAGACCACAAGTTGGATGTAGAATCTCTTAATAAATAAGTTTGACACCCAGAAACATATGCATAGTCTGATAGACCTACCCATAAAAAGTAGCAATACCTACGTTGAACTTTATCCATCCCAAAGATCGCTCCTCTAAAAAACCTCTACATTCCATGGAGCCTATTGTAAGACATCTTCTATCTGTAAGCATCAAAGCACCTGAATATCATCTTCTATATTTTGCATGGATCCACATTATGATAGGCCCACCTTATGAATACATCACCAAAGTGTTGCAAAAGCAAAACTTAGAGCCATCTGTCTATTGACCATCATTTTTGGCTGTCCACATCACACAAATGATAAAAAAATCCCTAATTTTCATAAATTTCCAATATATGACCCAAATTCAATTGCCATTGCCAATGTCCTTTGATTATGTTATACTTTTTATATTGCCATTGTTCACAGAATTGATCAAGGAGGCACAATTGACTCGATAAGAAACAAATCAATAGCATCACCCACTTGAGCTAAGAAAATATGTTCATGGTATCCCAAAATATGATTATATATTGTTTTAGAATCCCATGTAACTTTTCCAATAATTTTCATATGGGTTAATGCTTTTTGGGCCTTCAAACATGGAAAGAGTAAGTATAAAAATGTAGAGCTTCGATCACCACACTTTAGCCATTTTAATTTGATTTATTCCCTTCAAAAGTATCCTACTAATGCAATAATATATCTAAGTCATCATGAGTATTAAACTCCAATTGGAGAAGCTCTTCAAAAAAGAAGTGATCATTATACTGTTTTTGTATGTTCGTAAGGGCACCTGAGGCTGTTGTGATATTTAGATCTAAATTACCAAAGACTTTTTTAAGCTTATCAATAATAATTCCCATGGTACTAGCCTAGATAGGAGTTGAATAGGTGGCATATACTAAGTCATTAAAAAAAAGATACTCAAGCCATATACCATGAAATTGGAATGGCCTTTGACCCCTAAGCTTGGCCATAGAGGTGAAAAGTAAGAGTAGGTAATGATTAGAGTGATGTTACGAAAGAGTGCAACAACAGATAGTTGACCAATAGTCAAGAAATGATTCAGAACACAACCCAAGATCTAATCATAATTGAATATGAGAGATTCCACCTTTGGAACCAATAGAATATGTCCCTGTAGTATTAATTTCAATAAAATTACAACAAGAGACTATAGCGTTGAAATCCTTAATGGAGATCATACTACGAGATGACCCAATAGTTTCATAAGTTCTAACAACCATATTGAAATCACTTACCATTAACTAGGAGGATTAAAGATCCAAAAGGGACCTCATAGAGTTTCAAAGGTCTTTTTGCTTAATATAGGTGCCACTACCATAAACAAAGGTTAAAAGATGGATGTTGATATTTGTAGTGTAAGTAACCATTGTATGCTATCAATGCTATAAAACATTAATAGTATCTTATTCCACTAAAGGGACTGAGAAAAGAAAAATATTACTTACTAGCATGGAGTTAGCACCAATAAAATAATAGCCATGATTTTGCTAGAAGTGATCATCCAAAGATCTGATATCTTAACATAAAATATGAGGAAGTTCCTTTCAAAAAAAGATTTTAGAAAGTAGAATTGGTATACTCGTTTGAGATACCTCTACAATTATAGTAAACAACGATCATGATGAGCTATTGTATAAAGCCTTTATAGAGGGTATATATCTCACAGGTTGAAAATGGGGGCTAACTAATTTGGCCCCCTAACTTTCTTAGTTTACTAATTTTCATCCTACATTCTCAATTGATAATGTTTTTTTGTATGTGTGCACTGAGCGTAACCACTAAGATAGAAGGGATGGCATAGTTAGAGTAGGAAAATTGAACCTTGGTACGTCAATAGGAGGCAAGGATCTAGTGGTAGAGGTACTAGAACTAGCAAGGGTAGAAGTAATAGAGTCATATATAATAAGTACAATAGTGTTTAGGTTGGATAGGCCATAGCGATTATTACATCAGTGGGGGTATCAACAAAAAATTTCTATTTTCAAAAACAATAGTATTGTAGGGAAAGTCATCAAAATGGAGGGCTAAGGTAGTGCTAGAAATTATAGGAAGATATGGTAAGAGAGGAAGAGGTTGCACAAGTAGTGGTAGGAATCTCATCCAAAGTCTTGCTCGCATAATCATTAGCATGAAGAACCTTGTCTCTTCATTGCCTGAAAACAGCCCCAATAACAAAATCACTAGCATTACACATTTATTTGAATGATTTTCTCTAATATGGTGCTATAATAACTGGTGTTGATACTAGTTTATCTTTTAATGCTTGAATTCCTCTAAGGACTTGTCATTGAATTTGAATGGCACATATGTTTCTAAAAGATTGCATAGATTTTTGGAGATTTTTGATGCCTAAGAAAACTTCTAACTATTTTCATACTAATTAAGGGTGGAAGTTTCTCAATTACTTCAATCTTTGCTCTATCTATCTCAATTCCTTTTGAAGATACCTATGTCCTAACATAAATGCTTCTTACACCATGAAGTGTCACTTTTTTCCAGTTTAACACTAAGTTGGTTTTTCACATCTCATTAGTACTCAGGATACGTGATGTAGGCATTCATCAAAACGATATCCAAAGACTCAAAAATAATCTATAAATATTTCAAGATGTTTCTCCACCATATATAAGAAAGATAGTCATCAGACAACATTGGAAGGTAACAAGAATGTTACAAAGCCTAAACAACATTTTTCTAAAAGCAAAGGTTCTATAAAGGCATGAAGAAGTGGTTTTCTATTGGTCTTCGGGTCCTACAAATATTTAATTGTAGTAACATTACCCATCAAGAAGACAAAAGATAGAATGCTCTACAATACTTTCTAGCATTTGGTTAATGAATGGTAGAGGAAAATGATCATTTGAATTTCTTTATTTACCTTGGAAAAAGCCATGCATGCTCTCCAACCTGTAACAATTATTGTAGGTATCAGTTCATTAAATTTATTTTCTACCATATTAATTGATCCCTTATTTAATACATATTGAACTAGGATTACCCATTCACTATTAGAGATTGGATGGATTATTCCTGTATCTAACCATTTAACCACTTCTTTCTTCACAACCTCTTTTGAGATGAGGTTCAATCAACGTTGAGCATATCTAGTAGGTTTTCATTTAGCAAGATTGTTTGCATGTAAATTAACAGGCTTATGCCTTTGATGTCTGCAATGGACTAGCCTATAGCTTTCTTAAATTTCTTCAATATACCTATCAACTTTGTCTCTTATTCTCTATTCATCCTAGATTATATAATAGCCAAAAGTGTTTCCTTTTCACCTAAAAATGCATAACATAGATGGCTAGGCAATGGTTTAAGATCAAGTATGGGTGACTCTTTTATTGATGGTTTTAATTTGAAACATTTCTCAAGACACTCCATAACATCATTAAAAACACACATGTGAGGGCTAGCCTCCAAAAAATTCATACCATCAGCTATGTTAATTTGCCTCAAAGATTTTCTATTTTCAATTATAGAATATATCAAATGATATTTAGGTGAATTAGTTTCTTTAAGAATAGCTTCATATGTTGGAAAGACAAGTGTGTGTTTTTATGAATTTTTATTGTTGCTTCATCAATCAACCAATGTGTCTCAATCGATCAAGCCATGTATTTCAACACTCAAAGATTCCTCAACGTGCAAATATGTGCCAAAGTGAGTATAATGAATTTCATCAAGTGTACTAACAAAATTAACTATCACAAGTTCTAAAGAATCATTTGGACTATGCACATTATTTGAAAATTCATCAATAACATCTATGCTAAAACAATCATTAATATTATCATTATCTGGAAATTGGATTGCTATTAAAAACATTAAATGTTACCCATTTATCTTGCATGCTCATGGTTAGCTCATCTTTTTAGACATCGATGAGATCTTTTCTAGTGGCTAAGAATGGACAACCAAGGATAATAGGGATGTCATAGTACTCATCCATATCAAGCACAATGAAATCTGCTAGAAAGTTTAACTTATCTACTTTAAATAACATATCTTCTACCACACCCAAAGGTCTATTGATTGATCTATTTGACATTTGTAATGTTATAGATGTGGGTTTTGCTTCACCCACTCCTATACTTTTGAAAAATAAAAGTGGCAATGAGTTTTATGCTGGCTACCAAGTCATAGAGTTCCTTCCCAAATTGGATATACCAATGGTGTAAGAGGTGTCAAAGTTGCATGGATTTGTTAATTTTAATGGTAATTTTTTTTTATCAAAAATGGAACTAAAACACTTAGTCAAGGTTATGGTTTTATGATTAACAAGTTTTGTTTTTCTTGATAGAATGTCTTTCCTGAACTCGGCATAGGAGGGAATTTGCTAAAGTGCATCCGCAAAGGGTATGTTAACGTGTAACTTTTTGAAAATATCCAAGACTTTTGAAAATTGTTCATCTCCCTTTATTTATTGAACCTTTGAGGAAAAGGTATAGTCGGGGTGTAGACATTAACTTTCTTAAGAGGGTTCACTTCATCATTAACTTTTTCTACATCCTTCGCTTTGTATACTTCCACTATATTTTTCTCTTCAAAAACCATACTACTTCTCAAGGATATAACTTTACAATGTTCTTTACCCTATTTCTTTGTTTTTATTTCTTTATCACTTTGGAGGTTACCATGAGGTCTTTGACTAATATCTTAAGCTAGTTTCCACATTTGAATTTTTAGTTTTCAATTAGATGCTTCCTGAGTGATTTTAAGACTATTCACTCTAATGTTCATAGATTGAATAAATTATACCATAATTTTTATCAAATTCTCTATACTACCCTCAATAGTAGGTTTCTTTCCCTAGTTTTGTTGATATGGTTGTTGAAATCCTAATAATGGCAAAGATCGACGATTAAAATGATTACCACCTTAATTATTACTCCATAAAATATTAGGGTGGTTTTTCCAACATGGATTGTAAGTGTTGGAATATAAGTTGCATTGTTGATTTTGGTTGTTAACATAATTTATAACTTTAGAAACATTTTCACATGTTGTATTTTAATTGGGGGCGATAATAGAATATGCAGACAATAAATGTACTTTGTAAAATAATTACCTCAATTGGTATGAATGGATAGGAATAACCATTCGATGAAGGTTCATGCAACAATTCTATTTCAATAAAGGTGAAAGAAAGGGTTACAGTAATAAAGTTGGTAAATTGGTTAGATTTTGTGAGCTTTTCCAACCACTATTGGATGTGATTCCAAGAGTTGAACGAGAATGAATACCATAAAGAAGAGTCGAGACTAGGCTTCCTAATAGAATTTTTAACCCATCTATTTTAGATAGATTGAATTGGTACAAAAGTTGTAACATGGGAAAACTAGCACAATATCTAACTTCTTAGATAACTCTAGAAACAAAGAAAGTTTATGATTGCAATGTTTTAAGGGTGTCCACATCTACTACTCTAATTGTTAGAGGCCATTTCATCAAGTAAAAGAATAAGCATCCCCAATTGCAACATCTATTATGGTCCTTGGTTTCCTAACTAATCTATTTTAGAATGTTTGTACCTACAACTAAGTAGGAAGACCATAATGTGAGCATTTCCTTAACAATTCTTTAAAATATTCTCATATGCCATAAAAAGATTCACCATCAAATTGTTGAAAATAGGTGATGTCATTCCTAAGCATGGCTGCCTTTAAAGGTGGAAAATACTTAGCTAAAACTTTTTGAGCTAGTTGCTCCAAAGTAGTAATGTATCTTATTGGTAGGTAATGTAACCAAACCTTAGATTTTTCCCTAAGTGAGAAAGGGAATAAGCAAAGGCATATTGCATCATTAGAAATGTCATTCATCTTAAAGGTGTCACAGATTTCCATGAATGAAGCCATACGAAAGTTAGGATCATCATTAGCTAGTCCCCAAACTAATTTTCCTATACCATTTAAATGACACCTAGCTAGAGTTCAAAGTTGTTAGCATTGATGCTCGGTCTAGTTATAGATGATTGGGCTCTATCCACTTGTGACCTTAAGGATTTGGGACTTCAACTTACCTATTGATCATTATTTTCTATGATAATTTCTTGTTGTTTTTCTTTCTCTTCTTAACCTATGTAGAGTTCTTTCTATTTCAGGATCAAAAGGTTTGAGATAATTAATTTTCAACTTGGGCATATAATAGAAACACAAAAACAAAAATTAAAGGTCCAAACTAGTGTAGTAACGTCTGTTATTGATATCCTCTACAAAGTTATTAAAACTCCCTTATAATGGTGCCAAATAAAAGGTAACAACAAGTGAATAGACTATGCAAGTAAAATAATGTATTTTGAGTATGGATATCGATCCCCCAAATAATTTAATTTCTTGTAATTGATTAACAATTTGAATATTAGTAATATCATTTTGATAATGGAAATATAAGTTGTAGAAAATTATTAAACTAACGACTAAACTTACTAAATAAATCAGTAGAAAAATATCCAAGAAAGATTTAGGAACCTCGATCCCATAATTTCCTACACATATGAATGACTAAAAATTTCCCATATAATTGCTATAGTATCATAAAATCAATTTCATCTAAACTAACAAGAGATAACTTTGTTCTATAGAATACATAGTCAGATTATACTTTCATTCTAATTAAAGTACATACTACTCATTAAGTTTACAATTATCAATCTCATGCCTATGAATCATAGATCTTTGCACAGAAATATCATGCATGTTATTTAATCCTCACAAGAGATCAAATCAATCTCTTGAACCTATCTAATTATCTATATAGATTAATTGTTGGCCAAACAATTATACAATGTAAATGAGATTAAATAATATGAAATAGTAACAATCACAATGGGTTCAACATAATTAATTCACATAGTAGAAAATTAGATTCATAAGATCCTTGGACAATAAAATATAACCTCTACACTTCTTGACCAAATTCATAAATTCAATGTAGAAGATCATGAAAATTAATAAAAGATGAATGAAGAGTAAAATATAATCAATCTCTTGACTTGTACTAGCTTCATCTTCAATCCCCTCTAATCTGCATACTCTATTGCTCTTCTCTAGCTATGGGGACTATGTTTCTCTTTGAATTTTGTTTTGCTCTAATTAATGGTGTGTTGAATTATGGATTCTTAAAGTGTTTAAATGGGTTGAAGTAGGTCCTAATTAGTTTAAGAATCAAATAACTTTGATCCAACGACTAAGATTAAAAGTTAAACTTAAAATAAGATTGATATGTCATGTTTTGTTCCTCTCGATCGATCGAGACCCTAATGAATTTATCTAATTTTTTCATCGTTCAACCTGAGATCGATCGATTGAAACATGATCTAAGTCCCTTTTGGATTGATCTATACATTTCTCGATCGATATAACAATTCTTTACTATTCATCAACATTGTGCTCTGTTTCCTCTATCAATACCCAATCAATCGAGTCCTTTCTCCATCAATTGATGGATGGCTCAATCTATCAAGCCCTTTGGATCATGAATTGTCCCAATTTGCTTTTCTTAACTATGTTTGATGTCATTTCACCTACAATAATATAATTAAGCATAAGATAGGTCTTTTAATGATATTCATCCCAAAACATAACAAATAGTAGCTTGAAAAAGCTAAATAATTATACTTTAAGAGGGTACTGAAAACTTTACTTACTGTAATTGCATAATCAATAATGGTTACCTTAGGCCTATAAACTTGTTATGGGCGGGTTTGCACCTGAGGCCTAGTTGGTTGTCTCCTTGGGCTTTTCAATAATAAGAGTAGCATTTTTAAATCAATTTAAAGTTTATTCTACTCTACTAATAACCTGTATTCGATCACATATAGAAAAAACCAAAATCTATTTAACAAAGTTTAAATAATAATACAAATAATTGAAAAATTAAATATAATTAATTACTTGATAATTAAATTTATTACAAAAAAATAATTTATATACAATACATATATATTTAACTTAAATTACAAATAAAATGATGTCATTAAAGTGTTATGGATTTTGTGATATTCCCACTTTATTTCAAGGAGAGCAAGCTTGGTTGGCCTAGAATCACCAGCATAATGATAAGGTAATTGGGCAAAAAATATGTGGTTCATATAACAATTCATTCTCCTAAATACATGAGCACGTAAACATCCATCAAACAAGCAGTTTAAACTTCAGAGACATATGAATGGAGAAATTAAAGCATTATAATATTACCATGATATTGTCTTATGTTATTCAAGATCATCATATTCTTCTCCTGATGTTATAATTTGAACAAAGTGTTCTATCCATTCTTCTTGTAAATCATAAAAAATATGCATATCATAGCCCCACTTGTTCCAACCAAATAAATATACGTACTTAAATTCAAAATAAGAATGTAATATCATAAATTCACAAAAAAATACTTATATATGTTAAAAGATTAGTAGAAGAGATTACCACATTGACACCCGAGTGATATAATAATAACCATATCCCTTCGAAACCATATTAGCAATGCATTATTCTTTTATCTATAAATATGAAGCTATCTAGAATCAAGCTGCTATTTTTAATGCTATAATGAGCTCTAAATATAAAGTCAAGTGTAACTTCGATTTGTTACTTGGGTTGGTTGGGCAAAAAACAATTGTTCCATAAGTTTATGTAAATAAACTTATCCACAGTAAATATTCTAGTCCTTTAAACCCACCTAGAAAATTTATCGACGGTAAATATTCTAGTCTCTCAAACCCACAACATCCAGATATTATTTAATTTCCCCTAACCCACCTAGAAAATCAGTCAAACAAATAATAACATGCATAATACAAAACATACATAATACAAAAAATTATACAAAAAATAACATAAAGTAAATAATAAGTACGTAGGATTAATAGAAATACTTACAAGAGTAAATGAAGTGATAAAATGATGGAAATGAAGAAAATAAAGGGTGTTATGTAAGTGAAAAAATGGGTATAAAAATTTGAGTATTTCGCTCAAAAAAATAGGGTATCTAGAAGATAATTTGGAGAGAAAGAAAACTCATTAAACGGCATTGGGAATTGTGGTCGTAGGTGGCCAAAAAATGCCAAAGAGTTTAGGAGATGAAGCTCGGTTTTGAGTTTTTGGGTGCTGCAAATTAAAAATGATGTGTCTGATGGAGAAGAAAGAAGAGAAAAGGAAAAATCCATGTGGATAGCGTCGGTTGATGTATTGAACTGATGCTACACGAGGATGTAGCATCGGTTTTACATCAACCGACACTACACACGTGGATAACATCGATTGACATGTAGAACCGAGGCTACGTCCTATGTGTAGCATCAGTTCAACACGTCAACCAATGCTATGTAAAATTACTCATTAATTGTTTTTTACAGTTTAAAATTTATGAAATTAAACAATACAATTTTTTTAAAGATTTTAACTATGGACCTTCTATATATTTTTGAAAACTTTTTTATATTATGTTTTTCATGCAATCCAAATTCGATAACTATGTATGAAAAACATGTACATAAAAGTATCCAAAAAATACACAAAATTCTATAAATTATAAAATTTTAAAAACCAATTGATTAAAAAAAGAAGAAAATATTATACTATTAAAATAAAAAAAATTAACGAGTAATTTTACGTAGTGTCGATTGACGTGTTCAATCGACGTTACATGTAAGACATAGCGTCGATCCTATGTGTCAACCAATGTTATCCACGTGTGTAGCATCGGTTGATATGTAGAACCGGCACTACATGTAGCGTCATTGTTTCACTGAACCGACTTTAAATTGATTATGAGTTGGTTTTCTCCAAAAAACCAACCTTACATATTGACTTAAATGTCACATTTTGTAGTAATTCCATTACATGCTTATCGAGTTTATGGGTGAGATCTGTATAAATCAAAAGGTCTAGTATTTAGGCCTAACTTACCTTTGAGGATGGCATCGTCAATTGTTAGAGGAATGTTAATGACCTATGAAATTTGTGAGATAATCTACTTATCTCAAAATTTTTAGACTAAGTTGTAGAACAAGACCCACAGTTGAGCACTGGTGATTTTTTATAGTGAGGATTAATGTTAGGTGTCTAGTATTGGACACAAAAAATTCTCTATTTAACAATAATGGAAGTGTTAGCTTATACTTTGGTTTACTCCTCAAGGAAGTAATAATATGTGATAGAAACCACTACAGAGTGCAATAAATTTTCCAGTGAAAAGAAGATTCCATATCGAGGTCTATCAGATTTTTAAGTCACCATGACTCCAAGGTATGCCTCCTTTAGATAGAATTACTTGACCAATAAGAGAGAATTTACATAAATCAAGATAAGATTGGCAGACTTACAGATCCATAGTGACGCAAGAAATATCTCCACTCTTTCGTGGAGGTGTTAAACATGATTCAAGAAGCACGCTTGAAGATTTGTGACTAATAACTTAAGCTTAGCTCTTTGGAAGCTATTTTTGGCAATGCAAATAAGTCAAGGGATTTAAATAGATCTGCATGTCTTGGATAATTACTCAAGGTTAGGGTTTGTCATAATTAAGAGGAAAAAACCTTAAACCACCCCGGTCAGAGCAACTATCGTTAATGCAAGGTAGACGGGCAGCGAAGATTAGGAATAAAAAGGAAGAACGGCCAAGGTAAAAAAAGCATGAGAAGAAAAAGACTACTAGTAGGCACAGTTGTCAATGATCTTCTATCCTCAACCATTAGTAAGGAGATCATGAACTATTGAATTGATCAGAGAATGTGAACAACCAATATGAGATTGTGAGTTGTTGAATTGATCCAATATTGTTGAACGTGAGTAGCCAGTTTGTGTAGCCATTAATCATAGAATTTAAACTTAAAAAGCCAAAAGTAAGCATTCAACATGAAAAGCTATCATCATAGACCATAAGATAAAAACCTAATGTATGTAGTCATTAATGATTGTTAGCTTAATTAGAGCACATTATTAAAAAAAAGGATATATTTAGCTAGGTTATGGTATGCACTTATAAGTCTATATTGTTGTGCTTCTTTAGGGTTAACTACATTTTATATCCACAATGTACAAAAGGAGTTGTAAAAATATCCAAAATGCTTAAATAGTAGCAATTATGCCCACAACATTATGTAACATTAAAAACATGCTTAATCGATAACTGTTATATAACTTTTTAATATAATTATATCATGTGCATTCCACATGCATTTTCTTGAGAATTTCCTTTGAAAAGGAATCTTTATCTTACCAATTTTGTAATTCAGTGAGAGTAGTAGAGGCTCCCCCAATATTGTGATCCAAGTTACCAAATACCTCTCTATTCCAAACCTTGAGAGCCAACCTAAGTGCCTTAAGCTTACCAATTACCACTTCTCTTGGTCTAGCCTAAATAGGCATTGATCACATAGCATACACTAAATCCATAAAACTAGGATACTTAATCCACATACCAAGAAACCTAAGCTGCCTATAGAACCAAGCATAGCCGTCGATTCCAATAACAAAAATGGGTGAAAAGATCATAGCACCAAACCCCTCAATAGAAATAGTACTATGAGATGAGCCCATAATTTCATAAGATTCAAGAATAGCACTAAAATCTCCTATCAATAACTGGAGGGACGAAGATCCAAAATATACATTAAGAGGTCTTAAAGATCCTTCCAATTAACGTAAGTTCTACCACCGTAAAGAAAGGTTAAAAATGAATATTGTTATTTACAGTGTAGGTGATCGATATATGTTATTGATGTTATAGAACAAGAAAAGTATCATCTACCATGGAGGGAGTAGAAAAAAGTCAAAGCTTTCTTACCAATGTGGAGTTAGTAGCAATGAAGGAATGACTAATTGTTTTCCAAAAAGGATCATCCAAAGAGTTGAGATCTGTCAATGGTTCTACTATATGTCAAAAATAAGGCCTTTCTTTTTTGCAAAGATTACGTAGGGTATTCTGGGTATTCACATAGACAATACCTCTATAGTTTTAGTATAGGACTATCAAGAGGAGTTGTTATCAAAGATCTCTGTGGGCAGATTGTATCTCACTACCTAAAGATGGGTAACATATTTGACCCACCGATTTGTACTTGTTACTAATTTTCAGCCTCCATTCTCACCATTAATCAATTCATAATGTACTCTTTGTTGCATATGTTCACTAAGTGTAGTCACTAAAATAGATGCTAGGGGTGGAAAGGTGGATGTAAAGTGATCCTTAGATTGGAAAGATGTGGTATGGAGCCTACAACCAAATCACTAGGCCTCGATAATACAATCTCTGTAGTAGAAATAGGGTTATATATAGTTAGAGTAGTGGTGGTGTTAGGTCTCCATATTATATTAGCAAAGGTATCAGTGATGGTCACATACAAATTACCAGTTGCAAAAACATCAATTAGTGTTAGGAGTCGAGTTAACTGTATAGCGACAAACATAGTATTGGAATGCAAAGGCCCCGTATCAATTTATGGTAAAGTAGTAGAGGTGTTAGTTATAGGTGGAAGAATTATTGGTAGTGTTGTAAGAATAGTAGAGTCCATGAATAAGGCCAGACACATGGAAGTATTACTATGAGAGATATTTTTCATAAGGAGAGAATTAGTACCCAAAGCATGCAGAGTAGTGAAATAATTACTTATAGAGATTTTATTGGAAATAGTGGTTATCTTAGGCCTATGAACTTGTTGGGGGAAAGTTTGTGTTTGAGGCTTAGCAGGTTATGTATCCCTAGGTTTTTCTACCATAGTAGTAGCATTTTTTTGAATTTACAAGAAACATGACTCATAGAAGAGAATAGGCTACAGAAGTCAAGTACATTTTCATAGTATAGGTCAAAAAAGATCTTGAGTGAACCCAATTTCGCCATTATTTGTTCCTCTAATTTACGGGCCATATCTATATGATGTGGACATATGAACTCGAATCTTGAAACCCAAAAATGCAAATTGGTTTGGTAACTCTAAGAGAAATGGCCAAAGATCCAAAGATAAATTGAAACAATCCCAAAAAACTAATATTCATATTATAACAGCAACTTGATTCTATGGATATTGTGTACCAAAATCCAACGGTGATAAGATGCCACAAGGGTTACAAATTTCTTAATAAGTTTGTTTCTGAAAAACAAGCATAAATGAACTAAGTTATTTGCTAATAACTACCTATATATAAATATATATATATATTCAAAAATAAAACCCTAAAGAAGAAAAAAAAACTAATCAGCATTTAAATAGCTCAAAATGCGTGAAAGAAAAAATTAATTGTATGTGCTATGATGCACATTAACTCATGCTATGGTGCGGTCTAAAAAACTAGAAAACTAAATTATCGTGAGAGCTTTATATTGTAGGGTAATTTAAATTATCTTGGTATGTGTCTTCAATTTCTTGAATAAAAATTTTCCCAGATTTATTGCAGCAACTTATAAGCCCATTTTGACCAAGTAATATTTCGAATTTTAAATTTTCTATTTCGATAATTAATATGCCCCATTAATTCAGATTTTTGATTCAATTTGAATCACCTCCATCACATATTGGATGCCAATGATATTTCCATAAATGTGACAGTTGCTCAATGATACTTTCCAAACTAGAATTTTACTTTGATAATTTCTTGTGCTCCACTTCCAAGCACACACTTGTAACATACTTCCAAGGCCCAATTGGAATGTGACCATTTGGTAATGCTCATCAAATTGTATCATTCTCCCTTTCCTAAAAAATATTCATCCTCCAAGCTTCGCAATAATGCTGTAAATAGTTTATGCAAGGAATATTGGTTAAAACTTATGATCCACTAAACTCTTGGCTAATTTGTATTTAATTGACAGCCCAAGAATAAAATAAATTTGATGCTTGAATCCTAGGACATCAAGTTGTGGCTCAACTCTAATAAAATCCATTTGATGTATAATATCTAAGCCCTACGAAATATGAGTAACATTGGGCAATGTAATAAAGTTTTTGCTAGTAATATAATAATCAACATTTTTCTCCTTACTAACAAAAATTACCTTTCCTTTTCAATCTTTTTCTTCTTGTAAACCATACTCTTTTTTAAATTCTCTAATTATTTTAGCTGATTGACTCTCTTCCTCACTCTTTTTTTCTTATAATTCACTCTCATGCTTTTTTTCTTAATTCAGTCTTTTTTCCAACTCTCTCTCATTTTTATACTCAATCACTCTTTCCTTTAATTATATTTAATCTTCATACCCTTGTTTTGGAGTCAAATGCATAAGAGTAATAATTTTCCATTCATAACAAAGAAGTACATATTGTTGTATTCATTAGGAGTTTCTTGTGTAAATCTCTACCATAGTCTTAACAAAAGTATATGAGATGTTTCCATTGGAAACATATCACACCAAACCTCATCTTTGTACTTCCCAATTGAGAATGGTACCAACACTTGTTTGTCTATCTTTAATTCTCCACAATCATTCATCCATAGTAGCTCATATGACCTTGGATATTGCAATGTTATCAAATTATATTTTTTTACTATAAGAGTGCTAGCAAAATTAGTAGGAATATTATCATAAATTCCCATGAGGTATTTATTTTCTTCAAAATTACCCATGAGCTTTAATTAATATCAAAACTTCCCTCTAACATTATCAATGTTATATCTTCATTTAACATAAGAGACAAAATGGTGATCTCCCCTATACATATATCACTCACGCATCTCTCTCTTCCTCGCCATACACACCAGCTTACCTTACTCTTCTTCTTCATGCAACCTTAACTCCTCATCTCCTAGCCTCACCCTTCCAACATCCCTGGTCGCCTTGTTCCAGTTACCCACTTCCTCGCCAGACGACTCGTTCTAGTCACCCATTCCCTGAATTTCACGGATATACTTCCAGTTACCAACTCCCTCACCGTTATCGCAAATACCCCTGTGAACCACCTTTATGGCTATTCTGCTAACCACCCTCATCAGACATGAACCCATCATTTCACCATATTTATTACGCAACCCATCCTCAGATTAAAAATATGATTTTTATTCACACTTTCATGTATTGGAGAATAATATCGTTTCACCATATTTGATTATGTATTTCATCTTCTTTTAATTTGTATTTTAGAACTCATTGTTTGACAATATCCTACTTGTATTGATGAAGTATAATCTGGTTTTTAATCTGTATTTCAGAACCCATTGTGTGGTAGTTTTCTATGATACTCTAGTTGTATGGTTATTTTGTGAACTAGCTGATCATTTTTTAGATATTAATTAAAACTCAGGGGTAATTTTGAAGAAAAACAAAACCTTAGGGATATTTGTGATAATATTCCAGATTTATGACCATAATATTGTTTAGGGTTTTACTTTTGTGTGCTTTGTTTTGAGACTATATATATTAAAAATCAAATTTGGTTGATGATGATGTTTTCAACAATTATGATTTAACATAATAATGCTTGTAAACAAAACTATGATAGTAGGGAAACAACCAAAATGAGGAAAATGGGCCCATTGTGGACATAATATTTTGAGCTTTGTTTTGTATTATGTTTTATGATCATATGTTTGATATTGTGTGTTAATTTTCATGAGTAACGCATTTTTTGAAAACACTTTTGATTGTTATATAGGGCGATAAAAATGAGTGAATGGGTCAGTGTGTGTGTCTATCTACTTGTTGAAGTTAGATGAGCTGGTCATATACCTATTGATGAACTTAATATCATTTGTTTCTTCCATAATGCTTAAAGGGCTATTATGAATGAGGGGTTGACGTTTAAAAAAGAAGACATTAGGATTGAAGCAAAGAATGTTGATATTGATGAACAAAATGTATTAAAAATCGATAATGAATTACAAAAATTGATGAAGGATTATAGGGATAATAAAAAGCAAAGGCTAGACTTGTTTGTAGAACTCAATCATTTGGAAGTGGTTTTCTCACCCCCATGTTAGATTATTAGAGTTTCAAGGGAGCACTAGCTATATTACCAAACCAATCACAAAATGAACCACCTTTTGAACTAACAAATGAACCACCTCACTTTGACATTGATGAACTTAACCTTTATTCATTTAAGCCATTCCTAACTAGTAATAAACAATACCATGATGATGAAGTATACATAAACCCAATTCATACCCAAAATGAGGGTAAACCTTTAAGCAATTGCGAAAGGTTGAAAAAATATAAAGCAAAATCAGTTGTTGAAGTTGAAGATGAACATTACAATAGAGATGAGAAATTTTATTGGAGCATTGATGAGGAGGATCTTGATTGGCATGATGATATTATAAATGATGAAGATGATGATGAAATTTATGATATTAATAGTCTTCAAAACTTAGGAGATGAAAATACCCATCATATCAATGATACTGACTCAGAAGATTGTCAAGGAAAAAGTGCTAGAAAAGTTAGCAGCCAGTATGATGGTAGGGAATTTAAGAGAAGAAGTGATGGTAGCATTGACTTCAAAGTTAGAGATACATTTAAGGAACCTAAAGAATTTAAAGCTATCTTAGAAGAGCACATTGTTCAAGTTGGGTTTCAGTGTGAAAAGGTTAAAGTTGACAAAATTTGAGTAACTACAAGGTGCAAATCACCTGATTGTGGTTGGAGGATACACGCTTCTATTGAAACTGATAAGAAAACCTTTATGGTTAAGAAACTTGAGCCAACAGACAATAAATGGAGATATTGCTATCAAAAAGTTGAAAAACAAACATCTGCAACATCCTCTTGGTTAGCTTCTCAATTAAAAGACTTATTCATGGGAAACCCTAATGTAAGTATCCTTGTATTGGCTACTGAGTGTAAAATAGGATGGTATATATCTATACACAACTTGAAATTATATAGGGCAAGAAAAATTGCTTGTGATGGAGAATTGGGTAACCATATTGGTAGTTTTGCAAAAATAAGGCAATATTGTCATATGATTTAAAGAACCAACCTAGGATCAAAGGCAGTTATTGATACTCATATTCCAATACCAAATGCCAACCCTTGTTTTAAGAGATGTTTCATTAGCTTATCTGCTTTAAAACAAGGGTATTTAAGTGGATGCAGGCCTTTCCTTGGTATGGATGGATGTTTTTTAAAGGGTCCACCGAAAGGTGTCTTGATGGTTACTGTTGGATTCGATTCTAATGGAGGTTTGTTTCCAATTTCCCTTGCTTGGGCTGAATCCGAAAATAGTGAAACTTGGATGTGGTTCATGGCTTTATTGGACCAACATATTGGGGAGTTTGAAAATAGAAGGATGTGCTTCATGTCTAATAGAAAAAAAGTTCATGTTACAGTAATCAATAAGTTTTTCCCAACTTCACATGTCATATTTTGTGTTAAGGATATTTATACCAACTTGAAATGTAAGCATCCAAGCATGAAAATGAGATCATTGTTTTGGGTAGCATCTAAAGCAACTAGAACAATTAAATTTAATGATTTGATTAATGAAATTAAGAAAGAAGAGCTTGAAGCACATGAATATGTAAGTAAGATACAAGCTTCACATTAGAGTAGACATGCTTTTGATGATAATGTAAAGGTTGAGCATGTGACCAATAACATGACTGGAATTTTTAACAATTGGGTGAAAAGAGTGAGGTCTAGACCTATTGTGGATTTATTTGAATAGGTTAAAAGAAAATTGATGCGGCTAATAGTGAATAGGAATGAAGAGGCTTTGAAGTGGACTACTCCTTTTCCACCAAATGTAATGAAACACATTCTTCAAAGACAAGAGGAAGGAAGAGTTTTAAAGGTCTTGTATGCTGGAGATGGAATATTTAAAGTTTGGATGGTTGCAACATATTGGTTAATTTAAACAAGTGGACATGTAGTTGTTATGGGTGGAAATTGAGTGGTTTACCCTATAAGCATGGTGTTTCTTGTATTATGGATAGAAGGTATAAGATTACAGACTATGTACATCCATATTTTACAAAGGATTCATATTTGAAGACATATTTCTCTTTGATTCACCCCATTCCATCTGAAAAAGAGTGGGTTATGATGTCTGGTGAGCAAAAAATACTTCCACCAATTTATAAATCAAAGAAAGGAAGACCACCAACTGAGAGACATAGGGAAGCTACTGAACTAGAGAAGCATAAGAGGTGGTAAGGATTGAAATGTGCATATTGCAATCAATTTGGTCATAATCAGAGAATATGTAAGGAGAAGTTAAAAGAATCCAACTGATGAAACGTAGGTAAAATTGTAACTATTCATTTATTAAATATATTTGATTGATTATATTTAACTTTAAATTGTATTTAGGAAACAATTTCAAAGAAGGTGATCAATGAAAAGCAAAACAAAAGAACTAATCAAACTCAAGTAATGTATTGTATAACATATTCATTATGCATTACTTCTTATACCATAAATTAATTTACTGTTTATAAATTAGGTGATAGATAGTGGTGATGCAATCAACAAGAAGCAGAAGATGAGAGAATCAACATGTGAAAGTGAGCCTTCTGAAATGGGATTTTGATTTGTTCTATAATTTTTATTTTAAAATATGTAAGTAAATGGGACAATGAATATGATTTGGAAGGAAATATTTTGTAACTCAAAGTTCATGTATACACCATGTTTTGGGGGACATGACATGAACTTTGTAGCTTTTTATGTATTTAAACTCATTTATGGTGTCCCCTCCCCTTAGATATTGTAAGAATTTAGATTGTAATATAGATTGTGAATGTGGATGTGAACTGTTATTGAGCAAGTTAGTATGGAATGTGAATGTGGATGTGTAATATTTGGATGTGAACGTGAAATATGAATATCGATTGTTTTTGAGCATGTTAATATAGTATGAGAATGTGGATGTGGATGTATGATATGTATTGAATAATTCACTTTGGATTTAAACTTAGGGATATTTTTGAAAAATATTTATATCATGTTATTGAGAAGTAGGGGTATTTTTGATGAAGATAAATTAAATATTGTAGCAGGGGTATTTTTGATGAAGTTAAATTAATTATTATAGCAAGGGTATTTTTGATGAAGATAAATTAATTATTGTAGTAGGGGAAATTTTGAAGAAAAGAAAAACCTCAGGGGCATTTGCGATAATATTCTCAATTGTAACATTCAAAAAGCTATATAGGTAGAGGCAGAAAAGACATTTTCAGATATTGTTCTAATTTTTCACAGTTTATTTAACTTTTGTTAAATAATAAGGGTATTTTTGTAGATACTTTAGGAATATTGTAGCTTTTTTGTAAACGTTAAGGGTATTTCTAAAGATATTGGTCCAAACTCATGATCCACTGAAATCTTGGCTAATATGTATTGAATTGACAGCCCAAGTATAAAATAAATTCGATGCTTGAATCCTAGGACATCAAGTTATGGCTCAACTCTAATAAAATCCATTTGATGTATAATATCTAAGCCCTACGAAATATGAGCAACATTGGGCAATGCAATAAATTGTTTTTAGTAATAGAATAATCAATTTTTTTCTCCTTACTAACAAAAATTTCCCTTACTTTTCACTCCTTTTCTTCTTGTAAACCATAATCTTTTTTTAATTTTCTAATTTATTTTGCCGATTCACTCTCTTCCTCACTCTTCAAATGCTTGTCTAAATATATCTCACTAGGAGTTGCTTGTCTAAATCTCTGCCATAGTCTTAACAAAAGTATATGATATGTTTTAATTGTAACCATATCACACCAAACCTCATCTTTGTACTTCCCAATTGAGAATGGCATCAACACTTGTTTATCTATCTTTAATTCTTCACAATCATTCATCCATGGTAGCTCATATGGCCTTGGATGTTGCAATGTTATCAAATTTTAGTTTTTTACTATAGAAAAATTAGTATGAATGCTCCCATCAATAACCATTCAAGAAACCTTATCTTTGACATGGCATCTAGTACTACAAGTCTTCACATTGTATCTTCTCATTTATATACTCATATCTAGGTGGATTCCTCTATCTTTATTGGATAGTACGAACTTTAAGTGGAGATCCCTTTATGAATAGATTCAACTTTGTCTCTTTTCTCTTTCTTCCCATACATCCTCAACTCCATTCGATCAATTGTTTTTTCTAAGGTTTTAAGAAGAGGTGTGACATCTATCACCTTTTGATTCATGTTTACAACTTACAAGACAAAATGCCACTAGAATTCTCCCTCGCCCCCCACTCTTCTTTTTATTTTAAACCACCACAATCCTCATAAATAGTTTTTTTTAATTAGATCTTCTTTCTTTTCATTATTTTAGATCTATTTTTTCTTTGGTCAAATCTTTTTTTTCTTTTTGATCAAATCTTTTTTTTGGCTCACATAAAAAAATTGATTAGAAAAGATGAAACAATGACACAAATAAAAATAGCAACACAAATAGATTGAACAATGGTAGATTAAAAAAACTTAAGAATATGAAATAAATAATAAAAATTAAATATAAATAAAGAATATGAATATGAAACTAGAACCTAGGCTCTCCTACTAAATGATGTGGACCCGTGAACTCAAACCTTGAAACCCAAAAATACAAAGTGGTTTGAGAACTCTAAGAGAAATGGCCAAAGATCCAACAATAAATTTAAATGGTCCCAAAAAGCTAATATTTAGATTATAGTAGCACCTTGGTTCAATGGATATTATACACCAAAGATCAAAAAGTGATAGAACGCCACAAGGGTAACAAATTCCTTGATAAGTCTATTTGTTAAGAACAATGAGGTTAAAAGCTCTAATATTTAGATTATAGCAACACCTTGATTCAATAGATATTATGTACCAAAGATCCAACGATGATAGGATGCCGCAAGGGTAGCAAATTTCTTCATAAGTCTATTTGTAAAGAACAATGAGGTTAAAAGCTCTCAATTTTGATTGAAAATCAAATCTCATATATGAAGTAAGTTATGTGCTAATAGCTACCAAATTAACTATATATACATTCACAAATAAAACCCTAAAGAAAAAATAATTAGAAAAACTAATCAATGTTTGATAAGGTCAAAATACGTGAAATAACAACTAAATAATACATGCCACGATGCACATTATATCATGTCGTGAAATGATCTAAAATCCTTAAAAATTGAAAAAAAAAATTATCCAGAGAGCTTCATGCTACGACACGCTTTAAATCATGTCGTGGAGTGTTCCTTAATTTCTTTTTGAATCAAAATTTTTCCAAATATTTCGCTACAACTTATAAGCTCATTTTGACCTAGTTATATTTTAAATCTGAAATTTTTTATTTTATAATTAATGTGCCCTATTAAGTTAGCTTTTCAATGCATTTTGAATAACCTCAATTGGATATTGGATACCAAAGACATTGCTATAAATGTGATAGCTACTCAATAATACTTTCCAAATTAGAATTTTACTTTGATTATTTCTTGTGTTCGATGTCTAAGCAACCCAACGCTTGTAACATACATCCAAACAAATTGTAAATGGTTGCATCAAGTGATTCGTTGAATAATAGGCCTAATTGGAACATGACCCTTTAGTGATGCTCCTTGGATAATATAACTATATCTATCAAGACTCTGGACCAACTCACCATTGAGGATGGAATTGTCAATTTTTAAGGAAGCCCTAACTACTCTAGTAATCTTTACCAGAATTTGTATGTCCCATAATTCCCAAGTCCCTTAGGCGTTGGTAGATTTTTGATTAGGATTAAAGTTAGGTGTTTAGGATTGAATCCAATAAATCCCTGGCTTGATATAGATTGGTGTTTTAGCTTAAAATTTAGTTCGATTCTTATAGAAGTGTAATAATACGAGGTAGAAACCACGACCAAAGGTAATAAGTTTTCAATTTGTGGGTAATTTCCATATCAAAGTCAGGTGGGATTCTATATCACCTTGGTTCCAGAGCTTATCCGCTTTAGAAAGAATTAGGTGCCCAATAAGTGGGTACAAGGAATTCCACGATGAAGGTTAGCACAAAATGTCACTTTTGGATCACCTAGTCTAGCGACTTAAAAAGGTGTATTTTGGACATAATGATGCTTTGTCAAAAGGTTATTTATCTATCCTAATTAGGAGTGCATATGCCTTTACTACAAAGCTAGCGACAACTATTCAGGCAATATTGTATGCTACCACCTTTGGGTGGCGAAGGCTTTAGTTGGAGTCACACTCTGTTTATGTTGTGATTTGTTTTTCACTAGATCATTATAAAAATTATGGAGATGATACTCTGCTTGGGTTGATTACTTAGAAAATATTACTCACATGAATTTTCATTTTCTCATATATATAAGAAGGGCAATGTTATACCTGATTATATATTCTCTAGGGTACCTAATATCTATAAAATGATATGGTAGTGGGATGCCCATCATTTGTTAAAGTTTTTTATATACTAATAATAGTTCTAATTATAAGTTTGGTTGAGGTTTGATTTGTAATATATTTTTATCAATTTAATAATACTCATAGTTGATGGATTAGATGAAAAAATATGCTTTAGAGATACAAACATAATTGGGACGTCTAGTGTACCTTTGAGTTTTATAAGCTACAACCTTAATTAAAAAATGTATTCTTAAATTATTTTAGTATTAACGACGGCATAGAGATCGAATTTTTTTTTCATATATTGTATACTTTAGTTTTATTATTATTATTTGTAATGATTTAGTTTCTTTATATTTTAATTCTCCCTTTTTTTTAATGCTTTTGAAGTTTAATTTTAAATTGGTCTTAAATTTTGTACTAGATTTTCAAAATTTAAAAAATAAATGATCAAATTTTAAAAATTAAGAATAAAGAAATTAAAGTATAAATATTAAAAATTAGAGAGAATAAATAAAAAATAATAATAATAAAGAGACCAAAAGTAATATATATATATATATATATATATATATATATGAAATATCTATATAATTAAAGATAATAATAATAAATGAATAAAAAGTAAGTTGCTTAACTATGAAGTTACTGATTGTAGATATTTAATAGATGGATACTAATAAATCATATATATCTCTAGGCTACCGTGACTCCCAACGATTTTAGTATCTATACATTATATAAGTCATTACTTTCAGATATTTTCTGAGGCCATTTAATTTTTTAAGATAAGTTGAAAGGTATTATCTGGTTGATGACAAAATTAATCAAGCCCATTGTATATAAATTCAAATAAAGTTGTTAATTATATATGTTTTAATTTTTTTCCTCAAAAAGATTGCAAATTAAACATACAATTCTTTGTCAATTGTTATACGTATCTAGAGCATTGTTTTTGGCTTATCAATGATTTAATCTTGATATTATAATTTCTTATCTAACTAATCTTTTATTTTTACTTATAAAATTTTATTATTATATTTTTTAAATTTAATATATCTAAAATTTTAATTTTAATTTCAATCACATTAACTTAATTTTGTATCACTTAATTATGACATAATTTGATTCATAATATATGTATCGATTTATAAGTTAATTTTCGACCTTTCAATCAAGTAATATTTAAATATAATGATGTAAAATTAATTAGACAAAGATTAGAATATTGAATTAATTAAAGTTGTCAAATTTTAAAACATTAAAAATAAGTTATATTAATTCACAAAAAAAAAGTTTAATTATTTTTTAAAATAACAATATTATTGACGTATTTATAAACAAACTCCGAACTCATTTTTTTTACATGCATAAATCAAGTATATATAATGGAGCTAAATATTTATTAACTTTTCATGAAAAGTTACAACTGAGAAGGTCTTAATATATGCAATAACGCATCTCAATTAAATCAATACCTTTTTACCATCTTCCTTATTTAATATAAACTCGTTAACTTAAATTTGAAAAGTTGTAGAATAAATTTTAATAAATATACGAAGAACTAATCTATAAATCAACTCTACTTTGTCGAGTAGGTAATAATTAAATTTTTTTATCTTAATTATATTACATAATATTTTTTAGATATTAAAATTTTATAAATTTCCTACCGCATTATATTAATTTTTTTTTACATTTTAACAATATACTTAAATATAGAAGCATATCCATTAATTTTATATAACAATACTAGCAACAATAAGAGGAAATTTAACGTAGATATTACTCGTAATTATGATTTATAAGAGATTCAAAAGTGGCGACCACGGTCCACTATCATATATATTAGCTTTTGAATTTATTTATATGTACGAATTATTAATTTAAATTTAATAAAATTATAATGGTATTAGTTATTGAATAATAGTTAATTATTCAAAAAAAATAATATAAAAGAAAAAAGCAATTACTTAAATATAAATTTTTAGTTTTTTAATAAATAAATAATTAAATAATTTATTACTTTAATAAAAATTATATATATATAAATTATTATTTTATGAGTAATAGAACTCAAATATGATATAAATTTAGTTCAATATTTATCATATTAGTATAATTACAGTTAATAATAAATCAAATATAATAAAATAATACAAATAAATATGTTTAGTTAATAATTGTATTATTATCTAATAAGTTAATCTTATATAAACACAATAGAAATGACTTAATCGAATTATTGAATGTTTTTATAAGTCATTTTGATTAAAAATATTTATATTAATCCAATATTTTTTTAACTGATATTTGCATTAACATGGAATATAATACGCTTATAATTGAATTAATTCAACCAAATCTACTCTTTAAATGAGTAAGCATGCACGTATAGATGATTATCTTTAATATGATTAAAAATGTTATTTAAAAAGTAAATGTAAAATTAATATATAATAAGTATATTTATTATAAAATCATTTTAATATTTATTGGTTTAAAAAAATCAATAAAACACATTAAAAAGGAGTTGTTGATCAAATATTGTAACATCTTTTTATATATAATGAAAAATAATTATCCAAAGATGAATGTAAAATTAATATTGGTTATTATGAAAAAAAAATTATTTATAATAATTATATTTATTATAGAAATATTTTAATATTTATTAATGTATAAGAAAAATTATCAATATTATAAAAAGAAATGGTAGTTAACCAAATATTATAGCTACTTTATTATCAAAATAATTATTCATATATTATTATAAGAATATTTTATTATTTATTATTGCAAAAACAAATTAAAAAGACTTAAAAAAAAGTTGCTCGATGAAACATTATACCCACTTTATATATATATATATATATTAATTTTTTAACCTTTATAGATTGATAATTTAAATTTAATAAATATATAATAATATTAATTATCGAGTAATAAATGTTATTGTTTTAAAGTCTTTATTTTATTAAATAAAATAAAACGTAATTTTTTAAATATAAATTTTTCATTCACTTTTGTTATAATTGAAAAACTAATATTAAAATGTTTTATAAAGTTTTTGTAGAAAGACTTAAAATAAATAAATAAATAATATATATTTTTAGTGATAAATAAATATATAATAATAACTATTTATTAATAATAAAATTCAAATACAATATAAATACAAGTGGTTTATCACGATATTGACAATAAATATATTTTTATTAATAAATAAGTTAAATATAACATAACAATATATGAACTTATTTAATTAATGTTTTCACTATCTAAGAAGGTAATCCAACATGAATGATAAACATGATTTGATTGAATTTAATGAGTATTTTTTATTAAAAATAATTTATATTAGCTTAGTGTTCTTTTGTTAATTGATATGATCTCAACATAAATATTATTAGTCTAACAAAATATAATTCGTTCATAAGTAAATTAATTGAACACTAACTAAATAAGTAATCATGAACTGTATAAATTATCAATCTTAATATAATAAATCAATTAATAAAAATATTTATTATATGAACATTTTGGTATTAATTTGTTAAAAAAAAGTAAGAAAAGGGTAAAAATTTATTTATTTATGTACAGTTTAGTATTTGTTAGTGTAAAATTTTTTAAAAAGTGGAGTTTTGATGACTCTATGAAAATAGAGTCATTAGCACACTTTTATACTTAATATTTACTTGTTTATTTAATAAATAGTATTTTTATGACAAAAAAATTAAAATATAAACTTTTTAGTGAAAATGGGTGAAAATATAATTTTTGGGAGTTTTTATGGATTTTCAATGTAGGACCAATCAGAAGCTGGCACATGGAATGCTATGTAAGCAAAGGGGCTGACTAGGCAAGCCACACAAGCATGGAAAGCGAATCACGTCACACCGCATGTGAGGAGGACGAAACATGTGCCAACTGTCATCACGACATTCAATTTGAGTTCGAAAATCGATCAATAGGTCATTGCTCTGCGCGTTCCACCCTTGAGCCACACCATTTGTTTCCACGAATCACATCGTGCCACATGTCATTGACTCCACAAGTGTTGACTTTGACTTGTCTCCCTGCCACGCATCGCTCCGTGATTCGCCCAATGAATGTTCCTACCATGTGTCTGGCTGTGATTGGCTGAAACTGTTAATTTTGCTTGTTTTGATCATAGTCCTTGATTTGAAGCTGATCAGACGGTCCAAATGGCACCTAAGCTTTATTTAAGCCCCTAATCACTCCATAAACCCTAATTAGCCTCCATTAACATAATTTTGGTCACGTTTTAGAGTTAAAAAGAGAGAAAAATAAAAAAAAATATCAAGAGACGATACAATTTTGGTGGAGGTTCAAGAGGAAATTAATTCTACAATTCAAGAGATTGATTGTTTTTCTTCTACTACTCTTTTCTTTATCAATTTTATATCTTTATTTATGAAAAAAATGAGCTTTATGAATACAATTATGTGTAATTAATTTATTAATCTAGGAATCTTATGAACCGAATTTTTACCATGTGATGATCTAAAATTTTACCCCAATTATAATTTTAATTTAATTATATTATTTAATTTGATTTTTATGCTATTAATTTTTTGGCCAATAATTTATCTATAGAGGAAATTAAATATATTTGATAGAATTATTTAATTGCTTGTCTCGATTAAATAACATGCATAATTTCTAGGTAGAAATGTATGATTTTTATGTATGTGATCCATAATTGATGAACTTAATGACTAGTATACAATTTAATTGGCATGAGAGTGTGATTAAATTAATTGCTATATGGTGTGTAGTTTACTTGAGAGAGGAATACATGCTAGATTAGATTCAATTGATCATATAATTAATTGATAATTATATTGGGGGATTTTAACGATTCACATGTTTAGAAAATTGGGGGATTAAGTATTCCTTGATATTTTCTCATAAATATTTTTGGTTACCAAATTTGATTTAATTAATTATTTCTATTTAATTGTAATTATTTTAATTTTGCTTCAATAAAATATAAAAACACCAAAAAATTGATTTTTATTATTTTTAGTTTTAAAAATTAGTTTCTAATAAAATAATCTCAGTGAAAACGATATTTTCTTATCATTATATTACTTGTTGCGATACGTATATTTGTGTATTCATTGCATATACAATTTGTGTGGCGATCAAGTTTGGTTCATAAGTGAATTGATCAAACACTTAACAAATGAGTAATCATGAACGGTACAAATTATCATACTCAATGTAATAAAAATATTATATTATATTATATTATATTATATATATATATATTGGTATTTATTGGTTTAGAAAAACTAATAAAACGTATAAATAAAGGTAAAACTTGTATTTATTATATGGAAATATTTGGTATTTATGTGTGCAAAAAACAAAAGTAAAAAAAAAAGGAAAAAAGAATTTATAATTGAATTGATCAAATACTCATTAAATGGATAATCATGAATTGTCAACTTTAATGTAATAAAAAAATTACATTATAAAAAGTAACTATTTATAAAAGTAATATTTATTATATAGATATTTTTAGTATTTATGTGTGTAAAAAATTGTCCGTTTTTTTGCATATAAAGATATATATTTTGACCCCACTAAGGGCACGCTCTCATGTCTAAACCAATTGAACAAACACATCTACTAGTCCTATTTGATGATGAGCGATGCAAGACCTTCTGCCTAGATACATCATTGGTACCGAATGAATAAGAAATTCTAGATGAGTTCTTAAGAAAAAGCACAGATGTTCACATGGTCCCATGATGAGATGTTTGGCATAGGTCCAAAAATCATAGTACACCAACATAATGTGGACCCAAAGTTTAAACCTATTAGGCAAAGGAGAAACTCATACAACCAAGAAAGATACTCTGCCATGAAAGTAGAAGTTGAAAAACTCTTGAAACTTGGGAATATAACATAAGTATACTATCCTGATGGGCTGGCCAATGTTATCTTAGTCAAAATAGCCAATGGGCAATGAAGAATGTATATAGATTTCATTTATATGAATAAGACCTGTCCAAAAGATAGTTTCCCATTGCTATTCGTAGACCAACTAGTTGACACCATTGTAAGACATGCTTGTCTTTTCCGGGTACAGTCAAATCCATATGTACGACCTTGATCAAGAATAGATACATTGCATAACCAACTAAGGATTATTTTGTTACAAAGTCATGCCTTGCGGCCTAAAAAATGCTAGTGCCACAGATTATAGAGAATATGGAACGAAGCTAAGCCCAAACAAGTGTGTGTTTGGAGTAGGTTTAGGAAAGTTCTTAGAGTTCATGGTGAACCAAAGAGGAATTGAGGCCACCCTCAAGAAAATAAAATAATTGATAGATATGCAACTTCCCAGGACTATCAAGGAAGTCTAGAGATTGATAGGGAGATTGGTTGCTCTTAACTGTTTCATTTCATAAGCAACTGACAAGTGTGCACCTATCTTCAAAGTATTACATGGGAAATCTACTTTTTTGTGGGACCAAAATTGTGAGAAAGCATTTGAAGAGTTAATGAAATATTTGAGCTATCCGTTGCTACTGGTTAGTCTATAACTAGGTGATGTCCTTATATTGTACCTAGCAGCCACAAAAACAACTGTTAGTGCAGCCTTAGTAAAGAAGTGTTTAAATCAAGGAAAAGGATATATGGTATCAGAGCCAAGGGGTTAGATTAAACTTATTAAGACATGCAGTAGTTAATATTCATTAGTATTGTTCTCTGTGTTTTCAAAACATCCATCTCTCCTTTCAGTACTAGCTTGTACTAATACATATAACTTAACTGTTCACTCTAATAGAAGAGGTAAGGTTGCTGCTGATGAACGAAAACCGGCATCGCCGATTCCCGCAAATACTTTGGTTTTAATATTTATAAAACTCTCGCAAGTGCACGAATCATTTCGTAGAAAATGATAAGTATACTCCCAAGGTCGATCTAAGGAAGGAATGTATGTGGTTTTTAACTTATTATTCAACCTTTTAAAAACGAAATTAAATCCTAAACATCCTGTCACGATAGTTTGGTTTTTGTGTTCCTAATCTAATAACATAAAATAAAACATATATACAGATTAATTAAATATAATCTAAAATCATAAAAATAAACATAGATACAAATTCAAATAATTATCTAGAAATAAACATATATACGGATTCAATAAATGTTCATGCAAATTTTTATCATTTATATTAGCGGAGTATTTATGGATATAATAACTAAATTAATTATGCTTGCTCATATTAACTAGGTTATTAAAGATATAAATTGACATTTTATTGATTCTCTCTTTTTTATATAAATACCACCTTTGGTGGGGTTAGATATTCTTTGTTAACTAAACAAATCAATTAACACCTATGGGTGGGGTTGATAACTAATATGCTTAATTAAATTAATTCCTTTTTCTAAGAGATTGAAAATGAACCATTTAAATGCCACCTTTGGTGGGGTTAGACAGTTTAAACTTTATTCAAGGTGTCCAAATTAAACCTAAGAATTTAATTATCCGAGTACTAACTTTCAAGTTTTAAAACCACTATTGAAAACATGTTGTCAATACATTTTCTCATAATAATTCTTATAAAAACTTTTGAAATAGAGTTTCACTCTAACTACCGGGCGATTGTACCAACAAATAAAAGAGCACTACTCTAAATTAGACCGGATAACTAAACCTTAAAATCTAATTTTCGGGTTTAAGTTTGTAATGAAAAATAATATATTTCTCTCTAACATTCTTAATATAAAATCTTGAATAAAAACAAAATCAATTCATTTTAAAGATTTTTACCTATTTAATATTTCGCAAGCATAACAACGTCGTTATTACATCATTTTTACTAAACAGCTAGCATAGTTAAATTTAACCACAGACAAGTTGAATATAACATGTAAGAATAAAGCATAAAAATAACTGTAAAGAAAATAAAATCCTTACAGAACTTCGACGCTATTCCCGTTGCTAGAAAACCTCCGAGCGGAATTTGCACTTCCATATATTGAATCAAAAATCTAAATTATTACAAAAACATTACAAGTTCCTCTCAAAAAGAGAAGAACACTAAACCTAAGAGAATTGAACTAAAAACTAAGAGAAAAACTAAGAAAAGCTTAGAAACTTAGAAAGAAACTAAGAGAAACTAAAAACTAAGAAATGAGAGAAAGAAAGAAGAGAGAAGTGAGTTTTGAAGGTGTGTTTTGAAGTGAATGGAAGGGGGGTATTTATAGGTGAGGATGGAGAGAAAAAATGAGTAAAAAAATGTTAAAAAAATATTAAAAAATGTAAAAACGCGTATTGGACTTGCTGATGTCATCAATGACGTCAGCATGACGTCACAGGGGCGGCTGCACGTGAAAAATGGGGCGAAAACGCGTTGGGCGCGCGGATGGGCGGCTGCTGGGCGCTGCGCGCGCGCGCTGTGGCTGTCGCTGCGCGCAGCTCGGCGCGCGTGAACAGTGCCAGCGCGCTGCGTTGCGCGCAGCTGGGCATGCCAGCGCGCGCGGGCGCGCGCGGGATGGGGCGCTGGGGCGCGCTGGGGCGCGCGCGGCTGGGCGCTGGGGCGCTGGGCTGCGCGCACGGCCGGGCTGCGACGCGCGATTTCCGTCTTTTTGACATTTTTGACCTTTTCGACCCATTTCGTCCGATTTTTCCATGTTTGTTGACCTTTTCTCACTTATTTATTGATATATTTGTGATGTATTGCTTCAAATATTCCTCTTTAAGTCTTTACATTGCGTTTTTAAGCCAAAATACCTGAAAAACAATAAAAATACCCGTGATTCCGAAAAAGACAAATTTATATAAATATATGATAAAACATATAAATATATGTATTTTTAATCAATTACAGTACATAAAATCATGGTTATTTTAGTGCTTTTTGAGCACTCATCACAACCCCCAACCAGCTTCTTGCTAGTCTCTTAGCAAGAGAAGCGATAAAAGCTAAAAATTAAACTATCCTAAATCACTTTCGTGGATTGAAACGGTTGCATTTAGCCTATGCAACAAGCCGTTAAACCCCTAGGTTGCCCTAGTGGACGAGTTTGAGTCTCGTGAGGGTTTTCAGTAATGATACCCACAAACATTGAACTAAATGTAAAGATAAAAACAATCAAATCAAAAATTAAAATTACAACACAATCAAAAATTAATTTAAGAGTAAAAGAACACAACATATCACAAAAATATCTCATACTTTTTAATCTCCTTTAAGATCATAATTAAAATCTCAAGCATAAGTTATTTTAATCTCTTTAAACAATCATGATTTTATTACAATAATTAGTCGAAAATCATTTTCATATTTCATTTCAAAAATGTATCAATTTAATTTTACCCAATTTCAGTGTCATGAATCAGTATTCGCTTCGACTCTATTCCTCACAAGTCAATACTCTCAAAGCACTGAATCCTATGGGTTCAAACACTCATACTAATTTATATGCGAAAGAGTTGATGTATAGAAATGAACTAATATGTTCGCATATGTATAAAGAATAAAGGCTCAAAGTGTTATTTTAACATTGATCTCATGAAAGGAATCGAATGTATAAATTATAAAGATATCAGATACAAAAATTATTTTCATGCATAAATCAAACTCATTAAGAAAGAATTTCAAGATATATGCTTTAACAAATGAAGAAATTGCAATGACTTTTTAGGGAATTACTTCCTATATCTTTCTTTTGTAATTAGCCTTTACTCACAACTTTGTAGGCAATGTGGGTCATAGTATGTAGATGATACTATTTTTTTATCTCTCTATTTTTATTTTTTTTTATTTTTTTATATATATATATATATATATATATATATATATATTTTTTTTTTTTTTTTTTTTTAGAGAGTCAACCCATGTACAGATTGTACATTTTTTTGGATTTTGGTGAGTGGTTAATTTTTTTTGGCTTTTCTGTTTGATCTTGGTTTAAGTAACCCCAGATATGTCTTTTTGTTTTTGTAACAGTCATGCATAAATGAGATATAAGCATATACTATCAATTTCTACTCAAATCATTTAATCTAAGCAAAAAAAATAATAATCAAAAATATATGATACTCTATTAAGATGAGAAAAAAAAATTCATACATTCAATGCTAATACCTATAGAGATCATCTAAACTTTTTGAATAAATAAGAAATGTGTTTGGAGTAGAAAAAATATATATTTCACTCTGAATAAAAGAAATTAGGCTCAAATTATATCTCACAAGGGTAGTCTCCACTAAAAAAAAAATTCATAAACACCGATTTTGGGTTTAATATAATTTCCACATTTTATCAAGAAATACTAGTTATGACAAAAACTAACTAATTATCAAAAATAATTACAAAATATTTCATGATATGTTTTCAAAAATTAATCTAACAGTACCAAAGACTTTAACTATTTACTTAAATTTGATTTAAAGATATGATACATTTTTGTGATAAATTTTTTTATATATAGCATGGTAACTTTTCACCACCCCCAACCTAGAACTTACATTGTCCTCAATGTAACAACTGTAAATTAAAGATAAAGAGAAAAGAGGAGAAAGATTACCTATTTCTTGAGAATGTGTAAGTAGTAATGAAGAAATGCAGGTGCATCCATCATATTCATCATTAAAGTGTATACAGACAGATCGCTGTGAACTTCTAACATCTCAACAAATATTTTAGTTTTAACAATTTTAAAAATTATTCACATACAAGTAAACTAAAATAAACAATAAAATTAAGTAAATAAAACAAATAACAAAAAATTACCTAACATGATGGGTTGCCTCCCATCCAGCGCTTAGTTTAACGTCTTAGCAAGACGTATCTTTTTGGTGCTAAGGGTTACTCAGCCAAATGCAATCCATTTCAGCAATGTTGTTTGGTTCTTCCACATAAGGCTTGACACGATGGCCATTAACTTTGAACGTTTTTTGTGTCTTGGAGTCCAATAGTTCTACTACTCCATGTTCAGATACCTGAACTATTTTGAATGGTCCATCCCATCTTGATCTTAGCTTTCCTGGAAACAATCTCAAACGAGAGTTAAATAAAAGAACTTTCATTCCAGGGTGAAGAGTCTTAGGAACTAGCCTCTTGTCATGATAGCGCTTAGTACGCTCCTTGTATAATTTGGCATTCTCATAGGCTTCATTCCTAATTTCTTCCAACTCATGAAGCTGGAGTACTCGTTTTTCACCTGCTTTATCTAAATCCATGTTTAGCTCTTTAATTGCCCAATAAGCCTTGTGTTCAAGTTCAACTAGAAGGTGGCACGCTTTCCCAAAGATTAACCGGTAAGGGCTCATCCCAATAGGTGTTTTGTAAGCGGTGCGGTATGCCCATAAGGCATCATTTAACTTAAATGCCCAATCCTTCCTTGAAGGACGCACAGTGCGTTCCAGTATTCCCTTGATTTGCCTATTACTTACTTCCACTAATCCGGAAGTTTGAGGATGATATGGAGTAGCTACCTTATGTGTGATGTTGTACTTGTTTAGTACTCCATCAAAGAGTTTGTTACAAAAATGGCTACCTCCATCACTTATTATAGCTCTAGGCGTTCCGAACCTACTGAATATGAAATCTTTCAAGAATTTCACAACAACATTAGCATCATTGGTTTTGGTGGGGATAGCTTCTACCCACTTGGACACATAATCCACAGCAACCAAAATGTATTGAAAACCATTAGATGGGGGAAAAGGACCCATAAAGTCAATCCCCCATACGTCAAAGAGTTCAACAACTAAATTAGATGTCAAAGGCATTTCATCTCTTTTGCTTATGTTTCCTGTTCTTTGACATCTATCACATTGTGCACAAAACATATGAGCATCTTTAAAAAGAGTGGGCCAAAAGAATCCAGACTGTAATATCTTACGGGCTGTCTTTTCTCCTCCAAAATGACCCCCACAATGAAGTTCATGACAAAAAGTCAGAATGCTCTTATGTTCTTCTTCAGGTACACATCTCCGGATGACTTGATCTTGACCAATCTTGTATAAATAAGGGTCATCCCAGAAATAGTCCTTAATAGTTTTAAAAAACCTTTTCTTCTCCTGATATGAAGTGTTAGGTCGCAAAACACCAGTGGCAAGATAGTTTACAATATCAGCGTACCATGGGTTCGGACCTATGAAAAATAACTGTTCATCAGGAAAGGTTTCAACTATATCGTCATTACTCTCATCTTTAAGAGAATTAAAGTCAGAAATCAACCTAGACAAATGGTCAGCTACTAAGTTTTCATTGCCTTTCTTATCCTTGATTTCTAGGTCAAATTCTTGTAAGAGTAAGACCCACCTGATTAACCTTGGCTTGGCATTTGGTTTACTTAATAGGTATCTTAAAGCAGCATGATCAGAATGCACAATCACTTTAGATCCTACTAAATAAGACCGAAATTTGTCTAAAGAGAATACTATAGCCAAGAATTCCTTTTCAGTGGTGGTGTAATTCATCTGGGCATCATTGAGTGTTTTGCTAGCATAGTAGATGACATGTAAACGCTTTTCCACTCTTTGTCCCAGGACTGCTCCTATTGCATAATCAGAAGCGTCACACATTATTTCAAAGGGTAAAGACCAGTTTGGTGCCATTATAACAGGGGTAGATGTGAGTTTATCTTTCAAGGTATTAAAGGAGGTAAGGCAGTCATTGTTGAAATCAAAATCAGCATCTTTGGATAGCAAGTTACATAATGGACGACTTATTTTAGAGAAATCTTTAATAAATCGTCTGTAGAATCCTGCATGTCCCAAGAAGCTTCTTATCCCCTTCACAGATGTAGGGGGAGGTAGTTTGGATATCAATTCAACTTTTGCCTTATCAACTTCAATACCCTTGTTTGAAATTATATGTCCTAAAACTATCCCTTGTTGAACCATAAAATGACTTTTCTCCCAACTAAGGGTTAGATTGCATTCAATGCATCTTTCTAAAACCAAAGTCAATTTATGTAAGCAATCATCAAATGAGTTCCCAAAGACAGAGAAATCGTCCATGAAAATCTCAATGAATTTTTCCACCATGTCCGAGAAAATGGATATCATGCATCTCTGGAACGTGGCAGGGGCATTGCATAACCCAAATGGCATTCTGCGAAAAGCAAATGTCCCAAAAGGACATGTAAATGTGGTCTTTTCCTGATCTTCTGGTGCTATGGGTACTTGATAATATCCAGACAGTCCATCCAAAAAACAGTAAAATTCGTGCCCAGCTAATCTTTCCAACATTTGATCAATGAATGGAAGAGGAAAGTGATCCTTTTTCGTATATAAATTTAGTTTCCTAAAATCTATACACATTCTCCATCCAGTGATTATTCTAGTGGGCACTAATTCACTTTTGTCATTCTTAACAACTGTTATCCCAGATTTCTTTGGTACCACATGCACTGGACTAACCCACTTACTATCTGCAATAGGGTAGATAATCCCTTCTTCTAATAATTTAAGAATTTCCTTCTTAACTACCTCTTGCATGTTTGGGTTTAGTCTTCTTTGGGCCTCTCGTACAGGTTTAGCACCGTCCTCCAAGTTGATCTTGTGCATACACATTGTTGGACTAATGCCTCTTATATCCCCTATACTCCAACCTATAGATTTCTTAAACTGTTTAAGCACTTTGATGAGTTCCTTTTCTTGTGGTTTGGTCAAGGTTGAAGAAATTATCACTGGATAAGTTTCCCCTTCTCCCAAAAACACATATTTTAAGTGCTCAGGTAAGTCTTTGAGTTCAAGTTCAGGTGGATTGGCCTCTTTAATAGATGAAGAACTGGGTAGATTTAAAAGTGTACTAGATTTTGTCATCACTTCATTATTGTCTAGTTGTTCAAGGTACCCCTTTATTTCCTCATCTACATCTTCTTCAACCTTTTCAAGTGTAAGAACGGTTTCAAGCTTGTCTTCTATTCTGGTTCGGAAAAAGGTGTTTTGGACAAGATTATCCAAAGGATCAACATCGAATATTTCATCGATGGCAGAAATAGAAGGGAAAGGTGAAGAATCAAAAACTTTAAAATGAACAGTCTCTCCTAAGACTGTCATTGTCAAATTTCCATCTTGGACATCAATAATAGTTTTAGTAGTTGCCATAAATGGTCTACCAAGCAATATTGTGTGCTCTCTGTCCAATGCTGGATTTTCTTGCATATCCAGAACCACAAAGTCAACAGGTATTATCAGTTTGTCTACCTGTACCAAAACATCCTCAACTATTCCCTCTGGATATTTAAGAGATCTATCTGCAAGTTGAAGGGACATAGTTGTGGGTTTTAAATCCCCTAGATTGAGTTGTAAGAATATAGAGTAGGGCATCAAATTTATACTAGCACCTAAATCAAGCATTGCTTTAGCAACCTTCTTATCCCCCATAGTTATGTTTATAATAAAACTTCCAGGGTCTTTCAACTTAGGGGGTAGTTTGTGCTGAAGTACAGCGCTAGAAATTTCTGATACTACTACTCGTTCATTCTGTTCATACCTCCTTTTCTTAGTGTTCAATTCTTTGAAAAACTTGGCATATGAGGGCACATTCATGATCACTTCTAATAGTGGTAAATTGATATTTACTTTAGAGAGCATATTAAAAAGATCATTGAATTGCTTATCTTGTTTGGATTCTTTCAACCGGTGGGGAAAAGGTACTTGTATCTGGTGTGGTTCTGTTGTCTTTTGAATTTTGGGGGTGTCAGATGACCCCCCAATGAGTTTTTCAGAAGGCTTGTTAAGTTTAACACTTGTCTCTCCTTTTTGCGAGATTAGAATATCGCCTTCTTTGTTACCGGAACTACAAGGTAGATTGTTAGAGATTTCAGGTAAACTGGTATTGACTACCTTACCACTTCGAAGGGTTCTAACATCCTTTGCTTGTTCTGGTTGACTGGGCAACTTTCCTGGTTCTTTCTTTTGCATTTGTTCAGCCAGTTGCCCAACTTTAGATTCAATCCTTTTAACCGAAGCCTCCATGGTGTTCAACCTTTGATTAGTCATCAATTGGTTGTCACGACTAACTTGAATAAAAGCATTCAAGCTATCTTCTAAGGTTGGCTTAAAAGATTGGCTTGGTGGGTAAGGGTGGTTGTTATCTGACCTTAGTGTTGGATATTGGGTGTAGGCTGGGTGATTATAGGTGTTTGGATGATATCTTTGAAAAGATTGAACTTCCTCTATGGCATCGACACTAGAATCACAAGTATTTGAACAATTATGAGTACCATGCCCAATTGAACAACACACTTCACATACCTCTTGATTTGAAATTTGGTGGGAAGTGAGGAATTTCACTTGTTTAGTCAATTCAGCAAGTTGCAAGGTTATCTCATTATCAGAGCCGACTTCATTGACCTTTGCTTTCCTTCTACCACCTCTTTGTTGGGAATTAGAACCCAACAGCTCATAAAGATTATAGGTTTCCTCTGCGGTCTTTTCTCCTACAGCACCTCCAGCAGCATTATCAACCATGTATTGACTCTGTAGTGTCAATCCATCATAAAAGAATTGGTTTTGTAGCTGTAAGGGAAAGCTATGATTTTGACATTGAATGAAAAGGAGTTTGAATCGTTCCCAAGCTTCATGAAAGGGCTCTTCATTCATTTGAGAAAATGTTGCTATCTTTGTTCTTAGATCAACAGTCTTTTGATGGGAATAGAACCTACCCATAAAAATTTCATAGACTGCCTCCCAAGTTTTAAGAGAACCTGACTGTAGAGTAATGAACCATGACCAAGCTTTATCTTTGAGAGTGTAAGGAAAACACCTCATCCTAAGTTGATCTTCATTAATTGCATGTAGTGGAAAGGTTTGGACAATAGCATAGAATTCTCGAATGAAATGCAAAGGGTCTTCATTAGGGATACCGTAAAAGGAAGGCAACAAAGAATAATGAATCTTTTTCAATTCATAATTCCTTGCAGCCTCTTGTAATTGGATACCGGAAGTTACATTGCCAATGATTGGCATTGTATATTCTTTCATCTTTTTCCGCCTATCTTCAGCATCTCCCATGGTTGTTTGTAGTTGAAAATGATCCTCCTCCTATTGTGTATCAACATTTTGCTTTTAGTAGATATCTCTAAGAAATATGTATAACTTGATAAAACGTAAAAGCAAAAAGTGCAAGGAACCTAATATTTTTTTTTTTTTTTTTTTTTTTAAATTTAAGCGAATGGACAGAATTTTTGAAACAAACGAATTTTATTTCATCTGAATTTTTATTACACGCAAACTAAAACAAAGGAAAATACAATAATGGGTGACCTCCCATACAGGACTAAAATTTAGCGTCTTCTAGTAAGACGTTGCTTGGAGATTACAGAATGAAAAACTCAATGTCTCCTCTTCATTGAATTAGTCTTTGCCTTTTTGCAAATGTTCAACTAACTGTTCAACTTGAACTTCCACCTTTTTGATAGAAGCTTCCACAGAGTCCAACCGTTGATTGGTTTTAGATTGATTATCCCTACAGACTTGAATAAAAGAATTCAAGTTGTCCTCCAGGGTTGGTTTATTGGGAATGCTTCTTGGAATAGGTGGGTGGAATTGCTGACCTGCCTGGTTTGAGCCTTGAGTGAAAGGAGGGTTGTTTTGCCTCCAAGAGAAATTTGGATGACTTCTCCACCCAGGATTATAGGTATTTGAGTTGGGATCAAACCTTGGTCTCTGTTGATATGCTCCCAACACATTGACCTGTTCAGGTCCAGTTGTTTCTCCTTGATATGGACAGGCTTCAGTACCATGTCCCATGTTGCTATACAAACCATATTGATCATTATTGGTGTTGGTTTGTGTAGCGAGAAGGGCAACTTGCTTAGTCAGTTGAACAAGTTGTTGTTGAACTTCATTACTGGAGTCGATTTCATGAACTCCAGTTTTTCTCACTCGGGAGCTTTTCTGTTGGGAATTAGCACCCAACATCTCAAAGAGGTTATACGTCTCTGAGGCAGTCTTTTCTCCTATTGCTCCTCATGCAGCGTTGTCGACAATGAACTGACATTGTTGTGTAAGTCCATCGTAAAAGAATTGGTTCTGCAACTGCAGGGGAAAGCTATGATGGGGACACTGAGTGAGAAACATCTTGAACCTATCCCAAGCTTCATGGAATGGTTCTCCATCCATCTGAGAGAAAGTAGCAATCTTTCCTCTCAACTCTGATGTTTTTTGATGGGAATAGAATTTTCCCATGAATTTATTGTAAATGTTACCCCATGTCATCAGAGAACCTGGGGGAAGTGACATCAACCAAGCTTTGGCCTTATCCTTTAGAGTGTAGGGAAAACATCTCATCCTAAGTTGATCCTCGTTTAGAATACCGAGGGGGAATGTTTGGACCGTAGCATAGAAATCTCTCATAAAGGAAAGAGAATCTTCATTAGGTAACCCATAAAAGGAAGGAAGCATAGAAAAATGAATATTTTTAAGGTCGTAATTCCGAGCAGCCTCCCCCAACTGGATAGCGGCAGTTGCCGTGCCTATTACCGGTCTTGCAAACTCTTTCATTGTGGTTTCCCTAATATGTTGGTTTTCCTCCATTTCTTTTGGTTCTAGTAAAGGATTAAGACTTGGTTCTATGTTTGGCTCAAAAACAGGTTGATGGGTAGAATCCAGTTTTGTTGACACTTGTTTAAATTTATGAAATTTATTTACATATGGTGTAAGGGGGTTTCCTAAGGATCTCCTACCACGCATAGACTATTGTAAACGTAAATTTAAAACTCCTGTCAACAAAATAAAAAAAAAATTTAGATAAAATTTACATGTTATTTTATACAAAACACTAAACAAAACTAGTTAAACCCTAAAAAAAAAAAAAAAAAATTTTTTTATTTTTTTTTATTTTTTTTTGTAACATAATTAGTATTAACCAAGAGTGCTCCCAGGAAAGAATGGTGGTGCAAACGGCACCTTAAATACCATTCTCCTAGCCAGAGCAACGTTCCCAGGAAAGACTAGTGGCACAAAGGCTTCCAAGAACTAGTCTCCTAGACAGAACTCCCTTAGATTTTTACTTTTTATGTTATTTAGTTAATTAGGTATAAATTCAAGTAATGTTTTTTTTTGGTTTTTTTTTTTTACTATTTATGAACGGTAAATTTTTTTACTTCAAATTTCAAATTTCTAAATTATTTTAAAAAAAAAATTATTATTATTTTTTTTATTTTTTATTTTTTATTTTTTTTTATTTTTTTATTTTTTTATTTTGTTTTTATTATGAATTTTGAAATTTGATTATTATTAAAATATCACAATTATTTACAGCACAAAAATGTTTTTAAAATTTTGATAAATAATTTAAAAACGCTATTCCTTCCCCGGCAACGGCGCCAAAAACTTGATGAACGAAAACCGGCATCGCCGATTCCCGCAAATACTTTGGTTTTAATATTTATAAAACTCTCGCAAGTGCACGAATCATTTCGTAGAAAATGATAAGTATACTCCCAAGGTCGATCTAAGGAAGGAATGTATGTGGTTTTTAACTTATTATTCAACCTTTTAAAAACGAAATTAAATCCTAAACATCCTGTCACGATAGTTTGGTTTTTGTGTTCCTAATCTAATAACATAAAATAAAACATATATACAGATTAATTAAATATAATCTAAAATCATAAAAATAAACATAGATACAAATTCAAATAATTATCTAGAAATAAACATATATACGGATTCAATAAATGTTCATGCAAATTTTTATCATTTATATTAGCGGAGTATTTATGGATATAATAACTAAATTAATTATGCTTGCTCATATTAACTAGGTTATTAAAGATATAAATTGACATTTTATTGATTCTCTCTTTTTTATATAAATACCACCTTTGGTGGGATTAGATATTCTTTGTTAACTAAACAAATCAATTAACACCTATGGGTGGGGTTGATAACTAATATGCTTAATTAAATTAATTCCTTTTTCTAAGAGATTGAAAATGAACCATTTAAATGCCACCTTTGGTGGGGTTAGACAGTTTAAACTTTATTCAAGGTGTCCAAATTAAACCTAAGAATTTAATTATCCGAGTACTAACTTTCAAGTTTTAAAACCACTATTGAAAACATGTTGTCAATACATTTTCTCATAATAATTCTTATAAAAACTTTTGAAATAGAGTTTCACTCTAACTACCGGGCGATTGTACCAACAAATAAAAGAGCACTACTCTAAATTAGACCGGATAACTAAACCTTAAAATCTAATTTTCGGGTTTAAGTTTGTAATGAAAAATAATATATTTCTCTCTAACATTCTTAATATAAAATCTTGAATAAAAACAAAATCAATTCATTTTAAAGATTTTTACCTATTTAATATTTCGCAAGCATAACAACGTCGTTATTACATCATTTTTACTAAACAGCTAGCATAGTTAAATTTAACCACAGACAAGTTGAATATAACATGTAAGAATAAAGCATAAAAATAACTGTAAAGAAAATAAAATCCTTACAGAACTTCGACGCTATTCCCGTTGCTAGAAAACCTCCGAGCGGAATTTGCACTTCCATATATTGAATCAAAAATCTAAATTATTACAAAAACATTACAAGTTCCTCTCAAAAAGAGAAGAACACTAAACCTAAGAGAATTGAACTAAAAACTAAGAGAAAAACTAAGAAAAGCTTAGAAACTTAGAAAGAAACTAAGAGAAACTAAAAACTAAGAAATGAGAGAAAGAAAGAAGAGAGAAGTGAGTTTTGAAGGTGTGTTTTGAAGTGAATGGAAGGGGGGTATTTATAGGTGAGGATGGAGAGAAAAAATGAGTAAAAAAATGTTAAAAAAATATTAAAAAATGTAAAAACGCGTATTGGACTTGCTGATGTCATCAATGACGTCAGCATGACGTCACAGGGGCGGCTGCACGTGAAAAATGGGGCGAAAACGCGTTGGGCGCGCGGATGGGCGGCTGCTGGGCGCTGCGCGCGCGCGCTGGGGCTGTCGCTGCGCGCAGCTCGGCGCGCGTGAACAGTGCCAGCGCGCTGCGTTGCGCGCAGCTGGGCATGCCAGCGCGCGCGGGCGCGCGCGGGATGGGGCGCTGGGGCGCTGGGGCGCGCTGGGGTGCGCGCGGCTGGGCGCTGGGGCGCTGGGCTGCGCGCACGGCCGGGCTGCGACGCGCGATTTCCGTCTTTTTGACATTTTTGACCTTTTCGACCCATTTCGTCCGATTTTTCCATGTTTGTTGACCTTTTCTCACTTATTTATTGATATATTTGTGATGTATTGCTTCAAATATTCCTCTTTAAGTCTTTACATTGCGTTTTTAAGCCAAAATACCTGAAAAACAATAAAAATACCCGTGATTCCGAAAAAGACAAATTTATATAAATATATGATAAAACATATAAATATATGTATTTTTAATCAATTACAGTACATAAAATCACAGCTGGGCATGCCAGCGCGCGCGGGCGCGCGCGGGATGGGGCGCTGGGGCGCGCTGGGGCGCGCGCGGCTGGGCGCTGGGGCGCGCGCGGCTGGGCGCTGGGGCGCGCGCGGCTGGGCGCTGGGGCGCTGGGCTGCGCGCACGGCCGGGCTGCGACGCGCGATTTCCGTCTTTTTGACATTTTTGACCTTTTCGACCCATTTCGTCCGATTTTTCCATGTTTGTTGACCTTTTCTCACTTATTTATTGATATATTTGTGATGTATTGCTTCAAATATTCCTCTTTAAGTCTTTACATTGCGTTTTTAAGCCAAAATACCTGAAAAACAATAAAAATACCCGTGATTCCGAAAAAGACAAATTTATATAAATATATGATAAAACATATAAATATATGTATTTTTAATCAATTACAGTACATAAAATCATGGTTATTTTAGTGCTTTTTGAGCACTCATCAGCTGCAGTAATGCATAGATCCGGGTGAAGGGTTGTAAGTCCCGCTTAAGCCGTGTGAAAGGCGTTCAGGGCATTAATACCTTATAAATACCGGTGGTTTAGCAAACGACCAATTCTAGTAGGTAAGTGTTATAAGTTATAAGTGTTCTTATAAGAGATAGAACAAGAACTTAAATGTTAAATATTTCATGCATTGATAGTTTAAAATAATTCCATGACTCAAATTTCATGACATATACTCTGTATCTTGTTTGTTATTCATAGACTTGCAATTTATTGATTAAGAATCGTATTTAACATACAATACATATTATATTGGTGATTAGTTTATCCATATTTGTTTACAATTTTAATTTTAATTTTTAAACATGTCGCATAAAAACAATTCAGCATCATCACCTTTACTTAATAAAATTTCATCATCTTCTTCTAAGAAGTCATACATTACCAATAGTAACGAGGTTACTATTGAAAATTTTGAAAAATCAATTGATCGTTGGAAAGTTCCAAGGATCAGTAAAGATCAAATTTATCAAAAGAAGTTAAAAAATCTTTTCAAAACAGATTACATTATTAAAACTGAAGAAAGGGATCTTCAACTTTCATTACCTTTTGAATCAATCCAACTTCTTTCAAAAGAATCATTACAAAAACATTATGATTCAAAATTCAAATATGTGCATATAGGCCTAGTCCAGATTGGATTAAGACCTTTAACCCGACTAGGGTTAAGTTCATCAATACTAGCAGTCTTAAGGGATACTAGGTTAACAGATTTCAAGGAATCTTTATTAGGAACGGTAGAAACAGGTTTAGGTTTAGGACCTATATCTTTTAACTGTTTTCCGAACATAGTAGCATCTATTACAGATCCCCAAATATTAAAAACATTAACTCTTCAAATACAAACTCATAATACTAATGTGTTACCAGGAACAATTACGGTAGCCTTATTATTTAGAGTACATTATAAGATTATGACGACCAGTTGGGACATAAAAAATATTCATAACTCTACTAAAGGAGAAACCTTATTATTACAAACAGATTTGTCTAGGTCCAACATTACAATACCTAGACCAATTAGTTGGGATAGCGTAGTATACCCAGATAGGTGGCTACTAAAAGGAATCTGCCAACCAACATCTGAAACTCATCACCAGGAAGTAGCTGAACAACACACAGAACTTTCTGAAATAATAAAATATAAAAATGGAAATATTGAAATAGGATTCAATAGATCTTCATCAATGAGATGCTCTTCGAGTGCCTCAGATTTGTCAGAAATGGATTTCCCATTCAAACAAAACCCTAGGTCATCAACATCTGATTTACTTAGGAAAACAAAACTCAAAGGAGTAGACTGTAGTACCCAGGTACCCAGACCAGTATACACTGTTGAGTCTGAGATGAGTGAATCACCTCAGTTATCACCCATATTCCCTTCATCACCAACTCAATCATTAGCAACTAGCCAAGAACCTAGGATTAATGAATTGAATGTAATAACATTTGACCAGGACCAGGAAGAACCTTTACATCCAAGGATTCTCAGAATGGATCTGTATGAGCGACACCATAAACCCATAAAATATTGGTTCTATAATACACACTCAGAAAAAGCTAGGCATTGTTGCTATAGAAAACATGAGCGTTATATTAAAGAACATAACAATTATATAGGTTTTATAGATTGGCTAAAAATCTATAGAAAATCAAAAGGACTAGCATCTGTAGTCATTGACCAAACCAAGTATTCCTTTGTTAACAAAATAAACAAAGAAGAAGAATCAATAGATACTATGGTTGACCTTAGCCAGGAAGACATAATAGAATCATCATCACCACAAGTTAACCCTGAACCAGTTAGCCTAATATCAATAATGCAACCATTAGAAATATTACCAGATCATATGGTTACCCAAATCCAGGATAACATAGATAGATCCTCATCAATAGATAACCATAAACAGGTTTGCATAGAACCATTAGTTGACCTTAAGTCAGGTAAAACAGTAAAACCTGTTGACTTAGTCAAACCATCAACGATCTTAGTAGGTAACCTACCAGTTACCATTCAGGATCCAAAACAAAAACCAATAGCCATAGAACCTATAGCTATAGTTCCACATTATAAATTATTCCCTTCAATTAGTGTCTCGGATGTCACAGAGGCTGACTTCGATATGCTTTTAGAAAATGAACCAGTAGAGCCATTAACTACAGAATTAGTAGTCTTGACTCCACAGATTAAAACCTTTTCAGAAATTAAACCTAGCGAAATCACATTAGATGACTTCGATAAGTTTTTAGAAGAAACGGATGATCTAGTTAACGAAGTTAACATGATCAAAACAAAAAAGAAGTTACCCATATGGGAAACTCCAGAAGGATCGGTTGAAGCTGAACATCCTCCATTAAGACCTATTACCATCCCTTACCAGGATAGTCAGGTAGAAGCATTTCCTCTCAAGAACCCTCAAGAGAACCAGGCAACCAACCTCAAAAACATAGTTACCCAAAATAACTATACCAACATAAGCCTAAATACTTTAGGAAAACAATTAATTAGGATAGAGAAAAATCTAAAAATAGATATTCCTTCTACCTCTTATCAAACAACAGATAGAATAGTTAAGAACCCTATCTTCAAACCATTCCAGGTTTCCAAACCAGCCCAGGAAGAAATTACATCAAAATTTGAAAAACTTCAAAATTGGAATAACACCCTAAGATCCCAATTAGAAGACCAATTTTCAAACAAAATAGGAATAATTGTTCCTGAGTCACCAGTGACTTCAAAATCAACCCATAAACCATTACAAGATCTTAGCATTCTTAGCAAACTAGGATCTGAAGTATCATCAGAGGATAGTGATTCTGAATCCATTCTAGAACCAATTCCTCACCTACAAAAATTAGCTTGGCAAGAACCTAGCCCAGTTAGGTATCCTCACACCATAGGAACCCAACCTAGTCAGCTTGGCCAATCAAAATATAATGCATCTTCTATCTATGTTTGGAACATTGATGGAATGACTGATCATGAGATATTAAATATCTTACAGCAAATGACCATGGCGTCAAATGCTTATAAAACCCAAATTGGTACAACTGATAAAACAGTTGTTGAATTACTAATAGCTGGCTTCTCAGGCCAACTAAAAGGGTGGTGGGATCACCATCTTTCAAAACAACAACAGTCAGATATTACCAATGCAATATTGACTGACGAGTATGGTACCCCCATACTTTCCCATCAAGGAGCTCCTATACAGGATGCAGTCTCCACGCTACTCTTTACCATATCACATCATTTTATGGGGGATCCATCCCATTTAAAAGATAAAAACGCTGATCTTCTTTCTAACATAAAATGTAGGAAGATGAGTGATTTTCAAAATTATAAAACTACATTCATGTCTAGAGTTATGTTAAGAGATGACTCTATTCAACCATTCTGGAAGGAGAAATTCCTAGCTGGACTTCCTCCACTCTTAGGTGAGAAAACCAGAAACAAAATCCACGAAACCTATGGGAATCATATCATCCCTTATGATCAACTGACCTACGGTCAGCTCATCAGTTTTGCTCAAAACCAGGGTCTTCAAATTTGTCAAGATTTGAAAATCCAAAAACAAATGAAATTGGAACTTAAAATGCCCAAAAGAGAAATTGGATCATTCTGCAAACAGTTTGATAGTAATCTCTCTATTGAAAAAACCTGTGAGGGAACTTGCAGTAAAACTAAATCAAACCCTTATAAGGAATCAAATAAAACTTATAAGAAATTTTCAAAATCAAGAAAACCTTTCTTTGAAAAAAGAATGAATTTCTACAACAAACCTTATAAAAGAAATTTTAATAAGGAATCAAAACAACATAAAAAACCCTTTAAAAATTTTAAAGAGTTTAAATGTTATAAATGTGGCAAGAAAGGTCACACAGCTAGTTTCTGCAAGATGTCTAAAAAACTCCATGAATTAAAACTTGAAGAAGACACCTATGCTAAGATATCTGCCCTAATGGTAGATACATCATCATCTGAGTCTGACCAATGGTCAAGCGACGAATCTAATCCCCAGGATGATGAATTTGCAACCAGCAATTCGGATTCCTCCATTAAAAATATTAATGTACTAACTAAGGATGAAGATGAACAACTTCAAGAAACAATCCTTAAGTTAAATGATCCATCAATAACCAAACTTTACGTAGAATATCTAAGTACATGTTTGGCCAAATCACAATCAATTAAAAAAAATTCTGAACTTCCAAATACCAGCACAGGCTATTACAACCTCACTGCTGTTCTGGAAAGAAAGAACAAAGCCATCACACCAGAAAGTCAAATTCAAGACTTAAAAATTGAAATCAAAACTATTAAACTGGAACTCCACCAGCTTAAAGAAAAATTAAAAGAATACGACATTAAGTTTCAACTACTTAATAATGGAGAAAAAAATATCAACTTATGTGAGTGATTCTGATGATGATCTTACTCCCAATAATCAAGAAATCCAAAATTTGAGAAAAATTACCACCAGGAAATATAAAATCAATATAACATTAATATTCCCTGACGAATCAAAACTAGAAACCATTGCCCTGTTTGACACAGGGGCTGACCTAAATTGCATCATACCATCAATAGTTCCCAGAAGGTTTTATAAACCAACTGAAGAACGACTTAATTCAGCCAATAAATCTCAAATGAGTATTATTGGAAAAACTGAGATATCTATCCAAAAAGGATCATACCTTATCAACAGCCCATTTGTCATAGTATCTGACAAATGGGCTGTTGATAAGGTATGATCCTTTTTGGATAGATATCTCAGTTTTTCCAATAATACTCATTTGAGATTTATTGGCTGAATTAAGTCGTTCTTCAGTTGGTTTATAAAACCTTCTGGGAACTATTGATGGTATGATGCAATTTAGGTCAGCCCCTGTGTCAAACAGGGCAATGGTTTCTAGTTTTGATTCGTCAGGGAATATTAATGTTATATTGATTTTATATTTCCTGGTGGTAATTTTTCTCAAATTTTGGATTTCTTGATTATTGGGAGTAAGATCATCATCAGAATCACTCACATAAGTTGATATTTTTTCTCCATTATTAAGTAGTTGAAACTTAATGTCGTATTCTTTTAATTTTTCTTTAAGCTGGTGGAGTTCCAGTTTAATAGTTTTGATTTCAATTTTTAAGTCTTGAATTTGACTTTCTGGTGTGATGGCTTTGTTCTTTCTTTCCAGAACAGCAGTGAGGTTGTAATAGCCTGTGCTGGTATTTGGAAGTTCAGAATTTTTTTTAATTGATTGTGATTTGGCCAAACATGTACTTAGATATTCTACGTAAAGTTTGGTTATTGATGGATCATTTAACTTAAGGATTGTTTCTTGAAGTTGTTCATCTTCATCCTTAGTTAGTACATTAATATTTTTAATGGAGGAATCCGAATTGCTGGTTGCAAATTCATCATCCTGGGGATTAGATTCGTCGCTTGACCATTGGTCAGACTCAGATGATGATGTATCTACCATTAGGGCAGATATCTTAGCATAGGTGTCTTCTTCAAGTTTTAATTCATGGAGTTTTTTAGACATCTTGCAGAAACTAGCTGTGTGACCTTTCTTGCCACATTTATAACATTTAAACTCTTTAAAATTTTTAAAGGGTTTTTTATGTTGTTTTGATTCCTTATTAAAATTTCTTTTATAAGGTTTGTTGTAGAAATTCATTCTTTTTTCAAAGAAAGGTTTTCTTGATTTTGAAAATTTCTTATAAGTTTTATTTGATTCCTTATAAGGGTTTGATTTAGTTTTACTGCAAGTTCCCTCACAGGTTTTTTCAATAGAGAGATTACTATCAAACTGTTTGCAGAATGATCCAATTTCTCTTTTGGACATTTTAAGTTCCAATTTCATTTGTTTTTGGATTTTCAAATCTTGACAAATTTGAAGACCCTGGTTTTGAGCAAAACTGATGAGCTGACCGTAGGTCAGTTGATCATAAGGGATGATATGATTCCCATAGGTTTCGCGGATTTTGTTTCTGGTTTTCTCACCTAAGAGTGGAGGAAGTCCAGCTAGGAATTTCTCCTTCCAGAATGGTTGAATAGAGTCATCTCTTAACATAACTCTAGACATGAATGTAGTTTTATAATTTTGAAAATCACTCATCTTCCTACATTTTATGTTAGAAAGAAGATCAGCGTTTTTATCTTTTAAATGGGATGGATCCCCCATAAAATGATGTGATATGGTAAAGAGTAGCGTGGAGACTGCATCCTGTATAGGAGCTCCTTGATGGGAAAGTATGGGGGTACCATACTCGTCAGTCAATATTGCATTGGTAATAATTGTATTGGTGTACTCTCACCAATATAATATGGATAAACACATATATATATATATATATGTCTATAATGTGTATGAAAGAGATAAAATCAATAAATTTATGTGAGAGTACACCAAAAGTGTACTGTAGAGATCTACCCAAGTCCTCTATAAGTGACTTAGGTACAAAAGAAACATCAAGTCTAGAATATGTTTCAATGGCTCATAGGCCATTGAGATTCAAAAAATGCTCAAAAGTCCAGATTATGTTCTAAATCCTCTTAGGTTATGAAGATTCACACAATGCCTAAAAGATATACAACCAAGAGGTGAATGCAGGCCAAGAACACCCATAATAGAAGTTCAGAAAGGTCATTTCTATACATGACCAGGGTTGCCACCTCTACATATCATCTCATTCTAAGGCTCTAAATATAATGATAGTCTTGTAAGGATAAAGAGTAGCATATGATGCTACATATGAAGAAAATGTATGGGCTAGAAACAACACCTTACTATAATAGAAGGATAAACAATGCTTCACCAACACTTTTATTCAAATAAAATATTTTTTGCAAGTACATAGGCCATGTATGGCTACACTTATAAGATTCAATAGGACATAAAGTCTACAATCAAAAGAAGAAGCAGGCATGAGCTACTGATGCACAAATTTTATATTAAAAGCTCACAAGTGCACAAATCACTTATAATAAGTGACAAGCATACTCTGAAGGTTGTCTGTTAAGGAATTGCAGTGTTTTAAAAGTTAAATAAGTTTCTAATATAATTAAGAAAAAAATTCCTAAACACTTTAATAGTTGTTGGTTGGTAGAAAAGAAATGTATATTTTAAATTAATTTAATATCTAAAGAAAGTAAGTAAATGAAAGCGAGTAAATTAAAGCAAGTAAACTAAACTATAGTTGAATTTTAGATGATGGATGAATATGATATTTTAGCAAATATAACCCTTCTTGAAAAGAACGAATTAAGTGATTTAAATACAAACTAGATTTATTGAATTTTTTTCTTTTTAAATAAGCAAACCCCCAATAATCATGGTGAGTCCCTAAAAATATTTAATTAATCAATAACTTCCTTACCTAGTCTTCAAATTGATTAATTGGAAAACTAAGGAAAATATATAAACCAAGATTCTTAAGTAATTAATACTTTCCTTGGTCGAGCTTAAAATTAATTACTTAGTAAAAATATGGTGAATATATTGTTTAATTAGAAATCAAGATTTGAACTATCATTAATTTATAATAAAAGATATTTTTTAACCATATAATTTAATACAAATCAATGAAATTATATTAAACTCTTATTCATTATGTACAACTAAGCATAGATGACTATCTAATGTGTAATTCTAAAATATTTTCTTTAATTATAAATTAAGACGTAGCCCATTATTAATTTATAATTAAAGATCTAAAGATTATGAACAATATATAAATCTAAAATTTTTATTTATTTAAACCACAAAATTTTTCTTCTAATGATTGGAAGCAGAAACTAAAATTGTATATTACAAAATTAACCAATCATAGCTAAATTAACAAAATTCAGTTCAACTATGAAAGACATCAGATTACAGATAGAAAAATAAAATAAAATGATAAAATACCCCTTCTTGTTGAAGACGATTTCAGATATCTGAATAAGTTGTCACTGCATCTCCAGATCCTTAGATCTTCTTCAAAATAAGGAGGTTTTCTCTATGTATCTATATATGGTGGAGTAGCAATGGGAGTTGGATCTAAATTATAAACTAACACTATGGATGACATATTCTTTGTATATTGATAGCTGCCTAACCTAATGAATATATTAACCTATTTATAAGAAAAACTGATATACAAGGGTTAGAGTTTAAAAATAATATTGCGTGCCATAATATGCTTTTTTATCACTCTATAACACAAAACCAAAACACATTTACACCATTAAACTCAAGAGGATTGTACCACAAAACACATTTTATTTGATCATGGCATGAAAAGTTCAACATGCTCCGTATATTTTCCCGAGAGCTGACCACCGTGGCACACATTTTCTTCACTGTGGCATGCATTGTATATGTTGAATTTTTCTTGTGTCCCTTACACATTGGTTGGTTCTTGATGTAAGGCTTACATGCGTTAGTACTTTTAGCTTTTAGGGTGCTATTTGAGTGTTGCAATTATGTATCTTCATATGTTGACATTATTTACCTCTTTTGAAGCTAAAAATATCTAAAATACAACAAAACATACATGTAATTTTGAAAATAAAGATTTGCATGAATAATAAAATAAAATGCTACAATCAAACCTATTCATTGCAAATACACATAGTAAAATCACAAAATATGATTGCTTTTCAAGAACTTATCAGTTTCCTAGGCTTGAAAAATCCTAGAGCCCTCGGTACTTAGCACTCAGGTAAAGAATGTACCCTTAAAAAGGTGGTAAATAAGAAACAACCCTACAGGTAAGTGTTGGCCATAAGGCCTATACCACCAATAGTCTATAGAAGTTGGGCATATATAGTGACTATGAAGATGCACCTTTTCATATATTGTGCCATCTGGGATAAAGCTTATATGGAGAGCAACTTAACTTGGTCTAATTGCCTCTTAGTTAGACTTAGACCTTAAAAAGGGACCATTGCTCGAGAGCTCTGCCACCATAGTATTTAACAACCCTTAGTATCTTATCGTGGAATCTACCTTTGCAAAATGCAGTAACTAAGAAACAACCCAATGATAGGTTTGAGAAAGTTGAATGCATTAAGTTACAACTAGGACAAACCCTAATAATTGGTTGTGTAGTCCAGGATAAAAGTAATGCAAAGATGCATCCCAACTTACGAATCTCCAACCTCAATGCCTACACTACCACACAACTTAGCTAAGTGAAATAAAATATTTAGTATCCAACCAGGGGTATACACCCCTACCAAGGTAGTGAATAAGATGTATCCCAATAGGTAAGCTTTGTGCTTTTAGGGCCAAGTCATTAAATTAATTCTAGAAGATTAATAAGTTAGCCATATGGTTTAGGCCAAAACAAACACAATAAAGCCTGAATAAAAAAATAAGGCCATAAGTATAAGTTAAACGTCACACAAACATCAAAGCCATCGGTCTTCCAATGAAGCCAATACATGGTCAAAAGATCAAACCATCATCTATCTAGGTAAACCAGAATCCTGAGGTTTAACCAGTCAAGATTACAATCGACTAAGAGTGTGGCCAATCAAGAAGTGGCTAGCTTGAAAAGTGGTTAGTCAACTTGGAAGTGACCTTATAGAAATGTGGCAAACGATTCAGGATATGGTAGACCCTAAATATGGTCGATTACCCAGGAAATGGCCCCAATAGGAAATGGTCAGCCAGTAAGGAATGTGGTTGACCTTCCAAAAAATGACTAACTAGGGAAGTGATCATATAGTCGTATGGTTGGCCAAATTGGTCTGAGCCATAGACTCAACAATTGTGCCATATCCTTTGGGCACCTTAGGTCTAGGGTCTATACTTTGTTTTACTTTAGTGCATTCTCCTACACTCGCATGTTAGCTCAAAGTTCTATGACCTATCAAATATATTTATTGGTTAGGCTTGAAATAAGGCTTAAAGATATGAATGGTTCATAGTTAGACTTAAAAGGGTTACTAAGGATATAAACAATGGTTAGATTGAAAGACTTAATCGATCCAATTAACGCTTAGAACATTTCGCATGCTAAATACCTTTTAGGATTTCACCTTAAGGGATGAAAAAATAGATTCTAAAACATGGTATACCTCATCAACTATCATAACTCACCAAAATTTCCTTCCAATAAGAACACCAAAATCAATCATGAGCATGTGCATAAAAATCTGAATCAATTCAATCAAAACTAGCAAGCATATCCCATGATTAATGTAAGTATCTTAACGAGCATGTTACATTCCTTATCCTAGTCATGATAACCAATTCTATCATTAGGTTCATATCAAATATGCATGTATTTATTTTTCATATATTCATCAATTTCTACATAAATCATGATAAAAAAACATCCTAAAAAAATGAAAAAAATTTAAATTTCATACTAAACACTAGAGTACAGAACAAAGTTTCCTCCTCCATAATTAAACTACACGTTGTTCCCAGTATGCACATATGCATATGAAAAATATTGAAAAGAAAGAAAACATTCTTAGCCTTGGCACACCACATGTGTCTTTGAAATTTCTCAATCTTTATTATGCCATTGCCCTCCATATATATTCACCTACAAAACAAAAAAAACATATAAGTAAAATAATGTTGTGTTGCCTCGCAAAAAGTGCAACATTTAATGTCCTTGGATAGATAGTCATATAAGCACTTAAGTTGCATCCACCTAGGTCATCATAGCCTTTTCATTTGGTAATTGATCTCTAGAATAATGCTTTACTTTATGCCCATTAACTTCAGACCATCCTTTGTTTTTGTTCTCCAATTCAATGGATCTATTGTTTGTTACCTTTGTGATAGTGAATGGACTTAACCATCTGCTCTTGAGTTTGCCTAGAAATAGTTTGAGTCTTGAGTTGTACAGTAATACTTGTTGTCACGATTCAAAAGTACATTGGACAATTTTCTAATGAGACTATCCTTTTTGTTTTCTCTTTGTAAAGCTTGGCATTCTCATAAGCACTCCACCGTGGCTCATCTATTGCATTTATTTGTAGCATCCTTTTCTCACCAGCTGCATCCATCGACATTTTCTATTGTTTCAATGTCCAATATGCTTTATGCTCCAATTCCATTGGTAAGCGACGTGCCTTTGCATAGACTAGTTTGTATGGGGTTGTACCAATTGGTGTTTTAAATGTAATTTTTTACACCCATAAAGCATCATTTAGCTTAGAGACCCATTCCTTTCTAGAACTATTCACTATTTTCTCAAAAATTCTTTTCACCTCTCTATTTGACACCTCTGCTTTCCCACTTGTTTAGGGATGATAAGGGGTAGGTACCTTATTCTTAATCCCATACTTAGACAATAAAGAATTAAAGGTTCTATTGTAAAATTGGCTACCTCTATCACTAATGATAATCCTAGGAGTTCCAAACCTAGTGAAAATGTTTTTCTTCAAAAGTTTCACGAAAACCTTTGTGTCACATTTTTTGATAGCTATGGCTTCTACCCAATTTGATACATAATCCACACCTACTAGTATTTATTGGTTACCAAAGGATGAAGGGAATGGTCTTATAAAGTCAATGCCTGAAACATCAAATAATTTCACTTAAAGTATATATTTTAGGGGCATCTCATCTCTTTTGAAAATATTACCCATCCTTTGGAATTTATCACATGTCTCTACATAAATGTAGGCATTTATAAATAGTGTAGGCCAAAAAATAATTCGATTGAAGTACCTTAACTATTGTTTTTGTGCTTCCAAAGTGGCATCTATAGTTTGAGCTATAGTAATGGTAAATAATACTTCCAACTACATCATAGGGGCACACCTTCTCAAAATATCATCACTGTATTCTTTGTAAAGGTAAGGGTCATCTCAAAACTATTGTTTTACATCATGCAATAATTTTTTCTTTTGTTTCCATGTGAGGTCAAGTGGAATGATCTTGGCAAACAAGAAGTTTGTGATGTTTGCATACCATGGGTTGTCAATTTAAGCCACTAAAAGAAGTTGCTCATCTGGGAAATATTCCTCAATCACCATATTATCGACTATATTAGCTTCCCTCTCCAATCTAGATAGGTGGTCTACCACTTGATTTTGTACCTCACTTTTATCATAGATTTCCATGTCAAACTCTTGTAGAAGGAGAACCCATCTAATCAGTCTTGGTTTGGCATCCTTCTTTGCCAAGATATACTTTATTACAGAATGGTCTGTGTAGATGGTCACTTTGGTCCCATCCAAATGAGATCTAAATTTCTCAAAGGCATATACAATGGCTAAGAGTTTTTTTCTTTGTAGTCACATAATTCATATCAGCATCATTGAGTGTTTTGCTTGCATAATATATGGTATGGAAAATTTTGTCTCTTAACTACCCAAAATAGCTCTAATAGCAAAGTCCCTTGCATCATACAGTAAATCAAAAGGCTTACTCCAATTTGGTGCTACTATAACTAGTGCTAACACTAATTTATCTTTTAGCACTCTAAAGGCCTCTAAAACTTTATCATCAAATCTATAAGGAACACATTTTTCTAATAAATTGTACAAGGGTTTGGATACTTTGAAAAAATCTTTGATAAATCTACCATGTAAGCCCGCGTGCCCAAGAAATTTCCTAATTCCTCCTACGCTAGTAGGTGATGGTAGCTTCTTGATCACTTCTATTTGATAAAAATCCACCTTAATACCCTTAGTAAGACTTTGTGGACCAAGATAACACCCTCATGTATGATGAATTGGCACTTCTCCCAATTTAAAACTAAGTTGGTTTCTTCATGTCTTTGTAACACTTGGAAGTGATAGTATAAGCACTTATCAAATGTGTTCCCAATGATCGAGAAGTCATCCATGAAGATCTTTAAATGCCTCTCTACCATGTTGGAGAAAATAGCCATAATACAATGTTGAAATATTGTAGGTGCATTGCACAATCCAAATTGCATTCTTCTAAAAGCAAAAGTTTTATAAGGACATGTGAAGGTGGTCTTTTCTTAGTCTTTGGGAGTCATGACGATCTAGTTGTAACCAAAATATCCATCTAGAATGAAAAATAAGGAATGCCATGCTAATCTGTCAAGCATTTGGTCCTTGAATAGAAGAGGAAAATGGTCCTTCCTTGTAGCTTTATTCACCTTACAAAAATCCATAAAAACTCTCCATCTCGTGACAGTCCTTGTGGTATTAACTCATTTGACTCATTTTCACCACAATGATTCCTCATTTTTGGTACATTTTGGACTAGACTTACCCTTTTACTATCTAATATTGGGTAAATGATGCTTATGGCTAGCCACTTAACAATTTATATCTTCACCACCTCTTTCATAATAGGGTTTAGCTAGTATTGTGTATCCCTGGTAGATTTAGTTCCATCATGTAACAAGATTTTTTGGATACATATGAATGGGCTTATTCCTTTAATGTTGGAAATGGACAAACCCATAGCTCTTTTGAGTTTACTAAGAACCTTCAGTAGCGACTCTTTTTGCTCCACACTTAGACTAGCATAAATTATGACTAGAAGTGTCTCGTTTGAACCCAAAAATACATAACAAAGATGGTTTGGTAAAGGTTTGAGTTCTAACTTTGGTGGATCTTGAATGGATGGTTTGCCCTAGATCCTGTCACAAGACACTCCACAACCACATTAGATGCACATATGGGAGGCATAACCTCCAAGTAATTCACATAGTCAACAATATCAACTTGCATCACAGATTCAATAGTTCCACAATAAAGTAAGTTCAGTTGTTTCCTAATGAATTTATTTTATTATTCATAGCATAATGTATCAAAGTCTTAAGTGTGGGTGGTTCAACAGATTTAGTTAAGTTATCCTCATGAGTGTGTATTCCTAAGTGATTTTCATGCTACTCATTAGCATTTGTGTTTATAGAATTAACATGCACATATTCCAAAGCATCATTGGAGCACATGTTATGAGGCATATTAGTGTATAGTTCCTCAATCTTAAAGAAATCATTAGTATTATTAATACTAGGAAATCTATTTTTTTTAAACGTTAAATGTTACATGTTCATTCTATACTCTCATTGTAAGGTTTTGGACATCAATGAGTGCTTTTCCAGTTACTAAAAATGGATGACCAAGTATGATAGAAGTGTCATGGTCCTTCTCTATGTCTAATGTAATGAAATATGCTGAAAAGATGAACTTATCCCTTTTTACTAGCACACCTCAAGGTCAATTATTTCCAAAATATATATTCCCAATTGTGCAAGGGATGTCAAAACTACATGGATCTTCCATCTTTATTGCAATTTTCTATCAAGGATGGCTCTACAACCTTTGGTCATGGTTATTGTCTCATTATCTGTAAGCTTTATTTTCTTAGACAAGATATCCTTTATAAATTTGGATATAAAGGCATCTGTTTAAGTGCATTTGCAAATGGTATATTTATGTGTAACTTCTTGAAGACATTTAGGAATTTTGAAAACTTATTATCTAATTTTTGCTTTTGGAATCTTTGAGGAAAGGTAACAGTATGCTTATAGAGTTTTCTCTTCTTTAGTTAAATCACTTCCTTTTTGTATTCACTTTGTTCACTTTTTCCTCCTCATTCTTTTTAGGTTCATCCTTCTCTTCTAAAGGTTTACCACTCCTCAAGGCTATTGCTTAATAATGCTCCTAATGTTCTCTTTTTGGATTAACTTATGTATTGCTTGGAGGGTTACCTTGAGTCATTTGACTTATGGTTTGGGCCATTTTCCCCATTGGATCTCAAAATTTCAAATAGAAGCCTCATGGGTGGACTCTATGTGATCCATTTTTTTATTTACTAAATGGATGAAGTCTTTCATCATTTCCATTAAAGAATTTGTGTTGTCCTCACTAGGTGGCTTCTTCTCATGGGCTTGTGTTATGGTTGTTGAAAACCTGGTGGTGATAAGGGTTGATAATTGAATTGATTACCACCTTGATTGTTGTTATTATTCCATGAGAAATTTGGGTGTTTCTAGTTGTATGTGTTTGAGTATGGATTTTCTTGGCCACTTTGATTATTGACATAGTTTATTGCTTTTGGAAGGTTTCCATATGTCTTAGTAGAGTGAGGTCTATTGCAACAATCACACACATGAATAAACTTTCTACCATATTTATTCCTACATTGCCACCATATAGCTTTTTAGTTAAACCTAACAGTATTGCATTTGTTTGAGCTTGCAATGTTACTGTGGTGTCTACATCTACTACTTTAACCAATTTTAGTCTCTATAAGCCATTGGAAATCATTGGATGCCATCTTATCAAGTAATGTAAAAGTTTCTCCTTCATTTTTACTCATTAAAGCTCCTCCATCTGTAGTATCAATTATGATCCTTGGTTACCTCATTAATCCATTATAGAATGTTTTCCCATGTAACCAAGTAGGAAGACCATAGTGTGGGAATCTTCTTAATAATCCTTTGTAGCGTTCCTAAGCTTCATAAAGTGATTCCCCTTCAAATTGCTAAAATATGGTGATGTCATTTCTAAGCTTAACTGTCTTTGAAGGTGAGAAGTATTTTGCCAAGAATTTCTGAGCCAATTGATCCCATGTAGTGCTTGACCTAGTAGGTAGTGAATGTAACCAAGCTTTGTCCCTCAGTGAGAAAGGAGACAAGCGAAGGCAAATTACATCATCTAATACACCATTAATCTTGAAGATATTTTCAAGAATGAAGTTAAATGAAGATTTGGATCAACATTGACTAACCATACAAACTAATTTTATTATACCATTTGAATGACTCTTGGTTTGAGTTCAAAGTTCCCGATCTACTGATAGATGATTGGACTTCATCTACTTATGGGACTATAAAAACCCTTAAAAGTTTACAGACCATAATAGCTCATTGATTCCCCTATTTTACAATAACCCCTAATTGATCTTATGCTAGTTGTTCCCTTCTTAAGAAAAGTAAGATTGTCTCCATTTTTAGATCAGAAGGAAGAAGATTCTCACCTGTTAGCCTAGGCATACAACAAAAACACTAAAGAAAAAACTAAAAGGTTCAAACTAGTATAATAATAATCATTATTGATATTTGTTACAAGCACTAAACTCCCCGATAATGGTGCTAAAAACATGATATGCTAACCGTAAGAATAAGGATCATGCGAGTAATATAATGTACCTAAGTACATATATAAATCTCACATGGAGTTGTGTAACATATAATTGAATACCAATATAATTTATACAAATACTATTTTGATAATTACATATTATAAAAAATAAAAATAAACTACAACTAAATTTAAATCGCAAAACTCAACACCTATGAAAATATATGATAAAATGACCGAGAAATCTTTAATCTCCCAATTTTCTAGCTTGTGAATCACAAAATTCCCCCAATATAACTACCAACCACTTACATGATCAATTGAGTCTAGCATAGCATGCATTTCTCTCTCAAGTATACTATACACCATATAGTAATTAAACTAAACACACTTTCATATCAATTAGATTGCATACTACTAATTACGTTCATAAATTATAGACTACACACATAATAATCATACATCTCTACAAACTATGCATGTTTTTCAATCAAGGAAAATAATTAAACAATTATCTCAAATCTATTTAATTGCCTCTATAGATTAATTATTGGTCAAACAAATAATAGCTTATTTAAGATTGTATAAGCATGCATTGGGATACCTGTATTATACTTTCCCTCGGTTTTCCCTAAAGCTAAGAGGTATAGATATACCCAGGAGTTTGTGATAAAAATCTCTCCACTCTATATATTGATAATGATTACCATTCCTAAAATTTTATTAGTAAACAACATGTATCACGAATGAATATTTATTGGAAACATATATTAGAATAGACTCCTAGCTCATCCCATTTTTCCCTTAGTCAATGCTTGGTCATAGATCTATCGATCAAGACCCTTCTGGATCAATCGAGATAAGAACTTATAAACAAGAACCCTAGATTGAAGTAGAATGAAGCTTGATCGATCAATCAAGTGGTAGTTTTTGTAATTTTAGTTGCTATAACACTTCCATTTGAGCTCTAATTGATGTTTTTACACCTAAATTAGCACATTTATACCTAAGATAAGCCTTTTTTTTAATATTCACTACAAAATAAGACAAATAGCTAGTTTGGGAAGGCTAAATAACTCTTATTTTGTAGAGTTATGAAGGAATACAAACATAGCTCTTGCACCCAGAAAATGAATAATACTTGAAACGGTTATTGATAGGAATGAAAAATGATTAAAAAAGATAATGGCAAAGTATTACATGTATCTATGTGTAGTAAAGCTAGTATAACAAACTAACACATTATCTAATTAACTTTGAGCAAATGTGAGGTGGCTATAACAAACCCATAATTATATACCCAAAACCCCTTTGAAAATAAAGTTTTGGGTAGAATGATCAATTTGGTTTTAAGAGAATGAAATGGTTGAAAAGAAATTTTTTGGTAAGCAAGTCTACAAGTTGTTGAGCAAAAGGCATATACTAAATTTCAAGCTGGTTGTCCAACAATTGATCGCAAACAATGTGTTGGCCAATCTCAATATGTTTTGTACATGAATGCAACATAGAATTATGAGTAAGACTCTAAGAACTTACATTGTCTCAAAATAGCATAAGAGTTGTAGGTACATCCTCCATAGGTTGACCATCATGCTTGCTAGGCCCTTTACTAGAGACTATAAAGGTGTCATAATTTTTTTCATTCAACAACCTACATCAGTCTAGTAATTCCTTGACATATTTTCCCTAGTTTAAGTGCATGAGATCACATTGAATAGTAAACTTTATGCCTAAAAATAATTCAAACCTCTCAAATCCTTAAGAACAAAATTATCATGCAACTTTTCAATCAAATTTTGAACAACCAATGATAAGCTATCAATAAGTTCATATAATCCATATACACCAGTACTATAATATGAAGGAAGGGAGTATCTTTGAAAATCAATGACCTATCAAATTAGTATCTATAAGTCTCATTTCCAAGTGACAACAACTCAATTGGGAAAACTAAGCTCTTTGAGCTAGAGAGCTTTTTTTTGGATGACCTTAGTCCATTTCATGCTCAAAACTAGGTGGTTTGGCATGTATACAACCTCACTGAGATCCCAATTAGAAAAGGCAGTATTCATATAAATTTGGTGAGAATCACACACAACAAATAGAACTATGGTAAGGATAACCCTCATAGTAGTTTGTTAAACCATTGGAGAAAAAGTCTCAAAGGAATCCACTCTTTCCCAGTGGTTAAACAAACTATTGTGAGAGTTATCCTCACCCAAGCTCAAAGAAACCATCAATTTGACACATAGTACACCACCATATAGGCTCCTCACTTATGGGAACTATTGCACTATTGGAACTACCAGCCGACACATGTCAATCATCCCTAAGAGAAATCCCTCAAAATGATATGGATCTTCACTCGCCAATGATGCATTTAACTCTCAACAAAGTCTCACTCAATCTAACATTTATCACATTAAAAATAGTGGTGATAAATATGAGAGAGACTCCTCTCTAATGTCCTATGTGCTATAGATGAATGCACTCTTTCATAAACCCAACACTCAGAAAGAAAAAAAAACAAATAAGAAAGGATCGAGGAAGTTTGATGCCAAATGGACAGAGCTTTCATCTAGATTATGGCCAAGACAAATAGAGGGAAAACTCAAAATTATAAAAATATTTAGCCTTGGAGGGACCTTTCTGACCACCATACCAAATACATCGACCAACCCTTACTAACCACCCTGACGAGACCAATTTCTTTACCATCTTGTAAACCACCTCAATGAGATCATGGTCAACCACAATGAGGAAAAACCAAGCCACATTGAGAAAATAGTGAGCCTTAGTTGAGCTTATTGAAAATAACATCAAAATGGAATTTTTGACATAGAAAACACTTAATCCTCAATGGGACAACACCAACACAAATAACTAACTAACAATGCAACTATATGCAATTAAGGAGAATGAGTGTGTCTAACAAAAAAACACAAACTGTATCCTAAGTGATACTAAGCGACCAATAATCAACTTTATAAAGGATAAATTGAAACATAAAATAAAATATAGAGACTATGTTTTGCACAAGGGAATGCCAACACCAATATGACATGACATAAAATCTCCCTCTTTTGGCTTTTCTGTGGTAAAATTCTACCCAACTCTAAAATAGGCATGGCATCTTAAGATAATATATCCATGCAAGATGAACCTAAGGAATTCATTCATATGAACAGACTCAAATGACACAACTATGATACGCATAACACACCAAATTCCAATGCATCCCTCTTGTTAGATCCATCAATCTTGATGAATCAACACATCCATCATGATGGTCAATTCCATGATGCAATTATTCCTTTACCATTGAGCTCTAACTAAGCTTTAACACTATTGTACTTCCTACAATTATACCTATACATACACACATGAAATAGCACATACTCGTGAAAAATAAACATGCACATATACAACAAAGTCTAACACTTACTATCAAGTCATTTCTACATAGGTGAACATTGATAAGCTAACTATACTCACCATGCATCCGAAAAACAAACATAATCTACATGCAACACAAAGATGCAGACTCTCCCTGAATATATGCAATACTCCCCAAGTGTATGCATATCAAGAAACAAAGAAGCATTTCAAACTGTACTCATCATCCTATGTAGCAAACAAACCCAAATTTTGTACACTTTGCCACCTATTTGACATGGAAAGTCAAACCAATAATATACACATATATGCAACAAATCACACACCTATATGAAAGATAAAAGTCACACTAAAATTCATGGAACCTTAGTAGTTATGAAAAACAAACAAACAATAACAACGAAGTAACACCAAGGCAAACACATGAACAAGTAACAAATTCAAAGCACATACATACTAGGATGACATGTGAAACAAGAGAATGCATACAACATTCCATACTAATTTTCCTATTTATTTATGGTTCATACAAAGTGATTTCATGAAGAACAAAACACATATTTGCATCATTATGAGCATATAAGTATAAGAAGTTCTCATAAATAGGAAAAAATGAATATAACAAAGATGTAAAAAAATCGTAACACTCCCTATGAAATCATACAATTGATACATACCTTTGCCTCTATATGTATCCAAGTTAGGCATAAACAATTTTGTGCATCATTCAATCTCACAAATCTCCCAAAACACATGCATTTGTACACAAAATAATTGCAACAAAGAAACAGGGAAGCACACTAAGCATGCTAAGAGTAACACCACTCACAACCTCAAAAAAGAGATATGTCCTAGTATAAGAGAAACATTCAATCTCATAAAAAGAATCAAACATAACAAACAAGTGAGATGAAAAAGATAGACTTAAAATCGAGATCATTAGCACAAACCACATAGTGTAACCTCTAAATAGATCATTGGAAAAGTTGCAAATTATTATCTCAAAAGATATTATCAACACCACTTATATCATCGCTAGTTTAAAGTAGGAAAGACCTTGACTAATTATTAAGAAACACAAGGGAAACCCCCAAAGAGAGAGAGAATAAACAAGGATGCTACTAAAACAACTAAGCAGAGAAGAAGGCTCAATTCCAAGATTAGAAGCAAGAGACATACTTAGAAAAGGTGAATAACCCAAAACACTAGGAATGGAATCTAAAAATAGTAGCCTAGTCACAACAATACATGTAAGTAAAGAGTCATAATAAATAATTAAATAATCTATATGACATACAAATTCATATGGCAAACTGATAAGTGCTTAAAAGCACTCATATTTCATGTTTATACTATGCTTAGTTGGAATGAATGGGTTTGATTATAGCATGTTTATTTGATTATTTATGCAAATCTATATTTTTAGAATAAATGCATGTTTTATTGTATTTCAATTGTTTTAGCTTCAAAAGAGATAAACAATGTCAATACACAAAGACACAATACTTGGAACACTCAAATAGTACCCTAAGAGTTAAAACAACTAAGGAATGTAAGCTTTATATCAAGAACCAATCAATATGTAAGGGGAATAAAGAAAACAACACAAACTAAGCAGGTCGTAATAAATCAAATGGTGTGCCATGGTGGAGATCTCTCAGGAATTCTATTGGGCATTTTGAACATTTCATACTATAGCGTGATAAGAAGTGTGTTGCATTGAGGTCTTCTTGGGTTGTCTTGTTCTAGTGATTTTTAGGCTTCTACCATGGTAGGAATAAAGTAGTGCCACAATGTGCATACATAATTTTTGACTTTGAAGCCCTATACACAGTACTCTTCTTATGAATAACACATTAGGTTTTAGGTTTAAGAATTTTTACGTTATTATTTTTCCATCCATTTAGTTCATAGTTTTTCTATTTTCTTATATAAAATATAGATTAGATTCATAACTGATCAAAGGTAACAATTGAGAGAATTTTTTTAGATTCAAGAAAATAAGAAAAGATCTCTAAATATTTAAGAACACTTTAAAGATCAAGATCAAAATTTTGGAGCAAGAAACATCTTCCATCCTAAATTGGTATTTGGATCCAATTAGAATCTTTTATTTTCAAATAAATATTTATTATTTTCATGATTAAATGCTAATTTTGAATCACTGATCATGATATTTAATCTAAGTATATTTAGCTATAGAAATTTAGCTTTGTTTTCATGTTAGTATTTAGATTATTTAGGAAAATATTTTTATAATAAATAAATAAAGATTATTTCTTGATTCAACATTTGTTATAAGATTATTTATGAATAATTTATTAGTTATTTATTCTTCATAATAAATTGAAAATTTGATAATTAGGTTTCACGCACACTATCTAGATCTAATTTGGACAACTATAACAAGAGTTTAAGTTGGTGACTCCACCAAAAGTATTAATTTCAAAGATTTTTTATTTTCCTAGGAATATGACATAATTTAATCAACCAGTTAAACATCCTCATCATAAGACACTAATTGGTTTGATAAATAAAGAAATTGATCCCTACCAAATGACTTTTCATATATAAAAGGGAAAATCAATAATCTAATTTTATATTTTAATTAACCTAAATATTTCTAAGCAAACATGGTTAACTAGCTAAACTTTCCATAAATTCTCCATTGATTATTAATTATATATCTACCTTGATTTTGTTTTAGTCAAATCTATATTTAGTTATTTCAGTTATTTGTTATTAGTTTAGAAGTTCAAAACTAATTATTGTGATAAAATGTTTAACTCTAATTTCCATTTGTAGATCATTTTAAGTTTTTAAGAAAAGTATAAAAATGATTTAAAACCACTGTAATTCCTTGAGAGATTGACTTTGTGAGTATACTTATCGCCTAGTATAAATGAATCATACACTTGCAAGCTTATTATAAATACAAAATTTGCGCATCAGAGACCTACACAAGCACTAAGAACTAAGAAAAGAGAAGATAACATTCATGTACTCAAGCTATAAAAATACACTTCAGTTTTCTCAAAAATAGATCAAATGCAAAAGCCAATAAAAAGCATGTTAAAGATGAACATTCAAGAGCATGAGACAATCTAAGAAACCATAGAAGACATAATAGGTACAAGAAAGAACCACCTAGTAAAATGAAAGAGATGCTGTCTATATTTTGTGATTGATGAGTGCTTGAAAAGCACTATTATTTCATGATTTATTTTCACTCAAAAGTTATAAATAGATTTGAATATGCATGACTTTATCATTATTTAGAGTGAATCTATGTGTTCATAATCATGAGTGTTTTCTATTGTTTTCAGATATTTTTAACTTTAATTTAATTAAAATGGTAGCATGATGAGTGAAAACCGGCATCGCCGATTCTTGCCAATACTTTGGTTTTAATATTTATAAAACTCTCGCAAGTGCACGAATCATTTCGAAGAAAATAATAAGTATACTCCCAAGGTCGATCTAAGGAAGGAATGTATGTGGTTTTTAATTTATTATTCAAACTTTTAAAAACGAAATTAAATCCTAAACATTGTGTCACGATAGTTTGGTTTTTGTGTTCCTAATCTAATAACATAAAAATAAACATATATACAGATTAATAAATATAATCTAATAACATAAAAATAAACATAGATACAAATTTAATAAATATTTATCTAAAAATAAACATAGATACAGATTCAATAAATATTTATGCAAATTTTATCATTTATATTAGTGGAGTATTTATGGATATAATAACTAAATTAATTATGCTTGCTCATATTATCTAGGTTATTAAAGATATAAATTGATATTTTATCGATTCTCTCTTTTTTATATAAATATCACCTTTGGTGGGGTTAGATATTTGATAACTGTATTTTATATAGTTATTTTCACCTATTTTATTAATTATAATTGCTATGTTTTCAATGTTTTTAGTTAATTTTAGTTTAATAAATTAGTATTTACTGTTTTTTATATATTTTAATAAAATTAAATAATTTGTATCGAAAAACTTAATTAATTGCAAATTTGGGTCCAAAAATATAATTTCAAATAAAATAGTATTTAATTGCAATTTATAAAAGTCAAAAATATAATTTAAATTAAATTCGGGCTTGATTTTAATTATTAAAAGTTTAAAAATTTAATTTAAATTAGAAAAGGGCTAAACTGTAATTAAAGAAAGTTTAAAATGTAATTTGAAATAAATTTGTGGGCAAAAATCCAATTAATGAAAGTTTAATTTTCTGCGATGGTAAGAAAAACCACGCACCAAGATTCACGCGGGAAACGTGGACCGTCCGATCAAAGAAGAAACGGCTAAGATCCGCGCGTGCCATTCACGCCCGACCAGATCGCTTGGGTGCAGATTCGTTTACGCGGCTCGGCGCCCGAGTGGGGCCCACCTGCCGCGCAGGCCGGCGTGCAAGTGGGGCCCACCTCTCTAACGCGTTCCAGCCGCTGTCCCCCACGTACGCGCGCCTCTGATCCCATGCGCTGATCTCAGCGTGCACCCGGATTTTCCTCCAATCAGAATCAGCCACGTGTTCACTCTGAATCCCTTCCTCAAATCAGCAACTACCACGTGTCCCACTCTATTTTTTAGCCAATCATATAATGACACGTGGCATGTTACGATGAGTGCAAAAGCGCAGGATCGCGCCCGTATGTGGCCGTTTTCTCCGTGCTTTGTTGTCGCCGGCGCCGTTTCTAGCGTCCAATGAGAAGCTGCCACGTGTCCGCGTTAATTCCTTTAAGCGAATCAGATGCTAACACGTGGCATGCATAAAGAATTTTAAAAATGCAGAATCGGTGCCCCTGTCTCACGCGTGAATTTATTTAATATTTTCGATATGCGTTATTTAATTTTTTGATAAAAATATTATTACGCGTTTTATAAAAAATAAAATAAAAAAATGTAATATTTTAGATGTATTATTTTTGGGTATAAATAGGAGATAAGATGATAGTTTTAAGAAGTTTTTTTTTGAGTTTGTAATTTTTGGGGTGTTTGTGTGTTGGCTGTGGAACACGTAGAAGCCATTTTTGGCTTTTGTTGTGTTCTGCGTGTGCTAAATATTTCTTCTAAGTGATGTTTTAATTTTCCTTCTTCTCCATCTTAATTTTCTGTATGTGTTGTAATTTTTAATTTAATTTTATGAAGTAATTTAATTTTTCTAGGGTTGCATTTGATCTAAATTTATGATGCTTTTATTTTAATTATTTTTGTTAGATTTATAAGACGTTCGATTTGTTCGTTCTATTTTGTGCGTTATGCTTTTTGATTATTTACGAATCTTATCGAAACGATCCGTGGCACATGAATAAACTTGGAAGAGGCATTCGTGTGTATATTGCTCGTAAATAGAATGACATGTATGATGAAGGATAGGAATATACCCTAATTGTATGTGTGGCCATTTGAAAACTTAAAATGTAATGAATTTCGGTGAATTTAATTCTCATAGAGATATAGTGAATTAATTTAACGAGGTGTGTTTGTACGGAGCTCGAAAGAGATGTATGAACAAAATTAGAAGTTTTCGGTTGACAAATTAAATGTACTAAAAAAATATAAATCAAAAGAAAATAAAATGATTTGAGTTAATTAATTTGGTGAAAAATTGCAATCCTAGATTTCTTTTATTTTGTTTTTAAACTCTTTTCTTACATTTGCTACAATCAACGTACGTTTTGAATAAAATCAGATTGAGATAATTTTAGTACTCAACAAACTATAGTTACAAATCTCCGTGGGAACGATACTTTACTTACAAATTTTATTACTTGTGACCGTGTATACTTGCACGTTTTTGTGTGTTGTAACTAATATGCTTAATTAAATTAATTCCTTTTTCTAAGAGATTGAAAATGAACCATTTAAATGCAACCTTTGGTGGGGTTAGACAGTTTAAACTTTATTCAAGGTGTCCAAATTAAACATAAGAATTTAATTATCCGAGTACTAACTTTCAAGTTTTAAAACCACTATTGAAAACATGTTGTCAATACATTTTCACATAATAATTCTTATAAAAACTTTTGAAATAGAGTTTCACTCTAACTACCGGGCAATTGTACCAACAAATAAAAGAGCACTACTCTAAATTAGACCGGATAACTAAACCTTAAAATCTAATTTTCAGATTTAAGTTTGTAATGAAAAATAATATATTTCTCTCTAACGTTCTTAATATAAAATCTTGAATAAAAATAAAATCAATTCATTTTAGAAATTTTCACCTATTTAATATTTCGCAAGCACAACAACGTTATTATTATATCATGTTTATAAACAGCCAGTAGAGTTAAATTTAATCACAGACAAATTAAATATAACATGTAAGAATAAAGCATAAAAAATAACTGTAAACAAAATAAAATCCTTACAGAACTTCGATACTATTCCCGTTGCTGGAAAACCTCCAAGCGGAATTTGCACTCCCATTTATTGAATCAAAAAGCTAAATTATTACAAAAACATTACAAGTTCCTCTCAAAAAGAGAAGAACTCTAAAACTAAGAGAATTGAACTAAAAACTAAGAGAAAAACTAAGAAAAGTTTGAAAACTAAGAAAGAAATCAAGAAAAACTTAAAAACTAAGAAATGAGAGAAAGAAAGAAGAGAGAAGTGTGTTTTGAAGTGAAGGGAAGGGGGTATTTATAGGTGAGGATGGAGAGAAAAAAATGAGTAAAAAAATGTTAAAAAAATGTAAAAACGCGTAATGGAAATGCTGAGGCCATTAATGACGTCAGTGATGAACGAAAACTGGCATCGCCGATTCCCGCAAATACTTTGGTTTTAATATTTATAAAACTCTCGCAAGTGCACGAATCATTTCGAAGAAAATGATAAGTATACTCCCAAGGTCGATCTAAGGAAGGAATGTGTGTGGTTTTTAATTTATTATTCAAACTTCTAAAAACGAAATTAAATCCTAAACATCCTGTCACGATATTTTGGGGTTTTTGTGTTTTTAATCTACTTACATAAAAATAAACATAGATTCAATAAACATTCATGCAAATTTTATCATTTATAATGACGGAGTATTTATGGATATAATAACTAAGTTAATTATGCTTGCTCATATTATCTAGGTTATTAAAGATATCAATTGATATTTATTGATTCTCCCTTTTTTGTATGAATACCACCTTTGGTGGGGTTAGATATTCTTTGTTAACTAAACAAATCAATTAACACCTATGGGTGGGGTTGATAACTAATTTGCCTAATTAAATTAATTCCTTTTTCTAAGAGATTGAAAATGAACCATTTAAATGCCACCTTTGGTGGGGTTAGACAGTTTAAACTTTATTCAAGGTGTCCAAATTAAACCTAAGAATTTAGTTATCCGAGTACTAACTTTCAAGTTTTAAAACCACTACTGAAAACATGTCGTCAATACATTTTCAGATAATAATTCTTATAAAAACTTTTGAAATAGAGCTTCACTCTAACTACCGGGCGATTGCACCATCAAATAAAAGAGCACTACTCTAAATCAGACCGGATAACTAAACCTTAAAATCTAATTTTCAGGTTTAAGTTTGTAATGAAAAATAATATATTTCTCTCTAACATTCTTAATATAAAATCATGAATAAAAACAAAATCAATTCATTTTAGAGATTTTTACCTATTTAATATTTCGCAAGCATAACAACGTCATTATTACATCATGTTTACTAAACAGCCAGCACAGTTAAATTTAACCACAGACAAATTAAATATAACATGTAAGAATAAAGCATAAAAATAACTGTAAAGAAAATAAAATCCTTACAGAACTTCGACGCTATTCCCGTTGCTGGAAAAACTCCAAGTGGAATTTGCACTCCCATTTATTGAATCAAAGAGCTAAAATATTACAAAAACATAACTAGTTCTTCCCAAAAAGGGAAGAACTCTAAATCTAAGAGAAATTAACTAAGAAAAGCTAAAAACTAAGAAAACATAAGAAAAACTAAGAAAAACTAAAGAATCCTAAAAATCTAAGAAAAGAGAGAAAAGAATGTATTTGGAGGTGTTTTTAGGTGTGATTTTGAAGTGAAGGGAAGGGGGGTATTTATAGGTGAGGATGAAGAGAAAAAATGAGTAAAAAAATGTAAAAAAAATGTAAAAACGCGTAATGGAAATGCTGACGTCATTGATGACGTCAGCATGACGTCATGGGGCTGCTGCATGTGAAAAATGAGTGTCGGCGCGCGCGTGAACAGTAACCCGCGCGCAGTGCTGCGCGCGTGAACAGTAACATGCGCGCAGTGCTGCGCGCGTGAACAGTAACCCGCGCGCAGTTTGGGCGGAGCTAGGTGCTGGGGCGCGGCGGCTGGGCGGCGCGGCGGCGCGTTTTTCTCCTTTTTGACATTTTTGACCTTTTTGATCCATTTTGTCCAATTTTTCCATATTTGTCGACCTTTCCGCATTTATTTATTAATATATTTGTGATGTATTGCTTCCAGTATTCTTCTTTGAGTCTTTAAGTTGCATTTTTAAGCCAAAATACCTGAAAAACAATAAAAATACCCGTGATTCCGAAAAAGACAAATTTATATAAATATATGATAAAACATATAAATATATATATTTTTAATTAATTAATGTGCATAAAATCATGGTTATTTTAGTGCTTTTTGAGCACTCATCAGTCAGCATGATGTCATGGGGCGGCTGCACGTGAAAAATGGGGCGAAAAGGCGTCACCGCGCGCGGAAGGGGCTGCTGGGCGCGCGTGAATAGTAGCCACGCACTGAGGCGCGCGCGGATTGGAGGCCTGGCGCACACGGATTGAGGCGCTGGGGTGCGCGGGCACGCGCGAGCATGGGCGTTGGGGTGCTTGGCTGGGCACGCGGCTGGGCAGTTGGGCGCGATTTTCTCCTTTTTGACCTTTTTGACCCATTTTGTCTAATTTTTCCATCTTTGTTTGACCTTTTCCCACTTATTTATTAATATATTTGTGATGTATTGCTTCAAGTATTCCTCTTTGAGTCTTTAAGTTGCGTTTTTAAGCTAAAATACCTGAAAAACAATAAAAATACCCGTGATTCCGAAAAGACAAATTTATATAAATATATGATAAAACATATAAATATATATATTTTTAATTAATTAATGTGCATAAAATCATGGTTATTTTAGTGCTTTTTGAGCACTTATCATAGCACTTGAAGATTCATGCTTGAAAGCACTCATTTGCAAGTTGGAAGAATAAATATATATATATATATATATATCTTATATGTGATCTAGCTAGTTTGTATGGGGTAAAAAGAAGAAGTAGAAATAAGTAACGTGGGTTGCTGCATGAAGTACAGTGGGCCATAGTAAACTCCATTCTATTTAACATCACTTTCAAGAAACTTGAGTTAGTTGTAGCGAGGATAAGTTGGGTCATGGTGCAATCCTTTCTATTTGAAATAATACAAACCACTATGTAACTCAACCCATGGCATGGACAAACATGGGTAACAGTACGTGATGATTTTTCCTCAAGATCCACTATTCTCGCCAAGCTTCACCGATAAATAAGCATTATATTTTTTGTTTTCATATATGAGAAACATACAAAATACCATATACTTTTTAAAGGAAGGTTTAGATTTTTCTTTTTCTTAGTTTTTCTATAGTAGCTTTCATTCAAAAATAGTAAAGGTAGATCTTTTTGGAGGTTTTTAGATCATGGATTGTTACAAAAGTTTTCTAAACTGAAGAATACATTGAGGTATATATTTTAATCATATTTGATTATTTATGGATTTAATCTTTATGTATCTTTCTGAATGTTATTTTTAATTTATTGATCATTCATTAAATCTGAACATGTCTAACAGAATATTACTATAGGATATTAATTATGTTGTCAGATTGTCATGTTTGTAAGAGATTAATTAAGGAAGATACTTTTATAAAATAAATTAATTTTATTTCTTCATTCAAGATTTGTACAACGTTTATAACATATTAATATATTGATGACATATTTTTTTTTGTAATAGATTTAAAATATGAAAGTTAGATTTTAGGATCTAATTTTGAAAATTTGAATAAGAGTCTAAATTATGTGTTCTCACTAAAGGAGTGATTTAGTTAGTTTGTATTTCCTTAGCAACAAAACATGATTTCATTTAATCAATTGGTGATCCCCACGTAAGGATATTAATTGATTTTAGTATCAAAGAATCTTATCTCCACCCAAGGATATTTTCATGTAAACAAAACAAAAATCAATAACCTTAATTTATATCTTTAAAAAAACAGATTCATTTTCCCATAAATTCTTTATTGACTGTTAATTGCTTATCTACCTATAATTGTTCAAATTAATTCTATTTCTATCTTTTAATTTTATGTTATTTAGACTTTTTAAAACCTAAATAATATGACCAAATATTTAGGTTTATTTTTCGTATTTATTTTTAAGAGATTTATTGAATTATTTAAAACCACTTTTTGTTTAGACTGACCTTAAAAGTATACTTAGGTAATTTTAATTTTTTTTTATTAAATATGTCTTTTCATTTATTTGTTTTTATTCAGTTCATTTTTAGTTGTTTAGGAATAGTTAGTTTCAATTTTAAATATTTTTGCAAAATTATCATGCTTGTAGTTAATTTAAAGAAAATGATTGAGTCTTTTACACTGTTAGATTGATGTCTTAAATATGTCATGTAAAATGTGACAATTAGTTTTTTCTCATATTTGTATTTCATGCGTGAATGTTGAGATTGAGATAAAACCAAAATTAGTGTTCAAGAATCAAATAATGAAGACTACCATGTGAGAATATTTTCTGCCTATAATCTTTTTATTCTGAGTGAGAATATATTTTTCTACTCCTTTAGACATTTTTCATATTAATTCAAATTATTAGATGATATTTATAGGTTTTGCATTGAATGTTAAGATTTTTAGCATCTAGTGAAGAGATGAGTACTTGTTTTCATTGCTTAGATTAAATCAATGAGTGAAATGTAAAATATATGCCTATTTCATTCATGCATGACTTTCAATAAAAGAGATATATCTAGAATTCCTTAAAGCCAATTCAAAAAAGCCAAAAACAAATATTAGCCACTCACCAAATACACATATGTACATAGATCCACTCTCTTAAAAAAAGTTACATACATAAAAGAGTATAAAAAAGAGAGGAAAATGAATATTATAACTAAATATTATGACCCAAAAGTTCCTCATAGTTGTGAGAAAGCTATTACAAAAGAAAGTAAAAAAAGAAATAAACCCTATTGAAGTTTTTTCATTTTCATTCATCTCTAAGGCATATACTTGATATTGTTGCTTGATGATTTCAATTTATGCATGAGAATAATATGTGATTTCTTTATAAATCCTATCATTTAATTCATTTCATGAGATCAATGTTAAGTACTTTTTGAGCCTTTATTATTTTATGTAAACTTATTAATTCATTTCTTTATGTAACTTCTATTTTCATATATCTTTGATTGAGTGCTTGAACCTATAAGATCAGTACAATATTGAGAGTATGACTTATGACATTCAGAGTCGAAGCAAATTCGGATTCCTAATATTGAAACTGTGTGAGTCAATATTGATACTTTATTGTTATGGAATATGAATTTGTGATTTATAACTGATTTTTACCATAAATTGTGAATCTTTGGGATGTTGATCTAGCTTAAGCTTTAGATTTAATAATGAACCTAAAAGAGGCTAAAGCATGAAAAAATTTGTTATTTAATTTTTATTTTATTATTTGATTTTTCTTTGTTATTTTAGTAAAAGTCTTGTAAACTAAAGAATATATATTTTAATTGTATTCAATTAATTTAGATTTAATCTTTAGGTATCTTTGTGAATGTTATTTTTAATTGACTAAGCATGTTTAGATGAATATTACTATAGGATATTAGTTATATTGTCATGTTTGCAAAAGATTAATTTAGATAAATATTTTTATAAAATAAATTGAGTTTATTTCTTCATTCAAGATTTCTACAATTTTTATTATAAAATAATATATTAAAGACATTTTTTGTAATAGATTTAAAATCTGAAAGTTAAGTATTAAGATCTAATTTTGACAAGTTAAATAAGAATCTAAATTATGTGTTCTATCTAAAATAGTGATTTAGATGGTTTTTCATCTCCTTATAAACAAAACATAATTTAATTTAATAAGTTAGTGTTCCACACTTATGGATATTAATTGGTTTTATTAACAAAGAATCTGATTCCCACCTAAGGATATTTTCATACAAAAAAGGAAAAATTAATAACCTTAATTTATATCTTTAATGACTTAATCAATTTTAAGCCAGCATAGTTAACTAGTTAATAAGTTCTATAAATTCTCCATTGAGTGCTAATTGTTTATCTACCTAGAATTGTTTGAATCATCTAGAAAAATAGAAAAAAAATAGGAGTTAGTAATCCATAATTACTGACTCCATTTTTTCTACGTTTCAAGATTGATCCGCAATAATACCTATAGCTTCTCCCAATTTGACCAAGTCACCAACGTTATTACTAAAATAATAGAACAAATATTTATCCTTTCCTCAAAATAATCCACTAAAGGGCGAAATAACCTAGTATATTTTCTAGTTCAATAAAGTTACATAGTGCCTATTTTTCGTAGATTAATTTTATGTTAATATTTTAGACATTTCGAAATCTAAATATTGTGACAAAATGTTTAAGTTTGTTTTTTGTAGTTATTTTTAAGAGATTTGTTGATTTATTTAAAACCATATGGTTCCTCCTTAAATTGACTTTAGAGGTATACTTATCGCTTTTACAAAGTGATTCGTGCACTTACGAGCTATTATAAAATACAAAATTTGTGCATCAATGATACTATAAAAAGAAAAATTGTAATACTTTAACATTACATGATGAAATCATGTGCCATCATGCTTATGCAAAGGCCACACAAGAAGATGCATAGAAAAAGAAACACAAACACACATATGAAACAAGTCAAAGCAACTAATAGATGAGAATACTACTAAAGGATTAAAAAGTATGGCATAGCAAAAGGTAAAATAATTAACACACTATATATGGGAAGAAGTAGTGAACATACATCACATATTTTACAGACTAGGCACGTAGAAAGTATCACCATGCAATCACACCTGCAATATGCATTCAATCCTAGAATGATGATACATAAACTTTAAGAGAGAGGATGAACAAAGAAAATATGAATGAACATGAAAATCGAGAAGATGAAATCAACATAACACATAACAACAGTAGCCCACTCCATTGCAGAGAAAGGGAAAAACATACAAACGTGTGTGTGTACGTGTAAAATAGAGATCTAAAATTGAGCATCCAAGTAGTTAATCCTAAACGAAGGTGACCTACTTTGATACCGATTGAAGTTTCATACATCGAAACAATTGCACATATGTCAATTAAACTTCTAACTCAAATAGGTATCTGGGACCTATGAGATGATGGATATTTTAACCCATGAAATCTTTCTGTGAGCTCTATTTCAACTTGAACAAGTAGGCACCACAACTTGAATTAAGCAGATTCTATAACAAAAATACAATAAAAACATACTTAATTCAACAAGCTAGAAAGTGAGTTATATAAGTGTTTTCCTTATTTTGTTACTTTTGTTGTCAACATGAGTAATAAAGGAATGCCAAGCTTACATTGCTAATGACTCTAGGGAGTTGGTTCCTTATCCAAATGACTTCGACCCCTAAGGTAACAAGTGGGTGTAACAAACCAAACTACTCATTGATGGCTTACTTGACAAATATAAGGCTAGGGTTGTGGTATAGGTTACAATCAAATTGAAGGTATTGATTATATAAAAACCTTTTCTCCTATTATAAAACCTCCAACAATAAGGGTGGTACTTACCCTTGTAATTTCCATGAACTAGGCTCTCAAAGAGCTTAATGTCAATAGTGCATTCCTAAATGGTGATTTGTAAGAAACTATCTATAATGAAGAAGTTAAAATCCGATACACAATCATGTTAAGGAGATCCTAACACTTTAAGAACTCATCCAAACTCACAAACAATAGAAAGATAAATACTTGATAGATAAACATAGAAACAATATACAAAATTTATAGTATACAAAATCCACAGACAGATAATATTATAAAATAGATATAATGTTCAATATTCAAAAAGCATACAATAGATAAAAAAAATATTTCTAATCAGAGTTTAACCTTAGTACGTTGAAACATACATAATTTAAACTCAGATTATACTAGGCAAACATTAGAGCATGATCAACATAAGATATAACGAGGTAAACAAACATAAAACTCTTATCTATGTGGTAACATCATTGGGTTACTCATGGAAACTACTTAGTAGGAAAAAAAATACATTAAGCAATAGAATAGATACAACTAAATAGAAATATAAATGAAAATACATCTATCAGTTGGGATCTTTGTCCTAACTAAATATTACTGCCCTTGCTTGTTTCCTTCACAACGACTTATTTCGACATATGAACCCAACTTTCCTCCAAAGCCAACACTACTCAATGTAGTATGATCAGTAACCAATGATCAGTAAAGTGAACAATATTATGAACAACCAATCATGGGAACTACACTCAACCATGAACCATCAACAACCACATGTGAGAAATACACTCAACGATGTACCATACATAGTCAACATGAGAACTACACTTAACCACATCTCACGAACAAAAACTGATTTGTGAACACAATGAATACTACCTAACCCAATCTCACATTATTCCTCTCACAAAGATTATAAAATAGTCAAGAGCTTTCAGCATTCAAGCACACTATTTTACTCACAACAATGTAGCACAAATACTAAAATACAGTTAAAGTAATTTATGATATATAAGCAATTTTTAAAATAAATTTTGATAGCATTTTGGCGTAAAAATCTTGCTTAAAAATGCCAAATGGAGTATTATTTATAAAACTAGCCAAGGCCTCAACAGCCACCCTTACCAAGGGCCCTCGCCGATTAGCTTGTTAAGGGTCCAGTGAGGGGTCTGATGAGGCCCTTGTTAAGGTGCCAAAAACTACCACTCATTACCTAGCATGCATACTGAGAAACCAACCCTATGGTATGTGTATAACATGTTATCAATCACAATGTACCTAAGTATGTGCGTGTGTGCATTACTGATTTATAGTAACAAACCTTACATAGAGAAAGATAGAAACACTAAGTAAAATAAACAGACCCTATGCTTTGCACACGGGAAGCCAAAAATGACAAAGAACTATAGGACTTACAATCTCCCACTTTGGCTTTCCATGTCAATGCACTACATAACTAAGTACATACGCACATAAATCATGAAATGATCATGAAAATGACCTAAAGAATTTTGTTCCAATAAAAAAACATTGATGCATAACCAAATCTTGAAACACACACCTACTCCAAGTGCATCCATCCATCTTCTTGGTTCAACTCATCAATACTTCAAACTTCTAAGACATGAGGGTCTCTACACATCTACAGACATCATATTTTAAGCTCGATGACTTTAATCTACACTGTAACTCATACACACAAAATAAACACATACCCCATGAACTAATCATGAGAAAACATCATATAGTCTATCCAAATACTATCATGTTACCTATACATAGGTACACACCGATAGGCCAAACATCTAAAAACATGCAGTAGAAACACATGCAATATACACAACTCCCAATGACTTTATAAAACATTCTCCCAAATGAATGCAAGTTAGGCAACAAGATGCATTACAATCCTATACTCACTACCCATACAACACACAATATGGAAACAAATACAAAGTTATGCATATAAAATTCTCTCATTTTTTGACACAAAAAGCCAAGGAGAACCCATATATGAGGGGGGGAAAGGCATATAAGAATCCAATAATCATATCACTTATGCAGCACAGTATAAATGAGGGAGATGTAGTAGGTTATGGATGGAGAATAGAGGTAGCAAATTGGTCAAAAGAAAAGTCAGATTCAAAAGAAAGGTTGGGTTCATGTCCAACAAAATTTCTAAACATAATGGCCACAAAGCCAAGGAGAGCAGCACCATATTGAGAATAAAGGCATATGGATCCTGTAGGTTAAGGTCTGACTGAGGTAGAAGATAGGGGAGACCTATAAACATGTGATGGTATAATAGGGTGATAAAAAGTCACTGTATCCTAAGTGCTTGAAATCTTTGCATATCCATGATATTCTGATTAAAAATATGGATCTCTTGAAGATGATTATCCATTACACCAAGAGACTCCTCATTGAGAGAAAAATAAGTAGATGGAATAGAAGAAACTTACATTGAGTTACAATGCATGGACTACGTAATATTCATAGAAGAAAAAGAGGAAGGGGTAGCAAAATAATGCTGAAAGCCATGACTAAAAGGATACAACAAGATTGAAAAAGATACTCTTTTTAAACAAAAAAAGCAAATGTTACAAAAAAGATTGGAACCCCACCTAGAAATAAATGAAGGATAATGGAGAGAAGAAAGAGGTGGATTAGATTGTTGTCTATTTTGGAGAACATAAATCGTGCAAGTATACATGGTCACAAGTAATAAATTTTGATAAGTAAAGTATCGTTCCCACCACTACTACAAAAAGGGGTATAAAAGTCGGTTTTTAACCGACTTTAAACAAATTTAAAGTCGGCTCTCTGAACCGACTTTAAATTCAGAGACTTAAATTGTAAAGTCGGTTCAATGCATGAACCGACTTTACGTGTAGAGTCGGTTCATGCCGTGAACCGACTATACGTGTAGCGTTGGTTCATGCCGTGAACCGACTCTACCTGTAAAGTCGGTTCATGGCATGAACCGACTCTACATTTTATTTGTTTTAATTTTATTTTTCGTATAACAGTATATATAAATAACATAAAAACACTAAAATATAAATAATAATACTGAATAATTAACAATATAAATATATTTAATGACTTAATAATTAAATTTATTACAAAATCAAATAATGCATATAAATAACTTCAATTACAAATAAAATAATGTCGTCAAATTATGCCATCGAGTAAGCTTGGTTGGCTTAGAATCTTGATTGGCCTTCACAAGCATTATGGGAAAAAAAAAGCTGATCCATATAACAAATATTCTTCTACATACATGAGCACGTAAAACATACATCAAAAAAGTAGTCTAAACTTCAGACGTACGAATGAAGAAATTAAATCATTATTGAGATTAGCACGTACAACGACATTCGATGAACTAATATTAGCATTATTAATCATTTGTCTATATATGAAGTTATCTGGAATCTCTACTACTATTTTTTAATGCTATATATAATGAACTCTAAATATGAAATCAATTGCATGTAACTTCGATTTCTTGGCTAAGCTTGTGTGAGTTTTGGTGCCCTTAAACATATGGAACACGTTCATATGCACCAAAACTCATACAAACCAAGAAACAAATCGGACCGACGTACGTACACCTGATTTGTACATTTAGAACTCATTATATATCATTAAAAATACTAGCAGAGATTCCAGATAAATTCATATTTATAAACAATGCATTCCCCTAAATACATGAGCATATATATGATTAATCATCATCAACCAAGTGATTTCAGACACAAGAATAGATATAGAAGGCCAAATCAATAAAAAATTTACTGTTATGTTGTCATATGCTATTCAAGATCATCAAAATCTTCTTCTGATTCTTCTTGCGATGATATAATTTGAACCATGTGTTCTGCCCATTCCTCTTGTAAATCATCAAAAATTTGCTGGTCGTAACCCGTCTTGTTCCAACCAAAGAACTACATGTATTCAAAATCAAAATAAGAATATGATTTCATTTATTTACAAAAACAAACTCAAATATGTTAAAACTTGTATGTATATGGGTAAAATATATTACCACATCATCAATTGGAATTTTGATATTTGTGATGATTTCACTCATAAACTTCATGACATAATAACCACACATGACTCCATTATTTTGTTGTGGAACCTACAAAAAAAAAGTGCATGTATACATGAATTTTCATATTCGAATATCCTTATTATTTAATTGTAAAATTAATAAAATTATTAATATTGAATTGTACATACCATAACTTTTGTCCATATAAGCTTATGAGATTTTTTAAGGATAATGCCCCTAGACTTGTTCCACAACTTCCATGCCCTATCAAGATATAAAACGATTAGTTTTTATTAAATATTACAAAAAATAATAGAAAAAACTAATATGTAACTAAATATAACTCTTACATTTCAACAACTGCTTTTGTATCTTTACTCAGTTCTATGGAAGCTGAGTCACAGTACCAAGCATGATTATTGAACATATCAATGATTATCAACATCTAATGATCTTGGCCTTGTTCAAACCATAATGGCCAAGGGATTATCAACTTTTGATTTCTGCTAAGCGTTAATGCTTTATCACATAATTGTTTAGCTCTGATGCTAACATCCTTCTCTTGATATTGATTAACATATGAAGAATCATAGAACATTGCTAAATGTGATGAGTGATTATGTTGAAGTCGATAATAGCAAGCCCTATATATGTATATATATAATTAGATAATATAAATATAATTATATATGTTCTGCATAAATAAAAGAAAACTAACTAGATTGAGGACTCACCTTGTCCACACTTGAATTATACTTAAATCGATCATTTGATAATCAAATATTTGCAACAAGCACTCGATCGATATATAAGTTTGGCCGATGTCTACACCAGAAATTTCAATAGGAAGTGGCACAGTCCATCCATCATTTATGCTAGATACCCTCCCAACAATAGTCATCAAACTGCCAAGATTTCTACTGAACTGTAACGCATAAGTATGACTATACTTTTTCCAAGGCTTCTTCTTGAATGACTTGGTGCACGATGATTGGCCACTAGTCATAGATTTAGCACGAGATACTTGCTTGGTATCTCTTAAATGTGCCGCATTTAAGAGTTCTGGTATAATAGACTACCAAAAAAGTATCATATATGTATTTTTAGTAACAATATAAGATCACATTAAATAATAGTAGTAAACAAGTGTTATTTTTTAAGTTAAAAAATAGTACCATGTCAAAATTTAGAACAACTTGAATCGACGGCTAAGCCACATACTGTCCAACCGCCTCTTGGACTGTGGTAGCATCAGAAGGCACAGGTAGTGGAAAATCATGAAACAATGATTGATCAATTACTATTCGCCAATGATTAGGCAAATATTGATTATGAATCATCCAATCATCACTCAATTGTTGTACCGTTCCAATAGCAACATAGTTCGTTGACGAAGGATGTTTCAACAAACATTTCATATTCTGTAAAAAATTTAAGTGTTATATATAAAAAATAAAACATATAATAAGAATTTAAAAATTAAAATCTTACCACATATGATTCATCAAATAGAGGAGGACTCTCATGTGGGGTAGCTATTGGATGTACATTCTCACCAATATGTTCATCTTGACTTGATTTATGGTAAGAATGTGTAGATTGCATTGGAGAAAATGAACCACTACTTGATTGCATGTGCATTCCTGACATATAATGAGGACCAATAGGATGGCTATATCCCATACTGGATGTAGTTTGAGCACAATGAGATTGTGTGGATGGCATGCCTGGCATGGATGGTGGCATGCTTGGCATGGATTGTGGCATGCCTGGAATGGAAGGTGGTATGCCTGGCATGGATGGTTGCATGCTTAGCCAATATGGCATGCCCTGGTTGTAGCATGATGCCATGCCTGACAATTGTTGTGATTGATGTTCTTTTAGAGTGGCAATCTCACTCATCACGGAGGCCTTAAATGAGTTGAATTCTTCTTCAATTTTAGTGTATTTCTCCTTACTTACCGTCTGAGGCTTATGTTTTGGAATTTTAAAATACTCCAAAGCACCATCATATTGGCTACCTCTCCTAACAGGACCAGGATGATCGCGTTCGATTGCATGATATAAAGCATCTCTCCCAGGCTCTTCGATTATTTCACCCCTGTATAGTTTTTCTTCAACAGCTCTCTACAAATAATAAAGCACACAAACATATCATTCATTATTACATCAATTATTAAGTATCAATCAGACTTTTTATCAAACGAAATTACTAACCAACTTATTTAATTGTTCTTCTCCTCGTTGACTCATCGATTTTGCATTCTTCGTTTTGGGAGTCTTTGTTTCTATGTACAATTCCATTCGGGTAACAGGTCTACCCAATTCAGCTTCCTTCATAAATTAGGAAAATTTTATTAACAATGACATGAAATTAAATTGAGAAAAATTAATATAAAAATATTTATAAAATTAAGACAAATTAATAATACCATTCGAAATCCAACTTCAGGATTTGAAGACCTTCCAGTACGGTTAGGAAGATGGTTATGCATTTGGACATTATGGTGATCTTCTCTAATAATTTGAAATTCTTCTGAACGTCTATAATCCACAAAGTCTTTCCAAACTTGAGGTGTAAGCCAGGGGTGTCCTTCAAGGATTTTGTATATCACATTCTCATCAAGTGTTTCCAAATATGGAAACACATAATTTTTCGCCAATCTAGAAGTCTTGTATTCCTTCCACGCCTTATTTGCAATCTTATAACACTTGCCCTGCCAATTGTCATCGACTTTGTAACGATTCTATAAAAACACAGTACAAAAGATTAGATACAATCAATATATATAATATATATATTGATTATAAAATATAAGAGACTTACATAAATGGTTATCCATATTTTAAACTTTTCTACATCGGCAACCTCAGACCAATGATTTATATTGATTGGTATACTGGACTTTGCTAGTCGACCAATAGAAGATTTCAATTGTTGACCATTTTCCCCTAGTGGATTACCAGTAGCATCAAATTTAACGGGTATTCTATCATCTGGGTTAAGTGGAGCATCAGGTATATTCGCCCAACCCCTTCTTTTCAAATACCCCAATGGATCATTTGGATCTACAAGCTGAATATCCATGAAATATCTGCAAAAAGTGGAGAAATATAAATTAATTGACAATTTTAGGAACACACATATATACAAGAGTTATTACAACAATATAGAACATACATTATGTTTAATTAGGTTGTTAATCGTATACATATATTCCTTCACAATCACTACGAGTCCATGTCGAAGAATCATCATCATCAATTAGATCATCACGTACATTAGGCAATTTATTTGAGAAATTACTAATATTTTCTCCATGATAATACCAACATTTATAGCTCAATAGAATACCATTACGGATAAGGTGATACTTAACCTCATCAAATTCATGAAATCGCTCATTTTTACATTTAATGCATGGGCATCGAATCATACTACTTCCAGAAATATAGTCTTGCTCAATTCTACACTTTGACATCCAAGATTTGTCCATTTTCTATTAATGACATTAATTAAACATATTACTTAATTATGTATTATTATATATAAATTTCCTAATTATTAGAATATATATCAAAACATACATAATGCAAAATAGTTATCATTTTAATCATTTTACAAAACCATTTATATACAAATTAAAAAATAAGCAGTTCATGTTTCATGAATATATATATAAAAACCAATCACGCGGTTGATTCTAATTTCTAAGCATGTTACTATATCATAATTACAAAGTAATATTAATTATACGTATAAATAAATTTATCCAAGCAAACCCACAAAACATTTCACATATTATTGAATACATACAAGTAATAATTCAAACATTATTATTACAATCAAACAAAAAAACATAACTAAATCAAAAATTTATACAAAAATACGCTGTTCCTACATTTACACGCTGATAAATTTCACGCTGTTCCTAATTAACACGCTGATAAATTAGCACAAATTTCATGCTGTTCCTAATATACCCATAAACAGATTTTAACATTTTGCTAAAAAAAAAAGAAGAACTGACAGATAATATTGTGAGAAGAGAAAACTTACAAACGTCCGTTCAAATGGTGGTTGGAGGTGGCCGGAAATGTAGAACGAAGGTGGCGCACGGTTAAGATTTTGAGAGAAAATGGGAGTGAGGAAAGGAGAGGAAGAAGAAAACTGGAAATCTGCGTACAAAATGAGATGTTAGGGCATATATTAGGTGGATAGCGTCGGTTAACCACGTCAACCGACGCTATGTTACGTGGATAGCATCGGTTGTCCACATCAACCGACGCTACGTTACGTGGATAGCGTCAGTTTTCCACGTCAACCGACGCTACGTTATGTGGATAGCGTCGGTTGTCCACGTCAACCGACGCTATGTTACGTGGATAGCGTCGGTTGACGTGGACAACCGACGCTATCCACGTAACGTAGCGTCGGTTGACGTGGACAACCGATGCTATCCACGTAACATAGCGTCGGTTGATGTGGACAACTGACTTTTAATTCATTAAAAGTCGGTTTTTGGTAAAAACCGACTTTAGACATTGACTTATATACCCCTTTTTGTAGTAGTGCACGGAGATTTGTTACTATAGTTTGTTAAGTACTAAAATTATTTCACTCTGATTTTATCCAAAATAATCATTAATTGGAAGATGATTTAACTAACTAAAAAGTTTTATAACAAAATAAAATAAAATTCTAGGATTGCAGTTTTCACCAAATTAGTCCACTCGAATCATATCATTTTCTCTTTATTTATATTTTTTATAAATTTAATTTTTTAACCAAAAACTTCTAATTTTATCCATACATCGCTTCCGAGCTCCGATAGACACACCTCGTTAAATTAATTCACTATATTCCTATGAGAATTAAATTCACCAAGATTCATTACGTTCTAAGTTCTCAAATGGCCACACATATGATAAAGGTATATTCCTATCCTTTATATATACATGTTATTCTATCCATGAGCAATATACACAAAAATGCCTCTTTCAAGTTTATTTGAGTGCCACAGATCGATTGATAAATCTTCCAATAATCAAAAGCATTAAGCACAAATAGAATAAACAAATTAAAAATCTAATAAATCATTCAAAAATAATTAAAATCAAGCTTCATAAATTTAGATAAAATACAACCCTAGAAAAAATAAATTACTTCATAAATAAAAATTAAAATTACAACAGTTAAGGAATATTAGATGAAGAACAAAAGAAAATTAAAACATTTATGAGCTCAAATTTTTGGCACACGCAGAACACAACAGAAGCCAAAAATGGCTTCTGCATGTTCCACAGTCCAACCCCAAAACGAACCTAAAACAAAACTAAAAAATTATAAAAATAATCCCCTATTTATAACATTAAATATCTAAAAAACAAATACATTTTAAAATATATTTTATACACGCGGGGGGACAAAAAAGTATATCGAAAATGATAATTTAATTCACGTGGGGGAAAAAAATATTGAGACACGCAAACACACAAAATAGGGGGAACGTGCGCCGTTGTTGATTTATTTTTAATTCAACCCACATGCCATGTGTCAGCATATGATTAGTTGAAAGAATTAATATAGACACGTGGTAGCATTTCATTGGTGGAGGGAAATGGTTGCATGTGATTACATCACATGGGATCATGGCACGCGAGACACGTGGGTCCCATATAAATAGTTGGAAACGCATGCGCTGGTTCTACGCTTGTGTTTTACCCAATACGTTCCACGTGTCCACTTCGGATTAGCTGTAGGAATATTTGAGACACGTGGCATTGTATCATTTGTTGGATTGTTAAGGCCCACAAAGATTATGTAAACAGTGTCGCATGGGACCACTCCTTTTGGCAAACACGCAATAGACACGTGCACCTGAATACCCATGTCCACTCTCTTTTGTCACGTCTGGTCTCACGGGCCTCATCGAAGCCTTTCATTTCCTGATCGAACGGTTAGTGTCGCGCATTGGTGATTGCGCGACTTGCCTCATTTTTTTGCACATAAAATAAATTTCCTTAATTACAGTTTAACCCTCCAATTTAATTCAAATTAACTTTTAAACTTTCTTTAATTACAATCAAGCCCTTTTCTAATTTAAATTCACTTTTACACTTTTTTTTATTACAATTAAGCCCTATTTTAATTCAAATTATATTTTAGACTTTTATTAATTGGAATTAAGCACTTTTTTTAATTTAAATTATATTTTCAGACATAAATTTGTAATTAAGTATTTTTTCGATTCAAATTCTTTAGTTTTCTTAAAAATATATTCCTTAACAAATAAAGGGTAAATATTAATTTATTCCATTAAAATTAACTAAAAATATCAAGAACATAGGAATTATAAATAATAAAATAGATGAAAATAACTGTATAAAATACAGTTATCATAGATCTATAGTCTCACTATTAAGAATAGCACAAAAGGATAGGGATGAATGGCAGCACTAATAACATCATTAAGAAAGTGATTAGGGGCATCTTTATTAACAACTTTGTTAACAATAAGTGCACCTTTAACATAGGAATGCTCAAGCCCAACTAACTAGTTTTCCATCTCAATAAGATTGCATTCATTCACAAGAGAAAACTTGTTAGGAAGGTAATTTGGAATGAGACTCTCAAACATGAAAGGGATGACAGGGAAAGAAGGATCCTCAACATTAGAAAGAGACAATAGTTTAACATTATTATCTCTAGAGAAAGTGCATCTATGCCCTCGAAGGACGAGATTGGTAGAAAAGTTAGAAGGGACAATTAGGGGTAGGGCAGCATCAAACTCTTTGAAAAAATTGTCATCATAAGAATAAGAAAGACAGTGGAGAGAAAGCCTAGAAAAGTATGAAAACCTTTCCTTTATAGCAGGAAAATCATGGATATCAATAAGATGATCACAAAGGATTGGTGCCTGATGCACTAAAGCTTGATAGTCAAATTCTATAGAGGAACTATGTGATTTTAAAGAATTCAACAAATTTCTTAAAAATAAATATGAAAAATAAATCTAAACATTATATCATAATATTTGTTTGAAAAACTAATATAATAATATATAATTAAAGATAGGAATTGTATTGATTCAAACAATTCTAGGCTGATGAAAAATTAACAATCAATGGAGAATTTATGGGAAAACTTATTTCATTAACCATACTTGCTCAGAATTAATTAAGTTATTAAATATATAGATTAAGTTTATTGATTTTCTCTTTTTTGTAAAAACAAATATCCTTACATGGGGATTAGAATCTTTGTTAATAAAATCAATTAATAACAATAGACGGGGATCACCAACTCATTACATTAAATTATGTTTTGTTCTAAGGAAATAGCAAACCACCTAAATCACTACTTTAGATGAAGCACACAATTTAAACTCTTATTCAAGGTGTCAAAATAAGATTAAAAAAACCTAATATTTATGTTTTAAATTTATTATGAAAAATATGTTATCAATATATTAATCAATATTCAATTTTACAAAAATCTTGAATGAAGAAATAATCTTCATAGACATGGCAAGAAAAATAATATCCCATAGTAATAATCGGCTAGACATGGTTAGATTTAATAAATGACTAGTAGCTTAAAATAATATTTAGAATAATATACAAAGATTAAATATGTATATAAAATCAATCAAATAGAAACAATATCTACAATACCAATTAAAGATAGACGAACGTGTCTTGCTCCATAAATGTGGCCTTGATCCTCAATGTATTCTATGATATACAGGTATCTTTTGTATTTTTCTATGACCTAGAAAAGCTCTAGATGATTTGCCTATACTATTATTGAATCTAACCTATTGTAGAATAAAAAACTTAACAAAATAAAGAGGTAGGTAAAAACTAAAGAATCGTACATTACAATATGGCAACTCTTTTTGGTTAACAACATAAAAGTTTTATTTATAACTAAGGCTAGCCAAAAAAGGCTTCAGGAGAGGAAAACAATCACACATCATTGTCGAACTACTCCACCACTGTAGTCCAAGTTACATAATGGTTCGCCTATTGTTTGTACCAAATAGGTCACAATAATGTAACCCAAAAATTGTTCACCATGGCATAGAACAAACTATGTGAATGTTGATTTTAAAATGTGAGGAGTGCACCGCAGCCTATTGTATTCCGTGTTATTGCCCATGATGTTCAACTTTACTTCTTGTTTTCATCCCCTTACAAATTGGCTAGTATTACATGAAAGGCTTATATGTATTGTTCCTTGAAGCTTCAAAGGTGTAAATGAGTGCTTCAAGTATGATTCTTTGTGTATTGATCAATTTTTTTATTTTTGAAGCTAAAAATATCTTATATACAATAGAAAATATCCATGATTTCAAACATATAATTTTGCTTAAATAATGATAAAATCAATAACATTCAAATCTATTTATTACATTTAAGTTCAATAAAACCCGCAAAATATTAGTTATTTTATTAGTGCTCAAATAAAGGGGCTAGGAGGCTCACACTACTTTGACTTCTTAGAGCTACGAGTATATTTTAGGGCCATTTTTAGGTAAGAAATCTAGTGTAAAAGGTAAGTGTAGTGGGAAGACAAGGATATAATTTTAAGGTGTTAAGAAATAGGTACTAAGGATCTATATATAGAGCCTAATACACCTCATAATTTTCCTCGCTGACCTTCTCGTTAGAGTGCTCGGGAAAACCCTCAACAAGAGTGTAAAAAGGAGGTCCAGTGAGCACTAGGTAAGAGGTGTGGTGAGGCATAGTAAACAATACATAGAGTGTCCGAGTGAGATAGAGAGAAAATAAGTGAAAGAGAGTTCCAAAACACAAAACACAAATATTTTTGATTTTTTAAAGCAACAAAGAGAGAAGAATAACATTGAGAAATATCAAACATATAACAAAAAAACATATAATGCACGCATAGAAGAACTAAAATCATAAGAAAGAAATGAAATAAACTACTTAACCTTGTACAAATCACCCAAAAATAGTAATTAAATTGCATCCATCCCTTTAAAAAATTTATGAGGGGCAACAGAGTCAAGTGGTAGTCTCTATGTCATGTGAGTATGTAGAGTATATATAAATCAAGGTTTGTTTTTTTAGAAGTTATAGAAAATCCTATCAAGTGGTCTATATAAATTAGTCTAGGTGGACATTTTGAAGAAGATTTATTTCTTTTGGAACTATGCCTAATATGCATATTAATCAAGCTTATAGATGCTCAGATGATCCATAATAGCTACATCATGACTAGGACACTACCTAGCAAGGTGGCCAACAGTGCAAAAGAGTAGTATGCAAAAGATAAAGAGATAAAGAATAAGCACTTTTTGGATGAGAAGTAAATTTTATTTAATGGGGTCTCAAATGCCCATGTTCACCACAATGGTGAAAAATTGGAGAAATAGTAGGTAGGCATAATATAGCATTACTAGAGCATTTGGAAGAGCTAGCCTTAGGTGATGTGTTCATCTTGCAAGAGGAAACAGGCTAGAACATAATAATCGATTTACTTTTTGGATGGCAGCAACTAATTTGAACTTTGGTTCTTGAGTAGTTGATTTAATGAACTTTGGTGTAGCCATTGGTGAAGTAGAAACCCCATCATCGTACCCAATACTTGTTTTGTCTCCAAATGACATTGTTCTATTGATGATTTCATTTAACTTTTGAGAACCAATAATCAATTTGTTAATAAAAGAGAAGAATTGAGCGAACTCCTTCTCACTCACAGTATGCTTATCCTTTAAAGCTTCAATAAAATCTTCATTTTCTTTAAGGAACAATTCCAAGTAAGCCATGGAATTGTTCAGGTATAAAAATTTCCTATGCAATTTTTATACCTCAGCTTTCTTTTTAGTAAGAGAAAATGCTAGACACTTCTTGGCACTTTCTAGTACAATTATATGCTTCTTCAGTTAAGCATTCTCAACATTGTGATCATATGAAGGATAAGGATTCATATACATAGGAGTAGCTCCACCAAATATAGAACACGTCAGTTTCTCCTCAAGACTTTTCATTATCTCATCGAACCTTTCTAGCAAATCAGTGTATCTCTTTTGAATGAACTTGCACTTTTTAGTGAGATCATTTTGTTCACCATCAATTGAAGACTTCCTTTCCTCAAAGGAAATCTTCAATGTGCTTATCTCGTGTTCCTTTTCATCTAGGCTCTCCAAAGCTTTTTTATTTTCCTTTTCATATTTAATATGCTCAAATAGGAGCTCATTGTAAGAATTGAGGAACTCATCTTGTTCAACTTCATCATATTCTGCAATCTCTTCTTAAGCATCTCAGGTAACACTTGAAGGATCTATGACATTACTTGTAGCCATGATGGCTAAAATTTTGGTGTCATCCCCATCTTCACTATTGGTATTATCCGAAAGAGTAACCTCGCCCTTCATAAAACGTATGTTCTTGCGTTTCTATTTGGAAAAACAATTTGCAACAATATAATTAGGCTTCCGACACTCGAAGCATTTGATCTTGTTAACATGGATTCTACTCGGTCTCTAAGCCTCATTATTTTATTATTCATCAATTTTTACTGATTTTAAGCCTTTTGTACTTAATCATTTTCTTCCAACTCTACTAGAAGATTGTTTTTTTTTTCAAAAAATCATGTAAACACTTTCGTGAGTAGTATCATCTCTTCATTATCAGGACTGGAATCATTATCACTTAACATAGTGGTGTTCACATTTTTGTTAGAACCACTTCCTTTGGTAGATTTGAGAGCAATTCTCTTACCTTCTTCAGTAGCAATCTAGTTCTATCCAGGTAAAAGGTGATGAAGCTGGAAGACTTGCAAATCACCAACCAACTCATTTATAATGAGTTCACTAGGCTTTTACATAAATTTAATCACCATTATTTTGGAATGAAATTGATAAGGGAGTCTAGTGATATTCTTTTCAATTTTTTTCTATTTGCTAGTCGATCTTCCTAAATTGTAGGAATAGTTGACAATGTTAGAAAACTAAGCATAGAATTTTTCAAACGTTTCTTCCTCTTACATAATACAGAGTTCAAATTATTTGTTTAACTTTAGAATTCTAGATCGTTTAAGAGTAGAAGTATCATCATAAATAGTCTCTAGAATACCCCTTACTTACTTTGAGGTTGTATGATTTTGAATTCTTTTGTATTCATCAAGTGTGATAACCTTGATGATAGCATATAACCCTTTTATTATTCCACTTTGACTACTTGCTTTCCTATTTCGTCCATTCAATCATAGGTTTTGGGATAATAGTGTTGTTAGGAAGGGTTTTGGTTGGATACGTCCAATCATTCTCAACCAAAAACCAGACACAGTATCCAAAGGACCACAAGAAGGTCGCATATGAGATTTTCAATAGGTATAGTTAAATCCATTGAATAATGGAAGCCTACCTATGTTACCTCCTTCTCCTAAGTCCATCAAAGAGAAATATGCATATATGATAAGCAAGTTTAACAAATCAACATAGAAATGGTTATGCCAGAAAAGGGTATACCAGTTCTGATATCAAATGAAGGAGCCCTAACCTAATACATAATAACGTTAAAAAGATAATGAATTCTTAAGGACTCATCCCAAACTTGCAAAAAATAGAAAGATAAGCACAAATTATATACAAAAATCACATACTGGTAGTATTATAAAGTATATATAATATTCAATATTCAAAAATCATGCAATAGATAAAGAAAGCTTTCTAATTAGAATTTAAACCTCAATATGTTGAAACATACATAATTTGAACTCAAATTGTACTAGCATAATAGTAGAGCATGCACAACACAAGATATAATGAGGTAAACCCATATCGAACTCTTGTCTATATGGTAGCATCCTCGGGTTGATTATGATAACCACTCTGTAGCAAAGAAACTCACAAAGAAATAAAACAAATATAACTCAATAGAAATATAAACGCAAATACCTCTATCATTCGAGACCTCTACCTTAACTGCATATTGCTACCCTCGTTTGTTGCCTTTGCAATGACTTGGTTCAACACCCAAATCCGACTTTCCTCCAAAGCCAACACTCCTTGATGTAGTGTTATCTGTAACCAAAAATTAGTAAAGTGAATAGAATATAAACAACCAATTATGGGAATTACACTCAACCATGAATCACTAATAACCACACCTAGAAAATACACTCAATTATGTACCGTACATAGCCAACTTAGGACTACACTAAACCACATATCACAAAACACCAATGATTTGGGAATACAACCAATGCTACCCAACCCAATCTCATAGGTTATTCTCATAAAGATTATAAAATAGTCACGCACACTATTTTACCCACAACAATATAGCACAAATATTGAAATTCATTGAAAGTAATTTGTGATACAAAAGTAATTTTTCAAGTAAATTTTGGCAAGTTTTGGTGTAAAAATCATGCTTAAAAAAATGCCAAAAGAGGGGATATTTATAGAACCAGCCAAGGCACCAACGACCACCCTAGTTGGGGTCCTCTTTGACCACCTCATCGGAGGTCCGAAAATGCCCTTGTCGAGGTTCCCAAAATTCTAATTTTTTTATCCAAAAATTACCAAGAAATTTCCATAAATACACACCCGAACCAAAAAAAACCGCCACTAACAACTTAGCATACATACTACGAAGCCAACCCCATCATGTGTGCATAATATGTTTTTCAATCATAGTGTATGTAAATATATGCATGTGTGCATTACTGATTCCTAACAACCAACCTTACACAGTAAAAGATAGGAACATTGAGTAAAATAAACAGAGTTTATATTTTGCATACGGGAAGCCAACAAAGACACAAAAGACTATAGGACTTACATATATGACTCAACCTAAGCGGTTAAATGACAAGGCACATCATACATGGGTTTGTAAACTCAAAAAGGCTATATATGGCCTTAAGTAAAATCCTAGAGCTTGGTATCAAAAATTGAGCTCTTGTTTAGTTGACTTGGGATTTAACAACTCAAAATCTAAAATTTCCATATTCTTTCAACATTGTGCAAAGAGGGTAACCATTATCCTTGTCTATGTTGATGATATCATAGAAGTAATGAAAGTTATATTGCTACCTTGGTTACAAAGTTCAATGATTAGTTCTATTTGAAATAATATACATCGAAAAGATGATAAGTTGGACCTTAGCCAACAAAAATACATAAAAGGTCTCCTTGCCAAGGCTGGTTTGGAATCTACAAAACCTCTTGACACTCCTATAAGTTCCACTTTTATTCTCTCTAAATATCCCGATGAGGCTCTTATTTATCCTAGTTTGTTTCGAAGCATCATTGGGACTCTTCAGTATTGTGTTATCACAAGACTTGAAATAGCTTATGCAGTCCATAAATTATACTAATTTTTTCATGAACCAACTAAGGTCCACTTGGTTGTAGTTAAAAGGATTTTGAGATACCTAAAAGGAACTTTAACTTATACACTATAAATGCAAAAATGAGAGGTATTAGGCCTTGTTGGCCTTAATTAGTGACTCAGATTGCGTAAGTTGCCTGATGATTGCAGAAGCACTGGGGTTATGGTATCTACCTTAGGGACAGTTTGGTCTCTTGGACATCTTCTAAACAAAAAGATGGTTGCACGTTTAAGTGAGGAAGTTGAGTATTGGGCATTAGACCATGCAGCATCTAAAGTAACTTGGTTACAGTCCTTGCTGTTATAGTCCTTGCTATGTGAGTTGCACATTGAAGAGGCACACACACCAATTCTCTTCATAGACAACATTAGTGCCAAATTTCTAGTAGCTAATCTAGTCATGCATGAGAGAATGAAGCATGTTGAAATAGATTTCCATTTTATATGAGATTTGGTGATGGAAAACAATCTTGATATTTATTATACTCCCACAGAGAAACATGTGGTTGATATCATGACCAAACTACTTTGTGAAGCACATTTTGTTCCATTAAAGATCAATCTCATGGTTCTTCCTTCACTATAAGCTTGAGAGGGACTCTTAGACATTATGATCCATTGTATTGCAATGAGCATGCTTACATACTATCCGTCCTCGTGTAACTGAATTGGTTACACTATCAAGGATAGTTATATAGTAGGTGCCACACTACAATAACTAGTATACACTCTTGTAAGTACTATAAATACATGATGCAGCTAATGCAATAACGATAAGAAAGGGTATTACTCATTGCATCTCTATTGCTTATATCTAACATAATTATTTAATTAAAAATTTATAAATATATATTCAATACAAACTAATTAATACTTACGGTAACCAATATAAGGTACTACAAACCGTTCATTCTGTCAAATCTCTCCTACCCCTCTCATTCAACAAGAGTCAAGAGTATGATTCCATTGATTTGAAATTAGTACAGAATGCACAAAGCACATAAATTTCGATTTCTTACATTTTTTATCAAGTGATCAAATAAGATTTTACATTAATACCATAAAATATTTACTTGACAGTTAGAACTTATAATTCACATTGTATATGAAATAAAAATGACCTCTCATATAAAGCAAAATTGTTGTTTGAATCCAAGAAATGATACATATTGGCACAAATCCACCAAAAAAAATTACAAATAAACCCTATGAAGTCAATGTGTTCCAAAATGTTCACACTATTGCATTAGTTTTTAGAATGAGTCCAAAGGATGTTTATGAGCGGTACAAGATTTGCACATGAACCTTAAAACGCAACGGATGAGGGAACAAAGATGACAATAACGAAAAATATGCAGAGTGAATGTCTCTCCGCATTTTGTTAGAAAATATAAAATTAATCTTGGCCCAGATCTGATCTTTCAACTTCAGCGCTTTATGAGAGAATACACAACCTGAGTAGGAGGTTTCTGTTCAAAACCAGCATCATTAGAGTTTCCACTTGTACTAGAGTTCAAGTGAAAGGCCCAAAAACTTGAGAGATTATTAAACAATATCAAAGTAACGTTTGCTTCGGAGAGGATTCTGTCAGGCGAGGCCGGAAGAAATTTTTGAGGAATTGGAATTTATTTCATACGAGGAATAAAACTAGTTATATTTTACATAATGGATAAAGATTTTTTTAAAATATATAAATTTATATTAATTGTTTTATTTTTATTTATTTATATATAATAATATTATTATTATTGTAATAAGATTTGATCAATATCTCATTTAATTTTAAAAAATATTAAAAATTATATATTAGTAAAAAAAATTAATATTTAGAAGGCTGTATCACATCCGAATCCCCTAATTCCGCCCCTGATTCTGACAAAATCTAACACTGTTAGAAACATACTTGATCAATACTACAAAAGACATGCAACGTGTAAGTTAGATCGGGTCAAACGAGTTCCAAGAGCATTACTCGGTCGGTTGTATACATTATTTTTATATAAATCAAACATTGTAACACAAATTTTTTCTGTAATATTATTTCCTTTACATTCAATTCTATTATTATTCTCATTCTTATTTCTTTTTCATGATGTGAATCAAATGTCTCCTTAAAATCCTGTAATTTATAAAAAATATATATTTTAATATTTATCTTTTAAGGTATATATTTAGAATCATTCAATTTTTTCAAAATTTTAATCTATTCTAAATAATCTTTTTTTACCAAAGGATAAATTTAAAATTTTAAAAAATGAAATACAAAATGTAAAAACAAATTCAAAAAATTCAAAATTAATAAAAAATCAATTTTTTAGCAAACATTAAAAATTAAAAAATTAAATTAATTTTGTTTAAAAAAATATATTCAATTTATATTTGGAATGAAAAACTTAAATTTTATTTTTCATTGTTCTTTCAAAATCTTAATATTTTTTTAAAATTCTGCATTTATTTTTTCAATTTTAGCTATTTTTTCTTTTTTGTATTTTGGTAATAAATCTTTTTTTTTATTTTAAAAATAAAAAGTTTAATTAAAAAGATAATATTGTTTGTACTTTATTTTCAAAATTCCAAATTTACTTTTCGAAAAAAAAATTATTAGGATTAGATTGGATTTAATATCCATTTAATAGATAATATTTTTTGTATATCATTTTTCCAAATTCCAAAGCGGCCAGACATGAAATCGCGTGTAAGAATAAAGTGCGGAAATAAAATAATAACACGCGATATTTTTAGGTGGAAACAACCTAGGCCAAAACAATGATTTAAGAGGAAAACCACCGGTCCACCAGACCACCTAACTTTCCACTATGAAAATCAAATGTTCAAGTACAAACTCGATCTTATGCTACCCTCCCTAGGATACTGCCCCAATGTACTTTAATTACGAGCCCATGCTCTGTTTTCACAGTTTCCAATATTAGCGTGAAGGATTTCCAGACCAACGTTCCAATAAGCTCCCCGCAAATCAGATCGTTTACAAATCAACTGCAAAAAGGTTAGCACAGAAACACAAGTGTTCGTGTGTGTTCTAGAACAGATTCAACAATGAATAATCCTAACTAGATGATTCAAAATATATGTCATTTAAATCAAATAACTAGAAAATTCTAGAACAAAAAGATTAAGCAAAAATCAATAAAAGATAGCTTCTTTGAAATTTAATAATCAAATCAAATAATTATGATCACACATAAAATTATTTAATTTAAATATGTAGGAATATAATCAAGAGAAAACTATATAAATATAAAAGTACCAAATAAATATATTTAGTATAATATTAATTTAATATTAACCAACCTATTTAATCACTTTTATAATTGCCAAAATTATTAATTTTTTTAAATCACCATCTTATAAATCAATACACATATATAATCTTATAAATCAATATATATATATATATATATATATATATATATATATTAATTACCTTTGTCGCCGAAATGTGTAAGAACTGATATTGATGGAAGTGAACTGCAACTCTACCTTTTCATTCTAAGCATATCTATATTAATTCCTATATTACCTTAATTGCAGCTCTTGAATGTTAACCTTTTCTTCTTCTTTTCTTTCGGCAGTGAACGGCTAGCATATATATATATAGATTAATTCCTATATTACCTTAATTGCAGCTCTTGAATGTTAACCTTTTCTCCTTCTTTTCTTTCGGCAAAGAACAGCTAGCATATATATATAACATTTGCAGCAGTTTTTTTTCTTTCTATTCGGCCACACCTTATTCACTTTCTATTTTTCCCTCCACCAATCTAACCCTAATGTATCTATATATATAGATAATATTAATACTTAATGATATTAGGGTTAGGGTTAAATGTGTTTTGGTCTTAACTTTTCAAAGCCCATTAAAAACAAAAACTTAATATTATCTTAAGATATATTATAAAAATATTTAATTAATAATTTCATAAATTAATTAAAGTTTGAATAAATATTTTAACATAAAATATAATTTCAGATTTATGAAAATGTGTTATTAAATGCATGAATGCAATCCTATGTGTCGTAGTTATAAAAAAACATACTTGAAGTACGAATATCTGGAACTTGAATATTTGTTCGACTTTTCTTGATAAACTTGATAGGAGGCCTAAAAACAAACATACAAGTAAATATTTTGTCCACGAAAATAGCCAACACTCATAGTCCTTACAAAAATAATCAAAGGACCCTAGATGTATACATTAAAAGATAAAGAATTAAAGTTTATATTTTCATGAATTATAAGAAGCTAGGTATATACTTTAAAAATTAGAGGACTAAAATGTACCTTTTGAAGAATTACAAGACTTGTAAAATCCTCAACCCAAAAAATAATCCAAGGTTCAGGAAAATTTATGGGAGTGAGGAGCAAAAGAAAAGAAAAATAAGATAAGGAACATAGTGATTTTTCACCAAAAGCAATAAATGGAGTTAGTAGAATCACCAACAATTGGCAATTGAAAAAAGGTGGTATTGTAATAGTGGGATGATCTAGTGCAGGATGGTGGCATGTGGCACTGCAAAAACCAATGATAGCACGAGTACAACGGCATAGTTGAGACATGAATAGGGGATATCAGGTGAAGGTGAGAAGCTAATGGCAAGCGTGCGATAGCAAAGGCTGACGGGGACGATTTGTGCACTAGTAAAAGTTTGTAAATTATGGACCTAATTAACCTAGAGGCTGAATAGGTTATTTTTAATTTTTACTAATTTATAATTTAATAATCTAAATAAAGAATCCAGGCATGTAATTGTGTGTAAAAATAAGTGCAAAAATAAAATAATAACACACGATATTTTTAGGTGAAAACAACCTAGGCCACAACCATGACCTAAGAGAAAAACCACCAGTCCACTGGACCACCTAACTTTCCACTATGAAAATCAAATGTTCAAGTACAAACTCGGTCTTATGCTACCCTTCCTAGGATACTACCCCAATGTACTTTACTTACGAGCCCCTGCTTTGTTTTCACAGTTTCTAATATTAGTGTGAGCGGCTTCCAGACTAACGTTCTAATAAGCTCCCCGCCAATCAGATCATTCACAAATCTACTAAAAAATAGTTAGCGCAAAAACACAAGTGCCCGTGTGTGTTCTAGAATGGATTTAATAATGAATAATCCTAACTAAATGATTCAAAACACATGTCATTTAAATTAAATCAACTAGCAAATCCTAGAGCAAAAAATCAAGCACAATTTCAATAAAAATAGCTTCTTTAAATATTAATAATCAAATCAAATAATTATGATATGACAAAAACAATTATTTAATCTAACAATTTAAGAACAAAAATAAAGAAGAAGCCATAAGAACATATTATCAAAATATCATAAAATAATTAGGCTTATTAATCAATCAAACATAACCACCAATATTTGATAGATTAACTAAATAAAGAAGCCTAAAGAATTATGATCTTATATTTGTAAAAAAAAGAGAGAAATTAAAAAGATTAGAATAATACTCTTGTGTGGTTAATTGAAACAGTGAGTAATGAGTTTTATTTATAGGAAAAATTAAAATCCTTAATCCTATGTAATTGATAGATATTTTTTCTATTACAAATAAGATTAGTAATACTCATTAATTAATATAACTCATATATGATTGATAAATATTTTTTCTATTACAAATAGGATTAGTATTATTCATTAATTAAGATAACTCATATATGATTAATAAATATCTTTTCTATTACAAATAGGATTAGTATTACTCATTAATTAAGATAACTCTTATATAAAATAGATTTTATGCCATCTTTTATACTAAAGATTCCAGCTATAATTTAGAGTATATCTTAATTAATATTTTAACATATCTTATTCCATATTTTAGCACTAAAAATAATTTCAGATTTATAAGCATGTGCTATTAAATGCATAAATATAATCCTATGTGTTGTAGTTATCAAAGATATACCTGAAGTATAATTATCTGAAACTCGAACATTTGTTTGACTTTTCTTGATAGACATGATAGCAGGCCTAAAAATAAATTTACAGATAAATATTTTATCCACGAAAATAACCAACACTCATAGTTCTTACAACTAGTATTTACATGGGTTGATGACAATTTCATATTTTAGCTACTTTGTGTGTTGACTACATGTTACATAAAAGTTAAGCAAGCTATACCTAAAGGTTTTCTATCTATATGAGTTTTCTTCTGAAATTTTCATGGTATCAAAGTTTTACAGCTCTTTGAGCTTGAATAAGAAGTTAGTCATGGTAGATCCTCTAATAATCGTTTCACTAGCTCTACAAGATCCTCAAGTTATTAATCTAAACTCAAATTAAGATCGAGTCCTCTTTACATTTCATAAAATTTTAGTTAATATTAAATTAGATTATAAGAACTAAACTATATGGAAATACAATATATTAAAAATACTATGTAGTCTTAAGGTAGAAAGTTATGTTTTACAAAATTCTCCCAATCAGTTTCTTCAAGATGGAACTAAAAATTACAATTTCAAAAACTAGAAACGACATAAAAAAATGATTTGGTGTTGGTTCATGTAATCCATGGATGATAATATCCCCAAACAAGTTTCAGGGTATGATGCATCTAAAGATGCATGGATTAGGTTGGAAAAATCTTTTTTGCATCCAAATCTGGAATTGAAATAATTCAAGTAAAAGATGAGTTATAAAATCTGGAAAAAAAAAAGGAATCTTAGTATAACTAAATACATGCTAAGGATTAAAATGCTTGCTGATGAACTTTATTTTGCTAGCTATGGACTCTCTAAAGATGAAAAATTAATAATAGTATTAAGAGGTTTTGATGAGAATTATGATAGTGTATTTTCTACCCTAACAGAGAGAATGTTATTTGAGCAAATTACCATGGATGATGCTAAGGCTTTATTACTGACACATGAGTCAAGATTGGAAGGATGGAAAACTGCTACTATTTCTCCATTACCATCAGTCAATCTCTATTAAACACAATTCTAATGCAATTCCTAACGATCAAAGATTGCCTTTCTACAATTTAGCTCCACCTTCCCAGTTTAGTCACTATGGTAATCAACCTCTTCCTACCTCACCAAAGTATTTCTCTTAGCCTCATGACAGAGCTCTCTCATGTGGGCTTTAGTAGAGGTCACACATAATGTCAATTATGTGGGAAAATTGGTCACATAGTAGCCACTTGTTGGTTTCATTTGATAGAAATTATATTCCTCCCAGTCTAAATGGACCACTAACTCAACCTACCTTTGGACAACCACCCATACCATCTTATCAAACTACTTCTATTCCATATCACAATGAACCACCACCACCACCATTATTAACTGTTCCACCACAAACTGGATCATATTATAATTTTCCTCAATCCTTTGGCCGGGCTATATAGCTATCGCATCTTCAAATCCTCATAATTACTCACCCTTACCTTTTTCATATGACTCTACCTATCTTTTCCCACCATACATTTCTCATATTGAAGCTATGCCTCTCTTTTCTTTACCTCAACCTCCTCATTTTTTTCCTTCATCTATTTCATCATCACCATCTCTTTATGTGCCCTTTGAATCTCAATGGTTCCCCAACTTCGTTGCAATTCACTGTGTTATTGTAGAAGTTCAACATGTATCTACTCCTCAATAATATGTTGTAAATGAAAGGTTAATGATAGGTAATGGTTAGAATTTACCTTTTACCACATTGGTAATAATCATTTTAGTTCTTCTCTTAAACCTTATGTGTTGAAAAATATTCTTCATGTGCCCTCTGTTGCTAAAAACTTTCTTAGTGTCTCCTAATTTTCTAAAGATAATAACATCTTGGATTTCATCCCACCTTTTGCTATGTCAAGGACCAAGTGGAGGGGAAGATCCAACTTTAAGGCACTTTGCATAGTGGTTTATATGTGTTTGAAATTAGCTTCCTATCCTCTTCTTCCAACTCTAGTACTCATAGAGATAGCGCTTGTGTTGTTTCCCAAAAAGTCTCTAAAGCTTTATCGATTTTAAAGAAAGTTTTAGCTAAATGCAATTATTTTATGCCTCATACTTTTAGTGAGTTACTTTGTAATGCTTGCAAAGTGAGCAAAAGTCATGAATTTCCTTTTGTACCAAGAACCACTTACTCTATTACACATCGACATATTATTATTTTTGATGTGTGGGTTGCTCCTATATAATCTATTAATGGCCATGCTTGCTATTTCATTTCATTCAAAATGTAGTAGGTACACTTGGATTTATTTTTTAAAGTCTAAAAAAATGTTTGTAAAACTTTCATTCAATTTAAGAATGAAGTTAAGTTACATGTTGGTCATAGAATCAAAATTTTACAAAGTGATTGAGGTGAGAAATTTCAAAATATTAGCTCTTTTTTAACTCACTCTACCATAATTCATCATACCTCTTGTCCACACTCTCATGAACAAAATAGTATATTTGAACGAAAAAATTGAGATATTGTGATTTTAGGACTCTCAATGTTCAATCATGCTTCTATGCCTATGAAATACTGGGATGAGACATCCTTTTCAAGCAATTTTTTAATCAATAGGTTTCCTACACCTAATCTATGAAACAAATCACCCCTTGAAATTTTATTTGGTTAGACTCGTGATTACACTTTCTTAAAGGTCTTTGGCTATTTATGCTACCATTGCATTGGACTATGGTTAAAAATTAGAACCAAGATCAATCCCATGAACAATTGTAGGTTATATAGTCCTAGGTATAACAACTATAAATGCATTGCATCCAATGGAAGACTTTATATAAGTTAAAATGTTACTTTTATTTTAAAAGACATTTTCCTTTTTCTAAACCTTCATTTCACCAAGTGTTCCAAAAAAAGCTCTTGCAAATACTATGCTACCCTTCATAAGCAATTTATTACTTTACCTAAGACCGCCACTATTCCTTCTTATTCTACTTAGCCTCCTAGTAAGACACAATATTTTATACTGGCTCCTACATCTATAAGTCCTTTATCTTATTCACCTTCTTTCCAATCACCATCAACTATACCTTTATCTAATTTCTTCCCAAAATTTCCCAATGTCTTGTCTCCATCACATTCCACATTACCATCTTCCAATTCTATCACACAAGCCCTACCTTTAAACTCAACTTCTAGTGTACCTATTGGGTCTATTTTAGTTCCACTTCTAATACATACATTACAATCTCAGTATTCCAACATACACCCCATGATTACTAGGGCCAAAGAAGGCATCTCTAAGCCTAAGTCATATATGGTTGCTTTAGTTGAGTTCAATATCAAGGAACTAACATCAATAAAAAAAAGTCACTTCAAGATCCCTTATGGAAAGCCTCTATACAGGCTGAGTTCAATGCTCTCCTTGTCAATAACACTTGGTCTTTAGTTCTAACATAAAAAGATAGACTCATTATTGGTGTTTAGGGTTAAAACTCCCTCAGATGATTCTTTGGATAAAAGAAAATATTTTATGATAGCTAAAGGGTATAATCATTCTCCTAGGATTGATTTCTCAACAACATTCAATAAAGTGGCAATACAAGTGACTATACATATCATTCTAACAATGGAACTTTCAATGGGATGGAATTACTTCAATTGGACATCGAAATTGCCTTTTTAAATGGTATATTGCATGAAAAGGTCTATATGTCTCAAATAAAGGGTTTTAAATATTGTATAGCCACATTATGTTTAGAAGCTTCAGAGGGCAACTTTATGGTCTCAAACATATGCTTCTAGACCTTGGTTTTTCAACAATCTAAGGTAGATGTGTCACTCTTTTACAAAATCCCCACTAATGCCTTGGTGTATCTCTTAGTTTATGTTGATAACATAGTCATCACTCGAAGTGATGAATTTGAGGTTCATTCTCTTATCTTTGCACTCCACTCAAAATTTTCTTTGAAATATTTGAAATTATTTTTCTATTTTTTGGGGTAGGGATATCTTATTTACCAAATGGTAATCAATGTAAATATATTAAAATGTTATTAATTAAGGCTTTCATGGAAACTACTAATTCAATTTCTATTCTTATGTCTACCTCTACCCCACTTTCAATTTATGTTGGTGAATCATATTTAGTATGGACTCTTTAGTATATTTTCATTACAAGACAAGACATTTCTTACTATATTAACAAAGTGAGTTAAATCCTTTCTAACCTCATTTGCATGAAGTAAAATGAATTTTAATATACCTTCAAGGAACTTTCAAATTTATCATATTTATAAACAGTCAAATCAATTACAATTACATAGATTTTGTGATGTGAATTAGGAATCTTCTATTGATGACAAAATATCAACATTAGTTATTATTCTAATTTTTGGCCTTAATCTTATTTTGTGGTTTAGCAAAAAGTAAGGCATGGTCTCCAAATCACCAAATGAAGCTAAGTATAGGGATTTAGCTGATACCATAGTCTGGATTTAGTCTCTTTTATTATAATTACACTACACTCTTTCATCACCTCTTACAATTTGATACGACAACCTAAGCATGTCTCAATTATGAAAAATCAAGTTTTATCATGCACAAACTAAACATGTTCAATTGGATTTGCATTTTGTCTATGAGAAAATATTGGCTCATCAACTATTAGTTCAACATATAACATCCATTGAATGGCTACTAATGTACTCACCAAGCCTTTGTCTATTAGTCACTTCTTGGCCCTCAAATCCAAACTTAGTGTCTTCATTTTACAATTGAGTTTGAGGGAGTATGTCAAAGGTATATGAAAACTATAGCTACAAGTCATGACAAAAGGAATTCAAAAAAATCATCCTCCGCATCAAAAGCAATGGCATCACAACTCAACACTTCTCTTCCTATGAATAATGAGTTTTTTAGAAGATATATAGTGAGCGAACGATGTAATTATTGAGAGAATATTATTCTATTATCTTGTAGTACACATATGAGTGTGAGCATCAAGCTTTACAATAGTAGTATAAATATGTATAATGATTAAATGAATTTATGTTACAAGTGATATACAAAATGAAGTTTTCTTCTCTTCTCTATTAATGTATTTTATATTCTTTCCATTTTTTTAGTTTTCTTCTTAAATTATCAAATATAAAAGTAAGAAGATTGTTAATTGGTATTTGAAATAATTTGATTCAAGAGGAAATTTTAGTTTTAGTGTAAAACTAGACTTGACATTCTGTTTGTTGTAAATTATATACAAAGTTTTTTATTAAGACGTATGTAGATAATATGTGTATCTTGAGTACTTTTGATATGTTGGGTCTTGTCCGGGAAAATTTAGTTATATCTTATTTTGTTTTGAAATGATATCTTTAATTGTTGGAACAAGTATGTGAAAATAATGTAAGGACAATATTACCGATATATTGAAATAAACTAATTGGGTTGAGTCGCGGACGAGGTCACTCTCTTTAAGACGTTTCATGGCTCTGCCCAAATTTATGCAAACAAACACAGTCTCATCGTCCCCAGGATAAAACAACCCAAAATCTTTTTTGTCTCAGAGCTTCACTACACTGATAAAGTCCGGAATACTACACCTCTCAACAATTTTAAGACATTTTATATCTTCCATGTCTACTAAAATTTTAACTATTGATCTCAACAAACCATTCCATTTTGAGGGACTACACTTTCAAATATGGAGACAAAAAAATGTTATGTTTCTTAACCATGAAAAAGGTCGCTTTTGCTCTTACTACTGAAAAACCAACACTTGCCTAATCCTCCTACTAAAGTTATAACAAAGGATTTAGACACCTGGATGGAAAATCATTTTCTATGCAAAAAACATTTTCTTAATGGATTAACTCATGACTTGTATGATTGTTATAATTCTGATAAGTCTACTAAGGAACTTTGGGATGCACTTCAAAAGAAGTACAACAATGAGGAAGTTGGAACAAAGAAGTATGTTGTCAGTAGATACATGAAGTACCAAATGGTTGATGGAAAATTTATGGAAGCTCAATCACATGAACCGTCAAAGATAGCACATGAAATAACTTCTGAAGGTATGGCATTAGATGAACAATTTCAAGTTTCTATTATTATAGATAAATTACTCCATATATGAAAAAAATTTAAGAATGCACTTTAAACATAAAACTAAGGAATTTTCTTTAGAAAGTCTTATAACCCGTCTAAGAATAGAAGAAGAAGCCTGAAAAGAAGATAAAAAAAGATGAAGTATTCATTGTCTCAAACAAAAGTACCAATAAGAAATCCTCCTTTTCAATTTTGAAACCTAAAGGAAGAAACATTAAAACTTAGAATCAAAATAATAACCAGAAACATAACTACCAAACTAGAAACATAAATTATCCTCCACAGGATGGACCTCAACCCCTTAAGAAACAACACATTCATGTGTTATAGTTGTAAAAAGCCTGGCCACTTGGCTAGGAACTACAGGAATAAGAATCGACCTGCCCCACAGGCGAACCTTATCGAAGATCAACTAATTGCTATGATTTCTGAAATCAATCTTGTTGGTGGATCTGAGGGGTGGTAGGTGCACACTGGTACTTCTCGCCATGTTTACTATGATCGAGAAATGTTCAAGTCCTATTCTGTTTTTAAGGATAAGAAAATGATAATGGGTAACTCCCATTTCACTAAAGTTGTTGGTACTGGTAAGGTGGAATTGAAGTTTACCTCTAGAAAGACTATCATCTTGAAGAATGTCCTGCATACTCTAGAGATGAGAAAAAACTTAGTTTTAGGCTATCTTCTTAAAAAAGATGGGTTTACTTAAACTATAGGGGCTGATTTATATACAATAACTAAAAATAATATATTTTTTTGTTAGGAAAGGGTACGCCACTGATGGCATGTTTAAATTTTAATAATTTTAAAAAATGTGACTTTTCTAGTCAAGCTAAAATAACTAAAACTTCACATAAGTCAGTAGTTTGAGAATCTGAACCTTTAGACTTAATACACTCTGACATATGTGAACTTGATGGAAATTTAACAAGAAATGGAAAATACTACTTTATAAATTTATTGATGACTATTCAGATTATACTTATGTATATCTAATGAAAAATAAAAGTGAAGCATTTGACATGTTTAAAGTATTTATGACTGAAATTGAAAATCAACTTAACAGAAAATAAAAAGGTTTCGAAGTGATAGAGGCATTGAATATGATTCCAATATTTTCAATGTTTTTTTATAAAACTCATGGAGTCATACGTGAAAAATAATTGCACTTGATTCTTCTTAAATGAATGCCAAAGTTGAAAGGAAAAAATAAAACTTTTACTGAATTAGTTATTGCAATTTTATTAAACTCTGGTGTTGCTTCCCATTGGTGGGGATAAATTTTATTAACAGTTTGATATGTGCTATATAGTGTTCCTAAATCTACTAGTAAAATTTCCATATGAAATTTTGAAAAATAATAAATTTTATTAACTTATTTTAAAACTTAGGAGTTTAGTCTATGTTAGGATCTCTGATCGTAAAAGAAATAAACTTGTTAGTAGAGAATATGAATATATTTTCATAGGATATACTGTAAATAGCAAAGCTCATAAATTCTATGACTTAAATGATCATGTAGTTATAGAATCAAATTATGCTGATTTCTATGAACATAGGGTTCCTTTAAATTGAAGAATAGTGGGGGGTCATCTTTTAGTAGTTTACCCATAACTAGAACTAGTGAACAAAATGAGGAATTAAACACTGAAATTAGGAGAAGTAAATGAGCTCAGACCCTTAAGGATTTTGGGTTTGATTTTTATGTTTATACCTTAGAAGAAGATCCCCAAACTCTTAAAGAAGCCTTATTTTCTTTAGATGCCAACTTATGGAAAGAATCCATAAATGATGAAATGGACTCTCTTGAGTATAATAGAACTTAGCATTTAGTTTACTTACCTCATATTGCAAAACCATAGTATGTAAATGGATACTAAAGAAGAAATTAAAATCCGATGGTAGTATTGAAAAGTACAAAGCTCGTCTTGTAGTCAAAGGGTATAGGCAAAGGGAAAATGTAGATTTCTTTGATACATTTTTCACCAGTCACATGAATAAATTCCATATGTGTACTTTTCTATTTTGCTGCTATCCATGATATAATAGTGCACCAAATGGATGTTAAGAATGCCTTCTTAAATGGTGACTTAGAAGAAGAGATTTATATAGACCAATCTGAGGGTTTTATTTTCCCATATCAAGAAAATAAAGTTTATAAACTAGATAAATCTCTTTATGGTCTAAAATTAGCACCTAAGCAATGACATGAAAAATTTGATAATCTAGTTATCCCACATTAATTCAAAATGAATGAAAGTGACAAATACATTTATTATAAATCAAAAAATAACATTTGGACTATTATATGTTTATATGTGGATGACATGATTATTTTTGGGTCAAATATTCATGTTAATGTGAAAATTTTGTTGTGTGCTAACTTTGATACGAAAGACCTCAGAGAAGTGAGTGCAATCCTTGGTAAAAAGATTACTAGGTCTGAAAAATTGACTTTCTCTAGATCAATCTCATTAAATTGAGAAGATCTTAAAGAAATATAATTACTTTAACTACAAACTTGTATGTACTACTTATGATCCTAGTGTAAAGTTATTCAAGAACACTAGAGATGGTGTTAGACAAATTGAGTATGCGAATAACATTGGTAGCTTACATTATGCTACTGACTGCACTAGACCAAACATAGCTTACGTTATGCTACTGACTGCACTACACCAAACATAGCTTACGTTATGCTACTGACTGCACTACACCAAACATAGCTTACGTTATGCTACTGACTGCACTAGACCAAACATAGCTTATATTGTGGGACTACTATGTAGATTTTCCATTAAACCTAGTATAGAGCATTGGAATGCAATTGAAAGGGTCATAAGATACTTTAAGAGAATTATGAACCTTGGATTACATTATCAAAAGTTTCCCGTTGTTCTAGAAGGATATAGCGATGATGATTGGAACACTCTATCAAAATACTCCAAAGCAACTAGTGGCTATATTTAGCATTGTTGGTGGAGCTGTTTTTTGGAAGTCTAAGAAATAGACAATATTGGCTCAATCTACGATGGAGTTTGAAATGATAGCATTAGTTATTGCTAGTGAAGAAACAAACTAGTTAAGAAGTCTGTTAGTTAAGATCCCTTTATGAGAGAGACCGATACCAGTTGTCCTGATCCATTGTGATAGTACCGCGATTATTGTAAAGATTCAGAACCGTTATTACAATGGAAAAATACGATAGATACATAGTATTGTTAGAGAATTTCTCTCTACATGAACTGTAAGAGTGAATCATGTACATTCTAATGAAAATTTTGTCTGATCCTTTGATGAAAGGATTAATATCGAGAGGAATGGGACTGATGACCTTAGAATGAAGAGTCACTCATGATGGTAACCCAACTTATAGACTAGAGATCCCAAGAAATATGTTCAATGGGTAATAACAAGTTATGAAGTGATATGAGATGAATCATGATATTATGAAGTCTCATTCTATATTGTTAGAAGCATGAAGTCCTGAAGCGATAGAGAAGGATGAGTTAATTATTAAACTCTTAATGAGTTCTATACTCTATGTGGAGTGGAGTACATAGCTGCATGAGTACTCTTGATAGACTCACCTATGTGAATGTGGAAGTGTGGCTGCTTCCTATGAAAATTTTGGGCAAAATTGACTAGAGCATTTATTATACTAGGATACACGTACATGACCGTAAAGCATAGACTTTTCGAACTACACATTGGAAAGGTTGTATGTGTAATATTGTTAGAGATAGAGTTCAAAACTACGAGTTACTCTAGTATATTTTAAAATATCAACACTATGCAAAGGTTCAAGCCGATAGACACCTTCTGCTTATGCACAATCTTATACTTTTAATTGATCGGTTGCTCAATGAAACTATTTTTATATAAAATTCAAATGAGGGATTGTTGGAAATGAATTTAAATAAAAAAATTCATTATTAAAACTATTCTTTCTAACAAATATGGTCGTTATTTATCCACCCAAATATGTGATCATTATTTTTATGACCGTTACTTTCATAATTATGTTTTGTGACCGTTATTTTCACAATTATGTTTTGTGACCATTATTTTCAAAATTATGTGTCCGTTATTTTATGACCGTTATTTTCATAATTATGTGTCCTTTATTTTATGATCATTATTTTCATAATTATGTGTCCAGTATTTTATGACCGTTATTTTTATAATTATGTGTCCGTTATTTTATGACCATTATTTTCTTAATTATGCGTCCGTTATTTTATGATTGTTATTTTCATAATTATATGTCCATTATATTATGATCGTTATTTTTATGAATGTTATTTTCATAATTTTGTATCCGTTATTTTATGACTGTTATTTTTATATTTATATGATCATTATACATAATTTTTCAACTATAAATAGAGGGCAATAGCCCTCGATTTTAAAATACAACTCAAAAACTACTCTTGGTAGCAAACCAAAGAAAAACGATTATGGATTGTTTTATCATGAGGACGATGAGACTGTGTTTTCTTACCCAAATTTTAGCAGAGTCGTAAAACGTCTTAAGGAGAACGACCTAGTCCACGACTCAATCTAAATAGTTTATTTCAATATATTGGTAATATTGTTTTACATTATTTTTCACATACTTGTTTCAATATTAATTAAATAAAATGCACATTTTATTAAATATTATTGTACATGTATGATTATTATGCCATAATGTTTTTTTTTACACTTTCAAATTTTAGCATGATGTATGATTAAAAAGTGATGTTAATGCATCATCAGATGTTAGGTAAATATGTTTACTATAAATGTACGTGAATACTACTTATAATAGTGTGCAAAAGACAATTGCCAAGTACAAATAATTATTGTTATATATAATTAAAAGATGTTAATAAAAATAATAGAATAAAGATATTATTCTATAATTTCACATTGAAATTACACATATATAGAAAAAAAAAGTATCAAGCATACAACTGTATATTTCAAAACTTAATACCACGTACTTAATCATACCAATGAACAAGAATTTTCATTTATTGGACACAAACATTCTTTTAGTTGTACTTCACTACCACACCTAAAAGTGGAATTATATGTATATACATTATTTCTTTTTTCAAAAGAGAAGGTACAAACTATCATTTTAATGAGGTACTCATGTCCTCTCTTAACGATGATTCTTTCAATTTGGATAATAAATTATCTCATTTTTTTCAGTGTATTTTACTAAAGCTCTTTGCAATATCACTGACCCTAAAGAAATTAAAGATATATAGTTTTTCATGGTTTCTTTCAAAACTCCAGGTCATGATTATATATCTGATTCTGTGTATAAAAATTATTGGAAAACTCTTGGTGAATATATGATTAATTTAGTTCAAGTTTTTTCAATACTAGGTACCGTGACCCAATTTTGAATAGAGTTTTTATTACTTTACTTCAAAACTTAAGAAAACCTCCTTGAGTTCATTAATTTGGACCAATAAGTCTACAGTATGATAAATAAAGCCATATTTCGAAAATCCAATCTAATAGACACAAAGGAAAGCTCAATAAATTTATTTATTCATTTCAATTAGCTTTTATTCCTAATATATACATTTCTAAATATGTTATTATAGTTTAAGAAATAGTCCATACAATCAAGGAAAAGGAGTAGAGGGGTCTGATAAGAGCAATTTGAGAGAGAAGAGGAAGAACGAGAGTAAGGTTATTAGCTTAATTTTCCATTCCATTTCCATCGTTTCTCGGCTATCTTATAGCCTTACAAAGCAAGTGAGAGAAACAGAAAATACCTAAATAACAGAAAGAGAAAGGCATGAAATAACAGAAAGCATGGCCTAACAGAATCTATTTGGCACTATTCTAATCGATTATTGATAGTGGATGATCTCCCCTTCTCCAGCCTCAACCTGCTATGTTCGTTGTTGCTCTCGCACGCGATTCTGCGTAGATGCACGTATCAACTCCCCCTGCCTGAGAATCCTTGTCCACAAGGATAAACACAGGATAGCCTTTAGAGAATCGCCACTCGTTCTCCCATATGGCATCCTCGGCTGGTGCCCCTACCCATTTAATGAGGATTTCTAATTTTGGTCGATATTTTCCCTTTTGGATTACCCTACACTCCAAAACAATTTCTGGTTGAGGGATCACTGTAGAATCATCTGAGAGAGGAGGCAATTGGTGGAAGGTAAGGGTATGGGGTCCAAGGTGCCTTTTGAGCCGACTGACATGGAAGACGTTGTGAACCTAAGAACCTATAGGTAGGGCGAGCTTATAGGCCATAACCCCCATTCGAGCTGTTATTTGATAAGGACCATAGTAGCGTGGGCTAGTTTTATGGCAGCTCGAAAGACCACTGAAGATTGTATATAAGGCTGCAGACGTAGGTATACATAATCCCCTATCTCAAAATTTATCTCTCATCTATGTTGATCAGCTTGACATTTCATTCTATTTTGTGCTTGTAAGAGATTCTGGCACAGATCACGTAGCATCTGATCTCAATCTCGTAGGGTCTCATCCACCAACTGAACATTGGAAGTTCCAGGAATGTAAGCCAATAGACATGGCGGTGGAGTTCCATAGACTGCTTCAAATGGAGACATCTTAGTTTATGAGTGAATTGAGGTGTTATAGCTAAATTCTGCCCAAGGTAGCCATTCTATCCAATGTCTTGGTTGATCTCCTACAAAGCAGCGTAGGTATTGTTCCAAGGTACGATTAACCCCCTCTGTTTGGCCATCTGTTTGAGGATGGTAACTTGAACTCATGCACAGTTTGGTACCTTGGAGTTGGAATAAGGTTCTCCAAAAAGAACTGATGAATATCTTATCTCTATCACTGACTATAGATGTAGGGAAACCGTGCAATCGCATCATATTGGTCACAAATGCCTTGGAAACTGTCAGTATAGTGAAGGGATGCCTCAGGGCAGTAAAGTGAGCATACTTTGTCAAGCGATCCACCACTACCATAATAACAGTGTTTCCTTTCGAGGGAGGTAAGCCTTCTATGAAATCCATTGAAATTTCAGTCCAACTTCTGTTAGGAATGGGTAAGGGGTGCAATAGCCCTGCTGGTTGCATACAATCATTTTTGCACCTCTGGCATACATCACATGAGCGTAGGAACTCCTTTACTCTTTTCACCATATTAGGCCAGCTGAAATTCTGCTTAATACGTACGAGTGTCTTGTGGAGCCCAAAGTGGCCCCCTACGAGTGATGAATGGCAGTCAGCCAGTATCTGGGAAACTAGTGTTGACTTGGGATTTAGGTATACTCTATTTCTTTTGAACCATACCCCATTCCGTTGATATAAGTTGTGACTAGCAGTTGAGGTGATTCTATTTTGGAGTTTCTTATAAAATAGATCATTTGAACTTCTTGTTGGAGTATTGGCCACCAATCAGCTTGAGGTTGAGAGATGGAAAGAAATTGAAATTCTACTACTCGGGATAAGGAATCCACTGCTTGGTTTTTTGAACCTTTTTTATATTCGATTTCATATTCATAACCGAGGAGCTTATGTAGCCAACGTGCCTGGGCTGGGGTGGTGATCCTTTGTTCCAAGAGATATTTGAAGCTCTTCTGATCTATTCGTACAGTGAATGGTCTTCCCAGCAAATAGGGTCTCCATAGCTTGATAGCCTTAACTACTGGTAGCATTTCTTTCTTATAAGTGGATAGAGCTAAGGCTGATCCTTTAAGAGCAGTACTGAAGTAAGATACTAGGTGATTTTCTTGTGTCAAAACTGCCCCAAGACCTATGCCACTTGCATCACACTCGATGACAAAACGTTTATTGAAATCAGGTAACTTCAGAATGGAAGGGGTAGTCAATGCTTCCTTTAATTGTTGGATGGCTCTAGTTGTAGCCTCATTCCACTAGAACCCTTCTTTTCCCAATAGGTAGGTTAGTGGTGCTGCCATTCCTCCAAACTATTTGATGAACTTTCTATAATAGCCTGCTAACCCGAGAAATCCTCTGACTCCCTTAGTTGTTGTCGGTGTTGGCCATTCCCTCACTATACGAATTTTTGTGGGGTCAACTGAGACCCCTTGTTCAGAGATCAGGTGGCCCAGATAGTCTACCTACAAGACCCCAAAGTGACACTTGGATGGTTTAGCATATAAACTGTTAGCTGCAAGTATTTGTAAAACAGTTTGTAAGTGTAATATGTGATCTTCCCAATTTTGGGAGTACAATAAGATGTCATCAAAGAAAATTAATATGAATTTCCTGAGATAAGGTTGGAATAGGTCATTCATTAGGCTTTGGAAGGTGGCTGGAGAGTTGGTGAGGCCAAACGGCATCACAAGGAACTCATAGTGCCCTTCATGTGTTCTAAAAGTAGTTTTTGCAATATCATCCTTGCAAACTCTTATTTGGTGATACCTTGACCGTAAGTCTAGCTTGGAATATATCTTGGCTCCATGTAACTCATCCAGTAATTCATCTATAACTGGTATGGGGTACTTGTCTTTAAAAGTGATGGCATTCAATGATCTATAATTGACACAGAATCTCCAGGCTCCATCTGTTTTTTTAACCAACAAAACTGGTGATGAGAATGGGCTGTTACTAGGTCTGATCAAGCATGACTGTAAGAGTTCTTGCACCATTCTTTCTATTTTAGCCTTTTGGTAATAAGGGTAATGGTAAGGGCATACGTTTACTGGGCCTGAGCATGACTGTAAGGGTATGTGATGATCATGTGATCTTTTAGATGGTAAGCTGGATAGAGATTCAAATACCTGAGGAAACGAGGCCAGTAGTTTCTGTATCTCCAGGGGGTGAGCTTTGGTTTGTGTATTGGGGTTGTCATTGAGAGTTATTTGGAGGAATAACCCAGTTCCTGGAAATTTTGACCTCTTTGTGAGTTAGGGCTACAAGGTTGGTGCGTTCTAATCCTTGAAATTTGTGAATAACTCCTTTTACCCTGAAATTGATGGTATGTTTCTTATAGTCCATCTCCACTGGTCCTAAGGTTTCTAGCCATTGAACTCCTAGAACCAATTGACAAGCTGCAACTGGGAGAACATAAAAGTCTACTGTGATTTGAAAACCTTTGATGGTAAGGTTAAGGTTGCAGCATTGACCAGCACATTCTATCTGTTCTCGATTAGCCACCATTACTTGTAATTTTTTTTCCTTGGTTATGGTTATTCCCAATTGGGATGTTAGGGTTTGGTCAATGAAGTTATGAGTACTTCCCCCATCAATCAACACTAATACCTTCTTATCTTTTATCTTTCTCATTATGCGTATAGTTTGTGGATGTCCACCTCCTGCAATTGCATGGAGTGAGATCTCAGGTAATATTTCAGACAATTCTGTTTTCAACCGAATTTCTTCCAACTGATTTGTGTGGTTTGAGAGAGGCTCTTCTATCATAAACAACTGGGGACGCACACAATGGTGACTAGTCACAAATTTTTCATCACAGTAGTAGCATAGCCCTTTGTCTCGGCGTTGATATGCTTCTTGGTTAGTGATTCTACCGAAAGTAGTTGGTAGAGCTGCTTGTGCTGCATTTGGTCGTTGTTGGGGTGGTGGCCCTAGTACACCAGTGCTAGGATTCGGTGAGTTTTTTACTGTTACTAAAGTTGTTGGATAACGTTGGTATTGCATCATTTTCCTCTGGAGTGAACCCCTCTCTTCAATCAATCTGGCCACCCCTATAGCATCAGCTAGGGTTCGAGGTTGTTTGATTTTCACATCAATCCGAATATCATCTCTTAGCCCTACTATGAAACATCCTATTAGGAATTCTTCAAGTAAACCATCTACCCTGTGAGATAACTTCTTGAAGGCTTCTTGGTAAGCTGCTATGCTTGAGGTATGCTTTAGTCTAGATAATGCTTCTGAAGGATCCTCATAATCTGTGGGTCAAAACCTTAGTTGTATAGCTCTAATGAACTCTTCCCCGGTGAGAGGGCCGCAAAATTTGGTGATCCATCGATGCCATTGCAAGGCAATGCCCTCGAGGTGGAACGAAGCCAACTGGATTCGTTGTTCGAATGGAGTATTTGTGTACTCGAAGTACTGTTCGGCCTTATATATCCATCCGGTGGGATCTTCCCCAGCAAACGTTGGAAACGAAAGCCTTAGGTGAGAGCGAGAGTTTTCAGAGGGGTTTTGAGAGGTGTGAGGGTGAGGGTTTTCTTCCCTAGCGAAGGGATTAATCTCAGGAAGGGTGCGAGAGGCGCGCAATGCTTGTAATTCCGTGAGCACTGCTTCTAAGGTGGTTTCCATTACCTCACTGCAAAATTCAACATTGGATTTTCCCCTGGTGTCCATGGCTCTGATACCACTGATAAGAACAATTTGAGAGAGAAGAGGAAGAACGAGAGTAAGGGTATTAGCTTAATTTTCCATTCCATTTCCATCGTTTCTCGGCTATCTTATAGCCTTACAAAGCAAGAGAGAGAAACAGAAAATACCTAAATAACAGAAAGAGAAAGGCATGAAATAACAGAAAGCATGGCCTAACAGAATCTACTCGGCACTATTCTAACCGATTATTGATAGTGGATGATCTCCCCTCCTCCAACCTCAACCTGCTCTGTTCGTTGTTGCTCTCTCGCGCGATTCTACGCAAATGCACGTATCAGGGTCTAGCTTATGATAGTATGAAATGAAATTTCATTATCAAGATTACAAGCCATCTGGATTTCTTTGTAAACTTTAATTACAATCTAATTTATTTTCTATGTTTCTTATTCCTAATTACTACATTGAACCCCCTTTGGTAACATCATTCCTGTCTTTGACAAGGTGATCATATTTCTCCTTATATGTTTATAATTAGAGCATAAATTTTGACTGGACTACCTCATGTAGAAAACAATTCAAGTTTATATAGAAACAATATCACAAGAAATGCTACTACCATTAGCCATATTTTGCATATATATTATTTAATTATGCTATGTTATGAAAACTTGACAGAAGTGAATGTTATCCAACAACTTACAAAAATATTTTACCTTGTTTGGTCAAAAGGCTAACTTATCAAAATCCTAAATTTTTTATTATGGTAATGTTTCTAGTCGTCTGAGGTCACATATTCAATCTCTTTTGGGCATTCTTGTTACTTCTGGCAAAGTTTAATATCTGGATTACAACTTATTTTTTATTAGACAAAAAAATAAGGAATTTAAAAGGATCATTGAAACTCTGATCTCCAAAACTAACTGTTGAAGATCTTGCTTTCTCTCTAAAGCTGCAAAGGTGATATATATTAAATCACATTTATTTTCTCTATCTACTTATTCAACGAGTACTTTCAAAATAAATTTTTGGTGGAATTCTAGATCTAAAAAAAAATCAAATTCAAGATTGGAGATTTAGGTTTTTTGTAAACTTAAAAGATATTAATTTAAGACTTCTATCTAAATTGGGATCACAATTTCTAAATAATGATAATAAAAGTTGGATGCATTTGTTTCATCGTAAATATGGTGCCTTTAAAGATTTCTTCTATTATGAAACCAGGCCTTTTGATTTCTATATTTGGAAAGGCATTTGTTTCTCTAGGTCCTTCCTTAAAGCTCGGGTTTGTTGTAAAATAAGAGGCAAAAAAACTATAGAATTTGGAGGGATCCTCGGATTCCTTGGACTCATTATCTCAAATGTCCATCTCTTGTGATTGATTTGAATCAACTATGATGATGTTCTGCTATAGTTCATAATCTCTTGAATGCTCAAGGAAATGGTTGGGACTTTAGTTCGTTAATCATATCTAAGGCTCTATTATGTGCTTTTATCTTGCAAGACTTCTTTTTCTAAATCTGTACATAGGAAAATTGGAGAATTTATTTTCAAACTGTCTCAGGTAACATCAATCAAAGAGTCAATAAATTTGATATCTCTCTTCTCTTCCGTCATTATGCACCAAAAACAACAAACCATCTTTTTAGTTCTTGTCAATTTACTTTGCCTCTTTGGTCAAGATGATATCATCACAATTACACTACTAACATGTTGTGCCTTTTAACAGGCGCAAAATAGGTTTTGAGCCAGTTTTCAAAACAGGCACCTTAGGTTAGGTCCCAAAATATTACGCCAGTTATGTAAAACAGGCACAAATATTTGTATCTATTTTTTTTATAACATGCACAAATATTTGCACATATTTTATGAAAAATTATGCATATGTGCCTGTTATGTAAAAAATTGGCGCACATGTAGAAACATTAGCACGAGTTTTTCCAAAAACACGCACAAGGCTTTTTCAAGAATATAGAATATTTTCATTGATACATTTGGTTCATCCAAAAATTTGACCTTATAGCACTTGCAATTCTTAATATCTACACACAGATATAACATTTCATACAAGTCCAATATTAGTGAATCATAACAAGTCTAATGTCATATAAACTCAAAAAGTACAATACAACTCTAAAAACTGAGAAATTAATATAAATAAATACTAAATTAATAAAAAATTATTACATAGATAATAGCAGTAAGCGTCAAAATGAAAGTATCAGACTTTAAAGTTGTACACATAAATCAAAACACAAACATATTTTCTGAATGACACAAGTCAAGAAGGAACATTGATGTTAATTTATCCATAATTTCATGAGTAAATGCTCCAATCCTCTCACTTCTCAAATCCTCATATATCATCTTATCTGGATAGGAAGGATAATCAAAGAACCTCACATACAAAATTAAATTTAATAAATACATAATAAAAAAAATTTCAAAAAAAAAATTTAAGTATAAAATTATTCAAATAAATTACATTTTTTTAAGAATTAAGCAATATTAATGCTTTTTCAATTGGAATAATCAAATAGTCCATTATTTCTTGCATGTAATTCATCACATAAAAGCCACTTTAAACATTATTCGGTTGTTTTGGAGGTTAAAACATAAAGTAAAAAAGTTTATATATACAAATATAAACATATATATAGTAATTCACGCACAAAAATATCAACAATTAATAATTAATAAAATTTTATTTACCTTATGTTTGTCTTTTATGTTGGAAAATTACGCAAATTCTCGATAAGTTAGATTTATAAGAAAGCAAGAATAAAAATAACACACAAATTTGATAACGGAGTTCGGCCAATCTTGCTTACGTCTCCGGACCTGCTGCAGATCTTTTTACCGAAAGAGGAGAAATTACACAAGGTATTTACAACACTCACAACTCACAACCCACAACCCAATTGCACCCAAGAAAATTACTCTCAATTTTCTCTCACAAAAGTTTTTCTCTCTAAGCTTTTCTCTCAATTGGAATGAACACTTTGGATGATTAATTCATTACAATTACACATCTATTTATAGAAAAATTCACTCTTTGAATTACTCCTTAAATTATTGGTTTCTTGAATTGCTCCTTGAATTAAGCTCCATGTTTTACTCTTTGTTTTGCTCCATGTTTTGCTCCTTAATTTGAGGAGCTTTATAACAATCTCCAACAATCTTCCACTTGAAGACTGATTTCAATTTGTCTTCACACCTCGATCAATGCAGCATCTTTTCTAATCTTTGTTACTCTAGCAGACCAACTGAAGTTGAGCACAACTTCGTTTGTCAATAGTCACCACCTTTGTTAACATATCTGCTAGATTTTTGCTTCTTAGAATCTTCTCTAGTATTAACACATCATCTTCTAATAGAGATCTGATAAAGTGATAATCAAGTTTAATATGCTTGGTTCTAGAATGAAATATTGAATTCTTCGCCAAGTGTATTGCACTTTGACTATCACTATGCAGAACATTCTTCTCCTGTTTGAATCCCAACTCAGTTAACAAACCTTGAAGCCATATCATCTCTTTACTAGCTTTAGTTACTGCTACATACTCAGCCTCTGTAGTGGATAGAGTGACAATTTTCTGTATTTGTGACATCCAACTAACAGCTGTAGTTCGAACAGTAAATATATAACCGGTGGTGCTTCTTCGGTGATCAACTTCACCTCCAAAGTCTGCATCTACGTAACCCTTGTACTTTTAACTCTCCTTTACTAAAGTACAAGCACTTTTCTGTGGTGCCTCGCAGATACCTCAAAATCCACTTGACTGCTTCCCAATGAGTTTTCCTTGGATATGGCCAATGTCTAGTTGAATCTCTGCAAAAAATGATTGATGTACTCTGCCTGAGATAACTGCAAGGATCCTTTCTTCTTATTTCTTGTGATTTGCATTCCAAGAATCTTCTTTGTTGGACCCAAGTCTTTCATGTCAAACTCTTTTGACAATTTGCTGCTTCAACCTTTTAATATCATCCATATCTGAACCTGCTACTAACATATCATCAACATAAAGTAGTAAAATGATATAACTAAACCTATATGTCTTGAAGTAACAACAATGGTCAGCATTGTACTTCTGGAAACCTTCCTTGTGCATGAAGCTGTCAAACTTTCTGTACCATTGTCTCGGGGCTTGTTTCAGGCCATACAAACTCTTCTTAAGTCTACACACCATGTTCTTCTTCCCACTTTTTGAGAAACCTTATGGCTGGTACATGTATATCTCTTCATCTAAATCTCCATGAAGGAATGCTGATGAGCGAAAACTGGCATCGCCGATTCTTGCCAATACTTTGGTTTTAATATTTGTAAAACTCTCGCAAGTGCACGAATCATTTCATAGAAAATGATAAGTATACTCCCAAGGTCAATCTAAGGAAGGAATGTATGTGGTTTTTAATTTATTATTCAAACTTTTAAAAACAGAATTAAATCATAAACATCCTGTCACAATATTTTGGGTTTTTGTGTTTTAATCTACATACATAAAAATAAACATAGATTCAATAAATATTTATGCAAATTTTATCTTTTATAATAGTGGAGTATTTATGGATATAATAACTAAGTTAATTATGCTTGCTCATATTATTTAGGTTATTAAAGATATGAATTGATATTTATTGATTCTCCCTTTTTTATATGAATACCACCTTTGGTGGGGTTAGATATTCTTTGTTAACTAAACAAATTAATTAACACCTATGGGTGGGGTTGATAACTAATTTGCTTAATTAAATTAATTCCTTTTTCTAAGAGATTGAAAATGAACCATTTAAATGCCACCTTTGGTGGGGTTAGACAGTTTAAACTTTATTCAAGGTGTCCAAATTAAACCTAAGAATTTAGTTATCCGAGTACTAACTTTCAAGTTTTAAAACCACTACTGAAAACATGTTGTCAATACATTTTCAAATAATAATTCTTATAAAAACTTTTGAAATAGATCTTCACTCTAACTACCGGGGGATTGTACCAAGTAAATAAAAGAGCACTACTCTAAATTAGACCGGATAACTAAACCTTAAAATCTAATTTTCAGGTTTAAGTTTGTAATGAAAAATAATATATTTCTCTCTAACATTCTTAATATAAAATCTTGAATAAAAACAAAATCAATTCATTTTAGAGATTTTCACCTATTTAATATTTCGCAAGCATAACAACTTTATTATTACATCATGTTTTACTAACACCCAGCAAAGTTAAATTTAATCACAGACAAATTAAATATAACATGTAAGAATAAAGCATAAAAAATAACTATAAAGAAAATAAAATCCTTACAGAACTTCGATGCTATTCCCGTTGCTGAAAACCCTCCAAGTGGAATTTGCACTCCCATATATTGAATCAAAAAGCTAATAAATTACAAAAACATAACTACTTCTTCCCAAAAAGGGAAGAACTCTAAAACTAAGAGAAATTAACTAAGAAAAGTTAAAAACTAAGAAAAACTAAAAAATCTAAGAAAAGAGAGAAAGAAAGAGAGAAGAGAATGTGTGTTGAAGTGTGTTTAGAAGTGAAGGTGAGGATGGGGAGAAAAAGTGAGTGAAAAAATGTTAAAAAATTGTGAAAACGCAGAGTGCAATTGCTGATGTCATTGATGACGTCGGCATGACGTCATGGGGGCGGTTGTGCACGAAAATGGGGCGAAATGGGTAGCGGCGTGCGCGGAAGGCAGGCGTGCGCGGAAGGCAGGCGTGCGCGGGAGCAGGAGAGACGCGCGCGAGCGAGTGTGGAACTCGGACAAGGCGCGCACTGATGCGCGCGGACGTGGGGCGTGCTGGGTGCTGGCGCGGCACGGCGGCGCGATTTTCTCCTTTTTGACATTTTTGACGCATTTTGTCCAATTTTTCCATATTTGTTGACCTTTCCCCATTTATTTATTAATATATTTGTGATGTATTGCTTCCAGTATTCCTCTTTGAGTCTTTAAGTTATGTTTTTAAACGAAAATACCTGAAAAGCAATAAAAATACCCGTGATTCCGAAAAAAACAAATTTATATAAATATATGATAAAACATATAAATATATATATTTTTAATCAATTAATGTGCATAAAATCATGGTAATTTTAGTGCTTTTGGAGCACTCATCAAATGTAGTCTTCACATCCAACTGTTCAAGATGAAGATCTTCAATGGCTACAATACTCAATACTGATCTGATAGTATTGAGCTTCACAACGGGAGCGAAAATGTCAGTGTAGTCATCTCCTTCCTTCTGTTGAAACCCTTTGACAACTAGGCGGGCTTTGTATCTCTTGGAACCATCATGCTCCTCTTTCACCCGGTACACCCATTTGTTGTGAAGTGCCTTCTTTCCCATAGGTAACTCAGCTAGTTTCCATGTCTAGTTAGAGATGAGAGATTTCATTTCTTCTTTCATAGCAAGCTCTCACTTGTTGGAATCTCGAGTCTGACAAGCTTCATCATAGCATTCAGGCTTCCCTCCATCAGTCTGCAACATATAGTTCATGTATCTCCTGTTAAGCACATGAGATTGAGAAGACCTTCTCAATACAGGAGTTGGAGTAAGCGGTTGTGGTGTGTCAGAATGTTGTGAACTGCTTTCTCCAAAAAGCTCCTCTGGGTGAGAACTTGTTACAATTGGTTCTGTTGCGGAACTATCTGAGACATCATCTGCATCTGCAAATACTGACTCATTCTGCTCTGAGTCATTGGCGTCTATTTTATGCATGTCCTTATACATCACCCTTTCGTTGAAAATCACATCTCTGCTACGGATAACTTTCTTCTTTTTGTCATCCCAAATTCGGTAGCCAAACTCATCCTCACCATAGCCGATTAATGTGCATTTCTTGGATTTGGGATCAAGCTTATTCCTTCCTTGATCACTGATATGCACAAACGCTACACAGTCGAAAAATTTTAGATGTGATAGTTTCACCTCTTTTCCGCTCCATACCTCCTTTGGTATTCTATGCTCTAATGGAACAGATGAGCCTCGGTTGATCAAGTAAGCTATCGTGTTGACTGCTTCTGCCCAGAACTGCTTTGGTAGACCTGACTATATACGAATGCTTCTGGCTATTTCTGTCAACGTTCGGTTCATACACTCAGCTACACCATTGTGTTGATGCGTGCCTGGCACAGTTCTTTCCATTCTGATCCTGTGCTCATAGTAGAAATTTTTGAATCTGGTATCTTCATATTCACCACCATTATTGGTTCTAAGCTTTTTGATCTTTAAACCTGTCTCATTTTCCACCAAAGCTTTACATCTTTTGAAAGACTCAACATGTAAAGTCGGTTCACGGCATGAACCGACTCTACATTTTATTTGTTTTAATTTTTAATTTTATTTTTCGTATAACAGTATATATAAATAACATAAAAAAACACTAAAATATAAATAATAATACAAAAAATAATTAACAATATAAATATATTTAATGACTTAATAATTAAATTTATTACAAAATCAAATAATGCATATAAATAACTTCAATTACAAATAAAATAATGTCGTCAAATTATGCCATCAAGTAAGCTTGGTTGGCTTAGAATCTTGATTGGCCTTCACAAGCATTATGGCAAAAACAAAACTGATCCATATAACAAATATTCTCCTACATACATGAGCACGTAAAACATCCATCAAAAAAGTAGTCTAAACTTCAGACGTACGAATGAAGAAATTAAATCATTATTGAGATTAGCACGTACAACGACATTCGATGAACTCATATTAGCATTATTAATCATTTGTCTATATATGAAGTTATCTGGAATCTCTACTACTATTTTTTAATGCTATATATAATGAACTCTAAATATGAAATCAATTGCATGTAACTTCGATTTCTTGGCTAACCTTGTGTGAGTTTTGGTGCCCTTAAACATATGGAACACGTTCATATGCACCAAAACTCATACAAACCAAGAAAAAAATCCGACCGACGTACGTACACCTGATTTGTACATTTAGAACTCATTATATATCATTAAAAATACTAGCAGAGATTCCAGATAAATTCATATTTATAAACAATGCATTCCCCTAAATACATGAGCATATATATGATTAATCATCATCAACCAAGTGATTTCAGACACAAGAATAGATATAGAAGGCCAAATCATTAAAAAATTTACTGTTATGTTGTCATATGTTATTCAAGATCATCAGAATCTTCTTCTGATTCTTCTTGCGATGATATAATTTGAACCATGTGTTCTGTCCATTCCTCTCGTAAATCATCAAAAATTTGCTGGTCGTAACCCGTCTTGTTCCAACCAAAGAACTACATGTATTCAAAATCAAAATAAGAATATGATTTCATTTATTTACAAAAACAAACTCAAATATGTTAAAACTTGTATGTATATGGGTAAAATATATTACCACATCATCAATTGGAATTTTGATATTTGTGATGATTTCACTCATAAACTTCATGACATAATAACCACACATGACTCCATTATTTTGTTGTGGAACCTACAAAAAAAAGTGCATGTATACATGAATTTTCATATTCGAACATCCTTATTATTTAATTGTAAAATTAATAAAATTATTAATATTGAATTGTACATACCATAACTTTTGTCCATATAAGCTTATGAAATTTTTTAAGGACAATGCCCCTAGACTTGTTCCACAACTTCCATGCCTTATCAAGATATAAAACGATTAGTTTTTATTAAATATTACAAAAAATAATAGAAAAAACTAATATGTAACTAAATATAACTCTTACATTTCAACAACTACTTTTGTATCTTTACTCAGTTCTATGGAAGCTGAGTCACAGTACCAAGCATGATTATTGAACATATCAATGATTACCAACATCCAATGATCTTGGCCTTGTTCAAACCTTAATGGCCAAGGGATTATCAACTTTTGATTTCTGCTAAGCGTTAATGCTCTATCACATAATTGTTTAGCTCTGATGCTAACATCCTTCTCTTGATATTGATTGACATATGAAGAATCATAGAACATTGCTAAATGTGATGAGTGATTATGTTGAAGTCGATAATAGCAAGCCCTATATATGTATATATATAATTAGATAATATAAATATAATTATATATGTTCTGCATAAATAAAAGAAAACTAACTAGATTGAGGACTCACCTTGTCCACACTTGAATTATACTTAAATCGATCATTTGATATTCAAATATTTGCAATAAGCACTCGATCGATATATAAGTTTGGCCGATGTCTACACCAGAAATTTCAATAGGAAGTGGCACAGTCCATCCATCATTTATGCTAGATGCCCTCCCAACAATAGTCATCAAACTGCCAAGATTTCTACTGAACTGTAACGCATAAGTATGACTATACTTTTTCCAAGGCTTCTTCTCGAATGACTTGGTGCACGATGATTGGCCACTAGTCATAGATTTAGCACGAGATACTTGCTTGGTATCTCTTAAATGTGCCGCATTTAAGAGTTCTGGTATAATAGACTACCAAAAAAGTATCATATATGTATTTTTAGTAACAATATAAGATCACATTAAATAATAGTAGTAAACAAGTGTTATTTTTTAAGTTAAAAAATAGTACCATGTCAAAATTTAGAACAACTTGAATCGACGGCCAAGCCACATACTGTCCAACCGCCTCTTGGACTGTGGTAGCATAAGAAGGCACAGGTAGTGGACAATCATGAAACAATGATTGATCAATTACTATTCGCCAATGATTAGGCAAATATTGATTTTGAATCATCCGATCATCGCTCAATTGTTGTACCGTTCCAATAGCAACATAGTTCGTTGACGAAGGATGTTTCAACAAACATTTCATATTCTGTAAAAAATTTAAGTGTTATATATAAAAAATAAAACATATAATAAGAATTTAAAAATTAAAATCTTACCACATTCATCAAATAGAGAAGGACTCTCATGTGGGGTAGCTATTGGATGTACATTCTCACCAATATGTTCATCTTGGCTTGATTTATGGTAAGAATGTGCAGATTGCATTGGAGAAAATGAACCACTACTTGATTGCATATGCATTCCTGGCATATAATGAGGACCAATAGGATGGCTATATCTCATACTGGATATAGTTTGAGCACAATGAGATTGTGTGAATGGCATGCCTGGCATGGATAGTGGCATGCTTGGCATGGATTGTGGCATGCCTGGAATGGAAGGTGGTATGCCTGGCATGGATGGTTGCATGCTTGGCCAATATGGCATGCCCTGGTTGTAGCATGATGCATTGGCTGACAATTGTTGTGATTGATGTTCTTTTAGAGTGGCAATCTCACTCATCACGGAGGCATTAAAGAAGTTGAATTCTTCTTCAATTTTAGTGTATTTCTCCTTACTTACCGTCTGAGGCTTATGTTTTGGAATTTTAAAATACTCCATAGCACCATCATATTGGCTACCTACCCTAACACAACCAGGATGCTCGCGTCCGATTGCATGATATAAAGCATCTCTCCCAGGCTCTTCGATTATTTCACCCATGTATAGTTTTTCTTGAACAGCTCTCTACAAATAATAAAGCACACAAACATATCATTCATTATTACATCAATTATTAAGTATCAGTCAGACTTTTTATCAAACGAAATTACTAACCAACTTATTTAATTGTTCTTCTCCTCGTTGACTCATCGGTCTTGCATTCTTCGTTTTGGGAGTCTTTGTTTCTATGTACAATTCCATTCGGGTAACAACTCTACCCAATTCAGCTTCCTACATAAATTAGGAAAATTTTATTAACAATGACATGAAATTAAATTGAGAAAAATTAATATAAAAATATTTATAAAATTAAGACAAATTAATAATACCATTCGAAATCTAACTTCAGGATTTGAAGACCTCCCAGTACGGTTAGGAAGAATGTTATGCATTTGGACATTATGGTGATCTTCTCTAATAATTTGAAATTCTTCTGAACGTCTATAATCCACAAAGTCTTTCCAAACTTGAGGTGTAATCCAGGGGTGTCCTTCAGGGATTTTGTATATCACATTCTCATCAAGTGTTTCCAAATATGGAAACACATAATTTTTCGCCAATCTAGAAGTCTTGTATTCCTTCCACGCCTTATTTGCAATCTTATAACACTGGCCCTACCAATTGTCATCGACTTTGTAACGATTCTATAAAAACACAGTACAAAAGATTAGATACAATCAATATATATAATATATATATTGATTATAAAATATAAGAGACTTACATAAATGGTTATCCATATTTTAAACTTTTCTACATCGGCAACCTCAGACCAATGATTTATATTGATTGGTATACTGGACTTTGCCAGTCGACCATTAGAAGATTTCAATTGTTGACCATTTTCCCCTAGTGGATTACCAGTAGCATCAAATTTAACGGGTATTCTATCATCTGGGTTAAGTGGAGTATCAGGTATATTCGCCCAACCCCTTCTTTTCAAATACCCCAATGGATCATTTGGATCTACAAGCTGAATATCAATGAAATATCTGCAAAAAGTGGAGAAATATAAATTAATTGACAATTTTAGGAACACACATATATACAAGAGTTATTACAACAATATAGAACATACATTATGTTTAATTAGGTTGTTGATCGTATACATATATTCGTTCACAATCACTACGAGTCCATGTCGAAGAATCATCATCATCAATTAGATCATCATGTACATTAGGCAATTTATTTGAGAAATTACTAATATTGGTTAATGTATCAAGCATAGAGTCATCATCTTCTACAACATCACAATGGTAAAACTCTTTTTGTGGAGGCGTTAACACAACAGACCATATTGGATCAATTTGATCGCTCACGTAAAATACTTGCTTTGCATGAAGTGCTAACGTGAAAGGATCATCTGTGTGACTTATCCTGGATAAATTTACAAGAGTAAATCCAAAATCATCTATTTTATATCCAACATTGATAACATCTTCGACCCAATCACACAAGAATACTGTCTCATGGAAGACTTTATAATCCAATTCCCAAATCTCTTGTATTATACCATAATATGTTCTATCAGAAAGGACAGGATTAGCATCTTTTGAACTGGCAAATTGCATAATTTGTGCAACCATCTTCACCCCACTATTTTGATTTACTCGGACTTTGTCCCTAGCTTGAGTCGTAAACCTCGATCCATTTATTGTGAAACTATGAAATGATTTGACATCGAATTTTGGGCCATGTGCAAGCCATTGTAAACTTTCTGATATTTTATGATTGGGTTTCTTGAGTTCACCTCGAATCTATGTATACAAAAACACGAAATGTGTTTAGAGCAAAGTTTTAAAACATTGAATATATATAGGAAGATACATGCATGATTTTTTGTTTGTGACACTTACGTGGTTGCGAAACCAATTAATAAGCTCTCGCTTATGTTCATCATACAACCATTTTTCTCCTCCTTTTTTATAACGAGGATCGATCTTCAATAAGTTTAAATGCATCCTGTAACGTTATTAAATATATATTAAGTTATATATCATCATTAATAGTTAAATAAAAGATGAAACAATGAACATCACTTACTCTATGTACGGTTGTGCCTCGTTATTATTTACCAAAATGATTAGGTGTGCTTTTTCCCATCGAGTGCGATCAATAAATAATTTCTTACTTCCACCAAGCATAGGGTTACCTACTTGGATCATGTGACGTTCTAAGAATAACTTGTGCGTAGGATTCCCAATTTCAGTGCAACCACTAAAGTATTCAGAACAAAACTCAATGGCCTCTTCAGCAATGTAGCATTCCACCATGCATCCTTTAGGTCTATATCTATTATTTACATATCCTTTAAGGACTTGCATATATCTCTCAAAAGGATACATCCACCTTAAGTAAGTAGGACCACATAATTGAACCTCTCGAACTAAATGAACACATAAGTGAATCATTATATCGAAGAAAGAAGTAGGAAAATATTTTTCAATTAGACACAAAGTTTCTACAATTTCTTTCTATAACGAATTTAACTCGCCAATTGATATAGATTTATTGCATATTGTATTGAAGAATGAACAAAGCCGAATTATTGATATTCGAACATGTTTTGGAAGAATTGATCTAATAGCAACTGGTAATAACTGTTGCATTAAGATATGACAGTCATGTGATTTCAATCCATACAGTCTCTTATCGGTGATAGACACAAAATTTCTTAAGTTGGATGAGTAACCATCAGGAACTTTCACACCTTCCAAACATTTACAAAACACATCCTTCTCTTTTTTTGACATTGTATATGATGCTGGTGGCAAGTATGTTCGATTCTTATCATTTTCCACCCTTGGTTCCAATTCAGGTCGTATGCCTAGTTTCTTTAAATCCAATCTTGCTTTAATGCCATCCTTTGTTTTTCCAGGTATATTAAGTAAAGTGCAAATCAAGCTTTCACATACATTCTTCTCAATGTGCATGACATCTAAGATGTGACGAATGTGTAGGTCTTTCCAATAAGGCAATTCCCAAAATATTGATTTTTTTTCCAACAACCATTCGGTTCAAAATCTTTTTCATTTTCACCAATTTCATTAGTTGACCTCCTTCGTTTCCCAAACTTGGTGAGTTTTTTTTTCATCTTTCCATATCGTTTGAATGTCATCCCATTCAATTGCCTTAATATCTCAATACCTCGCAAAGGTCGAGTTGCATGATCATGATCTTCTTCACCATCGAACGGTTTCTTTTGGTATCTAAACTTGTGTCCAGATGGAAAAAATCTCCTATGTTTTCTATAAGACATCTTTCGTTCGTGAACAAGATACTTTGTAGAAGTTCCATCACTACATATAGGACATCCCTTGTAACCTTTTGTTGCATGTCCTGATAAGTTTCCATAGGTAGGAAAATCATTAATTGTCCATAAAAGAACCCCCTTCAAGTAAAAGTATTATTCTTTATATGCATCGTAAACATTTACACCATCATTCCACAACGTCTTTAAATCATCTATCAGAGGCTGCAAATATACATCAATATCAACACCGGGTTGTTTCGGTCCTGAGATCAATAATGTTAACATCATGAATTTTCTTTTCATACACAACCAGGGAGGAAGGTTGTATGTTACCATAATTACTGGCCAACAACTATATCTACTACTGAGGGAACTATGTGGATTAATTCCATCAGCAGCAATGGCAAGACGCAGATTGCGCGGATCAGATGAAAATTGAGGAGATAAATTATCTACTACTTTCCAATTTGGAGAATCACAAGGATGACGTAGCACCCCATCATCAGATCGATTATCTGAATGCCAAGTCAACATCTTTGATGTATATTTACTATTGAACAACCTTTGAAAGCGAGGGATCGGAGGAAAGTACCAAAGAACCTTTGTAGGCACGCCTTTCTTATGTGTTGTACTCTCATTTTTACCATGCTTCCATCTCAATTCTTTACACATAGGACAATCATGTAATGTCTCATATTCTTTTCTATAAAGAATGCAATCATTAGGACAAGCATGAATCTTATGATATTCCATGCCAAATCGACTAAGAGATTTCTTCACTTCATACATTGAAGATGGCAATTCAATACCCTCAGGAAACATATCGACTAGTAGAGTTAGTAATTCTGTGAATCCCTTGTCAGAAAAACCATGTTTTGCCTTGACATTGTACAAATGAACCAATCCTGACATCTTAGTGTATTTTTGCATTTTGGATACAACGGTTTTTCGGCATCTTCTATAAGTTTATTAAAGGTTTGGGGATCATCCTCGCGTAATTCATCTTCAACACCACGAAACATATTTTCTGTCTGTACATTATGATATGATGTATGTAATCCACCCACATTCTTATTATACTTTTCTCCATGAGTATTATCAATATTTTCTCCATGATAATACCAACATTTATAGCTCAATAGAATACCATTACGGATAAGGTGATACTTAACCTTATCAAATTCATGAAATCGCTCATTTTTACATTTAACGCATGGGCATCGAATCATACTACTTCCAGTAGCGTCGGTTGACGTGGACAACCGACTTTAAATTCATTAAAAGTCGGTTTTTGGTAAAAACCGACTTTAGACATCGACTTATATACCCCTTTTGTAGTAGTGAATTGATCTTCTAATTTAACAAATGGAAGCTTAATAATCTTTTCTTCAAGATTTTGTTTGATGAAGTTCTGATCCACTTCAACGTGCTTCGTGCGATCATGTTGAACTGGATTGTGAGAGATGGCAATGGCTGCTTTGTTATCACAAAATAAATTCATTTCAAAGTTAGGAGCAAGACCAATCTCAGTTAGAAGTTTTTTTAACCAAAGGTGCTCACATATTCCCTTGACCATTCCTCGAAATTCAGCTTCAGCACTGGATAAGGCAACTACCTTTTGCTTCTTGCTCCTCCATGTAACAAGATTGCCCCCCACAAAAGTAAAGTACCTAGCAGTAGATTTCCTATCCTTCATATTCCCTAGCCAGTCTGAATCTGTATATCCAAGGACTTCCAATTGACCATTCTTTGAGAACATAAGTCCTTTGCCAGGGGAGGATTTTAAGTAACGAAGTATTCGCATGACCGCATCCATATGGTCTTCACTTGGGCAGTGCATGAACTGACTCACGACACTCACAGCATAAATACAAATAGTGGCGTTTTTGTAAAAAAAAAGGGAAAAATATAAACCCAAATATCGAAGATTTAGTAAATAAATACAAATATTCATGGGTTGAGAAATAAGGGACAAGGGGAAACAGTAAAGAAATTTTTAAGAAAGTCACTTAACATTGTCAACGTAGTTCCATTAATCTAATGAGAGACCACACTAACGTACTTATGTACCAGATAAGCTATAAAAAATTGTAAAACTCAGTTTGGTCTGGAGATTCTAGCTTCTGTAGGTGGAAACTAGTACAGGAGGGAGGCTGGTCGGTGGTGGAGGTTGGTCACTACTAGAGTTCGGGTGAGGGCTTGTCTGCACGCGGCTGCTTGTTCCCGCGTAGCTGCTCATTCGCTCGTGGCTGCTCGATCTACTTCACATGAATTGTAGTTTTCATTATATGCTCGGAAAAAACCAAACGTAGTGTCACGATCTTAAATTTCAAATAGTGATCGTGCGGTACTTAGCACATTCCGTTTCACTAAGTCTGTCTTTCAACCCGAACAAAACACTCCAAAGAGACTAGAAAGAGCATTAGAGATTTAGAGAATTCAAGAACAAAGCAAGAACTAAAGAGAGTTTGTAAAAAATGTCTTGTATTACTCTTTAGGGAAGTTATCTTACAATTTTCCAAAGATTTCCCAAGATGATTACAAATGAAGACCAATAGGTCTATTTATAGTGTGACACCAAGCTTAAGACTATGCCACAACTTTCTAGATTCTTCTATGTCTAGAATGTACAAGATTGTTCTAGTTTTATCTACAAAATGTCACAAGGTTCTAGGACCTTTTAGCCAAACTCTAGAGTCTTCTAGGAGTATCTAGTTCCTTCATACAAGTTCTAGGATGTTCTGTAAGCTTCTAGAGACTTATACATCCTTCATAAACGATACAACATGTTTTAGAATAACCAACACGTTCTAGAATATTCCAGCCCCTTCTAGCACCTTCAAGCACATGCTAGTATACCCTAGAACGTTCTAGAGTCTTCAAGGCTTGAGTTGAATCCATCCAACTCTAGCTCCTTCTAGACATCTCTAGACCACTCTAGAACTTTTCCATGTAGAAAATTCTAGATCCTTTAGGCAAGCACAACTTCTTTGGATTTTAAGGGATAATTTGAGCGAGATGTAACACCCTCCCGCACTCAAGTTCGTGAACGCCCTCATCGCGCCTTCAAGCTTGAACCTCTATATGTAATCTTTGAATTGCCACAAAGAATCTTCAGGTTCCTAGCTTGCCTCTATGTCCGGGGCATTCTTCCACTTGATCAAGTATTCCCGATAACTTGGTACACCCCTATGTCGGATTAGGTTGTCTGCCAAGATAGAGTACACTTCTCTATCAAAGGAGGTTACTACTGCAGTAGGTGCCCTCTTTGATTCTCCTCGACTTATGTCTTCTTTGTCTCCATGATAAGGCTTCAACATGCTTACATGAAAAACTGGATAGATTTTAAGCTTCGGGGAGAGTTGTAATTTTTAGGACACCTTACCAACTTGCTTGAGGACTGGAAATGACCCTTCATACTTCCGTACCAACTCCTTGTGAACCTTTCGTAGAGATTTAAATTGTTGGGGCAATAATTTAACAAGGACCAAATCTCTTTCCTGAAATTGCCCCATCCTCCTTTTCTTGTCAGCCCACTTCTTCATCTTTTTAGATGCCTTGTTTAAATAGGCTCGGGCTAACTCAGCTTGCTCATACCATGCCTTAGCAAATTTGAAGGCAGCGGGACTCTTTCCTTCATAACTTGTGGCAAAATCATGAGGAGTCATGGGTTGCTGCCCCATGATGATCTCGAAGGGACTTTTCATGGTGGACTCGCTCCTCTGTAAATTATAAGAGAATTGGGCTACGTCCAAAAACTTAGTCCAATCATGTTGGTTGGCACTAACAAAGTACCTGAGGTTGAGCTCCAACAATGCATTGGCACGTTCTATTTTTCCATCGCTTTTGTGGATGAAAGCTTGTATAGAAGTTCAAGTCTGATCCCAACAACTTGAACAATTCCGTTCAAAACTTCCGAGTAAATTGTGGGTCTCAATCACTCACGATGTTGGATGGAATTCCCCAATGCTTCACATCGTGCTTGAGGAACAACTGTGTCGTCTCATCCGCAGTGCAATCTGCTGAGGTAGGTATGAATGTTGCATACTTGCTGAAGCGATCAATGACTACAACTATACTACCAAAGCCCTCTGATTTTTGCAAACAAGTGATGAAGTCCATAGAGACACTCTCCCATGGTCTCTCTAGGATAGGCAGCAGCTCCAGCAAACCTCCAGGTGTATGCATCTTTGTGTTGTCCTATTGGCATACAAGATAAGTCCTCACATAGGCTTCAACATCATCACGTAGTTAAGGCTAGTAGTAAATTGACTTGATTAAGGTAAGGGTGCATCTCATTCCTGGGTGTCCAGCCCATAATGAATCGTGACACTTCTTGATAAGCTCCTTCCTTAAGTTTCCCTACTTCGGCATAAAAATACGATTCTACTTGACATAGAGTATTCCATCACTCAACCAAAATCTCCTTGTCTTTCCATCCTTAATAAGAGCAAGGAGGTTTTGAGCCAGGGTATCATGCTTCAACCCTTCTTTGATCCTTTCCAGTAAGGTACCGCTTGGCCTACTCAAGGCTGCTAACTCTACCTTTTGACTTAGTGCATTAGCCAACACATTGGCCTTTCCGGGTTTGTACTCCAACTTATAGTCAAACTTTGCTAGGAAGTCTTGCCATGGAGCTTGCTTGGGACTCAACTTCTTTTGAGTCTGGAAGTAGCTAGTCGCTACATTGTCCGTCATGATAACAAAGTGAGAACCTAACAAGTAGTGTCGCCACACTCTTAGGCAATGAATGATAGCTGTCATTTCCTTTTCTTGCACCATGTAGTGGTGTTCGGTGTCATTCAGCTTACGACTCTCATAAGTTATCAGACACCTTTCATGCATCAACACTCCACCAATGGAAAAGTCTAAGGCATCTGTATGTAGCTCGTACATCTTGGAGGGGTTTGGTAGGCAAAGCATCAGTTCTCCACTAATGGCCTTCTTCAAGTCTTCGAATGAGGCTTGGCATTCGCTTGTCCTTTCTCAAGACTTGTTCTTTTTGAGCAGGTCAGTCAGTGGGGCTGCTCTTGATGAGTAGGACTTGATAAACCTTATATAGTTCACAAGTCCATGGAAAGACCTTAACTCGAGGACCTTGGTAGGAGGTTCCCAATCTTGGATGGCTTTCACCTTGGTTCCATCCATCATAAGCTTCCCATTCTTTATCCTATGCCCTAAGAACATTAACTCATCTTGGGCAAAGGAACATTTCTCCTTCTTGACATATAGCTCATTTTCCCTCAAGACCTTGAACACCTTCCTCAAGTGCTCTAGATGTTCTTCCAAAGTCTGGATATATATCACAATGTCATTAAGATATACTACCATGAACCGATCAAGGTAGGGATGGAAAATCTTGTTCATGAGAGTGCAGAAGGTGGTAGGTGCATTAGTGAGATCAAATGGCATGACAAGGAACTCATAGGCACCGTACCTGGTCACACAAGTGGTATTGGGCTCATCCCTTTTGGCTATCTGTACCTAGTAGTATCCCGATCGCAAGTCCAATTTTGAGAAGTATCTTGCGTTCTCTAATTGATCAAACAAGTCAGCAATGAGTGGGATATGATACTTTTTCTTTATTGTGATCTTATTTGGAGCCCGATAGTCGATGCACATCCATAGCGAGCCATCCTTCTTCTTCTGAAAGAGCACCGGGGCACCAAATGGGGCTATAGAGGGCCTTATGAAGCCAGCATCCAGCAATTCATTGAGTTGCTTTCACAGTTCCACCAACTCTGAGTTCGCCATTTGATAAGGGCTCATTGTTGGTGGCCTGGTGTCGAGCTCCAACTCAATTTCGTGGTCTACCTCCCTCCTCGGAGGTAACCATTTGGGCAATACCTCATGCATCACACCATGGAACTTATCTAAGACAACTTGCACTTCCGTCGGAAAGCTTGGCTTTGGTGACTCCTCCTCCTTGTCATACTCCTTTAAGATGGCCAAGTAACTCTCTTCAATCCCTTCTTGAATTGAAGCGCTGAGAGAGCTTGGGTAGTAGGTCTGGTGGTCCTCTCTGTTGATACCATATGAGCCTTTAATCCATCCATGATGCACATAGAGTTTGAACATGGCACAAGGAAAGCTCTAACCTGGTCCAAGAACTTCATGCTGAATACTACCGAGAATTCATCCATAGGCGCCACTGATAAGTCTAAATCATAACCTCTAGCAAGAATTCGAGAGGAGGAGGTGATCCGATTCATATGGAGATCCACAATTTTTCGATTCAGTATCCCCAAAGATCTTATTACAGATAATGGACGGCAATTCACGGGTCAAAAATCAAAGCATTCACACTCAAATACAATATCAAGATAGGCCGCTCAACACACTACTATCCCCAGGGCTAATGGTCAAGTAGAGTCCTCTAACAAGTTACTCATCAATTTATTGAAGAAAAAACTAGAAAGGGCCAAAGGGAGATAGGTGGAGGAGTTACCAGGAGCGTTATGGGTTGTTAGAACAAACCCCCAAAGAAGCACAAATGAGACCCCTTTTTTCCCTAGTATATGGAACTGAGGCGGTCATACCTACCGAAGTAACAATCCCTACCCCCAGATCAATCTTAACAAAGGAACAAAACGAGATAAGAAGAGAAGTCAAACTCACCTTAGCAGAGGAAAAAAAGGGATGAAGCTATAAGAAGGGTGATCGAGCAAAAAAGAATAATATTAGAATACTACAACAAAACCGTGCGCTTCAAAACATTTTCTAGAGGCGATTAGGTTCTCATAAGGGTTTTCCCTAACAAAAGAGAATGGATGGTTGGTAAAATGGGTGCCAATTGGGAGGGACCTTATCAAATAATTGAGAGAACACCAGGAGGAGCCTACTTATTAAAAAGCATTGAAGGCAAGGAAGATGGCACAAGTTGGAATGCTAGAGACTTGAAAAGATAATACTTAAAAAATAAACATATGTATTATTAACCCATATATCTTTTTTTGTAACAACAACGCACGACATGTATCTATGAAATAATTTTTTTTGTAGCAACTAATCATTTACGCAAGCTCTTCCCCTTATAATGGGCATTTGGGGCTGCACACTTAGATATATAAATCAGGTAGGGAGCCCTAATAAGTTGAAGAGGTCGAGAAATCCACCCAGTCAGGAAGCAGGTCGATGCTCTACCAATTAAAAAAAATCACCTCGGTCAGGAACCAGGTCTGCCCTTTAACAAAAAAATATTTACGAGCACCTCGATCAAGAACTAGGTCAACCTCTTCCCCTTATAATGGGCATTTAGGGCTACACACCTATATAAATAAATCAAGTAAGGTTCCTTAATAAGTTGAAGAAGTCGAGCGACCCACCCAGTCAAGAACCAGATTGGCGCTCTACCATTCAAAAAAAAAACAGAGAGCACCTCGGTCCGGAACCAGGTCGGCCCTCTAATAAAAAAAAGTATGAGAAACTCGGTCAAGAATCAATCAAGACCTAGGTGTAGTCACCTAGATCCTACTAAATACCTTACAATTACATTATACCAAACAGTCATTATACATAAACATATGTCACTCTGATTGTTCATTATTAAAAAATTAATTATTACACACCACTCATATTGGCCTTTATTTAAAAAAATATTTTTTTTTTTGATAAACTATGTGCATTATATTACAAAGTCTTCAAGCGCTTGGACACACGGCCAGTATCTGGATCACCATTTTCTTCAACTGAAGGTAATAGCTTGGCCTAAATCTCAACAACCTTCTCATGAGCATATATCACGGGTTTAGGGTGCATTGTTATCATGGAAAATAGCCCCCGCTCCAGATCCTTAGTAACCTCTATAACCTTAAGAAAAACGCTTTTAGATCACTTCATATAAAAACTTTCTCAGTGTGATTATCTATCAACAAGAGTGGCCATACTAGCCAGGGTCCTCTTTTCTCGACATTGGGTTTGGATTAATTTCTCCTTATAAGCAGCAAGCTCACACACTATCTCTTTTGCATTACCATCAAGTTTCACGATCTCATATTTAAGCAAACTAACTTCGTCCTCAAGCCTACCATTGGAAATATGAAAATCCTGAACTAACCACTTATTTGATAGATCAGAATCCATAATGCGTGAGCAAAAAAGTTAGAGGTACCAGCTTGTTTCCAAAGCTATACTAAAACGACAAAGATTCTAAAACATGTGAATCACACTATTGTTCCCAACCCCTTTTTACAAGAAGGGAAAATTAAAAAATATATATATCTTTTGTTCCCTCAATAAATGACAAAAGGTAGGTCAACATGATAAATACACAATAAATAGCCAAATTAGTTCATTTTATCAAAATTGTTCACACATACAAAACAAAGTAAAAGCTCGTGCCTATACAAGCCAAAATCACATATAGCTTTCAAAATAAAAAATAATAATAATAAAACAAATCGCTCAAAGATCAGTTGTCCCTTCCCCGGAAACCTCGGGGCCATCCTCACCACCAGAGGAGCCCAATCCTTCCTCTTCCTCCTCAACTGAGTGGGCTCGATGATAGGGCAATGTAATGGTAATATCCATAATGCGATAGTAATATTCTCCAAAATCTTTCTTTCTGGCCTCCGTCTTGAAGGTCTCCATCACCAATTCATATGCCTACTTGACACTAGACTCGAGCTTATGTGCCATAGTATCCATGTTGGCTTTTTCTTGACATCGCACCTCCTCGATAGAGGCCTCAGCTTGTCTTCACACCTCCCCTACCCCTTCCTCCAGCTTGGTTACTCGTTGAACACTAGCATTAAGCTTGGAGACAGCCTTCTTTAGCTTCTCCTCCTTATCAATTGTCTCACTCTACCACTATGCTGCTCTAGTAAGCATAGTAGTGTATTTCGAGCACAATGATGCATGAGCTTGTTTCTCCTTTACAAGCCCGAACTTTAAATAGCCCACATTGTGAGCTCTATTAAAATCAAAAATCAGCATTAACTATACCCAAATAAAAAAGGTTAAGTAAACAAAAATTGAGCTCACACTACATTCCATTAAATATTACAAACAAAATATAACACACCTGACATACATGATAGTGAATGACCTCACCAACATTCGCCCCCTTGTAAATAGCCGTGAGTTGCTCCTTATGGATATCTACTGATATTTGGCTAGTACAACGATCAAGATACTCGGGTTCCAAGCCCCGATTTAGCATAAACCCGTCAGCACCGGTAGTAAGGTCCTCACCAATAGCCTTCCCCTCTTCAAATCCCTTAAAGAATTGCCAGATTATTGGAGCTAGTGTGGGGAGTTGGGGACCCAGGATGATCTGGAAAAGGAGGACAAACATTCACAGGTTTGGGGTCACAGGCGGTTTCATCAGCACCAACCTTCTTCTTTTTCTTCTTTTGAGAAGAGGTACGACCTTCATAAGAGGATTTACCCCTCTTCTTACCCACCGAGGACCCTTCCCCAGGAACGAGACAGGCACCGATCGATGAACCTGCTCCTCCTGATGTCACCTTGCTTTTCATTCGAGTAAAAAGTTGGCCAACGATCAAATCCATGGGATTTGTAGAGTAGGAAAAGAGCACGGGTTAAACACTTCAAAAACAAAAACATATATATAAACATAAGAAAAAGTATATATATTTAAAATAATATATATATATATATATATATATAATAAAATGGGGGAACAAATAAGTAACAACAAAGAAAAACTAATGGTCACCATCTTCCAACACCACCTGGAACTGTCCCCCAAAGTCTGTAGGAAGAGTCCTACGTTTAACGAAAGCTTGGGCACTAGAAGAAGCTCAGGGTTTACGATTCAATCTAAGAGGAGACTCCATGGCACTGTGCCTTATTAACCCACACACAACAAAAACACAGAGTGTTCAAAAGAGTCTTCCAGTTTGTTTTCTCAAGAAGATAGTTTGGGACATTAGCCAACCGTTTCGCATCAAGACTCAAGGTCATGATCAGAAAGGCCATATTCCTAATCACGACCTTAGTATCATTCTAGACACACCTTGCCAATCTAGTATCACTTGTGGAGGACTCCCACTGACCTAAAACGTAGAAAAAATACTCTTTCCATTTTTTCTCATTTTCAAGGAGCGACACCTTCACCCAACGATCTTGCTTCACTAACATATATACCATTCTCGGTTCTATGGGGTTCTGTTTCAAAACATATGCCTCATTAAACTCGGCCATCTCCAAATTCACCCCTAGTTCTTGACATATAAATGTTAGGCAGAGCAAATATCTTCACCCATTAGGCATCAATTACCCCAGTGCAAGCTGCATCCTAACCAAAAATCTGTTGATGGGAGGAATCAAAGGAAACCTTACCCCCAGCCATAGAGCTTTCTCATGGAAAAAAATCCACCCAGTTGGAGGTGCATTACTATCGAGGGTGCCCTAAAAAAGAATCATTATTTGAACTATTGGAGGGATGTCATAGGTCTTTCTTATTCTCTCTTCATCTTAGGGCAACAACCTACAAGTCTTAGTAACGGCCACCCAGCCCCTAATGCGACTTATCAGCTCACCAAATCCTATTTTCTTGTTTTTTCTCCTCTATGACCTATACATTGGAATCTGAGTATGAGGCATGCTCAATTTCACGGTCGGTATGGTCTGGTAGTGGGGAGTAGAGGTAGATGGTTATGGTGTAGACTGATGCGTTACATTAGAAGATTCCAAGTTCCCACTAGAATACTGGGGACTCTCCCATGAGCCCGAGCTAGAAGCATATGTCTCTTCTCTTTACATTATGATAAAAGCTACAAATAAAATAAATAAAGATAAAATAATAGCAGGTGGTAAAGGTACGAGAAAAGAGATTACCTAAAGACGACTTGAAAGTAAAAGAAATTGTTCCTCTTAAACACTGACCTAAAAAGCAAGTATAAAATCATTAGTTTCTCAATGCTTGGATGCTAAAAAGCCAAATAGATAATATTATAGTACGAGATGAATTCTTACCACCGAACTAAAAATATTTCACTACTCAAAAATAAACTAAAGAGCGTTTTCTCTCACTATTTCTCAATTTTGTAAGTAAGCAATAATAAGTCCCAACCCAAGCACCCCCTTTATATAGGGGCATTTGATTTCTCTCTCCAATCAACTAACACACATTTATTGTAGGAGTCAAAAGGTTCATATCCTGTGCCTGTTATTTACTTTTTCACCTCAGACCAAAGCCCGAGCTGAAAGAGTAGAGGGACTTGATGTTCGGAAATTTAGACCGAACCTTGTAACCTACCAAGGCCAAGTCCAGCCCAAGATAGAAGATGAAGTACCCTAGACATCCCACCTAGAGGACAGACCAAGCCCAATGGAAACTCAAGCTCGATTATAGCATGAGCTCCTTGACAGCACGAGTAATACTCGACCTAGATCTCTGACACATTGTATTTTAGGCTAATCATGCCCTCCTGACATGTAGTTTATATGTACACATTTTATAGCTAACACTTGTACCCCTAAATGTGCTATAAATAGATGGACCGCCCATGAGGATCCATACATTGAGCAATTTACATTCATCTCTCTCTAATCTCTTTCTAATCCCTCTCTATAAGATATTGAGTTCCAACAGGATACAATATTAATAGTTGAGGTTTTTTTATTAAAGAGTTTTTTCAATTTTTGGTATTTTAAATTTTAAAAATTACTGCTCTATTAAATTTGAATTTGCACTTGTTCTACAATAACATGCACAAAATTATGCTTGTTCTATAATAACATGTGCAAATTTTAGCCTTTTTTTCAACATTACACCTGTTATTGTAAAAACATGCGTAATATTGCATCTATTAGTCTAAAATAGGAACAACATTGCACCTCTTAGTGTAAAACAAGCAACATTGTGTCCAATATTGTAAAAACAAGTGCAAATGCTATTTTGCACTTATTTTCTCAAAACAGACGCATAAAGAGCCCGTGATATGTCGTTATTGCAGTAATATATACTACTAAGTTAGTCACTTCAAATTTTTGTTCTTTAGATGATATTATTCACAATATTTTTAAAGTTTCAAACGATCTTATCCCCGCATTATCTCATTTCGAATTTATTTATCTATTTGTCTATTCCTAGAAAAAAATTAAAAGACAAGAAATGATCTCCTTTTTAACTCTACGTCTTCAAATCTCAGCTTAATAAATCTAAATTAGACTCCATATTTGAAGAATTTAGAAGTGCTCTTAATTCTAAGATAAAAGGCAGTTTGGATATCTACAATGACTAAAAGAACACTTCCTCCTCCTACCTCCTTTGGAAAACTACCTGAGGAGTTGTTAAAATCAATTTTGATACAGTTATCCTAATTTCTAGTCTTATTACTACTATTGTCATTAGAGATTTCACGGACCAACTCCATGGATGTTGGATAAAAAATTATTATAGAATTCTACTGAAGAAGATGAAGCTTGTGCTTTATTATTTTCTCTCATATTGGCCTTACAAAATAAATTCAAAATTGCTTAACTGGAAGGAGATAAAAAGAATGTTATTGTAAGGATTAGAAGTCTTGGTTATTTTTATGGATAAAATATTTTAATGTAAATTTATTTTAAGTTCACTATCAAGTCTATCAAGCAAAATCGAAAAAATATCAAAATTTTAAATAGTCATATTTCAAGTATATATTCATATCTATGACACGCACATAAGATTGCACTCACGTATTTAATAGCATATAAATATAGAATTATTTTTGCTACTAAAATAAGGAATAAAATATATGTTAAAATATTATATAAGATATACCCTTAATTATAAGCTAAATTTTAATATAAAAGATAGCATAAAATATACTTTAAAATAACTTTTTTTTTAATAGGAGTCTTTTTGATTAATGAGTCTACTTTAAAAGAACTATTTTTTAAATAGTATTCTTCTTAATTAGTGAGTATTATTAATCATATTTGTAATAGAAAAGATATTTATCAATCATATAAGAATCTTCTTAATTAATGAGTATTACTAATCCTATTTGTAATAGACATATCAATTACATGAGATTAAGGGTTTTAATTTTTCCTATAAATAAAATTCATCCCTTAATGTTTCAATCAACCACACAATAGCATTATTCTATGCTTCTTAAATTCTCTCTCTTATTTTACAAATACAAGATCATAATTCTTTAGGTTTCTTTATTCAGTTAATTTATCAAATATTGGTGGTTATATTTGATTGATTAATAAGCCTAATTAGTTTATGATATTTTGATAATATGTTCTTATGGCTTCTTCTTTATTTTTTTCCTTAAATTGTTAGATCAAATAATTATTTTTTTTCATATCATAGTTATTTGATTTGATTATTAATCTTTAAAAAAGCTATTTTTATTGAATTTGTGCTTAATCTTTTTGCTCTAGAATTTTCTAGTTGATTTGATTTAAGTAACATATGTTTTGAATCATCTAGTTAGGATTATTCATTATTAAATCTATTCTAGAACACACAGGGACACTTGTGTTTTTGTGTTAACCATTTTGTAGTTAATTCGTGAATGTATCTGTTTAATTGGCGTGAAGCTTATTAGAACGTTGGTCTGGAAACCGCTCATGCTAATATTGGAAACTTTGAAAATAGAGCAGGGATTCATAAGTAAGGTACATTGGAGTTGTATCCTAAGGAGGGTAGCATAAGGCCGAGTTTGTACTTGAACATTTATTTTTCATAGTGAAAAGTTAGATGATCCGGTGGACCAGTGGTTTTCCTCATAGATCATGGTTGTAGCTTAGGTTATTTTTACCTAAAAGTATCATGTGTTATTCTTTTATTTCCTCACTTTATTTTCACATACGATTGCATGCATGACTACTTTGTTTGAGTTATTAAATTATAAATTGGTAAACTTTTAAAATAACTTATTCACCACCTCTAGGTTAATTAGATCTATATCTTATAAACTTTCAGTTATAAAGGTTCTGATGCATGATGATATTGTTATTTCTTTGGATGTTGAGAATTACATTAATCAAGCAAAACTTATACTCAAAAAATTCAACATGATTTTTGTTTTTTAGATTCTTGAAATTATATAATGTTGTTAATTTATAGTTAAATGGGCATCCCATAGCCTAGTTGAATGTATCATTCATCTTTTTGTTTTAGCTAAACATTTATTTACTACTATATGTGATTAATCTTAATTCTAATAAATTTTATAGAGAAAAAGCTAAAGAAATAGAAAAATAAGAGCTAGGAAAACTAAAAAACATTTCTAGCAACAAAATTTCTAATAAGAACCTCATGCAAATGTTTTGAGAAAAGTTCACAAACCCCACCATCGTAATTTAGCATGATATATATCATTAGTTGTTGGAACAAATATGTGAAAAACTATGTAAGAACAATATTACCGATAACCTGAAATGAACTGCTTGGGTTGAGTCGCGGACTAGGTCGCTCTCTTTAAGACGTTTCGTGGCTCTGCCCAAACTTGTGCAAGCAAACACAGCCTCGTCATCCCCAAGATAAAACAACCCATAATCTTTTTTTTTCTATCTCGAATCTTCACTGCACTGATGAAGTCTAGAATACTACACCTCTTAAATATTTATGTTGCTCGGAAATCTGAGAAAACAATTCTGAACTTTCTTTTCTTTGATTTTGCTATGAAAAATGTAGAACTGTTTTTGAGTTGTTAAGTTATATTCTAAACTGAGGGTTATTTCCCTTTTTTATAGTGGAAAACAATATGTGTAACGGTCATATAATTATAAAAATAACGGTCAAAAATAACGGACACATAATTATGGAAATAACAGTCATAAAAGTAGCGGTTGCATAATTATGAGAATAACGGTCATAAAATTAACTATCACATAATTATGAAAATAACGATCATAAAAGTAACGGTCACATAATTATAAAAATAACGGTCATAAAAGTAACGGTCACATAATTATGAAAATAACAGTCATAAAAATAATGACCATATAATTATGAAAATGATAGTTACATAATTTATGAAATAACGGTCATAAAATAATAAAAAATATTTTTTTATTTAAATTCATTTCCAAAAATCCCCCACTTGAATTTTAAATAAAAATAGTTTCATCGAGCAACCGATCAATTAAAAGTATAAGATTGTGCATACGCAAAAGGTGTCTATCAACTTGAACCTTTGCATAGTGTTGATGCTTTAGAATATACTAGAGTAACTCGTAGTTTTTAACTCTATCTCTAACAACATCACACACACAAGCTTTCCAAGGTGTAGTTCAAAAAGCCTGTGCTTTACGGACATGCACGTGTATCCCAGTATAGTGAATGCTCTAGTAAATTTTGCCCAAAATTTTCATAGGAAGCGGCCATACTTACACATTCACATAGGTGAGTCTATCAAGAGTACTCCTATAGCTACGTACTCCATTCCACATAGAGTATAGAACTCATTAAAAGTTTAATAATTAACTCATCTTTTTTGTCGCTTCAGGACTTCATGCTTCTAACAATATAGAATGTGACTTCATAATAGCATGATTCATCTCATATCATTTCATGACTTGTTATTACCCATTGAACTTATTTCTTGGGATCTCTAGTCTATAAGTTGGGTTACCACCATGAGTGACTCTTCATTCTAAGGGCATCAGTCATATTCCTTTCGAGGTTTTTGAAAACCTTCTCTCTTGTTAATCTTTTCGTCAAAGGATTAGTCAAATTTTCATCAGTACATATATGATCCATTCTTACAGAACCTGTAGAGAGAAATTCTCTAACAGTACTGTGTATCTGTCGTCTCTTGTCGTTGTAATAACGGTTCTAAATCTTTGCAATAGTCGCGGTACTATCGTAGTGGATCAGGACAACTGGTATCGATCTTTTCCCATAAAGGGATCTCAGCTAATAGACTTCTTAACTAGCCTGCTTCTTCACTAGCAGTAGCTAGTGCTATAATTTCAAAACTCCATCGTAGATTGAGCCAATATTGTCTATTACTTAGACTTCCAAGAAATAGCTCCACCAAAAATGCTAAATATATAGCTGCTAGTTGCTTTGAATTCTTCTGATAGAGTGTTGCAATCATCATCACTGTATCTATCTAGAACAGTGGGAAACTTATATAATCCAAGGTTGATAGTTCTCTTAAGGTATCTTATGACCCTTTCAATTGCATTTCAATGCTCTATACTAGGTCTATTGATAAACCTACATAGTAGTCCCACAACATAAGCTATGTTTGGTCTAGTGTAATCATTAGCATAACGTAAGCTACCAATGATGCTCACATACTCAATTTATCTAACACTGTTCCCAGTGTTCTTGAACAGCTTTACACTAGGATCATAAGGAGTACATATAGGTTTACAGTTAAAGTAATTATTTTTCTTTAAGATCTTCTCAATGTAATGAGATTGATCTAGAGAAATTCCCTTTTTCAAACCTAGTAATATTTATACCAATGATTATACTCGCTTCTTCGAGGTCTTTCATATCAAAGTTAGCACATAACAAAATTTTCACATTAACATGAATATTTGACAAAAAAATAATCATGTCATCCACATATAAACATATAATAGTGTAAATTTCATTTTATGATTTATAATAAATGCATTTGTCACTTTCATTCATTTTGAATTCATGTGGGATAACTATATTATCAAAAAATTTCAAGACTTGTTCAGGTGCTTGTTTTAGACCATACAAATATTTATATAGTTTAAAAAGTTTATTTTCTTAACCTGAGATAACAAAGCCCTCAAGTTGGTCCATATAAATCTCTTCTTCTAAGTCACCATTTAAGAAAGTAGATTTGACATCCATTTGGTGCACTACTAAATCATGGATAGCAACAAGAAAGAAAAGTACATGTATGTAATTTATTCGTGTGATTGGTGAAAAGGTATCAAAGAAATCTATATTTTCTCTATGCCTATACCCTTTGACTATAAGACGAGCTTTGTACTTTTCAATAGTACCATCGAGTTTTAATTTCTTCTTTTGTATCCATTTACATCCTATGGTTTTACAAGTTTTATTATACTCATGAGAGTTTATTTCATCATTTATGGCTTCTTCCTATAAGTTGGCATTAAAGAAGATAAGGTTTTTTTTAAGTTTAGGAATCTTCTTCTAAGGTATAAGCATAAAAATCAGACCCAAAGTCCTTCAGGGTTCGAGCTCATTTACTTCTCCTAATTTCAGTGTTTAATTCCTCATTTTGTTTACTAGTTCTAGTTATGGGTAAACAACTAGAAGACGAGCCCCCACTATTCTTCAATTTAAATGGAAACCTATGTTCACAGTAGTCAACATCATTTGATTCTATAACTATGATCATTTAAGTCATAAAATTTAAAAGCTTTACTATTAACAGCATATGCTATGAATACACATTCGTATGTTCTACTAGTAAGTTTTATTTCTTTTAAGGATCGGGGATCCTAACATAGACTAAACAACCCCAAGTTTTAAAATAAGTTAAGTTTCTTATTTTTCAAAATTTCATATGGTGAAATTTTACTAGTAGATTTAGGCACTCTATTTAGCACATATCAAACAATTAATAAAATTTCCTCCCATCAATAAGAAGCAGCACCAAAGTTTAATAAAATTGTAATAACTGACTCAGTAAAAGTTCTATTTTTTTCTTTTAGCTTTTCCATTCATTTCAGGAGAATAAGGTGCATTTTTTTTTTCATGAATGATTCCATGAGTTTTATAAAAATCATTGAAGATATTGGAATCATATTCAATGCCTCTATCACTTCGAAACCTTTTTATTTTTCTGTTAAGTTTATTCTCAATCTCAGTCATAAATATTTTAAAAATGTCAAATGCTTCACTTTTATTTTTCATTAGATATACATAAGTGTAATCTGAACAGTCATCTATAAAAGTTATAAAATAGTGTTTCCCATTTCTTGTTAAATTTCCATCAAGTTCACATATGTTATGAATGTATTAATTCTAAAAGTTCAGATTCTCTAACTACTGACTTATGTGAAGTTTTTGTTATTTTAGCTTGACTATAAAAGTCACATTTTTCCAAAATCATTCAAAGATAGTTTAGGAATTAGTTCTAAGGTACTCATGTTCTTGATTATGTGTTTATTAACATGACAAAGTCCAGCATGCCAAATATTAAAGGAACTCAACATTCAATTTAAACATGCCATTAGTGGCGTACCATTTCCTAATAAAAAATATTATTTTTAGTTATTGTATATAAATAAGCTCCTATAGTTTGAGTAAACCCAGTTTTGTAAAGAAGATATCCCGAAACTAAGTTCTTTCTCATCTCTGGAGTATGCAAGACATCTTTCAAGATGATAGTCTTTCCAAAGGTAAACTTCAATTCCACCTCACTAGTACCAATAACTTTAGTGAAGTGGGAGTGGCCCAACAACACTTTCTTATCCTCAGACTCAGAGTAGGACTTGAACATGTCTCGATTATAGCGGACATGGCGAGAAGTACCAGTGTCCACCCAACACCCCTTAGATCCACCAACAAGATTGATTTTAGATATCATAGCAATAAGTTGATCTTCGGTAAGGTTCGCATGTATGGCATGACGATTCATGTTCCGGAAGTTCCTGGCCAAGTGGCCAGGTCTGTTACAACTATAACACATGAATGTGTTATTCCTTAAGGGGGTTAAGGTCTATTCTGGAGATGCTAGTTTTTGTTTCTATTTTGGTGGTTGCGGTTTTGGTTATTATTGCGATTTTGAGTTTTCATATTTCTACCTTTAGGTTTCAAAATTGCAGATGAGGGTTTCTTATTGGTATTTTTGTTTGAGATAATGAGTACTTCATCTCTTTGGTCTTATTTTCGGGCTTCTTCTTTTATTCTTAAACGAGTTATAAGACTTTCTAAAGAAAATTCCTTAGTTTTATGACTAAGTGTATTCTTAAAATCTTTCTAAGCATGGGGTAATTTATCTATAATAACATCTACTTGAAATTGTTCATCTAAAGTTATACCTTCAGAAGTTATTTCGTGTGCTATTTTCTACAGTTCGTGTGATTGAGCTTCCACAGATTTGTCATCAATCATTTGATACTTCATGTATCTACTGACATCATACTTCTTAGTTCCAGCTTCCTCAATAACGTACTTCTTTTGAAGTGCTTCCCACATTTCCTTAGCATACGATATCAGAGTTATAATAATCATACAAGTCATCAGCTAATCTATTAAGAATAAAAAAAATTTGCATAGAAAATAATTTTCTATCGAGGTGTTTAAATCCTTTATTGTAGTTTCAGTATGAGAATTAGGCAGTGTTGGTTTTTCAATAATAAGAACAAAAGCGATAATTTACATGGTTAAGAAGAATAACATTTTTTTGTCTTCATTTTTAAAGTGTAGTTCTTCAAAACGAAATGGTTTGTTGATATCAACAATTAACATTTCAGTAGACATGGTAGATAGAATACGTCTTAAAATTGGTGGAACAAATATGTGAAAAACTATGTAAGAACAATATTATCGATAACCTGAAATGAACTGCTTGGGTTGAGTCGCGGACTAGGTCACTTTCTTTAAGATGTTTTACGACTCTGTCCAAACTTATGCAAGCAAACACAACCTCGTCATCCCCAGGATAAAATAGGTCAGAATCTTTTTTTTCTGTCTTGGATCTTCACTACACTAATGAAGTCCGGAATACTATACCTCTTAATTATTTATGTTGCTCGGAAATATAAGAAAACAATTCTGAATTTTCTTTTCTTTGATTTTGCTATGAAAACCGTAGAACTTTTTTTGAGTTGTTAAGTTATATTCTAAACTGAGGGCTATTGCCCCTTTTTATAGTGGAAAAAATATGTGTTACGGTCATATAATTATGAAAATAACGATAAAAAATAACGGACACATAATTATGAAAATAACGGTCATAAAAGTAAGGGTTGCATAATTATGAGAATAACGGTCGTAAAATTAACGGCCACATAATTATGAAAATAACGGTCATAAAAATAATGGTCACATAATTATAAAAATAATGGTCATAAAAATAACGGTTACATAATTATGAAAATAACGATAATAAAAATAATGACCATATAATTATGAAAATGACACTTACATAATTTATGAAATAACGGTCATAAAATAATAAAAAATATTTTTTTATTTAAATTAATTTCCAACTTTAGTAAATAACCATCATGATTCCCTATTACTACATATTGATAGTATATTTGGTTTAACACATCTTAAGAAAGGAGACCAAATTTAGGTCTTCATTTTCCTTTCAACTAATCTCATATTCATGTAAAAGTAAAACTTTTTGAATAGTATGTGATTTGAAAAAAAAATAGAAAGCAAAAGATGGTAATAATTTCAAGAATCAAAAAGATTAAAATGAAGCTTTCTATAAAAAAAAATAGAAAAAAAAACCTCCTTATAAATGAGAGGGAAAAGCTGGAATAAGCTTTGGTAGCTTGGATTAGGGATGAATAAATAATCCGATCAATCTATTTCAATTAAAAATTTCTATTTGATAAATCAAATTTGGTTGATAAGTTTTATAGTCGGGTGAGATTTGGATTAAAAAATATATAATCTATTCGAATTTGTATCGAATTCATATTAATAGTTTTTAAAATACGTTATGTTCAATCCTGATCGAATTGTTATTAAATTATAAATAAATATATATTTTATTTTATAACGTATTATATTTAAATATTATACATATAATAATTATATTAAATTACTATTTTAGCTTAAAATAAATATAAATATTTATAATAATTTAATAATTATAATGATATTATTATTTTTTTGAGTTGTAAGTATAAATAATAAAAGTTAATATAAATACACTAATTTAAAAGTTAAATGTTATGTACGTCGTATTTTATATATGACAATAATTTAAAAATAAATTTTAATATAAATATGATTTTGTTTTATCTAAAAATTTGATTTGTTTAGATCGATTACATTATGTATCGGATTCGGATTAAAAACTTTTAAATCTAATACAGATAGGATAATATTCAAATTTATAGAAAACAAATAGTTTTAATCTACCCCTAGTTTGAATATAGATTATGAAACTAATAACCATGTTATTATTGTCTTTTAATCTTAATGAGTGGTTTTGAGAGAATGCAAATATAATATTTTGAAGTCTTACTAATAAAAAATCAAAATATAGCAAAACCTGTTATACTTAAAGTGGTATCTTAAATTACTAATGATTTTGTTATTTTTTTTAGTTTATAAACGCGGTTATTTATTCTTTTAATTTTATAAAAAATATAAATTAAAAATAAAATTATAATATTTTATTAAAATATTATTATTTTTTGATTAATTAATTAAACACTATTGAAATATGAATATTTAACAATAATAAATTAATAATTAACATAAAATAAATTACAAAATATTATTTTTAATATTTATTAATTGTCACTCTTTTATTTAAATTATTAATTTTTGTTAAAAATTAAAATATATATTTAATTAACTTTTTCTTTGAATTTTATTATTATTATTTTTAAATAATTTATTATTAAATTTTATTTTTATTTTTGTTAAAAATGCATATTTAATCCCATTTTAATTACTTTATAAAAAATAATAATATTTTAAATAAAAAATTATTAAAAAAATTATAATTTATTTTTAATTAATAAATTAAGTATAATTGTATATAATAAATTAAATAAGATAAATAATTTAACCTAAAATACTTTTATATATATATATATATTAGTTAGATAAAAAACAAAAGGGAGAATCTCAACTTTTGGATTTTGTATAATTCCAAGGTCTTCCAAGTTATTTTATGATCCAATAAAAGAGCAGATTGAAAACAATTTAACTTTTTTTTTTGTTTTTTAATCGAAAACAATTTTACTTGGGAAGAGGAAGAATATCCAATCAGATTGTAATGGAAAGAAAAGAAGAATAGAAAGCTAGTACACCAAAGTCGTAGGAAGACATCAATGGGTCCCACTTCATGTTGCTCGAGCGCGTATTCTTCTTTTTCATTTAATATCATCTGTCTCAAGTTAGAAAATATCTTTACGGTGATGTAATAAGAAAGGATACTCCTAAGAAGATAATTCGTCTTTCTATTTTAAAACAAATAAAAATAAAAATATTTTTGACACTGTTTATATTTTAAATATCTTGATGTTAATATATATTATTAGTGAGAATATAAAAAAAATTTGTATAATTGATATTTTTTAATTAATATTTTAAAAAATTATTTTAAATATTTTAATAATTTAAATATTATTGTATCAATTTTTTATTTATGAGTCAAAGTAAATAATATGGATTTTTTAATCCATAAAAAATGAAAAAGTAATTTAAAAATAAGTAATTATTTAGATGTTATTAAAGAACTATTAAAATTTTAATAATTTCATTAGTTTATAATTATCATTAAAAAGATTCAATTTTTTTATTAATAATAATATATATTGATATATACATAAAATTTAATTTGTAATATTTCAAACCTAAAGCTTTGATGCTAAGTACATGATTCTAATATGAGAATATCATCGTTGAAAGTTCTAGAATAGAGATGAATATACTATTTTTAATTTTATTAATTTATAATTTAATAACACAAATAAAATGATTAAATATTCAATTATATGTGAATAACAATATACAAAAATTAAAAATAACATACAATATTTTTAAATAAAATAACATAAATCATAACTATAACTTAAGAAGAAAACTACTAATTCATTAAACTACCTAACTTTTAATTATAAAAAATAAATGTTCAAATACAAACTTAAATTTATACAATTCTTCCTAGTTAGGATAATGCCCCACTATATATAATTTATAAGCTCTTTTTTTGTTTTTATAATTTTCAAAATTAACGTAAATATATCATGACCATCATTCTAATTAGATCTTTTTCAATTAGACACGCTAATAGATTAAATGACAATTAGTATTAATACAAAAAAAATACAAATATATATATGTTTTAAAACAAATTTAATAATTAATAATTCTAATTATATGATTCAAAATATATATCAATTAAATTAAATCAATTAGTAAATCTTAGAGTAAAAAAATGAAGTATAAATTTAATAAACATATTTTTTAAAAAATTTAATAATTTTTATCATATAAAATTAATTGATTTAAATATAAATATTGAAATAAAAAAAAGCTATATGTAAATAAAAATAAGTTATTAGCATCTGCTAATGGAGAATTTTAAGATAATTTGTACGGTAATATCATCAATCCCTTTCTCTTATGAATCAACTAATTTGATTATATATATTATTACCATATCTGCACCTCTGATTGTTGACTACTACAAAACAAAGTTATATAACTAATACATGAAATACCAACCTCGTATATAAATCTCCACTTGAAACCTTTGACTTGCTTGCCGGCGATACTGGGTTGTGCAAGCAACTTGATAGAATATATGGATTATTACATTGCTGCCGCCACAATCAACATGTCATCTGATATATTGACCCGGCTTTCAGTTTAGTTTTCGGCAGTACAATTCATTTATTTCGGCAGCATAGCTTCGTTTATATCATTAATATGTATGTATACTAGATGATAATCTAATAGCATCAAAATTATTATAATTTTTTGTTTAATTATACAAAGTTTATTGAAAGTTTTAATAATATAAAATATTACATTAAGATATATTTTAAAAACATTGAAATATATTTTAAAAAAAGTTAAGTAGTAATTTAATAATCTGACCGGAGTTTAAATAAATATTTTAACATTAAAAATAATTTTAAGTTTTGTGAACATATGCTATTGAATGCATGAGTCCAATAATATGTGTCATAATTATTAAAGATATACTTGAATTACTACTATTCGAAACTCAAGCATTTATTCAATTTTTCATGGTAGACTTGATAACGAGCCTAAAATCAAGTTTACATTAAAACATTTTATTGACAAAAATAACCAACACTTATAGTTTTTATAAACTCCTTTTTTGGTATTTTAATGTGCCAAACGTCTCTCTCACTAAATGACACTCATAAGAATATAGTAAAAATACATTGATGTCTTAGACTTCATAGTGAGACTATCCTATGATTCGGTGAAACTATCTTTATTACAACTTGACAAGATGAAAACTTGACTTGAAAGCCTCATTTTATAATCATTCCGTATACATAAAAATAAGCAAAGTGAGAGAAATCATATAGTACATGCATTCAATGCAAACTTGCTCACAATTAAAACATAATGGTACAAGGCAAAGCATTCTTCCCCTATATGTAATCTCTCTCCCTATATGCATAAAAACACGATAATTACTCCCCCTTTTTGACATACAAAAAAGAACAAAGCAATGAGGAGAAATTACTCTTGTAAGAAATAATTGGGAATTATTTATGCAAAAGTGAGATAGGCTAAACTCACTCTAAATGAAAAAGTGCAGCATAAAAGAAAAACAATGCACACTTTCCCTTAATACATGACTCGCTATAAGTCGTACGACTCTGTAAATGTTAAACCAATTAAAAAAATAATAAATGAGGAAAAGATATAAATAAAAATATGGTATTTTTAATAGATAATCACATAAGGTATTAAACTCATTTAATCATAAACAAGCACACAACTAAATGATAATTATTTTTTCTCAAATTTTGATAATCTACTGTATAAATAAGCAAACAAAGTAGAAGAGGCACACAACTAAATGAGAACTTATTTTTTCTCAAATTTTGATAATCTACTGTATAAATAAGCAAACAAAGTAGAAGAGGCACACAACTAAATGAGAACTTATTTTTTTTTCTCAAATTTTGATAATCTATTGTATAAATAAGCAAACAAAGTAGAAGAGGCACACAAACAAACTTAACACATATATATTGACATTTACTCAAAATTAGTATACATGTTTGAACTCCACAAATATGTCAATTAAGTTATTTATAATCAATCAAGAATGACTCAAAGAAAAAAATTATCATCTATCATGTAAAACTACAATTGGGTCTTTAATCTCATAAAATAAAATATATTTATCAAGAGTGAACTTTAAAATTGTTGTTTCTCTTTATTTTATATGTGTGTGTGTATATATATATATTCGCTTTTAGCACAATCTTTTTAATTTATTTTTTCATATATATGAGGCATAAACTTAGCATGATGACTTTCACAATAATTATAGGGTAGTCGTTTTTGCTAACTCTGGTAGCTTCACACATCATATTAGTTGCCCTCTTATACTAGGTGCCTCTATATGATAAAATTATAAAGCATAAGAAATAAAACTCAACACAATTTTACAGTCAATATTAGTTCAAGTTCTAAAGTCTTTCAAGATCGATCATAAAATTCAAGTATAACATATGTATATGTTCGTGAATGTGTGAATAAGTTCATGTCAACATCGATCATCACTTGTAAAACTATATGTGTATGTAAATTTCAAATCATAAAATCATTTATACAATGAGAATCAAAACTAGTTAAGCCACTAAAGACAATGTTGTATGTGTGTAAGTGTTGTTTAAGTTCATTACTTTGTTAGCCAAAAAAGATTCTACCTATCATTTTTTTAAGTTTAACAATTAAAAAAATAAAATTAAGTACATGTAATTTTACGAAATTTCTCACCTAGGGTCATTTAAGCACCCTACCAAAAGTACCTATGTGAAACAATAAAAGATGGTCAGGTGACCAAACAAAATATTTCATAACTCATATTTTCTTGAATTTTAGTTTTTTTTATATCTTTGGATTGTGACTTAACTACCTTAGGTTTTATAGACATGTTCTTGAACTTAGTTGTATTTTTCACATTCATCCCAAATGAAGATGTAATATGCATAGTAGGATGATGATAATGAGTTCTAAATTCACTTTCAAGTCTAACTGGACTTGAATCCTCTTCTACTATCTAAATATTCTAATAGTTTGCTAGCAATTTGAGTAAATAAGGGCATTGTTAAGATGGAAATGAAGGTAGAAGGAACCTTGCTAACTTTGAGAATGTATACTACCATGGTAAACTTGAGTTAGTTCAGTAAGCCCGAGATTTCATTTGACTTGTCTCTTATATTGGACAAGAGAGCTCTGGAGCTATCTTTCACGAAAGTTGTCAAGTAAGGATCCCTTATTTTTTGTCCTTTTTGAAGCTAAGATTTCATACTTCCTAGTAGAATTTTTGAACATGTTTCTATAATTTGCATTCATCCTAGAATATGATACAACATGTATAGATGGATGATAGTTATGAGTCTTATTATGTAAAACACAGAGATAATTATTAAATTTAGGAGTATTCATCAAAAACTTACATTTGGCCGCATATGACCTTTCTTACTATAATGATGATAGATAGGCATAATCTTAACAATTTTTCTACCATATGTGCAATGGTTCATTGTGCATAAGTAGTAACAATAGGAATAGAGTTAGAGGGCCGTGCAAAATTAATTTTTTGATGTTGAAGATATGGAGTTCTCATACTTATAACCAAGACCACGTGTATCATCATGTGACTTGCCATAACTCAAAACTTTATGTAGTTTTTCAATGCCTAAAGTTAACATTTTTATTGTCTCCTTAGTAGTAACAAGTTCTCATTTGAGTTTATAGTTTTCTTGTTTTTTCTGTAACATTTAGATCAAGAGTATCAATATGCTCATATAGATTTATATTTTCCTTTGCTAAGGCAAAAATGTTTGATTTTTGAACACTAAATATTTCACTCAACTTTGGCACTTCAATTAAAATTGTCTTTTTCTTCCTTAGCACCTATAGAATCCTTAAATAATTCTTCAAAACTAAATGTTTTATATTTAGCCAAAAGAAAAAAAGATGAGTTATCAACCTTATCATCTTCATCTAAGCTAGTATTGGAGTGGTTTAAATGTATAGTGGCTTTTGCAATGAAGGCATAATAATTAATTCCACCATTTTTGGAATTATTCTTTTTTTTTTCTTTTCACTCTCTATATCACTAAGAGTAGCATTGAGTGCTCTTCTAGCTTTTTTCTTATAATTTGCACACTCTGTAAATATATGGCCAAAACCATTACATGTATAACATTGAGGACCAATAGGTTTAGATTTCTTACCATCCAAACCCCTGGAGTTAGGTTCCTTTGACATTCTATCATTAAACTTACTCTATTGTCCCTTGTTTGGTGTGTTGTTTTGTTGGTTCTTTGTGTTAAGGTACTTATTGAACCTATAAGCAAATAAAATAATATATTCATCATCAAAAAGTTCATCAATATTCAAGGTATCTATATTCTTTCTCTCCTTTACAACAATGACCTTCACCTTCCAATGAACTTTGAAGTTTATATATAGTTATAGGCTTAGAATTTTCTCATGAAGTGTCGAATAAGAATTTGTAACATCACATAAACGAGTATAAAATTGACCAAAGGTTTCAATGCTTCTCATTTAAGAGAGTTAAATTGACATGTTAGCAATCTCAATTTTATTTGTTTCACTTAAGAATTTCCCTCAAGAGTAAGAGCAAGTGCATTCCATGCATTATTCATAGTCTCATAGTCGTAGATGTGACGAAACATCCATCGACATTGTATCAAAAATGAAACTGAACTCTTTTTGATTTGATCTACTAAGGGTTCTTTCTTTAATAGTCCATTTGTTTTTGCTTTTATGGTTGTTGCATCATCTTTGGTTATGAAAAATGGTTCGTAACCTTCAAGAATGGAATTCAAGACTTTTTCATCTTGTTTGAAATAGGCTTGCATGTGAGCCTTCCAGTAAGGGCAATTATACCCATCAAAGAGTAAGGTTCTAACAGATGACTTCTTTCATTAGTTCCATTAGTGAGTGTGTGCCCATACGAATCAAAATCACTACCAATTCCATTACTGTTAATCAAATATGACTTTACTAGATACAAGAATACCCTAAATCATTCTCACTACCAATTCTATTACTGTTAATCAAATATGACTTTAAGTCTTAATTTTTAAAATGTATGATTTATTAGTTGTCAAATTTTTAATCCTTGCAAATAAGTCTATAAATTTTTAAATTATATGATTTAGTTTTTAAACTTTTAAAATAATAAATAAGTATAGCTTAACAACTAATATACATAATTGTGATTTAAAATTTTTGGTTGGATAAATAAGTTTTAAAAGTTTGAAGAACTGATTATACGATTTAAAAGTTTAGGAATATATATATGAAGTTTTAAATTTTTGAATATTAAATCATATATTTTAAAAGCTCATGAATCTAAGTATGAATCTAGTTAATGTTTGAGACTGATAATATAACTTACCTAAAGTAAAAGTAATTGGCTCATTTATTCTAATGTTAGGCTAAACTACATCATTAGTATTCAAAATTTGGTTAAATTCACACATAATTTTAAAATTTTAAAACATATGATATAATACCGAAGACTTTTAAAACTTTATATATAAGGTTAAAAATTAATTTTAAAGCTTATGATCTAGCATCCAAGCTTTTAGAAATTTACACATAAGTTTCAATATTAATTTAATTGCATGTAATAATCTAATTCACAAATAGAGTTTCATTTTTAATACCCATCCACACGGTGTCCATATGTTGCTTTTTGTATAGCGTAAAAAATATACGTTTTACTCATGTTCAAAAATATAATGAACATATTTTTTATATAATGTAAAAAAAATATGTTTTTTCATTGGGGGTTAAAAGTAAAATAACGTAAATAATTGAGTTATATAAAAATCGAATGACCTAAAATTTAGAATCACAAATATGTATTATAATTGGGTGTTGGCCTAAATAATATCATTTTTGATAAATTGATCAATTTTTTCTAACCAGTATCATCTCAAAACTCATAATTAACAAGTTACATCTCATAGATCACGATAATTTGTTATGTTTATGGATCGTCAGAACTATGATGGGTGGTTGTTAGAATTAGCATAGATTAGCGACAATGGTCACTGAAACTCCACCAATAATAACTACGAGAGATATTATGATATCTAATCTTATTTTTATTTTATTAAATTAGGTTGTAAGAGTATTTTCATTTTTATGAATATAAAAACTATGATTTTTGAGATAAATTTTGCTAGTATGAGAATATTGATAGAAAAAATGTTCTATATTATGTCAATACTCTCTAAAGTTGAAATTGTTTTTGTAAAAATTTACAAGTTTAAGAACCAAATAAGATGATTTAAAATATTGAGGATCAAATCATACATTTTAATAGTTTAAGGATTTATGTGTAAAATTTTAATATTTAAAGACTAAATTATATGTTTTAAAAATATAAAAAACTTATGAGTAAAATTACTCAAAGTTTGAGAATAATGAAATAATCTTTCCAAATTTTATGCTATCAGTTATTTACATAATTATACTTTTAACTCCCCCCAAAAATATATATATTTTTTATGTAATAAAAAGCTTTAGTTAATAAGAAAAACTAAAATAGTAAATAAGTTGGATCAATGTACTTTATAACTGTACTTATAAAGGTATTTTTATGAGCAAAAATGAGGTAAATCAAATCAAAGAATATTCTAATATCTTTTAATATATGTTAAGGTAGAATATTCCTTGAATAGGCTTTCCCTTTTATAGTCATCTTTAGGCATTGACTTAGTACTTTGATTGTATGCTGATAGTATATATGGAGCAACAGGAGGATGCCCATGTTCTGAGGGAAGAAGCCCCTAGGTTTCATTGGTTGCCTATGGTGTAACAAGGTTTAGTTGGGACGTCTTCACTTGCTAAGTAGCTGGTATGCCTAACTTTATTACACAATAACAATCCTGAATTGATGATATTTCCAACGGTAGGTCCCGTGTCTCAATTGGACTATATGTTATGGAGTTGCGATCAATCAACATTTTGTGACTCAAGCCTTTAAAGTCTACTCTGATAGGACCTGATTGGATGATATGAATATCTCTGGATGTAAAATACTTGAGTAGTTGGAATTTCTAGTCTTCTTGATGACAATGATGTACCTAATGCTCAAGTGACTGTCTGGATGAAGTGTCTAAAATGTACAGAAGGCTAGACTTGGTGCTATAGAGTCTAGGAAGTATGGAGACCGTATTCTGGTCAACAAAAGGAGCCTGCTTTTCTAGATCATATAAAGTAAGGAGCTATAGAGCTAGATTATGAAAATGATTTCTAATGTAGAGGAACATGTAAAATTGCACCCATATTTGCATGCAGACACTTTGTGTATTCTTTGTCCCATGCTCTTTTTTTTTGGACGGATTTGGGCAGATTGTTTTACAATTTCTTTGAACAAGAAGAACATAAATAACTTGATAACCCAGTTTAGACTCGACCCATTGATTAATGTGCTTTATTAGGCTGAAGTGTGTCGACTCGCTAGGACCTTTTGGCCCACTAGTTTATTTTTTAAATTAGTTCTTTTATTTATTTTTAAATCTATTTAGTAATATATTTTTTATTAATTATATTAAATTCTCTTCACTTTATTATATAATTTTATTTTATTTTTTAAAGTGATACTTTTATGAAGAACTTTTATTTTTTTATTTATTGTTTTTAGATAAGAAAATAAATAAATTATTAAGTTGAATAAATATTTAAAAAATTACCTAAATAAAAGTCCTAAAATTTATAAAAACAAAAATAACCTATTGAGAGGTGTATAAATTAATATTAAAGAGTGATATTTTTATTATTATAAGTTTTGTAAGTATAAATTTTGTGATTTTTCCAACATTTTTTTAATAAAAAAGAAAATAAATAAATGACGTTGCACTACATTGCATTTTCCTTTTATAAATACCAAATTCAAATTTAAAAAAATAACAAATACAAGTAATAAAACAACTTTTTAAATAAGTTTCTTAATAGCATATTTTCTTTTAATAAAAAAGATAATAAATAAATGATATAATAATTATGTAGATCTAGTTTTTTAATATTAAAATAAATTTGGAATAGGATTTAAAAAACTCTTCAATTTATCATTTATTTTAATAATAACATTAAGTTCTCTCCATTTTTATGAGTATAATTTTTATCATATCATAAATGACATTTATGCTTGACCAAACAAATAAATGATATTTAAGGAATTATATTCCATCTTCTCATAAATAGATAAATAGACAGAAAAATGCAATCAATAAATTAAAAAAATAGTCAAATACTTTTTAACTTCTTAATTTTTCTTTAAATTAATTAAAATTTTAAATTATATATAATACACATTAAATACTTTAAACTAAGTCTTTTAAATATGAGAAAATATTAAACCTTAATTTGTTTACCTCTTTAAAGCAATTCAAATTTTAAAGTTTTGCTTACAAAATAATTTTTTTAATAAATAAAAATAATTAAATTTATTAATTAGATATAAATTATATCCAAATATTTTCATCTTTATTATTATAATTTTAGAAATAAAGAAACTAAAAACTGGAATAAAGACAAAAAAACTTAAACAGACTAATGGGCCAGTTCAGTCTAACCCATGAATAACATATTTTGGGCCGAACTAGGTACACAACCATAGTGGGTTGGCTTGTAGTGTGCCGACCTTGGGCGACTTCTTTTAGACTTTTAGTCTCACATTCTGTGCTTAAAGTTTTCTAGTGTGACCTTCATGCATACCTAGTTTTTTTAGAGGATGAGCTTTTGTACCCTAAGAGATTCATAGTGTCAAAAAGGTTGTTTGGCTAGCGAGGATGTTGAGAAGACTTTAAAGAGATCATTGAATTTTCAGAGAAATGCTAAAAATGTTGCTAGTTTATCATGTGTTGCAAGAAATCGCTGCAAAATGGATTTGATAAATGAGGAAGTATATCAATCTCATAACATCCAATAAAAAAGTTGTATAAGAGTACATAGAATCTAACTGATAGATACAAATGCATCATATGCTCATGAGTTTAAGTTTGTTGCAAGAAAGGTTTGAGACTTATATCAAGACTTGGACATGCTTCTTGATCGAGTCTTACACTTCACTAACTCTACTTTGAGACTTGATGAGTCCAAAAAGGTGGTTGGGTAGATGACTATCATATAAAAAAGAACTAAGTATGGATTTGTAACTTGGGGAAGTTTTCCAAAATTTCCTTTTCATGATTTTTCTTTATTGAATTATCAAACTTATTGAAAGAAAAGAGAAATCATACTCATTAAAAGAAAAGAGAGGTTAGAGTACTACCTTTGGTGCCATATTGGATTTTTAGGGGGTTGATGGTCATTTCCTCCTCAATAGTCCCTTCGATGGGTATATCATTCTTAGGGACTCTTTGGGATTCATCTAATTGTTTACCCTCTCTAAAGTAATGTAATTAGTAGTTGTGATCTTAGCAACTATTTGAGAGGGGAGCTTGACAATTGTCTGTGCTTCTATTCTATCCACAATTACAACCAATTGGCCAATTTGAGTATTAAGGTTTTTTTAGTGAAGTTTGATTTTTCTTGAGAGCAATATGGTTGTCCTTGAAAGAAGCTCGATTATCATGCTCAAACTTAATATTGTTAGTAGTCGTAGTAGTTACCAAGTCCTCTAGAGACTTACCTCGAGTAGGTGGAGTGAATTGTGGCATTAGAAATGGAAAGCTATGTGTAATGCTAAAATCAGTTGCTGGATTTATATACGAATACCTTATGTATTGATAATTATACCATCCCACATTGTACATGTTATAATATGGATCATGCTCACACATTTGACTCTCAAATTTGCCTATAGCATTATCGTGCTACCAATTTTCTTGTTGTAGCTCAAAGTATGGTGTAGAAAATTATTGTATGTAGGGTATAATAAAACCATGTATGGTACCCTTCACTTGATATTCAATAATTCAAGAACATTAGTTGATATCAAATGTGAATAAAAATAAATAAAATAAACAAAATATAAAAAAATAAAAAATAAAATAAACTATAACTTTACTTAAAATTAAAAATAACAAACAAAAGATGAAAACTTAAAACTTAAAATAAAAAGAATAGAAATATCTAAACAAATAATAATAAACTAAATATAAAAAAATAAAAAAAATAAATTATTAGAAGAATTTTTGAAAAAATCCATGTTAACTCACCAAAACCTTAACACGCTCGAGCTTATGCAAGTATACATAATCACACATAAGTGATAAGTAATTTAAGAATATGAGTTGTCGTAATTAAACCTCTCATGAATATATTTTTGTTTCTTAGATTCTAATCATTTTCATAATTTAAAACTCTTTTGAATTCCTAACTTTAGCTTTAAAAGTCTAGATCCATTTAAGACTTTTCATATTTTCTTACCGTGTATTGATTCATAATACAATTATAAACCAACCTTAATTATGAACAACCTAGAGCTTCACTTACTATATTTAATTCATTCTATGTATTAAGGTTAATTTTTTTGATAAATAAGATAGTCATCATTTAAACCATTGATAACCTTTAATGAGGCATTCAACTCTACATGTAACATCAACCATAATGTACAACATTGAATAATAATATTAACGATTACATACTAATATCTTAAACTAGAAATAAACATATTTATATAATAAATTAGCTATACATTCTAATTTATAACATACATAGTTTTGACATTCAATTATAAAAATGAACACACTAAGAATCAAGAATTTGATAATAAATTTATCATGATATTAAATTAATTAAACCATAGTCTAGAGTTTTAAAATTTCTCATAATCGTCAAGAATATTTAGCTAGACATAAAATTTATCAAATCTAAAAAAATAACTAAATATTTCATTACAAATAAAGAAAGTGTAAATAAAAATATATGATTTTGTAAAATTATTGTAGTTAAAGGAACGAAAAATGTAAATCTTCAACTTGTTATTGAATCTCCCTTTAAAATCTCGACTTTTGTCTATTCCTAATGTCTATGTTTTATAGGGTGTTGTTTAGGTATTGATATTGAAAATATTTGGTTTTCAAAGTGGGATTTGGCAAGTAGATATGTGAGAATCTCGCTAGAGATTTCTAAACGAAGCACAAGTCAATGAAAAATGGGAGACAATTTAAAGAAGTGACATGCGGCAGTAAAAAAGATAGGCAAGAGGGGTTTTGGAATTGGAATTGCTTTGCTAAGTATATCCACATTCTTTTGTACGTTAATACATCTTATTAAAAAAAATTCTAAAACAATCAATAAATATTCTAGAAAAATCCCAAAAAATAGGAAAACTACTATTTTCCCAATAGTTGTAAAATAAATAATTTAGCACATAATAATAGTAATAATAAAATATGAGTAAATACAAAAGAATTGATATCTAAAAATATATACAAAATAACATTTATGAGTGACTGTGACCTAGCCATACCACCATGGTTTGTGGCTCTACGACTTGAGGCATTGTCCTACCCACACAACAACATGTTGTTTCTACAAGCCCATCATTCTAGAGTTTTAACTCTTTGGGATTCTACTTTTTGACTTCTATCATTTTTTTTTAAAATGTGTTTGACATAATTTCCTAGATGTTGAGTGTCTTCGAATCCATAAGGTGTTATACTTTAGAGCGTTTTGGTTCTTTCCCAAGTGTTAAATTGTTTCCTAAATATATGCCCAAGTGTTGGGTGGTAATTTCCCAAGTTTCTACTTCTTAACTCCATTAGGGTCCTAGTCGTCATTCTTGGTAGACTTGGAAAACTTCTATGTGTAATGAGCACTTAAGTACTTTTTGGATGGTAGGTTATTGAAGGTGTAGTCTTCTTGTGTTGATGGACAACATGTCTGTACCAGTCAAGCATGAGTCACTTCTAGCTTTGAAGATGTGTTTCCATAGAGTGTGATGTTGTAATTCTTCTTGCAAAGGGGAACAATATATGTATCCTAAACCGATGTCTTTATGAGGTACTGTTGAACAAAATTTAATTACTCTTAAGTGCACAAATCACTAGCAGATTAATAATAAATTTATCTTGAGGTTTGTCTTTATTGAACATAGTTTAGACCTATTATATGTAATGTTTTTAAGTATTTATTTTATGTTTTATTTTATTTTGGAGGGTATTTACTTATTTTGTAGGCTAAAGTGCTTTATAGAAGAATTATGGGAAAACACAAAGAAAAAGAGGTAAAACTCGGTATAATGGCAATTCACACAAGTTAGAATGAACAAGATTGTCAAATTCTAGAATTTATATGCATAACATGGCAAGACATTACTCATTCCATGACGACATGCTCTTAGGTTCAAATTGAACATTTTAGGATTTTTGAAGATTTGTATGCACCATGGCCTAACCTTTTACATACCATGGCATGGTCCACTTGGGTTTTATTTGAATAAAACAATTAGCGTCTTTTGCAGTGCACAAAAATTCATACCGTAGCCCGAGTACAAAATATTTCCAATGCCTTAATACGTTTCCAAACAATATTAATACTAATTTCAACCTATAAACACAACCATAACCCCTCTTAAACAAATTTCAATTAATTTTAAATCAAGCCACAACTACCTATAGTTGTTTCACCACCATGTATAGACATAGGGAGAAAACCTCTTAATTGTGAAAAGATCCATGGATTTAATTAAGCCTGTGACAACTTATTTAGAGATCTGGAATCACTTCTCAAGAAGGGGTATTTTATTATTATTTCTTTTATTTCTCTTTGTAATATGATGTCTTTTATAATTGAATTAACTTTTGTTAATTTAGCTATGATTGATTAATTCTGTAATATAAGATTTTAGCATTTTCTTCCAATGATTGGAAGAACATATTTGTGGTTTGAATAAATAAAAGTTTGATTTATTTCTTATTTATATTCTTCAAATATTTAATTATAAATTCATGATGGGTCAAGACTTAATTTATAATTAAAGAAAATATTTTAGAATTAAGCATTAGACATAGTTCTTAGTTGTGCATAATAAATAAGAGTCTAATTTAATTTCATCGAGTTGTATTAAGTTAGATAGTTAAAAAATATCTTTAATTAAAATTAATGATTAACCAAATCTTGATTTATAATTAAAGAATATATTAAGCATAGGTTTAACAATTAATTAATTTCAAGTCTCACCAAGAAAGTTATTAATTAATTGAAGATCTTGATTTATATATTTTTCTTGGTTTTCCAATTAATCAATTTCAAGCACAACCAAAGAAGCTATTGGTTAATTGAGAATTGTGGAAAACTCATCATGATTATAAGGGATTCGCTTATTTAAAAAAAATCAAAAAATCAAACTTATTATTTGAATAATTTAATTTTCTCTTTCTATGAAGGGTTATGCTCACTAAAATTCCATATTCTTTCTTCATTATATTTTTAGGTATAATTTAATTTACTTGCTTAATTTATTTACAACCATTAATTTATAATTTATAGTCTTTCCTCTCAATTGACCATTATCATTTATGATTGTTTTTCTTAATTAATTTATAAGATAAATTGACTTTTTAAAACAACCAATCAATTCCCTTAGAGACCGATCTTGGGGTAACTTATTATTTGTCTACTAGTAATTCATGTACTTATGAGCAATTAACATTTTTTATGAGTCTCTAAAGGAATTGGTAGATGTTTTAAAAAGTCAAATTATTTTTTAAAATAGTTAAGACAAGCAATCATAAATATTCCACTCATGGAAGCAAAACAAAAATCCATGTACAAAATTTAGTCTAACATAATTAAATTAGTCAAAATTAATTTAATTATAAAAGACATATTCAGATTATAGATAAAAAGATGTTCTACCAATAAAAGTACCCCCTTTTGATTTGTGATATCTAAATCCTTGAATTGGTTGATCGCCTTCTTCAAATCCTTGAAAATACTTCACAATTGGGAGCTTTCTCTCTATTTTCTTTGTTATGGAGTGCAGGATATGAAAATAGTGGCTTTTTGAACTGGTTGTTGTTTAATAGGGGTTTATAGTGTATTTATAATTTCAGTTTTGAGTAAAATGTATTTTTTACTCGTAATATGGTTCATGGCTACTAAACACATGCGAGCGACAACATGGAATAGTTGGCACTACAAAAATAAGATCCTCCAGTTCAACCTAAGATCACCTCGCTAGGTATGCTTGTTCCTATACTACATCATGCATTGAAATTTTAGAATCCCCAATTGTAACCTGAGAGCACCTCATTGTGGCATGCTTGTATGTAGGCCACAACTTGCTGATTTTTGAGTTTTTATATTTTGGTTCACTCTAACTTGTTTGAGTTTCCATTTATATCCCCTTTTTATTCTTTTTGCTCCTATTTATCCAAGTATATTCTAAAAGTATATTAACTAACAAAACATGAAATACTATCCAAAATAAGATAATCTTAAAATAAAATATATAATTAATGCTTAAAAGCATAGAAAATTATTGGTCAAAGAAATGTTCATCAACCGAGGATGATCCTAATGTACAGACAAAAAATATGTTTCATGGTGTTGAAGATGAACTACACGAGGATGATCCTAAAAGCTTTAAAAAACTTCTAGAAGATGTTGAAAAAACCGTTGTATCTAGAATGCAAGAAATACACTAAAATGTTGGGATTGGTTCATTTGTACAATGTGAAGGCAAAAAATGGTTTTTTTGACAAGGGATTCACAGAATGACTAAATGTACTAATAGATAGATTTCCTAAGGGTATTGAATTGCCATCTTCAATGTATGAAGTAAAGAAATCTCTTAGTCGATTTGGTATGGAATATCATAAGATTCATGATTGTCCAAATGATTTCATTCTTTATAGAAAAGAATATGAGACATTAGATGATTGTCCGATGTGTAAAGAATTGAGATGGAAGCATGCTACAAATGAGACAACACCTAAGAAAGGCGTGCCCACAAAGGTTCTTTGGTACTTTCCTTCGATTCCTCTCTTTCAAATGTTGTTCAAAAGTAAAGAGACATCAAAGATGTTGACTTGGCATTCAGATAATCGATCTGATGATGGAGTGCTATGTGATCCTTGTGATTCTCCAAATTACAAAGTAGTAGATAATTTATCCCCTCAATTTGCATCTAATCCATGTAATCTTCGTCTTGTCATTGTTGTTGATGGAATTAATCCATACAGTTCCCTTAGTAGTAGATATAGCTGTTAGCTAGTAATTATTGTAACATACAACCTTCCTCCCTGGTTGTTTATAAAAAAGAAAATTCATATTGTTAACATTATTGATCTGAGGACCGAAACAACCTAGTGTTGATATTGATTTATGTTTACCACCTATGATAGATGATTTAAATACGTTGTGGAATGATGGTGTAAATGTTTACGATGCACATAAAGAAGAACACTTTAACTTGAGGGGCGTCCTTTTATGGACAATTAATGATTTTTCTGCCTATAGGCACTTATTAGGACATGACACAAAAGGTTATATGTGATGCCCTATATGTAGTGATGGAACTTCTACAACTTATCTTATTCACGGATGAAAGATGGCTTTCAGAAGACATAGAAGAGTTTTTCCATCTGAACACAAGTTTAGATATCAAAAGAAACAGTTCGATGATGAAGAAGATCATGATCCTACACCCCGACCTTTTCAAGGTGTTGAGATATTAAGGCAATTGAATGGTATGACATTCAAACGATATGGAAAGATGAAAAAAAGAACACTCACTAATGGAGGGAAACGAAAGAGGTCAACTAATAAAATGGGTGAAAATGAAAATGTTACTGAATCAGTAGATCATTTTTGTTGGAATAAAAAATCAATATTTTGGGAATTACCTTATTGGAAAGACCTATAAATGTGTCACATCTTAGATGTCATGTATATTGAGAAAAATGTATGCGAGAGCTTGATTGATACATTACTTAATATACCTCGAAAAATGAAGGATGAAATTAAAGCAAGACTGGATTTAAAGAAACTAGGCATACGATCTGAATTGGCACCAAGGGTGGAAAATGATAAGAATCAAACATACTTGCCACTAGCATCATTTTTTTTCTATAAATGTTTGGAGGGTGTGAAAGTTCCTGATGGTTACTCATCCAACTTAAGAAATTTTGTGTCTATCACTAATAAGAAACTTTATAGATTGAAATCACATGACTATCATATCTTAATGCAACATCTATTACAAGTTGCTATTAGATCAATTCTTCCAAAAAAATGTTCAATTATCAATAATTCATCTTTGTTCATTCTTCAATACAATATGCAAGAAATCTATATCAATTGGCAAGTTAAACTCTTGATAGAAAGATGTTGTAAAGAATTTGTGTCTAATTGAAAAATATTTTCCTCCTTCTTTCTTCGATATAATGATTCACTTGTGTGTTCATTTAGTTTGAGATGTTCACTTGTGTGGTCCTACTTACTTAAGGTGTATGTATCCTTTTGAGAGATACATGTACTTAAAGAATATGTAAATAATAGAAATCGACCTAAAGGATGGATGGTGGAACGTTACATTGCTGAAGAGGCCATTGAGTTTTGTTCTAAATAATTTAGTGGTTACATTGAAATTGGGAATCCTATGCACAAGTTGTTCTTAGAATGTCATATGATCCAAGTAGGTAATCCTATGCTTGGTGGAAGTAAGAAATTTTGTATTGATCGCAGTCGATGGGAAAAAGCATACTGAACCATTTTGGAAAATAAAGAGGCACAACTGTACATATAATTGATATATCTTTAATAACATTATAAAATGCATATAAACTTACTGAAGATCGATCCTCGTTATAAAAAAGGGAGGAGAAAAATGGTTGTATGATGAACATAAACGAAAGCTTATTAATTGGTTTTGTAACCATGTAAGTGTCACATACAAGAATTCATTAGTACTTCTATGCAATGTTTTAAACACATTTCATGTTTTTGTATGAATAGATTCGAGTTGAACTGAACAAACCCAATCATAAAATTACACTTGGTCTAAAATTTGATGTTAAATCATATTCTAGTTTCACAATTAATGAATCAAGGTTTACGACTCAAGCAAGGGACAAAGTTTGAGTAAATCAGAATAGTGGTATGAAGATGGTCGCACAAACTATGCAATTTTCCAGTTCAAAAGATGGTAATCCTATACTTTCTGATAGAACATATTATGGTATAATTCAAGACATTTGGGAACTCGATTATGAGGTCTTCCATGAAACATTATTCTTATGTGATTGGGTTGAAGATGTTATCAATGTTGGATATAAAATAGATGATTTTGGATTTACCCTTGTAAATTTATCCAAGATAAGTCACACTGAGGATCCTTTCACTTTAGCACTTCATGCAAAACAAGTATTTTACAGCAATCAAATTGACACAAGATGGTTTGTTGTGTTAACGCCTTGAAAAAAGAGTTCTACCATTATAATGCTTTAGAAGATGATTACATGCTTGATACATTATCCAATATTAGTCATTTCTCAAAAAACATTGCCTAATGTATGTGATGATCAAGTTGATGATGATGATTATTCGTTATGGACTCGAAGTGATCGTGAAGGAATATATATATATATATATATATATATACGATCAACAACCTAATTAAACATAATGTATGTTCTATATTATTCTATTAACTCTTGTATGTTTATATGTTTGGAATTAATATTGTCAATTAATTTCTATTTCATAATTGTTTGTAGATATTTCATGGATCATAGGGTACCAGAGCTTGTAGTCCAAATGATCCATTGAGGCATTTGAAAAGAAGGGGATGTGCGAATATACATGATGCTCCACTTAACCCAGATGATAGAGTACCTGTTCTATTTTATGCTACTGGTAATCCATTAGGGGCAAATGGCCAACTATTGAAATCCTTTATTGGTATACTTGTGAAGTTAAGTATACCAATCAAGATAAATGATTACACTAAGGTTGATGAAGCTGAAAAGTTCAAAATATGGAAAACCATTTGTGTAAGTCTCTTTTATTTTATAACTAATTACATATATTATATCTTTTTCGTATTATATCTCATCTTTTGTAGTGTGTTTTTATAGAATCATTATAAAGTCCCTGACACTTGGATGACAAGTGTTATAAGATTGCAAATAAGGCATGGAGGTAATACAAAACTTTCAGATTGGCCAAAAATTATGTGTTTTCATATTTGGAACCACTTGATGAAGCACAACTATAAAAAATCCCTGAAGAACACCCTTGGATTGAACCCTAATTTTGAAAAGACTTCGTCGATTATAGACGTACAGATGAATTTCAAATTATTAGGGAAGAACATCAGAATATACAAATGCATAATATTCTTACTACCGTACTATGAGGTCTTCAAATCTTAAAGTTAGACAAAGAATGGTATTGGTAAGTTGTTAATTTATAAATACTTTATATTTATTTTCCTCAAATTTAATTTGATGCCTTGATTAATAAATTTATTTAATTTATGTAGGAAGCTGAGTTGGGTAGACCGATTACCTAATCTGAATTATATATGGAAACAAAGACCCCCAAAACAAAAAAGTTAAGACCAATGACTAAACAAGGAAAAGAACAATTACATACGTTGGTTAGTAATTTAACTTGATAAAAAGTCCTTATGATTTTTGCTAATTGATGTAATAATGTATGATATGTTTGTTTGCTTTATTATTTGTAGAGAACTGTTCAAGAACAAATAGCCAGGGGTGAAATAATCGAATAGCCAGAGAGAGATTCTATATATCATGCAGTCATACACAAGAATCCTAGTCATGTTAGGGGAGGAAGCCAATATGATGGTTATATGGAGTTTTTTAACATTCCAAAACAAAAGCCTCATATGATCTGTAAGAAGAAGTACTATAAAATTGAGGAAGAGCTTAGCTTCTTTAAGGCCTCAATGTTAAGTGAGATTTCCACTTTAAAAGAATATCAATCACAACACATGTTAGGTATGACATCATACTACAATCAAGGCATGCCCTATTAGCGAGGCATGCAACCATCCATGCTAGTCATGCCACCATTCATGCTAGGCATGCCATCCATGCAATCTTATGGAACCCAACCTATATATCATGTATGGGATATAGTCATCCTATTGGTCCACCCTTTATGCCAGGAATGTAGATGCAATCAGGTAGTGCTTCATTTTCTCCAATGAAATCTGTGCATTCTTACCATCCATCACATCACGATGAGCATTTTGATGAGAATGTCCTTCCAATAGCTACCCCACATGGGAGTCCTCCTCTATTTGATGAATCATTTATGATAAGATTTAAAGTTTATGTAGATAGTCTATTATTTTTATTTTTTATTATATATAACACTTAATTTTTTTTATAGAATATGAAATATTTGTTGAAACATCATTCATCAACCGACTTTGTTGCTATTGGAATGGTACAACAATTGAGTGATGATCGAATGATTCATAATCAATATTTGTCAAATTGTTGGTGAATAGTAATTGATCAATCATTTCTCCATGATTGTCCACTACCAGTGCCTTCTGATGCTACCATTGTCCAAGAAGCGGTTGGACAATATGTGGTTTGGCCATCGATTCAAGTTGTGATTAATTTTAACATGGTACTATTTTTTTTACTTAAGATAATACTTTTTTTACTACCATTATACTATTATTCTTTTATTGTTACTAACATATATAATCCTTCTTCTTTAGTCTATTATATGAGAATTAGTAAGTGCGACACATTTAAGAGATACAAAGCAAGTATCTCGTGGTAAATCTATGTCTACTGGACAATCATTGTGCACTAGTCATTTAAGAAGAAACCATGGAAAAAGTATAGTTATGGTTATGCTATAAACTCCAGCAAAAATCTTGGCACTTTGATGACTATTGTTGTGAGGGCATCTAGCATAAATGATGGATGGATTGTGCCACTTTCTATAGAAATTTCTGGTGCAAACATTGGCCAAACCTATATATGATCAAGTGCATATTGTAGCTATTTGAATATCAAATGATCGATTTAAGTATAATTCAAGTGTGGACATAGTGAGTCCTCAATCAGTAAATAACTTTAATTTATATAGAACATATAATTATATTTATATTACCTAATTCTTTATATATATTTATTTTATATAGGACATGTTATTATCAACTTTAAGCTAATCACTCGTCACATTTAGAAATGTTCTATGATTCTTCATTTGTTAATCAATATCAAGAGAAGGATGTTAGCATCAGAGCTAAACAATTATGTGATAGGGTATTAACACTTAACAGAAATTAGAAGTTGATAATCCCTTGGCCACTAAAGTTTGAACGAGGCCAAGATCATTAGATGTTAGTAATTCTTGATCTATATGTTAATCATGTTTGGTACTGTGACTTAGCTTCCATAGAATTAAGTAAAGATATAAAAGTATTTGTTGAAATGTAAGAGTTATAGCTAGCTATTTTTTCTCTATTGTTCTTTGTAATATTTAATAAAAAACTAACCTTTTTAAACTTTGATAGGGTATGAAAGTTGTGGAATAAGAGTAGTGGCATTTCCCTTAAAAAATCTTATAAGCTTATATAGGACAAAGTTATGGTATGTACAAGTGAATATTAATAATTTAATTAATTTTACTATTGAATAATAAAGATGTTCGAATATGGAAAATCATGTACACTTATTTTATGTAGGTTCCACAACAAAATGATGAAGTCATGTGTGGTTACTGATGAGTGCTGAAAAAGCACTAAAATTACCATTATTTTATGCACATTAATTGATTAAAAACTTATATATTTATATGATTTTATCATATATTTATATATATATATCTTTTCGGAATCAAGGGTATTTGATTGTTTTTCAAGTATTTTCGCTTAAAAACATAACTTAAAGACTCAAAGAGGAATACTGGACGCAATACATCACAAATATATTCAAAAATAAATGAGGAAAAGTCAAAAAATATGGAAAAATTGGACAGAAAGGGTCAAAAATGTCAAAAAGGAAGAAATCGCGCTGCCCAGCTGTCCAACCGCGCCCAGCAACGCGCGCGCCAGCTTTCCCTTCCGCACGTGCCTGCACACAGTCTATGCCCCATCTGCATGTGCCTACGCCCACCTACGCCCATCTGTGCTCCAATCCGCGCGCGTCACTTACCCACTGATGTTAGTTGACGTCATCTTCACCTATTACACGTTTCCTCCATTTTTAATCATTTTTTCACCCACTTTTTATTCCTTTCCTCACCTATAAATACCCCCATTTTCTTCATAACTAAACACACCTAAAAATACATCTTCTCTTCTCTTTCTTTCTCTCATTTCTTAGTTTTTAAGTTTTTCTTAGTTTTTAGCTTTTCTTAGTTAGTTTCTCTTAGTTTTAGAGTTCTTCTCTTTTTGAGAAGAACTAGTTATGTTTTTGTAATTTATTTGCATTTCGATTCAATAAATCGGAGTGAAAATTCCGTTTGGAGGTTTTCCAGCAACGGGAATAGCGTCAAAGTACTGTAAAGATTTTATTTTCTTTATAGTTATTTTTATGCTTTATTCTTACATGTTATATTTAATTTGTTTGTGATTAAATTTAACTTTGTTGGCTGTTTGTAAACATGATATAATAATAACGATGTTATGCTTGCGAAATATTAAATAGGTAAAAATCTCTAAAATGAATTGATTTTGTTTTTATTCAAAATTTTATATTAAGAATGTTAGAGAGAAATATATTATTTTTCATTACAAACTTAAATCTGAAAATTAGATATTAAGGTTTAGTTATACGGTCTGATTTAGAGTAGTGCTTTATAACTGTATTTTATATAGTTATTTTCATCTATTTTATTAATTATAATTGCTATGTTCATAATGTTTTTAGTTAATTTTAGTTTAATAAATTAGTATTTACTGTTTTTTTATATATTTTAAGAAAATTAAATAATTTGTATCGAAAACGTACTTAATTACAATTTTTTTGTCCAAAAATATAATTTCAAATAAAAGAGTGTTTAATTGCAATTTATAAAAGTCAAAAATATAGTTTAAATTAAAATCGAGCTTAATTTTAATTATTAAAAGTTTAAAAATTTAATTTAAATTAGAAAGGGCTTAGTTGTAATTAAATAAAGTTTAAACTGTAATTTGAAGTAAATTTGTGGGTGAAAATGCAATTAAGAAAGTTTAATTTTTTGCGTAGGAGAGAATAAGTCCACGCGCCATCCATCACGCGCTAAACGTGGACCGTCAGATCAGATACGTAATAGCGAGGATGCGCGCATCTCTACCAAACTTGACCAACGCGAGTGGGTGTAGGTTTCGTTATATCACGTGGCTTGGTCCCAAGTGGGGCCCACCTACCGCGTAGGTCCGCGTGTAGGTGGGACCCACGTGTCTGACACGTCAAGCCGCTGTCCCCCACCTTCGCGTGCCTCTGTTCCCGTGCGGTTGATCCATATGCGCCTCTTTATTCTACGAATCACAAGATGCCATGTGTCCTACTTTATTTTGCATCCAATCATGTTCTGACACGTGGCATGTTACGATGAGCACGAAAGCATAGGATCATGCCCGCGTTGCAGTAGTTGTCTCCCGTGCGAAAATCTATCGTGCGCCCGTTTCCCGCAGCCAATGAAAGTGTGCCATGTGTCCGTATGAATCCTCGTAGTGAATCAGACGCTGACACGTGGCATGCACTTTGAATTAAAAAATCAGAGCGGCGCCTCTATGTCTGACGCGCGAATTTAAATAATATTTTCGATATCGAAAATCGATACGCGTGATTTTATTTTTTGATACAAATTTTTACGCGTTTATTAAAAAAATGTAATATTTTAGATTTATTTTTTTAGCTATAAATATGGGATATTATGATAGAGTTAAAAAGTTTTTTTTTTGGTGTTTAGTGTTTGAGATTTTTTTGTATTGTTCGGTTTTGGACTACAGAACACGCAGAAGCCATTTTTTGGCTTTTGTTGTGTTCTGCATGTGCCAAATATTTTGTACTAAGAGATGTTTTAATTTTCTGTTTTCTTCATCTCATTTTTCTGAAATTGTAGTAATTTTTTTATTTTAAATTTATGAAGTAATTTAATTTTTCTAAGGTTGTAGTTGATCTAAATTTATGAAGCTTTTATTTTAATTATTTTTGAACGATTTATAAGACGTTCGATTTGTTTATTCTATTTTGTGCTTAATGCTTTTGATTATTTACGAATTTTATCAAATGATACGTGGCATTACAATAAACTTGGAAGAGACATTTTTGTGTATATTGCTCATAGATAGAATAACATGTATGATGAAGGATAGGAATATATCCTAATTCTATGTGTGGCCATTTGAGAACTTAGAACGTAATGAATCTCGGTGAATTTAATTCTCATAGGAATATAGTGAATTAATTTAACGAGGTGTGTTTATACGGAGCTCGGAAGAGATGTATGGATAAAATTAGAAGTTTTCGGTTGACAAATTAAATGTACTAAAAAATATAAATCAAAAGAAAATAACATGATTTGAGTTGATTAATTTGGTGAAAAATTGCAATCCTAGATTTCTTTTATTTTGTTTTTAAACTCATTTCTTAAATTTCTTACAATCAACGATCGTTTTGAATAAAATCAGAGAGAGATAATTTTAGTACTCAACAAACTATAGTAACAAATCTCTGTGGGAACGATAACTTACTTATCAAATATTATTACTTGTGACCGTGTATGCTTGCATGTTTTATGTTCTCTAAAAGAGACAACAGTGCTCTTTTATTTGTTGGTACAATCGCCTGGTAGTTAAAGTGAAGCTCATTTCTCTACATCAACTCTTTCGCATATAAATTAGTATGAATGTTTGAACCCATAGGATTCAGTGTTTTGAGAGTATTGACTAGTGACGAATACAGTCGAAACGAATTCGGATTCTAGACACTGAAATTGGGTGAAATTAAATTGATACATTTTTTATATGAAATATGAAAATGATTTTTGACTAATTATTATAATAAATCATGTTCGTTTAAGAAGATTAAAATAACTTATGCTTGAGATTTTAATTATGCATAGGCTAAATGCAACCGTGTCAATCCATGGAAGTGATTTAGGATAGTTTAATTTTTAGTTTTTATCACTTCTCTTGCTAAGGGACTAGCAAGAAGCTGGTTGGGGGTTGTGATGAGTGCTCAAAAAGAACTAAAATTACCATTGATTTTATGCACATTAATTTTTTTAAAATATATATATTTATACGATTTTATCATATATTTATATATATTTGTGTTTTCGGAATCACGAGTATTTTTATTGTTTTTCAGGTATTTTCACTTAAAAACATAACTTAAAGACTCAAAGAGGAATACTGGAGGCAATACATCACAAATATATTCAAAAATAAATGAGGAAAAGTCAACAAATATGGAAAATGGGTCAAAAAGGACAAAAATGTCAAAAAGGAGGAAATCGCACCGCCCAGCCTCCCAACCGCGCCACTCAGCTGCCCAGCCGCCCAGCCACGCCAGCCAACATGCATAGCGCGTCTAGCCACACCTAGCAACACGCACGCCAGCTCTCCCTTCCGTGCGTGCCACCTGTCCACTGACGCCAACTGACGTCATCTTCACCTACTATGCATTTCCTCCATTTTTAATCATTTTTTCACCCACTTTTTATTTCTTTCCTCACCTATAAATACCCCCATTCTCTTTATAACTAAACACAGCTAAAAATATATCTTCTCTTCTCTTTCTTTCTCTCATTTCTTAGTTTTTAGCTTTTCTTACTTAGTTTCTCTTAGTTTTAGAGTTCTTCTCTTTTTGAGAAGAACTAGTTATATTTTTGTAATTTATTTGCTTTTCGATTCAATAAATGGGAGTGAAATTCCGTTTGGAGGTTTTCTAGCAACAGGAATAGTGTCAAAGTACTGTAAGGATTTTATTTTCTTTACATTTTTTTATGCTTTATTTTTACATGTTTTATTTAATTTGTCTGTGATTAAATTTAACTTTGTTGGCTGTTTGTAAACTTGATATAATAATAACGTTGTTATGCTTGCGAAATATTAAATAGGTAAAAATCTCTAAAATAAATTGATTTTGTTTTTATTCAAGATTTTATATTAAGAATGTTAGAGAGAAATATATTATTTTTCATTACAAACTTAAATCTGAAAATTAGATTTTAAGGTTTAGTTATCCGGCTAATTTAGAGTAGTGCTATTTTATTTGTTGGTATAGTCGCCTGGTAGTTAGAGTGAAGCTCTATTTCAAAAGTTTTTATAAAAATTATTATCTGAAAATGTAATGACAACATGCTTTTAGTAGTGGTTTTAAAACATGAAAGTTAGTACTCAGATAATTAAATTCTTAGGTTTAATTTGGACACCTTGAATAAAGTTTAAACTGTCTAACCCCACCAAAGGTTGCATTTAAATGGTTGATTTTCAATCTCTTAGAAAAAGGAATTAATTTAATTAACCAAATTAGTTATCAACCCCACTCATAGGTGTTAATTGATTTGTTTAGTTAATAAAGAATATCTAACCCCACCAAAGGTGGTATTCATATAAAAAAGAGGGAATCAATAAATATCAATTTATATCTTTAATAACCTATATAATATGAGCAAGCGTAATTAACTTAGTTATTATATCCATAAATACTCCACTATTATAAATGATAAAATTTGCATAAATGTTTATTGAATCTTTATCTATGTTTATTTTTATGTTATTAGATTAGAAACACAAAAACCCAAATATCGTGACAGGATGTTTAGGATTTAATTTCATTTTTAAATGTTTGAATAATAAATTAAAAACCACATATATTCTTTCCTTAGATCGACCTTGGGAGTATACTTATCATTTTCTACGAAATGATTTGTGCACTTGTGAGAGTTTTATCAATATAAAACCAAAGTATTGGTAGGATCGGTAACTATGTCATGAAGTTTATGAGCGAAATCATGACAAATATCAACATTCCAATTAAAGATTTGGTAATCTCTTTTACCAATATACCTTTTTAACATATATGAGTTAATTTTTGTGAATTCATAAAATGACACTCTTATTTTTAATTTAAATACATGTAGTTCTTTGGTTGGAACAAGTCGGGCTATGACCGACAATTTTTTTATGATTTATGAGAGGAATGGACAGAACAAATGGTTCAAATTATATCATCACATGAAGAATTTGGAAAAGATTTTGATGATCTTGAATACTATATGACAACATAATGGTAATTTTTTATAATGCTTTAATTTCTGTATTCCTGTGTCTGATGTTTTGATAGCTTATTTGATGGATATTTATGTGCAGATGTATTTATGGGAATGAATTGTTATATGGACCTATTTTTTCCCAAACTTCATCTCATCTTTCTTGCCAAGTTCCCTGGTATTACAACATCATGGTAGTCATTGGCCAGCGAAGTACAGGAAAACCACCAAGAATCATCATTCTGGTGTCTTATCATGAACTAAAATAAATAAATTATATATGTTAAAAGATTAGTAAAAGAGATTATTACATCGTCACAAGTGATATAATAATAACCCCATCCTTTCGAAATCATATTAGCAATGTATTAATTTTTTGTTTATAAATATGAAGCTATCTAGAATCAAGTTGATATTTTTAATGTTATGACGAGCTCTAAGTATGAAGTCAAGTATAACTCTGATTTGTTACTTTGGTTGGTTGGGAAAAAAATTGTTGTTCCATAAGTTTATGGGCACCAAAACTCAACCAATCCAAGTAACGAATTAGAGTTACACTTAACTTCATATTTAGAGCTCATTATAGCATTAAAAATACCAGTTTGATTCCATATAGCTTCATATTTATAGACAAAAGATTAATAAATTTCTAATATAATTTTGAAGGGATAAGTTTATTATTATATCACTCTGGTGTCGATCTGGTAATCTCTTTTTTGAATTCATGATATTACATTCTTATTTTGAATTTAATTACATATAGTTCTTTGGTTGGAACAAGGGGGGCTATGATAAGCTATTTTTTGATGATTTATGAGAAGAATGGACATAACACTTGGTTCAAGTTATAACATCAGGATAAGAATATGATGATCTTGAATAACATAGGACAACACCATGGTAATTTTTATCATGCTTTAATTTTTCTATTCCCGTGTCTCTGAAATTTGGTTTGCTTATTTTATGGATGTTTACGTGCTTATGTATTTGAAGGAATGAATTGTTATATGGACCAGTTGTTTTTTGCCCAAACTCCATCTCATCTCTCTTGCCTAGTTTCCTTGTCACTATGCTGGTGATTCTAAGCAAACCAAGCTTCCTCTTCCTCAAATAAAGTGAGAATATCACAAAATCCATGATAAAAGAGACGACATCATTTTATTTGTAATTTAAGTTAAATATATATGTATTGTATATAAATTATTTTTTTGTAATAAATTTAATTCTCAAGTAATTAATTAATATTTAATTTTTCAATTATTTGTATTATTTAAACTATTTGTTAAATAGATTTTGGTTTTTTCTGCTATTATGTGATCGAATACAAGTTTTGAGTATAATAGAAAATGAGTAAATTTTGTAAAAAAAAATTTAATTTAAAATTAGTTCACGTGTTGAATCGACTTTAAAATTTTAAGTGACAACATTTAAAATTTATAGTCAGTTTAAAGGTCGGTTTGGCATAATGTGTATGAGACTTTTTTTGAATTCTATGCTAGATTATGTGGCATTATTAGCACTACCAATCTTGGAGAGAAAATTGATGATTTTAGGATAGTTCAAAAGATTCTCTCCTTATTACTAAATTCATTCCATGCAAAGGTCACTGCCATTGATGAAAGCTAGGACATTGAAAATATTAAAATAAAATAAAAAACTTATTGGATCACTTAAAACTTTTGAGGTGAGTTTTCTTCCTACCACAAAGAATAAAGGTGTTGCTTTCAAAACAACTATGATTATAAAAGGTGATAATGAAGATGCAAAACTAGCACTCTTGAACAAAAAACTGAACAAAATCTTTACGAGAAAGAATCCTTAAAACAAAAGGTTAACCAAGTCACTAAAAAGATCAGAATTTAAGAGAACTCAAATTTGTGATTTCTCGTAATAAGAAATCTAAACCCAATAGACCTCAATGATTTGAATGTATGAGGGTTGGTCACTTTACATCTAACTATGTGAATAAGAAGAACAACATTGGATGATCCTTCAATACCATACTTAATGAATTTGAAAGTGATAACAATAATCCAATTGAACCACAAAATAGCGACACCAATTTCCTAGCATTTATTGCAAAAATCTGGTGGACAAATAAGTTTGATATTGTTTCTGGAAAATGAGGAAAGTGACTTTGGATTATTAAATATGTTAATGTCACTAGTATTGATGAAGTGTTGAGAGAGTTCTTAATATGCAAAAGGGATAAAGATAAATTACTTATAAAAGTAACTAAATTCATTGAAATTTTGAAATCTTATGAAATAAATCCATCAGTACTGGAAAAAGGAATCTTCAACTGTCTAATGTTCTTATGTTTGGAAGTAAAGTCTTACAGATCTTAAACATGAAAATAACAATCTAATGTAGAAACTTGAATAATCCAAGGAAGTTGTGAAGAGATTAACAATTGGAGTTGAAAGGTGGAACAAAGTTCTTGACTATGAAAAACCTTTTAGAGACAAGAGAAGGTTAGGCTATGCAGATGATGATTCTACACCATTTTCTTCAAAAAAACTAAGTTTGTAAAACCCTTCAACCTTTCTTACTCACAAAATACAAATATAGCTTCAACATTAAAGACTATTATGGTAAGGCCTTATAACTCTACTTCTAATGTTGTTCATTATGTATAAAGAATAGTTGCTTGTGATTGAAAAATCTGTTAAGTTTATACATATTTGTCATCATTGGGGTTGGAAAGGTTATATTAGATTACATTGTAGATTTCTTATGACATATCCATATATTTAACAATGTTTTTCATGCACAATATTCTAGAATTAATTTTCATCATCCATATATGGATACTAAATCTCCATCAATGATGAAAAAGAAAAGAAAAAGTCAAAGTAAGGATAAATCCAAAAACTTATTTAAGTCAATTGAATCTAAACCCAAAAATATAACAAAACCAAAATTGAATAAAGTTTGGATTAGGAAATATTTTGTTTTTCTGATCATCCTTCTCTTTCACATAGGAATTATTATTCTATGCTTGATTGACCCTAGATGAATATGTTAGTTTGATTGCTACTTTTTAATTTTTTTTATCTTGTTTGTTTGTTTAGTTCTTAATTTTTATTTTAAAAAAATCACTCAAGGAAGTAGAATTGTTTTAACATTGAAATAAATTATAAATATCATTTAGAATCACAAACTTTTTTTATAACTCAAATGATTATTCATTGTGTAATTGAGTATCTTGTTCTATACATCTATATTTTCATACATTTGGTGTTTAATGTTAACAAGAAATCACTTACACACACATACTAGACACAATTGTATGCCATGGATGAAATTTATGATTGATTATATGAGTATTTAGGGGATTAGATAACCTTGACTGCTAAAATTGTGTTTGAGCTCTCTCTTTCTCTTTATAAAATATTACTATAAAGAGACATATAGTTTTGAGAGGGCTACCTACTGTGATGTATGAAGCTATCGTAGTGAAGGAAGATGGCTACCTCACAACTAGTGTGAAAGTCATCATACTAGGTTTTTGGCACAGACATATTTTCCTAAACAATATACAATAAAATTAATAGAAAATAAAAGTACAAAAGGGTTGATATGCACATAAAAAAGGATCCATAAATGGTTATGCAAAAATAAAAATAAATATCCAATCCCCTACACAAAAACTAACACAAGAGGGGAATACAAAAACAAAACTTTACTAAGCTCTCTCTCAGTTAGTAAAATTTTATGTTGTGAAAGTGTGAATTCAATTGTAATTCTTTCATGATTGGTAATGCTTTCTTCTTTAAATCCTTCATAACTAATCATGAATGGAAAAATTGACATACTATTGCAGTTCTAATATTTTTCATATTTTGGGCAATTGTTGATATGTTACCATGTGTGTTGAAAAATATTTGTGTGATTTACTAGAATATTCAACCATATAGTAAATAATTTATTTTTATTGAAGAATAAAGTTTAATTCAAAATTAATTATTTATGTGGGTTTCATGTCAAAATAGATCTATTATATATATATTAACAATGACCACCATAACAACAACAACAATAATAATAATAATAATAATAAAATGTATTTTTATTTTTGTCTTTGAGATTATGGGTATTTATTTGAAATTTTTGTGTTACTATAGGACTTAGATGGAATTTTTTAAATTTTTTATATATACTAACAACAACAACAAAAACAACATCATCATCATCATCAACAACAACAATAATAATAGTAATAATAATAATAATAATAATTATTGTTATTGTTATTGTTATTATTATTATTATTATTATTATTATAAGGTACTTTTATGTTTGTCTTTGTGATTATGGGTATTTATTTGAAAATTTTGTGTTAGTATAGGACTTAGATGGAGTTTTTAATTTTTTTTTGGATTTTTGATACTCGATCGATTGATGATTAACTAGATCAATCGAGATAAGAATTTCAATCGATCGACACTATTCTATTTTAGTAGAGCATTTTCAGTTTATATTTTTATTTTTCTTCCCATCATACACGATAACTTTAAGAAAGTAGAGTCATCAATGCACTTTTATTCTTTATATTTGTTCATTTTATTCAATAAGTAGTACTTCTAAGGTTAAAAATACTAAAATATAAAATTTCTAGTGAAAGAAGATGAAAATATATTTTTTCATACAGGACCAATTAAAAGATGACATGAGAATGTCAAGCAAGTGAAGAGGAGCCAATCAGAGCGCATCACATGTACCAACTAATGTAGGAATTTCCATGTGCTGCCACCATGTTCACTATGAGTTTTTTCAAGTAGTCAACTAATATGCCATGCATCGTCAAGGGAATCACTCGTTCATTCCACCAGAGCACTACACAATCCGAATTAGAGAATTGTAGGGTGCCACCTATCACTGAATCAACCTGCATTAACTAACACCATGTTTCCTTGATACACATTACACACAAATTTTGTTTCGTGTCCCTCACTTTCCATGTGTTGTAATCTAATTGGCCAGCGTTGTTTAATTCCTCTTTTTCAGCTCAACCCTTGATCTAAAGGTGATCTGATGATTCAAATTACATCTTAGCTCAATTTAACCCCTTAATTTTAGTAGAAACCCTAGAGTCATTTTTTGCAATTTTTTAGTAGTTTTTAGTGCCAAGAAGAGAGAAAATTTCAAGAGGAGATACAATTTGGTGGAAATTCAAGAGGAGATTGGTGCTACAATTCAAGAGATTGATTGTATCTATTCTTCTTCTTCTTTCTTTATTAATTTGTATGTCTTTCATTCTTATTGAAAAATATGAGATTTATGAACTTAATTATATTTACCTAATTTATTACTCTAGGGGTCATATGAACCCAATTTTCTATATGTGATGATCTAATATTTTTACCCTAATTATGATTTCAAGTCAATTATATTATTTAATCCATTTTTTATGCTATAAATTGTTTAGACACAATTGATCTATAGAAGAAATTAAATAGATTTGAAAGAATTATTTAATTGATGAAGTTAATGAGTAGTTTACAATTTTATTGACATAAGAGTATGATTAGATTAATTACTATATGGTGTGTAATTTACTTAAAAGAGTAATACATGCTAGGTTAGATTTAATTGATCGTGTAATTGATTTGTAATTATATTGTGGGATTTTAGTGATTCACATGCTTAGGAAATTAGGAGAATAAGTATTCTTAGATATTTTTCATATATCTTTTTAACTTCTAATTTTGATTTAATTAATTAATTCTTTTTATTTTTAGTTCTTTAATTTGGTTTTCTCAAAATACATAAAATTGATCTTTACCATTTAATTTAAAAATTAGTTTCAAATAACATAATCTCTATGGAACGATATTTTCTTACAATTATATTACTTGTTTGCGATACATATACTTGCATATCCATTGCATGTAATTTGAGCAACCAAGTTTTTGGTGCCATTGTCACGATTATAAACATTAGAAATTAATTTTTATTTTAGTTATTTTTCTTTATTTATATTTTATAATTATAATTTTATTTAATTTATTTAGTTATTTATTTTTAGTTTTATTTTAAATTTTGACATCTCTTTTAGTGTTATTAAAAAACTATTTCGCTCTATTACATGAGTAGAGTCCGTAAACAAATTTGATTACATTTAGATCCTAACACCAAGCGTACGTTGAGATCAATAAGAAACAACAAATTTCCACCCAAGTAGAATAAATGGCTAATCCATTAGAAATAAAAAATATTGAGCTAAATTTGAACAATCATGTACCTTTAATGGATGATAAGAATAGAGCTATGAATGAATATGCATTACCTTGGTTGGAAGGGTTGAATCCAAGTATTACAAGGTCAAACATTCAAGCTAATTAGTTTGAACTAAAGCGAGTAATGTTTCAAATATTACAAAAAGTTGGAAAAGTTAGTGGATTACCAACAAAGGATCCTTATTTGCACCTCACATTGTTTATTAAAGTTGGAGATCCATTCAAATTCAATCGTGTGATTGAGATGGAATTTAGGTTCATATTCTTCACTTACTTTTTGCGAGACTGCATTTGAGCTTGGCTAAACTCTTTGTCACTTTATTCCATTACAACTTGGAATGATTTGGCAGAGAAGTTCTTGATGAAATATTTCCCACCTACAAAGAATGCCAAGCTTAGAAATAACACAACCTCCTAACAACAAATTCAAGGGGAATCTTTATATGAAGCATGAGAAATATTCAAAGAACTAAGGAAGTATCATCACCATGGTATCCCTCATTGGATCCAAATGAAGACTTTCTACAATGGTCTCAATGCTCAAACAAGAACCATTGTTGATGCATTAACTAATGGAGCTCTCCTAGCCAAATCTTACATTAGTGCTTATGATTTACTTGAAAAAATGGCTAGCAATAACTATCAATGGCTAATGGACATAATGAAAGCCATAAGAAGAGTAGTCAGAATGCATGAGATAAATAATGTCACGACACTTACAACTCAAGTGTCATCTTTGGCAAAAATTTTGAACTCCCAAAATACCCAGTGAGTATAAACCAGGTCCAATATTTAAAGGTGTCTTATGTCTTTTGTGGTGTAGATCATTTGTTTGATAATTTTATAAATAATCCTAAATTAGCATGTTGTGTGGGTAATGTGAACCGAAACAATAATCCATACTAAAAAATATATAACCCAAGATGGAGGCAACATCCAAATTTCAATTGGAGTAATAACAACAACCAAGATGGTAATCAATTCAACTATGAGTCATTTCCACCACCTGGTTTTCAACAACCATAACAATCATAAGCCTAATAGAAGAAGCCACCTATTGAGGACAATATAAATGCTTTAATGGGGATGATGAAAGATCTCATCTAGTCACTAAATACAAAAGTGTCTACTTAAGAGGCTTTAATTCAAAATTTAGATACCCCAATGGGGTAACTTTCCTAGGCCATAAGTCAAAGGCCTAAGGTAACCTTCCAAGTGACACACTTATAAACCCAAGAAGAGAAGGTAAGGAGAATTGTAAAACCAAAGCCTTAAGGAGTAATAAAATTTTAGATAAGACTAAAAAGGATGAGGAGAAACAAGAAAATAAGAAGGACGAGGAGGAAGTAGAATGAAGATAGCACTAAAAAGAAAATAATTCAGCCAAAAAGAGAAATGTCTACAAACCCACCATTCATTTTCCTCAAAAAATGCAAAAGCAAAAGTTAGATACATAGTTTTCAAAATTCCTATAAATCTTCAAGAAGATACACATCAATATACTAGTTACAGATGTCGTCTTATGCCAAATTCATAAAGTAGATACTGTCATAGAAAAGGAGAACTAGAGATCATGAAACAATAAGCTTGACTGAAGGTTGATAGATAACTACCACAAAAACTTAAATATCTAGGTAGTTTTGACATCTCATACACTATTGGGAACATTCATTTATCTACCCCTACCTCAGCCTTACATTACAAGCATGTAAAGCTCTTATTGATCTTTAGCTAAATGTATATTTACATTAGTCTAGAAGGAAGTGAAAATAGACTTATGTAATTTGTTCTAAGATTTAATTGATTAGCATGCTCATATATGTTTATTTTGTGAGTGTATTGGATCATATCATATGCATCACACACACACACGAATCAATCCGTCAAAAACCTTGCATACCCTTGTATTGATGGAACGTTGATTGATGAATATGTTAACCTCTTTATCATAGAATTGTAAGACTTTTGAGTGGAATAGTTTCAACTAAATATGAATGTATATATATATATATATATATATATATTTATGAATATACTGCTCGTTGCATTTTAGCTAGTTAGATTTGGCTTTACTTAAAGGAAAGCAAAGAGTTAAGTTTGAGGGGTGTGATAATTTTATGAAAGTAAAGTCATCAGTGTACTTTTCTACTTAATATTTGTTTATTTTATTAAATAAGTATTAATCTTGGAGTTAGATATATTATACTATGAATTTTCTAGTGAAAGGGGTTGAAAATATATTTTTTGAGAATTTTGTAAAAAATTTAGGAATTTTTCATACATGACCAATCAAAACAGGACATGTGGATGCCATAGAAGCGAAGAGGAGTCAATCAAAGCTGGCTTTGTATACTAACTGATGTAAGCATTACCATGTACTACAATGGTGTCCCCTCTAAGTTTTACAAAGTAGCCAACCATTATGTCACGCGTCATTATTGGATTCGCCTATTAATTTCACCGAAGTGCCATGCAATTTGAATCAGTGAATCGTAAAGCACCATCTGCTACTAAATCAACCCATATTGACAAGCACCATTCTTCCTTGCCATGCATCGTGCACTGATTCATTCTATGTCACTCACTTTCCACATCTTACGATCCAATTGGGTAGCACTATTTAATTTTTGTTTTTTATCTCATCCTTTGATATGAAGTTGATATGACGATCCAGATTCCATTTGAACCTAATATTAACCCCCTAATTTCAGCAGAAACCCTACAACCATTTTGTCTTTATTTCTTTTAGTAGTTTTTTTTTGCTAAGAAGAGAGAGAGAAGTCCAAGAGGAGATTGGTACTATAATTCAAAAAATTGATTGTATTTATTCTTTTTCTCCTTTATTTATTAATTTGTATGTCTTTATTATTGAAAAGTATGAGGTTTATGAATTTAATTATGTCTAGCTAATTTATTAATCTAGGGGTCTCATGAACCCAAATTTTTACATTTGATGATCTAATATTTTTACCCCAGTTATGATTTCAAGTAAATTATATTATTTAATCTAATTTTTATGCTATTAATGGTTTAGCCATAATTGATCTATAGAGGATATTAAATTGATTTGAAAGAATTATTTAATTGTTTGTCTTAATTAAATAACATGCATAGTTTCTCAGTAGAGATATATGATTCTTATGTATGTTATTCATATTTGATTAAGTTAATGACTAGTTTCTAATTTAATTGACATGAAAGTGTAATTAAGTTAATTACTATATAGTGTGTAGTTTATTTGGAAGAAGAATACATGCTAGATTAGATTCAATTAATCATGTAGTTGATTCATAATTATATTGGCAGATTTTAGTGATTCACATTGTGAGGAAATTGAGGGATTAAATATTACTAGATATTTTCTCATATATCTTTGAGAAAGATTTTGTCAGACGAATTTGCGAAATGGGAGATTGTAAGGTCTATATGAGTGTTAATGATATTCGTGATAAAACATCTAAATGTAATTTTAGTTTCTATATATGTTTTAGAAGAATATTTTTAAGCCGAAGAAACTACCAAATCTCAATAGTCACATCTCAAGTATATCTCTATTCTCGTGCACATTAGATTGCATATTAGATACATAGAAACAATATGAAAATAGTCTATTCGATCGATCGAGTAACAACTAGATCATTTAAGCTATGTTACCCATTAAATTAATTATTTATATGACTAGATTGATCAAGGAATTAATACTCGAACAATTGAGCACTAAAAATACTACAAAACAGGGCTTTAAAGTCAGTTAAAAATCGACTTTAAATCAATTTAAAGTTGGTTCACTGAACTAAATTTAAATGGAAAGACTTAAAATTTAAAGTCGATTCACGCGTTGAACTGACTTTCCATTTAAAGTCGGTTCAACGCGTGAACTAACTTAAAATTGTTTTTTTTACATATTTACTCATTAGAATCTGTATTCAATCACATATAGTAGAAAAAAACTAAAATATGTTTAACAAAGTATAAATAATACAAATAATAGATTGTAATTACATAAAAACCAAACATAACAAATATATACACATAAATATAATTATGAAATACTTATACAAAACCTACATAATAAAAATAATAACATACATAATACAAAAATTTATACACATAATATACAAAAAATAACGCAAAGTGAATAATAAGGGCATAGGATTAATAGAAATACTGACAAGAGTAAATAAAGTGATAAAATGAAGGAAATGAAGAAAAGCATGGTGTTTTGTAAGTGAGAAAATGGGTATAAAAAATTTGAGTAAAAGTTAGGGGATCTAGAAGATAATTTGGAGAGGAATAAAACCCACTAAACAACTCTAGAATTGGTGCTGGTAGGTGGCCGATAAATGAGAAAGAGTGGAGGAGTGTCGATTTTGGGTTTTTGGGTGTTGTTTACAGCGCTGCAAATAAAAAATGTTGTGTCTGATGGGGAAGAAAGAGGAGAAAAGAAAAATATCCACATGTGTAGTGTCACTTGACGTGTTGAATCGATGCTACACGTAGGACGTATCGTCTATTCTACGTGTCAATTGACGCTACACACGTGGATAGCGTCAGTTCAACACGTTAACCAATGCTACATATCAGTTGACACGTATAACTGATGCTACATCCTACATATATCGTTGGTTCAACATGTCAACCAATGATAAATATTATGTGGATAACGTTGGTTTTTCAATGAACCGACTTTAAATTCATTATAAGTCGGTTTTCTCCAAAAACTAACTTTAAATCTCGACTCAAATACCACATTTTGTAGTAGTGTAGAATGATCCATTTTTGAGAATTACTTAATTGATACATTGGATCGATTGAGAGGACATTTGATCAATCAAACGTGCACACTAAATTAGATCAATCGAGTGGCCAGAGCTTTGATTTTAAAACCTATTTTTAATATGAATTGGATTAACCTTTTACAATATTTTCCTTATTCCTTAAAACTCATTTAACTAATTTTATGGACAAGATGGTATTTTTACTTTCACTTAAAGTGCTTCAAAATATTCTATAAATATAAACCTAAGCAAAAATTGAAACCAACGACACAAGAGCTTAATTATGCTTATTCTCTCCATCATTTATTCTCTTTCTTGTTTACTAAAGCTATTAAAGTATTCTTTTTCATTAAGTTAATTTATCAAAAATTTGGGGTTATGTTTGATGGATTATTGATGAGTGCTCAAAAAGCACTAAAATAACCATGATTTTATGCACATTAATTGATTAAAAATATATATATTTATATAAATTTGTTTTTTTTCGGAATCACGGGTATTTTTATAGTTTTTCAGGTATTTTGGTTTAAAAATGCAACTTAAAGACTCAAAGAAGAATACTGGAAGCAATACATCACAAATATATTAATAAATAAATGGGGAAAGGTCAACAAATATGGAAAAATTGGACAAAATGGGTCAAAAAGGACAAAAATATCAAAAAGGAGAAAAACGTGCCGCCGCGCCGCCCAGCCGCCGCGCCCCAGTGCCCAGCTCCGCCCCAAGCTGCGCGCGCGGCACTGTTCATCCGCGCAGCACTGCGCGCGCGGGTACTGTTCATGCGCGCAGCACTGCGTGCGGGTACTATTCTTCCGCGCGCGCCGACACCCATTTTTCACATGCAGCCGCCCCATGACGTCAGCATGACGTCATTACTGACCTCAGCAATTCCAATACGCGTTTTTACATTTTTTTAACATTTTTTTACTCATTTTTTCTCTCCATCCTCACCTATAAATACCCCCATTCCCTTCACTTCAAAACACACCTTCAAAACCTCCAAATACATTCTTTTCTCTCTTTCTTTCTCTCTTTTCTTAGATTTTTAGTTTTTCTTATGTTTTCTTAGTTTTTAGCTTTTCTTAGTTAATTTCTCTTAGTTTTAGAGTTCTTCCCTTTTTTTGGGAAGAACTAGTTATGTTTATGTAATGTTTTAGCTTTTTGATTCAATAAATGGGAGTGCAAATTTCGCTTGGAGTTTTTCCAGCAACGGGAATAGCGTCGAAGTTCTGTAAGGATTTTATTTTTTTTACAGCTATTTTTATGCTTTATTCTTACATGTTATATTTAATTTGTCTGTGGTTAAATTTAACTGTGCTGGCTATTTAGTAAACATGATGTAATAATAACGTTGTTATGCTTGCGAAATATTAAAAAGGTAAAAATCTCTAAAATGAATTGATTTTATTTTTATTCATGATTTTATATTAAGAATGTTAGAGAGAAATATATTATTTTTCATTACAAACTTAAACCTGAAAATTAGATTTTATGGTTTAGTTATCCGGTCTGATTTAGAGTAGTGCTCTTTTATTTGATGGTACAATCGCCCGGTAGTTAGAGTGAAGCTCTATTTCAAAAGTTTTTATAAGAATTATTATCTGAAAATGTATTGACAACATGTTTTCGGTAGTGGTTTTAAAACTTGAAAGTTGGTACTCGGATAACTAAATTCTTGGGTTTAATTTGGACACCTTGAATAAAGTTTAAACTGTCTAACCCCACCAAAGGTGGCATTTAAATGGTTCATTTTCAATCTCTTAGAAAAAGGAATTAATTTAATTAGGCAAATTAGTTATCAACTCCACCCATAGGTGTTAATTGATTTGTTTAGTTAACAAAGAATATCTAACCCCACCAAAGGTGGTATTCATACAAAAAAGTGAGAATCAATAAATATCAATTCATATCTTTAATAACCTAGATAATATGAGCAAGCATAATTAACTTAGTTATTATATTCATAAATACTCCGCTATTATAAATGATAAAATTTGCATGAATGTTTATTGAATCTATGTTTATTTTTATGTAAGTAGATTAAAAACACAAAAACCCCAAAATATCGTGACAGGATGTTTAGGATTTAATTTCATTTTTAAAAGTTTGAATAATAAATTAAAAACCACATACATTCCTTCCTTAGATCGACCTTGGGAGTATACTTATCATTTTCTTCGAAATGATTCGTGCACTTGCGAGAGTTTTATAAATATTAAAACCAAAGTATTTGCAAGAATCGGCAATGGCGGTTTTCGCTTATCAAGGTTTTGGCGCCGTTGCCGGGGAAATAATAGTGTTTTTAAATTATTTATCAAAAGTTTAAAAAACATTTTTTGTGTTGTAAATAATTGTGATATTTTAACAATAATCAAATTTCAAAATTCATAAGAAATAAAAATAAATAAAAATAAAAAAATAAAAAATAAAAAAATAAAAAAATAAAAAAATAAAAAATAATAATTTTTTTTAATTGGAAATTAATTTAGAAATTTGGAATTTGAAGTAAAAATTCTTTATGGTTCATGAATAGTAAAAAAACAAAAATTTAAAATTAAAATTTTAAAAAATTTAAGTTAATAAGAAATAATATAGCATGAATAGTAAAATAAAATTACCGTTCATGAATAGTAAAAAAACAATTTAAGTTAATAAGAAATAATAGAGCGTGAATAGTAAAATAAAATTACCGTTCATGAATAGTAAAAAAAAAAAATTAAAAACAATTAAAAATTAAAAAAAAATTTTAAATTTCAAAAATTTTAAGTTAATGAGAAATAATAAAGCGTGAATAGTAAAATAAAATTACCGTTCATAAAAAAAAATTTAAAACTTAAAAATTTTAATATAGTGTAAATAGTAAAATAAAATTACCGTGAATAGTAAAAAAAATTAAAAAAAAAATTTTAATTTTCATTTAATTTTTATTTTTATTTAAAATCTTAATTTTATTTTTATTTTATTTTTATCTTATTTTATTTTATTTCATTTTTCTTTCTTTTCTTTAACTATTTTTTTTTCTCTCTTAATTTTTATTTAATTAACTTAGATTTTTACTAATTTAATTAACTTAGTTTCTTTTTTAATTAACTTAGATTTTTCATTAACTTAATTAACTTAGATTTTTAGTTTACTTAACTTAATTAACTTAACTTTTTAATTAACTTAGATTTTTTTTTAACTTAACTAACTTAGATTTTTAACTTGGCTTTTTAATTAACTTGAACTTAATTAACTTGAACTTTTTAATTAACTTTGATTAACTTACCTTTTTAATTAATTTAAATTTTTTTTACCAACTTAGCTTTTTAATTAACTTAACTTAATTAACTTAGATTTTCTTTTACTTAATTAACTTAAATTTTTACTTAACATAGCTTAATTAACTTAACTTTAATAACATGAAAAGTAAAGATCTAAGGGAGTTCTGTCTAGGAGACTAGTTCTTGGAAGCCTTTGTGCCACTAGTCTTTCCTGGGAACGTTGTTCTGTCTAGGAGAATGGTTTTTAAGGAGCCTTTGCTCCACCATTCTTTCCTGGGAGCACTCTTGGTTAATACTGATTATGTTATTTTAACTTAAATAAAAAAAATTAAAAAAAAACAAAAACAAAAACATTCTGAAACTATCTCCAAAATTTTAAAGTTTTAATTACAATCTCAAGAGTTAGTTTCTTTATTTGATCTAGGTACAATTGTGTTTTGATGCCTTAATTATTTGATTTGCACCTAGATGTGGGTTATCTAAAACCCTCAAGCATGCCCTTAGTTTTTGGTACAGAAAAATTTAAAAATCAATAGGGCATGTTTGAAATAGTATAGGTAGACAACCTTGTCTTACTTGTAGGTATGATTGACTGAATGATGAGGGGACATTGAGTTTACTTAAAATGCAATCCCCAAGTTACGTCTTGCTAAGACGTTAAACTAAGCGCTGGATGGGAGGCAACCCATCATTTTAGGTAATTTTCTGTTATTTATTTTATTTACTTAATTTTATTGTTTATTTTAGTTTAATACTTTTTAAATTGTTAAAACTAAAAATGTTTGTTGAGATGTTAGAAGTTCACAGCGATCTGTCTGTATACACTTTAAATGATGAATATGATGAATGCACCTGCATTTCTCCATTACTACTTACACATTCTCAGGAAATAAGTAATCTTTCTTCTCTTTTCTCTTTATCTTTAATTTACAGTTGTTACATTGAGGACAATGTAAGTTCTAGGTTGGGGGTGGTGAAAAGTTACCATGCTTAATTAGAAAAAAAAAAGATTTAACAATTTAAAAATAAAAAAAATAAAAACAAATAATAATAAAAAATTTATGTTCACATTTTCATTTTTTTTATTTATTTTATTTTTGTTTTATGTGATTTAGTAATTTAAAAAAAAAATTATTAAATATTTTCTCACAAAAATTTATCATTTCTTTAAATCAAATTTAAGTAAATAGTTAAGTCTTTTGTACTATTAGATTAATTTTTGAAAACATATCATGAAATATTTTGTAATTATTTTTGATAATTAGTTAGTTTTTGTCATAACTAGTATTTCTTGATAAAATGTGGAAATTATATTAAACCCAAAATCGGTGTCTATGAATTTTTTTTAGTGGAGACTACCCTTGTGAGATATAATTTGAGCCTTATTTATTTTATTCAGAGTGAAATATATATTTTTTCTACTCCAAACACATTTCTTATCTATTCAAATTTTTAGATGATCTCTATAGGTATTAGCATTGAATGTATGAATTTTTTCTCATCTTAATAGAGTATCATATATTTTTGATTATTATTTTTGCTTAGATTAAATGATTTGAGTAGAAATTGATAGTATATGCTTATATCTCATTTATGCATGACTGCAACAAAAACAAAAAGACATATCTGGGGTTACCTAAACCAAACAGAAAAGCCACAAAATTAACCACTCACCAAAATCCTAAAAAAATGTACAATCTGTACATGGGTAGACTCTCTAAAAAAATACATATATTGAAAAATATCTACAAAAAAAAATATATAGAGAGATAAAAAAATATATATAGTATCATCTACATACTATGACCCACATTCCCTACAAAGTTGTGAGTACAGGCTAAAAGAAAGATATAGGAAGTAATTCCCTAAAAAGTCATTACAATTTCTTCATTTGTAAAAGGCATATATCTTGAAATTCTTTCTTAATGAGTTTGATTTATGCATAAAAATAATTTTTATATATGATATCTTTATAATTTACACATTCGATTCCTTTCATGAGATCAATGTTAAAATAACACTTTGAGCCTTTATTCTTTATACATATGCGAACATATTAGTTCATTTCTATACATCAACTCTTTCGCATATAAATTAGTATGAGTGTTTGAACCCATAGGATTCAGTGCTTTGAGAGTATTGACTTGTAAAAAATAGAGTCGAAGCGAATTCTGATTCATGACACTGAAATTGGGTAAAATTAAATTGATACATTTTTGAAATGAAATATGAAAATGATTTTCGACTAATTATTATAATAAAATCATGATTGTTTAAAGAGATTAAAATAACTTATGCTTGAGATTTTAATTATGATCTTAAAGGAGATTAAAAAGTATGAGATATTTTTGTGATATGTTGTTTTCTTTTATTCTTAAATTAATTTTTGATTTTGTTGTAATTTTAATTTTTGATTTGATTGTTTTTATTTTTACATTTAGTTCAATGTTTGTGGGTATCATTACTGAAAACCCTCACGAGACTCAAACTCGTCCACTAGGGCAACCTAGGGGTTTAACGGCTTGTTGCATAGGCTAAATGCAACCGTTTCAATCCACGAAAGTGATTTAGGATAGTTTAATTTTTAGTTTTTATCGCTTCTCTTGCTAAGGGACTAGTAAGAAGCTGGTTGGGGGTTGTGATGAGTGCTCAAAAAGCACTAAAATAACCATGATTTTATGCACATTAATTGATTAAAAATATATATATTTATATGTTTTATCATATATTTATATAAATTTGTTTTTTTTCGGAATCACGGGTATTTTTATTGTTTTTCAGGTATTTTGGCTTAAAAATGCAACTTAAAGACTCAAAGAAGAATACTGGAAGCAATACATCACAAATATATTAATAAATAAATAGGGAAAGGTCAACAAATATGGAAAAATTGGACAAAATGGGTCAAAAAGAACAAAAATTTCAAAAAGGAGAAAAACGTGCCGCCGCGCCCCAGCGCCCAGCTCCGCCCCAAGCTGCGCCCGCGGCACTGCGCGCGGGTACTGTTCATCCGCGCGCGCCGACACCCATTTTTCACGTGCAGCCGCCCCATGACGTCATTAATGACCTCAGCAATTCCAATACGCGTTTTTACATTTTCTTAACATTTTTTTACTCATTTTTTCTCTCCATCCTCACCTATAAATACCCCCCTTCCCTTCACTTCAAAACACACCTTCAAAACCTCCAAATACATTCTTTTCTCTCTTTCTTTCTCTCTTTTCTTAGATTTTTAGTTTTTCTTATGTTTTCTTAGTTTTTAGCTTTTCTTATTTAATTTCTCTTAGTTTTAGAGTTCTTCCCTTTTTTTGGGAAGAACTAGTTATGTTTATGTAATTTTTTAGCTTTTTGATTCAATAAATTGGAGTGCTGATGAGCGAAAACCGGCATCGCCGATTCTTGCCAATACTTTGGTTTTAATATTTATAAAACTCTCGCAAGTGCACGAATCATTTCGTAGAAAATGATAAGTATACTCCCAAGGTCGATCTAAGGAAGGAATGTGTGTGGTTTTTAATTTATTATTCAAACTTTTAAAAACGAAATTAAATCCTAAACATCCTGTCACGATATTTTGGGGTTTTGTGTTTTTAATCTACTTACATAAAAATAAACATAGATTCAATAAACATTCATGCAAATTTTATCATTTATAATGGCGGAGTATTTATGGATATAATAACTAAGTTAATTATGCTTGCTCATATTATCTAGGTTATTAAAGATATGAATTGATATTTATTGATTCTCCCTTTTTTGTATGAATACCACCTTTGGTGGGGTTAGATATTCTTTGTTAACTAAACAAATCAATTAACACCTATGGGTGGGGTTGATAACTAATTTGCCTCATTAAATTAATTCCTTTTTCTAAGAGATTGAAAATGAACCATTTAAATGCCACCTTTGGTGGGGTTAGACAGTTTAAACTTTATTCAAGGTGTCCAAATTAAACCTAAGAATTTAGCTATCCGAGTACTAACTTTCAAGTTTTAAAACCACTACCGAAAACATGTTGTCAATACATTTTCAGATAATAATTCTTATAAAAACTTTTGAAATAGAGCTTCACTCTAACTACCGGGCGATTGTACCATCAAATAAAAGAGCACTACTCTAAATCAGACCGGATAACTAAATCTTAAAATCTAATTTTCAGGTTTAAGTTTGTAATGAAAAATAATATATTTCTCTCTAACATTCTTAATATAAAATCATGAATAAAAATAAAATCAATTCATTTTAGAGATTTTTACCTATTTAATATTTCGCAAGCATAACAATGTCATTATTACATCATGTTTACTAAACAGCCAGCACAGTTAAATTTAACCACAGACAAATTAAATATAACATGTAAGAATAAAGCATAAAAATAACTGTAAAGAAAATAAAATCCTTACAGAACTTCGACGCTATTCCCGTTGCTGGAAAAACTCCAAGCGGAATTTGCACTCCCATTTATTGAATCAAAGAGCTAAAATATTACAAAAACATAACTAGTTCTTCCCCAAAAGGGAAGAACTCTAAATCTAAGAGAAATTAACTAAGAAAAGCTAAAAACTAAGAAAACATAAGAAAAACTAAGAAAAACTAAAAATCTAAGAAAAGAGAGAAAGAAAGAAGAGAGAAGTGTGTTTTGAAGGTGTTTTTAGGTGTGATTTTGAAGTGAAGGGAAGGGGGTATTTATAGGTGAGGATGGAGAGAAAAAATGAGTAAAAAAATGTAAAACGCGTAATGGGAATGCTGACGTCATTGATGACGTCACTATGACGTCATGGGGCGGCTGCACGTGAAAAATGAGTGTCGGCGCGCGCGGATGAACAGTAACCCGCGCGCAGTGCTGCGCGCATGAACAGTAACCCGCGCGCAGTGCTGCGTGGATGAACAGTGCGGTGCACGCAGCTTGGGGCGGAGCTGGGTGCTGGGGCGCGGCGGCACGTTTTTCTCCTTTCTGACATTTTTGACCTTTTTGACCCATTTTGTCCAATTTTTCCATATTTGTCGACCTTTCCGCATTTATTTATTAATATATTTGTAATGTATTGCTTCAAGTATTCCTCTTTGAGTCTTTAAGTTGCATTTTTAAGCCAAAATACCTGAAAAACAATAAAAATACCCGTGATTCCGAAAAAGACAAATTTATATAAATATATGATAAAACATATAAATATATATATTTTTAATCAATTAATTTGCATAAAATCATGGTTATTTTAGTGCTTTTTGAGCACTCATCAAGTGCAAATTCCGCTTGGAGTTTTTCCAGCAACGGGAATAGCGTCGAAGTTCTGTAAGGATTTTATTTTTTTTACAGTTATTTTTATGTTTTATTCTTACATGTTATATTTAATTTGTCTGTGGTTAAATTTAACTGTGCTGGCTATTTAGTAAACATGATGTAATAATAACGTTGTTATGCTTGCGAAATATTAAAATGGAAAAAATCTCTAAAATGAATTGATTTTATTTTTATTCATGATTTTATATTAAGAATGTTAGAGAGAAATATATTATTTTTCATTACAAACTTAAACCTGAAAATTAGATTTTATGGTTTAGTTATCCGGTCTGATTTAGAGTAGTGCTCTTTTATTTGATGGTACAATCGCCCGGTAGTTAGAGTGAAGCTCTATTTAAAAAGATTTTATAAGAATTATTATCTGAAAATGTATTGACAACATGTTTTCGGTAGTGGTTTTAAAACTTGAAAGTTAGTACTCGGATAACTAAATTCTTGGGTTTAATTTGGACACCTTGAATAAAGTTTAAACTGTCTAACCCCACCAAAGGTGGCATTTAAATGGTTCATTTTCAATCTCTTAGAAAAAGGAATTAATTTAATTAGGCAAATTAGTTATCAACCCCACCCATAGGTGTTAATTGATTTGTTTAGTTAACAAAGAATATCTAACCCCACCAAAGGTGGTATTCATACAAAAAAGGGAGAATCAATGAATATCAATTCATATCTTTAATAACCTAGATAATATGAGCAAGCATAATTAACTTAGTTATTATATTCATAAATACTCCGCCATTATAAATGATAAAATTTGCATGAATGTTTATTGAATCTATGTTTATTTTTATATAAGTAGATTAAAAACACAAAAACCCCAAAATATCGTGACAGGATGTTTAGGATTTAATTTCGTTTTTAAAAGTTTGAATAATAAATTAAAAACCACATACATTCCTTCCTTAGATCGACCTTGGGAGTATACTTATCATTTTCTTCGAAATGATTCGTGCACTTGCGAGAGTTTTATAAATATTAAAACCAAAGTATTGGCAAGAATCGGCGATGCCGGTTTTCGCTCATCAATTATCAAGCCTATGACAATTGAGTTATTGCCCTTTTAAATTAATTGTTCTAGAGTTTCTAGTTGTTTTTTATTTATCAAATATATTGTTTAAATCAACTAGTTTAGCTTGTTCATTGTTGAATGTGCTCTAGGACACACACTTGAACTTGTGTTTATATGCTAACATTTTAGGTGACAACAATATGGGTTCGATTAACTTTTGTGACTCGATTTGTTTTAGAACATTGGACTAGATTCGAATGCCTTTCTCATAGAGACTATGATGAAAACAACATCTTGTAAGTAGATTACTTAGGGGCATTACCTCGATGGGTAGTTTGAGTCATATCCTTTTAATTGGATACTTATTTTTCATAGTAGATAGTTAGCTGAGCTGATAGACTGGAGGGTTTCCTCTTAGGTCATTGCTATGACCTAGTTTGTTTTCAACTAAAAATCTTGTGTTTTGGTCATTTCTGAATTTTTAGTTTGTCACACTTTCGCGAATTAGATAATTAGATCTATAACTAAATAAACAAACTTTCAATGTATATAATTAATTTTAAGCATACGATTGAGTGTTTGCACTGTTAAATTAGTTTCTTGAACATATCATGGAGTAATGTGATAATTAGTTTATCTTTATCATAATTTATGTTTCACGTTTAAATGTTGAGATTGAGATAAATCGAAAATTGACAATTAGGAATCAAATAGAGGAGACTACCTCATGAAAATATTTTGAGTTGGGCACAGATCCTGGCGCGACGTACGTGTTGCTGGGTGCGTTGTACGCGTTGGCTGGCGCGGCTGTGTGCGTGATTGCCTTCTTTTTGACCCATTTTGTCCAATTTTTTCATCTTTTTTGAATTTTTCTCATTTAATTTATGAATATATGTGTGATGTATTGCCTCCAGTATTTTTCTTTGAGTCTTTAATACAATAAAAATACCCATGATTCCGAAAAGATAGATTTATATAGAAATATGATAAAATCATATAAATATATATTTTTTTAATCAATTAAAGTGAATAAAATGATGGTAATTTTAGTGCTTTTTAAGCACTTATCAGTTTCTACATGATATGTTCATAAATTTGTGTTTTATTTCATATGTGTAGGTTATAGGTGTTGGATTAAGTCTTCACACTCTAGATGTTCTCTGAGATAGTTGTGTTTCAGAGTGTTAGAGTGGATGATTTTATCTTTGAAGATGGATAGAGTGAACAAGTTAGATGCACTTAGTTTAGGTGTGTTTTCTATGTTTTGGTATGGGTCGATGTTTGTAAAAATCATTAGGTCATATTTAAGATCATCTCATGGTAGATGTGAGTCTCCATAAGAAACTTGAGGATGTTACCACATAGATAAGGTTTCTATGTGATTTTATCTTGTAATATCATATGTTACGTATGCTATTTTGTTTTACTAGTATAATTTGAGTTTGAATTTTATATATTACAACATATTATCATTTAAACTCTTATTAAAATGCTTTTATATTTCTTACTCGATTTCCAGTCATTATATAATATATGTTGTTTAATGTTATCTGCTTGTTTGATATTCTATTACTACTACTTATGGTGAGTGTTCTATTTAAGCATTTATCTTTTTCATTGCATGTGGGGATGAGTCCTTTAGGAGTATGTGTTCCTTACCCTGGTTGTGTATTAGGTTATAGATTCTTTCAAAATAAATAAATGTTCACTTGGAAAGAAACTAAAGCAAAAAGAAAATAATAAGCAATGATTAAAGGAATGACCAATTCAAAAGAAGGCAAGGCTTTAAGTTTCACCTTTTTGTATTATTTTAATGATACCAACTTGATTATAATTTACTACTCAATTATATGTTTCTCATTCCACACAAATAATTGGAATGTACTCTTGGAAGCCCTTGAGAATAGAAAAATAATTATTTTGAAAAAAACTTTAAAATATCAACACAATTTTTATTATGCAAGTTATCTAAAATTCAATAATATATCACATAGATAATATTGCTCTAAAATATGAACACATATAACAAAAAGGGAAAAGGGTCATGGAGATTATTTTGTTTAGGCCTTAGAAGTTGTTTAGTTCCTTTATCTAGAAAATGTGTTTTTAACTCCATTAATTTGTGAAAAAGGCACCAGACAAGAGATTTTAAAACAATTTTTCTAAACAAAGGGACCAAAAAATGCATTTAGCCTAAATAAAGTGACTATTTAGGCACTTCACCCTAACAAAAATAATTGAAATATTTATTTTGGCAATAATCACACAAAAAGAGTATGACTAACTTTATATGGTATTGAAGAACAATAAAAATTGAATTCAACCAATAAAATAAAATGAAGAGCTTAACAAAACAAATGTATTGATATTGAAAACCATAAAATAATCAAAGATAAAAAAACATCAAAATAAGACAATAAGATCCACTCTCAGTCTTGCTCTAAAATTTGGCCTAACTTGTAAATCCTTTCACAAGATTTAAAAATAAAATTTGAAAATTAATTAGCAAGGCTCTCTATGAAATTTTGCATAACTTTATTCTCTCTTCCAATAGATGGCTAAACGAACGCACCCCATACCTCCTTTTATAATGGTAGATAGCCTTTAATTCCCCAATCTTGCTATACAATTTTAGGTAACAAATAATTGGGTGATAATTTAGAGTTAAAAATTTCAATTCATAATTAACAAAAATGAGTTTGCATGATGTTGGATTTGCAAAGAAATTGTGATTTTTCATCTTTTGAGTGTTGACTTGAAATGGCACTAATTATTTTCCATAAACATGTTGAGGAGTAAAATTATTGGGAAGGCTTAGTATTGTACTAAAAGAAATTTGGACTAACTGATCTAAACTTGGAGCTAACTAACTTCATTAGATGAGCCTACAAAATACCTTGAACAAGATACGAACTTTTAAGACGTGAAGAACATACTACAAACAAAGCAATATTTTAATAATAACATTTGTAAAAAAATTCAATAAATATATTATATTAAACTACATATTTTGATAATGTTATTAATTTGTTAACATGAAAAATACCTTCATGAACCAATCAAAACTCCAACTAGCTTATTGCTATTCCCTATAAATTCAAGCATAAACAAGAAAACAGAACATGAAAAATCAATTTGAGATGAAATTTTAACAAAGTTATCTAAGCATTTCAAATGAAAAGCAAGTAAAAGATCAAAAATACTATTAAGACAATTTCAATTGTAACCCCTAAAATTTTGTGTGTGCACTAAGCCATAGCTTTCCACAAACCACAATACATATAACTTTAAAAAAGATTGTTATGTAAAAACCTCAACTTCACATTCTCACTGGTAAATATGTAAATTTGAATTTAAGGTGATACACTCATGGAATTTGAAAAAAAATAAAATAAACACCCAAATTGATAGGAAATATTTAGGAAAAGCTCATAAATCAACATTGGTCAAAATATAGACAATGGAGCTATTTTTGTTGTGTTTATTAAAAGATAGAGCCATTCATTGAGATTTCAAATGGTCAATTTCAAAATTTATGATAAAATGATAGAACGTAAAGAAAAACGATTAAATAAAAAAAATTGTCTTATTTTTTTAGTGATGGAAACAAATTTTATACTAAATTTTCTCAATTGTTTTCATTTTTTATTTTCTTTTCTCTCTCCTTTTTTTTTGAGTTTGAGTTGCTCTCTTTCTTTCCTTTCTTTTTTTTTCAACTAATGAAGCACATCAATATAATAAAACAAAAGGCTCAAATAGATACTCCAATTTTTAAACAAAATCATCCCTTAATATGAAACTAACATTTCACAAACTATGGATGATATTTAAAATAGCAAACAAACCGATTCCAATGATTAATGAATATTTGTAATTTTTTTTCTTTAACTCAATCGCAAAAGATGTGCAATATTAAGAAAAATGTACACTTAAACATGAAAATTTTCCCTTGGCTAAAGAGTACTTACTTAACTTGTACTTACTAGACTTCATTCTATAGCGGCGCAACCCATTGATTGAATTTCTATTCCAAACGATTTCATTTTCAATCCATAAATCAAGGACTCAAGGATTTACAACCACATCTAGTTCCCATAGTTCCAAGCCTACCATTAGGAGAACATCCTTCATAAAAAAGGCTAGTGATGTACACTAAGAGATTTTAGGAGTTATTCTCTAGTAATCAAGATAGAAAAAGTGACTCAAATGAATCATTTTTAAAATCATGCCTAGATAACAAAGCAAAAATTTCAAATTGCACTAATTCAACCATACAAAGTAAACTACTTTACACAAGAATTACGATAAACAAACAATAAGCTTTGTTTTTTTTCTGAGTGTGGAAATGTGCATGAATATGCCACGACCCCTAAACTAATTTAGATATTTTCCTCACTATCATTTAAAGATATGTAGTGCAAACATAGGAGAAAGGGAAACTAAACGATGAAAAAAAAATTAGAGAAGAATAAAAGAACAAAAAAATAATAATAACAAAACACACATTAAAAAGGAAAAAATAATAGTAAAGAAAGATAAAACCTAATTATTTAATGGTGTATCCCCTCCATGTAATTTTTCAACTGTTGTCCATTTACCTCAAAATGTTCTCCCATCCTTTAGGTCATTAATCTCAACAAAAATGTTTGGAAAAACTCTTTTCACCACATAATGGACCTATCCATCTTGATCTTAGCTTTCTAGAGTAGAGATGCACAAGGGAATAATAAAGATGTATTAGTTGGTTCAATTTAAACTTCTTCCTCGAGATTTTTTTGTCATATGTTGCTTTCACTTTCGATTTGTACATCTGTGAGTTGTCATACACATCATTCCTTAATTCATCTATCTTTGGTAATTGTATTTTCCTTTGAAAACCTACAGCAGTCAAATCAAAATTAAGGGCTTTCATAGCCCAATAGGCTTTATACTCCAACTTGATAGGTATATGATACGCCTTCCCATAAACAAGCCTATACGGAGACATCCAAAGGATATTCTTGTAAACAGCTCAATATGATCAAAATGTATCAAAAAAAGCAAAAGGACCAATCTTTGTGGTTAGGATTAACCATTTTCTCCAGTATTTTCTTAACCTCTCTATTGGCTAACTCATATTGTCCATTGGTTTGTAGATTATGCAATTAAAATCTTATGAAGTACAACATATCTGTGTAATAAAGCCTTAAAAGAATAATTATATAAATGTGTTCCTTGGTCACTAATGATGACACATGGCATACAATACTTAGATAATAAAATTTCTTTCAAAAACTTGAACATAATTGTATTATCATTAGTACGTCAAACCATGACTTCAACCCATTTAGAACAATCACAAGAACAACTACATGAGAAAGAACATAACTTTTGGCATCTATCACAAGAACAACATTATGCATTAGTGTTTTTGAATAAAGTAGGTGTCCACAATGTAAAATCCATGCAGTAGTCCTTTTCATAGAAAAATGTCCACCACAAGCCTTAGAATGACAAAAATTCAAAACACTATTTACCACAATTTTTGGACATGATTTGATCAAGGAAATATTTATACAAATAAGGATCATCCCAAAAGAAATTTTTGACCTAAACCAAAAACTTTTGCTTATCTTGTGCACTTCACTTAGATAGAATTTTGCTAGAAACCAAGTAGTTAGAAATATGTGCAATGCAAGACACTCAACTTATGGAAAACAACTGTTCATCAAGGAAGTCATCTTGAATAGATGGACTATCAAGAGAGACAATGAACTCTAGACTACAAAAATGATTATCCACAATATTTTCAACTTCCTTCTTGTACTTGATTGTAATATCAAACTCCTATAATAAAAGAATTCACCTAATTAAGTAAACCTTACCATCCTTCATAGAAAGAAGGTACTTAAAGGCAGCATGGTTAGTAAATACAATTGTAGGGTAATTCGTTTGAGCATTGTTTAAAGTTCTATTAGCATAATACATAACAAAAGGCTTCCCCTTCCTATGTTATCCAACTACAGCTCCCACAACATAATTGTTGGAATCAATCATAATCTCAAAAGGAAAACTCCAATATGATGATTGTACAATGGAAGAAAAAGTAAGTTTGGAAATAAGTGTTCAATAACTCTTTTCACACTCGAGAGTCCAGTTTGAAATTAGCATCTTTGATAAAGAGGTTGCACAGTCATTATGAATAGTAGAAATATTTTGTATCAACTTCTTGTAGAAACCTACATGTCCAAGAAAAGATCAAACATCTCTTACCATTTTAGGAATGGGTAATTTCAAGATCAACTCAATTTTTACTTTGTCGACCTTTATTCCACTTTCAGACATAGCATATCCAAACATAATTTTAGATGACAATGAAATGAAATTTATCCCAGTTCAACATAATTCTTTTTTTCTTCGCATCTACTCAAAACAACCTTTAAATTAAATAGACATAAGTCAAAAGAATCACCAAAAATGGTGAAAACATCCATAAATACTTCCATGAATTTTCCAACCATATCAAAGAAAATACTAAGCATGTAATGCTGAAAGTAGCTAATGCATTACATAAACCAAATGACATCCTATCAAATGAATAAGTACCAAAAGGACATGTAAAGGTAGTATTTTCTTCACCCTCTAAATCTATCTCTATTTGATAATAACTAGAGTACCCATTAAGAAAGAAAGTAATAGAATGGATGGCTAGTAACATGTTCTAAGATTTGGTTGATAAAAGGCAATTGAAACTTGTCTTTTCGGGTGACTAAATTTAATTTTCTAAAGTCAATGCACATGCACAACCCGATTACTATTATAGTTGGAGTAAGAGCTCCCTTATAATTTTCAACTACAATTATCCCAGATTTCCTTAGAACTACTTATGTTGGACTCACCCATTTACTATCAAATATCAAATAAATTACACCTAAGTCCAATAGCTTCAAGACTTTTTTATTAACAACTTCTTTGATTATAGGATTAAGTCTTCTTTAAGGGTCTCTATAGGGTTGAGATCCTTCTTCTATATGGATTTTATGGGAATAAATTAAGGGAGATATACTTTTAAGATTAGCTAAAGTTTGTCCTTGTGTAGATTTATGTTCTCTTCACTAATTTATCATTTTCCATCTTGTTTAGCACTAAGTGAAAAATAAATAATAACAAGAAAGGTATCACCTAGATCCAAAATCCAAGTTTCAAACCTTTGGGTAGTTGAGACAATTCAACCTTTGGTGTTTTCAATGTAGATGGCTTTGGCTTTTCTCTTTAAGTAATAACTTCTCAAAGCGTGGTTGCAAAAACTTTATTGGCTTCTCCTGCCTATCATTTGAAATAGAAGAAACATTAAATGTATTAATAGGGAAAGACAAGGGTTCTAACTTAGGTTCAAGAAGAAGATACTATGAAGATTCACAATTATTTTACAAATGTACTTCCTCTTAAATAAGTGAATCTATCATATAGATATCATAACACTCATCTTCATCAAATGCTTGATTTTAACATGAAAAATGTTTACCTCCAATGACATATTTTTGAATGTAGCTTCATCAAACATTCCTACAATTAATCAAAGCATTGTCAATGCAAAGGAATGGTCTTCCTAAAATCAAAAGGATCTTAGATTCCAAATCAACCATAGATTGAGTATCAAGGACCAAAAATTCAATAGGTAGTAAAACTTATCAATTCGGACTAAAACATCTTCCACTATCCCTCTTGGCTTTCTAATTGAATGGTTAGAAATACAAATACTGGTTTGACATCTCCAAGACCTAAGTGCAAGTAAACCGAGTAAGGCATGAATTTGACACTTGCACTCAAATCTAATAGAGCTTAGCCAACTTCATGTGTACCAATATGACAACAAATTATAGGACATCCTAGATCTATATACTTAGGTGTTGTATTTTTTTCAATCACTGCACTAACTTGCTCCATCAAAAATGTATTCTTCGTAATGTGATGCCTTCTTTTGACAGTGCATAGATCTTTGATCACTTTAGCACATGATGATACCTGCTTGATAACAGGTTTAGGTTAACTTGAAATTGTTTAAAGTGTTCAAGCATTACTCACCATGGTTTTTTTTTTATATTTTTCACCTTTTAAGAACTTGAGCAAAAGAAACTTGTACTTGATATTTCTTCTCAAGCTCTACTAGAAGAGCATCTTTAGAGTACTTGAGATGGACTTAGTACTTTTATTGTTTGAAGAACTCATTAGACTTGGTTCTTCAAGAGCATTTCCACTTCAAGTAGTGACAGTATTAACCTCTTTAAGATTTCATTTATCAAAAGTTGTGGTTTGTGCCATGTTCTGCCTGCTTGGGTTGGACTGAGGCTGAGATGGAAACTTTCCTCATTCTTGTATAGAAAGAGTACTAGTCAACTTTATGATTTGACTCTTCATCACTTTTTGATCTTCCACCACTTGTGCGAGAAGAGCTTCAAGTTTATGCAATGTTCCCTCCGAAGAAGATTTTGATGATGAAGCATTATATTGAGTTGAAGGATATGACCTTGGTGGTATTAGTGCTTCTAGTTTTCAATTGTTGTTATTGGATGAAATAGGTTGGTTTGCATCAGTCTTCCAACTCAACTCAAATTGGGATGGTTTCACTAGATAGGATTATATGTATTAGAATATGGTGAATATGTCTTTTGGCATTTCCATTTCATTGCAATATTCATCATATACACCTTGCATCTCCTCATATGTAGGGAAATTGATGACTCTATAAAAATAGATTCATTAGTGTACTTTTTTACTTAATATTTACTTATTTTATTCAATAAATAGTATTTTTTGGGTCAAAAACATTAAAATATAATTTTTTTAAGGAAAAGGGGTGAAAATATAATTTTTAGAATTTTATGGATTTTTTATGAATTTTTAACGTAAGATCAATCAGGAGTTGGCATGTGGCATGCAACGTAGGTAGAGGAACTGATCGGGAAAACAAGGTAGATGTCACGTAAGCACAGAGAGCAAATCATGTTACACCACGTTTCAGGGGACAAAATGCATGCCACGTGTCAGCACGACGTTTAATCTGAGTTTGAAAATTGGTCAATGCACCATGCCATATGTCACTACACCATTGCTCTGTGCATTCCACCTGTATACCATGCCATCCATTTACGTGAATCACGTCATGCTACGTGTTACTGACTCATCAAGCATTGACTCTGACCGGTCTTCCCTGCCACATGTGTCGTTGTCAGTTTTGCTTGTTTTGATCGCAGTCCTTATTATGAAGCTGATCTGACGGTCCATATCACACCTAACCTTATTTTAAGCCCTTAATCACTCCATAAACCCTAAGTGGCCTCTATTAGAATAATTTTGATCATTTTTTGGTGCTAAAAAGAGAGGAAAATACAGAAAATTCAAGAAGGGACACAATTTTGGTAAAGATTCAATAGAAGATTAATTCTACAATTCAAGAGATTGATTGTATTTCTTCTTCTACTCTTTTCTTTATCAATTTTTATGTCTTTCTTTATAAAAAATATGAGCTTTATGAACACAATTATGTGTAATAAATTTATTAATCTAGGGATCTTATGAACCCAATTTTCACCATGTGATGATCAATTATTTTTTCCCAATTATAATATTAATTTAATTATATTATTAAATCTGATTTTTATGCTATTAATTGTTTGGCCAACAATTCATCTATAGAGGCAATTAAATAGATTTGAGAAAATTATTTAATTGTTTGTCTTGATTAAATAACATGCATAGTTTCTAGGCAGAGATTTATGATTCTTATGTATGTGATCCATAATTGATGAACTTAATGAGTAGTATGCAATTTACTTGGCACGAGAGTGTGATTAAATTAATTACTATATGGTGTGTAGTTTACTTGAGAGAGGAATACATGCTAGGTTAGATTCAATTGATCATGTAATTAATTGATATTATATTGGGGGATTTTAGTGATTCTCATGTTTAGAAAATTGGGGGATTAAGTATTCTTAGATATTTTCTCATATATCTTTTTAGTTAACAAATTTGATTTAATTAATTGTGCTAGTTACTTTTAGTTATTTTAATTTTCTTTCCTTAAAATATAAAAACACCAAAAAAATTGATTTTTATTTTTAAAAATTAGTTTATAATAAAATAATCTTAGTGGGAACGATCTTTTATTATCATTATATTACTTGTTTTGATACGTATACTTGTGTATTCATTGCACACTTCATGTGTGGCAATTAGAAATCTTGTGAAAAGTGATCCATTCTTCTGAAAATAGAATAGATAATTTGAGATTCAAACCTAGCAACTGTATGAGTGACTCTACTATCTTTGGTCTTCATTACCTTTATTTCTCTAATCAAAATTTCTAATTGGGCTTTGAGGTTTCCATCTTATCGTAGATGGTAGATTCCAATGGGCTATGATATACTTGTGCTATCTATAGCACTAGGTTCGATCCAGGTGCGAGCTTTCTCAATAAGCTCATTCAAGTACTCAATAGCTTCATGGGGTTCCTTATAGAGAAATTACCCATTATACATCATCTTAATAAGCTAGCACTCTCTAAATGTAAGTCCTTCATATAAATAGCTGATGAGACGCCAATTCTTATACCTATGGTATAGGCACATGTTTAATAACTCTTTAAACCTTTCCCACACTTGATAAAAAGTTTCACTATACTTTTGGGAAAAATTCTAGATCTATCTTTTCAAAGTGTTGTTCTTATGGTATTGGAAGTATTTATTGAACAAACCTCAATCATTTTTGCAGATGTTCCAACATATCTCATTCTTAATGAGTACAACAACTCTTTGTTTTGTCTTTTAAGGAAAAAGAGAAAAACCTCAACTTAACAAAGTCTATAGTGTTGGGTTGGTTATGAAATATGGCCACTACTTCTTCAAATTCCCTTACATACTAGGTTTAAATTCATATGGTGGAACATTAGTTGAAAACAAGATACACGATGGAGTATTTGTATGGGTAAGGTTAAAGTAATCCTTCATAGACTGTGCACCATTGTTTTCAATTAGATTCATGGTTGCAAGTGGGGGAAGTGTATCAGAAAAATCTATAGTGGACCTTGAAGGCGATTCAAATTGAAGCTTTCTCACAAGTTTTCGAAGCTCGTTTTACTTCCAATTCATACACCTACAACCTTTATTTTAAATAAAAATAGCAATAATGTAGCAACACAATTAGTATTCACCAAGATTTCTGCCAGGATAAAATGATAATAAGCTTCCTTAAAAATCACCCTCCTAGATAGAGCAACATCCTCAAGAAAGACTAGTGAAACAAAGGCTTTCAAAAACAAACCTCCTAGATATAACTTTCTTGGATCTTACTATTTCATACAACCACACAATTGTTGTTGTTTTTTTTTTTTGGAAATTCATAAACTAATGAATAAGAAAATTTAGGGAAGAGGTGATAGAGTTATTAACTTTATAAAATAAATAAATAAATAAGTAAGATTAAAAAAACTCAAGGAAAAAAGAATTAAAATGAATTCTTACAAAATAAAGAAAAGATAATAATAAAAAAATTATCCTTTTTTCATGTAGAATTAAAACAATGGGGATACTTCCCAGGAAACAACATCAAATTTTGATTATGGTCAAAATCTACTAGAAATTATTGAAGTTTAGATTGAGGTGTCGATCCCATATAGAACAGAAACTAACAAGAAAAATTTGTTAAAACAATAAAATAATAACAAAGATATTAAATATATAAGTAAATAAAACTAAATACCATAAATAAAACAAATAAATCTTCCCATGGAAATAAACAAAAGAAAAAAGAAATTAACAACCAAAGATTATAGGAATTATCAATTTAAAAGAAAGCAAAGCTTTGAGTTTTACTATTTTTTTATGTATTATTTTCATGTTACCAACTTGATTCTAATTTACTACTCAAGCATATGTTTTTCATTACATACAAATATTTGGAAAATATGTTCTTGGAAGCCCTTCATAATAGTAAAATATTTATTTTGTAAAACATTTTAAAATAAAATTCAACACAGTCTTTTATTGTGCAAGTTATCTAAGATTCAAGAATATATCATATAGACAATATTGTAGTAAAAGATGAAGTTGATAACATAAATAATTGCAAATTTTATTTTAACAACAATTACTTAAGAAAAGGATGACTAACTTCATATGGCATTAATGTACAACAATAACTAAATTCACTGAATGAAATAAAATGAAGAGTTTAACAAAAAAAATTTATTGATATTAAAAACCATAAAAGAAACATCAATATAACACAATAAGATCTACTCTCAGCCTCGCTCTAAAATTTAACCTAAGTTTTATTAGGAGAATCACAATTTCAATTTGAACTTAATCAATCTCTAAACAGCGGAATTAAACCTATTCTCCTTCTTTGTGTGAATCTTTTAGGAAACAAATAAATAAATAGAACTTAAAATGAAACATGCACAAAATCAACACAAATAATTTACGTGGAAAAACTTTCCCGGTGTAGGAAGGAAACAACCACGGCACTCTTCTCCAAAACTTCCACTATCAAGAAACAATTGTACAACAGTTCTCTCTAGGTAAAACTAGAGGCAAATAATCAACAACATCATCAAGAATACACTTCTTGGAAACTAACAATTATTTCAAGAAGAATGGAGAGATCTAACCCAATTCGTAGTCACTGTTCACTGCTCATAATTTCTCAAACCGGTGAGCCAAATCCAAATCCCACCTCACAGATTAAAGAGTCTTGAGTCGTGAACCTTTCTGCAAAATTTCAGCTTAATCGGACCACAAACGGCCTTCGATCGGAGCACTTGATGAAGACTGGCTGGAGAGGGAAAAACTGCTCAGTTTTTCTGCAAACTGCTGCCTTTGCTGCTGCAATTCTAAAAACTGCAGAATCCACCCACAACAAACCCTAAATGGGTTTATTAATTAAGGCAATGAAATGACATAATTGCCCATTCTTACTCCATGGGCTTTTAATCCACATGGGCTTCACTTGGGCTCCTCCAAATAAGAGGAAAACCCAACAAATCTCCCCCTTTTCCGATTAGATGGAGGGATCCGCCATTCCGGCAATTGAACAACAAACTTCAAGTTTTTCTCTTGACACTGCTTTTGTCAGCATGTCAGATCCATTCTCATCAGTATGTATTTTCTCAAGTTCAAGCAACTTATTGTTAAGAGTATCTCTTATCCAATGATACCTCACATCAATATGCTTTGATCTTGAGTGAAATGCCGAGTTCTTCGCTAGGTGAATAGAACTCTGATTATCGCAGAATAGCACATATTTTTGCTGCTTGAAACCAAGTTCTCTCAAGAACTGTTTCATCCACAACAACTCTTTACAAGCTTCCGTTGCTGCAATAAACTCCGCCTCTGCTGTAGAAAGTGCAACACACTTTTGCAATCTTGACTGCCAAGAAACTGCTCCACCAGAGAAAGTAATTAGATAACCTGAAGTAGACTTACGAGAATCTTCATCTCTTGCCAAATCTGAATCAGTGTATCCAACTAACACTGGTTTTCCACTTCCAAAGCTAAGTGTTAACTTGGAAGTACCTCGAAGATATCTCATAATCCACTTTACTGCATCCCAATGCTCTCTTCCTGGATTCGAAAGAAAACGACTAACAACTCCAACTGCATGAGCTATGTCTGGCCTCGTACACACCATTGCATACATTAAGCTTCCTACTGCTGAGGCATATGGAACATTTTCCATATCTTCCTTCTCTTTATCTGTTGAAGGGCCCTGACTCGATCTCAACTTAAAGTGATTAGATAAAGGAGAAGAAACCACTTTAGCTTTATCCATATGAAATCTTTCAAGTACCTTGTTGATGTACCGTTCCTGTGACATGTACAACTTCTTTCTTTTCTTGTCTCGACAAATTCGAATACCAAGAATTTGTTTTGCTGGCCCCAAGTCCTTCATGGCAAAGGACTTACTCAACTGCTTCTTCAAATTATCAATCCTTGAAGAATTTCTACCAACAATCAACATGTCATCAACATAGAGCAATAAAATGATAAAATCATCATCAGAGAATTTCTGCACAAAAAACACAATGATCAGAAGTAGTCTTCTTGTAACCATGCTCCCCCATAACTGACTCAAACTTCTTATACCATTGTCTAGGTGCTTGCTTCAACCCGTAGAGGCTTTTCTTTAACCGACATACGTAATCCTCTTTTCCTTTAACCTCAAAACCCTCTGGCTGCTCCATATAAATCTCTTCCTCCAACTCACCATGAAGAAAGGCAGTTTTCACATCCATTTGCTCAATTTCTAAATCCAAGGTTACTGCTAGACCTAGAACAACACGTATGGAAGACATCTTCACAACAGGAGAGAAAATATCATCAAAATCAATACCTTTTCTCTGACTGAATCCCTTGACGACCAGTCTAGCTTTGTATCGTGGTTGTGAATTGTGTTCTTCTTGCTTCACCCTGTAGACCCACTTGTTCTTCAAAGCTCTCTTACCCTTAGGCAACTTTACCAGCTCAAACGTGTGATTGTCATACAGTGACTGCATCTCATCTTCCATAGCACCAACCCAGTGTGCTTTGTTTCCATCTTCCATCGCTTCTGCATAACATTGAGGTTCTCCCTCATCTGTCAATAGCACATACTCATTTGTATCATACCGTGTGGAAGGACGTCGGTCTCTGGTAGACCTCCTGGGTGGAATTTCTAGTTCTTGCAACTGATCAGTAGTCTGGTGATCTGTTTCAGCTTGCATATCTGCATCATCTAAACCATATTGGTCATCTTGAACATTTTGTTCCATCTGTACTGATAAAGGAACCGGATCTAGGTCAATCAAATCATCGCTATACTGATGGACTCCTTTTTCTATCTTCTCAACATCTTGTATAGTTTGATCTTCTATAAACACAACATCACGACTCCTTACCAGTTTCTTCTCAACTGGATCATAAAATCTGTAGCCAAATTCATCCAGACCATAACCAACAAAAATACATTGTCGTGTCTTCACATCGAGCTTAGATCTCTCATCTTTTGGTATATGCACAAATGCCTTGCAACCAAAAACGCGAAGATGATCATAAGAAACATCTTTGCCAGTCCAAACTCTGTTTGGTACATCAAACTGAAGAGGAACACATGGTGTGAGATTAAGAACATGTACAACTGTATTCAAAGCCTCACCCCAGAAATATCTTGGCAACTGAGCCTGCGAAAGAAGACATCTTACTCTTTCAACCAATGTCCTGTTCATTCTCTCAGCCAACCCATTTAACTGAGGAGTCTTGGGAGGTGTCTTTTGATGTCGAATTCCCTGATGCTTACAATACTCATCAAAAGGACCTGAATACTCTCCCCCATTATCTGTTCTGATGCACCGCAATTTCTTCCCAGTTTGTCTCTCAACTAAGGCTTGAAACTGTTTAAACACATCTAATAATTGATCTTTGCTCTTCAAAGTGTACACCCATAACTTTCTTGAACAATCATCTATGAAGGTTACAAAATAACTGGCACCACCCAAAGTTTTTGTCTTCATAGGACCACATACATCTGAATGTACCAAATCAAGTATGTATTGTTTTCTTGAAGGAAAGGAACTTTTGAAAGAAACTCTATTTTGCTTCCCTGCCAAACAATGAGTACATCTTCTTAAACAAACATCATTCATTCCAGAAAGAAGATTCTTTTTAGTCAATACTGCCAAGCCTTTCTCACTCATGTGAGCAAGTCTCTTATGCCACAATTCTGATGTGAGCTCATCCGTCACAGCATTAATAACACCTTTAAAGAGTCTCGCTTGCAGTATATACAAACTGGAATGCTTGTTCCCACGAGCAACAACCATAGCACCTTTAGTAAGGTTCCATTGACCATTACTAAAGGTATTGCAATATCCTTCATCATCAAGTTGACCTGCAGAGATCAAGTTCAAACGAATTTCAGGAATATGTTTTACCCCTATAAGAAGTAGCCTCATGCCATTATTCATCTCCAAACACACATCTCCAATACCAATGACTTTAACCAAGCCATCATTACCCAACTTCACTGTCCCAAAGTCACCTGCTGTATAGGATGTAAAGAAGTCCTCTCGAGACGTAGCATGAATGGAGGCTCCACTATCAATAACCCAACTGACCTCGTGACATGCAACATTGACAACATCTTCATTATAAACAACGAGAAAGTCTTCTGAACTAGCGGTGGCAACTCGATCATTTTCCTTGCCAACATCACCATCTTGTTCTTTGTCTTTCTTCTTGTTATCCCGCTTCAATTGTCTACAATATTTCTTGATGTGCCCTTTCATGCCACAGTGATGACACTCAATATTAGAAAACTTGTTGGACTGGCTTCTTCCTTTTTCTTTGTTCTTGAAACCTCTGCTTTTACTCCTCCCTCTTCTTTCTGTAACCAAAATCTCTGACTGCTGAGAAGACCCATGTGACTTTCTTCTCATTTCTTCATTCAAAACACTACTCTTAGCCAGATCCATATTGATTACACCATTTGGAGCTGAGTTACTTAATGACATTCTAAATGTTTCCCAAGAGTCTGGCAACGTACCAAATAAACACAACCCCTGAATCTCATCATCAAACTTGATACCCATTCCAGCTAACTGATTGATTATTCCTTGGAACGTATTCAAGTGATCTGTCAACGGAGTTCCATCTTGGTACCTTAAAGCCATCAACTGCTTTATAAGAAACATTTTATTATTTCCTGTTTTCCGAGCATACAACTCTTCAAGTTTATTCCATAATGACCGTGCATGTATTTCTCCACTAATATGGTTCAACACATTATCATCTACCCACTGCCTTATATACCCACAGACTTGTCGATGTAACAAAGTCCATTCTTCTTCAAACAATTTTTCTGGCTTTTCAGAGGCAAACACCGGTAAATGAAATTGTTTCACATAAAGGAGATCTTCCATTTTCCCTTTCCAAGTGTGATAATTAGAACCATTCAAAGTAATCATTCTACTCAAATTTGCTTCCATTATTCAACACAAGAAATTCAACAATAATAACCACAACTCTGATACCACTTTATTAGGAGAATCACAATTTCAATTTGAACTTAATCAATCTCTAAACAGCGGAATTAAACCTATTCTCCTTCTTTGTGTGAATCTTTTAGGAAACAAATAAATAAATAGAACTTAAAATGAAACATGCACAAAATCAACACAAATAATTTACGTGGAAAAACCTTCCCGGTGTAGGAAGGAAACAACCACGGCACTCCTCTCCAAAACTTCCACTATCAAGAAACAATTGTACAACAGTTCTCTCTAGGTAAAACTAGAGGCAAATAATCAACAACATCATCAAGAATACACTTCTTGGAAACTAACAATTATTTCAAGAAGAATGGAGAGATCTAACCCAATTCGTAGTCACTGTTCACTGCTCAGAATTTCTCAAACCGGTGATACAAATCCAAATCCCACCGCACAGATTAAAGAGTCTTGAGTCGTGAACCTGTCTGCAAAATTTCAGCGTAATCGGACCACAAACGGCCTTCGATCGGAGCACTTGATGAAGATTTGCTGGAGAGGGAAAAACTGCTCAGTTTTTCTGCAAACTGCTGCCTTCGCTGCTGCAATTCTAAAAACTGCAGAATCCACCCACAACAAACCCTAAATGGGTTTATTAATTAAGGCAATGAAATGACATAATTGCCCCTTCTTACTCCATGGGCTTTTAAGCCACATGGGCTTCACTTGGGCTCCTCCAAATAAGAGGAAAACCCAACAAGTTTTTCATCTTGCACAAGATCTAAAAAGAAAATATGAAAAAAAAATTAACTAGGCTCTCTATGAAACTTTTCATATCTTTATTCTCTCTTCTAATTGGTGTCTAAATAAGAGAAACCCATGATGCCTTTTATAATGGTAAAGAGCCTCCAATTCCCTAATCTTGCTTCACTATTTTTGGTAAGAAATAATTGGGCGATAATTTAGAGTTAAAAAATTTGAATACATTATCAACAAAAATGAGTTGGCATGAGGTTGGAATCGCAAGGAAATTGTGATTTTTCATCTTTTTAGTATTGACTTGAAATTTTATTGATTACTTGCCATAAACTTGTTAAGAAGTTAAAATCTTAGCAAGGTTAGGTATTGTACCAAAAGAAATTTGGATTAACAATTATGAACTTAGAGTCAGCTATTTCAAGAGATGAACTTGTAAAATACTATGAACAAAACACAAACTTTTAAGACATGAAGAACATACTAAAAAATATTTTCTAATAAAAAAATTTGTAAAACATCTCTTTAAAAATATTATATAAAATGAAATATTTTGACAAAAGTTATAAACTTGTTAACATGAAAAATGCATTTTCATGCACCAATCATCATGCTATCAATTGGATTTTAGGTGGCTTCTACCAAGGTAAGTTGATCAAGCTCCTCCTAGGTAGGGATAGTAAAAATATTTATCGGATTGGAACTCTATGGATATTTTCTTCATGTGATTTACCCTGAATCAGATCAAAACATATTATTTTTTGATCGGATCGGATCAAGATTCATATATAAGATTAACATATCAGATTAAATTATAACATATCTAGCCAAATTGGATCTATTTGTGGATCAATCAAAATCTATGTCTTCTAATATTTATTATAAATTATATTATTTTTAATTTATCATAATTTATTTAAAATAAGTAAAAAAAATTCTAAAAAAATAATAAAATGTTTTCCGGCCATATATAATGTCCTCTTATTGTTTTGTTTAATTTTAATTTATCAATCTAAAATATGTAATGCACCACATCAAATAATGTTTGTCTTTGAAAAAAATGAAATAGAAAATTAAAACAATTCAGATAGAGTCATGGAAATCCATTGATCCATGGATCAATACATGATTCAATCCATCTTATTAATGGATCAAAACATATTAGATCAGACTAAATTTTTTGAATAATGGATCAGATTGGATTGAATTTGATCCATTTGTATTTATAAAAGGTTGAAAATACACGAATCACTTATAATAAGTGATAACTATACTCCTAAAGTCAATCTCAAGAGGAACTGCAGTGGCTTTAGATAATTCTTCAATTTTCTTAAGAACTCAAACAAATATAAAAATAAAACTTAAACATTTTATCACAATGGTTTGGTTTTGAAAATCCTAAATTAATGTCAACTAATTAAAATAACTAAATGTAGATTCGAATCTAATAAAATGAAGGCAAATATACAATTAATAATAAATGTAGAATTAATGGGATGTTTAACTAGTTAACCATGATTGTTTATAAATATTTAGGTTAATTATTGTATAAATTTTTGAAAATAAAAAATGAATGTTGGAATCATTATTCATTGTTAATCAAACAAATCAATGGCCTAAAGTTGGGATGTTTAAGTGATTGATTAAATTATGCCTAATGTCTAATGAAATAACAAAACATTTAACCAATGCTCTTAATTAAGCTACCAATTTAAACTCTTATTCAAGTGGTCCAAATTAGATATAGATGATGTGTCTGAAACCTACTTCTCATATTTTAAATATATTATGAAGAATAAATAGCTAATAAACTATTAATAAATAAATCTTGTAAAAAATCTTGACATAAGAAACAATTTTTATTTATTTAATTATAAATATGTTCACCTAAATAATCTATACAAATATGGAAACAAAGCTAAACTTCTATTGTAAAAATAAGCTAGACATGCTTAAATTAAAATCCATGATCAGTAGTTTAAATTCCAAATTCATTCAAAAAGTTACAAAAATATTAATATGAAAATAAAATAATACAAATCAGATCTAAATAATAACAATTGATGGATGATGTGTTTGCTCCAAAATTATGATCTTCATCTTCAAAGTGTTCCTGAATTCATAAAAATCTTTTTTTCTTTTCTTGATCTGGAAAATCTCCAAAATGTTAGCTATGATTTGTTCTTATCTAATCTATATTGTGCATAAGAAATTAAAAATAACACTAACCTATATGAACAGTATGGTAGGTAAAATGTAAATGAAAAGCTATTTGACCTAATAAATAAAAGGGTCTATTTATAAGAAAATTGTGTAAGGAGTGCTCAAAGTTAAAAATTATGTATGCATGCCATGTCACCATTTTATTTCCACAGTGGCATGGAGTTCAATACTCTTTGCACAAGACATCCTAAGAAGGCCTTATCCTGATGCACTATTTTTCATGTCACGACACAAATTAATGCTTAACTTTCCCAATAAATATTCCAAAGTGTGCATTGTGGCAAACAATTTTTTTCATCGCAACATGTTTTGTTTTTCTTGAATTTTACCTTCTACCCCTTACAAATTGGTTTATTCTTGATGTAAGGCTTACATGCCTTAGTTTTTTAAGCTCTTAGGAGTACTCAAGTGTTATGTCTTCGTGTGTTGATACGTTTATCTATTTTTGAAGTTTAAACGTATTTGAAATACAATACAACACACCTGTGATTTTGAACAGATAGATTTGCATAAATAATAACATAAACATGTTATAATTAATCATATTTATTTCAATTTAGTACAATATAATCATGGACTATGAGTGCTTTTCAAGCAATTATCACAACCACTTCTTAGATTTTTGCTAGCATCTAGCAAGTAAAGTTATCTAAAAACTTAAAACAAAAATAAATCAATTAAATTGTACTGACCGGAATCATTTTTATAGATTAATATGGGTGCATTTAGCATATACAACAAACCTTTAAACCCCTAGGTAGAACTAGTATTCGTGTTAAATTGTTTTAAGGGTTTTTATTGATGATACCTACAAACTTCCCAATAAGCAAAAATTAAAACTAAAAAAAATTGACATGGAAGAATAAAAAGTAAAACTAAAAGAATAACAAAATCAAAAAAATTCTCATGCTTTAGTTTCTTTTCACTTCATAATCAAAATCTCAACCACAAGTTCATTCAATATTCCAAAACATCAAGATTCCTTATGTAAATCAGTTACACATCATAAATTCATGCTCCATTACTAGAACATATTAACATTGACTCATCCAATCCTAGTCTTAAGAATCCAAATTCACTTGGACTCTATTCGTCATAAGATATACTATTAATTTCACATTGATCCTATGGGTTCAAGTGCTCAACAAAGCATATATACGAATAGAAGTTTTTTAAAGAATAAAGAAAAAAGGTTCGCATATGTTTATGAACAAAAAAGGCTCAAATGTGTAACATAGATCTCATGAAAGGAATCAAATGCTAGGATTATGAAAATATCATATTACTAGTTTCATATTTAGATCAAAATCATTAAGCAAAAATATCAAGTATGTGCCTCAAGATGAATGACAATGCTTTTCACTTCAAGGGGAGATTATTTCCTACTATTTGTAATAACCATCTCACTATTTTTAAGAACTTGGGATCATATTACTTAGTTGCACTATTTTTTCTCTTTTTTTAATTCTTCTATTTCATTCCTTCTTTCTCTTTTTTAGAAAATGGACCCATATACAAATATGTGTTCTGGTGAGTGGCTATTTTGACTCTTTTTTAAGAGAACCCTATATATATCTTTTATTGATGTTGTTGTTGTTGTTGTTGCTATTATTATTAGAAGTCAAGCATAAATAAAGATAGGCATAGATTTTTAATTTATACTCAAATCATTTACTCTATGCAATGAAATTAAGTACATGTTTTTTCATCAGATATTTAAAATCCTAACATACAAGATAAAACTTATAGAGATCATCTAACAATTTGAAATAATAAGAAAAGTGTTTAAAGGAGTAAAAAAAATATTATCACTCAAAATTAGATGATATAGGCTAAAAGATCTCACAATATAGTCTCCACTATTTGATTCTTAAATACCAATTTTGATATATCTCAATCTCAACATCCAAGCATGAAATATAAATTATGAATAGAAGTGATTTATACAATGATCCATAAACATGTTTAAGATATCAAATGAACAAAACAAAGACTCAATTAATCATTTTAAAATAACTAAAAGTATGATAATTTTGTATCAATTTTTTTAAGTGGACCTAAATGTCTCAAACTAAACTAAACAATAGCGAACAAATATTTAATAAAAATTTAAAATACATAATATCATAAGCAACTTTTCCTCCACCTTTAACCTAGAATATATATTGTTCTCAATGTTTCAAATATAAATTAAAGAAAAGGAGAAAAAGAAAAGCAAAGTTACCCATTTTTATTGGCTCAATCTGATTAAGTTGGTGATGTAGTTACTCATGTTGCATACATCTTCTAACTCGGTTATATTACACAGAGAGAATTACTGTGTACTTCTTATAAATCATGTATTATCAAAATGTTATGAAATTAGCAATTCTAAATATCTTAAACATTGCTCACAATAACAAGAAATAAAAATAAAATAAAATAAAGTACATCAAATGTAAAAAAAAAATAAACATAAGAAACATATAAACAAAAGTTCATAAAAATAAAGTTGGAACAAAGGTTGGAGGAGCTTATTCCTCGAAGTCATCCAATTCTTCTTCATATCTATGTGTGGATTCAGATGGTCTATAAAAAAATCATATTTAGGATTCTTTGGTACTCTCACTCAACTAAAATCAATTCCTTTATGAGAGAGATGTATAACCTTTGCATCTTTTAGATAGATTGCATATATTCAACCTGAAAAAGTAGCTACCCACTTATATATTTTGATTATTAGGTATGGTAATCTTAAATATAACTGTTAGATAATTGACCTCTTCTTGCAACTGCAGAACTTCATCTTTTATGGAATTTTTTGAAGAAAAGGTATGCCTTTTATCCCAGGTGCCTTTTATCTCGTATATGAGTTCACTTATGCAGTTCGGTATTAATAATTCACCAAGTTGTAGTAGAGCCTCACCTTTGGGATAACCCTAACTTTAGCACAAAGAGATGTAATGAGTCGGAGGAAGAAATAACTAAAACGATGATTATTTGAGGAAAATCTTATTCTTTGGTTAATTATTGCCCCAATATCCATAATTTTGGTGGATGTTATGGCGAAGAGTAATATAGCCCACTCTTTTTCTATAGTATTGTAATGTGTGATAGCATAAGTCTAGCACAAATGAACTATTGCTAAATATGGGATACCTTGGTTAATTACTTGGCTTTAAAAGATTTGTGTCTCCCATTGGTAATATTCCATTCAACCCCCTCTATAGTTGGGACTTCCATCACTTCTTCCTAATTCATATTATCCAAATAATTTTCATATTCACCTCAATGCCAACATCTCCTAATCAATAAAAATCATTTATATCAGATGGGCCAAATGGGATAAGCACACTCCCTACCATAACCTTATTGTATATTGTATCAGAAACACTAGCGTAAATTCCCAAACTATTGACTCAATAGCGGTGTCTCAGTTCTTAACGAACCATTTCCATTATAGTACCATTATTTTATTAGTAATTTCCTGAAATGGATATTGCTCAAAATTCATTCCTGATTCTACAATAAAAAATTTATTAATCTCAATGGCTTTGTCAAACCTTAGTTTAGCTTATGGACTAATACTTTTAGCTCTATTATATTCTATTGGAACTTCCTTATCCTTTCATTTATCACTATTATTTCTTTAATGAGCCATTTATATAAGTTCTTAAAAATGAAATAACCACAAATTTCCATAAAATATTCAAAAAACAATTATGTTCACTCTCTCTTGACCAATTTAGAGTTATTTTCTCTTAAATCCAAAATTTGAGAAAATAACTCTTAGTAATTATTGAATGTTCTATTTATTAACTTCTGATTTCATGCACACCCATTTGAAGAAGATGAAGATATTATGGAATACCCCTTTAAAGATGAAAACTTGATGAACATGATGAAGATTTGAAAAAAACTTTCAAAGATGGCTTGAAAACACTTGAGGGTGAAGAGTATAAGAATAACTTTGAAATATTTGGAGAAAAATATGTAATTTTTAGGTGGGATTTGGTATTTGGGGAGTGGAAAAATAGGGTTTGTAGAAGACGAAGAAGAAGAAGAGATAAAGTAAGTTGGATCTAGCTAGTAGGCATTTTCTAGGATTTTTAGTGTAAAAATTCATTGTAGGCAATGGTGCACTTTGTTTCATGATAAGATGCGAAAAGAAAAATGACCCAAGGTAAACGACCTATGGCCAGTGTGGTACAACACACATAAATTTCATGCCATAGTGCAAAGACATTTTCTTTAGCCCATTTTTCTCCCAAGAGCTCTATGCCACAACTCAATAAAAGCCATGTTATAACCCAGTTTAAATTTTTTTAAAGAAATTTAAATGAAATTAACATAATACTAACTAATAAATTAAAAATAAGTACTAACCAATCATAATAAGAAAAAAATAACAATTAAAATAAAAGCAACTATAGCTAATAAATACAAACAAAAGAAAGGAGTTTAATGGGTTACCACCCATTTAGAGCTTAGTTTAATGTCTTAGCAAGACAATGCTTGGGAGAACTAGCATTCATAGAATTTAATATACTCAATGTCCCTCTTATCATTGATTTTATTGTCAATTTTGACATAATAACTGCTCTTTTGCTTGCTTTAAGAAGTGTTCAACTAGTTGTTCCACTTGTACTTCTACCCACTTCACAGATGCCTCCAAAAAATCCAACCTTTGATTGTTTTTTACTTGATTGTCTTTTCTAACTTGAATGAAAGCATTCAAGTTATCCTATAAAGTTGGTTTATTTGGAGGATTTTGTGGCATTTTTTCGGGTGGTATTACTAGTTTTGTTGGTTTGAATTCTGGGTATAAGGTGGGTTGTTTTCCCTCCACGAGAAATTAGGAAGATTTCTCAACCCTTGGATATAAGTGTTTTCATAAGGGTTATACCTAGGTCTAGATTGATATCTCTCCATTTCATTCACTTGTTCAGGTCCTACAATTTCTTCTCTTTGATAAGGACATGTATTAGAACCATGCCCAAAATTACTACACACTCCACATACTACTCTATTTAGAGTGTTCTGAGTAGCAAGAAATGTAACTTTATTAGTCAATTGTACAAGTTCCATAGATATTTTAGTACCATATTATATCTCATAAAATTTGGCTCTTCTCACTCTTTCCACTCTTTTGTTATGAATTACTACCCAGCATTTCAAAGAGATCATAAGTCTCTAAGGTAGTTCTTTCTCCGATAGCACCACTTGTAATATTATCAGCAATGAATTGACATTGTTGTGTCAATCTATTATAAAAGAATTGGTTTTGATACTATAGTGGGTAGCTATGGTATAGGCATTGAGTGAGAAAAAGTTTGAATCTATCCTAAATTTCATGGAATGGTTCTCTTTCCATTTGAGAGAATGTTGCAATTTTTTTTCTCAAATTGGAACTCTTTCAATAGGAGTAATATTTTCTCATAAATTTATTATAGATTCCCTCCCAAGCTATCATGGATCCTGGTGGGAGAGTCATTAGCCAAGCCTTGGCCCTATCGTTACAATTGTTTGAGAAACACTTCATTTTCGGTTAATCCTCATTAAGTCCATTTAAGAGTTTGGACAGTCGAGTATAAATCTCCAATGAAAAACAGAGAATCTTCATTAGGGATTTCCTATAAAGATAGTAGCATTGAATAATGAATTTGTTTCACCTCATAATTCCTAGCTGCATCAGCCAACTATATAAAAAGAGTACCACTGCCAATTATTAGGCTTGCATACTCTTTCATTAGAACTTGCCAAGGTAAAGTTTCTTCCATATCTAATGGTTCTATTGTAGGCTCAAGAAAAGGCTCTTATTTTTCAATATCCAACCATTTTAAATGCTCTTTAGATATGTTTATATTATGTATGAAGTGTTCAAGTGGATTCTTAAGCACCTGAAAATAACTAATAAAATAATAAAAATAAATAAACAACTAAAGAAATAAACAAAAATAAGTAAGAAATAAAAAAAATTAAAAAAATCTAAACAAACCACAAATATTCACACAAAAAAAATGAAATTAATGAATATTAACAAATAGATTTTAAAATTTTTGATAATAATAATCTAAAACAATATTTCCTCGACAACAATAACAAAAATTGATACATAAATTTTGTAATTATAAAATGCTCGCAAGTGCATGAATCATTTATAGTATGAGATAAGTATACCTCTAAGATTAGTCTCAAGAGAAATTGTATTGTTTTTAGATAATTCTCCAATTTGCTAAAAAAACTTAAACAAATATTAAAAAAAAAAATTCTATCACAATGGTTTGATTTTGAAAATACTAAATTAATGTCAAGTAATTAAAATGACTAAATATAGACTTGTCTAAACAAAGTCAAGATAGATATAAAATTAATTCAATGGAGAATTAATGAAATGTTTAGCTAATTAACTATGCTTGTTAAAAAATATTTAGGTAATTAAAGAATAAATTCATATTATTGATTTTTTAAAATATAAAAAAGCCTTCGATCATGATGTTTAACTGATTGGTTAAATTATGTCTAATGCCTAAGGAAATAACAAACCATTTAACTCAATATTCTCAGTCAAGTCACCAATTTAAAATCTTATTCAAGCTATCCAAATTAGATCTAAATTGTGTATCTGAAATGTAATTCTCAAATTTTAAATCGATTATGAAGAATAAATAGCTAATAAATTATTCATAAATAACTCTTGTAATAAATCATGAAATAATAAATAATCTTTATTTATTTAATTATAAAAATGTTCATCTAAAAAATATATATAAATAAGGAAACAAAGATAAATTTTCATTGTAAAAATATGTAATACATGCCTAAATTAAAAGTGATCATAAACAGTTTAAATAGCATTCATTCAAGAAAATACAAAAGATTAATGTGAAAATAAAATAATACAAACAACATCTAAATATTAAAAATTGATGGATGATATGTCTTGCTCTAAAATTGTGACCTTTAAAATGTTTTTAAATTCTCAGCAATTCTTTTCTTGATTAGGAATATCTTCCAAATTTTACCTATGATTTATTCTTGTCTAATCTACATTATGCATAAGAAAATAAAAATAACTCTTACCTAAGTAAACATAATGATTGGTGAAGTGCATATGAAAACCTATCGACCTAATAAACAAAATGGTATATTTGTAAGAAAAACTGTGTACAAAGGGCTCCGAGCCAAAATTTATGTACGCATGCCATGACACCACTATACCACCACTAGGGCATTGAGTTACATCAACCTCTCACATGAAAACCCGAGAAGGCTTCACCATGACACACTATTGTTCACTTCGTGGTAGGAAATGTTCAACTTTTCCAATAAATCTTCCCAAGAGGTGTGCATCATGGCACACAAACTCCTTCGCTATGGCACACTTTGTTTGTCTTGAATTTTGCCTTTGTATCCCTTAAAAATTGGTTCATTCTTAATGTAAGGATTACATGCCTTAGTATTTTAAGTTCTTAGGGTGCTATTTGAGGGCTCAAGTGTTGTGTCTTCATATGTTGGCATGCTTATCTATTTTGAAGCTTAAAAACACCTTGAAATACAACAAAGCATACCTATGATTCTGAATAGATAGTGACCTATAATCAATCCTACTTATTTCAATTTAGCATAATAAATCACAAAACATGAGTACTTTTCAAGCACTTATCATGTGGGTGGCTTTATAAGCTAATAGGATGAGGAGTCTTGTCTCCTCAAGTGGGTCAGGGATAGGAACATGCTCCATTTATAGATCTAGCTTTGGTATTTGTGCACCAAGTGCTTCCATGTTAGGGGTGGTTATGATACAACTTCTTTTGGTCTAGTTGATGTCTAGGTAGTCTCTAGGGCCTCGTTGGGTTGGATTTGATCTTCCACAACATGGATAGTTGAATATGGATCCAAAGAGGCATGTTGGCCATGCCCTTGTTGCATGGCTACAATCTCCTAGTGTGTGATTTGAGCAAATGTGTTCTCTTGGGTATCATGCAGCTTTTGTTCATCAAGAAAAGAGATTGCCGCATATACATGTTGAAGACACATGCCCAAGATTCATAGTATCAATGTTTCTTTACAGTTGTATTTTGATGATGAACACGAAGAAACTGGCAAAGAACACAAAGAATTCCATGAATGTTCTTCATCAGTTGTTAGGTCAAATCGATTAGCACATCATATGTATTTCCTAGATAAGGTGCCCAATTCTTGTTCCAAGGTAATTATGCTAAACTTTGGGCTATAATAAAAAAATATTAAGAAGGATTGATTAAGGAAGTGTCAAAACCACTCCGATATTGGCTTAGTCAACTTTTTGTAGTTAGAAAAATTGAAATAGTATATCTTATAATTGATCTTATGAGGTTATTTATAGGAATGAAAAATAGGGTAAATCAAATCAAAGAAGATATTTTGATATCACATATTATATGAGAATATTATATGAGATTAAGCATAAATAAATAAACATTATATATACTTTTTATTTAAGTTATATAAATGAGAATATTTCATGAATATTTTTTTTTTCCTTTTATACTCATATTTATCTACTAAGTGGGCATTCATGTGCACTATTTTACACTAATAATATCTATAATGACCTCGCAATGATGATAAGGACTAATAGGAGGATGCCATGCGTGCCTAATAATGATCCATTTTTAAATTTCATTGAAGTTTAAACCTAAACTTTTAATTTAAGTGACAATTAATTATCCAAGTACATGTACTTATAGATGTTATAATTTGTTTTATAAAAGTAAGTAAAAAATGATCATAAAACATGAGCAAAGTAAAAATATAAAAAAATGAGAGTGAGTACAATTCTTTAATTTAAAAATATACATCCTCAAAATAAAATAACAATATGCATGTCATTTTAATAAAATATTAAAAATATTCTTTAGGTTGTCATGAATATTATAATTCTTACACTAAAATATGTTATAATAAAATTATAAAGATTATGCAAGTAAAATAAAATACTACCAAAGTAGTTAATGCGATTTTTTAATTCATACAATTTATCAATTATGAAAGAGTGCTAACAAAACTATTTATCAATCAATCATAAATATGAAGAGTCCACGTACTAGTAGGAGTCATAAATGGGAAAATAGAGGGAATAAAAAAAAGGAAGGATGAATGATTTTTTTTTTTACTTTTTTAGTGAAAAAATTTAGGTGACAAGTGAGTAGGTGCACTGGGACATCCTTATTAGGTTGACACATCCATAGTATCCTTATTATCTAGTCTCTCAACTAATAGTATTATTAAATAGAGAAAAGATAAACAAATTAACTCTCATCAAAACCTTTAATTAGGCTTTTGATTAGCCTCCAAATAAATAAAAGGGCTAATAAATAGTGAGGTATTTCACCACCAAGTCACAATACAAATACTATGAGCCTAGAGTCTATACTCTAAACTACAACATTGCCTTCTCTATATATATGAGAATAGTGAAACTTTATGCAAGAAAATTTCTTTAAGTAGTCAATCCAAGAAAAATACCATCTTCATAGCACTAAAAGTGATCAAATTTGAAAAAGACTAATGACATAAACAGAGTCTGACTCCAACTAAAGTTTTTGCCACCCAAAAGTCATAGAATACATCCCTACATAAATTTTCACCACTAGTTCTATCTTAAAAATCATATGAGAAAGAAAATGGAATACAAAAACATCCCTTAACGAAGGATCCTAATGTTAAAAAAATACCTACCTAACCAGATAAAATTGGTGACCCAAAAGCAATACCATATATATTAGCTTTAATCTATTACCAAGGTGTTGCCCTCAAAGTTACCTCTACAATTCATGGATCTCGTTGTAGGATACCTTACACCTGTATATATTTCACATGGATCCATGCAATAAAAGTCCCACCTTTCAAATAAACTGCTAAACTATGGTAAATGCAGAGCTTATAGTAGTCTATATGCCCTTAAATTGATAATCATTTACGACTGTCCATATCACCTAGATGACTACAATATTCCCTACTTTTCATAAGTTACAAAGCTATGACCCAAATTCAATTATTATTGCGCTTGTCCATAAATTAAGGATGGAAAAATCTATGTGAGAATCCTACCATAAAAGGAGCATAAGAGGTCATAGATTGCACCGACAAAATGACAACCCAAGAAAATGTGAGAGATATTTTTTTCTAATATACCACACAAGGTGAATCTTAAAGGGAAGAAATATCCTCTACTATTTTCTTGGAAATCAGTGGGAATGTTTTTCTCTATAGCACGTCAGATTAAGATAGACCATAATGATGGTATGAAAGAGGCCTAGATAGCCATGCCTTAACTCTTGAATTCCCCAACCACACATAGGGAATACCCCTACATTTATACTAAAGAACTATCCTCATTATTTATTATATGAGGGCCCTATAAAGAGTGTTTATCTTATATCCTAAAAGCAAGGGCTAATTGATTTGGCCCATCAAATATGTTTCGTTACATATTTCTAGCCTTTATTTTTGTATACATGCACCAAGTTTAGCTACCAAGATGAAGGATGGTAGTGGAATAGTGAGAGGAAGTGAGGTAAACCCTGGTGCAATGAGAGGAGTCACGGCTGTAAATTAGCTGATTTAAAATTGGAGGGAAAGTTATCTACATAAGGGGATATGGCGATGCCATCAATGTCATGATGAGCAATGCTTACTACAATGGTTGGTGCAAGAGCTATTCGTAGAGTCATTATAATAGTTGAGTCAAAGGGTAAGTTGAGAGAAGAAGAGGTTGTAAGTATGGGTAGACTTGGAAGGTTTTTCTATAGTAAGAAGTAAATACCCAAGATGTGAAGTGTAGTGAAATCATTACTTAACGGGATCTCATTAATGATAGTGGTTACTTTTGGCCTGTAAACTTGTGGGTAGGTTTGCAACTGAGGTGTAGTTAATTATGTCTCTTTGGATTTTTCCATTGAAGCAACATCATTTTTTCTACATTTATAAGCAGCATGGCCCTTAGTGGAGCACAATCTACAAATGTTTGGGACATTTTCATAGTATAGTTTTATGAAAATCTTTAGTTAACCAACTTCAACCATAACCTACTCATCAAGTTAACGAGCAATCTATATGATTGATCCATCCCACCATTGAGGGTGGCATTGTCAATTTAAAGGAACTCTAATGGCACATGCAATTTATGCTAGAATTTTTTTATCCCAAAATTTCTACGTCAAGTTGTAAAAGGGACCTAAACATAGGAAATGGTAGCTTTTTTATTATGGGGGGGGGGGGGGGGGGGGGGGTTTGAAATTTCTTCTCTAGGGTTGAACTCGAAAAAATTATTACTTAATTGGAAAATTAGCTCGAACAATTTAGGGCAATAAGTTTCCAAATGAAAGGTAAATTCCATAATGAGGTCAGTTGGGTTTTTAGTTTGCCTTAGTACTCCAAAGCTTCTCTGCTTTAGATAGAAATTAGCCGACAATTAGAGGAAATTTGCATAAATCAAGGAAAGATTGATAGACTTAGAGATCCATGGTAGCACATGCCATATCACCATTCTTTCAGGAGGTATCCCACATGATTCAATAAAAATGTTTGTGGAGTTATCACCAATAACTTGGGCATAATTCATCAAGGGTTTTTTTTAACAAATGTAGGTCTAAAAAAATCTGCATATATGACCCGGATAGTCCCATGTAATAGGATTAGGGTTTTCCATGGTGAGGAGGTAAAGCCTAAATCATAAAAATATTGCACATCTTTTGGCAGTGTAGCCCTAAATGTATTAAATATAGGCTAATGTACAACAGGAAAAGAGCAACAAACTGTAGAAAAAAGAGATATTAGGTGGAGTGAAGCTGATTAGGTTCACAGTTTTCAATTTTATCTCACCGCTCTTGACATCCACGTTATCGGACATTATCTTTCAAAAAGGAACAAAGCTGGTTGTACTTTGAAATCTACTCTCCTCTGCATGAAGCAACTACATTGTTCTAATCCATGGTATAAAAGGAACAAACCAAAATTTAATGAAGCGAAGCCCAAAATTGATATGTTATTCTTGCAAGGATACAACCTCCCTGAACAATACCAAGAACTGATAACTTTATTAGATCAGAAAAAGGAATACTCATATATCATAGAAACTTCAATATTTACTTTAAAATATAATATATTGATATTAAGAATGAATATTAATATAGATGATTCAATTTGGTATCAAATGATGCAATAAGTGTCCATATTTTTATATACTTTTGTTAAAATATTATTGCCTATTTGTAGGACAATACTTAAAATATCACTAGAGAATTAAACTCATATATGATGTTTGTTATTTGTTGAATAATTAACCTTAATTTAAAGAGAAAATTATGAAGTAAATTAAGAAAGAAATTAAGGCTTAATTCAAGAAACAATTCAAGGAACCTTTTGATATTCAATGAGTGAATTTTCCTATAAATAGATATATAATTGTAATGAATTTATCAATCAAATGTTCATTCTAATTGAGAAAAAAACTTTAGTGAGAGAAAATTAAAAACAATTTTCTTAGGTGTAATTAGGTTGTGAGTTGTGACTGTTGTAAACACCTTGTATAATTTCTTCCATTTTCAGTAAAAAGATCTACAGTAGGTCTAAAGACGTAAACAAGATTGACCGAACTCTGTTATTAAAATTATGTGTTATTTTGTCTATTTTACTTTCTCATAAATCTGGTTTGTCTGTAATTTGTGTAAGTTTTTTAACATTATTAACCAAAATCTTCAATCTAACTTTGTTATTCTCATTACATGTATTACTAATTAGGTGTTATCATGTCATTGATTTAAGTAAATAAGTAATTAAAAAAATATGAAGATAAATAAAAAATAATTAGTTATAATTGTTCTGTTAGTGCAGTTAATTTTTACCGATGGGGTCGGAACCATGGTAAAAGCCCAAATTTTTAATGATGATAAATGAATTTGTTCTGTTAGTGCAGTTAATATTTTCCGATGGGGTCGGAACCATGGTAAAAGTCCAAATTTGTAATGATGAAGAAAATGCTTTGTGATGTAGTTTAAATGATTACGCTTCTCATTCCATTAAATACCGAAATTCAATTATTTTACAATTTAAATAAATGTCTTATATATTTACTCATAAACTCAATCATTCTTAGTTAAAAAAAAAATTATTCTCACTACTAAATGAGAAATTTTATTGAGAAAATATGATATTATAATTAAAAATATATTTGATTTTAATTATTTAATAATAATTAAAATAAATAACTTCATTATATCTCATATATTTAACTAATTTTAATATATATTATAAAATATTTTTATTTTTGACAAATTTGATGAATTTGGAATATAAAATATATAATTAAACATTTTTTTCACTTTTAGCAAAAAGTAAATTTTTTTCGTTTGTGAAAATACCAATTTCCACGAATATTTCTAAACTTCGATAGAAAATTCAAAATTTCAAACATACCCAGCAATCAATCCCGCTAGTTACCATGAGCTATTGATGGAGCTTAATTAATAAAGTTTTGAACTTTTCAAGAAATAACAAAATCATCATGAATCAAAGATTTAATAATATTTTTGAATAACTAATTGTAAAAAAAGTAGAATGATCCAAATAAAATTTACTCCAAGAGCTAAGAATATTCTTATCAGAATCTTGGATAGTTATAACCACTATAAGTTTTGAGGTAATGATAGCAATATAAAAATTAATTTTAACCGCATCATTGGTAGGTTTTTTCTAGATGGAAGGAGTAGGCAAGGAGCAATCAGAATTAGTTTGTTGATTAATTTGTAGGATAGAATGATAAGAATTAATAGTAAGCTTCAATTCAAAGAATCTTGTGTTTAACTTTGAAATAATCATAATAAGATTTGTGATTTTTACATTGAATAACATATCATTGCGAGATTTCTAAAGTTGTTATAAAGATATACAGACAACGAAGACAAAATTAGAATGAGATAATTCTAGATAATCAATAGTATTTGTCTTTAAAAATCTCATAAATAAACACATCAAAAGAAGAAATGTTTGTGAAGTTTGGATTAGTAGTATAAGTCCACTTAGCCTAGAAAGAAATAGTAAACTAATAGAAAACGAATAAATGTTAGAGTAGTTTCAAGTTAGGTATAATAGAAATGACAAGATATATCATTCAATTAAACTCTTGAGGAGATATTATATCTTATAGGTAAATAATCAAAAAGAAGTTTTCAACGAAAACTAATTATTTATGAATATATTTTTTAACTACTATAACTTCTTTGAGAATAAATATATGGTGAATGCTTTGAAATTAAACTTTAATAAGTAGCTTTAGTATTAAAAGGACCTTTAGAGACCCAAAATTGAGAATCTAAAGTATTGTCTACTAGTGGATGAAGTCTTGAAAGAAAAGAGCATATATCGAACCTCAAAATCTAGTATATAAGTTAAAAATCTCAACCATTAGAATCTAAAAGAAGAAGATCCTTTACCAAAACTAGAATGTTGTGTAAAAGATTCAAAGAAATTACAAGAGTGATATTTTAAATTTAAATACCATGGAAACAAAGGGTCATGCATGATATTAATTGAAGAACCATTTTCAATTTTAACATATTTTTAATATTAAATTAAATTGACAATTTTAATAAATATTACACATCCACAAATTACATAACTAAAATTAGAGGTGTAGTAACCTTTACCTCTTAGAAAATAACAACGATACTTTATGTGTTTGTATTTTTTGTCACAATAAGGTATAAAAATGCCATTTCACTTTAACAAAAATTAAATAAAAATATTATTTTTGTAATATAATTAAAGTTTGGAGTATCCTTGATTTAATATAAAATATAAAATATAAAATTAGGTTATTTTTCTTATATTCAATAATCAATAATATTAAACTAAATAAGTATTTCAATTTTTCATTTTCTAATATAATGACACAAATTAAAAATAAACAAATGCACAAAAAATTAAAAATATATATAGAAGCTTACAAATTAGGGAAATAAATTGAAATATAAAGAGGGAAAGAATTATTCATTTATTTATTTCAAATCACCTAGGACAATGGAAACTCTTAATTTTTATTTTTAAAATTTTATAAGGATCAACTTTAATTAAAATATAAGCTTAAAGTGTATTGATATAAATATTTAAAAAACAAATTAATTTTAACATCTATTGTGACCTAATAATAAAGTTAAAAATTTAATTTATAAAAACTTAAAAGCTTTGAGATTAAATTATAAAAAATTAATATCAATTAATTAATTGACTTGGATTAATTATAATAACTTCTTCCGTTATTGTAAACACATATTCTATTTAATGAATGGAGTAAGAATCTTTTTTAATTATATTAAGTATATAACAAAATTTATTTTTTATAAGACATTATAAAAAATAAAAAATATTTCATCAATATAATTAATAATCTTATTAAGTTTCTCTTTAATAAATATAAACGATGAAAAGAGAAAATTTTGATAATGTATTATAATAACAAAAGTATTTTTAAGACATATATTAGTAAAGAGAGAAAAATGATATGAGTTAGGAAAGAAAAATCAAGAGCATTAAGTTAATTTTTAAAACTAATTTCTAATGTAAATAAACTCTTAATTTGTTATGTTCCTTATTTAGCTTAAATTTTAATTTTTAAACGCAACAAACTTAGTAAATAAATAAATGCATTTTACTTTGTCATTAATTCAATTTTAGAATACGTAAATAATTTAGCAAAAATATTGATACTATTATTTAGAGAATTATTTGTGATCATATATTTAACTTTAGTATCATTGGTAACATTTTTTAATATTTTTAATATTTATAAAAAAAATAAAAAATAGAAAACCACATTGGTATTCAAGATTTTTATTGATATATACACAGTAACTTTTAGTAATAATATCTTAAATGCTCATTAGGATTGATATATCTTAACTTATGTCCTTGAGGTTTATAAAATATTTAAAAAATTAAATTTTAATGGTGTTAATTTTTCATCTATTATTATTTAGAATACTATTCTTTGGTTTTGATACCAATTTTTGTGAATTAATACAATTTGTAATCAGGGGTTAATATTGACCTAATTGATGGTCTTTATCTATTTACGGAAGACAATAATTTGTCTAAAATACTTATTATTTTTTGGTATAAATTTAATTTTCTTCTATATTCATAACAATTTCATAGTATATTATTGATGAGTGCTCAAAAAGCACTAAAATATCCATGATTTTATGCACATTAATGGATAAGCGTTTGCATGTCATCTACTACGCTAGCAAAACACTCAATGATGCCCAAATGAATTACACCACCACTGAAAAGGAATTCTTGGCTATAGTATTCTCTTTAGACAAATTTCGGTCTTATTTAGTAGGATCTAAAGTGATTATGCATTCTGATCATGCTGCTTTAAGATACCTATTAAGTAAACCAAATGCCAAGCCAAGATTAATCAGGTGGGTCTTACTCTTACAAGAATTTGACCTAGAAATCAAGGATAAGAAAGGCAGTGAAAACTTAGTAGCTGACCATTTGTCTAGGTTGATTTCTGACTTCAATTCTCTTAAAGATGAGAGTAATGAAAATATAGTTGAAACCTTTCCTGATGAACAGTTATTTTTCATAGGTCCAAACCCATGGTATGCTGATATTGTAAACTATCTTGCCACTGGTGTTTTGCGACCTAACACTTCATATCAGGATAAGAAAAGGTTTTTTAAAACTATTAAGGACTATTTCTAGGATGACCCTTATTTATACAAGATTGGTCAAGATCAAGTCATCCGGAGATGTGTACTTGAAGAAGAACATAAGAGCATTCTGACTTTTTGTCATGAACTTCATTGTGGGGGTCATTTTGGAGGTGAAAAGACAGCCCGTAAGATATTACAGTCTGGATTCTTTTGGCCCACTCTTTTTAAAGATGCTCATATGTTTTGTGCACAATGTGATAGATGTCAAAGAACAGGAAACATAAGCAAAAGAGATGAAATGCCTTTGACATCTAGTTTAGTTGTTGAACTCTTTGATGTATGGGGGATTGACTTTATGGGTCCTTTTCCCCCATCTAATGGTTTTCAATACATTTTGGTTGCTGTGGATTATGTGTCCAAGTGGGTAGAAGCTATCCCCACCAAAACCAATGATGCTAATGTTGTTGTGAAATTCTTGAAATATTTCATATTCAGTAGGTTCGGAACGCCTAGAGCTATAATAAGTGATGGAGGTATCCATTTTTGTAACAAACTCTTTGATGGAGTACTAAACAAGTACAACATCACACATAAGGTAGCTACTCCATATCATCCTCAAACTTCCGGTTTAGTGGAAGTAAGTAATAGGCAAATTAAGGGAATATTGGAACGCACTGTGCGTCCTTCAAGGAAGGATTGGGCATTTAAGTTAAATGATGCCTTATGGGCATACCCCACCGCTTACAAAACACCTATTGGGATGAGCCCTTACCGGTTAATCTTTGGGAAAGCGTGCCACCTTCCAGTTGAACTTGAACACAAGGCTTACTGGGCAATTAAAGAGCTAAACATGGATTTAGATAAAAACAGGTGAAAAACGATTACTCCAGCTTCATGAGTTGGAAGAAATTAGGAATGAAGCTTATGAGAATGCCAAATTATACAAAGAGCGTACTAAGCGCTATCATGACAAGAGGCTAGTTCCTAAGACTTTTCACCTTGGAATGAAAGTTCTTTTATTTAACTCTCGTTTGAGATTTTTTCCAGGAAAGCTGAGATCAAGATGGGATGGACCATTCAAAATAGTTCAGGTATTTGAACATGGAGTGGTAGAACTATTGGACTCCAAGACACAAAAAACGTTCAAAGTTAATGGCCATCGTGTCAAGCCTTATTTAGAAGAACCAAACAACATTGCTGAAATAGATTGCATTTGGCTGAGTAATCCTTAGCACCAAAAAGATACGTCTTGCTAAGACGTTAAACTAAGCGCTGGATGGGAGGCAACCCATCATGTTAGGTAATTTTTTTTTGTTATTTGTTTTATTTACTTAATTTTATTGTTTATTTTAGTTTACTTGTATGTGAATAATTTTTAAAATTGTTAAAACTAAAATATTTGTTGAGATGTTAGAAGTTCACAGCGATCTGTCTGTATACACTTTAATGATGAATATGATAGATGCACCTGCATTTCTTCATTACTACTTACACATTCTCAAGAAATAGGTAATCTTTCTCCTCTTTTCTCTTTATCTTTAATTTGCAGTTGTTACATTGAGGACAATGTAAGTTCTAGGTTGGGGGTGGTGAAAAGTTACCATGCTTAATAAAAAAAAATATATAAAAAATTCTCACAAAAATTTATCATTTCTTTAAATCAAATTTAAGTAAATAGTTAAGTCTTTGGTACTGTTAGATTAATTTTTGAAAACATATCATGAAATATTTTGTAATTATTTTTGATAATTAGTTAGTTTTTGTCATAACTAGTATTTCTTGATAAAATGTGGAAATTATATTAAACCCAAAATCGGTGTTTATGAATTTTTTTTAGTGGAGACTACCCTTGTGAGATATAATTTGAGCCTAATTTCTTTTATTCAGAGTGAAATATATATTTTTTCTACTCCAAACACATTTCTTATTTATTCAAATTTTTAGACGATCTCTATAGGTATTAGCATTGAATGTATGAATTTTTTCTCATCATAATAGAGTATCATATATTTTTTTATTATTATTTTTGTTTAGATTAAACGATTTAAGTAGAAATTGATAGTATATGCTTATATCTCATTCATGCATGACTGCTACAAAAACAAAAAGACATATCTGGGGTTACCTAAACCAAGATCAAACAGAAAAGCCACAAAATTAATCACTCACCAAAATCCAAAAAAATGTACAATCTGTACATGGGTTGACTCTCTAAAATATACATATATTGAAAAAAAAATAGAGAGATAAAAAATATAGTATCATCTTCATACTATGACTCACATTCCCTACAAAGTTGTGAGTACAGGCTAATTACAAAAAAAAAAGATATAGGAAATAATTCCCTAAAAAGTCATTGCAATTTCTTCATTTGTAAAAAGCATATATCTTGAAATTCTTTCTTAATGAGTTTGATTTATGCATGAAAATAATTTTTATATATGATATCTTTATAATTTATACATTCGATTCCTTTCATGAGATCAATATCAAAATAACACTTTGAGCCTTTATTCTTTATACATATGCGAACATATTAGTTCATTTCTATACATCAACTCTTTCGCATATAAATTAGTATGAGTGTTTGAACCCATAGGATTCAATGCTTTGAGAGTATTGACTTGTGAGGAATAGAGTCGAAGCGAATTTTGATTCATGACACTGAAATTGGGTAAAATTAAATTGATACATTTTTGAAATGAAATATGAAAATGATTTTCGACTAATTATTATAATAAAATCATGATTGTTTAAAGAGATTAAAATAACTTATGCTTGAGATTTTAATTATGATCTTAAAAGAGATTAAAAAGTATGAGACATTTTTGTGATATGTTGTTTTCTTTTATTCTTAAATTAATTTTGTTGTAATTTTAGTTTTTGATTTGATTGTTTTTATTTTTACATTTAGTTCAATGTTTGTGGGTATCATTACTGAAAACCCTCACGAGACTCAAACTCGTCCACTAGGGCAACCTAGGGGTTTAAAGGCTTGTTGCATAGGCTAAATGCAACCGTTTCAATCCACGAAAGTGATTTAGGATAGTTTAATTTTTAGCTTTTATCGCTTCTCTTGCTAAGGGACTAGCAAGAAGCTGGTTGGGGGTTGTGATAAGTGCTCAAAAAGCACTAAAATAACCATGATTTTATGCACATTAATTGATTAAAAATATATATATTTATATGTTTTATCATATATTTATATAAATTTATCTTTTTCGGAATCACGGTTATTTTTATTGTTTTTCAGGTATTTTGGCTTAAAAATGCAACTTAAAAACTCAAAGAGGAATACTGGAAGCAATACATCACAAATATATTAATAAATAAATGGGGAAAGGTCAACAAATATGGAAAAATTGGACAAAATGTGTCAAAAAGGACAAAAATGTCAGAAAGGAGAAAATCGCGCCGCCGCGCCCCAGCGCCCAGCTCCGCCCCAAGCTGCGCGCGGAACTGGTCATCCGCGGTACTGTTCATCCGCGGCACTGTTCATCCGCGGTACTGTGCAGTCGTGGTACTGTTCATCCCCGGTACTGTGCAGCCGCGGTACTGTTCATCCCCAGTACTGTGCAGTCGCCCCCGTCATGCTGATGTCATCAAATGACGTCAGCAATCACTAATCCGCGTTTTTACATTTTTTTAACATTTTTTTCTCTCCATCCTCACCTATAAATACCCCCTTCCCTTCACTTCAAAACACACTTCTCTCTTCTTTCTTTCTCTCATTTTCTTAGTTTTTGAGTTTTTCTTAGTTTCTTTCTTAGTTTCTAAGTTTTTCTTAGTTTCCTTCTTAGTTTTTAGTTCAATTCTCTTAGTTTTAGTGTTCTTCTCTTTTTGAGAGGAACTTGTAATGTTTTTGTAATAATTTAGATTTTTGATTCAATAAATGGAAGTGCAAATTCCGTTTGGAGGTTTTCCAGCTACGGGAATAGCGTCGAAGTTCTGTAAGGATTTTATTTTCTTTACAGTTATTTTTATGCTTTATTCTTACATGTTATATTTAATTTATCTGTGGTTAAATTTAACTATGCTGGCTGTTTAGTAAATATGATGTAATAATGACGTTGTTATGCTTGCGAAATATTAAATAGGTAAAAATCTTTAAAATGAATTGATTTTGTTTTTATTCAAGATTTTATATTAAGAATGTTAGAGAGAAATATATTATTTTTCATTACAAACTTAAACCTGAAAATTAGATTTTAAGGTTTAGTTATCCGGTCTAATTTAGAGTAGTGCTCTTTTATTTGTTGGTACAATCGCCCGGTAGTTAGAGTGAAACTCTATTTCAAAAGTTTTTATAAGAATTATTATGTGAAAATGTATTGACAACATGTTTTCAATAATGATTTTAAAACTTGAAAGTTAGTACTCGGATAATTAAATTCTTATGTTTAATTTGGACACCTTGAATAATGTTTAAATTGTCTAACCCCACCAAAGGTGACATTTAAATGGTTCATTTTCAATCTCTTAGGAAAAGGAATTAATTTAATTAACCAAATTAGTTATCAACCCCACCCATAGGTGTTAATTGATTTGTTTAGTTAACAAAGAATATCTAACCCCACCAAAGGTGGTATTTATATAAAAAAAAGAGAATCAATAAAATATCAATTTATATCTTTAATAACCTAGATAATATGAGCAAGCATAATTAATTTAGTTATTATATCCATAAATACTCCGCTAATATAAATGATAAAATTTGCATGAATATTTATTGAATCTGTATATATGTTTATTTTTAGATAAATATTTATTGAATTTGTATTTATGTTTATTTTGATGTTATTAGATTATATTTAATTAATCTGTATATATGTTTATTTTATGTTATTAGATTAGGAACACTAAAACCAAACTATCGTGACAGGATGTTTAGGATTTAATTTCGTTTTTAAAAGTTTGAATAATAAATTAAAAACCACATACATTCCTTCCTTAGATCGACCTTGGGAGTATACTTATCATTTTCTTCGAAATGATTCGTGCACTTGCGAGAGTTTTATAAATATTAAAACCAAAGTATTGGCAAGAATCGGCGATGCCGGTTTTCGCTCATCAATTATGTTCTTTATTGTGTTATTTACTTAATTCTAATCCTGCATCTATTAATTATCTTTTAAAATTTAAAATTATTCTTTCATTTATTAAATCTAATAGTTCTAATTTATGTACTAATGATTCAATGATCATAAAGTATTATCTTGATAAACCATATGTGTTGAATGAATATTATTTTGTCTTATTCGTAGTATACAATACTACAAAATGGACTATTAAAGTCGGTTAAAAACTGACTTTAAATTAACTAACTTAAAATTTAAAGTCGGTTCACGCGAGTCGGTTCAACGCGTGAACCGACTTTACGTGTATTGATTTTTTTTATTCTCATTTTTCACTCTACTAACCTGTATTCAATATAACATAAAACAATCAAAATATAAATAATAATACAAATAATTAAAATTTTAAATATAATTAATTACTTAATAATTAAATTTATTACAAAAATAAATAATGTATATACAATACATATATATATATATATATATAACTTAAATTACAAATAAAATAATGTCGTGAAAGTGTAATTGGATTGTGCAAGAAAGCTTGGTTGGCTTAGAATCACCAACATAGTGATAAGAAAATTGGGCAAAAAGCAGATGATCCATATAACGATTAATTTCCCTACATACATGAACACGTAAACATCCATCAAACAAGCAGTCTAAACTTCAGAGACATACGAATGGAGAAATTAAATCATTATAAATATTACTATGGTGTTGTCCTATGTTAACAAAGTGTTCTATCCATTCTTCTTGTAAATCATCAAAAAGAGATTACCACATCGACATCCGAATGATATAATAATAACCTTATCCTTTCAAACTCATATTAGCACTTTATTAATCTTTTGTCTATAAATATGAAGTTATATGGAATCAAGCTGGTATTTTTAATGCTATAATGAGCTCTAAATATGAAATCAAGTGTAACTATGATTTGTTACTTGGCTTGTATGAGTTTTGGTGCCCTTAAACGTATGGAACAATTCTGTAATACGTTTATGGGCACCAAAACTCATACAAGCCAAGTAACAAAATATGAGTACACTTGATTTCATATTTAGAGCTCATTATAGCATTAAAAATACTAGTAGAGATTCCAGATGGCTTCATATATTATAGTCAAATGATTAATAAAGTGCTACCATGATGTTATCATAAGGAAAGTAGGCAAGAAAGATGAGATGAAGTTTAGGCAAAAATAGGTCCATAAAACAATGCATTCCCCTACATATAAACATCCATAAAAAACATCCATCAAACAAGGGACTTCAAATACAGGAATAGAGAAATTAAATCATTATAAAAATTATCGTTATGTTGTCATATGCTATTCAAGATCATCATAATCTTCTCCTGATTCTTCTTGTGATGATATAATTTGAACTATGTGTTCCAACCAAAGTACTAAATGTATTTAAAATCAAAATAAGAATAATGTTAAAATAACTCATATATGTTAAAATCAAGATTTTTCTATTTTCTATTAATGACATTAATTAAGCATATTAATTATATATCCAATCAATATATTTCAAGTATTATTATATATGAATTCCCTAATTATTAGAATATATACCAAAACATACATAATACAAAAAATTATCATTTAATCATTTTACAAGTGTATTACTTTTACTTAATAAAATATAATTATTTATATGTAAATAAATTTATCCACGTACGGTAAATACTATAGTCTTTCAAACCCACAACATCCAGATATTATTTCCATAGAAAATAAGTCAAACATATAATAACAAGTATAATACAAAACATATATAAATAAAAAATTTATACAAAAAATAAAGCAAATTGAGTAATAAGTGTGTAGGATTAATAGAAATATTTACAAGAGTAAATGAAGTGACTAAATGAAGGAAATGAAGGAAAAATGGGTGTTTTGTAAGTGAGAATAAGTGAGAAAATGAGTAAATTTTTTGAATATTTCGCTAAAAAAATAGGGGATTTGAAAGATAATATAGAGAGGAATATAATTTTGAAAATGGTGGTCGGAGGTGGCCAAAAAATAATAAAGAGTGGAGGAGGTGAGCTCAATTTTGACGTTTATTGTTGCTACACAAATTGAAAACGACGTTATGATGAAAAAGTGAGAAGAGAAATGGATTAATACATGTGGATAGCGTTGGTTGACGTGTTGAACCAATGCTACACACGTGGATAGCATCGGTTCTACTCGTCAACCGATGCTATCCACGTGTGTAGCGTCAGTTCACCACGTCAACTGACGCTACGTCGTACGTGTACTTTTTTATTTAAAAATGTAGTTTAAAATTGAAATTAATTATATAGTACAATATTTTTTTGGGTCCATTGTTATTTTATTTGATTTTAACTATAAACATGTACGTACATACATAAAATTAACTATCCAAACAAATACACAAAATTATATCATTTTAAAAACCAATTGACTAAAAAACTATTATACCTATATATATATATATATATCCAAATTAAATTTTAAAGAGTTCAAATAAAATATTAATAATTGACCAAAACAAATTGTACTATATACTTTCAATTTTGAATTGCATTTTTTAAATAAAGAAAATACACGTAGGACATAGCGTCGGTTCTATATCGAATCAACTTTAACTTCATTATAAATCAGTTTTTTCTCAAAATCGATTTTACATATCGACTTAAATACCCCTTTTTGTAGTAGTGATACAAACAGATTTCTCTTGTGTACATACAGTGTATTTATAATCTTCAAAGAAGTAGTATCCAAACATTAAGTTGTTGAATTCCGTTTTCTTCTATTTTTGACTCAAATAATTTTTTAATGTCCTTGAAATAGGATGGTCTATGATGCTTGTTATAACTTTAATATAATTTGTATAGATATCTAATAAGGTGTTAAATCTTTTACAATTTTCAAGACAAGTTTCATAATCTTAATCTTTAAAGTATTCATTTAAAGGATAGAGATAACCTTTGTCAAATATTTCTAATATAATTAGATTTTTATCTTTGATTTTATTTGGATTTATTAGTTGTTTATTTAAAAAAATAGTTTCAATTTTTCTATTTTATTGTATTATGTTTTGTTGTAAATAAATATTTAAACATTCAAAATTCTTAACTGGTTTCAGCTTTGCTCAAACCGTAATGTCCTCATCGTAATGATGAGCCTTCTACATCCGTACATAAATAGTGTCTAATAGTTGACTTACTAGATAAGAGTAATTGAACTCCGTTTTATTTATAAAATAATAATTATTACAACTTAAGCCAATTAAAAACCTTGAAGAGGTGCTTAACCGCTCATAATTATTGGGTATAACATTATTGGTTTTGAAATTTATAGATAGAGGGGTTTTCTATGCTAGAGTTTTTTGTGTGTTTCAGAGTAGAGAGCTTTGGATTTCTATGTTTTCGTTTGTCTTGAAATGAGAATAAAGGTTCCTTTTATAGCAAAAATAATTCATGTTTAATAGACTAAAATTATTATTTTATCCTTACTTTAATAATTTTTTTTTTACTTTAAGATAGCCACTACTTTTTTCATTGGCACATGTTGCCAATTGAGATGTGGGATCTACATCTTTATTTCCTTTGTCGTATTCTACCAACAGTTTCTTTCTTTATTTTTCTTTGTCATTTTCTATCGATGGTTCTTTTGATAATGTTGATGATGATGCATCTTCATCTTCTCTATCTTTGGTGAAGAGAATGCATCTGTGGTCTTTTGTGGCTTTTATGGCATAGAAGCAAAATACCTTCCTTATTTCTTGACCAATTTTCAGGTTGTTACAATTAAAATTGGTTTCGTATTTGGTAATTATTTTACCATCTTCTTCTGTTAGAGCCATACTACTATGGGAAATGATGATGACTTTACTAGTTGAATAATTTACTTTGATCTTAATAGAATTGTCAATCTTCTTGAGTTCATAGTAAATTTGGCCTAGCATTTGACCTCTTAGTACATAGAGTTCTTCTGTGTTGAATTCATTTTCTGGAAGTGCCCTTAGTTTGGGAACTTCTCTTTTTGTGTTGAAAATCCCTATCTTGATGAAGTGGTAAGGATTAATACATCCTTCCTTATTCTAGTCTATTAATGAACTGAAATATGTAAGATAAACAAGTTTTTCACCTGCTTTAATCTTTCTTCTGAAGTTCTTGATTACTCTTTTAAAATTATTTGGGAAATAATTTAACTCACTTATATTAATTCCTAGATATATATTTTCTATTAGTCTTGCATGGAAGGCTTTATACGCAAATATTGGATAAGCTCCTTCCAAAATATTGAATTTACTTCTTGCTAGAAATTCCTTATCTATGGAATAGAACTTCATATCTTAAGTATGTTCTTGGGTAGACTTTCTGGACAAGTTATAGAGACTCAATCATGAGTTTTTAATATTGGTCTTTCTCATATTCAATGATTGGATTATTTCTAGGAGATGTCTCCCTAAATAACACTGAATGTTTTACTATTTTTGATGTCTTTGAAGGAGATGCTTCTCTAAATAGCACTGGAGACCTTGCTATCTTTCCTAGATTTTTCAATCTTCTTGGAGCTATTGGTTGTGGTTGTAATGTTGAAGAATAATTTCTTACTACCTCCTCTAGAGTTATTATTTTTGGTGTTTTGCAGTTGGCATAACTACCTTCAACTTTTATTCTGTTGGTGAAGGCTCTATGAGTTACTCCACTAATTCCTAGAATAGATTTACTGGATTCTATCCAATTGTTATAAATTCCTAGTTTTTGGGCCATTATATACCACATAAACCTTTTTCTATTCTTCTTTTTCTTCCTCATCTTCCCAATTGAGCTTTATAGGTTCAGAAAGTTTTGTGAACTGTTAGGTTCTTCCTTTTATCTTTATAAGTATCACCTTGAACTTTTAATGAAGATTCTTCTTTTGATTTTTTGGTCTCTAGAGGTTGTTTTGAACAATTAAGTTCTTTTTTTTTCTTTCCTATCTCCATAAGATATTTCTTAAGATATAGCAATTTGAGTTATTCCTGTAGGATTTTTATCTCCTTTTCCTTTATCTTGATTTTGATATCATGATGTTCCATTCCTAAAAGCATAAAAATATTTAGAGATGCTAATTCTTTGGTAAGAGCATCTGTTAAGCTATTTTTATGGCCTGGAAGATGTTCAACTTCAAAATTGTAATGGTTAAACCATTGTTGCCATCTAACTAATCTTCCTTGTTTGTAATCACCTACAATATTAGTTCTTAAGAAATAACCAAAATTCTTGTTATTTGTTCTAATAGTGAATTTAGAGCTTATAACATATTTTGCAAATTTATTAATGGCTTTTTTGACAACTAAATATTCTTTTTTATTACTATGGTAATTTAATTCTAGACATTGGAAAAATCTTGATGTATATCTATAAAGATATTAATCTTTATCATCTACTCTTGCTTTAAGAAATGCTCCTCAATATTCTTGTGAAGCATTTGTCTCAATTATCATCTTATCATTTGGTCCTAGATGGTATAAAGTTGACAAATATTTTACCTTTGCTTTTACTCTATCCATATATAGAGTATCTTCTTCGATCCATTTCCATATATTATCTTTTTTTCAATTTTGTTTGTAATGGTTTTCTCATTTGTGCAAGTTGTTTTATGTATGCTTCTGTATATGTTAAACATCCTAAAAGTCTTTGTAAATGGTTTTTGTTTTTTAATTCACTAGGGAAACCGTGAATGTTATTTAGTATATAGGGTTGTAGATTATGTTTTTCATCTTCAATTTTCAACCGTAAGTTGACGTTTGGTTCACAGAATGGAATCGGAATCAGAATCGGAATGGAATGAAAACAATTTTGTTTGGTTTGACCATTGGATCAAAGAAAGAATCAGTATTACAGTGTTTGGTTTACAATTGGAATGAAATGGAAAAGACTGTATATTGCCTTAATACCCCTTATATTCAATAAATTTTAAATAATATCATTTAATTATTATTTTTTCATTAGACAAAACACATTATTGAAATCATTATTTTTCTAAATAATTATTTCTTAAAAAGAAAATATATTATTTTTCTAAATAGGGTTTGGAGTTTTGAGGTTTTGAGGTTTGAGATTTAGGATTTAGGGATTTAGTGTTTAGGGATTTAGGATTCGAGGTTTAGGGTTTAGGGTTATGTTTATGGGTAAAGGTTTAGGGTTAAAATTATTATTTTCTAAATAGGGTTGAGGGTTTTAGGATTTGGGATTGGAGATTTATGGTTTAGAGTTTAAGGTTTATGATTAAAATTATTATTTTTCTAAATATGGTTTAGGGTTTTGGATTATATTTGTGGGTTAAGGTTTAGGGTTAAAATTATTATTTTTCTAAATAGGATTTAGGGTTTTGGGATTTAGGGTTTAGGGTTTTGGGATTTGGGGTTTAGGGTTTTGGGATTTAAGGTTTTGGGTTTAGGGTTTAGGGTTTTGGGTTTTGGAATTTAGGGATTTAGGTTTTGGGATTTGAGATTTAGGGTTGGGGTAAAATTAAAAAAAATGAGATGGGAATGGAATCATGATTCCTAAAGGGGGAGAACAAAATTCCTTCTCCTTTAGGAATCGATTTCATTCCTGATTCATTTTTCAGCCCAACTAAACACACAAATGGAAGGAATCAATTCTGATTCCTTTCCATTCCTTCCAACCAAACATAACATAAATATTTATTTTTTGTTGAGCAAGTACTGCTTTCTTTTTTAGAGAGTAAAATGCCTTCTTTTGTATATTCTTGTAGAATATTGATAATATCTAAATAATGTTTATTTAATTCATTACTGAAAACTAAAATATCATCTATGTAAACACAATAAATATCTTGAAATTTTTGAAAATATTATCTGTATATCTTTGAAAAATACCTAGAGCTTGTTTTAATGCAAATGGTATAACTGTCCATTGAAGTTGTCCTTGAGGACAACTAAATGCCATTAGTTTTTGAAATTCTTGATCCAATCTTATTTTCCAAAATCCCCTTTTGCAATCAAAACTCGAGAAGTTTTTCTTTCCTTTTATTAATGATAGTAGTTCTTCCTTTTTTGGAATGAAGTATCCATTTCTTTATTTAGTGCTTTAAATTTTATTACCATTCTTTTTTTTCTCTTCTTTTTCTACTAAGAATGTTGGACTAGAGTGAGGTAAATTATTTGGTATTATGACTTTTAATTTCAAAAGTTCTTGAATTTGTTTTCCAAATTCAATCCTATCTTCTGAAGTATAAATCATTGGTTCTACACTTATGATCTTGTTAGGAATATTTAATTTTATGTTGACTATTGTTATAGATTTATTAATTTAAGATCCAAAAGATTTTCTGAACTGACTGTTTTTAATAGTTTTCTGATGCTTGTTAGGGCTTTATCTTCTTATATTTCATTGAGAAAAGAGTTTTATTTCTCTTCTACATCTAATGAAATATTTTCTAAATAATGTGTTTGCTTGTCTTCTATCTCACCATGTTTTTGCTTTTTATGTTGTTGCATAAAATTGGGTTTGAGACAATTAAAGCTTTTCTTATCTTTGAGGCATATATGATATCTTCTTTTAAGGTTGTGAGACTTATTTTGTCGAAATGTTGTGTGAAAGGTTGATATAAATTTAGAAAATTATTTCCTATTAATAAATCAACTCTTGTTTTCTGTTGATATATTTTAGGAATGTGAAACTTTTCTCTTCCTATCAATATATCAATATCCTTTAATATCTTATTAAGTTTTATTGTAGTATTATTAGCAATTCTTACAATTAAAACTTTTGGCTCTTGTTTTCAATTATCTTCTGAAAATATATATTTAGTGGCTACACACATACTAGCTCCTGTATCTATAAATGCATATAAATGATAAGTATTATAGCCTTTAAATTTTAGTCCTACTTTAATGTAAGTACTATTTGGATTTGTAATACTATACAAATCATCTATCTTCTGATGAAGAATATTCATAATTTTAGTGTTCATATTCTGAGTCATTTATTTATTTCTCAGTTTATTCCAATAGATAGATACTATAAGTATCATCTATATCAGATTCCTTGATTGGTTCTAATTCTATTTTGAAAGCTTCTTCCAATTTTTTTTGTTTTTTGTGGAAATTCCTTTTTCTATTGAAGTTTGCTTGGACATTCGTTGGCATAATGTCCTTCTTCATTACAGATCCAACATCTGCATTTTTTTCTTTCTTGAAGGGCAATAATTTCTTTTTTAGAAGGTTTATACTTCTTTCTTATAAAATATCTTTTCTTGTAGTTTTTTCTATTAAATCTCTTTTTATATTTTTGGAAATTTTATTTTTTGAATTTATCTTTTTGTTTATAAGATTTTATCTTACATCTATATTTTTCTGGTACTCTAAAATCTTTTGTATCACACCAGGTATTAGCATTTCCTCTTATTTGTTTATATTATTTTATTTTTTGACATTTAATAATGATATAATTTTTAAGGCTTTTAATTCTTCCTTCTAGAGTATCTGGTATAGTTTCTCTATTCCTTTGTTCCCAACTTTTTGTTAAAGGCTTATGTAATGTTCCTGGTAATTTTTAGAAAAATATTTTTTTGTAAGTTGTTTACATAGAGGGTGGTAATTTATGGTAATATATTTCATATTCACAAATAAAAGAATCTATGTAACAAATGTTACAAATTTCCATATTTGTTAGTTTCCATTTAACTTCATTGGTTTCATTTTTAATGGATTCATTGATAGTTCTTCCTTTATCTTCTCCAATAAATTCTTTGTATATTTCATTTATTACTGTATCCATGTATTCCCTTCCTGTGGAAGCATTTCCTTGCATTAACTTTGAAAACCAAACTTTAACATTTCCTGTTATTTTTTGTGCTATAAGTTCCCTATAGATTGAAGGATTTGTTTGGGTAGTTTGAGAAGTTTGTATTAGCACACTTATACTACTAGCTCATTCATCTAAGGCTTTCTTACTATCTCTTATATAGTCTAAATCTAGAATATCAGACTTATAATTATCATGGAGTTTGAATTCTGGTGGAATACTACCTCTAGTTCTCCAATGCAACTCTTCCTTCATTTTAGGTGGTTTTCTTCTTTTATCTGTGGTATCAGGTTGTTATGTTCTTTGTATATTTCTTTCTCCCCTATGTGGGTTATATTTTCCTTCTTGATAAGGGATTGGTAATGAAATTAGTTTCACATGACCTTTTGGGGCTATGTTTTCTGTTTTAGAATCAAACTCGCTGATTATTGTCATATCATCCTCTTCTTTGTTAGTACAATGTTTTTCATTATAATGTTCTTCTATTTCTTCATTAGTTAGTGTCAATAAACTAACTAATTTTTCTATATCCCTATTTTTAGGGTTTATGAATTTTCTTTCTAATTCTTTTCTATATTCCATTAAATTGAAATTATCTCTTTGTTCTCAGATTGTTCTTCATTTTTTTCTTTTCTCATTTTTAGGAATCAAGGAATCTGATCTCCTAAGTAGTTCTTCTTTTAGTCCTTCTAAGGGATTATCTTTTCTTATTCTGAAAATTTCTTGTGTATATCTTGTTGTAGTTTATTATAACCACATCCTTTTATTTCCTTTAGGAATTCTTTTTGTGCATTTATTATTTCCTGTAAATATCTCGTGTTTCATTCTTGGACTAAATCTATTTCCTCTATTAATAATTGTACGGTTTCACATAATGTTTCTTGATTTTTTGTTACACCTACTTTAATTTCATTTTCTAGTTTTTTAACTTCTTCTTGATTAGAAGTTTCTTTTTCATGTTCTATAAAAATAAACCTTGACATGCTATTATTTCTAACAACATTATTTTTTCTTCCTGTTATCAAGGATTTTTTTATATATAATTTATATTCTTCTGGTATTTCAAAGTCTGTTAGTATTTTATGGTTTTATTATTTGTCCAAGTTAAAAGTTCTATTTCTATAAATTCATTTTGTCCGTATATTGAACTATTATAACTATTTATTAGGGAATATGCTACTAGATAATGTATTGAAAATAAATGATTTCATTCTTTCATTAATTCTCATCTTTCAAATTCATAAGCTTGACTTAATACTTGATTTAGATTTTTATCATATATATTAATAGAAAATATAAGATATGCTGTAAATTTTAATTTTTGGTATCGTGAGTTCCATGGATCATTCCTAATAAGACATCATTCCTATTTATTATTCTGTTATCTAATAATGTTATTTTTATTAGTGTATCTATTCCTTCTCTAAAATGAGTTTTTATTAATATTTGAATTCTTCCTAAATGAATGTATTCAATTTTGTTTTATCTTTATGAGGAATTTTTGATAGCTTATTTAATATAATTTCTTTATCAATTAACGATATATTATATAATTTTTTTGTATATGTAATATTAATACTCATTTCTTTATTACTTATATCATAATAAGTTATGTTTTTCCTAAGAAAAGATTTTTTTTAACAAAAAGCGATAGAGTTTTTAAATCCATCTAATTCTTTAAGATTTAGTTTTATCTTTTGAATTTCTTCAAATTTCTTTTTAGTTATTACCATTTCTTCCGATTAACATATTGAAATAAGTTATGTTTCTATGTTTATTATTTGTCAATTTATTTTTTTTTCATTTTAGGAATGATACTATTCACTTCACTTAGATTTAACTTTTGTTATATTTCAGGTATATTTTTAAATTTTTTAAAACCTTTGGAATGTTTTTAAAAATTTCTTAAATTTTTTTTAGCATCCGCGTATACATAGTAATATTCTTTGGGAAGAAATGCATTGGTGTTGAAGATTTATAGCATTAAGATGGTATCATAAATAGAACTTATTTGGATATATGTTATAAAATAAATATGCGGTCCGGATCTAGAATCTTACACGTGGAGTAGTTTATGTGTCTTAGGGACCATGGCCCCATGTTTTGGTGAAGGATCAAATCATTAAAGAAAAAGAAAACTTCTTTGTGGGGAAGAAATCGAACCTAATTCCATTCCCTTTTGGTTTTGTAATGTTCTTTTTTTCTTTTAATGTTTCTTAATAGTCTTTTTTTTTTACCCGTATTTATCTATGTTTCGAATATATGATTTAAAATAAAATAAAATATAAATTTTATTATTAAATCACTATACGAATCCCGATCGTTCACACAGTTAAATTATACATATATTGAAAGATAATAAGCTAAATTCGAATGTGATTATAGCAATACTAATGAATTGGACTGGTTCCATAAAAAGTTTAAAATTAAATATATTAGGATGAGATAGTATTAAAATGCCTTATTTTTTGAGAAGTCTTAGTACTACACCTTTTTTTCTCTTTTTTTGCGAAATAACTATAGTATAAATGCTTAACATAAGTACTCAATTGTATACATTTTAGGTATGATGTAAGTTGTTTATTTTATGGTTAGATATAATATAAACAGACATGAAAAAAAAAGTATGATTTTTTTTAAAATGGGGTTGTTTAGGTTAGAGAGAGTCAAATTCTTTTTTATTATCACGGCACAATAAGCATATTGAATAAAAATGATTATAAATATAAATTTTGTTGTATAAATTAAAGATTAAAAATTTATTCATATATTCATTAGTTATTGATAAACATAAAATAACTCAACAAAATAGAATAGATGATTTGAATCCTTTAAGAGAAGAGAATACATATAAATAGATCACGCCATGACATCATTAGCTAAAAATATATATAACTAAACAGTATAAAAAAACTAGCTCCTAATATAATAGGGTAATAATAATAATAATAAATAGTATAAATGATTGACAAAACAAAATAACAATAATAATAATAATAATAAATATTAAATTAACAAAACAGGTACAAGGAATTGAAATTCTTCCTTAATTCTACTTATTTTAAGTTGAACACACTATGTTTATAACTATTGTTGTTCTGAAAAATTATTGATTAAAATAATATAATCAATTTTTTATTAATTTATAATTATATATCAGTTATTATTCTAAGTCAGGTAATAAAAATTTTGTTTTAAAATAACTAGAGCAAGACTTAATCTCATCAATCACCTCATCTTCATCCCACACCAGAAATAAAAAATTAAAGGAGACATGATCGAACTTCATCATTCTCTTCCTGTTTTGCCACACCCAAAGTAGGTCGGAAAAGAAAAGTGATTGAAAATTCTCTTAAGCACATGAATTAATCATGGAGCAACAAAATACTTTATCATACATGTATAATAATTTAACAGATCGATCTCCCTAAGACAAATGTGTGGCAAGGAGAAATATTCTCCAATTTAATTGAGTTTAAATAGTTTGTTTGTTTGTTTTAACTCATTATAGATGGAGATCTCATACTTTAATTATTTATTTCTCTTTTTTATTGAAAGATCGATGGAAATCTCATACAAGTAGAAAACCTTTAATGTGTCGTTTTCTTTTTCTCATCTAAAATGTAAAAGGATTGGTCACAACTCATTAGGATCTTTTTCGGACTTGAGAATGGTCTAGCTTTGTTGAGAGGCCACACAATCTATGCTTTTCGAATAAAGTAGAAGCATTTTGTTATTTCGTAGGTATGTGACCGAAGAGCTATATTTGCCTATTATATAGTTAATGACCGAAGAGCTATATTTGCCTATTATATAGTTAATCACAAAAGGGAAATTTTACATTTTTCTAGAATGTAAGTAATTAGATTTTTTTTATTCTTATAATAACACTAAATCTAATTATAAGTTTTGTTTAAAATTTATATATATATATATATATATATATATATATTTAATAATGCTTATAATCGATGAGTTGTATGTTACGAATATATAATCTAATTAAGATGTTTCGGTATAGCTATTAAGACATGTCATCTACAACCTTTCATTTTAAAAAAGATTTATAATTTTTTTAAAATAAACCAAATTTTTTATTTTTGTTGAGTATATAGAGATTTCATTCTACTACTAGAAAGAAATAGAGTAGGGTTTCATTCTATTCAAATTAGTGATACATTAATAACAAATAAAAATAAATTCATTCTTTATAAGCTATTTGTATTTTCCATCTAAATTTAACTCTTAATTAAATTGAAAATATAGTAAATCTATAATATAACTTTTCTTATTAATTTGCTAATAAATAATATATGATGACTCTTAATTGTGAATATTTGAGTTGCAATAAAACCTCGATTTCCTATCCCATACATAAAATCAATCTAAATTATATTTAGGCAAATAAGTTATCACAATAAATCTATGTGTACCTAACCAATTACAAAAAAGATGTGATCGTTGTTGGAGGAAAAAGAAACTACTTAAGAAGAATAAGAGAAAGTGTGATTGGGGTAATTCTTGTTAAAGTACCAAATTAGTAAATCTAATTTTACCTATTCAGTTTCCAACACTTTCCAACACTTTATTATTTATTTTTTAAAATCTTTTTTTCTAATTTGATTAATTTATATCTCATTTTTCTAATTTATCCACTATCTTAAGTTTAACAATTTTAAACCTTATATTTTCTGATTTAATAAATATTAAAGTCATGTCTTTGAATTTATATTACAGAAGAGTCAACATAAAAATTCAAATACAATTCAATATTTTGTTAATTCTTGTTTTAGTTAGAAAATGAATGAAATATTTGTGTTTCACGTTATGTTTTCATTACTTTTATGTTACTAAAATTCATCAAAAGTTTTGGAATTAATTAATTAAATTAGAAATTTACAAAGACATTTAATTGGTTTTGTTAACTTAATAATACTACGATACAATTTTACTTTTAGTATTCTTTTTAATTTATATTTTTAAGATGATATCTTAGTGGTAGTCTTATTTAAAAAAAAATATAAAATTTGTACAATTTACAATTTAAATGAAGATTTTTCACGTGTATAATAATATATATATGATATTCATATTTTTATTAATCAATTAATTCATTAGCCAAATATATCATCTAATATCATATATATATATATATATATATATATATATATTATATTTGAAAAATCTTCAATTAAATGATAAAAATTGTATTAAATTGATTTTTTTTAAATAAAATAACACTAAAATACCATATAAAAAGTATGGATAAAAAATATAATAATTATAATATTAAGATATCGAACTCTACTCGATTAATAAAAAAATATATCACAATGGGTCCAATTATAAAAGGTATTGATCAAATTAAACCATAGAAGACTAAACGAGGTAAAAAAAAGAAAGAAGGTATTAATATCATATTTAACCTTATAAAATGATATTCATGGAAAAGAAGAAGAAGAAATACATGTGAACGTGACAAAATTATTTAATAGTACTGAATCAAGTTGATATAGTAGTAAGTTCAATTAAAATAGAGAAGTGACTTGTGAGACATACGAAGAGAGTAGATGTATATAATTTTTTTCCCACCGCCTATCATTAGTACACATTAATTAACATGTCACCCACTTTTTCCTCTTTTTCTAGTAAACCTTAATATATGTTAATAGGATGCTTCAATATTTACGATAGGATAAATCCTACCAGGAAGATTCATAACATTGAGACTAGCTTACCTTTTTAAGGATTAACATTTTAATTATAGATAATTAATTGTATAAATCAAATAATTTTTATTTAAAAAATAATCGTAATCGATAAGATATGAAATAATGATGTTTATTAAAATATCAAAATTGTAAATCGAAACCGAACATATACTAATATTTTTTTATATGGATATAATTACATAGAAAAAAAAAATATTTTTAATAATAGAACACAATACTTGAAATAATTAGATAGAATTTTATTTATTCTTATTTTTATATCTTTTATTTTACTTAGAAACATGTCTTAAATTAGTTAAAAAATAAAAATTAATATCAATATTTTAAATAATATAGTAGAGTAAAAATTATGTTAGGCTTTAATTTTTTAAAACTAAAAATATTTTTGAATAAATGTTAAAAACAAGAAGCGTGTTTATATCGTGAAAAAACTGCTACTGACTTATAACCGACAGTTATTATCTAAAAATATCCAAAATTTGTATAGGATGGTATGATTATTAGCATAACCCTCCTCGTTTGTCCCCACACCCATTCTTACCTTCCACTATATCCAAGAAATACCATTTTGATACTTTATATGCAAGAGTATTACACTTCTTGAAAACTCAAATTGCTTCAAATTGAGCAACACTTTTTATGATCGAGAAGATTTCATCAAAAATTGCTTTACTTCTCATGAAATTTGATTTGGATATCCTACTAGGTACTCCACAAGTTTTTTATGATCTCCATCTACTTGAAAGTGACTTATGTCTATAGCTTTTTCTATTCAACCAGCTAAGAAAATCCCATTTGTCTTAGCAACTTCAACTAATATTGCTTGTATATGTTTACATGAAATTCCTATTACATTATCAAATTGATCTCTAGCTACTGTAGCAATTGTAACTTTACCATCTTTATAAGCAACATCAATATTGTGAAGATGACATCAAATATGTGTGTTAGTTAGTCATTACAATAGATTTACAAGGCATGCACACTAATAGAATGTTATATGTATAGGTGTCGACAACTTACAATACTGTTATTTCATATGTGGCAGTTATATAAGGGGTGTTGTGATCAAGTGTGTAAGGGTGCACTAGAGCTAGCTTATAGTTTATAAATAACATATGATTAGTTGTCTTGTAAGATATAATTGATTACTTAAGACAAGATATTTAGTCCTTGTAAAAGGTTATCTTTTAGTAGGCTTGTAAGTGACAAGTTTTTTTCACTCTTAATGCATCATCGTGAAATAGGTTGTAAGACTCTTTTGCTATTGCGTGCAAGGAAGAAACATCTACCATTGTTGTGCAATTGTTATTCTAATAAAGGTGGACTGGAACCTGGTTCCAAGGGGATGTAACCTTCACACACTATGGAAGAGAACCACTTTAAAAGCTTGGTATTGGTAGTTTACTTATATTATTTTATATGTGATCTCTCAGCTTTAATCTAGAAGCATTCATTATATGCCAATTGTTGATAGTTAAAAAAGTCATATCTCAACAATTGTAGTATCAGAGCCATCTTCTTGAACTGAGAAGATCAAGAATTCTTAGGGTTTCTTGAAGCCAAGATTCTGGGGAATGATTGAGAAAGAGTTTCTTTGACATTCAGACTATAAAGGTTGAGAATCTTATAGTGATGGAAACATTGAAATATGAGATAGAAAATTTGATGGTACAAGTGAATTTTCATTGTGCAAAAGAAAATGAAAAATATCTTGATCCAATAAGATTTAGACGCAATTCTAGAAGAATATTTTTGCATCTTATATAAAAGCGGAGATGAAGAAAACGAAGTTGAAAAAAGGCATGTAGTTGTATCGAGATATACTTGGCTCACAATATTCTATGAGAAGTTTAGGATCTTTTAACTCCAAAAGAAATCTAGGAAAGGTTGGGAAAGCTATATGATCGCAAGACTCTCTTAAAAATAATATTCTTGAAGGAAATATTATTTGGTTTCAAAATGGACTAAACAAAGACCCTTGATTTTAGTATAGATTAGTTTAAGATGATCAATTCCCAACTCACAAACCTTCACAAGAATTTAGATGAAAAAGATCAGGCTATTATTCTTTTAAACACAATAACTAAGCCCTACAGTGAACTCAAAAGTACAATCAGTATGGAAAGGAAGATATAATTCTTGAATTTGTAATCTCATTATTAAAGTCATGGGAACTTGAGCATAAAAAGTAAAAGAAAAGAGGAGAGTCAAGTGAATGACTCTATGTGAGAGAAAGAACTAAGAAAAGAAACAATAACTCCAAAGGAAGAAAACAATCAAGATCTAAATCAAAGAATTAGAAGTCCTTTAGATGTTTTATATGCCACAAGGAAGGGAATTTCATATGTGATTGCCCAAATGATGAGTGCTCAAAAAGCACTAAAATTACCATGATTTTATGCACATTAATTGATTAAAAATATATATATTTATATGATTTTATCATATATTTATATATATTTGTCTTTTTGGAATCACAGGTATTTTTATTTTTTTTCAAGTATTTTTTCTTAAAAACGTAACTTAAAGACTCAAAGAGGAATACTGGAGGAAATACATCAAAAATATATTCAAAAATAAATGATGAAAAGTCAACAAATATGGAAAAATGGGATAAAATGGGTCAAAAATGTCAAAAAGGATGAAATCGCACCGCCCAGCTGCCCAGTCGCGTCGGCCACAGCACGTAGCGCGCCCAACAACGTGTGCACCAACTCTCCCTTCCGCGTACGCATGTGCCCACCTGTGCGCGCCTTTGCCCACCTGCACATGCCACTGCCTATCTACGCCCCAATCCGCGCACGCCACCTACCCACTGACGTCATCTTCACGTACTACACGTTTCCTCCATTTTAATCATTTTTCACCCACTTTTTATTATTTTCCTTACCTATAAATACCCCAATTCTCTTCATAACTAAACACACCTCAAAACACATCTTCTTTTCTCTTTCTATCTCTCATTTCTTAGTTTTTCAGTTTTTCTAAGTTTTTAGCTTTTCTAAGTTAGTTTCTCTTAGTTTTAGAGTTCTTCTCTTTTTAAGAAGAACTAGTTATGTTTTTGTAATTTATTTGCTTTTTGATTCAATAAATGGGAGTACAAATTCCGTTTGAAGGTTTTCCAGCAACGGAAATAACAACAAAGTACTGTAAGGATTTTATTTTCTTTTTAGTTACTTTTTAATGCTTTATTCTTACATGTTATATTTAATTTGTCTGTGACTAAATTTAACTTTGTTAGCTGTTTGTAAACATGATATAATAATAACGTTGTTATGCTTCCGAAATATTAAATAAATAAAAATCTCTAAAATGAATTGATTTTATTTTTATTCAAGATTTTATATTAAGAATGTTAGAGAGAAATATATTATTTTTCATTACAAACTTAAATTTGAAAATTAGATTTTAAGGTTTAGTTATCCGGTCTGATTTAGAGCAGTGCTCTTTTATTTGTTGGTACAATCACCCGGTAGTTAGAATGAAGCTCTATTTCAAAAGTTTTTATAAGAATTATTATGTGAAAATGTATTGAAAACATGTTTTCAGTAGTGGTTTTAAAACTTGAAAGTTAGTACTCGGATAATTAAATTCTTAGGTTTAATTTGGACACCGTGAATAAATTTTAAACCGTCTAATCCCACCAAAGGTGACATTTAAATGATTCATTTTCAATCTCTTAGAAAAAGGAATTAATTTAATTAACCAAATTAGTTATCAACCCCACCCATAGGTGTTAATTGATTTGTTTAGTTAACAAAGAATATCTAACCCCACTAAAGGTGGTATTCATATAAAAAAGAGAGAATCAATAAATATCAATTTATATCTTTAATAACCTAAATAATATGAGCAAGCATAATTAACTTAGTTATTATATCCATAAATACTCCACTATTTTAAATAATAAAATTTGCATAAATGTTTATTGAATCTTTATCTATGTTTATTTTTATGTTATTAGATTAGAAACACAAAAACCCAAATATCGTGACAGGATGTTTATGATTTAATTTTGTTTTTTTAAAAGTTTGAATAATAAATTAAAAACCACATATATTCCTTCCTTAGATCGACCTTGGGAGTGTACTTATCATTTTCTACGTAATGATTCGTGCACTAGCAAGAATTTTATAAATATAAAACCAAAGTATTGGAAGGATCGGCGATGCCAGTTTTGCTCATCAAGTTTTTTTATTTAAGTTTGCAATGAAAAATAATATATTTCTCTCTAACGTTCTTAATATAAAATCTTGAATAAAAATAAAATCAATTTATTTTAGAGATTTTTACCTATTTAATATTTCGCAAGCATAACAACGTTATTATTATATCATGTTTACAAACAGCCAGCAAAGTTAAATTTAATCACAGACAAATTAAATATAACATGTAAGAATAAAGCATAAAAAATAATTGTAAAGAAAATAAAATCCTTACAGTACTTTGTTGCTATTCCCGTTGCTGGAAAACCTCCAAACGGAATTTGCACTCCTATTTATTGAATCGAAAAGAAAATAAATTACAAAAACATAACTAGTTCTTCTCAAAAAGAGAAGAACTCTAAAACTAAGAGAAACTAACTAAGAAAAGCTAAAAACTAAGAAAAACTTAAAAACTAAGAAATGAGAGAAAGAAAGAGAAGAAAAGATGTGTTTTGAGGTGTGCTTAGTTATGAAGAGAATGAGGGTATTTATAGGTGAGGAAATGAATAAAAAGTGGGTGAAAAACTGATTGAAAATGGAGAAAACGCATAGTAGGTGAAGATGACGTCAACGGGTAGGTGGCGCGGGTGGATTGGGGTGCAGATGGGCAGCGGCGTGCGCAGATGGGGCACAGGTGGGCACAGGCGCGCTGCGCATGTTGGCCGATGCGGCTAGGCAGTTGGGTGGCACGATTTCCTCCTTTTTGACATTTTTGACCTTGTGACCCATTTTGTCCAATTTTTCCATATTTTTTGACTTTTTCTCATTTATTTTTGAATATATTTGTGATGTATTGCCTCTAGTATTCCTCTTTGAGTCTTTAAGTTACGTTTTTAAGCGCAAATACCTAAAAAATAATAAAAATACCCATGATTCTGAAAAGACAAATATATATAAATATATGATAAAATCATATATATATATATATATAATCAATTAATGTGGATAAAATCATGGTAATTTTAGTGCTTTTTGAGCACTCATCACCAAACACAACAGATTACCACAAGGAAGGAAAGAATTATGATTCTGATGGGGCTGGAAATTCAGCAGATGAAAGCTTCTCTACAGAAGAATATGATAGTTCAGATGTATTGGTTGTTAGAAAAACAAAGTCTAAAAATGATTGGGTGATGGATTGTAGATGTACTTTTCATATATGTCCAAGAAAGAGTTGATTTTGTAAACCAATTGAGGTTGGAGGTGGTAGAGTTCTTTTAGGAAAAATATTTGAATGCAAGATTATGGGAATTGGAGATGTGAAGTTGACACTACCAGATGGAACAATGAAGACACTAATAAAGGTTAGATATGTGCCACAATTATGAAGAAATCTCATTTCTTTAGGAACACTTGAGTATGTTGGATATTCAATTAAATTAGATAAAGGAACCCTCAAATTTATCAAAGGCACTATGATAGTATTGAAAGGGGCTTGAGAAAATGATCTCTATCTATTACAAGGGAATTTAAGAGGGGCATTAGGTGATGCAATGGTAACTACATCAAATGACATGATACATCTTTGGCATAAAGGGATATGGTACTACTACTTTGGGATATTATGAACAATGTATTTTTTGGTAACAAAACAAGAGTGAAGTTTGGCATAGGGAAGAATACCACAAATGATATACTGGACTATCTTCATGTAGATCTTTAGGGACCATTACTTGTTTCTAACCTTGGTGGAAGAAGATATTATCTTCGTATTGTGGATGATTTTTCTAAGAAGGTATGGACTTTCATACTCAAGAGTACATATGAAACCTTTGAAAGGTTTAAGGCATGGAGAATACTTGTTGAAAATCATACAAGAAGAAATATTAAGGTTCTTAGAACTAAAAATGGACTTTAGTTTTGCAACTATGAGTTCAATCATTTGTAAAAGAACAGTGGCATTTAAAGACACAAAATAGTTCCCGAAACACCTTAACAAAATGGTTTGGTAGAGCATATGAATAGAAACATATTGGATAAAGTCAAATGTATGTTATCAAACTCAAAGCTCTAAGAGTTTCTGGGCAGAAGTTGTTCAAATAGCAACATATTAAATAGATCACCATCATCAGTTTTGAATTGCAAAACACCAGAGGAAGTATGGGAAGGTAAGCTTATAGATTATGAATATCTTAAGATATTTGGATGCTTGGCCTTTTCTCATGTTAGTGAATGGAAATTAAATCCAAGAGCTAAAAGGTGTGTCTTTTTAGGATATCAAAATGGTGTCAAAAGTTTCAAGCTTTGGGATCCAACTGACATAATGTTCTTTGTTAGTAGAAGTGTAACCTTTGTTAAAAAATGCTACTCTAGACAATTTAACTAATATAGAATAGAATATGCATTGACAAGTATGTTGGAATTTAAAAGTGCAATAGACAATATCAACATTGGGAGCAACAAGGAAGACCACAACTTTGTGGAAAGTAAAGAAATTGATCTAACACCTGAGGATGATTCTCATTCACAAGATGTAACTCATGATAAAACCACAAATGAAGCACCTGACTTGCAAAATTGAAATCTGGTGAGAGACAGAACTAAAAGTGTATCTAAACCTATGTTAAGATATGGATATGTTGATGTAATAGCATATGCCTTACAAGTTATTCAAAGCATCGATAACTCAGAACCTAGAAGCTACAAAGATGCCATGGAAAGTGAAGATTTTTTGAAGTGGAAAAAGGTAATGATCGAAAAAATAAATTCACTAATGAAGAATAAGATTTGGATATTGGTTGTAACACCTTTAAATGCTAAATTGATAGGGAGTAAGTGGTTTACAAACTGAAAGAAGAGATTCTAGGTGTTGAACCGGCAAGATTCAAAGGAATATTGGTTACAAAAGGGTATTCTTAAAGAGAAGGGATAGATTATAGAGAAGTATTTTCACTTGTGGCAAAATACACTTCGATAAGGACATTACTAGCTATAGTTACACAATTTGATCTTCACCTAGAGCAGATGAATGGGAAAATAACTTTCTTACATGGAGAACTAGAGGAATACATTTATATTAAACAACCCTAGGGATTTCAAGTGAAAGGAAAAGCATACCATGTGTATTTTCTAAAGAAATCCCTATATGGCCTCAACAAGCATCAAGGCAATGGTACAAGAGGTTTGATACCTTTATGTATGATTTATAGTTTCAAAGATGTGAATAAGATGCCTATGTCTATCTAAGAAATAAGGTTAGTGGGAATTCCATGTATTTTTTACTCTATATGGATGATATGTTACAAGCAAGTAAAGATATGGGTGATATACTTCACTTTAAGGAACTTCTCAAATCTAAATTTGAAATGAAAGATTTGGGAAGTGCTAAAAGGAAACTTGGAATTGAAATTTAAAGGGATAGGATTCATGAGAGATTGTTTATATATCAGGTAAGCTACATAAAAAAAGTGCTTAGTAGATTTGGAATGCATGAAAATAAACTAGTCTCTACTCCTTTGGAACCTTAGTTTAAGCTCTCCATACAATAGTGTCCAAGGATAGACTTTGAGATAATTGAAATGGAAAATATATCATATGCTAGTGTTGTTGGAAGTCTCATGTATGCAATGATTGGAACCATACTTGACTTACCTCATTCAGTGAGTGTTGTGAGCAGATTTATGAATTTTCCTGGGAAATAACATTGGAAGGGTATAAAATAGATTTTCAGGTACCTTAGAGGAAGTGCAAGACTTGGCTTAGCATATGAAAAAGGTTATTTAAAGTCAGTGTGTGTAGCATGTTATACAGATTCAGATTTTAAAGGTGATGTTGATAAGAGAAGATTAATCACTGGGTATGTAGTTTACAAGTTGTAGTGTCCCTATCAACAATCAAAATTGAGTATATAGCATGTGCTGATGCTATAAAGGAAGATTTTTGGTTGAAAAGGTAAGTGGATAGGTTAGAAATTTGTAGAGGAACTATAAGGCTAATGAGTGACAATCAAAGGGCCATTTATCTAACCATGAATCTAGTTTTTCATGACAAAACTAAGCATTGTTGTTCTAATAAAGGTGGACCGGAACTTTGTTGTTCCAAGTGGATGTAACCTTCATACATTATGGAGGAGAACCACTTTAAAATCTTGGTTTTGACAGCTTAATTTTATTGGTTTTATGTGTGATCTCTCTGCTTCAATCTAGAAGCATTCATTGTTTTCTAATTGTCAATAGTTGCAGAAACCATATCTCAACAAATATTAAACTTGATAACTTCCATTAAAGGCTTCTTCTATTTCTATATTGGTCTAGTATACTTATTCCTTTACTATTCTACAATGTGACTGCTATTTTAAATTCACATTGTATTTTCACATATATTTTCCTTAGGTATTCAATATTATGAATAATGTTTATTGGTTTTTTTTGAAAGATTTTCCCATTTCTCAGCTTCCAAAAAGCAACAATAGTAAGCCCAATAGCTAGAGTAAATTTTTTTTTCATTCTGAACATTGAATAGGCCACTAGAAGGTGAAAGATAGAATTCCATGAATGACATTATATCAATATTTTAAAATTGTTCATTTCTAATTTTAGCATGCAAAATTCTCCATAAAGCATGTAAGTATTCACATGTGATAAAAAGATGCTCCAAAGCTTCTTCTTCGACATCACATAACACACATTTGTCCTTAATATGTAAATTAAATCTTATCAGATTATGTTTGACAACCAAAGCATTAGAAATCAACCCCATATGAACACCTTGTGTCTCTCATTTAACTTTGAAAACCAAAAAAATGCCATATCTTTCTTTGACCTATATTAGTAGTTTCTTTCACTATCATATTGTATGTCAGTGGTAAGTCTCTTCTATTGTTGGGAGTCTAGATGAATTTTTTCCTTATTGACTCATTATGGCTTTTAATTCTTATAATTAAGGCAACTTAATGTCATCAAAAAGATATTTTATGAAATTCTATGACTTACCATTGTTAACATATAAATCTAAAATCGCTTCATACTATCTTCCTTCCTTCACCACTGGTTTAAAGTTTATAGCAGGTGGTATCTATGGGTCCTAAACTACTTGAACATCAAAATCATCACCTATTTGAATGCAAAGACCTTGTGCAAGAATACCTCTTATATTGCAAATGCCCTTCCACATGAACTAATTTAAATTCTTGACATTAACATCAAGAAATTTAGATCTCCTACAATATTTTTGATCCTTTATCTTTACCTAAGATTTATCAATATTATTAACCAATTTCCCCTCCCATCTCCCTGTTGGAATATAGAATATCAAAATCCTAACACTTAAGAAACAATTTTCCAACTACTCTCAAAACTCTCAAACTTTTTATTTCTGATAAATCAAAGTCATGCAACATAAACCTACCAAGTAATCTAAAACCATACACCTAACCCCTTACTTAACCCATTTCTTTTCTTCTTTCTACCTACCAACCAGCTCAACACCATGAGTTGTATCCTTATCAACCTAGATCATTACCATGAATAGTTTTTTGAACTAACATAGAAGCTTCCATGAGCTAGACTTTGAGCTTGGACTTGTAAACAAGTTTACAAAACAACACTCCTCATTAAACTTGTTTTACGATGTTGAGCAAATTTCTTAATCTGAAAAAGTCTTCTAACTTGAGCAGTTTAGTGAAGATGTCAGCAATTTGATCTTGTGATTTCACATACTCGAGTTGTACATCCTTTCTTATGATGTAGTCCCTAATGTAATGATATCAAATATCTATTTGTTTGCTTCAATCATGGGAAAAATGATTTTTGGCTAAGGCATTGGTTGTTTTTTGTCAACACAAATTTTTGTTGGATTTTCTTGTGTCATGCTTAGCTCCTTTAACAAGTTTTTCAACCAAATTTCATGGCAAACAGATGAGGTAGTTGCCACATATTCTGCTTCACAGTTAGACAAGGTGACATTCAGTTGCTTTTTCAACATTCATGTATCTCTCATGAAAAACAAAAATCCAAAATTTCTTTTTTGATCATCTATATCTCCATCACAGTCGCTATCACTATCTCCAACAAGCTTGTAATCATAAGATGCTGAATAAATAAGCTAAGATCAATTATACCTTTTATATAGCTAAGGATTCTCTTTGTAACTTTGAAAGGGGTGATTTCTAGTTTCTCTATGTAGCGGCTAATCAATCTAACAACATACATGATGTTAGGTCTTATGCATGTGAAATAACGTAAACTTCCAACTAGACTTTTGAAAAATGTTTGATCCATACTTTCACCATCTTCATTTTTGGCCAATTTGATTCCACATTCCATTGATGTGTTGATTGACTTGCAATAATTCATCTTGAACTTCTTTAGTATCTCCCTTGCATAGCTTTCTTGAGAGATGAAGATTCCTTCTTCTTTTTTCTTCACTTCAAATCCAAGGTAGTATGCCACTAACCCGATATATGTCATTTCGAATTCTCTGGTCATCACTTTCTTAAATTCTTCAAACAACTTCGGATTACTTCTGGTGAAGATGAGAGCATCTACGTATAGGTAAACGATTAGAATATCACCATCTTCAATCTTGATGTAGAGCGAATGTTCATAGGGACACTTGGTGAAGTTGTTCTCTAAAAAGTACTTATCAATGCATGTAGTTATTCCATGCTATTGGTGCTTGCTTCAACCCATAAAGAGGTTTCTTCAAATTTAAAACCTTGTCTTCGTGACCTTTGATGAGTGCTCAAAAAGCACTAAAATTACCATGATTTTATGCACATTAATTGATTAATATATACATATATATATATATTTATATGTTTTATCATATATTTATATATATTTGCCTTTTCGGAATCACGGGTATTTTTATTGTTTTTCAGGTATTTTGGCTTAAAAACGTAACTTAAAGACTCAAAGAGGAATACTGGAAGCAATACATCACAAATATATTAATAAATAAATAGGGAAAGGTCAAAAAATATGGAAAAAATGGACAAAATGGGTCAAAAGGTCAAAACTATCAAAACGGAGAAAATCGTGCCGCCCAGCCGCGCCGAGCCGCGCGCGCAACACCCTAGTCCTGCGCCAAGCCACGCATGCCTTCCTCCAGATCCGTGCGAGCCCACACGCGCCACTACTGTTCACGCACGTGCCCCTGCGCGCAGCGCCTGCCCTTCCATGCGCGCCGACGCCCATTTCGCCCCATTTTTGCGCACAGCCGCCCTCATGACGTCATGCTGACGTCATCAATGACCTCAGCATTTGCACTCCGTGTTTTCACCATTTTTTATCATTTTTTCAATCACTTTTTCTCTCCATCCTCACCTATAAATACCCCTATTCCCTTCACTTCTAAACACACCTCAAAACCATTCTTCTCTTCTCTTTCTTTCTCTCATTTCTTAGTTTTTAAGCTTTTCTTAGTTTCTTTCTTAGTTTTTAAGCTTTTCTTAGATTCTTTCTTAGTTTTTAGTTAAATTCTCTTAGTTTTAGAGTTCTCCTCTTTTTGAGAAGAACTAGTTATGTTTTTGTAATTTATTAGGTTTTTGATTCAATAAATGGGAGTGCAAATTCTGCTTGGAGGTTTTCCAGCAACGGGAATAGCATCGAAGTTTTGTAAGGATTTTATTTTCTTTACAGTTATTTTTTATGCTTTATTCTTACATGTTATATTTAATTTGTCTGTGATTAAATTAAACTCTGGTGGCTGTTTGTAAACATGATATAATAATAACGTTGTTATGCTTGTGAAATATTAAATAGGTGAAAATTTCTAAAATGAATTGATTTTATTTTTATTTAAGATTTTATATTAAGAATGTTAGAAAGAAATATATTATTTTTCATTACAAACTTAAATCTGAAAATTAGATTTTAAGGTTTAGTTATCCGGTCTAATTTAGAGTAGTGCTCTTTTATTTGTTGGTACAATCGCCCGGTAGTTAGAGCGAAACTCTATTTTAAAAGTTTTTATAAGAATTATTATGTGAAAATGTATTGACAACATGTTTTCAGTAGTGGTTTTAAAACTTGAAAGTTAGTACTCGGATAATTAAATTTTTATGTTTAATTTGGACACATTGAATAAAGTTTAAAATGTCTAACCCTACCAAAGGTGGCATTTAAATGGTTCATTTTCAATCTCTTAGAAAAATGAATTAATTTAATAAACCAAATTTGTTATCAACCCCACCTATAGGTGTTAATTGATTTGTTTAGTTAACAAAGAATATCTAACCCCACCAAAGGTGGTATTCATATAAAAAAGAGAGAATCAATAAAATATCAATTTATATTTTTAATAACCTAGATAATATGAGCAAGCATAATTAATTTAGTTATTATATCCATAAATACTCCACTATTATAAATGATAAAATTTGTATAAATATTTATTGAATCTGTATCTATGTTTATTTTTATGTTATTAGATTATATTTATTGAATCTGTATCTATGTTTATTTTTATGTTATTAGATTAGAAACACAAAAACCAAACTATCGTGACAGGATATTTAGGATTTAATTTCGTTTTTAAAAGTTTGAATAATAAATTGAAAACCACATACATTCCTTCCTTAGATCGACCTTGGGAGTATACTTATCATTTTCTTCGAAATGATTCGTGCACTTGCGAGAGTTTTATAAATATTGAAACCAAAGTATTGGCAAGAATCGACGATATCGGTTTTCGCTTATCAAGTTTTTGGCGCCGTTGTCGGGGGAGGAATAGCATTTTTAAATTATTTATCAAAATTTTAAAAACATTTTTTGTGTTGTAAATAATTGTGATTTTATTTGTTTTAATAAAAAAAATAATAATCAAACATCATGTTTTAATTATAAAAAAAATAATAAATTTTTTTTTGAATAGTAAAATAATTTAGAAATTTGAAATTTGAAGTAAAATAAAATTACCGTTCATGAATAGTAAAAAAAATATTAAAAAATAAAAAAAATTTAAAATAAAAAAATAAAAAAATAAAAAAATAAAAAAATAAAAAAATAAAAAAATAAATAATATAGTGTAAAGAGTAAAATAAAATTACCGTTCATAAATAGTAAAAAAAAAATTAACTTAGATTTTGATTAACTTATATTACATACATAAACATATATTTTGTTAACTTCATTAACTTAAATCTATACCTAACTTAACTTAATTAACTTAATAGCATAAAAAGTAAAAATCTACGGGAGTTCTGTCTAGGAGATTAGTTCTTGGAAGCCTTTGTGCCACTAGTCTTTCCTGGGAACGTTGTTCTGTCTAGGAGAATGGTTTTTAAGGAGCCGTTGAACCACCATTCTTTCCTGGGAGTACTATTGGTTAATACTGATTATGTTATTTTATCTTAAAAAAAAGAAAAATAACAACTAAAACATTAAAAAAAGATGAAATAAAATTTAAACTTTGTTTTGTTTAAATAAATAAAAAAATAATAAACATTTAAAAAAAATAAAAAAAATAAATTTTTTTTAGGGTTTAACTAGTTTTGTTTAGTGTTTGTATTAAATACCATGTAAATTTTCTCTAAATTTTTTATTTTGTTGACAGGAGTTTTAAATTTACGTTTACAATAGTCTATGCGTGGTAGGAGATCCTTAGGAAACCCCTTTACACCATATGTAAATAATATTCATAAATTTAAGCAAGTGTCAACAAAACTGGATTCCACCCATCAACCTATTTTTGAGCCAAACATAGAACCAAGTCTTATCCTTTACTAGAACCGAAAGAAATGGAAGAAAACCAACATGTTAGGGAAACCACTATGAAGGAGTTTACAAGACCGGTGATTGGCACAGCAACTGCCGCTATCCAGTTGGGTGCTAATTCCCAACAGAAAAGCTCACGAGTGAGAAAAGCTGGAGTTCATGAAATCGATTCCAGTAATGAAGTTCAACAACAACTTGTTCAACTGACCAAGCAAGTTGCCCTTCTCACTACACAAACCAACACCAATAATGAACAATATGGTTTGTATAGTAACATGGGACATGGTACTGAAGCCTGTCCATATCAAGGAGAAACAACAACTGGACCTGAGCAGGTTAATGTGTTGGAAGCATATCAACAGAAACCAAGGTTTGACTCCAATTCAAATACCTATAATCCTGGGTGGAGAAATCATCCAAATTTCTCCTAGAGGCAAAACAACCCTCCTTTCGCTCAAAGCTCAAATCAGCCAGGCCAGCAATTCCACCCACCTATTCCAAGAAGCATTCCCAATAAAACAACCCTGGAGGACAACTTGAATTCTTTTATTCAAGTTTGTAGGGATAACCATTCTAAAACTAATCAACGATTGGACTCTATGGAAGCTTCTATCAAAAAAATGGAAGTTCAAGTAGAACAGTTAGTTGAACATTTGCAAAAACAAAGCAAAGACTAATTTGATAGTCAAATGGGGTAATATAAATTTAATGAAAAGGAGACATTGAGTTTGTCATTCTGCAATCTCCAAGCAACGTCTTACTAGAAGACGAAAAGTTTAGTCCAACATGGGAGGTCACCCATTATTGTATTTTCCTTTGTTTTAGTTTTATTTTGTGTGTAATAAAATTCAAATGAAATAAATTCGTTTGTTTCAAAAATTGTGTCCATTCTTTTAAATTTAGCATAAAAAAATAATAATAATAAAAACAAAACAAAACAAAATTTTAGGTTCCGTACACCTTTTTGCTTTAAGCCTATACATTTTATCAAGTTATAAATATTTCTTATAGATATCTACTATTGTTTTTTAAGAGCAAAATGTTGATACACAATAGAAGGAGGATCATTTTCAACTACAAACAACCATGGGAGATGCTGAAGATAGGCGGAAAAAGATGAAAGATTATACAATGCCAATCATTGGCAATGTAACTTCCAGCATCCAATTACAAGAGGCTATAAGGAATTATGAATTGAAAAAGATTCATTATTCTTTGTTGCCTTCCTTTTACGGTATCCCTAATGAAGACCCTTTGCATTTCATTCGAGAATTCTATGCTATTATCCAAACCTTTCCACTACATGCAATTAATGAAGATCAACTTAGGATGAGGTGTTTTCCTTTCACCCTGAAGGATAAAGCTTGGTCATGGTTCATTACTCTACAGTCAGGTTCTCTTAAAACTTGGGAGGTAGTATATGAAATTTTTATGGGTAGGTTCTATTCCCATCAAAAAATTGTTGATCTAAGGAAGAAGATAACAACATTTTCTCAAATGTATGAAGAGCCCTTTCATGAAGCTTGGGAACGATTCAAACTCCTTTTCATTCAATGTCAAAATCATAGCTTTCCATTACAGCTACAAAACCAATTCTTTTATGACAGATTGACACTATAGAGTCAATACATGGTTGACAATGCTGTTAGAGGAGCTGTAGGAGAAAAAACCGCAGAGGAAACCTATAATCTTTATGAGCTATTGGGTTCTAATTCCCAACAAAGAGGTGGTAGAAGGAAAGCAAGGGTCAATGAAGTTGGCTCTGATAATAAGATAACCTTGCAACTTGCTGAATTGACTAAACAAGTGCAACTTCTCACTACCCACCAAATTTCAAATCAAGAGGTGTGTGAAGTGTGTTGTTCAATTGGGCATGGTACTCATAATTGTTCAAATACTTGTGATTCTAGTGTCGATGCCATAGAGGAAATCCAATCTTTTCAAAGTTATCATCCAAACACCTATAATCACCCAGCCTACACCTAATGTCCAACACTAAGGTCGGATAACAACCACCCTTACCCACTAAGCTAATCTTTTAAGCCAACTTTAGAAGATAGCTTGAATGCTTTTATTCAAGTTAGTCGTGACAGCCAATTGATGACTAATCAAAGGTTGAACACCATGAAGGCTTCGATTAAAAGGATTGAATCTAAAGTTGGGAAACTGGTTGAAAAAATGCAAAAGAAAGAACCAGGAAAGTTGCCCAGTCAACCAGAACAAGCAAAGGATGTAAGAACCCTTCGAAGTGGTAAGGTAGTCAATACCAGTTTACCTGAAATCTCTAACAATCTACCTTGTAGTTCAGGTAACAAAGAAGGCGATATTCTAATCTCGCAAAAAGGAGAAACAAGTGTTAAACTTAACAAGCCTTCTGAAAAACTCATTAGGGGGTCATCTGACATCTCCAAAATTCAAAAGAAAACAGAACCACACCAGATGCAAGTACCTTTTCCCCACCGGTTAAAAGAATCCAAACAAGATAAGCAATTCTATGATCTTTTCAATATGCTCTCTAAAGTAAATATCAATTTACCATTATTAGAAGTGATCATGAATGTGCCATCATATCCCAAGTTTTTCAAAGAGTTGAACACTAAGAAAAGGAGGTATGAACTGAATGAACAAGTAGTAGTATCAGAAATTTCTAGCGTTATACTTCAGCACAAACTACTCTCTAAGTTGAAAGACCCTAGAAGTTTTATTATAAACATAACTATGGGAAATAGGAAGGTTGCTAAAGCAATGCTTGATTTAGGTGCTAGTATAAATTTGATGCCCTACTCTATATTCTTACAGCTCAATCTAGGAGATTTAAAACCCACAACTATGTCCCTTCAACTTGCAGATAGATCTCTTAAATATCCATAGGGAATAGTTGAGGATGTGTTGGTGCAGGTAGACAAACTGATAATACCTGTTGACTTTGTGGTTCTGGATATGCAAGAAAATCCAGCATTGGACAGAGAGCACACAATATTTCTTGGTAGACCATTTATGGCAACTACTAAAACTATAATTGATGTCCAAGATGGAAATTTGACAATGACAGTCTTAGGAGAGACTGTTCATTTTAAAGTTTTTGATTCTTCACCTTTTCCTTCTATTTCTGCTATCGATAAAATATTCGATGTTGACCCTTTGGATAATCTTGTCCAAAGCACCTTTTTCCAAACCAGAATAGAAGACAAGCTTGAAACTGTTCTTACACTTGAAAAGGTCGAAGAAGATTTAGATGAGGAAATTAAGGGGTACCTTGAACAACTAGACAATGATGAAGTAATGACAAAATCTAGTACACTTTTAAATCTACCCAGTTCTTCATCTAGTAAAGAGGCCAATCCACCTGAACTTGAACTCAAAGACTTACCTGAGCACTTAAAATATGTGTTTTTGGGAGAAGGAGAAACTTATCCAGTGATAATTTCTTCAACCTTGACCAAAACTCAAGAAAAGGAACTCATCAAAGTGCTTAAACAGTTTAAGAAATCTATAGGTTGGATTATCGGGGATATAAGAGGCATGCGTCCTACAATGTGTATGCACAAGATCAACTTGGAGGATGGTGCTAAACCTGTACGAGAGGCCCAAAGAAGACTAAACCCAAATATGCAAGAGGTAGTTAAAAAAGAAATTCTTAAATTATTAGAAGAAGGGATTATCTATCCTATTGCGGATAGTAAGTGGGTTAGTCCAGTGCATGTGGTACCTAAGAAATCTGGGATAACAGTTGTTAAAAATGACAAAAGTGAATTAGTGCCCACTAGAATAATCACTCGATGGAGAATTTGTATAGATTTTAGGAAACTAAATTTATATACTAAAAAGGATCACTTTCCTTTTCCATTTATTGATCAAATGTTGGAAAGATTAGCTGGGCATGAATTTTACTATTTTTTAGATGGATTGTCTGGATATTATCAAGTACCCATAGCACCAGAAGATCAGGAAAAGACCACATTTACATGTCCTTTTGGGACATTTGCTTTTCACAGAATGCCATTTGGGTTATGCAATGCCCCTGCCACTTTCCAGAGATGCATGATATCTATTTTCTCAGACATGGTGGAAAAATTCATTGAGATTTTCATGGACGATTTCTCTGTCTTTGGGAACTCATTTGATGATTGCTTACATAAATTGACTTTGGTTTTAGAAAGATGCATTGAATGCAATCTCACCCTTAGTTGGGAGAAAAGTCATTTTATGGTTCAACAAGGGATAGTTTTAGGGCATATAATTTCAAACAAGGGTATTGAAGTTGATAAGGCAAAAGTTGAATTGATATCCAAACTACCTTCCCCTACATCTATGAAGGGGATAAGAAGCATCTTAGGACATGCAGGATTTTACAAACGATTTATTAAAGATTTCTCTAAAATAAGTCATCCCTTATGTAACTTGCTATCAAAAGATGTTTATTTTGATTTCAACAATGACTGCCTTATTTCCTTTAATACCTTGAAAGAGAAACTAACATCTACCCCTGTTATTATGGCACCAAACTAGTCTTTACCTTTTGAAATAATGTGTGACGCTTCTGATTATGCTATAGGAGCAGTCTTGGGACAAAGAGTGGATAAGCGTTTGCATGTCATATACTATGCTAGCAAAACACTCAATGATGCCCAAATGAATTATACCACCACTGAAAAGGATTTCTTGGCTATAATGTTTTCTTTAGACAAATTTCGGTCTTATTTAGTAGGATCTAAAGTGATTGTGCATTCTGATCATGCTGCTTTAAGATACCTATTAAGTAAACCAAATGCCAAGCCAAGATTAATCAGGTGGGTCTTACTCTTACAAGAATTTGACCTAGAAATCAAGGATAAGAAAGACAGTGAAAACTTAGTAGCTGACCATTTGTCTAGGTTGATTTCTGACTTCAATTCTCTTAAAGATGAGAGTAATGGAGATATAGTTGAAACCTTTCCTGATGAATAGTTATTTTTCATAGGTCCAAACCCATGGTATGCTGATATTGTAAACTATCTTGCCACTGCTGTTTTGCCACCTAAAACTTCATATCAGGACAAGAAAAGGTTTTTTAAAAACTATTAAGGACTATTTCTGGGATGACCCTTATTTATACAAGATTGGTCAAGATCAAATCATCCGGAGATGTGTACCTGAAGAAGAACATTAGAGCATTCTAACTTTTTGTCATGAACTTCATTCTGGGGGCCATTTTGGTGGTGAAAAGACAGCCCGTAAGGTATTACAGTCTGGATTATTTTGGCCCACTCTTTTTAAAGATGTTCATATGTTTTGTGCATAATGTGATAGATGTCAAAGAACAGGAAACATAAGCAAAAGAGATGAAATGCCTTTGACATCTAATTTAGTTGTTGAACTCTTTGATGTATGGAGGATTGACTTTATGGGTCCTTTTCCCCCATCTAATGGTTTTCAATATATTTTGGTTGCTGTGCATTATGTATCCAAGTGGGTAGAAGCTATCCCCACCAAAACCACTGATGCTAATGTTGTTGTGAAATTCTTGAAGGATTTAATATTCAGCAGGTTCGGAACGCCTAGAGCTATAATAAGTGATGGAGGTAGCCATTTTTGTAACAAACTCTTTGATGGAGTACTAAACAAGTACAACATCACACATAAAGTAGCTACTCCATATCATCCTCAAATTTCTGGTTTAGTGGAAGTAAGTAATAGGCAAATTAAGGGAATATTGGAACGCACTGTGAGCCCTTACCGGTTAATCTTTCGGAAAGTGTGACACCTTCCAGTTGAACTTGAACACAAGGCTTACTAGGAAATTAAAGAGTTAAACATGGATTTAGATAAAGTAGGTGAAAAATGATTACTCCAGCTTCATAAGTTGGAAGAAATTAGGAATGAAGCCTATGAGAATGCCAAATTATACAAAGAGCATACTAAGCGCTATCATGACAAGAGGCTAGTTCCTAAGACTCTTCACCCTGGAATGAAAGTTCTTTTATTTAACTCTCGTTTGAGATTGTTTCCAGGAAAGCTGAGATCAAGATGGGATGGACCATTCAAAATAGTTCAGGTATTTGAACATGGAGTAGTAGAACTATTGGACTCTAAGACACAAAAAACGTTCAAAGTCAATGGACATCATGTCAAGCCTTATTTAGAAGAACCAAACAACATTGCTGAAGTGGATTGCATTTGGCTGAGTAACCCTTAGCACCAAAAAGTTACGTCTTGCTAAGACGTTAAACTAAGCGCTGGATGGGAGGCAACCCATCATTTTATGTAATTTTTTGTTATTTGTTTTATTTTCTTAATTTTATTGTTTATTTTAGTTTAATTATATGTGAATAATTTTTAAATTGTTAAAACAAAAAATATTTGTTGAGATGTTAGAAGTTCACAGCGATCTGTCTGTATACACTTTAATGATTAATATGATGAATGCACCTGCATTTCTCCATTACTGCTTACACATTCTTAAGAAATAGGTAATCTTTCTTCTCTTTTCTCTTTATCTTTAATTTAAAGTTGTTACATTGAGGACAATGTAAGTTCTAGGTTGGGGGTGGTGAAAAGTTACCATGCTTAATTAAAAAAAAATTTAACAATTTAAAAAAATTAAAAACAAAATTAAAATATATATATATATATATATATATATATATTTCTCACAAAACTTTATCATTTCTTTAAATCAAATTTAAGAAAATAGTTAAGTCTTTTGTACTGTTAGATTAATTTTTGAAAACATATCATGAAATTTTTTGTAATTATTTTTGATAATTAGTTAGTTTTTGTCATGACTAGTATTTCTTGATAAAATGTGGAAATTATATTAAACCCAAAATCGGTGTTTATGAATTTTTTTTAGTGGAGACTACCCTTGTGAGATATAATTTGAGCCTAATTTCTTTTATTCAGAGTGAAATATATATTTTTTCTACTCCAAACACATTTCTTATTTATTCAAATTTTTAGATGATCTCTATAGGTATTAGCATTAAATGTATGAATTTTTTCTCATCTTAATAGAGTATCATATATTTTTATTATTATTATTTTTGCTTAGATTAAATGATTTAAGTAGAAATTGATAGTATATGCTTATATCTCATTCATGCATGATTGCTACAAAAACAAAAAGACATATCTCGGGTTACCTAAACCAAGATCAAACAGAAAAGCCACAAAATTAACCACTCACCAAAATCCAAAAAAAAATGTACAATCTGTACATGGGTTGACTCTCTAAAAAAATTCATATATTGAAAAATATCTACAGAAAAAATAAGAGAGATAAAAAATATATATATAGTATCATCTACATACTATGACCCACATTCCCTAGAAAGTTGTGAGTACATGCTAATTACAAAAGAAAGATATAGGAAGTAATTCCCTAAAAAGTCATTGCAATTTCTTCATTTGTAAAAAGCATATATCTTGAAATTCTTTCTTAATGAGTTTGATTTATGCATGAAAATAATTTTTATATATGATATCTTTATAATTTATACATTCGATTCCTTTCATGAGATCAATGTTAAAATAACACTTTGAGCCTTTATTCTTTATACATATGCGAACATATTAGTTCATTTCTATACATCTACTCTTTCGCATATAAATTAGTATGAGTGTTTGAACCCATAGGATTCAGTGTTTTGAGAGTATTGACTAGTGAGGAATAGAGTCGAAGCGAATTCAGATTTTAAACACTAAAATTGCGGTGTCTTTTTCTGTTTGGGGGATCTTGTAAATATCAAGGATCTACAAATTCCATTTGCTTCACAAAATTCTTAAAACTCCCTAGATGTAAATTCTCCACCTTAATCGGATCTCATGGCTTTGATCTTTCTACCGCTTTCTCACTCCATTATAGCTTTGAACTTTTTAAATACTTCAAAAACTTTTGATTTCTGTTTTAAGAAATATACCCAAGTTTTTCTTGAAAAATCATCAATGAAAAGAAGAAAATAGTTACGGTTACTGAGAGAGCTAGGCTTGATCGGTAAACACATTGGTATGGATTTGCATGAGTGGCTTCTTGGCTCTTGAATCTGACTCCTTTGGAAAGCTTTTTCTGAATTTCTTCTCGAGTAGACACCCTTTACAAAGTTGTTCAAGATGGTTAATACAAGGTAGTCCCTTCACCATCTCCTTCTTAGCCAGCAGCTCCAATCCTCCAAAATTGAGATGCTCGAATTGAAGATATCATAGCCATGATGCATCTTTGTAGCAAGCTTTCAGACACTTTGTAATGTCATTTTGTATGTTGATCAGGAACATTCTATTCTTTGACATCAGCACGTTAGTAATGGAGTTATTCTTACCATCTTTTATAGAAAGATTACAATCTTTCATATGAATATCATAGCCTTTCTCTAATAGTTTTCCTAAACTCAAGATGTTACTTTTCATAATGAGGACATAGTAAACATTGGAAATAAATTGATGTCATCCATCTTTCAAGCGAATAAGAATATTACCTCTCCCTTTCACTACTATGTTAGAATCATCTCCAAATGAGACATTTCTGCTTACTGACTCATCTAGCTCCACGAATATGATACCAGGAATTTGGTTGGCCACCATTACCCTCTTTCCATGCTAGAAAAAAAGTTTCTTTCTCATTGGTCTTCTCCTCCATGTAGTTGATTTTCTCATATACACTATTGTTGGGAGCTCTACATTCTGAAGCATAATGTCCAAACTTTTTAAAATTATAGCATTGAACTTGAGATTTGTCATACCTCGAGTTCATATTGCCTCTTCCATTACCGCATGTTAACCTTTCCCCTATCTCGAAGTTCTTGGAATTGTTGTTATAATTCCAACCTTGTCCATGATTATGGCTTCACCTCATCCATGGCCTTTACCTCTACCTCGACCATATTGGTTTCGGTCATTGCCTTGGCTTTCATGCTTATCCTTGAATTGTATCTTGAAGAGTTGCTCATTGATCCCTTGCTTCTTCTTATGCTTTTCTTCATATGTTTGTAATGACCCATTGAGTTCATCAATGGTCATTTCTTCTAAATCTTTTGTCTCCTCAATCGTCACGACGATGTGCTCAAATTTAAAATCTAATGAGTGAAGTATCTTTTCCATTATTCTGACATCTTTCAACATCTCACCAGTTCTTTTCAATTGATTAGAAATAACTATGACTCTCGAGGAGTAGTCGGAAATAGATTAAGAAGCTTTCATATGTAGATATTCAAATTCACCTCTAAATGTTTGGAGACGAACTTTCTTCACTTTCTCGGCTCCTTTGAAAGAGATTTAAAGTTTATTCCATGTTGCTTAGGAGGACATTGGATTTGAAATCTTTTCAAATCCATCATTATTAAAGGCTTGATAGATAAGGAAAAGGGCATTCTTGTCTCTCTTTCTCAAATCCTTCATTTTTCATTTGTTTTAGAGTAGCTTCATCATCTACCTCACTTAAGCCTTTCTCTAAAAATTCTCATATCCATATTTATAGGTGAGGAGTAGTGAATGATGACATCATGTTAGTGTGGGCGCGACAGATAGGGCAAATGGGCGCAACGGCGCGTGCAGACTGGGCGCATGTGCACGCGGAATAGAGCGCACGTGTTGCTGGGTGCGGCTGGGGAAGATGCTGGCACGGCTAGGCACGTTGCTCATGTTGGCCGGTACAGCTGGGCGAATGCGTGCGTGATTTCCTCCTTTTTGACCCATTTTGTCCAATTTTTCCATATTTATTGACTTTTTCTCATTTATTTTATGAATATATTTGTGATGTATTGTCTCCAGTATTCCTCTTTGAGTCTTTAAGTTACGTTTTTAAGTAAAAATATCTAACAAACAATAAAAATATCCGTGATTCCGAAAAGACAAATATATATAAATATATGATAAAATCATATAAATATATATATTTTTAATCAATTAATGTGCATAAAATCATGGTAATTTTAGTGCTTTTTGAGCACTCATCAATGTCCACCCAAAAGAGCCTTCATCTTGATACTTCAATTATCATAGTTGTCATTGTAGAGTGTAAGGACTTTAAATGATGTCATGCCTCCACTTGACATAACTCTCAATACAATGAGAATTTGAAAATTCTGATCACACCGATGGATCTAGAACATCCAATAACCTTGGGAGGAACTTAGGGGAAAAAATTGAAAATTTTGATCAATGGTCAAAGTCAACCCTTTTTGGTCAATGGTAAACACGCTCGACAGCTCGATCAAACGGCACAGTGGTTGAGTCAGCAGCTTGGTCAATAGGCTTCACAATTCGATCAACTCGGCTCCAACTGAATTCCAACTCAATTGACTTGGCTCTAACTCGAAGCGATTTTGGTGGCGTCGAATTCCTCTCGTTGAGACATTCGATTTGATATGAAATACTCTATACTTTCCATCTATACTCTGAAAACACTTTGTTAGAATATGGAATATCAAAATCCTAACACTCAAGAAACAATTTTGTAACTACTCTCAAACTATTATATCTAATTTTTTTGACTTGTTCTTTTACATAGCTGATGAGCGAAAACTAACATTGCCGATTCTGCTAATACTTTGGTTTTATATTTATAAAACTCTCGCAAGTGCACAAATCATTTCCTTCAAAATGATAAGTATACTCACAAGGTCGATCTAAGAAAGGAATATATGTAGTTTTTAATTTATTATTCAAAACTTTAAAAACGAAATTAAATCCTAAACATTCTGTTAAGATAGTTTGGTTTTTGTGTTTCTAATCTAATAACATAAAATAAACATAGATACATATTCAATAAATATTTATACAAATTTTATCATTTATAATAGTTGAGTATTTATTTATATAATAACTAAGTTAATTTGCTGCTCATATTATCTAGGTTATTAAAGATATAAATTGATATTTATTGATTCTCTTTTTTTATATGAATACCACTTTTGGTGGGGTTAGATATTCTTTGTTAACTAAATACATCAATTAACACCTATGGGTGAGGTTGATAACTAATTTGGTTAATTAAATTAATTCCTTTTCCTAAGAGATTGAAAATGAACTATTTAAATGCAACCTTTGGTGGGGTTAGACAGTTTTAAACTTTATTAAAGGTGTCCAAATAATACCTAAGAATTTAATTATCTATGTACTAACTTTCAAGTTTTAAAACCACTACTGAAAACATGTTGTCAATACATTTTTAGAAAATAATTCTTATAAAAACTTTTGAAATAGAGCTTCACTCTAACTACCGGGTGATTGTACCAAGAAATAAAAGAGCACTACTTTAAATTAGGCCGGATAACTAAACCTTAAAATCTAATTTTTAGATTTAAGTTTGTAATGAAAAATAATATATTTCTCTCTAACATTATTAATATAAAATCTTGAATAAAAAAATCAATTCATTTTAGAGATATTTACCTATTTAATATTTCGCAAGGATAACAACGTTATTATTATATCATGTTTACAGAAAGCCAGCAATGTTAAATTTAATCACCAACAAATTAAATATAACATATAAGAATAAAGCATAACAAATAATTTTAAAGAAAATGAAATCCTTACAGTACTTCGATGCTATTCCCGTTGCTGGAAAACCTCCAAACGAAATTTACACTTCCATTTATTGAATCAAAAAGCAAATAAATTACAAAAACATAACTAGTTCTTCTCAAAAAAGAGAAGAACTCTAAAACTAAGAGAAACTAACTAAGAAAAGCTAAAAACTAAGAAAACTAAGAAAAGCTAAAAACTAAGAAAAACTAAGAAAAGCTAAGAACTAAGAAAAGCTTAAAAACTAATAAATGAGAGAAAGAAAGAGAAGAGAAGATGTGTTTTAAGTTGTGTTTAGTTGGGAAGAGAATGTGGATATTTATAGGTGAGGATGTGAAGAAAAAGTGGGTGAAAAATTATAAAAAATGGTGGAAACACGGAGTTGTGAATGATGACGTCCTGTTGATGTAGGGGCGGCGGCGCATGCAGATTGCGGCAGATGGGCGCAACGGCGTGCGCGTACTGGGCGCAGATGGGCAGCGGCGCGCGCAGCTGGGTGCAGCCGCGCGCGGAAGGGAGCAAGGGCGTGCGTGGGACTGGGCGTTGGCGGCATCTAGGCGGCTGCGTGCGCAATTTCCTCTTTTTTAACATTTTTGACCTTTTTGACCTTTTGGACCAATTTTGTCCATTTTTTTCATATTTGTTGACTTTTTCTCATTTATTTTTGTATATATTTGTGATGTATTGCCTTCAATATTCCTTTTTGAGTCTTTAAGTTACATTTTTAAGTGAAAATACCTGAAAAATGATAAGAATACCCGTGATTCCGAAAAGATAAATTTATATAAATATATGATAAAATCATATAAATATATATATTTTTATTCAATTAATATGCATAAAATCATGGTAATTTTAGTGCTCTTTGAGCACTCATCACAACCCCCAACCAGCTTCTTACTAATCCCTTAGCAAGAGAAGCGATAAAAACTAAAAATTAAACTATCCTAAATCACTTCCGTGGATTGATACGGTTGCATTTAGCCTATGCAACAAGTCTTTAAACCCCTAGGTTGCCCTAGTGGACGAGTTTGAGTCTCGTGAGGGTTTTCAGTAATTATACCCACAAACATTGAACTAAATGTAAAAATTAAAAGAAATAATAAAAACAAACAACTTAAAAACTAAAATTACAACAAAATCAGAAATTAACTTTTAAGAATAAAAGAAAACAACATATCACAAAAATGTCTCATACTTTTTAATATCCTTTAAGATCATAATTAAAATCTCAAGCATAATTAAAAAATCATGATTTATTATAATAATTAGTCGAAAATCATTTTCATATTTCATATAAAAAATGTATCAATTTAATTTCACCCAATTTCAGTGTTTAGAATCTGAATTCGCTTCGACTCTATTCCTCACTAGTCAATACTCTCAAAACACTGAATCCTATGGGTTCAAACACTCATACTAATTTATATGCGAAATAGTTAATGTAGAGAAATGAACTAATATGTTCGCATATGTATAAAGAATAAAGGCTCAAAGTGTTATTTTAACATTGATCTCATGAAAGGAATAGAATGTATAAATTATAAAGATATCATATATAAAAATTATTTTCATGCTTAAATCAAACTCATTAAGAAATAATTTCAAGATATATGCCTTTTATAAATGAAGAAAGTACAATGAATTTTTAGGGAATTACTTCCTATATCTTTCTTTTGTAATTAGCATGTACTCACAACTTTGTAGGCAATCTCGGTCATAGTATGTAGATTATACTATATATTCTTTACCCCTTTTTTCTTTTTTTTTCTGAAGATTTTTTGCAATATATATATATATATTAAAGAGTCAACCCATGTACAAATTGTACATTTTTTTAGGATTTTGGCGAGTTGTTAATTTTTTGGCTTTTCTGTTTCATCTTGGTTTAGGTAACCCCAGATATGTCTTTTTTTTGTAGCAGTCATGCATGAATGAGATATAAGAATATACTATCAATTTCTACTCAAACCATTTAATCTAAGCAAAAATAATAAAAAATATATACAATACTCTATTAAGATGAGAAAAAATTCATACATTTAATGCAAATACCTATAGAGATCATCTAAAAAATTGAAGAAATAAGAAATGTGTTTAGAGTATAAAAAATATATATTTCACTTTGAATAAAAAAAAATTAGGCTCAATTTATATCTCACAAAGGTAGTCTCCACTATAAAAAATTCTTAAACACCGATTTTGAGTTTAATATAATTTTCACATCTTATCAAGAAATACTAGTTATTACAAAAAATAACTAATTATCAAAAATAATTACAAAATATTTCATGATATGTTTTCAAAAATTAATCTAACAATACAAAAGACTTAACTATTTACTTAAATTTGATTTAAAGAAATGATAATTTTTTGTGAGAAATTTTTATTTTTTATTATTTTTTTAAATTCTAAAAATTACTAAATCACGCAAAACAAAAATAAAACCAAACACAAAAAATGAAAATGTGAACATAAAAAAGAAAAAAATTTATTTTTTTATTTTTTTATTTTTTTATTTTTTTATTTTTAAATTGTTAAATATTGTTTTTTTTCTAATTAAGCATGGTAACTTTTCACCACCCCAACCTAGAATTTACATTGTCCTTAATGTAACAACTGTAAATTAAAGATAAAGAGAAAAGAGAAGAAAGATTACCTATTTCCTGAGAATGTGTAAGTAGTAATGGAGAAATGTAGGTGCATCCATCATATTCATTATTAATGTGTAGACAGGCAGATCGTTCTGAACTTCAAACATCTCAACAAACATTTTTAGTTTTAACAATTTAAAAATTATTCACATATAATTAAACTAAAATAAACAATAAAATTAAGTAAATAAAACAAATAACAGAAAATTACCTAAAATGATGGGTTGCCTCCCATCTAGCGCTTAGTTTAACGTCTTAACAAGACGTAAATTTATGGTGCTAAGGGTTACTCAACCAAATGCAATCCATTTCGGAAATATTGTTTGGTTCTTCTAAATAAGGCTTCACACGATGCGCATTGACTTTGAATGTTTTTTGTGTCTTGGAGTCCAATAGTTCTACTACTCCATGTTCAAATACCTGAACTATTTTGAATGGTCCATCCCATCTTGATCTCAGCTTTCCTGGAAACAATCTCAAACGAGAGTTAAATAAAAGAACTTTCATTCTAGGGTGAAGAGTCTTAGGAACTAGCCTCTTGTAATGATAGCGCTTAGTATGCTCTTTGTATAATTTGGCATTCTCATAGGCTTCATTCCTAATTTCTTCCAACTCATTAAGATGGAGTAACCTTTTTTCTCCTACTTTATCTAAATCCATGTTTAACTCTTTAATTTCCTAGTAAGCCTTGTGTTCAAGTTCAACTGGAAGGTGGCACACTTTCCCAAAGATTAACCGGTAATGGCTCATCCCAATATGTGTTTTGTAAGCGGTGCGGTATGCTCATAAGGCATCATTTAACTTAAATGCCCAATCCTTCCTTGAAGGACGCACAATGCGTTCCAATATTCCCTTAATTTGCCTATTACTTACTTCCACTAAACCAGAAGTTTGAGGATGATATGGAGTAGCTACTTTATGTGTAATGTTGTACTTGTTTAGTACTCCATCAAAGATCTTGTTACAAAAATGGCTACTTTCATCACTTATTATAGCTCTAGGCGTTCCGAACCTGCTGAATATTAAATCCTTCAAGAATTTAACAACAAAATTAGCATCATTGGTTTTAGTGGGGATAGCTTCTACCCACTTGGATACATAATCAACAACAACCAAAATATATTGAAAACCATTGGATATGGGAAAAGGACCTATAAAGTCAATGCCCCATACATCAAAGAGTTCAACAACTAAATTAGATGTCAAAGGCATTTCATCTCTTTTGCTTATGTTTCCTGTTCTTTGACATCTATCACATTGTGCACAAAACATATGAGCATCTTTAAAAAGAGTGGGCCAAAATAATCCAGACTGTAATACCTTACGGGCTGTCTTTTCACCACCAAAATGGCCCCCACAATGAAGTTCATGACAAAAAGTTAGAATGCTCTATTGTTCTTCTTCAGGTACACATCTCCGGATGATTTGATCTTGACCAATCTTGTATAAATAAGGGTCATCCCAGAAATAGTCCTTAATAGTTTTAAAAAACCTTTTTCTTGTCCTGATATGAAGTGTTAGGTCACAAAACACCAGTGGCAAGATAGTTTACAATATCAGCATACCATGGGTTCGGACCTATTGAAAATAACTATTCATTAGGAAAGGTTTCAACTATATCTTCATTACTCTCATCTTTAAAAGAATTGAAGTCAGAAATCAACCTAGACAAATGGTCAGCTACTAAGTTTTCACTGCCTTTCTTATCCTTGATTTCTAAGTCAAATTCTTGTAAGAGTAAGACCCACATGATTAATCTTGGCTTGGCATTTGGTTTACTTAATAGGAATCTTAAAGCAACATGATCAGAATGTCCAATCACTTTAGATCCTACTAAATAAGACCGAAATTTGTCTAAAGAAAACACTATAGCCAAGAATTCCTTTTCAGTGGTGGTATAATTCATTTGAGCATCATTGAGTGTTTTGCTAGCATAGTAGATGACATGAAAACTCTTATCCACTCTTTGTCACAAGACTGCTCCTATAGCATAATCAGAAGCGTCATACATTATTTCAAAAGGTAAAGACCAGTTTGGTTCCATAATAACAGGGGTAGATGTTATTTTCTCTTTCAAAGTATTAAAGGCAATAAGGCAATCATTGTTGAAATTAAAATAAAAATCTTTTGATAGCAAGTTACATAAGGGATGACTTATTTTAGAGAAATTTTTAATAAATTATCTGTAAAATCCTACATGTCCTAAGAAGCTTCTTATCCCCTTTACAGATGTAGGGGAAGGTAGTTTGGATATCATTTCAACTTTTTCCTTATCAACTTCAATACTCTTGTTTGAAATTATATGTCCTAAAACTATCCCTTGTTGAACCATAAAATGACTTTTCTTCCAACTAAGGTGAGATTTCATTCAATACATCTTTCTAAAACCAAAGTCAATTTATGTAAGCAATCATCAAATGAGTTCCCAATGAATTTTTCCACCATGATCTGAGAAAATAGATATCATGCATCTCTGGAAAGTGGTAGGGGCATTGCATAAGCCAAATGGAATTCTTCGAAAAGAAAATGTCCCAAAAGGACATGTAAATGTGGTCTTTTCCTGATCTTCTCGTGCTATAGGTACTTGATAATATCCAAACAATCCATCTAAAAAAACAGTAAAATTCGTGTCCAGCTAATCTTTCCAACATTTGATCAATGAATGGAAGAGGAAAGTGATCCTTTTTAGTATATAAATTTAATTTCCTAAAATCTATACATATTCTCCATCTAGTGATTATTCTGGTGGGCACTAATTCACTTTTGTCATTTTTAACAACTGTTATCCCAGATTTCTTTGGTACCACATGCACTGGACTAACCCACTTACTATCCACAATAGGATAGATAATTCCTTCTTCTAACAATTTAAGAATTTCTTTCTTAACTACCTCTTGCATATTTGGGTTTATTCTTCTTTGGGCCTCTCGTACAGGTTTAGCACTATCCTCCAAGTTGATCTTGTGCATACACATTGTAGGAGTAATGCTTCTTATATCCCTGATACTCCAACCTATAGATTTCTTAAACTGTTTAAGCACTTTGATAAGTTCCTTTTCTTGGGTTTTGGTCAAGGTTGAAGAAATTATAACTAAATAAGTTTCTCCTTCTCCCAAAAACACATATTTTAAGTGCTCAGGTAAGTCTTTGAGTTCAAGTTGAGGTGGATTGGCCTCTTTACTAGATGAAGATCTGGGTAGATTTAAAAATGTACTAGATTTTGTCATTACTTCATCATTGTCTAGTCGTTCAAGGTACCCCTTAATTTCCTCATCTAAATCTTCTTCGACCTCTTTAAGTGTAAGAACAGTTTCAAGCTTGTCTTCTATTCTAGTTTGGAAAAAGGTGCTTTGGACAAGATTATCCAAAGGGTCAACATCGAATATTTCATCGATGACAGAAATAGAAGGAAAAGGTGAAGAATCAAAAACTTTAAAATGAACAGTCTCTCCTAAGACTGTCATTGTCAAATTTCCATCTTGGACATCAATAATAGTTTTAGTAGTTTCCATAAATGTTCTATCAAGCAATATTGTGTGCTCTCTGTCCAATGTTGGATTTTCTTGCATATCCAGAACCACAAAGTCAACAGGTATTATCAGTTTGTCTACTTGTACCAACACATCCTCAACTATTCCCTTTGGATACATAAGAGATCTATCTACAAGTTGAAGGGACATAATTGTGGGTTTTAAATCTCCTAGATTGAGCTGTAAGAATATAGATTAGGGCATCAAATTTATACTAGCACCTAAATCAAGCATTACTTTAGCACCCTTCCTATCCCTCATAGTTAAGTTTATAATAAAACTACCAGGGTCTTTCAACTTAGGGGATAGTTTGTGCTGAAGTACAACGCTAGAAATTTCTGATACTACTACTCATTCATTCAGTTCATACCTCCTTTTCTTAGTGTTCAAATCTTTGAAAAACTTAGCATATGAGGGCACATTCACGATCACTTCTAATAATGGTAAATTGATATTTACTTTAGAGAGCATATTAAAAAGATCATAGAATTGTTTATCTTGTTTGGATTCTTTTAACCGGTGTGGAAAAGGTACTTGCAGCTGGTGTGGTTTTGTTGTCTTTTGAATTTTGGGGATAAAAGATGACCCCCAATGAGTTTTTCAGAAGGCTTGTTAAGTTTAACACTTGTTTCTCCTTTTTGCGAGACTAGAATATCACCTTCTTTGTTACCTGAACTACAAGGTAGATCATTAGAGATTTCAGGTAAACTAGTATTGACTACCTTACCACTTCGAATGGTTCTTACATCCTTTGCTTGTTCTGGTTGACTGGGTAATTTTCCTGGTTCTTTCTTTTGCATTTGTTCAGCCAGTTGCCCAACTTTAGATTCAATCCTTTTATCCGAAGCCTCCATGGTGTTCAACCTTTGATTATTCATCAATTGGTTGTCACGACTAACTTGAATAAAAGCATTCAAGCTATCCTCTAAGGTTGGCTTAAAAGATTGGTTTGGTGGGTAAGGGTGGTTGTTATTCAACCTTAGTGTTGGACATTGGGTTTAGGTTGGGTAATTGTTTTGCTTCCAATGATGGTTAGGGTGATTATAGGTGTTTGGATGGTACCTTTGAAAGAATTTGACTTCCTCAATGGCATCGACACTAGAATCACAAGTATTTGAACAATTATGAGTACCATGCCCAATTGAAAAACACACTTCACACACCTCTTGATTTGGCATTTGGTGGGTAGTGAGAAGTTGCACTTGTTTAGTCAATTCAGCAAGTTGCAAGGTTATCTCATTATCGGAGCCAACTTCATTGATTCTTGCTCTCCTTCTAGCACTTCTTTGTTGGTAATTAGAATCTAACTACTCATGAAGATTATAGGCTTCCTCTGCAGTTTTTTCTCCCATAGCACCTCTAGCAGCATTATCAACTATGTATTGACTCTACAGTGTCAATCCATCATAAAAAAATTGGTTATGTAGTTGCAATGGAAAGCTACGATTATGCCATTGAATGAAAAGGAGTTTGAATTGTTCCCAAGCTTCATGAAAAGGCTCTTCATACATTTGAGAAAATGTTGCTATCTTCGTCCTTAGATCAACAGTTTTTGATGGGAATAGAACCTACCCATAAACATTTCATATACTGCCTCTAAAGTTTTTAGAGAACCCGATTGTAGAGTAATGAACCATGACCAAGATTTATCCTTGAGGGTGTTGGAAAAACACCTCATCCTAAGTTGATCTTCATGAATTGCATGTAGTGGAAAGGTTTGGGCAATAGCATAGAATTCTCGAATGAAATGCAAAGGGTCTTCATTAGGGACACCGTAAAAGGAAGGCAACAAAGAATAATGAATCTTTTTCAATTCATAATTCCTTGCAGCCTCTTGTAATTGTATGCTGGAAGTTACATTGCCAATGATTGGCATTGTATAGTCTTTCATCATTTTCCGCCTATCTTCAGCATCTCTCATGGTTATTTGTAGTTGAAATTGATCCTCCTCCTATTGTGTATCAACATTTAGCTCTTAAAAAATAGTAGATATCTCTAAGAAAAATTTCTAACTTGACAAAATGTATAGGCTTAAAGCAAAAAGGTGCACAAAACCTATATTTTTTTTAATGCTAAATTTAAAGAATGGACACAATTGTTTTGAAACAAATGAATTTATTTCATTTGAATTTTATTATACACAAAATAAAACTAAAATAAAGGAAAAAGACAATAATGGGTGACCTCCATGTAGGACTAACATTTATCGTCTTCTAGTAAGACGTTGCTTGGAGATTGTAGAATGACAAACTCAATGTCTCCTCTTCATTGAATTTATTTTACCCCATTTGACCATCAAATTAGTCTTTACTTTGTTTTTGCAAATGTTCAACTAACTATTCTACTTGAACTTCCACCTTTTTGATAGAAGCTTCCATAGAGTCCAACCATTGATTGGTTTTAGATTGGTTATCTCTACAAACTTGAATAAAAGAATTCAAGTTGTCCTCCAGGGTTGATTTATTGGGAATGCTTCTTAGAATAGGCGGGTGGAATTGCTAGCTTGGCTGATTTGAGCTTTGAGCGAAAGGAGGGTTGTTTTGCCTCCAGGAGAAGTTCAGATGATTTCTCCACCCGGGATTATAGGTATTTGAATTGGGGTCGAACCTTGGTCTCTGTTGATATGCTCCCAATACATTAACCTGTTCAGGTCCAACTGTTGTTTCTCCTTGATATGGACATGCTTCAGTACCATGTCCCATGTTGCTATACAAACCATACTGTTCATTATTGGTGTTGGTTTGTGTAGTGAGAAGGGCAACTTGCTTGGTCAGTTGAACAAGTTGTTGTTGAACTTCATTGCTGGAATCGATTTCATGAACTCCAGCTTTTCTCACTTGTGAGATTTTCTGTTGGGAATTAGCACCCAATATCTCAAAGAGGTTGTACGTCTCTAAGGCAGTCTTTTCTCCCATTGCTCCTCCTCCAGCGTTGTTGACAATGAACTGACATTGTTGTGTAAGTCCATCGTAAAAGAATTGGTTCTTAGGAAAGACTAGTGGCACAAAGACTTTCAAGAACTAGTCTCCTAGACAGAACTCTCTTAGATCTTTACTTTTCATGCTATTAAGTTAATTAAGTTAAGTTAAGTAAAAATTTAAGTTAATTAAGTTAATAAAAATGTATGTTATATAAGTTAATCAAAATCTAAGTTAATGAAAATTGAATTAGTAAAAACCTAAGTTAATTAAGTTAAACAAAAATTAAGATAAAAAAACTAAGTTACTATTAACGCTATAATTTTTATTTTTTTATTTTTTTAACTTAAAATTTAATTTTTTTATTTTTACTATTCATGAATGGTAAGTTTATTTTACTATTCATGCTATAATTTTTATTTTTTTTATTTTTTTTACTATTCATGAACGATAAGTTTTTTTTAACTTCAAATTTCATATTTCAAAAAATTATTTTACTATTCACGAAATAATTATTATTATTATTTTATTTCTTATGAAATTTGAAATTTGATTATTATATATATATATATATATATATATATATATATATATATATATATATATTTAGCTATATTTTTTAATAAAAAAAATCACAATTATTTATAACAAAAAATGTTTTTAAAATTTTGATAAATAATTTAAAAACATTATTCCTTACCCGGCAACGGCGCCAAAAACTTGATGAGCGAAAATCGGCATTGCCGATTTTGCCAATACTTTGGTTTTATATTTATAAAACTCTCGCAAGTGCATGAATCATTTCGTAAAAAATGATAATTATACTCCCAAGGTCGATCTAAGGAAGGAATATATGTGGTTTTAATTTATTATTCAAACTTTTAAAAACGAAATTAAATCCTAAACATCCTATCACGATAGTTTGGTTTTTGTATTTCTAATATAATAACATAAAAATAAACATAGATACAGATTCAATAAATATTTATGCAAATTTTATCATTTATAATAGTGGAGTACTTATGGATATAATAACTAAGTTTATTATGCTTGCTCATATTATCTAGGTTATTAAAGATATAAATTGATATTTATTGATTCTTTCTTTTTATATATGAATACCACCTTTGGTGGGGTTAGATATTCTTTGTTAACTAAACAAATCAATTAACACCTATGTGTGGGGTTAGATATTCTTTGTTAACTAAACAAATCAATTAACACCTATGTGTGGGGTTGATAACTAATTTGGTTAATTAAATTAATTCCTTTTTCTAAGAGATTGAAAATGAACCATTTGAATGCCACCTTTGGTGCAGTTAAACAGTTTTAAACTTTATTCAAGGTGTCCAAATTAAACCTAAGAAATTAATTATCCGAGTACTAACTTTCAAGTTTTAAAACCAATACTGAAAAACATGTTGTCAATACATTTTCAGATAATAATTCTTATAAAAACTTTTGAAATAGAACTTCACTCTAACTACCGGGCGATTGTACCAATAAATAAAATAGCACTACTCTAAATTAGACTGGATAACTAAACCTTAAAATCTAATTTTCAGATTTAAGTTTGTAATGAAAAATAATATATTTCTTTCTAACATTCTTAATATAAAATCTTGAATAAAAATAAAATCAATTCATTTTAGAGATTTTTACCTATTTAATATTTCGCAAGCATAACAACGTTATTATTATATAATGTTTTCAAACAGTCAGCAATGTTAAATTTAATCACAAACAAATTAAATATAACATATAAGAATAAAGCATAAAAAATAACTATAAAGAAAATAAAATCCTTACAGTACGTCGATGCTATAAACCATACACCCCTTATCTAACTCATTTCTTTCCTTCTTTCTGCCTACCAACCTACTCAACACCATAAACTATATCCTTATCAATCTAGATCATCACCATGAATAGTTTTCTGAACTAACATAGAAACTTTCATGAGATGGACTTCAAATGGGTTGGACTCTTTCAAAGAGCTTGGGCTTGTAAACAAGTTTACAAAACAACACTCCCTACCCCCAAATTGGTGAATAAAGCTTGATTTAACTTGGAAAATTATCTAAATCCTAAGTGACCCCATTCCCTTGGCTTACTAATAGACTTCCATTTTTTAAAAGCGCAATAGTGTCTCTCTCTGTTGCTATTTGAATTCCACCAAAACTGTACAATTGCCTTTTTAGCACATGATAAGAACTTGGATCTCCTATTTTGTGTTAATCTTGTGTTCTTGATGCTATGTTATCAATAATTTTTCAAACTAAAACATGTCATTTTTATCTATTACTAATATTGTAATAAATACTATTAATAAATACTTTAATAATTAATATAAGGGTTTGTAAAGTTGGATTAATTTGATTTTAAACTAAAATTTGAATAAATCCTATTTAATAGGTTCTTAAAAAGTAGAAATCGAACAAAAAAAATAGGTATAAAATGATTCCAAGTCAAATAAAATTTTTTGGATTGATTTAGGATGATTGTATCTAAAACTTTTATTTTTCTCTATACATCGTGGATTTAAATTTTTATTCATTGAAAATAAATTTTATTATATAAATTTTTAGCTTTATAATTTAAGTTATATATATATATATATATATATATATAATTTGCATTAATTCTTTACTTAATTTATTATATTTCATTATTCCCTATTATTGAGATTTAAAGCATCAAAATCTATGTACTCTTTTATAAATTTCAAACATTGAGATAAGAGATTGTCATACATAGTTCTCAAACATTGAGATAAGACACTATGATAGGTTGTGTAAAAGGTTAGGATGAGTATATATGATATAATAATTGTCAATATGTCAATCTCTTAAATTCTACAAAATTAAGTTAGATTATTTTTGATTGATTAGATTAATTTAATTAGATAAATAGATATCCAAAACAACCCCAAAAGCTAGCTAATTTTGTAGAGTGTGAATATCTAAATATATATTAGTCATGAGTTTCCTATCATAATCTTATATATAGATATAAATTTATTTTTAACTCTTTTTATGTAATATATATATTTAATTTATATAATGTAAAAAATATAATGTTAGAAATTATGTATATACATGTAAAAATTATGCATAAGTTGGATGGTTTAAAAGTGAGCAGAGATATAAAAATCGAGGGATCAAGTTGTCTTTATACTTGCACCAAAGGATCTATTCGTACGTGATTCTTTTGTTAACAAAGTAAATAACTGAATGAAAATAAATACATAATGTGTATTCTAAAAATGACCTGCTTTAGTGATATGCGGCATTTAACACCTCTTCTATAGATAACGTGCGGCAGAGAGAATGTCAACTCACATCAGGTATGAATGCATCCGTATGAGAAACATTTCCAACTTTATGTAATTTTGCAAAATCTCAGTTATGTGTTTGTGAAAAATATATATAGAAAGTAGGCGTAAGTATATATTAGAAAGTATAAATGTAATATTAAGTTAGTTTAGAAAAACTTTAGCAAAAAGAAAAAGAAAAAAAAAAGAAGTTGGCTAAGATAAATTTTGGATTCACATTTAGAGGGATCGATATCGTTAAATAATCAATAATATAAATTTGACACAAAAACTCATGTATTAAAAAGAAATTACAAATTTAAGCAAAAAATTTGATAATAAAATTTTTTGAGGAAAGAATTATCAAAATGTGGGATTTTTTTTTTAATTTTATTATATTTTAATTAAATAATAAGGGTTTATACATAAAATTTTAGCTTAAAATATGAGTTTAAAATATAATTTAAAACAAAATATTATATATTAAATATAATTTAATTCCTATTCTTAGAAATACTTAATGATTGTATTCTATTATGTGATTAAATGAATATACATAGTATCTTTATATAGGTTTTACAAGTAAACTAGATATAGATATGTCTAAAATAACTAGATATAAATATGTCTAAAGTAAATAGATATACATTAGGAGATATATACATTAATCTGTTTACCATATATGCATTAACAACCCCCTTAAACTCAAGGTGGATGCGAGATCAGCTTGAGGTTGTCAACCAAATTACAAGTGCGTTCTTTAGGAAGTGCCTTAGTGAAGATATCTGCAAGTTGATAATTGGAGAAGACGGGGAAAAGTTTGAGAGTAGCATGGACAAGATGAGAGCGAATAAAGTGATAATCAATCTCAATGTGTTTAGTCCGTTCATGGAAGACATTGTTGTGAGCAATATGAATGACACTCTGATTGTCACAATAAAGGGGAGTATCAGAGAATGTGGACACACCCAAATCCTTAAGAAGCCATTGTAGCCAAAGGAGCTCAGATGTGGTATTAGGAAGACCACGATATTCTACTTCAGTACTAGAGAAGGATTAGATAATAGTTCCCTGTAGTGGATCTCCTGCCCAATCAACATCAGAGAATGCACGAAGTACTAGAAGAGACTGAGTTGAGTAGAAAAGGCCATGGAAGATAGTGCCTTTCAAGTGTCGTAGAATCCATAGAACAACAGTATATTGAGTCGATCGTGAAGCAGACAGATACTGGCTCACTTGATGAACAACATAATAGATGTCTGGATGAGTAATCGTAATATAAACCAGGCAGCCAACCAATCATCTGTAAAGAGAAGGATTAGATAATAGTTCCCTCCCCCCTCCTCGAGGGTGTCAGATGTGCATTAAGTTCAGCTGAGATAAGAGGTCAGATGCATACTTAGCTTGAATAATATAAAGACCATCTGTGGAATGAGTGATCTCAAGACGCAAGAAATAGCTGAGATGTCCAAGGTCTTTCATCTCAAACTATTGACTAAGAAAATCCTTGAGTTCTTGAATGCCACTAAGGTCATCTCAAACAAATATGGATGTTAAAGAAAGACTAGGAGGAGGCTGCATTCAAGACTACTTGCACGTCGAAGGCGACAAACCTTATTTGTTTCAACAGAAAGACCAGAAGGAGGTTGCATATAGACTTCTTCAAACAGATCCACATTAAGGAATGCATTTTTAACATCCATATGAAAAAGTCCCATTTACTAGTAGCGGCAATAACTAAGAGGGTATGAACACAAGAAATACGAGCAATTGGAGCAAAAGTCTCTTCATAATCAATCACATAGTTGATGAGTGCTCAAAAAGCACTAAAATTACCATAATTTTATGCACATTAATTGATTAAAAATATATATATTTATATGTTTTATCATATATTTATATAAATTTGTCTTTTTCAGAATCACAGGTATTTTTATTGTTTTTCAGGTATTATCGCTTAAAAACATAACTTAAAGACTCAAAGAGGAATACTAGAAGCAATACATCATAAATATATTAATAAATAAATGGGGAAAGGTTAACAAATATAGAAAAAATTGGACAAAATGGGTCAAAAAGGTCAAAAATGTCAAAAAGGAGAAAATCGTGCCGCCGCGCCACCCAACTGCGTTGCGTCTGCCTTCCGCACGCGCCTGTGCGCGTCCCAGCTGCCCTCCGCGGGCACCGCTGCCATTTTGCCCCATTTTTGCACGCAGCTGCCTCATGACATCATGCTGATGTCATCAATGACCTCAGTAATTGCACTCTGCGTTTTCACTATTTTTTAACATTTTTTCACTCACTTTTTCTCTCCATCCTCGCCTATAAATACCCGCCTTATCTTCACTTCTAAACACACCTCAAAACACATTCTTTTCTCTCTTTCTTTCTCTCTTTTCTTAGATTTTTAGTTTTTTTAGTTTTTCTTAGTTTTTAGCTTTTCTTAGTTAATTTCTCTTAGTTTTAGAGTTCTTCCCTTTTTGGGAAGAACAAGTTATGTTTTTGTAATTTCTTAGCTTTTTTGATTCAATAAATGGAAGTGCAAATTCCGCTTGGAGGTTTTCCACCAACGGGAATAGCATCGAAGTTATGTAAGGATTTTATTTTCTTTACAGTTATTTTTTATGTTTTATTCTTACATGTTATATTTAATTTCTTTGTGATTAAATTTAACTCTGCTGATTGTTTATAAACATGATGTAATAATAACGTTGTTATGCTTACGAAATATTAAATAGGTAAAAATCTGTAAAATGAATTGATTTTGTTTTTATTCAAGATTTTATATTAAGAATGTTAGAGAGAAATATATTATTTTTCATTACAAACTTAAACCTGAAAATTAGATTTTAAGGTTTAGTTATCCGGTCTGATTTAGAGTAGTGCTCTTTTATTTGTTGGTACAATCGCTCGGTAGTTAGAGTGAAGCTCTATTTCAAAAGTTTTTATAAGAATTATTATCTGAAAATGTATTGACAACATGTTTTCAGTAGTGGTTTTAAAACTTGAAAGTTAGTACTCGGATAACTAAATTCTTAGGTTTAATTTGGACACCTTGAATAAAGTTTAAACTGTCTAACCCCACCAAAGGTGGCATTTAAATGGTTCATTTTCAATCTCTTAGAAAAATGAATTAATTTAATTAAGAAAATTAGTTATCAACCCCACCCATAGGTGTTAATTGATTTGTTTAGTTAACAAAGAATATCTAACCCCACCAAAAGGTGGTATTCATACAAAAAAGGGAGAATCAATGAATATCAATTCATATCTTTAATAACCTAAATAATATGAGCAAACATAATTAACTTAGTTATTATATCCATAAATACACCACTATTATAAAAGATAAAATTTCCATAAATATTTATTGAATCTATGTTTATTTTTATGTATGTAGATTAAAAACACAAAAACCCAAAATATCGTGACAGGATGTTTAGGATTTAATTTCGTTTTTAAAAGTTTGAATAGTAAATTAAAAACCACATACATTCCTTCCTTAGATCGACCTTGGGAGTATACTTATCATTTTCTACGAAATGATTCTTGCACTTGCGAGAGTTTTAAAAATATTAAAACCAAAGTATTGGCAAGAATCGGCGATGCCGGTTTTCGCTCATCAATAGTCTTGTGTAAAACCTGTTGCTACAAGAGGAGCCCTGTAGCGCTCGATGGACCCATTAGAGTGAGTCTTGATCTTATAGATCCACTTACAACCTACCATAGACTGACAAGAAGGGAGAGTAACTAGATCCCAATTATGGTTTTTGGTTAATGCATCAAATTCTTCTTTTATTGCAATCTGCCATAATGGGTTAGTAGATGCCTCACGATAGGTATGAGGCTTATGAAGTGTAGAAATGGCAGTGTAATAGTGATAGTCTAGTAAATGTGTAGGAATGGATCTTACCCGGCTTGAGTGGCAAGGTGGAATGACTTGTGGAGGATCTTCAGGCGGAGCAGGAGTAGGGGACATATGCTTAAGGTGGGGTAACTCGTCATCAACCTGTTCTTCTACAACCTGTCTAGGAGAATCATCAAAAATATCTGAAGATTGAATAGAGAAATCCAAAGGAGGATTAGGAGTATTTGTAGATGAAATATGAGACTAATTTGGAAAGATTTCTAAAACATTTGAGTTAGTTAGGAAAGAACGAAAGTGAGAAAGTTCAACAAATAAGTAGTTTTCCAAAAAGACAACATTACAGGAAACACGAAGACGATACGAGACAGGATTATAGCATCGATACCCTTTTTGAGTTTCACCATAACCAAGAAAACAATAAAGTCTAGATCGAGGCTCAAGTTTGTTGTGTTCATGAGGCTGAAGAAGAATGAAATAGGAAGTTCCGAATGAGCAAAGGTAATGAAAATCAAGAGATGACCCAAAAAGGTGCTCATACGGAGTCTGATTATGAATGACAGTGCTTGGAATGCGATTAATGGTATGAACAGTATAAAGATCGGCTTTACACCAAAATAAGGCAGGAACTTTGACAGAAAGAAGAAGAGAACGAACAATGTCAAGAATATGACAAAGTTTTCTTTTAGCTCGACCATTTTTTTTGAGAGGTTCCTGGACAAGTTAGATGATGTACAATGCCATATAAGTGTAACAAAGCTTGAAAAGAATTTTGATTATATTCAAGAGCATTATCAGATCGAAAAGTTTTGATATGTTTGGAGAATTGTGTTTCAACCATTTTTGCAAAGTTACTATATATTGGTAAGATTTCAGAACAAGATTTCATTGGAAAGATCCAACTATAACAATAATAATCATCAATAAAAAATAACAAAATATCGAGATCCACCAATACTAGTAGTAGGAGAAGGTCCCCAAACATCAGAATGAATTAACTCAAAAATACTATTAGAGATAGATTTACTATTATTGAAAGGTAAAATTGGTTGTTTTCCTAATTGGCATGAAGTACAATCAAACTTTTCTTTGGAAACAGAACCCAATAGTCCTTTAGAAGCTAACTGTTGTACCCGAGTGGATGGGACATGACCAAGAAGAGAATGCCAAAGTGCGAGAGAAGGTAAGGAAGAAACTGCAACAGTTGTAGCAGCAACAGAGGCAGGAGTATCGTAGGACCGGTCCCAAGCTCTTGCCCCATCCTCAGATCCTACGCAATACACCCAGAATAGTAAAAAATAAGGCGATATTCTAGTTAAGCTAATTGTCCCATAGAGCATAAATTATATGATAGGTCAGGTACATGGAAAACCCCAGGAACAAAGAGGGTTGATCGCCATACAAATTGTGTGTGCAATGAATACGCAAGTATACGTATCGTAACAAGTAATATAATGATAAGTAAAGATCATTCCCATGGAGATTATTTTTTTAGAAACTAATTTTTAAAACTAAAAATAATAAAAATTAACTTTTTTGGTGTTTTTATATCTTAAGAAAGCAAAATTGAAATAACTTAAAGTAAATACTAATAATTAATTAAATCAGATTTTGTGACTAAAAAGATATATGAGAAAATATTTAGGTATACTTAATCCCCCAATTTTCTAAACATGCGAATCACTAAAATCCCCCTAATATAATATCAATTAATTACATGATCAATTGATTCTAACGTAACATGTATTCCTCTCTCAAGTAAACTACGCACCATATAGTAATTAATTTAATCACACACTAATGCCAATTAAATTGCATATTACTCATTAAGTTCATCAATTATGGATCACATACATAAGAATCATACATCTCTGCCTAGAAACTATGCATGTTATTTACTCAAGACAAACAATTAAATCATTTTTTCAAATCTATTTAATTACCTTTATAGATAAATTGTTGGCCAAACAATTAATAGCATAAAAATTAGATTAAATAATATAATTAATTTAATATTATAATTTAGAAAAAATATTAGATCATCATATGGTGAAAATTGGGTTCATAAGATCCCTAGATTAATAAATTAATTACACACAATTGTGTCCATAAAACTCATATTTTTCATAAAGAAAGACATAAAATTAATAAAGAAATAGTAGAAAAGGAAATACAATCAATCTCTTGAATTATAGAATTAATTTCCTCTTGAATTGTAGAATTAATTTCCTCTTGAATTGTAGAATTAATTTCCTCTTGAATCTCCACCAAAATTGTGTTGTTTCTTCAATTTTCTGTATTTTTCTCTCTTTTTAGCTCAGGTGCGATCTGTACCGTCCGATCAACTTCAAATCAAGGGCTATGATCAAAACAAGAAAAACTGACTGTTTCAGCCAATCACAACGCGACACATGGCATCAAAAATTCATTGGGTGAATCAAGCAGCGACGCGTGGCAGGAGAGACTGGTTAGAGTCAACGCTCGCCAAGTTAGCAACACATGGCATGACGTGCGTCTGACATTATTCATAGGAACGAATGACATGGTGCACGGGTGGAATGCATGGAGCAATGGCGTAGTGACACATGGCATGGCATGTTGATAGATTTTCAAACTCGGATTGAACGCCATGCTGACATGTGGCACGTGTTTCGTCCTCCTCATATGCGGCGTGACGTGATTCACTCTCGGTGCTTGCATGGCATCCGCATGGCTTGCCTAGTCAGCTCCTCTTCTTGCGTGGCATGCCACGTGGTAGCTTTTGATTGATCTTACTTTAAAAATTCATAAAAAATTCATAGAAATTCCAAAAAATCCCAAAAAACTCCAAAAATTATATTTTCACCCATTTTTACTAAAAACTTTATATTTTAATTTTTTAGCCATAACAATACTATTTGTTAAATAAAACCAGTAAATATTAAGTAAAAAGGTGTACTAATGACTCTATTTTTATTGAGTCATCACACCCCCAAACTTAAATCTTTGCTTGTCCTCAAGTAATGCTAAGTATAACTAAATAAAATAACTTGGGTAGTATATTCATAAATAAACTTCTATTAGTACATACATATTTCACGAAAACTATCCCTCTCAAAATTAGTATAAGTCTATGATAAAAAGGTTCATATATTCATCAATCAACGTTCCATCAATACAAGGATATGCAAGGTTTTTGAAAAAATTGGTTCGTGTGTGTGTGCTGCACATGATATCATCCAATGCACTAATGAAATCAACCTATATGAGCATGCTAATCAATTCAATCTTAGAACAAGTATTATAAGTCAATTTTTCACACCCCTCTCCACTAATATAAATATGCACTTAGCTCAAGATCAATAAGGACTTTACATGGTTGTAATATAAGGCATAGGTGGGGGGTCGATAGATGCAAACATTTTAGGGTCTTCCCACACCTTAGTGTTTTTTTTTCATCATGCACTTTTTAACTGCAATTGAGCTTTTACTTGATATTTTAGTGCACCCTCTTTTGACATTCTTTTCATATCTTTTTTTGGTTACTTCACAACACCCCCAAACTTATTTTCAATTCTATTTTATTTTCCTTTAGAGGGATACTTGTGTTGTGAGTTTGCTTCTTTTTTTACAGGACCTTACTCTAATACATAACACATGATTGCATCTTTTCTTTTCCTTTCATACAAGCTAAAGGTGCAAGGGTAAAGGTAATACTTATTAGTTAGGAATTAAATGTGGTTTATAGATATGAAAGGTTCTTTGTTAGGCTCAACTAGGTGACTAAAGATATTAACAATGGTTAGCTTGAAAGGCTCAATCAATCTAAATGAGGCCTAAATCATTTCTCTTGATAAATACTACTTAGGATTTCGCCTCAAGAGATGATAAAATAGATTCTAAAACTTGGTAGATCTAATTGACTCACATAACTCATTACAAATTTTCTCTCAATATGCACACCAAAATCAATCATGAACATGTGTATAAAAGTTGAATCAATTTAATCAAAACTAGCAAGCATATCACATGATTAATGTAAATATCTTAACAAATATGTTACATTCCTTATCCTAGTCATGACAACCAATTTTTATCATTGAGTTCATATGTTTCATATCAAGCATGCATGCATTTGGTTTCCATATATTTATCAATTTCTACCTTAATCATGATTAAAAACAACCTAAAAATTAAAAACAAATTCCCTAAAAATTAAATATGCATACTAAATACTAATGTAGAGAATGAAGTTCCCTCCCCTAAACTTAAATTACACATTGTCCCCAATGTACACATATAAATATGAAAAAGTAAAGAAAAACTCCCTTAATTGTGGCACAACACATCTTTCACTGAAATGCTTATTCTTGTTATGCCATTTCTCTCCAAATTTATTCACCTACAAAAAAAAACAATGAAAATATAAGTAAAATAACGTTAGGTTTCCTCCCAACTAGCATCACATTTAACGTCCTTGACTAGACGGTCCTATTAAGTCCTAAGGCACATCCCTTTGTATCCATTTACTTTTTAGTTTGCCTAGAAACAACTTGAGTCTTGATTTTTTCAATAATACTTTATGTTTTGGCTCACAAGCAGGGTGCTCAATTCTCTTCTCATGACATATTTTTGTTTTCCTTTTGAACTTCTTGGCATTCTTATAAGAACTCCACCGTAACTCATCCAATTTATGTATTTCTAATAGATTTTTCACCTCTCCATTGGACTCTTTCACTTTCATACTTGATTGAGGATAAGAGGGTAGAAGTGTGGGGTCTAAACTTGGTGGCTCTTCAATTGATGGTTTGAGTTTAGATCCTATTTCAAAATTTTCCATTATCGCCTTTGATACATACATGAGAGATACATCCTCCAAAAAGTTCACACAGTCCACAATATCAACCTTCGATGCCATACTTTCAAAGTTATAATAGGTTGAGTTGTTTCCTGGTGAGCTATGTCCTTGTTTACAGTAGCATGTGTTAAAGTCTTAAGTTTAGGTGACGCAATTGATTCTTTTAAGACATTCCCATAATTAGTAACATTTATCCTTAAACATTCATTAGCATTATCAATATCAGAGGGTTCAGATTCTTTAAAAAAATTAAATATTAATTGTTCATCTTGCACTCTCATTGTAAATTCACCTTTTTGTACATCAATGAGTGCCCTTCCAGTTGCTAAGAATAGATGACCAAGTATGATAGGAATGTCACGGTCCTCTTCCATTTCTAGCACAATGAAGTCCCCCGGAAAGATGAATTTGTCTACTTTTACTAGCAAATCTTCTACCACACCCTGGGATCTTTTAATTGACCTGTCTACCATCTGTAATGTTACCGAAGTGGGTTTTGCTTTACCAACCTCCAATCTCTTGAAGACCGATAATAGCAAGGTTAATACTAGAACCCAAGTCATATAGTGCCTTACCAAAATGGATGTTCCCAATAGTGCAAGGGATGTCAAAAATACCTGGATCTTTCAGTTTTTGTGGTAGTTTTTCTATTAAGGATGACACTACAACCTTCAGTCAAAGTTATTGTTCAATAATCTTCAAGCCTTATTTTCTTTGATATATATCCTTCATGAATTTGGCTTAAGATGACATTTGTTCAAGTTCCTCTACAAATGGTATGTTTATGTGTAGCTTCTTAAAGACTTCTCGAAATTTTGAAAACTGTGTATCTGACTTTTGCTTTTGCAGTCTTTGAGGGAAAGGAATAGTGGGTTTGTAAAGGTTGCTATTTTTTTGCTGAATTATTTTCTTTCCATTACTCTCTTTATCCACTAATTTCTCCTCCTCCTTTTTAGTTTCTCGTTCCTCCTTATGCTTTTTAGTTTGATAGTCATCTTTATCCTTTTCAATTTCCTGTTTCTCCTCATCCTTTTTTGTCTTATGTTCTTATTCTAAAGTTTTACTACTCCTCAAGGCTATGGCGTTGCATTGGTCCTTACCTTCTCTTCTTGGGTTTACAATTGTGTCACTTGGAAGGTTCCCTTGAGGCCTTTGACTTATATGTTGAGCAAGTTGCCCCATTTGGTTCTCCAAATTTCAAATTGAAGCCTCTTGAGTTGGCACTTTTGTATTCACTGATTGGATGAATTCTTTCATCATTCCCATTAAAGCACTTGTATTGTCCTCAGTAAGTGGCTTCTTCTCTTAGGCTTGTGATTGTTGTGGTTGGTGAAAACCAGGTGGTGGAACTGATTGATGGTTCAATTGACTACCACCTTGAATGTTGTTATTGCTCCAACTTAAATGAATCTACAACTTCAATAAACAATCTGAGATGAAGATGAGGATCCTCTGTCGGTAATCCACTAAATTGTCCAACTTTTTATAGCATTTGAAACATCACTAGCTTTAATTCAAACTGATTAGCTTGAATGTTTGGCCTTGTAATACTTGGATTCAGCCCTTCCAACGTAGGTATTGCATATTCATTCATAACTCTATCTCTATCATCTATCAAAAACATTTGATTATTCAAGTTTAGCTCATTATTGTTTATTTCTAATGGATTAGCCATTTCTTCCTCTTGGGTGACTTGTTATTTTCTAATTGATCTCAAAATATGCTTAATTTCAATATCTAAAGGTAAGATTTTTCCTTCACGAACTTTACTCATACAATAGACTCAACTATGTTTCTACAATACTAAAGAAGATGTCTAAATAAAAACTAAAAAAAAATTAACAACTAAATAAATAAATTAAATTAAATAAATAAGTCCCTAAAAGAATATAAATAAATTTAGATTAAAATTAAAGTAAAGAAATTTTTTTTAAACAAGAAAAAAATAAAATTAATAATAAGAAAAAAAATATTAATTTCTAATATTAATAATCCCCGGCAACGGTGCCAAAAACTTGATCGTCACACAAATTGTGTGTACAATGAATACGCAAATATACGTATCGTAACAAGTAATATAATGATAAGTAAATATCGTTCCCACAGAGATTATTTTTTTAGAAACTAATTTTTAAAACTAAAAATAATAAAAATAAACTTTTTTGGTGTTTTTATATCTAAAGAAAGAAAAATTAAAATAACTAAAAATAAATACCAATAATTAATTAAATCAGATTTTGTGACTAAAAAGATATATGAGAAAATATCTAGGAATACTTAATCCCTCAATTTTCTAAACATGTGAATCACTAAAATCCCCCCAATATAATATCAATTAATTACATGATTAATTGATTCTAATCTACCATGTAATTCTCTCTCAAGTAAACTACGCACCATATAGTAATTAATTTAATCACACTCTCATGCCAATTAAATTGCATACTACTTATTAATTCATCAATTATAGATCACATACATAAAAATCATACATCTCTCCCTAAAAACTATGTATGTTATTTACTCAATAAAAATAATTAAATAATTTTCTCAAATATATTTAATTGTCTTTCTAGATAAATTGTTGGCCAAACAATTAGTAGCATAAAAATTAGATTAAATAATATAATTAAATTAATATTATAATTGAGAAAAAATATTACATCATCAAATGGTGAAAATTGGGTTCATAAGATCCCTAGATTAATAAATTAATTACACATAATTGTATCCATAAAGCTCATATTTTTCATAAAGAAAGACATAAAATTAATAAAGAAAGGAGTAGAAAAGGAAATACAATCAATCTCTTAAATTGTAGAATTAATTTCCTCTTGAATCTCCAACAAAATTGTGTCGTTTCTTTAATTTTCTGTATTTTTTTCTCTTTTTAGCTTTAAAAACTGACCAAAATTATGCTAATTGAGGCCCATTAGGGTTTATGGAGTGATTAGGGGCTTAAATAAAGCTCAGGTACGATCTGTACTGTCCGATCAACTTCAAATTAAGGGTTATGATCAAAACAAGCAAAATTGATAGTTTCAACTAATCACAGTGCGACACATGGCATCAAAAATTCATTAGGTGAATCAGGGAGCGACGCGTGGCAGGGGAGACCGGTCAGAGTTAACGCTCACCAAGTTAGCAACATGTGGTACGACGTTATTTGCGGGTGGAACGCATGGAGCAATGGAGTGGTGACACATGGCTTGGTACGTCGACCAATTTCCAAACTCGGAGGGAACCCCGTGCTAACAAGTAGTGCGTGTTTCATCCTCTTCACACGTAGCACGATGTGATTCGCTCTAAGTGCTTGTGTGGCATCCGCGTGGCTTGCTGATGAGCGAAAACCGGCATCGCCGATTCTTGCCAATACTTTGGTTTTAATATTTATAAAACTCTCGCAAGTGCACGAATCATTTCGAAGAAAATGATAAGTATACTCCCAAGGTCGATCTAAGGAAGGAATGTACGTGGTTTTTAGTTTATTATTCAAACTTTTAAAAACGAAATTAAATCCTAAACATCCTGTCACGATAGTTTGGTTTTTGTGTTCCTAATCTAATAACATAAAATAAACATATATACAGATTAATTAAGTATAATCTAATAACATAAAAATAAACATAGATACAAATTCAATAAATAATTATCTAAAAATAAACATATATACAGATTCAATAAATATTCATGCAAATTTTATCGTTTATATTAGCGGAGTATTTATGGATATAATAACTAAATTAATTATGCTTGCTCATATTATCTAGGTTATTGAAGATATAAATTGATATTTTATTGATTCTCTCTTTTTTATATAAATACCACCTTTGGTGGGGTTAGATATTCTTTGTTAACTAAACAAATCAATTAACACCTATGGGTGGGGTTGATAACTAATATGCTTAATTAAATTAATTCCTTTTTCTAAGAGATTGAAAATGAACCATTTAAATGCCACCTTTGGTGGGGTTAGACAGTTTAAACTTTATTCAAGGTGTCCAAATTAAACTTAAGAATTTAATTATCCGAGTACTAACTTTCAAGTTTTAAAATCACTATTGAAAACATGTTGTCAATACATTTTCACATAATAATTCTTATAAAAACTTTTGAAATAGAGTTTCACTCTAACTACCGGGCGATTGTACCAACAAATAAAAGAGCACTACTCTAAATTAGACCGGATAACTAAACCTTAAAATCTAATTTTCAGTTTTAAGTTTGTAATGAAAAATAATATATTTCTCTCTAACATTCTTAATTTAAAATCTTGAATAAAAACAAAATCAATTCATTTTAGAGATTTTTACCTATTTAATATTTCGCAAGCATAACAACGTCATTATTACATCATATTTACTAAACAGCCAGCATAGTTAAATTTAACCACAGACAAGTTGAATATAACATGTAAGAATAAAGCATAAAAATAACTGTAAAGAAAATAAAATCCTTACAGAACTTCGACGCTATTCCCGTAGCTGGAAAACCTCCAAGCGGAATTTGCACTTCCATTTATTGAATCAAAAATCTAAATTATTACAAAAACATTACAAGTTCCTCTCAAAAAGAGAAGAACTCTAAACCTAAGAGAATTGAACTAAAAACTAAGAGAAAAACTAAGAAAATCTTAGAAACTAAGAAAGAAACTAAGAAAAACTCAAAAACTAAGAAATGAGAGAAAGAAAGAAGAGAGAAGTGTGTTTTGAAGGTGTGATTTGAAGTGAAGGGAAGGGGGGTATTTATAGGTGAGGATGGAGAGAAAAAATGAGTAAAAAAATGTTAAAAAAATATTAAAAAATGTAAAAACGCGTATTGGAATTGCTGATGTCATTAATGACGTCATCATGACGTCACGGGGGCGGCTGCACGTGAAAAATGGGGCGAAAACGCGTTGGGCGCGCGGAGGGGGGTGTTGGGCGCTGCGCGCGCGCGCGGGGGGGGGGGGGGGGGGGGGCTGTCGCTGCGCGCAGCTCGGCGCGCGTGAACAGTGCCCGCGCGTTGGGGCACGCCCGGCATAGGGCGCTGGGGCGCACGCGGCTGGGCGCTGGGCTGCGGCTCGCGATTTCCGTCTTTTTGACATTTTTGACCTTTTCGACCCATTTTGTCCAATTTTTCCATGTTTGTTGACCTTTTCCCACTTATTTATTAATATATTTGTGATGTATTGCTTCAAGTATTCCTCTTTTAGTCTTTAAATTGCGTTTTTAAGCCAAAATACCTGAAAAACAATAAGAATACCCGTGATTCCGAAAAAGACAAATTTATATAAATATATGATAAAACATATAAATATATATATTTTTAATCAATTAATGTACATAAAATCATGGTTATTTTAGTGCTTTTTGAGCACTCATCACTTGCCCCCAACCAGCTTCTTGCTAGTCCCTTAGCAAGAGAAGCGATAAAAACTAAAAATTAAACTATCCTAAATCACTTTCGTGGATTGAAACGGTTGCATTTAGCCTATGCAACAAGCCTTTAAACCCCTAGGTTGCCCCTAGTGGACGAGTTTGAGTCTCGTGAGGGTTTTCAGTAATGATACCCACAAACATTGAACTAATTTTAAAAATCGAAAGAAACTATAAAAATAATCAAATCAAAAACTACAATTACAACACAATCAAAAATTAATTTAAGAATAAAAGAAAACAACATATCACAAAAATATCTCACACTTTTTAATCTCCTTTAAGATCATAATTAAAATCTCAAGCATAAGTTATTTTAATCTCTTTAAACAATCATGATTTTATTATAATAATTAGTCGAAAATCATTTTCATATTTCATTTCAAAAATGTGTCAATTTAATTTTACCCAATTTCAGTGTCATGAATCAGAATTCGCTTCGACTCTATTCCTCACAAGTCAATACTCTCAAAGCACTGAATCCTATGGGTTCAAACACTCATACTAATTTATATGCGAAAGAGTTGATGTATAGAAATGAACTAATATGTTCGCATATGTATAAAGAATAAAGGCTCAAAGTGTTATTTTAATATTGATCTCATGGAAGGAATCGAATGTATAAATTATAAAGATATCATATATAAAAATTATTTTCATGCATAAATTAAACTCATTAAGAAAGAATTTCAAGATATATGCTTTTTACAAATGAAGAAATTGCAATGACTTTTTAGGGAATTACTTCCTATATCTTTCTTTTGTATTTAGCCTTTACTCACAACTTTGTTGACAATGTGGGTCATAGTATGTAGATGATACTATTTTTTTTATCTCTCTATACATTTTTTTTTTCAATATATGTATATTTTAGAGAGTCAACCCATGTACAGATTGTACATTTTTTTGGATTTTGGTGAGTGGTTAATTTTTGGCTTTTCTGTTTGATCTTGGTTTAGGTAACCCCAGATATGTCTTTTTGTTTTTGTAGTAGTCATGCATGAATGAGATATAAGCATATACTATCAATTTCTACTCAAATAATTTAATCTAAACAAAAATAATAATCAAAAATATATGATACTCTATTAAGATGAGAAAAAATTCATACATTCAATGCTAATACCTATAGAGATCATCTAAACTTTTGAATAAATAAGAAATGTGTTTGGAGTAGAAAAAATATATATTTCACTCTGAATAAAAGAAATTAGGTTCAAATTATATCTCACAAGGGTAGTCTCCACTAAAAAAAATTCATAAACACCGATTTTGGGTTTAATATAATTTCCACATTTTATCAAGAAATACTAGTTATGACAAAAACTAACTAATTATCAAAAATAATTACAAAATATTTCATGATATGTTTTCAAAAATTAATCTAACAGTACCAAAGACTTAACTATTTACTTAAATTTGATTTAAAGAAATGATAAATTTTTGTGAGAATTTTTTTTTTTATTATGCATGGTAACTTTTCACCACCCCCAACCTAGAACTTACATTGTCCTCAATGTAACAACTACAAATTAAAGATAAAGAGAAAAGAGGAGAAAGATTACCTATTTCTTGAGAATGTGTAAGTAGTAATGAAGAAATGCAGGTGCATCCATCATATTCATCATTAAAGTGTATACAGACAGATTGCTGTGAACTTCTAACATCTCAACAAATATTTTAGTTTTAACAATTTTAAAAATTATTCACATATAAGTAAACTAACATAAAAAATAAAATTAAGTAAATAAAACAAATAACAAAAATTACCTAACATGATGGGTTGCCTCCCATCCAGCGCTTAGTTTAACGTCTTAGCAAGACGTATCTTTTTGGTGCTAAGGATTACTCAGCCAAATGCAATCTATTTCAGCAATGTTGGTTGGTTCTTCTAAATAAGGCTTGACACGATGGCCATTAACTTTGAACGTTTTTTGTGTCTTGGAGTCCAATAGTTCTACCACTCCATGTTCAAATACCTGAACTATTGTGAATGGTCCATCCCATCTTGATCTCAGCTTTCCTGGAAACAATCTCAAACGAGAGTTAAATAAAAGAACTTTCATTCCAGGTTGAAAAGTCTTAGGAACTAGCCTCTTGTCATGATAGCGCTTAGTACGCTCTTTGTATAATTTGGCATTCTCATAAGCTTCATTCCTAATTTCTTCCAACTCATGAAGCTGGAGTAATCGTTTTTCACCTGCTTTATCTAAATCCATGTTTAGCTCTTTAATTGCCCAGTAAGCCTTGTGTTCAAGTTCAACTGGAAGGTGGCACACTTTCCCAAAGATTAACCGGTAAGGGCTCATCCCAATAGGTGTTTTGTAAGCGGTGCGGTATGCCCATAAGGCATCATTTAACTTAAATGCCCAATCCTTCCTTGAAGGACGCACAGTGCGTTCCAGTATTCCCTTAATTTTCCTATTACTTACTTCCACTAAACCGGAAGTTTGAGGATGATATGGAGTAGCTACCTTATGTGTGATGTTGTACTTGTTTAGTACTCCATCAAAGAGTTTGTTAAAAAAATGGCTACCTCCATCACTTATTATAGCTCTAGGCGTTCCGAACCTACTGAATATGAAATCTTTCAAGAATTTCACAACAACATTAGCATCATTGGTTTTGGTGGGGATAGCTTCTACCTACTTGGACACATAATCCACAGCAACAAAATGTATTGAAAACCATTAGATGGGGGAAAAGGACCCATAAAGTCAATCCCCCATACATCAAAGAGTTCAACAACTAAATTAGATGTCAAAGGCATTTCATCTCTTTTGCTTATGTTTCCTGTTCTTTGACATCTATCACATTGTGCACAAAACATATGAGCATCTTTAAAAAGAGTGGGCCAAAAGAATCCAGACTGTAATATCTTACGGGCTGTCTTTTCATCTCCAAAATGACCCCCACAATGAAGTTCATGACAAAAAGTCAAAATGCTCTTATGTTCTTCTTCAGGTACACATCTCCGGATGACTTGATCTTGACCAATCTTGTATAAATAAGGGTCATCCCAGAAATAGTACTTAATAGTTTTAAAAAACCTTTTCTTATCCTGATATGAAGTGTTAGGTCGCAAAACACCAGTGGCAAGATAGTTTACAATATCAGCATACCATGGGTTTGGACCTATGAAAAATAACTGTTCATCAGGAAAGGTTTCAACTATATTTTCATTACTCTCATCTTTAAGAGAATTGAAGTCAGAAATCAACCTAGACAAATGGTCAGCTACTAAGTTTTCACTGCCTTTCTTATCCTTGCTTTCTAGGTTAAATTCTTGTAAGAGTAAGACCCACCTGATTAATCTTGGCTTGGCATTTGGTTTACTTAATAGGTATCTTAAAGCAGCATGATCAGAATGCACAATCACTTTAGATCCTACTAAATAAGACCGAAATTTGTCTAAAGAGAATACTATAGCCAAGAATTCCTTTTCAGTGGTGGTGTAATTCATTTGGGCATCATTGAGTGTTTTGCTAGCGTAGTAGATGACATGCAAACGCTTATCCACTCTTTGTCCCAAGACTACTCCTATTGCATAATCAGAAGCGTCACACATTATTTCAAAAGGTAAAGACCAGTTTGGTGCCATTATAATAGGGGTAGATGTTAGTTTATCTTTCAAGGTATTAAAGGAAGTAAGGCAGTCATTGTTGAAATCAAAATCAGCATCTTTGGATAGCAAGTTACATAAGGGACGACTTATTTTAGAGAAATCTTTAATAAATCGTCTGTAAAATCCTGCATGTCCCAAGAAGCTTCTTATCCCCTTCACAGATGTAGGGGGAGGTAGTTTGGATATCAATTCAACTTTTGCCTTATCAACTTCAATACCCTTGTTTGAAATTATATGTCCTAAAACTATCCCTTGTTGAACCATAAAATGACTTTTCTCCCAACTAAGGGTTAGATTGCATTCAATGCATCTTTCTAAAACCAAAGTCAATTTATGTAAGCAATCATCAAATGAGTTCCCAAAGACAGAGAAATCGTCCATGAAAATCTCAATGAATTTCTCCACCATGTCCGAGAAAATAGATATCATGCATCTCTGGAAAGTGGCAGGGGCATTGCATAACCCAAATGGCATTCTACGAAAAGCAAATGTCCCAAAAGGACATGTAAATGTGGTTTTTTCCTGATCTTCTGGTGCTATGGGTACTTGATAATATCCAGATAGTCCATCCAAAAAACAGTAAAATTTGTGCCCAGCTAATCTTTCCAACATTTGATCAATGAATGGAAGAGGAAAGTGATCATTTTTCGTATATAAATTTAGTTTCCTAAAATCTATACACATTCTCCATCCAGTGATTATTCTAGTGGGCACTAATTCACTTTTGTCATTTTTAACAACTGTTATCCCAGATTTCTTTGGTACCACATGCACTGGACTAACCCACTTACTATCCGCAATAGGATAGATAATCCCTTCTTCTAATAATTTAAGAATTTCTTTTTTAACTACCTCTTGCATGTTTGGGTTTAGTCTTCTTTGGGCCTCTCGTACAGGTTTAGCACCATCCTCCAAATTGATCTTGTGCATACACATTGTTGGACTAATGCCTCTTATATCCCCTATACTCCAACCTATAGATTTCTTAAACTGTTTAAGCACTTTGATGAGTTCCTTTTCTTGTGGTTTGGTCAAGGTTGAAGAAATTATCACTGGATAAGTTTCTCCTTCTCCCAAAAACACATATTTTAAGTGCTCAGGTAAGTCTTTGAGTTCAAGTTCAGGTGGATTGGCCTCTTTACTAGATGAGGAACTGGGTAGAAAAAGTGTACTAGATTTTGTCATCACTTCATTATTGTCTAGTTGTTCAAGGTACCCCTTAATTTCTTCATCTAAATCTTTTTCAACCTTTTCAAGTGTAAGAACGGTTTCAAGCTTGTCTTCTATTCTGGTTTGGAAAAAGGTGTTTTGGACAAGATTATCCAAAGGATCAACATCGAATATTCCATCGATGGCAGAAATAGAAGGGAAAGGTGAAGAATCAAAAACTTTAAAATGAACAGTCTCTCCTAAGACTGTCATTGTCAAGTTTCCATCTTGGACATCAATAATAGTTTTAGTAGTTGCCATAAATGGTCTACCAAGCAATATTGTGTGCTCTCTGTCCAATGCTGGATTTTCTTGCATATCCAGAACCACAAAGTCAATAGGTATTATCAGTTTGTCTACCTGTACCAAAACATCCTCAACTATTCCCTTTGGATATTTAAGAGATCTGTCTGCAAGTTGAAGGGACATAGTTGTGGGTTTTAAATCCTCTTGATTGAGCTGTAAGAATATAGAGTAGGGCATCAAATTTATACTAGCACCTAAATCAAGCATTGCTTTAGCAACCTTCTTATCCCCCATAGTTATGTTTATAATAAAACTACCAGGGTCTTTCAACTTAGGGGATAGTTTGTGCTGAAGTACAACGCTAGAAATTTCTGATACTACTACTCGTTCATTCAGTTCATACCTCCTTTTCTTAGTGTTCAACTCTTTGAAAAACTTGGCATATGAGGGCACATTCATGATCACTTCTAATAATGGTAAATTGATATTTACTTTAGAGAGCATATTAAAAAGATCATTGAATTGCTTATCTTGTTTGGATTCTTTCAACCGGTCGGAAAAGGTACTTGTATCTGGTGTGGTTCTGTTGTCTTTTGAATTTTGGGGGTGTCAGATGACCCCCCATTGAGTTTTTCAGAAGGCTTGTTAAGTTTAACACTTGTTTCTCCTTTTTGCGAGATTAGAGTATCGCCTTCTCTGTTACATGAAGTACAAGGTAGATTGTTAGAGATTTCAGGTAAACTGGTATTGATTACCTTACCACTTCGAAGGGTTCTAACATCCTTTGCTTGTTCTGGTTGACTGGGCAACTTTCCTGGTTCTTTCTTTTGCATTTGTTCAGCCAGTTGCCCAACTTTAGATTCAATTCTTTTAACCGAAGCCTCTATGGTGTTCAACCTTTGATTAGTCATCAATTGGTTGTCACGACTAACTTGAATAAAAGCATTCAAGCTATCTTCTAAGGTTGGTTTAAAAGATTGGCTTGGTGGGTAAGGGTGGTTGTTATCCGACCTTAGTGTTGGATATTGGGTGTAGGCTGGGTGATTATAGGTGTTTGGATGATACTTTTGAAAAGATTGGACTTCCTCTATGGCATCGACACTAGAATCACAAGTATTTGAACAATTATGAGTACCATGCCCAATTGAACAACACACTTCACATACCTCTTGATTTGAAATTTGGTGGGAAGTGAGGAATTTCACTTGTTTAGTCAATTCAGCAAGTTGCAAGGTTATCTCATTATCAGAGCCTACTTCATTGACCTTTGCTTTCCTTCTACCACCTCTTTGTTGGGAATTAGAACCCAATAGCTCATAGAGATTATAGGTTTCCTCTGCGGTCTTTTCTCCTACAACACCTCCAGCAGCATTATCAACCATGTATTGACTCTGTAGTGTCAATCCATCATAAAAGAATTGGTTTTGTAGCTGTAATGGAAAGCTATGATTATGACATTGAATGAAAAGGAGTTTGAATCGTTCCCAAGCTTCATGAAAGGGCTCTTCATACATTTGAGAAAATGTTGCTATCTTTGTTCTTAGATCAACAGTCTTTTGATGGGAATAGAACCTACCCATAAAAATTTCATAGACTGCCTCCCAAGTTTTAAGAGAACCTGACTGTGGAGTAATGAACCATGACCAAGCTTTATCTTTGAGAGTGTAAGGAAAGCACCTCATCCTAAGTTGATCTTCATTAATTGCATGTAGTGGAAAGGTTTGGACAATAGCATAGAATTCTCGAATGAAATTTAAAGGGTCTTCATTAGGGATACCGTAAAAGGAAGGCAACAAAGAATAATGAATCTTTTTCAATTCATAATTCCTTGCAGCCTCTTGTAATTGGATACCGGAAGTTACATTGCCAATGATTGGCATTGTATATTCTTTCATCTTTTTCCGCCTATCTTCAGCATCTCCCATGGTTGTTTGTAGTTGAAAATGATCCTCCTCCTATTGTGTATCAACATTTTGCTCTTAGTAGATATTTTTATAACTTGATAAAACGTAAAGGCTTAAAGCAAAAAGGTGCAAGGAACCTAATTTTTTTTTTAATTTAAATTTAAACGAATTGACACAATTTTTGAAACAAACAAATTTATTTCATTTGAATTTTTATTACACGCAAACTAAAACAAAGCAAAATACAATAATGGGTGACCTCTCATACAGGACTAAAATTTATCGTCCTCTAGTAAGACGTTGCTTGGAGATTGCAGAATGAAAAACTCAATGTCTCCTCTTCATTGAATTCATTTAAGTATCAAATTAGTCTTTGCCTTTTTGCAAATGTTCAACTAACTGTTCAACTTGAACTTCCACCTTTTTGATAGAAGCTTCCACAGAGTCCAACCGTTGATTGGTTTTAGATTGGTTATCCCTACAAACTTGAATAAAAGAATTCAAGTTGTCCTCCAGGGTTGGTTTATTGGGAATGCTTCTTGGAATAGGTGGGTGGAATTGCTGGCCTGCCTGGTTTGAGCTTTGAGTGAAAGGAGGGTTGTTTTGCCTCCAAGAGAAATTTGGATGACTTCTCCACCCAGGATTATAGGTATTTGAATTGGGGTCAAACCTTGGTCTCTGTTGATATGCTCCCAACACATTGACCTATTCAGGTCCAGTTGTTTCTCCTTGATATGGACAGGCTTCAGTACCATGTCCCATGTTGCTATACAAACCATATTGATCATTATTGGTGTTGTTTTGTGTAGCGAGAAGGGCAACTTGCTTAGTCAGTTGAACAAGTTGTTGTTGAACTTCATTACTGGAGTCGATTTCATTAACTCCAGCTTTTCTCACTCGGGAGCTTTTCTGTTGGGAATTAGCACCCAACATCTCAAAGAGGTTATACGTCTCTGAGGCAGTCTTTTCTCCTATTGCTCCTCCTGCAGCGTTGTCGACAATGAACTGACATTGTTGTGTAAGTCCATCGTAAAAGAATTGGTTCTGCAACTGCAGGGGAAAGCTATGATGGGGACATTGAGTGAGAAACATTTTGAACCTATCCCAAGCTTCATGGAATGGTTCTCCATCCATCTGAGAGAAAGTAGCAATCTTTGCTCTCAACTCTGATGTTTTTTGGTGTGAATAGAATTTTCCCATGAATTTATTGTAAATGTTACCCCATGTCATCAGAGAACCTGGGGGAAGTGACATCAACCAAGCTTTGGCCTTATCCTTTAACGTGTAGGGAAAACATCTCATCCTAAGTTGATCATCGTTTAGAATACCGAGGGGGAATGTTTGGACCGTAGCATAGAAATCTCTCATAAAGGAAAGAGAATCTTCATTAGGTAGCCCATAAAAGGAAGGAAGCATAGAAAAATGAATATTTTTAAGGTCATAATTCCGAGCAGCCTCTCCCAACTGGATAGCGGCAGTTGCCGTGCCTATTACCGGTCTTGCAAACTTCTTCATCGTGGTTTCCCTAATATGTTGGTTTTCCTCCATTTCTTTTGGTTCTAGTAAAGGATTAAGACTTGGTTCTATGTTTGGCTCAAAAACAGGTTGATGGGTAGAATCCAGTTTTGTTGACACTTGTTTAAATTTATGAAAATTATTTACATATGGTGTAAGGGGGTTTCCTAAGGATCTCCTACCACGCATAGACTATTGTAAACGTAAATTTAAAACTCCTGTCAACAAAATAAAAAATTTAGAGAAAATTTACATATTATTTAATACAAAGCACTAAACAAAACTAGTTAAACCCTAAAAAAAAAGAAAAACAAAATATTTTTTTTTATTTTTTATTATTATTATTATTATTTTTTTGGTAACATAATTAGTATTAACCAAGAGTGCTCTCAGGAAAGAATGGTGGTGCAAACGGCTCCTTAAATACCATTCTCCTAGCCAGAGCAACGTTCCTAGGAAAGACTAGTGGCACAAAGGCTTCCAAGAACTAGTCTCCTAGATAGAACTCCCTTAGATTTTTACTTTTCATGTTTATTTAGTTAATTAGGTATAAATTTAAGTAATGTTTTATTTATTTATTTTTTTTTATTTTTTTTTACTATTCATGAACGGTAATTTTATTTTACTATTCACGCTATATTATGTCTTATTAACTTAAAATTTTTGAAATTTTTTTTTATGAACGGTAATTTTATTTTACTATTCACGCTATATTATTTCTTATTAACTTAAAAATTTTTGAATTTTGAATTTTAAAATTTTTTTTATTTTTTTTACTATTCATGAACGGTAAAAAATTTTTACTTCAAATTTCAAATTTCTAAATTATTTTACAATTAAAAAAAATTATTTTTTTTATTTTTTATTTTTTAATTTTTTTTATTTTTTTATTTTATTATTTCTTATGAATTTTGAAATTTGATTATTGTTAAAATATCACAATTATTTACAGCACAAAAATGTTTTTAAAATTTTGATAAATAATTTAAAAACGTTATTCCTTCCCCGGCAACGGCGCCAAAAACTTGATAAGCGAAAACCGACATCGTCGATTCTTGCCAATACTTTGGTTTTAATATTTATAAAACTCTCGCAAGTGCACGAATCATTTCGAAGAAAATGATAAGTATACTCCCAAGGTCGATCTAAGGAAGCAATGTAAGTGGTTTTTAATTTATTATTCAAACTTTTAAAAACGAAATTAAATCCTAAACATCCTGTCACGATAGTTTGGTTTTTGTGTTCCTAATCTAATGACATAAAATAAACATAGATACAGATTAATTAAATATAATCTAATAACATAAAAATAAACATAGATACAAATTCAATAAATAATTATCTAAAAATAAACATATATACGGATTCAATAAATTTTCATGCAAATTTTTATCATTTATATCAGCGGAGTATTTATGGATATAATAACTAAATTAATTATGCTTGCTCATATTATCTAGGTTATTAAAGATATAATATTTTATTGATTCTCTCTTTTTTATATAAATACCACCTTTGGTGGGGTTAGATATTCTTTGTTAACTAAACAAATCAATTAACACCTATGGGTGGGGTTGATAACTAATATGCTTAATTAAATTAATTCCTTTTTCTAAGAGATTGAAAATGAACCATTTAAATGCCACCTTTGGTGGGGTTAGACAATTTAAACATTATTCAAGGTGTCCAAATTAAACATAAGAATTTAATTATCCGAGTACTAACTTTCAAGTTTTAAAACCACTATTGAAAACATGTTGTCAATACATTTTCACATAATAATTCTTATAAAAACTTTTGAAATAGAGTTTCACTCTAACTACCGGGCGATTGTACCAACAAATAAAAGAGCACTACTCTAAATTAGACCGGATAACTAAACCTTAAAATCTAATTTTCAGTTTTAAGTTTGTAATGAAAAATAATATATTTCTCTCTAACATTCTTAATTTAAAATCTTGAATAAAAACAAAATCAATTCATTTTAGAGATTTTTACCTATTTAATATTTCGCAAGCATAACAACGTCATTATTACATCATATTTACTAAACAGCCAGCATAGTTAAATTTAACCACAGACAAGTTGAATATAACATGTAAGAATAAAGCATAAAAATAACTGTAAAGAAAATAAAATCCTTACAGAACTTCGACGCTATTCCCGTAGCTGGAAAACCTCCAAGCGGAATTTGCACTTCCATTTATTGAATCAAAAATCTAAATTATTACAAAAACATTACAAGTTCCTCTCAAAAAGAGAAGAACTCTAAACCTAAGAGAATTGAACTAAAAACTAAGAGAAAAACTAAGAAAATCTTAGAAACTAAGAAAGAAACTAAGAAAAACTCAAAAACTAAGAAATGAGAGAAAGAAAGAAGAGAGAAGTGTGTTTTGAAGGTGTGATTTGAAGTGAAGGGAAGGGGGGTATTTATAGGTGAGGATGGAGAGAAAAAATGAGTAAAAAAATGTTAAAAAAATATTAAAAAATGTAAAAACGCGTATTGGAATTGCTGATGTCATTAATGACGTCATCATGACGTCACGGGGGCGGCTGCACGTGAAAAATGGGGCGAAAAAGCGTTGGGCGCGCGGAGGGGGGTGTTGGGCGCTGCGCGCGCGCGCGGGGGGGGGGGGGGGGGGGCTGTCGCTGCGCGCAGCTCGGCGCGCGTGAACAGTGCCCGCGCGTTGGGGCACGCCCGGCATAGGGCGCTGGGGCGCACGCGGCTGGGCGCTGGGCTGCGGCTCGCGATTTCCGTCTTTTTGACATTTTTGACCTTTTCGATCCATTTTGTCCAATTTTTCCATGTTTGTTGACCTTTTCCCACTTATTTATTAATATATTTGTGATGTATTGCTTCAAGTATTCCTCTTTTAGTCTTTAAATTGCGTTTTTAAGCCAAAATACCTGAAAAACAATAAGAATACCCGTGATTCCGAAAAAGACAAATTTATATAAATATATGATAAAACATATAAATATATATATTTTTAATCAATTAATGTACATAAAATCATGGTTATTTTAGTGCTTTTTGAGCACTCATCACTTGCCCCCAACCAGCTTCTTGCTAGTCCCTTAGCAAGAGAAGCGATAAAAACTAAAAATTAAACTATCCTAAATCACTTTCGTGGATTGAAACGGTTGCATTTAGCCTATGCAACAAGCCTTTAAACCCCTAGGTTGCCCCTAGTGGACGAGTTTGAGTCTCGTGAGGGTTTTCAGTAATGATACCCACAAACATTGAACTAATTTTAAAAATCGAAAGAAACTATAAAAATAATCAAATCAAAAACTACAATTACAACACAATCAAAAATTAATTTAAGAATAAAAGAAAACAACATATCACAAAAATATCTCACACTTTTTAATCTCCTTTAAGATCATAATTAAAATCTCAAGCATAAGTTATTTTAATCTCTTTAAACAATCATGATTTTATTATAATAATTAGTCGAAAATCATTTTCATATTTCATTTCAAAAATGTGTCAATTTAATTTTACCCAATTTCAGTGTCATGAATCAGAATTCGCTTCGACTCTATTCCTCACAAGTCAATACTCTCAAAGCACTGAATCCTATGGGTTCAAACACTCATACTAATTTATATGCGAAAGAGTTGATGTATAGAAATGAACTAATATGTTCGCATATGTATAAAGAATAAAGGCTCAAAGTGTTATTTTAATATTGATCTCATGGAAGGAATCGAATGTATAAATTATAAAGATATCATATATAAAAATTATTTTCATGCATAAATTAAACTCATTAAGAAAGAATTTCAAGATATATGCTTTTTACAAATGAAGAAATTGCAATGACTTTTTAGGGAATTACTTCCTATATCTTTCTTTTGTATTTAGCCTTTACTCACAACTTTGTTGGCAATGTGGGTCATAGTATGTAGATGATACTATTTTTTTTATCTCTCTATACATTTTTTTTTTCAATATATGTATATTTTAGAGAGTCAACCCATGTACAGATTGTACATTTTTTTGGATTTTGGTGAGTGGTTAATTTTTGGCTTTTCTGTTTGATCTTGGTTTAGGTAACCCCAGATATGTCTTTTTGTTTTTGTAGTAGTCATGCATGAATGAGATATAAGCATATACTATCAATTTCTACTCAAATAATTTAATCTAAACAAAAATAATAATCAAAAATATATGATACTCTATTAAGATGAGAAAAAATTCATACATTCAATGCTAATACCTATAGAGATCATCTAAACTTTTGAATAAATAAGAAATGTGTTTGGAGTAGAAAAAATATATATTTCACTCTGAATAAAAGAAATTAGGTTCAAATTATATCTCACAAGGGTAGTCTCCACTAAAAAAAATTCATAAACACCGATTTTGGGTTTAATATAATTTCCACATTTTATCAAGAAATACTAGTTATGACAAAAACTAACTAATTATCAAAAATAATTACAAAATATTTCATGATATGTTTTCAAAAATTAATCTAACAGTACCAAAGACTTAACTATTTACTTAAATTTGATTTAAAGAAATGATAAATTTTTGTGAGAATTTTTTTTTTTTATTATGCATGGTAACTTTTCACCACCCCCAACCTAGAACTTACATTGTCCTCAATGTAACAACTACAAATTAAAGATAAAGAGAAAAGAGGAGAAAGATTACCTATTTCTTGAGAATGTGTAAGTAGTAATGAAGAAATGCAGGTGCATCCATCATATTCATCATTAAAGTGTATACAGACAGATTGCTGTGAACTTCTAACATCTCAACAAATATTTTAGTTTTAACAATTTTAAAAATTATTCACATATAAGTAAACTAACATAAAAAATAAAATTAAGTAAATAAAACAAATAACAAAAATTACCTAACATGATGGGTTGCCTCCCATCCAGCGCTTAGTTTAACGTCTTAGCAAGACGTATCTTTTTGGTGCTAAGGATTACTCAGCCAAATGCAATCTATTTCAGCAATGTTGGTTGGTTCTTCTAAATAAGGCTTGACACGATGGCCATTAACTTTGAACGTTTTTTGTGTCTTGGAGTCCAATAGTTCTACCACTCCATGTTCAAATACCTGAACTATTGTGAATGGTCCATCCCATCTTGATCTCAGCTTTCCTGGAAACAATCTCAAACGAGAGTTAAATAAAAGAACTTTCATTCCAGGTTGAAAAGTCTTAGGAACTAGCCTCTTGTCATGATAGCGCTTAGTACGCTCTTTGTATAATTTGGCATTCTCATAAGCTTCATTCCTAATTTCTTCCAACTCATGAAGCTGGAGTAATCGTTTTTCACCTGCTTTATCTAAATCCATGTTTAGCTCTTTAATTGCCCAGTAAGCCTTGTGTTCAAGTTCAACTGGAAGGTGGCACGCTTTCCCAAAGATTAACCGGTAAGGGCTCATCCCAATAGGTGTTTTGTAAGCGGTGCGGTATGCCCATAAGGCATCATTTAACTTAAATGCCCAATCCTTCCTTGAAGGACGCACAGTGCGTTCCAGTATTCCCTTAATTTTCCTATTACTTACTTCCACTAAACCGGAAGTTTGAGGATGATATGGAGTAGCTACCTTATGTGTGATGTTGTACTTGTTTAGTACTCCATCAAAGAGTTTGTTAAAAAAATGGCTACCTCCATCACTTATTATAGCTCTAGGCGTTCCGAACCTACTGAATATGAAATCTTTCAAGAATTTCACAACAACATTAGCATCATTGGTTTTGGTGGGGATAGCTTCTACCTACTTGGACACATAATCCACAGCAACAAAATGTATTGAAAACCATTAGATGGGGGAAAAGGACCCATAAAGTCAATCCCCCATACATCAAAGAGTTCAACAACTAAATTAGATGTCAAAGGCATTTCATCTCTTTTGCTTATGTTTCCTGTTCTTTGACATCTATCACATTGTGCACAAAACATATGAGCATCTTTAAAAAGAGTGGGCCAAAAGAATCCAGACTGTAATATCTTACGGGCTGTCTTTTCATCTCCAAAATGACCCCCACAATGAAGTTCATGACAAAAAGTCAAAATGCTCTTATGTTCTTCTTCAGGTACACATCTCCGGATGACTTGATCTTGACCAATCTTGTATAAATAAGGGTCATCCCAGAAATAGTACTTAATAGTTTTAAAAAACCTTTTCTTATCCTGATATGAAGTGTTAGGTCGCAAAACACCAGTGGCAAGATAGTTTACAATATCAGCATACCATGGGTTTGGACCTATGAAAAATAACTGTTCATCAGGAAAGGTTTCAACTATATTTTCATTACTCTCATCTTTAAGAGAATTGAAGTCAGAAATCAACCTAGACAAATGGTCAGCTACTAAGTTTTCACTGCCTTTCTTATCCTTGCTTTCTAGGTTAAATTCTTGTAAGAGTAAGACCCACCTGATTAATCTTGGCTTGGCATTTGGTTTACTTAATAGGTATCTTAAAGCAGCATGATCAGAATGCACAATCACTTTAGATCCTACTAAATAAGACCGAAATTTGTCTAAAGAGAATACTATAGCCAAGAATTCCTTTTCAGTGGTGGTGTAATTCATTTGGGCATCATTGAGTGTTTTGCTAGCGTAGTAGATGACATGCAAACGCTTATCCACTCTTTGTCCCAAGACTACTCCTATTGCATAATCAGAAGCGTCACACATTATTTCAAAAGGTAAAGACCAGTTTGGTGCCATTATAATAGGGGTAGATGTTAGTTTATCTTTCAAGGTATTAAAGGAAGTAAGGCAGTCATTGTTGAAATCAAAATCAGCATCTTTGGATAGCAAGTTACATAAGGGACGACTTATTTTAGAGAAATCTTTAATAAATCGTCTGTAAAATCCTGCATGTCCCAAGAAGCTTCTTATCCCCTTCACAGATGTAGGGGGAGGTAGTTTGGATATCAATTCAACTTTTGCCTTATCAACTTCAATACCCTTGTTTGAAATTATATGTCCTAAAACTATCCCTTGTTGAACCATAAAATGACTTTTCTCCCAACTAAGGGTTAGATTGCATTCAATGCATCTTTCTAAAACCAAAGTCAATTTATGTAAGCAATCATCAAATGAGTTCCCAAAGACAGAGAAATCGTCCATGAAAATCTCAATGAATTTCTCCACCATGTCCGAGAAAATAGATATCATGCATCTCTGGAAAGTGGCAGGGGCATTGCATAACCCAAATGGCATTCTACGAAAAGCAAATGTCCCAAAAGGACATGTAAATGTGGTTTTTTCCTGATCTTCTGGTGCTATGGGTACTTGATAATATCCAGATAGTCCATCCAAAAAACAGTAAAATTTGTGCCCAGCTAATCTTTCCAACATTTGATCAATGAATGGAAGAGGAAAGTGATCATTTTTCGTATATAAATTTAGTTTCCTAAAATCTATACACATTCTCCATCCAGTGATTATTCTAGTGGGCACTAATTCACTTTTGTCATTTTTAACAACTGTTATCCCAGATTTCTTTGGTACCACATGCACTGGACTAACCCACTTACTATCCGCAATAGGATAGATAATCCCTTCTTCTAATAATTTAAGAATTTCTTTTTTAACTACCTCTTGCATGTTTGGGTTTAGTCTTCTTTGGGCCTCTCGTACAGGTTTAGCACCATCCTCCAAATTGATCTTGTGCATACACATTGTTGGACTAATGCCTCTTATATCCCCTATACTCCAACCTATAGATTTCTTAAACTGTTTAAGCACTTTGATGAGTTCCTTTTCTTGTGGTTTGGTCAAGGTTGAAGAAATTATCACTGGATAAGTTTCTCCTTCTCCCAAAAACACATATTTTAAGTGCTCAGGTAAGTCTTTGAGTTCAAGTTCAGGTGGATTGGCCTCTTTACTAGATGAGGAACTGGGTAGAAAAAGTGTACTAGATTTTGTCATCACTTCATTATTGTCTAGTTGTTCAAGGTACCCCTTAATTTCTTCATCTAAATCTTCTTCAACCTTTTCAAGTGTAAGAACGGTTTCAAGCTTGTCTTCTATTCTGGTTTGGAAAAAGGTGTTTTGGACAAGATTATCCAAAGGATCAACTTCGAATATTTCATCGATGGCAGAAATAGAAGGGAAAAGTTGAAGAATCAAAAACTTTAAAATGAACAGTCTCTCCTAAGACTGTCATTGTCAATTTTCCATCTTGGACATCAATAATAGTTTTAGTAGTTGCCATAAATGGTCTACCAAGCAATATTGTGTGGTCTCTGTCCAATTCTGGATTTTCTTGCATATCCAGAACCACAAAGTCAACAGGTATTATCAGTTTGTCTACCTGTACCAAAACATCCTCAACTATTCCCTCTGGATATTTAAGAGATCTATATGCAAGTTGAAGGGACATAGTTGTGGGTTTTAAATCCCCTAGGTTGAGCTGTAAGAATATAGAGTAGGGCATCAAATTTATACTAGCACCTAAATCAAGCATTGCTTTAGCAACCTTCCTATCCCCCATAGTTATGTTTATAATAAAACTTCCAGGGTCTTTCAACTTAGGGGTAGTTTGTGCTGAAGTACAGCGCTAGAAATTTCTGATACTACTACTCGTTCATTCAGTTCATACCTCCTTTTCTTAGTGTTCAACTCTTTGAAAAACTTGGCATATGAGGGCACATTCATGATCACTTCTAATAATGGTAAATTGATATTTACTTTAGAGAGCATATTAAAAAGATCATTGAATTGCTTATCTTGTTTGGATTCTTTTAACCGGTGGGGAAAAGGTACTTGCATCTGGTGTGGTTCTGATGTCTTTTGAATTTTGAGGGTGTCAGATGACCCCCCCATGAGTTTTTCAGAAAGCTTGTTAAGTTTAACACTTGTTTCTCCTTTTTGCGAGATTAGAATATTGCCTTCTTTGTTACCTGAACTACAAGGTAGATTGTTAGAGATTTCAGGTAAACTGGTGTTGACTACCTTACCACTTCGAAGGGTTCTAACATCCTTTGCTTCTTCTGGTTGACTGGGCAACTTTCCTGGTTCTTTCTTTTGCATTTGTTCAGCCAGTTGCCCAACTTTAGATTCAATCCTTTTAACCGAAGCCTCCATGGTGTTCAACCTTTGATTTGTCATTAATTGGTTGTCACGACTAACTTGAATAAAAGCATTCAAGCTATCTTCTAAGGTTGGCTTAAAAGATTGGCTTGGTGGGTAAGGGTGGTTGTTATCCGACCTTAGTGTTGGATATTGGGTGTAGGCTGTGTGATTATAGGTGTTTGGATGATACCTTTGAAAAGATTGGACTTCCTCTATGGCATCGACACTAGAATCACAAGTATTTGGACAATTATGAGTACCATGCCCAATTGAACAACACACTTCACATACCGCTTGATTTGAAATTTGGTGGGTAGTGAGGAATTGCACTTGTTTAGTCAATTAAGCAAGTTGCAAGGTTATCTCATTATTAGAGCCAATTTCATTGACCCTTGCTTTCCTTCTACCACCTTTTTGTTGGGAATTAGAACCCAACAGCTCAAAAAGATTATAGGTTTCCTCTGCCGTCTTTTCTCCTACAGCACCTCCAGCAGCATTATCAACCATGTATTGACTCTGTAGTGTCAATCCATCATAAAAGAATTGGTTTTGTAGCTGTAATGGAAAGCTATGATTTTGACATTGAATGAAAAGGAGTTTGAATCGTTCCCAAGCTTCATGAAAGGGCTCTTCACACATTTGAGAAAATGTCGCTATCTTTGTTCTTAGATCAACAGTCTTTTAAGAGATCCTGACTGTAGAGTAATGAACCATGACCAAGCTTTATCTTTGAGAGTGTAAGGAAAACACCTCATCCTAAGTTGATCTTCATTAATTGCATGTAGTGGAAAGGTTTGGACAATAGCATAGAATTCTCGAATGAAATGCAAAGGATCTTCATTAGGGATACCGTAAAAGGAAGGCAACAAAGAATAATGAATCTTTTTCAATTCATAATTCCTTGCAGCCTCTTGTAATTGGATGCCGGAAGTTACATTGCCAATGATTGGCATTGTATAGTCTTTCATCTTTTTCCGCCTATCTTCAGCATCTCCCATGGTTGTTTGTAGTTGAAAATGATCCTCCTCCTATTGTGTATCAACATTTTGCTTTTAAAAACAATAGTAGATATCTCTAAGAAATATTTATAACTTGATAAAACGTAAAAGCAAAAGGTGCAAGGAACCTAATTTTTTTTTTAATTTAAATTTAAACGAATGGACACAATTTTTGAAACAACCGAATTTTATTTCATTTGAATTTTTATTACACGCAAACTAAAACAAAGGAAAATACAACAATGGGTGACCTCCCATGTAGGACTAAAATTTATCGTCTTCTAGTAAGACGTTGCTTGGAGATTGCAGAATGAAAAACTCAATGTCTCCTCTTCATTGAATTCATTTAAGTATCAAATTAGTCTTTGCTATTTTGCAAATGTTCAACTAATTGTTCAACTTGAACTTCCACCTTTTTGATAGAAGCTTCCACAGAGTCCAACCGTTGATTGGTTTTAGATTGGTTATCCCTACAGACTTGAATAAAAGAATTCAAGTTGTCCTCCAGGGTTGGTTTATTGGGAATGCTTCTTGGAATAGGTGGGTGGAATTGCTGGCCTGGCTGGTTTGAGCTTTGAGTGAAAGGAGGGTTGTTTTGCCTCCAGGAGAAATTTGGATGACTTCTCCACTCAGGATTATAGGTATTTGAATTGGGGTCAAACCTTGGTCTCTGTTGATATGCTCCCAACACATTGACCTGTTCAGGTCCAGTTGTTTCTCCTTGATATGGACAGGCTTCAGTACCATGACCCATGTTGCTATACAAACCATATTGTTCATTATTGGTGTTGGTTTGTGTAGCGAGAAGGGCAACTTGCTTAGTCAGTTGAACAAGTTGTTGTTGAACTTCATTACTGGAGTCGATTTCATGAACTCCAGCTTTTCTCACTCGGGAGCTTTTCTGTTGGGAATTAGCACCCAACATCTCAAGGAGGTTATACGTCTCTGAGGCAGTCTTTTCTCCTATTGCTCCTCCTGCAGCGTTGTCGACAATGAACTGACATTGTTGTGTAAGTCCATCGTAAAAGAATTGGTTCTGCAACTGCAGGGGAAAGCTATGATGGGGACATTGAGTGAGAAACATTTTGAACCTATTCCATGCTTCATGGAATGGTTCTCCTTCCATCTGAGAGAAAGTAGCAATCTTTCCTCTCAACTCTGATGTTTTTTGATGGGAATAGAATTTTCCCATGAATTTATTGTAAATGTTACCCCATGTCATCAGAGAACTTGGGGGAAGTGACATCAACCAAGCTTTGGCCTTATCCTTTAAAGTGTAGGGAAAACATCTCATCCTAAGTTGATCCTCGTTTAGAATACCGAGGGGGAATGTTTGGACCGTAGCATAGAAATCTCTCATAAATGAAAGAGAATCTTCATTAGGTAGCCCATAAAAGGAAGGAAGCATAGAAAAATGAATATTTTTAAGGTCATAATTCCGAGCAGCCTCTCCCAACTGGATAGCGGCAGTTGCCGTGCCAATCACCGGTCTTGCAAACTCCTTCATCGTGGTTTCCCTAACATGTTGGTTTTCCTCCATTTCTTTTGGTTCTAGTAAAGGATTAAGACTTGGTTCTATGTTTGGCTCAAAAACAGGTTGATGGGTGGAATCCAGTTTTGTTGACACTTGTTTAAATTTATGAAAATTATTTACATATGGTGTAAGGGGGTTTCCTAAGGATCTCCTACCACGCATAGACTATTGTAAACGTAAATTTAAAACTCCTGTCAACAAAATAAAAAATTTAGAGAAAATTTACATGGTATTTAATACAAAGTACTAAACAAAACTAGTTAAACCCTAAAAAAGAAAAAAATTTATTTTATTTATTTTTTATTTTATTTTTTTTAATTTTTTTTATATAACATAATCAGTATTAACCAAGAGTGTTCCGAGGAAAGAATGGTGGTGCAACGGCTCCTTAAAAACCATTCTCCTAGCCAGAACAACGTTCCTAGGAAAGACTAGTGGCACAAAGGCTTCCAAGAACTAGTCTCCTAGACAAAACTCCCTTAGATTTTTACTTTTCATGCTATTTAGTTAATTATGTATAAATTCAAGTAATGTTTTTTTTTATGGTAATTTTATTTTACTATTCACACTATATTATTTCTTATTAACTTAAAATTTTGAAATTAAAAATTCTCTCTTTTTTTTACTATTCATGAACGGTAAAATTTTTTTACTTCAAATTTCAAATTTCTAAATTATTTTACAATTAAAAAAAATTATTATTTTTTTATTTTTTATTTTTATTTTTTATTTTTTATTTTTTATTTTTATTTTTATTTTTTATTTTTTATTTTTATTAATTTTGAAATTTGATTATTAAATAAAAAATATCACAATTATTTACAGCACAAAAAATATTTTTAAGATTTTGATAAATAATTTAAAAACGCTATTCCTTCCCCGGCAACGGCGCCAAAAACTTGATGAGCGAAAACCGGCATCGCCGATTCTTGCCAATACTTTGGTTTTAATATTTATAAAACTCTCGCAAGTGCACGAATCATTTCGAAGAAAATGATAAGTATACTCCCAAGGTCGATCTAAGGAAGGAATGTATGTGGTTTTTAATTTATTATTCAAACTTTTAAAAACGAAATTAAATCCTAAACATCCTGTCACGATAGTTTGGTTTTTGTGTTCCTAATCTAATAACATAAAATAAACATATATACAGATTAATTAAGTATAATCTAATAACATAAAAATAAACATAGATACAAATTCAATAAATAATTATCTAAAAATAAACATATATACAGATTCAATAAATATTCATGCAAATTTTATCGTTTATATTAGCGGAGTATTTATGGATATAATAACTAAATTAATTATGCTTGCTCATATTATCTAGGTTATTGAAGATATAAATTGATATTTTATTGATTCTCTCTTTTTTATATAAATACCACCTTTGGTGGGGTTAGATATTCTTTGTTAACTAAACAAATCAATTAACACCTATGGGTGGGGTTGATAACTAATATGCATAATTAAATTAATTCCTTTTTCTAAGAGATTGAAAATGAACCATTTAAATACCACCTTTGATGGGGTTAGACAGTTTAAACTTTATTCAAGGTGTCCAAATTAAACTTAAGAATTTAATTATCCGAGTACTAACTTTCAAGTTTTAAAATCACTATTGAAAACATGTTGTCAATACATTTTCACATAATAATTCTTATAAAAACATTTGAAATAGAGTTTCACTCTAACCACCGGGCGATTGTACCAACAAATAAAAGAGCACTACTCTAAATTAAACCGGATAGGGCGCTGGGGCGCACGCGGCTGGGCGCTGGGCTGCGGCGCACGATTTCCGTCTTTTTGACATTTTTGACCTTTTCGACCCATTTTGTCCAATTTTTCCATGTTTGTTGACCTTTTCCCACTTATTTATTAATATATTTGTGATGTATTGCTTCAAGTATTCCTCTTTTAGTCTTTAAATTGCGTTTTTAAGCCAAAATACCTGAATGAAAAAATAATTTCTTCCCTTTCCTTCTTCTTCGTCAACTTCTTTCTCTGTAATTTCCCTAAGATAATACACACAAAAATGTCAAAATAAAATGTTCTGCGTGTTAAACCAGACACGCTGATAAGTGCTCAAAAAGCACTAAAATAACCATGATTTTATGTACATTAATTGATTAAAAATATATATATTTATATGTTTTATCATATATTTATATAAATTTATCTTTTTCGGAATCACGGGTATTTTTATTGTTTTTCAGGAATTTTGGCTTATAAACACAATTTAAAGACTCAAAGAGGAATACTTGAAGCAATAAATCACAAATATATCAATAAATAAGTGGAAAAAGGTCAACAAACATGGAAAAATTGGACAAAATGGGTCGAAAAGGTCAAAAATGTCAAAAAGACGAAAATCGCGCGCCGCAGCCCAGCGCCCCAGCGCCCAGCCGCGCGCGCCCCAACGCCCCATGCCGCGTGCGTTGGCCTCCCCATCCGCGCGCGCACCAGCGCGCGGGCACTGTTCACGCGCGCCGAGCTGCGCGCAGCGCCCAGCAGCAGCCCCTCCGCGCGCCTAACGCGTTTTCGCCCCATTTTTCACGTGCAGCCGCCCCTGTGACGTCATGCTGACGTCATTAATGACATCAGCAATTCCAATACGTGTTTTTACATTTTTTAACATTTTTTTACTCATTTTTTCTCTCCATCCTCACCTATAAATACCCCCTTCCCTTCACTTCAAATCACACCTTCAAAACACACTTCTCTCTTCTTTCTTTCTCTCATTTCTTAGTTTTTGAGTTTTCCGTAGTTTCTTTCTTAGTTTCTAAGCTTTTCTTAGTTTTTCTCTTAGTTTTTAGTTCAATTCTCTTAGGTTTAGAGTTCTTCTCTTTTTGAGAGGAACTTGTAATGTTTTTGTAATAATTTAGATTTTTGATTCAATAAATGGGAGTGCAAATTCCGCTTGGAGGTTTTCCAACTACGGGAATAGCGTCGAAGTTCTGTAAGGATTTTATTTTCTTTACAGTTATTTTTATGCTTTATTCTTACATGTTATATTTAATTTGTCTATGGTTAAATTTAACTATGCTGGCTGTTTAGTAAATATGATGTAATAATGACGTTGTTATGCTTGCGAAATATTAAATAGGTAAAAATCTCTAAAATGAATTGATTTTGTTTTTATTCAAGATTTTATATTAAGAATGTTAGAGAGAAATATATTATTTTTCATTACAAACTTAAACCTGAAAATTAGATTTTAAGGTTTAGTTATCCGGTCTAATTTAGAGTAGTGCTCTTTTATTTGTTGGTACAATCGCCCGGTAGTTAGAGTGAAACTCTATTTCAAAAGTTTTTATAAGAATTATTATGTGAAAATGTATTGACAACATGTTTTCAATAGTGGTTTTAAAACTTGAAAGTTAGTACTCGGATAATTAAATTCTTATGTTTAATTTGGACACCTTGAATAATGTTTAAATTGTCTAACCCCACCAAAGGTGGCATTTAAATGGTTCATTTTCAATCTCTTAGAAAAAGGAATTAATTTAATTAAGCATATTAGTTATCAACCCCACCCATAGGTGTTAATTGATTTGTTTAGTTAACAAAGAATATCTAACCCCACCAAAGGTGGTATTTATATAAAAAAGAGAGAATCAATAAAATATTATATCTTTAATAACCTAGATAATATGAGCAAGCATAATTAATTTAGTTATTATATCCATAAATACTCCGCTGATATAAATGATAAAAATTTGCATGAAAATTTATTGAATCCGTATATATGTTTATTTTTAGATAATTATTTATTGAATTTGTATCTATGTTTATTTTTATGTTATTAGATTATATTTAATTAATCTGTATCTATGTTTATTTTATGTCATTAGATTAGGAACACAAAAACCAAACTATCGTGACAGGATGTTTAGGATTTAATTTCGTTTTTAAAAGTTTGAATAATAAATTAAAAACCACTTACATTGCTTCCTTAGATCGACCTTGGGAGTATACTTATCATTTTCTTCGAAATGATTCGTGCACTTGCGAGAGTTTTATAAATATTAAAACCAAAGTATTGGCAAGAATCGACGATGTCGGTTTTCGCTTATCAAGTTTTTGGCGCCGTTGCCGGGGAAGGAATAACGTTTTTAAATTATTTATCAAAATTTTAAAAACATTTTTGTGCTGTAAATAATTGTGATATTTTAACAATAATCAAATTTCAAAATTCATAAGAAATAATAAAATAAAAAAATAAAAAAAATTAAAAAATAAAAAATAAAAAAAATAATTTTTTTTAATTGTAAAATAATTTAGAAATTTGAAATTTGAAGTAAAAATTTTTTACCGTTCATGAATAGTAAAAAAAATAAAAAAAATTTTAAAATTCAAAATTCAAAAATTTTTAAGTTAATAAGAAATAATATAGCGTGAATAGTAAAATAAAATTACCGTTCATAAAAAAAAATTTCAAAAATTTTAAGTTAATAAGACATAATATAGCGTGAATAGTAAAATAAAATTACCGTTCATGAATAGTAAAAAAAAATAAAAAAAAATAAATAAATAAAACATTACTTAAATTTATACCTAATTAACTAAATAAACATGAAAAGTAAAAATCTAAGGGAGTTCTATCTAGGAGACTAGTTCTTGGAAGCCTTTGTGCCACTAGTCTTTCCTAGGAACGTTGCTCTGGCTAGGAGAATGGTATTTAAGGAGCCGTTTGCACCACCATTCTTTCCTGAGAGCACTCTTGGTTAATACTAATTATGTTACCAAAAAAATAATAATAATAATAATAAAAAATAAAAAAAAATATTTTGTTTTTCTTTTTTTTTAGGGTTTAACTAGTTTTGTTTAGTGCTTTGTATTAAATAATATGTAAATTTTCTCTAAATTTTTTATTTTGTTGACAGGAGTTTTAAATTTACGTTTACAATAGTCTATGCGTGGTAGGAGATCCTTAGGAAACCCCCTTACACCATATGTAAATAATTTTCATAAATTTAAACAAGTGTCAACAAAACTGGATTCTACCCATCAACCTGTTTTTGAGCCAAACATAGAACCAAGTCTTAATCCTTTACTAGAACCAAAAGAAATGGAGGAAAACCAACATATTAGGGAAACCACGATGAAGAAGTTTGCAAGACCGGTAATAGGCACGGCAACTGCCGCTATCCAGTTGGGAGAGGCTGCTCGGAATTATGACCTTAAAAATATTCATTTTTCTATGCTTCCTTCCTTTTATGGGCTACCTAATGAAGATTCTCTTTCCTTTATGAGAGATTTCTATGCTACGGTCCAAACATTCCCCCTCGGTATTCTAAACGATGATCAACTTAGGATGAGATGTTTTCCCTACACGTTAAAGGATAAGGCCAAAGCTTGGTTGATGTCACTTCCCCCAGGTTCTCTGATGACATGGGGTAACATTTACAATAAATTCATGGGAAAATTCTATTCACACCAAAAAACATCAGAGTTGAGAGGAAAGATTGCTACTTTCTCTCAGATGGATGGAGAACCATTCCATGAAGCTTGGGATAGGTTCAAAATGTTTCTCACTCAATGTCCCCATCATAGCTTTCCCCTGCAGTTGCAGAACCAATTCTTTTACGATGGACTTACACAACAATGTCAGTTCATTGTCGACAACGCTGCAGGAGGAGCAATAGGAGAAAAGACTGCCTCAGAGACGTATAACCTCTTTGAGATGTTGGGTGCTAATTCCCAACAGAAAAGCTCCCGAGTGAGAAAAGCTGGAGTTAATGAAATCGACTCCAGTAATGAAGTTCAACAACAACTTGTTCAACTGACTAAGCAAGTTGCCCTTCTCGCTACACAAAACAACACCAATAATGATCAATATGGTTTGTATAGCAACATGGGACATGGTACTGAAGCCTGTCCATATCAAGGAGAAACAACTGGACCTGAATAGGTCAATGTGTTGGGAGCATATCAACAGAGACCAAGGTTTGACCCCAATTCAAATACCTATAATCCTGGGTGGAGAAGTCATCCAAATTTCTCTTGGAGGCAAAACAACCCTCCTTTCACTCAAAGCTCAAACCAGGCAGGCCAGCAATTCCACCCACCTATTCCAAGAAGCATTCCCAATAAACCAACCCTGGAGGACAACTTGAATTCTTTTATTCAAGTTTGTAGGGATAACCAATCTAAAACCAATCAACGGTTGGACTCTGTGGAAGCTTCTATCAAAAAGGTGGAAGTTCAAGTTGAACAGTTAGTTGAACATTTGCAAAAAGGCAAAGACTAATTTGATACTTAAATGAATTCAATGAAGAGGAGACATTGAGTTTTTCATTCTGCAATCTCCAAGCAACGTCTTACTAGAGGACGATAAATTTTAGTCCTGTATGGGAGGTCACCCATTATTGTATTTTGCTTTGTTTTAGTTTGCGTGTAATAAAAATTCAAATGAAATAAATTTGTTTGTTTCAAAAATTGTGTCAATTCGTTTAAATTTAAATTAAAAAAAAAATTAGGTTCCTTGCACCTTTTTGCTTTAAGCCTTTACGTTTTATCAAGTTATAAAAATATCTACTAAGAGCAAAATGTTGATACACAATAGGAGGAGGATCATTTTCAACTACAAACAACCATGGGAGATGCTGAAGATAGGCGGAAAAAGATGAAAGAATATACAATGCCAATCATTGGCAATGTAACTTCCGGTATCCAATTACAAGAGGCTGCAAGGAATTATGAATTGAAAAAGATTCATTATTCTTTGTTGCCTTCCTTTTACGGTATCCCTAATGAAGACCCTTTAAATTTCATTCGAGAATTCTATGCTATTGTCCAAACCTTTCCACTACATGCAATTAATGAAGATCAACTTAGGATGAGGTGCTTTCCTTACACTCTCAAAGATAAAGCTTGGTCATGGTTCATTACTCCACAGTCAGGTTCTCTTAAAACTTGGGAGGCAGTCTATGAAATTTTTATGGGTAGGTTCTATTCCCATCAAAAGACTGTTGATCTAAGAACAAAGATAGCAACATTTTCTCAAATGTATGAAGAGCCCTTTCATGAAGCTTGGGAACGATTCAAACTCCTTTTCATTCAATGTCATAATCATAGCTTTCCATTACAGCTACAAAACCAATTCTTTTATGATGGATTGACACTACAGAGTCAATACATGGTTGATAATGCTGCTGGAGGTGTTGTAGGAGAAAAGACCGCAGAGGAAACCTATAATCTCTATGAGCTATTGGGTTCTAATTCCCAACAAAGAGGTGGTAGAAGGAAAGCAAAGGTCAATGAAGTAGGCTCTGATAATGAGATAACCTTGCAACTTGCTGAATTGACTAAACAAGTGAAATTCCTCACTTCCCACCAAATTTCAAATCAAGAGGTATGTGAAGTGTGTTGTTCAATTGGGCATGGTACTCATAATTGTTCAAATACTTGTGATTCTAGTGTCGATGCCATAGAGGAAGTCCAATCTTTTCAAAAGTATCATCCAAACACCTATAATCACCCAGCCTACACCCAATATCCAACACTAAGGTCGGATAACAACCACCCTTACCCACCAAGCCAATCTTTTAAACCAACCTTAGAAGATAGCTTGAATGCTTTTATTCAAGTTAGTCGTGACAACCAATTGATGACTAATCAAAGGTTGAACACCATAGAGGCTTCGGTTAAAAGAATTGAATCTAAAGTTGGGCAACTGGCTGAACAAATGCAAAAGAAAGAACCAGGAAAGTTGCCCAGTCAACCAGAACAAGCAAAGGATGTTAGAACCCTTCGAAGTGGTAAGGTAATCAATACCAGTTTACCTGAAATCTCTAACAATCTACCTTGTACTTCATGTAACAGAGAAGGCGATACTCTAATCTCGCAAAAAGGAGAAACAAGTGTTAAACTTAACAAGCCTTCTGAAAAACTCAATGGGGGGTCATCTGACACCCCCAAAATTCAAAAGACAACAGAACCACACCAGATACAAGTACCTTTTCCCCACCGGTTGAAAGAATCCAAACAAGATAAGCAATTCAATGATCTTTTTAATATGCTCTCTAAAGTAAATATCAATTTACCATTATTAGAAGTGATCATGAATGTGCCCTCATATGCCAAGTTTTTCAAAGAGTTGAACACTAAGAAAAGGAGGTATGAACTGAATGAACGAGTAGTAGTATCAGAAATTTCTAGCGTTGTACTTCAGCACAAACTATCCCCTAAGTTGAAAGACCCTGGTAGTTTTATTATAAACATAACTATGGGGGATAAGAAGGTTGCTAAAGCAATGCTTGATTTAGGTGCTAGTATAAATTTGATGCCCTACTCTATATTCTTACAGCTCAATCAAGAGGATTTAAAACCCACAACTATGTCCCTTCAACTTGCAGACAGATCTCTTAAATATCCAAAGGGAATAGTTGAGGATGTTTTGGTACAGGTAGACAAACTGATAATACCTGTTGACTTTGTGGTTCTGGATATGCAAGAAAATCCAGCATTGGACAGAGAGCACACAATATTGCTTGGTAGACCATTTATGGCAACTACTAAAACTATTATTGATGTCCAAGATGGAAACTTGACAATGACAGTCTTAGGAGAGACTGTTCATTTTAAAGTTTTTGATTCTTCACCTTTCCCTTCTATTTCTGCCATCGATGGAATATTCGATGTTGATCCTTTGGATAATCTTTTCCAAAACACCTTTTTCCAAACCAGAATAGAAGACAAGCTTGAAACCGTTCTTACACTTGAAAAGGTTGAAAAAGATTTAGATGAAGAAATTAAGGGGTACCTTGAACAACTAGACAATAATGAAGTGATGACAAAATCTAGTACACTTTTTCTACCCAGTTCCTCATCTAGTAAAGAGGCCAATCCACCTGAACTTGAACTCAAAGACTTACCTGAGCACTTAAAATATGTGTTTTTGGGAGAAGGAGAAACTTATCCAGTGATAATTTCTTCAACCTTGACCAAACCACAAGAAAAGGAACTCATCAAAGTGCTTAAACAGTTTAAGAAATCTATAGGTTGGAGTATAGGGGATATAAGAGGCATTAGTCCAACAATGTGTATGCACAAGATCAATTTGGAGGATGGTGCTAAACCTGTACGAGAGGCCCAAAGAAGACTAAACCCAAACATGCAAGAGGTAGTTAAAAAATAAATTCTTAAATTATTAGAAGAAGGGATTATCTATCCTATTGCGGATAGTAAGTGGGTTAGTCCAGTGCATGTGGTACCAAAGAAATCTGGGATAACAGTTGTTAAAAATGACAAAAGTGAATTAGTGCCCACTAGAATAATCACTGGATGGAGAATGTGTATAGATTTTAGGAAACTAAATTTATATACGAAAAATGATCACTTTCCTCTTCCATTCATTGATCAAATGTTGGAAAGATTAGCTGGGCACAAATTTTACTGTTTTTTGGATGGACTATCTGGATATTATCAAGTACCCATAGCACCAGAAGATCAGGAAAAAACCACATTTACATGTCCTTTTGGGACATTTGCTTTTCGTAGAATGCCATTTGGGTTATGCAATGCCCCTGCCACTTTCCAGAGATGCATGATATCTATTTTCTCGGACATGGTGGAGAAATTCATTGAGATTTTCATGGACGATTTCTCTGTCTTTGGGAACTCATTTGATGATTGCTTACATAAATTGACTTTGGTTTTAGAAAGATGCATTGAATGCAATCTAACCCTTAGTTGGGAGAAAAGTCATTTTATGGTTCAACAAGGGATAGTTTTAGGACATATAATTTCAAACAAGGGTATTGAAGTTGATAAGGCAAAAGTTGAATTGATATCCAAACTACCTCCCCCTACATCTGTGAAGGGGATAAGAAGCTTCTTGGGACATGCAGGATTTTACAGACGATTTATTAAAGATTTCTCTAAAATAAGTCGTCCCTTATGTAACTTGCTATCCAAAGATGCTGATTTTGATTTCAACAATGACTGCCTTACTTCCTTTAATACCTTGAAAGATAAACTCACATCTACCCCTGTTATTATGGCACCAAATTGGTCTTTACCTTTTGAAATAATGTGTGACGCTTCTGATTATGCAATAGGAGTAGTCTTGGGACAAAGAGTGGATAAGCGTTTGCATGTCATCTACTACGCTAGCAAAACACTCAATGATGCCCAAATGAATTACACCACCACTGAAAAGGAATTCTTGGCTATAGTATTCTCTTTAGACAAATTTCGGTCTTATTTAGTAGGATCTAAAGTGATTGTGCATTCTGATCATGCTGCTTTAAGATACCTATTAAGTAAACCAAATGCCAAGCCAAGATTAATCAGGTGGGTCTTACTCTTACAAGAATTTGACCTAGAAATCAAGGATAAGAAAGGTAGTGAAAACTTAGTAGCTGACCATTTGTCTAGGTTGATTTCTGACTTCAATTCTCTTAAAGATGAGAGTAATGATGATATAGTTGAAACCTTTCCTGATGAACAGTTATTTTTCATAGGTCCGAATCCATGGTATGCTGATATTGTAAACTATCTTGCCACTGGTGTTTTGCGACCTAACACTTCATATCAGGACAAGAAAAGGTTTTTTAAAACTATTAAGGACTATTTCTGGGATGACCCTTATTTATACAAGATTGGTCAAGATCAAGTCATCCAGAGATGTGTACCTGAAGAAGAACATAAGAGCATTCTGACTTTTTGTCATGAACTTCATTGTGGGGGTCATTTTGGAGGTGAAAAGACAGCCCGTAAGATATTACAGTCTGGATTCTTTTGGCCCACTCTTTTTAAAGATGCTCATATGTTTTGTGCATAATGTGATAGATGTCAAAGAACAGGAAACATAAGCAAAAGAGATGAAATGCCTTTGACATCTAATTTAGTTGTTGAACTCTTTGATGTATGGGGGATTGACTTTATGGGTCCTTTTCCCCCATCTAATGGTTTTCAATACATTTTGGTTGTTATGGATTATGTGTCCAAGTGGGTAGAAGCTATCCCCACCAAAACCAATGATGCTAATGTTGTTGTGAAATTCTTGAAAGATTTCATATTCAGTAGGTTCGGAACGCCTAGAGCTATAATAAGTGATGGAGGTAGCCATTTTTGTAACAAACTCTTTGATGGAGTACTAAACAAGTACAACATCACACATAAGGTAGCTACTCCATATCATCCTCAAACTTCTGGTTTAGTGGAAGTAAGTAATAGGCAAATTAAGGGAATATTGGAACGCACTGTGCGTCCTTCAAGGAAGGATTGGGCATTTAAGTTAAATGATGCCTTATGGGCATACCGCACCGCTTACAAAAAACCTATTGGGATGAGCCCTTACCGGTTAATCTTTGGGAAAGCGTGCCACCTTCCAGTCGAACTTGAACATAAGGCTTATTGGGCAATTAAAGAGCTAAACATGGATTTAGATAAAGCAGGTGAAAAATGAGTACTCCAGCTTCATGAGTTGGAAGAAATTAGGAATGAAGCCTATGAGAATGCCAAATTATACAAGGAGCGTACTAAGCGCTATCATGACAAAAGGCTAGTTCCTAAGACTCTTCACCCTGGAATGAAAGTTCTTTTATTTAACTCTCATTTGAGATTGTTTCTAGGAAAGCTGAGATCAAGATGGGATGGACCATTCACCATAGTTCAGGTATTTGAACATGGAGTGGTAGAACTATTGGACTCCAAGACACAAAAACGTTCAAAGTTAATGGCCATCGTGTCAAGCCTTATTTAGAAGAACCAAACAACATTGCTGAAATAGATTGCATTTGGCTGAGTAATCCTTAGCACCAAAAAGATACGTCTTGCTAAGACGTTAAACTAAGCGCTGGATGGGAGGCAACCCATCATGTTAGGTAATTTTTTGTTATTTGTTTTATTTACTTAATTTTATTGTTTATTTTAGTTTACTTATATGTGAATAATTTTTAAAATTGTTAAAACTAAAATATTTGTTGAGATGTTAGAAGTTCACAGCAATCTGTCTGTATACACTTTAATGATGAATATGATGGATGCACCTGCATTTCTTCATTACTACTTACACATTCTCAAGAAATAGGTAATATTTCCCCTCTTTTCTCTTTATCTTTAATTTACAGTTGTTACATTGAGGACAATGTAAGTTCTAGGTTGGGGGTGGTGAAAAGTTACCATGCATAATAAAAAAAATTCTCACAAAAATTTATCATTTCTTTAAATCAAATTTAAGTAAATAGTTAAGTCTTTGGTACTGTTAGATTAATTTTTGAAAACATATCATGAAATATTTTGTAATTATTTTTGATAATTAGTTAGTTTTTGTCATAACTAGTATTTCTTGATAAAATGTGGAAATTATATTAAACCCAAAATCGGTGTTTATGAATTTTTTTTAGTGGAGACTACCCTTGTGAGATATAATTTGAACCTAATTTCTTTTATTCAGAGTGAAATATATATTTTTTCTACTCCAAACACATTTCTTATTTATTCAAAAGTTTAGATGATCTCTATAGGTATTAGCATTGAATGTATGAATTTTTTCTCATCTTAATAGAGTATCATATATTTTTTATTATTATTTTTGTTTAGATCAAACGATTTGAGTAAAAATTGATAGTATATGCTTATATCTCATTCACGCATGACTCCTACAAAAACAAAAAGACATATCTGGGGTTACCTAAACCAAGATCAAACAGAAAAGCCACAAAATTAACCACTCACCAAAATCCAAAAAATGTACAATCTGTACATGGGTTGACTCTCTAAAAAAATACATATATTAAAAAAAAATAATGTATAGAGAGATAAAAAAAATAGTATCATCTACATACTATGACTCACATTGCCAACAAAGTTGTGAGTAAAGGCTAAATACAAAAGAAAGATATAGGAAGTAATTCCCTAAAAAGTCATTGCAATTTCTTCATTTGTAAAAAGCATATATCTTGAAATTCTTTCTTAATGAGTTTAATTTATGCATGAAAATAATTTTTATATATGATATCTTTATAATTTATACATTCGATTCCTTTCATGAGATCAATGTTAAAATAACACTTTGAGCCTTTATTCTTTATACATATGCGAACATATTAGTTCATTTCTATACATCAACTCTTTCGCATATAAATTAGTATGAGTGTTTGAACCCATAGGATTCAGTGCTTTGAGAGTATTGACTTGTGAGGAATAGAGTCAAAACGAATTCTGATTCATGACACTGAAATTGGGTAAAATTAAATTGACACATTTTTGAAATGAAATATGAAAATGATTTTCGACTAATTATTATAATAAAATCATGATTGTTTAAAGAGATTAAAATAACTTATGCTTGAGATTTTAATTATGATCTTAAAGGAGATTAAAAAGTGTGAGAAATTTTTGTGATATGTTGTTTTCTTTTATTCTTAAATTAATTTTTGATTGTGTTGTAATTGTAGTTTTTGATTTGATTGTTTTTATAGTTTCTTTTGATTTTTACAATTAGTTCAATGTTTGTGGGTATCATTACTGAAAACCCTCACGAGACTCAAACTTGTCCACTAGGGCAACCTAGGGGTTTAAAGGCTTGTTGCATAGGCTAAATGCAACCGTTTCAATCCACGAAAGTGATTTAGGATAGTTTAATTTTTAGCTTTTATCGCTTCTCTTGCTAAGGGACTAGCAAGAAGCTGGTTGGGGGTTGTGATGAGTGCTCAAAAAGCACTAAAATAACCATGATTTTATGTACATTAATTGATTAAAAATATATATATTTATATGTTTTATCATATATTTATATAAATTTGTCTTTTTCGGAATCACGGCTATTTTTATTGTTTTTCAGAAATTTTGGCTTAAAAACGCAATTTAAAGACACAAAGAGGAATACTTGAAGCAATACATCACAAATATATCAATAAATAAGTGGAAAAAGGTCAACAAACATGGAAAAATTGGACAAAATGGGTCGAAAAGGTCAAAAATTTCAAAAAGACGGAAATCGCGTGCCGCAGCCCAGCCGCGTGCGCCCTAGCGGGCAGGCACTGTTCACGCGCGCCGAGCTGCACGCAACGACAGCCCCAGCGTGCGCGCGCAGCGCCCAGCAGCAGCCCCTCCGCGCGCCCAACGCGTTTTCGCCCCATTTTTCACGTGCAGCCGCCCATGTGACGTCATGCTGACGTCATTAATGACATCAGCAATTCCAATACCCGTTTTTATATTTTTTAATATTTTTTTAACATTTTTTACTCATTTTTTCTCTCCATCCTCACCTATAAATACCCCCTTCCCTTCACTTCAAATCACACCTTCAAAACACACTTCTCTCTTCTTTCTTTCTCTCATTTCTTAGTTTTTGAGTTTTCTGTAGTTTCTTTCTTAATTTCTAAGCTTTTCTTAGTTTTTCTCTTAGTTTTTAGTTCAATTCTCTTAGGTTTAGAGTTCTTCTCTTTTTGAGAGGAACTTGTAATGTTTTTGTAATAATTTAGATTTTTGATTCAATAAATGGGAGTGCAAATTCCGCTTGGAGGTTTTCCAACTACGGGAATAGCGTCGAAGTTCTGTAAGGATTTTATTTTCTTTACAGTTATTTTTATGCTTTATTCTTACATGTTATATTTAATTTGTCTATGGTTAAATTTAACTATGCTGGTTGTTTAGTAAATATGATGTAATAATGACGTTGTTATGCTTGCGAAATATTAAATAGGTAAAAATCTCTAAAATGAATTGATTTTGTTTTTATTCAAGATTTTATATTAAGAATGTTAGAGAGAAATATATTATTTTTCATTACAAACTTAAACCTGAAAATTAGATTTTAAGGTTTAGTTATCCGGTCTAATTTAGAGTAGTGCTCTTTTATTTGTTGGTACAATCGCCCGGTAGTTAGAGTGAAACTCTATTTCAAAAGTTTTTATAAGAATTATTATGTGAAAATGTATTGACAACATGTTTTCAATAGTGGTTTTAAAACTTGAAAGTTAGTACTCGGATAATTAAATTCTTATGTTTAATTTGGACACCTTGAATAATGTTTAAATTGTCTAACCCCACCAAAGGTGGCATTTAAATGGTTCATTTTCAATCTCTTAGAAAAAGGAATTAATTTAATTAAGCATATTAGTTATCAACCCCACCCATAGGTGTTAATTGATTTGTTTAGTTAACAAAGAATATCTAACCCCACCAAAGGTGGTATTTATATAAAAAAGAGAGAATCAATAAAATATCAATTTATATCTTTAATAACCTAGATAATATGAGCAAGCATAATTAATTTAGTTATTATATCCATAAATACTCCGCTGATATAAATGATAAAAATTTGCATGAAAATTTATTGAATCCATATATATGTTTATTTTTAGATAATTATTTATTGAATTTGTATCTATGTTTATTTTTATGTTATTAGATTATATTTAATTAATCTGTATATATGTTTATTTTATGTCATTAGATTAGGAACACAAAAACCAAACTATCGTGACAGGATGTTTAGGATTTAATTTCGTTTTTAAAAGTTTGAATAATAAATTAAAAACCACATACATTCCTTCCTTAGATCGACCTTGGGAGTATACTTAACATTTTCTTCGAAATGATTCGTGCACTTGCGAGAGTTTTATAAATATTAAAACCAAAGTATTGGCAAGAATCGACGATGTCGGTTTTCGCTCATCACACGCAGAGAGGAAAAATAAAAAAAATTCTCAAGAGAGAAAAATGAAAAACGAGAGAGAAAAATGAAAAACGAGAGAGAACTCTCTATTGAAAATTAAAAATGAAAAAGAAGAAGAAGTCTACAAACCAAAAACAAAAACGCGTAAATTATTTTTTTCGCGTAAAATATATCCCCACTTTCCAATTATTCTTTTTTTTTTATTTATTTTTTATTTTTTATTAGTTGGGGACAAAAATAAATGGGGGAATTAAAATAACACCACACGTGAAAACCATTCTGCGCGTTTCTGATTTTTTTTCTTTTTTTACGCATGCCACATGTCGCCATGTGACTGGCTACGAGAAATTCAGAGACACGTGGCAGCTTTTCATTGGATGGGCAGGTCGGGCGTATGGATAAAGGATGGACCGCAACGCACGCGATTTTCCCGCGTTCAAACTTTGCAACGGCTGGAAATGGGTGCCGTTTCTGTATTTTTATTTTACCAAATACACACCACGTGTCGTCATGTTATTGGCTGTAATATTTAGGAGACACGTGGCTGCTTCTTTGTCGTTGAAAAGCGAGGGTGCATGCTGCTTGGATGAAGCGCGTTGCATGGGATTTTGTCGATTAGCGGCTCGATGTGTGACAGCTTGGTTCCACGTGCTTCAATCTGGACCGTTCAACTGATCCAACGGTGAGCGATGCGCCTCGGGGAAATTCTGCACAGCTGACATGTGGGTCCCACCCTGCACGCCAGTCTGCGTGGCCAGTGGGCCCCACGTGTGCCGAGCTACGCGCTTCACGAATTCTCGGCCCACTCACTCTTGTTGCGTCTAGATGTCACGCGCCAAATCTTGACCGTTGATGGGATGATCGAGCGGTGTGTGTTGGGCGTTGCGAATGGCGCGAGTGGCTCTATTCCTGCACAGAAATTTAACTTTTTATTAATTGCATTTTGACCCATAAATATAATTCAAATTAATTTCTATACTTTCTTTAATTGTAGTTAAGCCCTTTTCTAATTTAAATTAAATTTTTTTAATCTTTTAATAATTAAAATTAAGCCCCATTTTAATTTAAATTATATTTTTGACTTTTATAAAATGAAATTAAATACTCTTTTATTTGAAATTACATTTTTGGACACAAATTTGCAATTAAGTACATTTTCGATACAAATTATTTAATTTTATTAAAATTTATAAAAAACAGCAAATACTAATTTATTAAACTAGAATTAACTAAAAACTGTAAAGAATATAGCAATTATAATTAATAAAATAGATGAAAATAACTATATAAAATATAGTTATCATATACTTATCATTTTCTACGAAATGATTTGTGCACTAGCGAGAGTTTTATAAATATAAAACCAAAGTATTGGCAAGATCGGCAATGCGAGTTTTCGCTCATCAAGTTTTTGATTCCTTCCCCGGCAATGGCGCCAAAATTTATATTTATAAAACTTTTGAAATAGAGCTTCACTCTAACTACCTGGCGATTGTACCAACAAATAAAAGAGCACTACTCTAAATCAGACCGGATAACTAAACCTTAAAATCTAATTTTCAAATTTAAGTTTGTAATGAAAAATAATATATTTCTCTCTAACATTCTTAATATAAAATCTTGAATAAAAATAAAATCAATTCATTTTAGAGATTTTTACCTATTTAATATTTCGCAAGCATAACAACGTTATTATTACATCATGTTTACTAAATAGCCAGCACAGTTAAATTTAACCACAGACAAATTAAATATAACATGTAAGAATAAAGCATAAAAAATAACTGTGAACAAAATAAAATCCTTATAGTACTTCGATGCTATTCTCGTTGCTGGAAAACCTACAAACGGAATTTGCACTCCCATTTATTGAATCGAAAAGCAAATAAATTACAAAAACATAACTAGTTCTTCTCAAAAAGAGAAGAACTCTAAAACTAAGAAAAGCTAAAAACTAAGAAAAGATTAAAAACTTAGAAATGAGAGAAAGAAAGAGAAGAGAAGATGTGTTTTGAGGTGTGTTTATTTATAAAGAGAATGAGGGTATTTATAGGTGAGGATGGGAAGAAAAAGTGGGTGAAAAAAATGATAAGAAATGGTGAAACACAGAGTAGTGAATGATGATGTCAACATGACGTGGGGGGCAGCTGTGCGCGGATTGGGGTGCAGATGGGCAGCGGTGCGCGCGGACAAGAGCATGGGCGCGTACAAGGGCACGTGGAAAGAGGCAAAGGCGCATGCAGGATGGAGCAAGGGCGCGCGCGGGATTGGGCGTTCTGCGATGGCTGCGTGCACGATTTCTTCCTTTTTGACCCATTTTGTCAAACTTTTCATATTTGTTGACTTTTCCTCATTTATTTTTGAATATATTTGTGATGTATTGCCTTCATTATTCCTTTTTGAGTCTTTAAGTTACATTTTTAAGCGAAAATACCTGAAAAACAATAAGAATACCCCTGATTTTGAAAAGACAAATTTATATAAATATATGATAAAATTATATAAATATATATATTTTTAATCAATTAATGTGCATAAAATCATGGTAATTTTAGTGCTTTTTGAGCACTCATCACGCGTGAGGGAGCGTGTGGACTCCGATGGTTGCGAGACTTCCACAGTTGTGTAGTTTTGGTCAAGCCGATAACAATGGTATCTGCAGAAAGGTTGTCGAAGTAAGATGCACGACGACGACGGTGATTGCAGTGGTATGTGTGGTGCGAGACTCCTTAACAACGACGACTGTAGGCCCAGAACCTAAGGACAATGGTTGAAAGACGTCGGAGGTTCAACGGTGAGTGGTTGCAGCGGCTGTTGTGATAGAGGAAGTTATAAGGGTGGAGTAACACAAAAAAGGACAAGACTGCTAGAAAGATTAGAGCAGTGCCTCTGATACCATGTTAGAAATACTTAATGATTGTATTCTATTCTGTGATTAAAGGAATATACATGATGTCTTTATATAGAAGTTATATGTAAACTAGATATGACTAAATTAACTAGATATAAATATGCATAAAATAACTAGATATAAATATGTCTAAAATAAATAGATATACATTAATAGATATATATATTAATTTGTTTACTAGATATACATATAATATATATATATATATATTAATCTGTTTACTAGATATACATTAACATTCATAAAATTGTAAAATTATATATATATATATATATAATTATATTTTAAATTGAGCGATGGATCCACCGTTACTTATGAAATTTACACTTTAGCATGACCCATGCAACCCTAAATTGTAGTAATTTAATTTATTGAACTTGGTTTACAGTACGTATAAATTCATATTAATATTTTCATGCCTTTTAACAGTTTAAGATTTCAATAACTTTAGTGAGGATAGGGCTAAATTAGTAAAACTAAATTAAAATCTTTTTAAAAAAAAGGAGGAATAATATATAGAAAGAGAAACTTGCTAACTAAAACTGCACAAACAATCCACAGATAATGTTTTAAGGTCAATTATTTTTTAGGGACGAAACGTATGCGATTAATTACAAATATATAAAATATTTATTTAATTTTAATTATGTTAACAATATTTAGATAATAATAAACATATTTTATCTTTATTTATACGTTTTTAACATAATTGTAATTTTAAATATGTTTAATATTAAACATATTTTTATTTCTATCTAATGAATATAATTATAATTAAGTAAATAATTAAGTTAATATTTAATATGTAATATTCGTAGTATATTGTTTGAGTCTTTGTAAAAAGAGACAAAGAACCCAAGTTAACTGTAAATGATTCTAAAATCAAGCAATAAGTATCTTCTCAATCATTAAATTAACTTTTTGGTTTGATTACTGATTTTACAAAACACAATATTTTAACGAAAGTTATAAATAATGAAAGAGACGATTATCATCGACGAATATTAAGCTGTACGTTACTTGCTTTATATATAGCTATAGCTACATTGATAACGATGTAATTAGTTACAACAGTGTAACAAATTCTAGCTTGCATCTACTACACTATAGTGCATTTAAATTCCTATGTATCATAGTGACAGCCACGCTCAAATTTTTGGTCTTTTTTAGGAAAACATAAAACGTGCAAATGTACACGGTCACAAGTAATAAAATTTGATAAATAACGTATCGTTCCCACGGAGATTTGTCACTACAGTTTGTTAAATACTAAAATTATTTCACTCTGATTTTATCCAAAATAATCGTTAATTGGAAGATGTTAACTAAAGAGTTTTATAAAAAAATAAAAGAAATCTAGGATTGTAGTTTTTTACCAAATTAATCCACTCGAATCATATTATTTTCTCTTGATTTATATGTTTTTTAGTAAATTTAATTTATCAACCAAAAACTTCTAATTTTATCCATACATATCTTCTGAGCTTCGTATAGACACACCACGTTAAATTAATTTACTATATTTCTATGAGAATTAAATTCACCAAGATTCATTACGTTCTAAGTTCTCAAATGGCCACACATACGATAAAGGTGTATTCCTATCCTTCATACATACATGTTATTCTATCCATGAGCAATATACACAAAAATGCATCTTCCAAGTTTATTTAAGTGCCACATATCAATTGATAAATTTTCCAATAGTCAAAAGCATTAAGAACAAATAGAATAAACAAATTCAAAGTCTTATAAATCTTTCAAAAATAATTAAACCCAAACTTCATAAATTTAGATAAAACGCAACCCTAGAAAAATTAAATTACTTTATAAATAAAAATTAAAATTACAACAGTTAAGAAATATCAGTTATAGAACACTAAGAAAATTAAAACTTCATTTGCTCTTAAATATTTGGCACACGCAGAACATAACAGAAGCCAAAAATGGCTTCTGCGTGTTCCACAGTCCAACCCCAAAATGAACCAAAAACAACACTAAAAACTTCCAAATTTATCATAATAATCCCCTATTTATAACACCAAATCTCTAAAAAATAAATACATTTTAAAAGATATTTTTCTACACGTAGGGGGACAAAAATGTGTGTCAAATAATAAATTAATCCGTGTGGGGGACAAGAATATTGAGGCATGCAAAACAGAGGGAACGTGCACCGTTGCCGATTTATTTTTAATTTAACCTGCGTGTCACATGTCAGCATATGATTGGCTAAAAGAATTAATATAAACACGTGGAAGCATTTCATTGGTGGAGGGAAACATTTGCATGTGATTGCGCCACACGAAATCATGGCACACGAGACATGTGGCGGACGCAGGCGCGGCTGGAAACGTGCATCGTTTTCGTGCTTTTGTTTTACCCAATATGTGCCACATGTCCGCTTATCATTAGTTGTAGGAATATTGGAGACACATGGCATTGTATCATTTGTTGGATGGTTAAGGCGCATAAAGATTATGTAGACTGCATCGCATGGGATCACTCCTTTTGGCAGACGTGTAACAGACACGTGGGTCCCACCCTGTATGTCAGCCTACGTGGTAGGTGGGCCCCACTCAGTGCCGAGCAACATGCACCTGAATACCCACGTCCACTCGAGCTTGTCGCGTCTGGATTCCACGTACCTCATTGTAGCCGTTGATTTCCTGATCGAACGGTTGGTATCGCGCATTAGTGATGGTGCGAGTGGCCTTCTTTTCCTGTGCAGAAAATAAATTTCCTTAATTGCATTTTAGCTCTCTAATTTAATTCAAATTAACTTTTAAACTTTCTTTAATTACAATTAAGCCCTTTTTCTAATTTAAATTAACTTTTAAACTTTTTTTAATTACAATTAAGCGAGATTTTAATTCAAATTATATGTTTAGACTTTTATTAATTTCAATTAAGCACTTTTTAGTTTAAATTATATTTTCAGACATAAATTTGCAATTAAGTACTTTTTCAATTCAAATTCTTTAATTTTCTTAAAAATATATTCCTTAACAAATAAACAGTAAATATTAATTTATTCCACTAAAATGAACTAAAAATGTCAAGAATATAGCAATTATAATTAATAAAATAGATGAAAATAACTATATAAAATACAGATATCATTAGAATAAGAAGAAACTGATTCTAATGTGGAAGAGAGAGTAAATTATGAATGGAACAAAAAGGTTATGGTTGTACAAACAAATGGAGTAATTGAAAGTGTCAGTTCAGATGTTGAAGTAGAAGAACCTATGCATAAAGATTCACTTGTCACAATGAGAGTCCTGAATATACCGCCTAAGGATGAGAAGCACCATGATCATAGTTTCCACACAAGATGTCATGTGAAGGATAAGGTATGCATTTTAATTATTAATAGTGGGAGAGACACTAATGTTACTAGTACCTTATTGGTAGAAAACTTAAATTTGAAGTAGTAGAAGCATCCCAAACTATGCAAGCTACCATGGCTAAATTATTGTGGAGAGATGGAGATTAACAAACAAATTTGAGTTCCTTTTTCAATTGGAAAATATGAAGATGAGGTTCTTTGTGATATGGTACCGATGTATGCTAGTCATATAATGCTAGGCCGATCAAGGCAGTTTGATAGGAGGGTGTCGCATGATGGGTACAAAAATTGCTATTATTTTGAAATGGACAACTGAAAAGTGGTATTAGCCCCTATTAAACTTTTGAAAGCTTATGGGGTCCAAATTAAGATAGCTAATGAGAAAGCAAGATGTGGGAAAAACAAAATTGTGAGCAAGAGAGAAAAAAACGTAAGTGAGGTAGGGAGCAAAAATGGAGAGAAAATTGGGCATAATGGAGGGAAAGTGAGCAAAAAAAAGAAGAAAGTGAGCACAAAGGAGAGAAGAGTAAGCAAAAAGGAAAGAAAAGTGAGCAAAAAGGAGGGAAAAATAAAAAAAAATGAGTGCATTTGTAGAAAAACAAGAGATAAATAGTACAATGATGGAAAGGCAACAAGTACTTGTACTTATTTACTAGGATGTTTATCTTTCTACTAACGATCTCAACTCATCTTTGTCTAGTATCATTGTATCCTTATTGCAAGACTTTGAGGATCAACTTCCTGAGGATAATCCTTATGGATTACCTCCTTTGAGAGGAATTGAGCATCAAATAAACGTCACACATAGATTCATTATACCAACTCGACCTACTTATAGAGCTAAGATTAGAGGATGAATCTTTTCGAAGAGGAGAGGAATGATGGAGATCGAGATGCTGATCAAGTTGATTTTCCCAAGTGCTAATCAAGTTGATTTTCCCAAGTGCTAATCAAGTTGATATTTTCAAATATTCTTAAGATATTTTGCAAGGAATTGGCAGTCTAATAACTAGGGATAGATTTAGAAGATCAAGTTGGGTGCAAGAATTAGATTAGGAAACAATTTTTGTTTTGATTAATTGTGGGTTGTTGTGTGTTTTACAACACACAAAAAATGTGCAAGTATACACGGTCACAAGTAATAAATTTGATAAGTAAGTTATCGTTCCCACGAAGATTTGTTACTATATTTTGTCGAGTACTAAAATTGTATCTCTCTGATTTTATTCAAAACGCTCGTTGATTCGAATAAATGTAAGAAAAGAGTTTAAAAACAAAATAAAAGAAATCTAGGATTGCAATTTTTCACCAAATTAATCAACTCAAATCATTTTATTTTCTTTTGATTTATATTTTTTAGTACATTTAATTTGTCAACTGAAAACTTCTAATTTTATTCATACATCTCTTCCGAGCTCTGTACAAACACACCTCGTTAAATTAATTCACTATATTCCTATGAGAATTAAATTCATCGAGATTCATTACGTTTTAAGTTTTCAAATGGCCACACATACAATTAGGGTATATTCCTATCCTTCATCATACATGTCATTCTTTCTACGAGCAATATACACACAAATGCCTCTTCCAAGTTTATTTATGTGCCACAGATCGTTTCGATAAGATTCATAAATAATCAAAAATCATTAAGCACAAAATAGAACGAACAAATCGAACGTCTTATAAATCTATCAAAAATAAGTAAAATAAAAGCATCATAAATTTAGATCAAATGCAACCTTAGAAAAATTAAATTACTTCATAAAATTAAAATAAAAATTACAACAGATTCAGAAAAATAAGATGAAGAAGAAGGAAAATTAAAACATCACTTAGAACAAATATTTGGCACACGCAGAACACAACAAAAGCCAAAAAATGGCTTCTGCGTGTTCTGATAAGCGAAAACCGGTATCGCCGATTCTTGCCAATACTTTGGTTTTAATATTTATAAAACTCTCACAAGTGCACGAATCATTTCGTAGAAAATGATAAGTATACTCCCAAGGTCGATCTAAGAAAGGAATGTGTGTGGTTTTTAATTTATTATTCAAACTTCTAAAAACGAAATTAAATCCTAAACATCCTGTCACGATATTTTGGGGTTTTGTGTTTTTAATCTAATTACATAAAATTAAACATAGATTCAATAAACATTCATGCAAATGTTATCATTTATAATGGCGGAGTATTTATGGATATAATAACTAAGTTAATTATGCTTGCTCATATTATCTAGGTTTTTAAAGATATGAATTGATATTTATTGATTCTCCCTTTTTTGTATGAATACCACCTTTGGTGGGGTTAGATATTCTTTGTTAACTAAACAAATCAATTAACACCTATGGGTGGGGTTGATAACTAATATGCTTAATTAAATTAATTCCTTTTTCTAAGAGATTGAAAATGAACCATTTAAATGCCACCTTTGGTGGGGTTAGACAGTTTAAACTTTATTCAAGGTGTCCAAATTAAACCCAAGAATTTAGTTATCCGAGTACTAACTTTCAAGTTTTAAAACCACTACCGAAAACATGTCGTCAATACATTTTCAGATAATAATTCTTATAAAAACTTTTGAAATAGAGCTTCACTCTAACTACCGGGCGATTGTACCATCAAATAAAATAGCACTACTCTAAATCAGACCGGATAACTAAACCTTAAAATCTAATTTTCAGGTTTAAGTTTGTAATGAAAAATAATATATTTCTCTCTAACATTCTTAATATAAAATCATGAATAAAAATAAAATCAATTCATTTTAGAGATTTTTACCTATTTAATATTTCGCAAGCATAACAACGTTATTATTACATCATGTTTACTAAATAGCCAGCACAGTTAAATTTAACCACAGACAAATTAAATATAACATGTAAGAATAAAGCATAAAAATAACTATAAAGAAAATAAAATCCTTACAAAACTTCGACGCTATTCCCGTTGCTGGAAAAACTCCAAGCGGAATTTGCACTCCCATTTATGGAATCAAAAAGCTAAAATATTACAAAAACATAACTAGTTCTTCCCTAAAAAGGGAAGAACTCTAAAACTAAGAGAAATTAACTAAGAAAAGCTAAAAACTAAGAAAACATAAGAAAAATTAAGAAAAACTAAAGAATCCTAAAAATCTAAGAAAAGAGAGAAAAGAATTTATTTAGAGGTGTTTTTAGGTGTGTTTTGAAGTGAAGGGAAGAGGGGTATTTATAGGTGAGGATGGAGAGAAAAAGTAGAGAAAAAAATGTTAAAAAAATGTAAAAACGCGGATTATTGATTGCTGACGTCATTTGATGACGTCAGCATGACGGGGGCGGCTGCACAGTACCGGGTATGAACAGTACCGCGTCTGCACAGTACCGGGGATGAACAGTGCGCGCGGATGAACAGTGCGCACGGATGAACAGTGCGCGCGGATGAACAGTACGCGCGGATGAACAGTGCCGCGCGCTGCTGCTTGGGGCGGAGCTGGGCGCTGGGGCGCGGCGGCGCGATTTTTGTCTTTTTGACATTTTCGACCCATTTTGTCCAATTTTCCATGTTTGTTGACCTTTTCCCACTTATTTATTAATATATTTGTGATGTATTGCTTCAAGTATTCCTGTTTGAGTCTTTAAATTGCGTTTTTAAGCCAAAATACCTGAAAAACAATAAAAATACCCGTGATTCCGAAAAAGACAAATTTATATAAATATATGATAAAACATATAAATATATGTATTTTTAATCAATTAATGTGCATAAAATCATAGTTATTTTAGTGTTTTTTGAGCACTCATCATGTTCTACCCTCTAAAACCGAGCAACACAAGAAAACTAAACTTTACCCAAAAATCCACGGAAAACTATCATCTTATCTCCTATTTATAGCTAAAAATAATACATATGAATTATTAAATTTTTTATTTTATTTTTTTATAAAAATGCGTAATAATTTTGTATGGAAAAATAAAATAACGCGTATCGAAATTCGATATCGAAAATATTAAATTAAGTCACGCGTGAGACAGGGCGCTGATTCTGCATTTTTTTAATTCATTATGCATGCCACGTGTCAGCATCTGATTCGCTGAAAGGAATTAACGCGGACACGTGGCAGCTTCTGATTGGCTGCGGGAAATGGGCCACGATGAATTGTCGCGCAGGGGAGAACGGCTACACGCGGGCGTGATCCTGCGCTTTCGCGCTCATCATAACATGCCACGTGTCATCATATGATTGGTTGAAAATAAAGGGGGACACGTGGCAATTTCTGATTCACAGAAAGGGTCTAGACGAACACCTGGCATCTTCTGATTGGAGAAAAATCCGGTTGCACGCAAAGATCAGCGCACGAGATCTGAGGCGCGCGTACGTGGGGGACAGTGGCTGGACGCGTCAGAGAAGTGAGTCCCACGTGCACGCCGGCCTGCGCGGCAGGTGGGCCCCACTTGGGTGCCGAGCCGCGTGAAAGAATTTGTACCCACGCGAGTTGGTCGGGTGTGATCGGCACGCGTGAATCTTAGCCGTTTCTTCTTTGATCGGACGGTCCACGTTTCACGCGTGCATATTGGCGCGTGGTTCTTCTCACCTGCGAAGAAAATTAAACTTTAATTAATTGGAGTTTGGCCCACAAATTTATTTCAAATTACATTCTCAACTTTCTTTAATTACAGTTTAGCCCTTTTCTAATTTAAATTAAATTTTTAAACTTTTAATAATTAAAATAAAGCCCGAATTTAATTTAAATTATATTTTCGACTTTTAAAAATTTCAATTAAATACTATTTTATTTGAAATTATATTTTTGGACACAAATTTGCAATTAAGTACGTTTTCGATACAAATTATTTAATTTTTATTAAAAAATATAAAAAACAGTAAATACTAATTTATTAAACTAAAATTAACTAAAAACATTAAGAACATAGCAATTATAATTAATAAAATAGGTGAAAATAACTATATAAAATACAGTTATCATGGGCCTTTATGTTTAGCAGTTTTTTTAGTGAATTGTGGGATTTTTATGTCTTATTTATCATAATTCATTTTAGTATTTTATTTTTGAAGGATGGATTAGGCCCAATCTATAATTATATAGGCCCATTAGGCCCATTTCATCTAAGGTTTTTCTATTAGGGTTTCTTACTTAAAAAAACAACTATATAATTTGGAGGCAACAATGAATATCGTTAATGAAAAGTATATTTCATAAAGTTTTTGCTCTGCCTTCTTATGTTCTTGATTGAGTACTTGAATTCGACTTATCAAAGAGAGTTATCATCATTTTTGGCATCTCAAGGTTAGGGTTTTAAGTAATATGTTTCCTTAGGGTTCTAATCTGATAATCTGATAATCTGATAATATGATAATATGATAATATGATAATCTGATAATCTTCAACACGTTCTTAGCAATTCAATTGTTCATATTCCTTTGAGTTTATAGGTTGCTAGGGTTATTGGCCTAGAGTGTTTACATCAACTATAGCTAGCTAGTAAGGCTTGATATGTTTATGAGGGATTTACGGTGTATTTATAGGTTAAATTTAGAGTAAAACATGTTTAACATGTATAGTAGGGTTTATGGAAAGTTTTTACCCTTAGGTCATAGCATGATTTAATCTGTGCCACGGTGCTTATTGAATTTGAAATCCCCAGTTAAAACTTGATAGGCTTATGTTGTATCATGGAATATGTTGAGGCAAGAGGCACATTGAACTCCAATAAACATACAAATAGATCTGAGAGGTTTGTGTCATGGCATGAATTTTGTGGAGCAGCAACGTACATAGAATTTCTAGAATCACCAATTGGATCCATAGAGCACCTTGCCACATCATGGAATATGTATGGTTCACGACACACACCTTTTTTCTTGTTTATTCCAACTTGTGTGAGTTGTTATTTATTGCCCTATTTTCTCTCTTTTTTACTCTTATTCACCTAAGATTTTTTTAAAAGCATATTAAGCGACAAAATATGAAAATATCCTCCAAAACAAGCTAATAGTAAAATAAAATATAAAATTATTACTTAAAAACAAAGGAAATTATAGGTCAAAAAAATGTCTATCAAATTCACTTAGACCTTGATTTTCTAGTTCTCAAGTAAAACAAATCTAAAACAACAAATAACAAAACTAAAAACAAAACTACAAATTAAATCAATGAAATTTCTTATGCTTCATTTTCTTTTCATTTCATAATTAAAGCTCAAGCACAAGTTCATCCAACATCTTAACACATCAAGTTTCCTCATGAAAATCAATTTTACATCACAAAATTCATGCCTCATTACTCAAAACATATCAACATTAGTTTCCCCAAACTAGGTGTTAAGAATTTAAACTTGCTTCAACTCTATTCCTCACAAGATAGACTATTAATAATACACTAATGACGACTCTATGAAAGTAGAGTCATTAGCACACTTTTTTACTTAATATTTACTTGTTTTATTCAATAAATAGTAATTTTAGGGCTAAAAATATTAAAATATAAAAGTTTTAGTGAAAAGAGAGAAAATATGATTTTTGGGATTTTTTAGATTTTTTTTGGATTTTTAACACAAGACTAATCAGGAGCTACCACGTGGTCTACCATGTAGGTAGAAGAGTTTATTGGCTAAGACACGTGGGTGCCATGCAAGCAAGGACAACAAATCGTAGATTTCCATGTGTGAGGAGGATGAACTACGACTACCACATGTCACCACGTGATTGCTCTCTACGTTCCACCTGTATGCCACGCCATTCGTTATCACAAATCATGTTACGTTGCATGGCACTGACTCAACATACATTGACTAGGATCGGTCTCCCCTACCATGCATTACGCCAACTCTGTGTGCCACATATCGCGCTGTGATTTGTTGACACTGTTCATTTTGCTTGTTTTGATCTCAGCCTTTGATAGAAGGCTAATTTGACGATCTAGGTTTCACCTGAGCTATATTTAAGCCTGTAATCACCCCATAAACTCTAATGAGCCACCATTAACATAATTTTGGTCAGTTTTTCGAGCTAATAAGAAAGAAAAATATAGAAAAATTCAAGAGGGGATACAACATTGGTGGAGATTCAAGAGATTGATTGTATTTCTTCTTTTACTCTTTTCTTTGTCAAATTTTTAGGTCTTTTTTTTATGAAAAATATGAGCTTTATAAACACAATTATGTGTAGTTAATTTATTAATCAAAGGATCTTATGAAGCCAATTATAATTATAATTTAATTATATTATTTAATCTGATTTTTATGCTATTAATTGTTTGACTAACAATTTATCTATAGAGGTAATTAAATAGATTTGAGAGAATTATTTAATTATTTGTCTTGATTAAATAACATGCGTAGTTTCTAGGGAGAGAGATATAATTATTATGTATGTGATCCATAATTAATGAATTAATGAGTAGTATACAATTTAATTGGCATGAGAGTTTGATTAAATTAATTACTATATAGTGTGTAGTTTATTTGAAAGAGGAATATATACTAGGTTAGATTCAATTGATCATATAATTAATTGATAATTATATTTGAAATATTTTAACGATTCACATGTTTAAAAATTTGGGGGATTAAGTATTCCTAGATATTTTCTCATATATCTTCTTAGTTACCAAATATGATTTAATTAATTATTACTATTTACTTTTAGTTATTTTAAATTTGTTTCCTTAAAATATTAAAAACACAAAGAATTGATTTTTATTTTTTTGAGTTTTAAAAATAGTTTCTAATAAAATAATCTCCATGTGAATGATCTTTTCTTATCATTATATCACTTGTTGCAATACTTATACTTGCGTATTCATTACACACATAATTTATGTGGTGATCAAGTTTTTGGTGCCATTGCCAAAGATCGAACCCGGGTTACCCGCGTGACAGGTGGATCACTCAATAATCTATATGTGAACATAATTTATGTAAAGAAGAACGTAAATAAATTCTCAAATGTTTATAAACAAGAAATGCTCGAATGTGCATAAAATAAATCTCATTAATGGAATCAAATGCTAATATTAAGAAGACATCACATTGCTCATATAGTACTCTAATCAAACTCATTTTGCAAGAAATATCAAATATGTACCCATAGATGAATGAAAATACATTTGACTTCAAAAAATTAATTTCAACTATCTTGCAATAACCATAACACTACTTCCAAGATTATAAAGTCATAGTATTTATTTATACTATTTTTTTAAAATATACTCATGTAAATATATTATGGTGAATGGCTATTATAGCTTCTTCTTTAAGGAAATTCCACATGTATCATTTTTTATTAGAAGTCAAGCATAAAATGAAGATATGCACATGTTTTCAATTTCTACTATAGTCATTTAATCAAAGTAATGAAAATAAGTAAATGAGACTTCTTTTGATTGTTTAAAACCCTAACATTTTATGTAAAACATACAAAGATAATCTAATAATTTAAAATCATAGGAAAGTTTTTTAAAATAGTAGAAGTAATATTATCAAGTGGAATAAAATGCTATTGGCTCAATAATCTCATAAGGTAGTCTCTAACATTTGATTCCTAGACACCAAATTTGGGTTTATCTCAAATCCAATATTCCATGCATAAAATATAATGTATGAATATAACTAACTTTTACAACAAACCTTGAACATGTTTAAGAAATTAAATAAACAAATTTATAAGGACTTAATTAATTGTCAAAAGTTAACTAAAAGCATGATAATTTTGTATCAAAATGTTTTTTATTGGGCCTATTTGCACCCCCAACCCAAACTAAACATTATTATGTTTTCAATTATGCATGTGTTTAGAAAAGCATTCAGAAGGGGAAAATAGAAAATCAAATTTTAATGAAAAAACGAAAACAACTAAATTAAAAGAAAAGCAATGAACACTACCAAAAACAACGAATTGCCTCTTATCAAGCTCTTTCTTTAATGTCTTAGCAAGATGTTGCTTGTTCTTTTCAAGGTATTTCAATATAAACTTGAAGCGCAAGTTCCCTCCTTTGTCTTGGACATATTCAAAAGTAAGTTTTATTGTATTTGAAAAAGATTTATAATGAGTATTACACAAATGACATTTCTATTAAGGATGAGAGGACTTTTGACTCAGGTTTTTATCAATCCTCTAAACCTAGTTGCAAATATAATTAGTTTGGAGAGAGGTTAATACATTAACCTAACTCTAGCATAGCCTTAACAACCTTCTTACCCACAAAGTAATGCTAATATTTAAACTATTTGGATCATTCAGGTGGTTGGAAATGGGATAGGCAGTCAATATGGCTCACGTACCTAGAGCATATCTCATTCACCCTATTTCTTCTCACTCTTGCACTTTTCTATTGGGCATTAACACCCAACTTCTTATAGAACTAATAGGTCTCAACACTAGTCTTTTCTCCCATAGCTCCACCTACAAGGTTGTCCATTGTAAACTGACATTGGTTGATGAACCCATTATAGAAAAACTAGTTTCATAGCTACAGTGGGAATTGGTGGTGTGGACATTGAATGAGAAATATCTTGATTCTATTACAAGCCTCATGGAATGGCTATCCTTCCATTTGAGAAAATGTGGTAATGTTGGTTCTTAAATCGAAAGTGTTTTGAAAGGAATAGAATTTTCCTATAAACTTGTTATAGACTCCCTCCCAAGTTATTAGGGAGCCTGGTGGAGGAGTTATAAGCCTAGCCTTTTCCCTATCTTTGAAAGTGTATGGGAAACATCTCATTCTGAGTTGGTTCTCATTTAGCCCTTGCAAAGAAAATATTTGTATAGTAGCATAAAAGTCTCTAATGAAAGTCAAAGAATCTTTATTACAAATTCCACCGAAGGATGAAAACATGGAATAATGAAAAAAATTTAATTAATAATCCTTGCTACCTTCCTCAATTGTATGCAAGAAGTAACAGTGCTAATGATTGGACATACATAATCTTTCATTACCATCTCCCTTGGTAAAATGCCTCCCATGTTTAGTGGCTCTAGCTATAGTTCTTGTGTGGGATCTTGTAGTGGCTCTTGGATTTCAATATACATCTTACTTAAGTGCTGTTTGGATCTGTTGATTTTGTCTATGAAAGGTACTAGTTGATTCCCTAGGGATCAGATAACTTGCATATATTAATAAAAAAGAATCAAAGCACTAGAAAATATACAACTAAAAATAAATAAATAACAAAAGAAATAAAGATAACAAAAATAATTTAAATAACTAAACAAAAAGGTAAATAAAAAAAGGACAAATACAAAATAGAAAATAAACAAAAAAATGAATAGAAAACTAATAAATCATTTAGAATGACAAAGTCCCCAACAATCGTGCCAAAAACATGATACACATATCTTAATTGCTCGCAACTGCATGAAATATTAGCAAACTAATGATAAATTTACCTTGAAGTTAATTTATAAAGGAATTGACAAGTTGTTTTAAAAGGATAAATTATTTTCTAAATAAATTAAAATAAACAATATTAAACATTTTAACAATGGTCGGTTAAGAGAAAGACTATAAATTCTAAATTAATTTAATAACCAAATTAGAGCAAGTAAATTAAATTATAGTCAAATAAAGATGATGAATGAATATGGGAAATTAGTTCGTTATCCATTCATGGAAATAATGAATTAAATGATTAAAACAAAAAGTTAGAATTATCGATTTTTTTCCTTTTAAATAAGCGAACCCCCAATGATAATGGTGAGCTCCCAAAATTCTTAATTAACCAATAACTTCGTGGATCAGGCTTGAAATTGATTAACTATAAAACCTAAAAGAAATATATAGACCATCTAATTTAATGCAAATCAATAAAATTAAATTAGACTATTGCACATTTATCCATAACTAAGCATAGATGTGTCTAATACTTAGTCCTAAAATATTTTTTTAATTATAAATTAAGATTGGATCCATCATTAATCTATAATTAAAGATACCAAAAACATGAAAAATAAATAAATCTACTTTTATTTAATTGAATTGTTCTCCTAATCATTGGAAGCAAGACTAAAATCGTATATACAAAAGTTAGCCTTTCGTTATTAAATTAACCAAAACTAATTAAACTACAAATACATTCAGATTACAGATAAAAAAGAATATGTAACAATAAAGATACCTCTTTCTTGATATGTGATTCCTAATCTCAAAATTGGTGATCGTCTTCTTCAAATCCTTGGAAACTACTTCACAATTGGGAACTTTTCTCTCTATTTTTTGTATTATGGAATGTAAAATATTACTATAGTAGCTGATAAGGCTTTATATGTTTACGAGGGATTTATAGTGTATTTATAAGTTAAATTTAGGGTAAAACACATTTATTATGTGTATTAGGGTTTATGGAATGATTTTACACTCAGGCCGCAACATGTTTTAGTCTACACCGTATAGCGCATTAAATTTTGAATTCCTAGTTGCAACCTGAGAGACTTGTTGTGCCACCGTATGCATTGTTTTGAGCCATAACATGCATAGAATTTCCAAAATCACCAATTGAAACCGAAGAGCACCTTACCATAGCATGGACTATGTCTAGCCACAACGTATACCTATTTTCAGATTATTTATATTTTGGATTTTTTTACTTGTGTTAGTTGTCATTTATCTCCTCGTTTTCACTCTTTTTGTTCATGTTTTCCAAAGATTCTTCTAAACAAACATTAACCTACAAAACATGAAAATTATAATGGTAAAATCAAACACAAAATTAATGCTTAAAAACATAGAAAATTATAGATCAAAATAATATTAATCAAATTCACCCAAACTTGCATTTTGTTAGTCCTCAAGCAAAACAAAAATTAAATAAAAAAACTGCAAACATAAATCAACAAAATTTCTTATGCTCTAATTTATACTTAAATCTCAAGAACAAGTTCATCCAATATCTCAACACATCAAGGTTTATTGTGCAAATAAGTTTCATATCACAAATTCATGTCTCATTAGTCAAAAAATATCAATATTAGTTTCCCCAAACTTAGTGTTAAGAATCTGAATTTTCTTCGATTATATAGCTCACAAGATACACTCTTAATATCAAGTTGATCCTAAGGGTTCAAGCACTGAACTAGGTATATGCTAACACAAGTTATGTAAAGAAGAACGTAAATAGATTCACATACGCTTATAAATAAGAAATATTCAAATGTGCACAAAATGTGTCTCATGAATGGAATCAAATACTAGGATTAAGAAGACAACTCATTTTTCATATTATACTCCAATCAAACTCATTAAGTAAGAAATATCATTCTCGAATGAAAATGAATATATTGGAACAAGTATGTGAAAAAAATGTTAGCGATATACTAAAATATACTGCTTGGGTTGAGTCGCATACTAGGTCGCTCTCTTTAAGACGTTTCACGTCTCTACCCAAATTTGTGCAAGCAAACATAGCCTCGTTATCCCTAGGATAAAACAACCCATAATCTTTTTTCTATCTCGAAGATTCACTGTATTGATGAAATCCGGAATGCTAAACCTATCAAATATATATGTTGCTCGGAAAACTTCAAAAATAATTTTCTATATTTTTTTTTTGGTTTGCTACCAAGAGTAGTTTCTGAAGTCGTTGAGTTGTGTTTTTAAACTGAGGGCTATTACCCTTTATTATAGTTGAAAAAATATAACGGACACATAATTATGAAAGTAATAGTCATAAAAGTAACAGTAACATAATTTTGAAAATAACGGTAATAAAATAATGGCCAGTTACATAATTATGAAATAACGGTCATAAAATAATAAAAATATTTTTTTATTTAAATTCATTTCCAACAATCCCCCACTTGAATTTTATATAAAAATAGTTTTCATGGAGCAACCGATCAATGAAAATATAATATTGTGCATAAGCAAAATGTGTCTATCTACTTGAACCTTTGCATAGTATTGATAATTTAGAATATATTAGAGTAACTCGTAGTTTTGAACTATATCCCTAACAACCTTACACACACAATCTTTCCAAGGTGTAGTTCGAAAAGCCCGTGCTTTACGGCCATACACGTGTATCCCAATATAGTGAATACTCTAGTAAATTTTGCCCAACAATTTTCATAGGAAGCGGCCACACTTCCACATTCATATAGGTGAGTCTATCAAGAGAACTCTTGTAGCTATGTACTCCACTCCACATAGAGTATAGAACACATTAAGAGTTTAATAATTAACTCATCCTTCTCTACCACTTCAGGACTTCATGCTTCTAACAATATAGAATGGGACTTCAAAATAGCATGATTCATCTCATATCACTTCATGACATGTTATTACCCATTGAACTTATTTCTTGGGATCTCTAGTTTATAAGTTGGGTTACCATCACGAGTGAATCTTCATTCTAAGGGAATTAGTCCCATTCCTTTTGAGGTTTTGAAAACCTTCTCTCTCGATAATCCTTTCGTCAAAAGATCTGCCAAATTTTCATCAAAATATACATGATCCACTCTTACAACTCTTGTAGAGAGAAATTCTCTAATAGTACTATGCTTATGATGTATCTATCATCTCTTGCCATTGTAGTAACGATTTTGAATCTTTTCAATAGCCGCGGTACTTTCATAGTGGATCAGGACAACTGGTATTGGTCTTTCACATAAAGAGATCTCAACTAACAAACTTCTTAACCAACCTATTTTTTTACTAGCGGTAGCTAATGCTATCATTTCAGACTCCATTATAGATTGAGAAAATATTGTCTATTTCTTAGACTTCCAAGAAACAGCTCCCCTAGTTATGTTAAATATATAGCCGCTAGTAGCTTTGGAGTCTTCTGATAAAGTGTTCCAATCAGGATCGTTGTATCCTTCTAGAACAACGGGAAACTTCTTATAATGTATTCCAAGGTTCATAGTTCTCTTAAGTATCTCATAAAACTATATAGTAGTCCCACAACATAAGTTATGTCTTGTCTAGTATAGTCAATACCATAACATAAACTACCAATGATGCTCGCATACTCACTTTTTCTAACACCATATCCAGTGTTCTGGAACAAATTTACACTAGGATCATAAGGAGTGCATGTAGGTTTGCAGATAAGGTAATTATATTTCTTTAAGATTTTCTCAATGTAATGAGATTGATCAAGAGAAAATCCCTTTTAAGACCTAGTAATCTTTATACCAAGGATTACACTCGCTTCTCCGAAGTCTTTCATATCAAAGTTAGCACACAACAAAATTTTCACATTAACATGAATATTTGACCCAAAAATAATCATGCTATCCACATATAAACATATAATAGTGCAAATCTCATTTTATGATTTATAATAAATGCATTTGTCACTTTCATTCATTTTGAATCCATGTGAGATAACTAGATTATCAAATTTTTCAGGCCCTTACTTAGGTGCTTGTTTTAGACCATAAAGATATTTATCTAGTTTACAAACTTTATTTTCTTGACCTGGGACAAAAAAGCCCTCAAGTTGATCCATATAAATCTCTTCTTCTAAGTCACCATTTAAGAAGGACATTTTAACATCCATTTGGTGAACTACTAAATCATTGATAGAACCAAGAGAAAAAAGCACACGTCTGGAAGTTATTTGTGTGACTGGTGAAAAGGTATCAAGGAAATCTACATTTTCTCTTTGCCTATACCCTTTAACTACAAGACAAGCTTTGTACTTTTCAATAGTACCATTGGGTTTAAATTTCTTCTTTATTATCCATTTACATCCAATGGTTTTGCAACCAAGAGGTAAGTCAACTAAATGCCAAGTTCTATTATACTCAAGAGAGTCCATTTCATAATTTATGGCTTCTTCCCATAAGTTGGCATCTAAAGAAGATAAGGCTTTATTAAGAGTTTGGGGATCTTCCTCTAAGGTATAAGTATAGAAATCAGACCCAAAATCCTTAAGGGTTCGAGCTCTTTTACTTCTCTTAAATTCAGTGTTTAATTCCTCTTTTTGTTCACTAGTTTTAGTTATGGGTAAACTACTAGAAGATAAGGCCCCACTATTTTTTAATTTAAAGGGAAACTTATGTTCATAGAAGTCAACATCATTTTATTCTATAACTACATGATCATTTAAGTCATAGAATTTATAAGCTTTACTATTCACAGCATATCCTATGAATAGATATTCATATGCTCTACTAGCAAGTTTATTTCTTTTAGGATCAGGGATCCTTACATAGGCTAAACAATCCCAAGTCTTAAAATAGGTTAAGTTAGGTTTCCTATTTTTCAAAATTTCATATGGTGAAATTTTATTAGTAGATTTAGGCACTCTATTTAGCACATAGCAAACAATTAATAAAATTTCTTCCTACCAATGGGAAACAGCACTAGAGTTTAATAAAATTGCAACAACTAATTCAGTAAAAGTTCTATTTTTCCTTTCAGCTTTTCCATTCATTTCAGGAGAATAAGGTGCAATTTTTTCATGAATGATTCCTTGAGTTTTATAAAAATCATTGAAAATATTGGAATCATAAGTTGTTTTTCAATTTCAGTCATAAATATTTTAAACATGTCAAATGCTTCACTTTTATTTTTCATTAGATATACATAAGTGTAATCTAAATAGTCTTCTATAAAAGTTATAAAATAGCATTTTCCATTTCTTGTTAAATTTCCATCAAGTTCACATATGTCAGAGTCTATTAAGTCTAAAGATTCAAATTCTCTAACTACTGACTTATGTGAAGTTTTGGTTATTTTAGCTTGACTGTAAAAGTCACATTTTTCAAAATCATTTGAATTAAAACATGCCATCAATGGTGTACCCATTCCCAATAAAAATATAATTTTTAGTTATTGTATATAAATTAGCCCTTATAGTTTGAGTACACCCAACTTTGTTAAGAAGATAGCCCAAAACTAAGTTCTTTTTAATCTCTGGAATATGCAGGACATACTTCAAGATGTCGGTCTTTCTAGAGGTATATTTCAATTCCACCTTACTAATACCAGTAACTTTAGTGAAGTGGGATTCGCTCAGTAGCACTTTCTTTTCTTCAGACACAAAAGAGAACTTCAACATTTCTTGATCATAGCAAACATGGCGAGAAGCACTAGTGTCCACCCACCATCTCTCAGATCCACCAATAAAATGGATTTAAGATATCATAGCAATTAGTTGATCTTCGGTAAGGTACGCCTACGAGGTAGGACGATTCTTGTTCTGACAGTTCCTGGCCAAGTGTCCAAGTTTGTTACAACTATAACATATGAATGTGTTATTTCTTGGGGGGAGAGGGGTTGAGGTCCATTATGTGGAGGATAACTTACATTTCTATTTTGGTAGTTATGGTTCTAGTTATTATTTTGATTTTGAGTTTTCATGTTTCTTTCTTTAGGTTTCAGAATTATAGAGGAGCATTTCTTATTGGTATTGTTGTTTGACACAACGAGTACTTCATCTTTTTGATATTGTTTTCGGGCTTCTTCTTCTATTCTTAGACGAGTTATATGACTTTTTAAAGAAAATTCCTTAGTTTTATGTCTAAGTGCATTCTTAAAATCTTTCCAAGTAGAGGGTAATTTATTTATAATAACAGCTACTTGAAATTGTTCATCGAAAGTCATACATTCATAAGTTATTTCGTGTGTTATCTTCTACAGTTCTGTGATTGAGCTTCCACATATTTTCCATCAATCATTTGATACTTCATATATCTACTGACAGCATACTTCTTAGTTCCAACTTCTTTAGTGTTGTACTTCTTTTGAAATGCATACCAAATTTTCTTAGTAGACTTATCAGAATTATAATAGTCTTATAAGTCATCAGCTAATCCATTAAGAATAAATTTTTTGCATAGAAAATCATTTTCCATCCAGATGTCTAAATCCTTTGTTGTAGCTTCAGTAGGAGGATTAGGCAGTGTTGGTTTTTTAGTAGTAAGAGCAGAAGCGACCTTTTTCATAGTTAAGAAAAATAACAATTTTTGTCTCCATCTTTTAAAGTGTAGTCCCTCAAAATGGAACGGTTTGTGCAGATCAACAGTTAATATTTTAGTATACATGGTAGATAGAAAACGTCTTAAAGTTTTTGGAACAAGTATGTGAAAACAATGTTACCAATATACTAAAATATACTGTTTGGGTTGAGTCGTGGAGTACGTCACTCTCTTTAAGACGTTTCGTGGCTCTGCCCAAATTTGTGCAAGCAAACACAGTCTTGTCATCCTCAGGATAAAATAACCTTGAATCTTTTTTCTATCTCGAAGCTTCACTGCACTGATGAAGTCTGGAATGCTACACGTATCAAATATTTATATTGCTCGGAAAACTTCAAAAACAATTTTCTATATTTTTCTTTGGTTTGCTACCAAGAGTAGGTTCTGAAGTTGTTGAGTTATGTTTTTAAACTGAGGGATATTGCCCTCTATTTATAGTTGAAAAAATATAATAGACACATAATTATGAAAATAACAGTCATAAAAGTAACAGTCACATAATTATGAAAATAATGGTTATAAAAGTAACAGTCACATAATTATGAAAACAAAATGGTCATAAAATAATGGTCACATAATTATGAAAATAATAGTTACATAATTATGAAATAGTGGTCATAAAATAATAAAAATATTTTTTTATTTAAATTCATTTCCAACAGAATATGACTTCAAGATGTTATTTTGCTACAATCTTGCAATAGCCATGTCAGTACTTCCAAGATTATAGGATGATAGTATTTATTTATGCAATTATTTTATTTTTTATATCTTTTTATGTTAAAAGAAGAGACCTATATAGTATGGTGAGTGGCTATTATAGCTTCTTATGTTTTCAAGTAACCTCATACATATCAATTTTTTTAGAAGTCAAGTATAAAATAAATATAGGCACACACTTTCAATTTTTAATCAATTTATTTAATCAAAGTAATGAAAATAAGTAAATAAGATTTCATATGATTGTTTAAAATTGTAACATTCAATGTAAAACCTATAAAAATTATCTAACAATTTAAAATTATAGGAAAAATATTTAGAAGATAGAAGAAATATTATGATTCAAAATAAAACAGTATTGGTTTAATAATCTCACAAGGTAGTTGTCACTATTTAATTCCTAGACACCAAATTCTAATTCATCTCAAACTTAACATTCCAACATAAACTATGAATAAAATTAACTTTTACAACAAACCTTGAACATGTTGAAGAAATCAAACAAAAAATACATAAAGACTCAATTAATCATCAAAAATTAACCAAAAGCATAATAATTTATATAAAAAAGTTTTTTATTGAGCTTTTTGTACCCTCAAACCTAAACAAAAACATCATTCTCAATGTTTTTCAACTATGCATGTGTTCAGAAAACCATTTAAAAGGAAAAATAGATATTTAAATATTAATAAATAATTAAAATAATTAAACTAAAACAAAAGGAAATATTACTATTGGAAACATTAGATTGCCTCCCACCAAGTTCTTTCTTTAACGTCTTAGCAAGACATTGTTTGTTCTTTTCAAGGAAGTTTCAATGTATCCTGAAGTGCAACTTCCCTCCTTTGTCTTTGCCTTTCTCAAAAGAGGGCTTTACTGTATCTAAAAAAGATTTATAATAAGAGAGCTTGCGACTTAGGTTTTTGTCATGACAATGCATAATGCATTCTTTATAGGCATCATCTTAAATTGAAGCTTTTAATGTATTTGACACCCTTTTTATATTATTTTTAAAATGAATGTCATAAACAGGTGAGTCAACATAATCAATTTAAGAACATTTATCAACAGTAAAAATAGAAGGAGAAGGTGAAGAATCAATACTTTAAAATAGACAATCTCTCTCAAGATAATCATGGTTAAACTACCACTATGGACATTAATATTAGTCTTCATTGTGTCCATGAATTGCCTACAGAAAATAAAAATAATAATTAAAATAACTGAACAAAAAATATTAACAAAATCACACATTAAAAATAAAATCACAAAAACAAAGATGTTACCAAAACAAATTAAAGAGAAAACAAACAAATAATTTAAAATGCAATGTCCCCAACAAAGGTGCTAAAAAGTAGATGCATAAATTTCAATTGCTTGCAAATGCATCACTTACTAGTTGACCACTTATAAATTTATCCCAAGGTCGGTTTGTAAAGGAATTGGTAGGCTAATTTAAAAAGTTCAATTATTTTTAAATTAGTTAAAATAAATAATCCTAAACATTCTAATAATGGCAAGTTGAGAAAAAGACAATAAATTTTAAATTAATTTAATAACTAAAATAAAGAAAGTAAATTAAATTATAGCTAAATAATGATGATGAAAAGATATGGAAAATTAGTTCATTATAGTTTAATGGAAATAATGAATTAAATGATTTAAATAAAATGTTAGAATTATTGATTTTTTTTCCTTTTAATTAAGCAAACCCTAGTAATCATGGTAAACCCTCATATTCTCAATTAATCAATAAGTTCTTGAATTTGTGAAATTAATTAATTGATAAACTTAAAAGAAATATTTAAACCATTTAATTTAACACAAATCAATTAAATTAAATTAGACTCTTGTTCATTAATGAACAAATAAACACAAATGATCTATCTAATGCTTAGTTCTAAAATATTATATATAATTATAAATCAAAATTTCATCCATCATTAATTTATAATTAAAGATATCAAAAACATGAACAATAAATAAATCAATTTTTATTTAATTGAATCATAATATTATTCTTCTAGTCATTGGAAGCAAAACTAAAATCCCCATACTCAAAAGTTCGTCAATCATAATTCAATTAACCAAGATTAATTCAACTATAAAATACATTTAAATTATGGAGATAAAAGTGAGATCAAACAATAAAAGTACTCTTTTCTTGATATGTTTATGAAAGGTTTAGGTATTTATAGGTTAATTTAGGATAAAACATGTTTAGTATGCATATTAGGGTTTCTAGCATATTTGTACACTCATATCATGACATGTTTTGATATGCGTCGTGGCGTACATTGAATTTTGAATCCCTAACTGCAACCTAAGTGGCTTGTGTTGCAACATGGTATATGTTGGCCATGATGCACGTTGAACCCCAATAGACACACAAATGGATCTAAAATGCTTGTATCATGGCATAAATATTGTTAAGCCATAGTATGCATAGATCATCAATTGGAATCAGAGAACACCTCGCCACAACATGGGATATGTCTGGTTCACGATGCATACCTAGTTTTTGGTTTTGTATATTTTGGTTCATTTCGACTTGTGTGAGTTACCATTTGGACACATTATCTATATTTTAGTTATAGAATCATGGACAAGGTCTAATTTAATAGCATTGGCTTTTATTAAATTAAATGGTTAATTATTTCTCGTAGGATTATTAATTAATTAATTAAAATCCATTTTATTATAGTTTGTTTAAGCATTTTAGAATTTATAACATTTTTCAACTAACATTATTAGAGTATTTATGATTGTTTCGTTAGTTCAATAAGAGAACAAATTAAGTCTAAAACCACCGCAAAATCCTTTAGAGTTCAATCTTGGGGTAAACTTATCTCTAATTTATTAGTGATTTTTAAAATTATGAGTATATAAAATTTTCACATTCACTTTAAAACAGATGAAAACATCCTAGTAAAATTAATGCCTTCAAGCTAATCATAGCCTTTGCTACCAACCTTGTTTTACATTTATCATGAAAACCATCAAATTTGACCTTTGTTTTATATGCCGATTCGTTACCAATGGGATCTGCATCATCAAGATATGGTACAAGCTCCTATATTCTACTAGCCATTAGTGATGATAACTCTTTCTACATTGCTTCTTCCTATTCAAGGATTCCTTGAGTTTTAGCATAACAATTAGGGATTAGGTAGAAGACGCTTTGAATACCCAGTCTTAGATTAAATGACCATGTGATAAGCAAACACATCACCATAAGTTATAGACAACATATGAAAAGTTGGGAGATCAACAAACAACTCATCATACATAGTAGGAGTAGAGGAATCAATGAAAGGAAAATCACCATAAGTAGATGGCATATGAGGAGAAACACTAGTAATTGAATGAGATGGAGATAAAGATGCTTACTCATGACTAGTCTCTTGAGATGATGGCATAACAGATGAACAATCACTCTCAAAATCCCTTCAATCAATGTTAATATCAAGCAATGAAGAGGAACTAACTAGAGGAAATGAAAGTGAATGAAACTTATTTGTATTTATATTAGTAAGGGACTTATCATTTAAACTGGTTGAGAGAGAAATGAAAATCGCTTTCATCAAATAGAACATACCTACTGGAGAAAAACCTCCATAAACTCCTATCCCAATATAAACAACCTACTTGTTGTGAGGCATTCCCTAACAAAACATAAGGAACAGATCATGGCTCCAACTTGTGCTTGTTGAAAGATCTCAAGCAAGGGTAGTATAATGACCTAAAGACCCAAAAAAATTGATAATACGGTGGCTTTTCATATAGAACTTCAAAGGGAATTTTACCATGCAAATCTAAACACAATGGAAATCTTTGTTGACTGAACATGAGCCTCAAAGTTGGACCCTAATTGTGTTTTGGAGTCAAATACCCATAGACGAGGGCTCATATGATGTTTATTTGACTAATACATATGTCCTTTATATTATTCTCATACATGAGGTTAGAGGTAGACCCACATATTTCTTGGAGTTAGAAAACGTATGCGACCCATAAATCAATGATGATTTGAGTTTTCTACACAACTCTTAAATACAAATTCTTTTTGACACTTTTATCACCCATTCTTTTACTTCTTTAATCTTTGTTTTATAGTTAAATCATATAAACCCATTGTTTCAAAATTTCCTCTTGGATTCTCTTATGATATCCTTTAGGTCTGTAACATCCCAATTTCTCGGTACAAGAAGTGAATCTTTCAAATATCTTCCTTAGGCATCATCTAGAAGGAAAACTAGATCAAACAAGTGTAATCCCTCTAAAATTCTTGGAAGCAGATGATATTTCAAGAGAATTACCAATTTTTCCATAGCTTGAGAGCGATTTTATAATCAAGATGTATCTTAAAAATTGCATCAATAACTATCTTTTCCTATCGAATGACACCAATGGATAAATAAGTTAAGGAAATAGTTGTATGAACTATAGTCAAGAGAAATCGTTCAACCAAGATAGCCAACTTGTCAAATGTTAGTAAAAAAGAGAAACGGTGTAAGTCTAAAATGTGCATTGATTATTATCAAATGGGCATGTAACAACATTAGAAGAATTGAAAGTGTGATTGCTGATTACATAAATAATTGTTGTATCGATTAACGAAGCATCACTCATAGTGTTCACTGACATATCACAAAAAGGATTTAAACATACTTGAATGTTTACATAGAGATCGATGAAACAAGATTTGCATCTGGGACATCTCTTAAAACTTGAAGCATTATCTATTTTGGAAGGAAAACTAAGATTGCATGGAAAAAAACAATGAAAATCTAGGCAATTTAAGGAAAATCAACATCAAGAATTTTAAAGATTAAACTAAGAAGGATACATTGAGAATGCATCAGTCAACTTGCAACAATAATGATAGAAGCATAATATAAGGAGAGTTTGAGTATAGAATTTTTGAGTCGTAATAAACCAGAGTACGTTGTACATTTTGACACACAAGTTGACAAAGTGTAGCTAACAAATTGTTGTATTTTCTATAGAGAGTTTGGGAAGGAACGTAAGTATAAATGGAATTATAAGAAAGGTATCTTCAAAGGATTATGATTTCACCTAGAGAAAGCAAAAAAAACTCTTAAGTTGAAAGTCGAAGTTATTGCACAAATGATAATAGTACATAATAGAAACACTTGAATGATAGAAGGATTACAAGTTCAATTTGTAGGATAATGGAAGAAAAGTATAGAATGATGTTCAACTCTGTTATGTAATGAGCGACTCAATTTAATGATCAAATATTTTTACAACCCATGGTAAAGAATTATTGGAAGAAGAAATGATGGATAGATAGATTTTTGCTATTAAAACGTTTCATTTTCAACATATAGGTAGCAATCCTAGATGAAGACTCTTTAAAGACAAGTAGCCATGAAAAAAAACATATAAGAATTGATATTATATACATAAAGTATGGAATGTATCATGATCTTAAGAGAATTTATTGGTAAAGCAGAATGTAAAAGAATGAAGATTAACTTATAACCAACTACATTAAAAGGCAACAATATAAGACTCAATAATTGGTGAATTATTTTCATAAAATATCATATGAAAATATGGTATATCAAAGTCAATTATGCCATATCAAGATCCAAAATTCTTTCTCTCATCTATAGAATTGTTACAAGAAGCTTTATGAATGAAATTGTTGCATAATATAAATTAATGGATAATCCAAAAGAGATACCAGATGTTAGAAAATATGTAACAAGCCTATGTTATGGAATTCAAGGGAAAACTAGAGTGAAACCTACTATTGGTTGAGATTTACCTACAAAAAGCAACAATTGTGCCATAAATATGATGGCTTCTTACAAAGCCTTATATAGACTATCATATGATCTCTAGCATGCTCGATGGAATATGCAAATTTTAGTACAATGAAGACTAAACTTATTAAATAAACAACTAAAAAGATTTGCATCATATAAAACAAACTTCAAGTAGCTCAAAGTCGTTACAAGAGTTATGGTGATTGTGGACGAAAACCATTGAACTTCGAAGTAGATGACCACATTTTTCTCAAGGTTCAACCTCGTAAAGAAGTCACTCATTTTGGAATAAAAAGAATGTTGATGTAGCATATCTGTTGAAATTACCCCAAAATTGTCACAATTTCATAATGACTTTCACATGTCTACTCTACAAAATGGGAATGAAACCAGAATACTATTTTGCATCAAAAAAATTATCATTATAGAAAGACATGTCATATGAGGAAGAAATAGTAGAGATATTTGATTTCTAAGTCTAGAATTTAAGAAGAAGAATAATACTTCTAGTTAAGGTTCAAAGGAAACTTTCTAACAGTAAAAATGTATTTTGGAGTTTGAAGTCTACATGAGCAATTCGAACTTGAGGAATTATGAAATTTTAAGGACGAAATTTTCTTTAAGGGGTAGGAATATAAAACCCCAAAAATTTGTTACAATTTATATAAGCTTCTTAAAAGGAATTTTAAATAATGTTTTGAATTTTAGGAATGTATCAAAATGTTTTCTTACGAAAAATTGGATCGAAAAGGAAAAAATGGGAAATTTCTATATACCTTGACACCACTATGCCATACCCTTACCACCTCCTTTTTTAAGCTTGGATGGCAAGCACCCAAAATTCTTTGCCTATAAATAGCCAAATCCTCCCCCCATTTCACACAAATCTTCCCCCATCTCTCTCTCTCTAAAATTTCTCTCCAAAAGTGTTTGGGCTTTTTGATACATTTTGGAACACATTTTGAGGATGAATTCAAGGAGTTTGTGTTTGGAGAATTAGTAATGGCATAACTTTCCAAGTAAAGATTATTACTCTAAAATTTTAAATTCATGCATTGTCTTGATAAATAAAATGTCATGCATCATATGTTTTGACTAAAAGTGAAAAACTAGATTCCATAATTTTATAAGTTATAATGTTATAAATATTGTTTAAAATGAAATACTCGTTATAAATATTTTATTATGCATACATGAAAAAAGTTTTATATATAAACGAGTGTTAAATGTTGATATGAAATGAACATTGAAAATGTAATATGAAATCCAAGAGTTTTATACATGCATCATGAATATGGTTTATATGTGGAGAATACTTATCTTGTGGAGTATGGTACCCATAGGCTATTGGTTTAGGTTTTATTCAAAGGATTCAAATGTTACCAGGTTTAGGTTTGACATGAATTCTTATTTTATTTATTGGTTATTATAATTTATAATTAGACACGTTGAGACTACTCTGATGAATTTTAGTTCATGTATTGAATTTAAATTTATAATTTTATAATGAATTTTGCCTTTTGAGTAGAAAACTTCCAAAGGGTACTGATGAGCGAAAACCGGCATCGCCGATTCTACCAATACTTTGATTTTATATTTATAAAACTCTCGCAAGTGCACGAATCATTTCGAAGAAAATGATAAGTATACTCCCAAGGTCGATCTAAGGAAGGAATGTATGTGGTTTTTAATTTATTATTCAAACTTTTAAAAACGAAATTAAATCCTAAACATCCTATCACGATATTTTAGGTTTTGTGTTTTTAATCTACATACATAAAAATAAACATAGATTCAATAAACATTTATGCAAATTTTATCATTTATAATGGTGGAGTATTTATGGATATAATAACTAAGTTAATTATGTTTGCTCATATTATCTAGGTTATTAAACATATGAATTGATATTTATTGATTCTCCCTTTTTTATATGAATACCACCTTTGGTAGGGTTAGATATTCTTTGTTAACTAAACAAATCAATTAACACCTATGGGTGGGGTTGATAACTAATTTGGTTAATTAAATTAATTCCTTTTTCTAAGAGATTGAAAATGACCCATTTAAATGCCACCTTTGGTGGGGTTAGACAGTTTAAACGTTATTCAAGGTGTCCAAATTAAACCTAAGAATTTAGTTATCCGAGTAATAACTTTCAAGTTTTAAAACCACTACTGAAAACATGTTGTCAATACATTTTCAGATAATAATTCTTATAAAAACTTTTGAAATAGAGCTTCACTCTAACTACTAGGCGATTGTACCATAAAATAAAAGAGCACTACTCTAAAGTAGACCGGATAACTAAACCTTAAAATCTAATTTTCAGGTTTAAGTTTGTAATGAAAAATAATATATTTCTCTCTAACATTCTTAATATAAAATCTTGAATAAAAACAAAATCAATTCCTTTTAGAGATTTTCACCTATTTAATATTTCATAAGCATAACAACGTTATTATTACATCATGATTATAAACAGCCAGCACAGTTAAATTTAATCACAAACAAATTAAATATAACATGTAAGAATAAAGCATAAAAAATAACTATAAAGAAAATAAAATACTTAGAGAACTTCGATGCTATTCCCGTTGCTGGAAAACCTCCAAGCGGAATTTGCACTCCCATTTATTGAATCAAAAAGCTAAAACATTACAAAAACATAACTATTTCTTTCCAAAAAGGGAGAACTCTAAAACTAAGAGAAATTAACTAAGAAAAGCTAAAAACTAAGAATAACTAAAAAAACTAAAAACTAAGAAAAGAGAGAAATAAAGAGAGAAAAGAATGTGTTTTGAGGTGTGTTTAGAAGTGAAGGGAAGGGGAGTATTTATAGGTGAGGATGGAGAGAAAAAGTGATTGAAAAAATGTGAAAACGCGGAGTGCAATTGTTGAGGTCATTAATGATGTCAGCATGATGTCATGGGGCGGTTGCGCGTGAAAATGGGGCGAAATGGGCATCGGCGCGCGCGGAAGGAGGAGCAATGCACGCAGAATTGGGACTGGGCGCGCACGGCTTGGCACGGACGTGGGGTGCTGGCGCGCGCGAGGCTCGGCGCGGCGGCGGGATTTTCTCATTTTTGACCCATTTTGTTCAATTTTTCCATGTTTGTTTGACCTTTCCCCACTTATTTATTAATATATTTGTGATGTATTGATTCCAGTATTCCTCTTTGAGTCTTTAAGTTACGTTTTTAAGCGAAAATACCTGAAAAACAATAAAAAATACCCGTGATTCCAAAAAAGACAAATTTATATAAATATATGATAAAACATATAAATATATATATTTTTAATCAATTAATGTGCATAAAATCATGGTAATTTTAGTGTTTTTTGAGAACTCATCACAACCCCCAACCAGCTTCTTGCTAGTCCCTTAGCAAGAGAAGCGATAAAAACTAAAAATTAAACTATCCTAAATCACTTTCGTGGATTGAAACGGTTGCATTTAGCCTATGCAACAAGCCTTTAAACCCCTAGGTTGCCCTAGTGGACGAGTTTGAGTCTCGTGAGGGTTTTCAGTAATGATACCCACAAACATTGAACTAAATTTAAAAATCAAAAGAAATAATAAAAACAAACAACTCAAAAACTAAAATTACAATAAAATCAAAAATGAATTTTTAAGAATAACATATCACAAAAATGTCTCATACTTTTTAATCTCTTTTAAGATCATAATTAAAAATCTAAAGCATAAGTTATTTTAATCTCTTTAAACAATCATGATTTATTATAATAATTAGTCAAAAATAATTTTCATATTTCATATCAAAAAATGTATCAATTTAATTTTACCCAATTTCAGTGTCATGAATCAGAATTCGCTTCGACTCTATTCCTCACAAGTCAATACTCTCAAAACACTGAATCCTATGGGTTTAAACACTCATACTATTTTATATGCGAAAGAGTTGATGTATAGAAATGAACTAATATGTTTGCATATGTATAAAGAATAAAGGCTCAATGTGTTATTTTAATTGATCTCATGAAAGGAATCGAATGTATAAATTATAAAGATATCATATATAAAAATTATTTTCATGCATAAATCAAACTCATTAAGAAAGAATTTCAAGATATATGCTTTTTACAAATGAAGAAATTGCAATGACTTTTTTAGGGAATTACTCCACCAATGGCAAAGTCTAAAGCATCTGGAGGGGTCTAGTAGGCAAAGCACCGGTTCTTCATTAATGGTCTTCTTTAAGTCTTCGAATGAGGCTTGGCATTCACTTGTCCATTCCCAAGCCTTGTTCTTTTTTAGTAGGTCAATTAGTGGAGCTACTCTCGTTGAATAGGACTTGATAAACCTTCTGTAATAGTTCACTAGTCCAAGAAAAGATCTTAACTCGGGAACCTTGGCAGGAGGTTCCCATTCTTGGATGGCTTTCACCTTGGCTCCATCCATCATCAGTTTTATATCTTTTATCCTATGCCCTAAGAACATCACCTCATCTTGGGCAAAGGAACATTTCTCGTTCTTGACATATAACTCATTTTCCCTCAGGACCTCGAACATCTTCCTCAAATGCTCTAGATGTTCTTCCAAAGTTCAGCTATATATCACAATGTCATCAAGATATACTACCACAAACTGATCAAGGTAGGGATGAAAAATCTTGTTCATCAAAGTGCAGAAGGTGGCAGGTGCATTAGTGAAACCAAATGGCATGACAAGGAACTCATATGCACCGTACCTGGTCACACAAGTTGTTTTGGGCTCATTTCCTTTGGCTATGCGTACTTGGTAATATCCCGACCACAAGTCCAATTTTGTAAAGTATCTAGCATTCCTAATTGATCGAACAAATCGGCAATGAGTGGGATATGATACTTGTTCTTTACAGTGATCTTATTTAGAGCCCGATAGTCAATGCACATCCATAGCAAGCCATCCTTCTTGTTTTGAAAAATCATCAGGGCACCAAATGGGGCTTTAGAGGGCCTTAAGAAGCCATCATCCAGCAATTCATCGAGTTTCTTCCACAATTTTGCCAACTCTAAGTTCGCCATTCGATAAGGTCTCATTGTTGGTGGCCTAGTGCCGGGTTCCAACTCTATTTCATGGTCTACCTCCATCCTTAGAGGTAAGCTTTTGGGCAATGCCTCAGGCATCACATCCTGGAACTTATCTAGGACAACTTGCACTTCCGTTGGCAAGCTTGGCTTTGTTAATGCCTCCTCATCATCGAACTCCTTTAAGATGGCCAAATAACTCTCTTAGTCCCTCTTCAATCCCTTCTTGAATTGAAGTGCTGAGAGAGCTTGGGTAGTAGGTCTAGTGGTCCATTCCATCGGTACTACGCAATCCTTTGGTCCATCCATGATACACATAGAGTTTGAACATGGCACTAGGAAAGCTCTAACCTAGTCCAAAAACTCTTCCTTCATCCCTTTCATTTGTTTCAACCCATCTTACATCAACTTATTTTATTTAAAAAGCCTTTCTGGATTTCAACTTAGATTTGATGTCGATTGCCAAGATTACTACTGTAGTTAAAATACCTCGACTTCGACACTAGCCATAGCTTCAACTTGGCTTCCTCCTCTTCCTTCTTGCTTCACACTAGCCATTGACCCAATTAACTTAAGAAAGAAGCCAAGAAATGGCCTTGTTATTTACAAAGGGTGTCGCTATACCATGTTCTTGGTGTATGTGTGAAGTGTTTTATACCGTCCATAGTTTACGGGAAATTCGTTTTCAAGCATTTTGGACTGTTATCGTTGGAGATTGCACTTAGTGCTAGGCTTTTTCTGTCGGTCTGCATTGATGAGAAATTGTTGAATGTAGTGGAAATTGACCTTAATGTGTTTAGTACGTTCATGGAAGACATGATTAAAAAAAATTTGGATTTCAATGGTGATATCAATATGAAGTGGTATGAGAGACTTTATATTTTCTCCAAGATCCATAATGAGTATACAAATTTTGAGAAAAAGACATGGAACTATATTTTTCTTTGACAAGTGATCTAGAGAGACGTTCCTACACTTTTCATTTCCAAGTAATGAAAGAAGAACCTAGGAACATACCATTGGTGGATCGAAGAGAATCAATACAACCTTCCCAATCAGCATCGACATATTTTTTAAGTTTGATAGTTGAAGAAAAGGGAGAAAGAAAGCCTTATCATATAGTGCAGTGCCCCGAAGGTCACGAATGATACAATAAAGCCATTACCTACTAGGACAGATGAAGAAAAAATGGATCTGCCACTTTCTAATGAATATAATGCTAACAATCTGAATTGCATAAGAAAGATCTAGCCTAGTCATGGTGAGATAGATAAGGCTCCCAATTAGATGTCGATAGAGAGTAGGATCAAAAATGGGTTCTCCATCATCCTTTTTGTACTTTGCATTGACTACCATGCTATTTGTAAAATTCAATATATATTGTGTTTTCAAATTCCTTCTCATGATCTATCCTTAGTCTCATTATATTGATTATTCTATTGCATGCTTCAATATGCACTTTAAGACAAAATGAAATAAAGAAGTTGAAAGTATCAAATTCTTCTTTCAAGAATCCAACCCACGTAAAATGACAAAAATCGTCAGCAACAATAATATATTTCTTGCCACTCAAACTCTCAGTTCTCATGGGACCTATGACGTCAATATGAATTAATTCAAGTATTCTACTTGTGTTAATTCCTTTGATTTTCTTTTAAGAAGATTGACTTTGTTTTCCAGGTTGGCATGGTTGACAAAAAATATTTTCAGTTTCAGAAAGCATAGGTAGACTGCACACAATTTTATTTTTGCTCAAGTTAACAAGACCTTTAAAATTGATATGACCCATCTTTTGATACCATAATAAAATAGAGTTATCATTAACTAAGTTACAATCAATAGTAATAGGGCCTATATCAATGCAATAGAAATTATCATGAGTCATAGTTCCTCTAGCCACACATTCACCTTTTGGATTTGTTATAATACAATGATTGTTGGTAAATTATACACTGTAATTTTTGTCACAAATTCAACTGATGCTTATTAGGTTGGATTTAATTCCATCAACATGCAATACATCATCTAACTTAGGCATACTATTAATTTGAATTATACATTTACTAATAATTCTTAATTTATTTCCATCACCAAAAGTAACTGTTCCTTCATTATATTTTTAAAAGTTACGAAAATAGAACAATCACCAGTCATATGTTTAGAAAAAGAAATATCAAAATATCAAGCAATAGAGGATTTAGCTTTAAATGCAATATAAAATACACAATAGTTTAAATCATATTGTTTTGTCCAATAATTTCTAGTTTTTTGAATCATGTGATTATTTCTTAAAATATGACCATTGTTTCTTGAATAGAATGCATGTAGATTATCTGCATAATTATAGATCATCAAGACTCTATATCTAGGTTTAATATGTCCCTTTCTACCATAGTTGTAACATATAGGAATAAACTTAAAAGCAAATATAAGGCATGTGTGTGAATGTTAGGGATGATACAGTTTTACAAACATAGTTGATTTTGAAAAGGTTAATGTAATGTGCTTGTCTACATATCCTAGCTCTCTCTTGTCTCAAAAGGCTTTCCATAATCAAGAGTTAGCCTTTTTACAGCTTCCATCAATTGTTTTAGCTCTTGCACCAATTTTTCTTTATCAGTAGCAAACTTGTTATTTTATTCTTTCAAACCTGTAAGACTCAAATTCAAAAAATTATTTTGTTATTTTAAAATCTTATTTTTATAAAGAATGGAAAGTTTAATTTTCTCAACATTGGAGCTATCACCCTCAATAAGAAAATCCTTAATATGGTCCCAAGCACACTAAGTGTATCTAGTGACCAACTCTAATAACAAATAAAAAGTTTCTTTTTTAGTTACGGATCTAGTTAGCTAAAGGGCGAGTGAATAAATTATCAATAGAAATATAACAAGTTGAAATTTCATAGAATGACCAAACATGCAATCATGTGCAAATAAAGTAACATGGAAATATAAATATTAACACTGAGATTTTTAGAAGGAAATAACCTAGGTTATACCAATAACCTAAGAGGAAAATCATCGGTCTACCGAATCACCTAACTATCTACTATGAAAAATAAGGTCCAACTACAAGTATAGGACTCAAACTACCTACCAAGGTAATGCTTACATGTAATCTGTTAGTTTTAAATTGAATTTTAAAAATAAGAATAACCCTACCTTTTTTTATTAATTATGGGATTTGAGATGCATATTCTACAAATTTCAAGACTAAGCTATTTGGTTTTAGATAATTATGGGAATTTGCACTCCCATTACATATTTATTGTTACAAAAATCATAGAATCTTCTGAGTCATGATGAACATATATTTAAAACTTAAAGAAATTTGATTATTTATCTCTACTCACAAAATCTATATTCTTATATAAAAAGGGGAAGCTGCTTCCTGTGTACTTATTTGACAATAAATTTTGTTTGATAATTTTTATTTTCATTTATTTATAAATTTTTATTTCAATTTTATAATTTTTTCTATTCTCAATGGAAAAAACTAAAGATAAATTAATTAAAACAATCCACCAACTTTCTTGATATCTCCTTTTCATAATTCATATGCTTCTCCAGAAAAAATGAAAATATTCAAAGCTAAGAATAAATAGGAAAAACACAGAAGCAATTTTTTCTCTTCAATACAGCAATTTTAACATTCCTTCTTGTCTACATATCCTCAATCAATGTCCAATTAAAACTCAATAAATTCGAGAAATGTTCATATTATCTCATATATGTATTGCGCCATTAATGAAGCTTCTATTTTCTTAAGGTTTTCCCTCCATTTTATATTTTTATCTCATATATCTTTATTTGTCCTCTTTATTCTTTGTTTTTTTTTCATTAGGTTTGTTGTTGTCATTGCATGGAAGATAGCACTGAAAAAAAATGCAAACTAGCTTGTTTTACATCACTCATGAACAAGAGATACTTTGAGCTTGCAATTGGAGTTGTTAAGGATGGTAATCTCTCTATATGTGTATATAAGCAATTATTTTCTTCTCTAATAATATTTAACAACTTGATATTCTTTTATATATTTTAATTTTATTTTTTGAAATTTTTAATTTTTGTTTTGTTTAACATTAATATTTGTGTAAGTCTTATCATTTTGATGTTGGCATATTTGAGTGTAATATACTATGTTTGTATTTTATTTGATATTTATGTCTGTCTTTTGTAATGTTGGTTACTAGTGGTCGAGTATCACTTAGAATATTGTTTCATGTTTTCCTATTATACATAACCACTCTCTTATTTAAATGTATAGTTAACATTGTTAGGTGTTTTTTGTTATATTATCCTATTGGATACTTTGTATGTGCATTGTTGCGTAGGGGATTAGGCATTTCTAGTTGTTTGAAATTATTTTCTATGTTTTTTTATAAGCGAGTTGAAGTGCTCGCTGGCGTGGTCGACAAGGGTGGTTAGCAAGGGTCCAAGTGGCTAAAATTTTCTATAAATTGTCCTTTCATTCTCTTGTTTCTTTACCCATAATCTAGGGGGAAAGACTCTTGTTTCGCATGTTAGGTATGGAAAATATTGTGCATATATATGACATAGGACGTTAAAGAGAAATATCTCTCATATTTCTCAAACATCGAGTTGATTTTAAAAAATATGAGATTGATTGTGGTTTTGTTGAGAGCTAAAATGAGCGTTTAGCTAGTAAAGATCAATATCATTTTGATGAGTTCTCTCAAGGTTGAGTTATTGTATGTCGATTGGTAGTTACAAGAGTAGAATAGTTCCTATAAGTGAGGAGCCTATGTATTTGTGTGTCGTGTGTCGGTTGGTAGTTGTAAGTGATTGCTTTTAGTGACATGAACATGTTACTATATAGAAGCTGGATTCTATGTGGGTTTACCTTTTTACATATTGTATTATGTATGATCACATGTGATGAGAGTACAATCATCATATCTCAAATAGGCTCACATATAAGAGATATTAAAGTGATTAGAAATCTTTCGTAGTTTTTCCAATATATTTCTTTGAATCATAAGATGTGTACTATTTACGTGTTAATGCATGTTCCTAATCTAGACATGAGCTTGTGAGGCACACCATTATTAATGTATTTATCATAGATTATTCTTTCTTTTCTTCTGGTTGTTTTGTGGTATGTTGATTTTAGTATGTTGTTTTTATTGTATTTTTTATGTACTATTAGCTTAATTCACATTTTGAGACCTACTTAGTTGAGTTAGAATATAATTCATAAAAAGATTCCATGGGTTGATATATGCATCTTTTTTAGGCCATGATGCCTATTTACGTCGAAAGTATAATTCTCTTATGTATAATTATTCTGAAGTACGAAACTTCAATTTTTTTCATGTTGTCAAATATGCCAATTCTTATAATGGCCAACCAAGGGCAATAACTCACTTCTATTGAAAATTTGGTGTTTTTTACCTGCTTTATATAAGATTATTTATTTTTGTCACTACAAATTTGATAACTGTGCTCCAAACATAAAGACTTGAAAACAAATTTTTTTTCCTTTTCATTTTGTTTTGTTTTAATACTGTGATAAGTTTCTTTTGTACTTTTTATAATGGTTGTTATTCTTAAGTATGGTTTTGGGAGAGAGATAATTCATAACTTTGTTTAAAATTGACACCTTAAGGTTAATTACATTCATAGCACAAAAATATAAATGTGTTATGATATAGATTTCAAATCATATATATTGATAACTTAAATATTAATCCTTCTTTTAGGTGATTTTGTATGAGAAGTTTTAAAAGAAGAAATTATTTTATATTGTATCATGATTTTGTATTCGAATCGAGATTTAATTTCTATCATATCATCAATTTGAGATTGGTATTGCGTCATGAGAGTCTTATAAATAATACTTGTAACATTGTATTTGAGTAAATAATAATCAAAATTACATCTTCTATTTCCATTCTCTACTTTATGTTCCAATAATTGTTTAGTTTTATAACATGTTATCTGGCACAAGAGCTCTTAAACTTTTAAGTTTTTGATAAATACTTTTACCAAACTATCTCTCACCTTTGTTTATTCAAAGATCATGGGTTCTTTTTAATAAGATAATTATTAATATAATCAATTTAAATTTTTGGTGTGTATGTTAGAGTTACTTGAATTGAATGATTATATGCCATTTGTATAGCCTATTGTAATATTAATTTACCTTTTTAAAGTTTTGTTTTTACGAGATTTGTTAAATGAAATAATCATTATATTTATATTATTAGAGAATAATCCTCTTTTAAGTTGCTATTTAGCCTTATATAATATTTTTGTGATAGTTAATGTCTCATATTATCATATAGATATTTTTGTTTCAATTGCTTGGATCAATATTCATGTTCTATCAAATCCATGTATATATAAGGTGTCAATAGATAATGAATTGGGCCTTCGTCCTTGAGTTTTTTTTATTGCAAAATTATTAGTTTGTCTTTTTGGGATTTCATATTCATTATAAAAATAAAAATAAAATATCCAAAATATATCTCTAAGGATTGCAAATGAATAATCAATAATTATTTTAACGGCTCAAAAATAAATACTATAGAGTTAAAATCCAATTGTGATCATTCAATATCTTTAAAGTGCTCGATCTTTTTACTCTTTCATTTGAAAATGTACGGAGAAAAAGATTTTTGAATCATATATCTTAATTATCAAGAGCCAAAAGAAATATATACAAAAACCTTGTATGTGCTTATACATCAACATTGAGAGAGAAATATGTACATGAATCCTTCATGTGTTTTCTTTGCAAATAAAACTTTCTCATTAAGTAATCATATAGAAACATTTATTACCTGCCTGCAAAGATTATTGAAAAGTAAGACATTTTGATCATACCATTCATAGAAGCGAATGTTATTTGATGATCATATGCATTACTTGAGCTATTGTGTTCATATTAGCAATGTAGTAGTTATGATCATTATTTTATAATTATAATTGGAAAACCCATGAAGGAAAATAAAACTTATTTTGGAGTGGTGAGTTGCAGCATGCCCAATCTAAACTTAAACAGGTACAGGAGGAGAATCTCAGGCTGCAGGAGGAAAATGCCACATTGTATTAGGAGTTGGCCAATTCTTCCAAGCGATATGAGTAGCTTGGATGAAAATATTAATGAGATGTACTTTGATTTATTGTCTTTCCAGTCAAACAATTATAGCTTAGTGCAAATATATATATATGAAGCACCTTCTTATTTTACTACCAATAATTTTAGGGAATGTTTTGTATCTTTTGTGTCATGCTCCTTTTGTTAATTCGGCATTTGCTTTGTCCGGAAACCATGAGCCTTGTCAACCATTTCTCTAAATACAATTTTAAGTTTATAAATTGCATTATGGTTTACATGTGTTTTTACAAAACTTAATTAGCTTAAGTTCATTCCAATTTTTTGAATGCTTTAATAAGAGTAAGGTTTTGGATCACGGGTAAAAATAAAATAAATAAAATAGAATAAAATAATGATACCAACAATTTAATATGATTTATCCTTTAATTTGAGTTATGTGCACAAGATAAATTCTGAAAAATATTTCTTCCATGAATAAAATTAATGGGTATATAGTGAAAGACAATACAATAAATTGAGATAAAAATAAAATAGTGATACACAAGTGTTTCACAAACTCACTATTTTGTCACTCTCTTTTTAGAAAATATGTTAAATATTTTTATAAATTATTCTTTTCCACTTTCTCACACACAACACTATTTTTCGTCAAAGGAAATTGTTCCTTTGACTTTGCTTCTCTTATTTGGTGTGTATCTCTAAGGTAAAAATATTGTCTATTTATAGGCAAAATTGCATATCTCTTATGTAGCCAAAAATTGGTCACTTAATTGATCAAGTTTTTAGCCACAAAAATATTTTTTTTTATTTGATGAATTTGTCAACTATGGTTGCACCTAAATTTTTTATTTTCTTTCCCATCCATATGGGTGGGACCTACAAATCTCCCATCTCAACTACATGAAGGGCTCCACCAATCCAGTAGCTAAGCTACCGTATTCAAAATTCTATCTAGGAAGAATTTCCGTCAACATGTTTGATCCATTTTCCTCTATATGAATCTTCTCAAGCTATAGTAGCTTCTTCTCCATTACATCCCTAATCTAGTGATATCTCATATAAATATATTTTGATCTTGAATGAAATTGGGCATTCTTTCCAAGATGGATAATACTATGACTATCACAAAATAATTGGTAACTATCTTACTACAACCCAAGTTCTTTCAAGAAATTTTTCATCCATAGCAACTCTTTACATGATTTCGTTGCTGCTATAAACTCTACTTCTGTAGTGGACAACACAACACATTTTTGAAACTTTCACTGCTATGACACAGCTCCTCCTACAAATGCAATAAAGTAACATGAAGTGGATTTTCTGGAATCCACATCGCCAACCAAATTTCATCTATCTATCCAACTAACATAGGTTTGTCATTTCCAAAGTATAGGCATATTTTGGAAGAACCTTGAAGATACCTGAAAATCCATTTCACTATAGCCCAATGTTTCTTTCCAGGATTTGAAATGAATCTACTCACAACTCTAATTGCATTAGTGATATCTAGCAGTGTACAAACCATGACATATAATAGACTTCCAACTACTAAAGCATATGAAATATTTTCCATCTCTTCCTTCTCTTTGTCTATAGAAGGGCTTTGCTTAGAACTTAGTGTAAAGTGATTAGCAAAAGGACAACTAATTGCTTTAGCCTTGTCCATAAGAAATCTTTGAAGCATGAACAACTTTGTTGTGCTTTCCTGCTAGACAATCAACACATTTCTCCAAATGTACTTCATCCATTCTAGGCAGTATCTTCTTCCTGGCTAGATTTGTCATACATTTTTCACCTATGTGACTGAGTCTCCTATGACATAATTTAGATGTACTACATTTCTCCATGAAATTTACTATGTTTGTAGAGAGTTTCGCTTGAATTATATATAGAGTTGTATGCTTCTCACCTCTATCCACTACTAAGGAACCTTTTGTAAGTTTCCATTTGTCATATATGAAGGAGCTGCAATATCCTTCATTTGTAAGTTTGCATACGGAGATCAAATTCAGGCACATATTTGGAATATGCCTGACATCCTTAAGAAATAGTCTGATTCTATTCTCTGTTTCCAAGAAAACATCTCATCTTCTAACAACCTTTGATAGGCCTTTATTTCCCATTCTAACAAAAACTTCCAAGTGTGTATGATGAGAAAAATTCTCTACGCGATATAGCATGAATTGTAGCACCACTATAAATCACTCAGCTGGTCTCATGTGATGCAAGATTGACAAAATCCTCATCATAAATGATATTGAACTCATCTGTGGTATTTGTTTTCTCATCATCACTATTGTTGCCTTTCTTCACTATTTTGCCTTTTTTTCATTTCCTAATCCTTCTTGAACACCCGAAAAAATTTCTTGATACAACCCTTCCTCTTACATTGATGATATTCAACATCAGCATATTTATTTGATTTTCCTCTATTCTTGCTTCTGGGTTTTTGTTTTCTGTACTGTTTCCTTCTAGACTCTGTGATAAGGGCTTATGCTTCTGAATCTCTTTCCATGTTCTGTTTCTCATATGACAACATGGATTCTACAAAAGCTTCAAACTCCATCTTGTCTTTCGCATAATTCGGAGTTCTTGTGAGATGATTATATGATGAGGTAGTGATGCCAACAACATCACAACTTTCTCTTCATCACCGAAACTCACATTGAATCTTGCTAAGTGAGAAAAATTATTGCTGTAATCGCTAATATACTGCATCATGCTCACATTATCTTCCTCCTCATCTGATATAGCTCCTTCCACAAAAAAAAATTATTTGCAAGATTTTTTGACATGAAATAGGCAAAATTTATTTGCAAGGTTATGTGGCTAGAAATTGACTACGTAGTTGGCCAAATTTTATCCAAAAGAATATTTTTTTATTGGATTAATTTGTCAAATGTAATGGCACTTAAAATTTTTATTTCTTCCCCTTTCATTTGGATAGGACCTACACGAGATTGATCTATGTGTATTTCTATAACATGTGGTCAACCCAAGTTTTTTTTTTAATTTTCAAATATTTTCGACAAGAGTAAGGGTGGTTTACATATATTGCTATAGCACTTGATCAAACCTCATTCATTTTAATCTATCGAGCATTCTACATCTATTTTTAAGTTTTGTGATCAAGCCTCCTTCATTTAAATCATTTGAGGTTTTACATAAGTTTTTAGGCTGTGGGATTGACCCTATTTTAATGTTTTCATGGGTGGTCTAAATTGGCGTTTAAACACTATATAATCAAACCTTATGCATTTAAACTTTTGTGCTTTTTGTATGGTTTTTATGATGTGTGATCAACCCTCTTTTATTAGGTGATCAACCCAAAGAGATGGACCATGGGGCCTCATTGTCTTCTCTTTAGGTTAGGATACTGAAATTCTATCTCATTACATCTGCATCTTACCCGGAGGGAGTTTAGATAGCTGCTTCTCTCTTTAAGAAATGATTTTTTTAGGCTTGGACGTTCTGCCGGGGTGATTAATTTGCGGTGATCAATCCATTCTACCCAGACATGGATGCTTTACTCGAGTGTTTATATCGAAATGATCAATCCATTATGGCTATATATATATATATATATAAGCATATTTGGGTCATAATACTTAATGTTCGCCATTTTGATAGAAATTTTTGCAAATGGGTGTTCTATCCATTATTGAAGCAGAGGTAATCATCATATAACCGAAATTTTTGGTTTACAAAATCTCCACTTTTAAAACCTTTAAAGAATATTTTTATAAATGTTTGAAGTATTACATTATAGAATGGATACCTTTTTCTGTGCTTTGCATTCCAACTATAACACTTTTTTTTCATCATCTATAATAAACATGATCCCTCCAAAGTGATTTCTTCAATTTGATATTGTTCTTCCCATGTTAGATCAAGCTTCCCTTCGTTAAATTCTCTCTAGCCTTGGAAAATGCTTCTAAATACCTAATCTCCTATATAAAAGATCTTGAACTGTACAAACTTATTGTAATAGGCTCCCACTTTCTACTTCCGACATCGTACCTAAACCAAGCGATTGTTTCTTTTCTCTTCGTAAGACAATAAATTAGCTCTTCTTTTTTTCTTTATAATTTTCATATATGGGCAATTTAGATAGATAAGTGTGTTGCAATAATTCTACAGAAATAACTTATTTTGTTCCATAAGTCGAAGAGAACGGAGTTTTCTCTATTGCCCATCTAGGTGTCGTTCAAATTGTCCAAAGTTATACTATACAATTCTTAAGACTAGTTTTCTTTAGCCATTTCTGACTTTTTTTGAAGTAAATCATGTACCATCTTGTTGGATGACTCTACTTGCCCATTGGCTTGTGCGTAGTAAGGGGTTGAGTAACATAGTTTGATCCCACACTATTATATAAAGATAGTCAATCTTTCTCCATTGAACTACTTCCTTCCTATTATCCATTGTTAACTTACTTGGAAGATTGAACCAACATATGGTATTTTTCTAAATTAAGCAAATCACCTCTCTTTCTCTGAAGCTTATGGTAATGATACCACAATATCTTGACCTCATTTCAAGAATGGCGAAGGGAAATGGGACACAAGTAAGTACCTTTGGCATTTGTCATATGCCTTATAATACGTGGTACAATCTACCAATTTCGTCGATCAATAGTAATCTTGTCACATAATTCTGAAGAAAAACTTTCTACTTCCATAGCAAGAACCAAACTTTCAATCATATGCTTCCCTCACAATCCAAGCTGTCATCTTGGTTGATACACATAGGAAACATGACCATCACTACCCCAAAATTGAGCATTAAAGTCGATTATTTACCGACTTTAAATCTTAAACTTAAAATTTAAAATCGATTTAACGTGTGAATCGATTTTAAATTCTGTATTTTTTTAACACATTTTACTCATTTTTTACTATACTCATGTATTCAATCACATAATAGTATAAAAAACCAAAATTTGTTTAACAAAATTTAAATAATACAAAAAATTAAAAAATTAAATATTAATTAATTACTTGGGAATTAAATTTATTACAAAAAAATAATTTGTATATATATATATATATATATTTAACTTAAATTACAAATATATAATATCTTTTTAGTCATGGATTTTGTGATATTCTCACTTTATTTCAAAGAGAGGAAACTTGGTTTGCTTAGAATCACTAGCATAATGACCAAGAAACTAGGTAAAAGAGATGAGATGGAGTTTGGGCAAAAAATATAACTAGTCCATATAATAATTCATTCCCCTAAATACATGAGCACATAAACATCCATCAACAAGCAGCCCAAACTTCAAAGACATAGAAATGGAGAAATGAAAGAATTATAAAAATTACCATGGTGTTGTCCTATGTTATTCAAGATCATCAAATTTTTCTCCTCGTTCTTCTTGTTATGTTATAATTTGAACCATGTTTTCTGTCCATTCTTCTCGTAAATTATCAAAAGTTTGCATATCATAGCCCAACTTGTTCCAACCAAATAATTATATGTAATTAAATTCAAAATAAGAAATGTCAGGAATTCACAAAATATAACTTATATATGTTAAAAGATTAGTAAAAGAGATAGGACCTCAAAAAAATTATCTTTTCGTTCTAACCACATCGACACCGGAGTGATTGTTGTCTCTTTTAGGAGAACATAAAATGTGCAAGTATACACGGTTATAAGTAATAATATGATAAGTAAAATATCGTTCCCACGGAGATTTGTTACTAGTGTTCGTTAATTACTAAAATTATTTCAACCTGATTTTATCCAAACAGTCGATAATTTGATGCAATTTGACTAACTTATTTTTATAACAGTTTGTAAGAAAATTCTAGGATTGCAGTTTCACCAAATTAATCCACTTGAATCATTTTATTTTCTATTGATTTATGTTCTCGTATTTTAAGTTGTTAACTAAGAACTCCTAATTTATCCATATATCTCTTTCGAGCTCCATACAGATACATCTTGCTAAAATAATTCACTATATTTCTATGAGAATTAAATTCAATCAGATTTATTAAGTTTTAAGTTCTCAAATAGTTAGACATATAATAAAAGTATATTCCTATCCCTTATATATATATATATATATATATATTTATTTTATCACGAGCAACACAAAAAAATGTCTCTTCCAAGTTTATTTAAGTGTCATAGCTCAATTAATTAATCTTCCGATAATTAAAAGCATTACGCACAGATAAAATAAACAACTTAAAACTATTCCATAAATCATTCAAAAATAATTAATTCAAGTTTCACAATTTAAGCTACATTGCAACCCTAGAACAAATAAATTAGTTCATAGCAGAAATTAAAATTACAATACAATAATAATCAGACATTTTAGAGAAATTAAATTTAAAAGAAAGAGATTAGGAGAAACTCTTTCACGATTCCTCAATGAAAAATAAATTTCTTCCCTTTTCTTCTTCTTCGTTGTCTTCTTTCTCTCTATTTCCTAAGAAAATAACACAAAAAATGTTAAAAGAAAGGTTCTACATGTTGTAGAGAACACACAGAGAGAAACTAAAAAATTTAAGCAAAAAATGGAAAAAATGAAAACTAAAAACCAAAAAAACTACAAAATCTTTCCTTGCGTCCAAATATATCCCCCCAAACAATTAATATTTTTGTTATCAAAATGCATGTATTGGGGGACAAAAATACATGGGAAGTATTAAAAGAAACAAACACGCGTGAAAACGGTTCTGCATTTTCTTCTTTTTTTCTTCTTTAAATGCATGCCACATGTCATATCTTATTGGCTGCAAGATATAACAAGACACGTAGTATCCTTTCATTAGCTATGAAGAATAGCTGGAACGCATCGCACAGGATCTTGGCCCGCTGGAAGTGTGCGACAGATAACACTGACACGTGGCAACGCAGGACAAGCTGGTAAGTGGGCGTTGTTTCTGCGTTTTCATTTTACCAAATACATGCCACATATCTCCATATGATTGGCTAGAAGATTGAGGAAAGACGTGGCTACTTCTTCTTCGGTGGAATGCTATGGCGCACTCTGATGCGATGAATCGCGTTGCACGGGGGTATAGGTGAGCTGCTCGGTGCGCGACAACTTGATTCCACACGTGTAAATCTGGACCATCCAACTTGATCCAACAGTGAGTTATGAGATGCGCCTCAGGAGAAAATTCTGCACAACCGACACGTGGGTTCCTATAATGCTGAATTTTGGTTCCTATAAACTAATACTTTTGTATTTCCTTGAGGTGAAACAACAATTACTCTTGAAGATATGATGATTCTTGGTGGTTTTCCTATACTTGGCTAGCCAGTGACAACCATGATGTTGTTATACTAGGGAACTAGGCAAGATGTATGAGATGAAGTTTGAAAAAAAAGGTTCATTTCACAACTCATTCCCTTAAAATGATATAATTTGAACTATGCATGTGTTCTGATGATCACAAGACCGTCATTACAAGATGAATCTTTTGGTTTTATTATTTGTAAAACTCTCGCAAATGCACAAATAATTTTATAGAAAATGATAATTATACTCCCAAGGTCGATCTAAGGAAAGAATATATGTGGTTTTTAATTTATTATTTAAAATCTTAAAAATGAAATTAAATCATAAACATCATGTCACTATTTTTTTGGTTTGTTTGTTTCCTAATCTAATAATATAAAAATAAACATAGATATAGATTCAATAAACAATAATCCAAATTTTTATCATTCATAATAGTGGAGTATTTAAGAATATAATAATTAATTTAATTATGCTTACTCATATTATTTAGGTTATTAAAGATATAAATTGATATTTGTTGATTTTTTTCTTTTTGATATGAAAGTGTCCTTAAGTAGGGCCCAAATTATTTTGTTTAATACTAATTAATTAACATCCTTAGGCGGAACCTATTAATTAATTAATTATTAAATTTTAGTTTTATTTTTGAGATAATATCAAACCATCTAATCACAACTTTAGACGGAGTCAGTTAATTAGACTTTATTCAAGGTGTCCAAATTAAACCTAAGAATTTAATTATTCTAGTACTAACTTTCAAGTTTTAAAACCATTACTTAAAATATGTTGTCAATACATTTTCGAACAATAGTTCTTATAAAATAATTTTGAAATATAGTTTCACTCTAACTACCGGGCGATTGTACTAAGAAATAAAAAAGCACTACTCTAAATCAGACCGAATAATTAAACCTTAAAATCTAATTTTCAAATTTAAGTTTGTAATGAAAAATAATATATTCTCTCTAATATTTTTAATATAAAATCTTGAATAAAAACAAAATCAATTTATTTTATATAGATGTTTTACCTATTTAATATTTCACAAGCATAACAACATTATTATTATATCATATTTACAAATAGTCAACCATGTTAAATTTAATAACAAAAATTAAATATAATATATAAGAATGAAACATGAAAAGATAATTATAAAGAATCCATTAAAATTATACCTTAATAGAAACCTTATAAATATTTGATGCTAATTCTATTGCTGGAAAACCTCCAAATGGATTTTTTCATCTCCGCTTATTTAATCAAACACTAAATATCTATAAAAACATAGCTAGTTCTTCTCAAAAAGAAAAGAACTTAAAAGCTAAATAAATGAAAAAAATTTAGAGAGAGAAAAAGCTTAGAAAATTGTGTGTTTTACAATGGGCTAAGAAGGTCCTCTTATAGTTGAGGAAAATGCCAAAAAATGAGAGAAAATATTTCAAAATTTTAATTTGGATGCATTTGGACAGGTTGGCACAAGTATGAGGCACAAAATTTTCGATAGATAGGCATTGAGCGCGCATGGGTGCGAACGTTACACGGCAAGGATTGTGCTAGCTACGTGCGCTGGCCATGCATTGGTTTGTCTTGGCATGCATGCATGCACGCAACTATGTGTGTGAATCAACATGAATGGGCATCTGCGTGCGGGACTCGGTACGGATGGGCGACTACATTTTCACCATTTTGACCCATTTTGTCCAATTTTTTCATCTTTTTGACTTTTTTTCATATATTTTCTCAACATATTTGTGATGTATATTACCTCTAGTATTTTTCTTCGAGTTTTTTTAAGTTATTTTTGAACAAAAATACTTGAAAAACAATACAAATACCCTTGATTTCAAAAAGACAAATTTATATAAAAAATGATAAAATCATACAAATATGAATCTATTTAATCAGTTTTTAACTAGTTCCTTAGCAAGAGAAGCGATAAAAAGTAAAGATTAAACTATCCTAAATCACTTTCATCGATTGACACGGTTGCATTTAGTTTATGCAAAAATCCTTTAAAATCCTAGGTTGCCCTAGTAGACGAGTTTAAGTCACGTGAGGGTTTTTAGTAATGATACCCACAAACATTAACAAAAAATGAAAAAAAAAAAAAAGTTAACTAAAATTTAAAATAAAGTAAAAATACCAAAATAAAATATAGAAATGAAATAAAAAAATATATCATGCTTATAATCTCTTTTAAATTTCATAATTAAAATCTTAACCATAGATTATTTCAACTTCCTAAACATTCATAATTTATTATAATAATTAGTTGAAAATCATTTTCATATTTCATATAAAAATGTAACAATTTAATTTCACCCAAACTTAGTGTCAGGAATCCAAAATTCGCTTTGACTCTATTCCTCACAAGTCAATACTCTCAAAAACACTGAATCCTATCGGTTCAAATACTCATACTAATTTATATACGAAAGAGTTTATGTATAGAAATGAACTAATATGTTTGCATGTATAAAGAAGAAAAGCTCAAAGTGTTATTTTAACGCTGATCTCATGAAAGGAATCAAATGTAAGGATTTATAAAATATTATACATTACTTTCATGCATCAATCAATTCATCAATAAAAAATATCAAGTAATATGTCTTTTAGAAAATGTAAGAAAATGCAATGACTTCTTAGAGAATTACTTCCTATAGTTTCTTTTGCATTAAACAATTTCTCACAACTGTTTAGGTTTTTTGGGTCATAGTATATAGATTGTACTATACAACTGTTTAGGCTTTTTGGGTTATGGTAAGGTGAGTGGTTAATATTTGAATTTTCTGTTTGTATTTGTATATGTAACCTTAGATATATCTATTTTCTAGTAGAAGTCATGCATGAATGAAGAAACACATATATTATTAATTTCTATTTATGTCATTTAATCTAATCAAATGAAAAATAAAAATATAACATTTCATTAAGATGTAAAAACCCAAACATTCAATGCTAAGTCTTATAGATATCATCTAATAATGCTAAAAAAAATTTAAAAAAGTATTTAGAGTAGAAAAAATAATATTTATCACTCAGAATAAGGACATTAGGCTCAAATTATATTTCTCACAAAGTTAATCTCCACTATTTGATTCCTAAACACCAATTTTAGGTTTAATATAATTTTCACACCTTATCAAGAAATACTAGTCATGACAAAAATTGACTAATTACCATATACTCCATGATATGTTTTCAAAAATTAATTTAACATTGCAAAAGACTTAACTATTTATTTAAATTTGATTTAAAGAAATGATAATTTTTTGTAAAAAATATTTTAAAAGTAATCCTAACATTCCAAAAATTATTAAACCACATAAAGAAAATAAAATAAAAAACAATATTTTAGTTTATGTCACAATACCGATATTACAAATACTGATCTTGCGGAATATTTTAGTTTTATTATTTGTAAAATTCTCGCAAGTAAACAAATCATTTTATAAAAAATAATAAGTATATTTCCAAGGTTGATCTAGGAAATGATATGTGGTTTTTAATTTATTATTTAAAATTTTAAAAATTAAATTAAATCTTAAACATCATGTTACGATATTTTATCATTCCTAAAAGTGAAGTATTTAAGGATATAATAATTAAGTTAATTATGTTTGCTCATATTATTTAAGTCGTGAAAGTGTCCTTAAGATGAGCCCAAATTCTCTTGTTTAATATTAATTAACTAATATCCTTAGGCGTGGTCTATTAATTAATTAAGTATTAAATTTTAGCTTTATTTTTAAGAAAATAGCAAACCATCTAATCACAGCTTTAGGCGTAGTCAGTTAATTAAATTTTATTCAAAGTGTCTAAATTAAACCTAAAAATTTAATTATTCTAGTACTAACTTTCAAATTTTAAAATCATTACTGAAAATATGTTGTCAATACATTTTCGAATAATAGTTCTTATAAAAAACTTTTGAAATATAGCTTCACTTTAACTACCGGGCGATTGTACCAACAAATAAAAGAGCATTACTCTAAATCAGACCGAATAATTAAACCTTAAAACCTAATTTTCAGATTTAAGTTTGTAATGAAAAATAATATATTTCTCTGTAACATTCTTAATATAAAATCTTGAATAAAAATAAAATTAATTTATTTTATAGAGATGTTTTACCTATTTAATATTTCACATGCATGACAACGTTATTATTATATCATATTTACAAACAACCAAACATGTTAAATTTAATTATAAAAATTAAATATAACATATAAGAATAAAACCTAAAAAGATAACTGTAAAGAATATATTAAAATTATACCTTAATAGAATCCTTGGAAAACCTACAAATGGATTTGCATCTCCGCTTATTGAATTAAACACTAAAAATCTATAAAAATATAGCTAGTTCTTCTCAAAAAAAGAAGAATTTAAAAACTAAAACTAAAAAAATGAAAAATTTATAGAGAGAAAAAGCTAGAAAGAGAAAGAGGTAAGAAAATTGTGTGTTTTACAATAAGGGAAGATAGTCCTTTTATAGGTGGGGAAAATGACAAAAAAAGGGGGGAAATATTTCAATTAGAGTACATTAAATAATGGTAATTTTAGTGTTTTTTAAGCACTCATCATGTTTTGCTCATTCCTCTCGTAAATCATCAAAAATTTGTAGGCCATAGCCGAACTTGTTACAACCAAAGAACTACATGTATTTAAATTCAAAATAAGAATGTAATATCATGAATTCACAAAAAATAAATCATATATGTTATAATGGTATATTGGTAAAATAGATTACAACATCTTTTATTGAAATGTTGATATTTGTAATGATTTCGCTCATAAACTTCATGACATAGTAACCACACATGACTCTATCATTTTGTTATGGAACCTACAAAAAACAAGTGTACATGATTTTCATATTCGAACATTTTTATTATTTAATAGTAAAATTAATTAAATTATTAATATTTGTTTGTACATACTATAACTTTATCCTATATAAGGTTATGAGATTTTTTAAGAGCAATGCCCCTACTCTTGTTCCACAACTTCCATGCCCTATTAAAGTTTAAAATTATTAGTTTTTTATTAAATATTACAAAGAAAAATAGCTAGCTATAACTCTTACTTTTCACCAACTTCTTTTGTATCTTTACTCAATTCTATGGAAGCTGAGTCACAGTACCAAACATGATTTCCATATAGATCAAGGATTACCAACATCCAATGATCTTCGCCTTGTTCAAACTTTAGTGGCGAAGGGATTATCAACTTGTGATTTATGTTATGTGTTAATGCCCTATCACATAATTGTTTAGCTCTGATGCTAACATCTTTTTCTTGATATTGATTGACAAATGAAGAATCATAGAACATTACTAAATGTGATGAGTGATTAGCTTGAATTTGATAATAACATGCCCTATATAAAAGAAATATATATATATATATATATATATATATATATATATATAATTAGATAATATAAATATAATTATATATGTTCTACATAAATGAAAGTTATTTACTGATTGAGGACTCACCTTATCCATATTTGAATTATACTTAAATCGATCAATTGATATTCAAACAGCTACAATATGCACTCGATCAATATATATGTTTGGCCAATGTATACACTAGAAATTTGTATAGGAAGTGGCGCAGTCTATCCATTATTTATGCTAGATGCCCTCACAACAATAGTCATCAAAGAGCCAAAATTTCTGGTGAAGTTTAGAACATAATCATAAACTATACATTTTCCATGGCTTCTTCTTGAATGACTTAGTGCACGATGATTGCCCATTAGACATAGATTTACCACGAGATACTTTCTTTGTATCTATTAAATGTGTTGCACTTACTAATTCTGGTATAATAGACTAAAGACAAAATATTAAATATGTTAGTAACAATAAAAGAATAATAATATAATAGTAGTAAAAAAGTGTTATCTTAAGTAAGAAAATAGTACCATGTCAAAATTTATCACAATTTGACTCAACGACCAAGCCACATATTGTCCAACCGCTTCTTGGACTGTGGTAGCATCAGAAGACACAGGTAGTGGACAATCATGGAGCAATGATTGATTAATTACTATTCGCCAATAATTTGGTAAATATTGATTATGAATCATTTGATCATTGCTCAATTGTTGTACCATTCCAATAGCCAAAAAGTTCGTTAATGAAGGATGTTTCAACAAACATTTCATATTCTATAAAATATTTAAGTGTTATATATAATAAAAAATAAAAATAATAGACTATCTATATAAACTTTAAATCTTACCACAAAATCTTACCACAAATGATTCATCAAATAAAGGAGGACTCCCATATGGGGTAGCTATTGGAAGGACATTCTCGTCAAAACATTCATCATGATGTGATGGATGGAAAGAATGCACAGATTGAATTGGAGATGTTGAACCACTACCTGATTGCATCTACATTACTGGCATAAATGGAGGATCAATAGGATGATTATATCTCATATAAGATATAGGTTGGGTTCTATGAGATTGCATGGGTGGCATGCCTGGAATGGATAGTGGCATGATTGGCATGGAAGGTTGCATGTCTAGCCAATAGGGCATGCCTTGATTGTAGTATATTTCCATGCTTAATATGTGTTGTGATTGATATTCTTTTAAAGTGGAAATCTCACTTAACATTAAGGCCTTAAAAGAGCTGAATTCTTCTTCAATTTTACAGTATTTCTCCTCACTAACCATCTGAGACTTTTGTTTTGGAATGTTAAAAAACTCCATATAACAATCATATTGGCTTCCTTCCCTAACACGATCAAGATACTCACATATGAATGAATGATATATGGTATCTCTCTTTGGTTGTTTGATTATTTCACCCTTGGCTATTTATTCTTGAACAACTCTCTACAAATAATAAAGCAAACAAACATATCATATATTATTACATCAATTAGAAAAAAATCATAAGGACTTTGTATCAAGATAAATTACTAACCAAATTATTTAGTTGTTCTTCTCCTCATTTAGTCATTGGTCTTGACTTCTTTGTTTTGGGGGTCTTTGTTTTTATATACAATTCAGATCGGATAACCAGTCTATCCAATTCAGCTTCCTACATAAATTAAATAAATTTATTAACCATGACATCAACTTAAATTTGAGGAAAATAAATATCAAAATATTTATAAATTAACAACTTAATAATATCATTCTTTGTCTAACCTCAGGATTTGAAGACCTCTCATTACGATTAGGAAGAATATTCTACATTTGTATATTCTAATGTTCTTCCCTAACAATTTTAAATTCATTCATACGTCTATAATCCACAAAGTCTTTCCAAACTTGGGGTTCAATTTAAAGGTGTTCTTCAGGCATTTGGTATAGTTTTACTTCATCAAGTGGTTCCAAATATTGAAACACATAATTTCTTACCAATCTAGAAAATTTGTACTCCTTCCATGCCTTATTTGCTATCTTATAACACTTGCTCATCCAAGTGTCAGGGACTTTTTAACGATTTTGTAAAACCACACTACAAAAGATGAGATATAATACAAAAAAGATATAATATATGTAATTAGTTATAAAATAAAAGAGACTTACACAAATTGTTTTCCATATTTTGAATTTTTCAACTTCGTCAACCTTAGTTCAATCATTTATATTGATTGATATACTTGACTTCACAAGTCTACCAATAGAGGATTTCAATTGTTGGTCATTTTCCTCTAATCGATTACCAATAGCATTAAATAGAACGGGTACTCTATCATCTAGATTAAGTAGAGCATCAGGTATATTCACCCAACCCCTTCTTTTCAAATGCCTCAATGGATCATTTGGATCTACAAGCTCTGGTACCCTAGGATCCATAAAATATCTGCAAATAATGATGAAATAGAAATTAATTGAAAATTTTAAGTCCATACATATAAACATGCAAGAGTTATTAGAATAGTATAGAACATACATTATATTTCATTAGGTTGTTGATCATATATATATATCGACGTGTAGTGTTAGTTGATACGTAGAACCGATGCTACATCCTACATGTAGCATTGGTTCAACACGTCAACCGACACTACAATCGATGTGTTTTAAGTCGGTTATTCAGCGAACCGACACTACACATGGATGTAGCGTCGATTGACATGGTGAACCGACGCTATCCATGTAACATAGCATCGGTTGGCACGTGGAACCGACGCTATCCACGTAACATAGCGTTGGTTGACACCTGGAACTGACACTATCCACGTAACATAGCATCGGTTGACACGTGGAACCGACGCTACACACGTGGATAAATTCTTTTCTCTTCTTTCTTCCTAGACAGAAACTATTTTCAGCGTTGCAGAACTCTAAAAAAACCAAAAACCTCCTCCACTTCTCCTCCAATCTTCTCATTTTCTGGCCACTTACGACTACCATTTCTAGCAGCGGTTAGTGAGTTTTCTTCCTCTTTAACTAATCTTTTAGATCCCCTATTATTCATATTTTTTTCCTGTTATTATGTGTATAAATTTTTGTATTATATATGTAGGTTTCTATTATAACATAAGGAGAAGAATATGATGATCTTGAATAAAATAGAACAAGACCATGGTAAATTTTCTACTATTAATTAATATTTTATTTTTCAAATATTTGTATTATTTGAACTATTTGCTAAACTGATTTTGATTTTCTTTTCTACTCGAATACAGGTTTTTATTTGAGTATAATAGAAAATGAATAAATTTAAAAAAAAAATTAAAGTCAGTTCACGCGGTGAACCGACTTTAAACGTAAAGTCGGTTCATCCCATGAACCGACTTTAAACTTTTAGTCGTTTTATTTAAAGTTGGTTCAGTGAACCGACTTTAATGCCCCTTTTTGTAGTAGTGAAGGTATATGAAATGTACCCTTAATTTTGATTCCCTTTACAAGATGAGTGAAGAATGCACAACAATTGTTTATTGTGATGTGGACTATGAGGGAGATCATGACACATGTTAATTAACCACTAGTTATGTTTTCAAGCTGACTAGAGGAGCAATCTCTTTGTGTAGTAAGAAACAACCTATTGTGTCCCTATCAACCACAGAAGTAGACAACAGAGCAATGATAGTGGCATCTTAAGAGTATACGTGGTTGCTACAAGTTCTTAAAGATTTACATCAGATAGCCAAGTATGCAACACCAATGTATTGTGATAACTTATTAAATATTTGTCTAATGAATTCAATGTTTCCTACACTAACCATGCATATGAATCTGCATTACCATTTTATTCAAGAGAATGTACTATCAAGAGACACAAAACTAAAACTAATAAATATTCATAACCAAATAATAGACATATTTTGATGCGGGACCCTCTAGGAAAACAACCATAAGAACCTACAAACTCAAAGGAATAGAAACAATTGATTTGTTAAGAACGTGTTAAAGATGATCAGGTTAGAAAACTAAGGAAAGAAAGTCCTTAAAACCTCAACCTTGAAATTCCACAAAGGATGATCACTCTCTTTGATTAGTTGAATTCAAGCATTCAATCAAGAACAAAAGAATGCAAAGCAAAAGCTGTTTGAAATATACTTTTCATTAATGATATTATTTATTTTAAATGACAAGGCTGCTGCATTTTTTATACAACCTTATGACAAAAATAACAATTCAAACCAAAGATAAACCCTAGGTGCAATTCAACCCTAATGAGCCTATGTTGTTGTGGGTTAGGCCTAATCTATCCTTAAATAATAAAAGACTAAAAGACTTATGATAAATAAAACATAATAAAACCCACGTTAACTAAAACAAAAGTAGCTAAATATAAAGGCCCATAATTAACTAAAACAAAATAAAATTACTTCTTAAATTGATCCTTGCATCCAATTTGATATTCCAAATGTATCTCTTGTGTAAGATCTTGAGAATATTTGTAGGATCTTGAGAATATTTGTAGGATCTTGAGAATATTGGTTAGCACTTGGGAACATCAACTTGATTAGCACCTCGATCTCCATTATTCCCCTTCTCTTCGAAAACATTTTTCCTCGAATCTTAGCTTTGTAAGAATTTCGATTTGATATTATGGATTTAGATTTGAAGTCTATTTGATTATGCATGCCTCGCAAAAGATTTAATCCATGGGGAATCTTTTCAGGAGATAAGTCCTCAAAGTCCTACAATAAAGACACAACAACACTAGGCAAAGATAAATTAAGATCATTAGTATAAAGATAAACATCCTTGTACATAAGTACAAGTACATGTTGTCTTCCCATCATTGCACTCTTAATCTAATGTTTTTCAGCCAATGCACTCATTCTTTTATTTTTCTCTCCTATTTGCTCACATTTGTCTACTTTTTGTTCACTTTTCTCTTCTTTGTGCACACGTTTCTTTCCTTTTTGCTCCCTTTTGTCTACATTTTCCTCTCGACCTCACTTGCTCTCTTTTTATTTTCCTCTTGGTCACTTTTTTTCCCTCATCTTCCACTTTCCTGCTATCCTAATTTGGTTCTTATTAGCTTGCAAAGGCTTGCGAGGGGCTAATACAACTTTTCGGTTGTTCATTTCAAAAGAATATCGTTTTTTATACCCATTATGCCACACCTTCCTATCAAACTACCACAATCGTCCAAACAAAATATGAGAAGCATACATCGGTGCCACATCACAAAGAACATCATCTTCATATTTTCCAATTGGAAAAGGAACCCAAACTTGTTTATTAAACTCCACTTCTCCACAATCATTCATCCATTCTAGCTTGTACATTTTTGGGGTGCTTCTCTCACTTCAAATTCAATTTTTCTACCAACAAAGTACAAGCAACATTAGTATAGCTCTCATTATTGATGATCAATATACATACCTTATCCTTCACGTGGCATCTTTTGTGGACAATATGATCACGTTGCTCCTTTTCTTCTTCATTCTTAGGTTGTATATTGTTGTCTCTTTTAGAGAACATAAAACATGAAAGTATACACAGTCACAAGTAATAAAATTTGATAAGTGAGTTATCGTTCCCACGGAGATTTGTCACTACAATTTGTTGAGTATTAAAATTATTTCGCTCTGATTTTATCCAAAACAATAATTAATTGGACAGAAGTTACCTAAAGAATTTTATAACAAAATAAAAGAATTCTAGGATTATAGTTTTTCACCAAATTAATCCACTCGAGTCATTATTTTCTTTTGATTTATATTTTTATAGTACATTTAATTTGTCAACCGAAAACTTCTAATTTTATCCATACATCTCTTTCAAGCTCCGTATAGACACACATCGCTAAATTAATTCATTATATTCCTATGAGAATTAAATTCACCAAGATTCATTATGTTCTAAGTTCTCAAATGGCCACACATACAATTAAGGTATATTCCTATCCTTCATATATACATGTTATTCTATCCATGAGTAATATACACAAAAATGCCTCTTCCAAGTTTATTTAAGTGTCACTGATCATTTGATATATCCTCGAATAATCAAAAGCATTAAGCACAAATAGAATAAACAAATCCAACGTCTTATAAATCTTTCAAAATTAATTAAACTCAAGCTTCATAAATTTAAATAAAATGCAACCCTAGAAAAATTAAATTACTTCATAAATTAAAATTTAAATTACAACAGTTAAGGAACATTAGATGAAGAACACAAAGAAAATTAAAACATCACAGCTCGTAAATATTTGGCACAACTAAAAAAATACATCTTTTTTTGGACAAGCGGGAAAAATTTACATCGAAAATAAAAACACACGCGTATCGATATTCGATATCGAAATTGTTATTTTAATATATGGGTAAGAGACATTAAACAGAGGGCACTATTGCTGATTTTTTTATTCAATTTGGGTGCCACGTGTCTGGATCTGATTGGCTGAAAAATTAATACAGACACGTGGCAGCATTTCATTGGGTATTGAAAACGGGCGCATGTGATTCAGTCGTAGGAAATCGTGGCTTTGGAAGATGCGTAAAGACACGTGAGTCTCACCCTACACGCCGCCCTACGCGGCAGGTGGGCCCCACTTGGTGCACCAAGCAGCGTGATCTAGAAAACCTGTTTCCATTCGCTTTGGTCGGGTTTGAAAGACACGCGCTCATCCTAACCGTTGCTTTTCTGATCCGACGGTTCACGTGGCGCGCGTGGGTGATGGCGTATTGACTTCTTCTCTCTTGCGCAGAAATTAAATTTCCTTAATTGCATTTTAGCCCTCAAATTAAATAAAATTAACTTTTAAACTTTCTTTAATTGCAATTAAGCCTTTTTCTAATTTAAATTAACTATTCAACTTCTGTTAATTACAATTAAGCCCGATTTTAATTCAAATTATATTTTTAGACTATTATAAATTGCAATTAAGCACTCTTTTATTTTAAATTATATTTTTAGACATAAATTTGCAATTAAATACCTTTTCGATTCAAATTATTTAATTTTCTTAAAAATATATTCCTTAACACATAAATAGTAAATAGTAATTTATTCAACTAAAAATAACTAAATATGTCAAGAAAATAACCATTATAATTAATAAAATAGATGAAAATAACTATATAAAATACAGTTCTCATATATTCAATGCTCTCCTTGTGACAAGTAAATATTCATGCACATGGTCTTCCAATTCTACATCAGAATAATCCTCCAATGGTGGCATTTCATCATTACTTGAACTAGCACTTTCGATTTCTCCATCTACCCGTACAACCATACCCATTTTGTTTGGGCCTTCAAATGCAATATGTCCAAGTCCATGGCACCTAAATCAACTTAATATAATGTGACTTAGTAAGAGTTTTATATGGGTTACCTTTAGGAACAACAATTGAATTGTTCGAATTTGCTTCACCATTTGTTCTAAAGGCAACTTTGTTGTCTTTCCAAGTTGATTTCCATAGAGAACTAGAGGGCGAACTAGATTTGAACGTTTTGGACTTGATTTGCTTCTCCACTTTAATGGCTTTGTGCAGTAGTTTTTCCATTTCTACATAATGTTGCAATTCAACCACATCAACAATTTCCCTATTTAACTGGCAATGAATCTGGTCATTTTTTCTTCTCTATCTTTATCTATGTTTGCTCTAATCATAACGACTTCCATATACACTAATGGAACCTTGAATCATCCCTTGCAACTTTCTATATAAGTCCCTATAGTAATGGCTAGGTATGAACCTCTTACGCATCACCAATTTCATCTCTTCCCATGACCGAATAGGTCTCTCACCACTCATTTGCCTATTGACCACCAATTGATCCCACCATAAACCAACATAATCTATAAATTTTACAACTTCTAGCTTTACTTTCTTCTCCTTAGAGTAATTATGACAATCAAATACATGCTCAACCAAATATAGCTTAGGGTCATTCTTTCTTTAAAAAGGCAAAATTACCATCTTTATACTGCCTATATTGCTATCTTCTTTGGAGTTAGTCTTTTTTCCCCATTTATAAATTGTTCTCTCCTCAACATTGGAATCAACTCCTTCTTCCTCGAAATCATGTCTTCTATGTCTTCTTCGATATAATACAGAACTTAACGAGGATTCTAAATCACTCAACCTTGCATTCATCCTCTTAAATTGGTCATAAAACGATTTGATGAAGAATTTTAATTCAACCTCTTGTGGTTCTTCTCATTCCTTACTCGTGTTTTCAACCTGTAAAATAAAATGAGATAACTCACGCACTCCTTCACATATTTTCTCTCAAATAAGATTGTTATCACTCTTTTTTTTTCTTTTTTTTACACTATTTTCACTCTTTTTTTTTACAACTCAAAGCTCACACCAACCTCATTTTCTCTCTCAACAAAATCAAAGAATCCAACTAATATCAAGAAGTAACTATTTTATTGGTGATAATCTCAAAATTAAGAATTTTAAAAACTTAATGGCAAATTATGACAAAAAGAAAGTCCAAAGAGGACTCTAAAGAAAAATTCTTGACCACAATATTACTCCTCTTTTTAAATCAGACTTGGACAACAAGTTTGATGATTCTCTAGATGGAAATAGACAAAACTAGAACAAAATAAAAGAAAACCAAATTCAACAAGAACAAGAAAACTCGACAAGAAAAACAAGAATTGAAATCTTGAACAATCTCTTACTTTGTTCTCATTTTCTTCTTCTTCTTTTTTCTTTTTTTTTTCCTTTTTTTTGAATGTTGTTGTGGCTTCCGTGAATAAAAAAATCACAAAAGGCAAGGAACCGAGGCAAAACTTTATTATATTTATAGGAATTAAAACAAGTTTTTATATGATATATTATAATAGTCGTTTCGTTATTCGAGTCAAAAGTTATGGCGGTTCAAAGTTGCAACTCCAATTTATCAACAAAAAAAAACAATTTTGAAACTATGAACACATCACTCTTTTCTCTCTTTTTTCTTCTTTTTTTGAAGAATAAAGATAAATTGAACACATAAATAAAAAATAAGAAAATATATAAAGACTTTAAAGACAACTATGAAACAAAATCTAAAGACGAATACAACAACACAGAATTGAAAGGAAATAAGGAAACCAAACAAGAATATTTTCGTTCCACAAAAATAAGAAAATAAAAAAAATCAAATTTTGAATCAAGATAGTTCTTTTTTTGAATTTGGAATTAAGAAAACAATTAAACAGCAAAAAATGATGATTTTTTTTGTTGAAAAGACGTAGAAACAAATAAGGATAATATATATATATATATATTCGAAATCAAGAATGCAAAATAAAAGATAGATAACATGTTTTCAATGTGAACCTTCTAGGCGAACAACCCTAGAAACTCACGAACTTAAAGGAATAGGAACGATTGATTTGCTAAGAACGTGTTGAAGATGATCATATTAGAACCCTAAGGAAACAAAGTCCTTAAAACCCTAATCTTGAGATGTCACAAAGAATTATCACTCCCTTTGATAAGTCGAATTCAAGTATTCAATCAATAACACAAGAAGGCAAAAAAAAGTTTTCTAAAATATATTTTTCATTAATGATATTCATTATTCTAAATGACAAGATTGCTGTGTTTTTATACAATCCTTATGACAAAAATTCCAACTCAAACCAAAGATAAACCTTAGGCACAATTCAACCCTAATAAGGCTATTTTGTTGTGGATTGGCCCTAATCCATACTTAAAGAATAAAAGACTAAAAGACTTATGATAAATAAAACATAAAAAACTCACAATTAACTAAAATAAAAGTAGCTAAACATAAAGGCTTATAATTAACTAAAACAAAAAATTACTTAATTTGATATTCTAAATGTATCTCTTGTGTAAGATCTTGAGAATATTTATAAGATCTTGATATTATTGGTTAGCACTTAGGAACATCACTTTGATTAACACCTTTATCTCCATTATATTTACCAAAGGAATTATGATTACAAAATTTGAAAAGTTATGATATCAATTTGACATGATAAACAAAGAAAGAAAAAGAAAAAAATCAATGTTGAGGTAGAATATTAAATATCAACACACATTTCTCTATATTACTCTATATTATTCTAAGTACTTCTAATTTAAAATACTCATCTTTCTTACTAATGGGTGTATAGTAAGAACATTCAGTATATATATTGCCCATAACAACTAGAGTGCTTGTTCACTTTGTGTGTGTGAATAAGTGAGGAAGTTGGAGAACATGTGCTGAGCGTGTAAATGATATACTAGTGAAGTGACGTGGTCAAGTGCTAGGGAGGGTGAAATAAGAGAGTTGAAGGAGTGACTTTAAGGAGTTTGTTAAATATTGTTTAGATTTTTAATTTAAAAACGATACTCATTAATTTTTTTATTTATAAAAAATATATTCATCGTTCATTTTACTTATTAAAAAAACAATAAAAACATTTTTATTGATTAAAAATTTAAACAAATATTAATTAAATTATTTTTGTCATTTATCTCCACTTTATTAAACCAAAAAAAATAGGAACATATCTATTAAAGATATTACCTTGTTTTACCCTCTCTCTATCACTAAAATATTTCTGATAAATTTTATTCATATAAAATAAATTCAAAATTATTACGTTTCTCTTTTTAACATCATTTTTATAAGTAAATAAACTACATATCATATTCTCAAAATTTGAAAACTAAATGACACCTTTTGCATGAATAAAAAGATTAATGTCACATTCAATCCTTTGAAGTATTGTATTATTATTACTACTAGCCTATAAACACTTAATAAAAAATTAAAATTATTAATTTTATAAATTTAATTACATACAATTTCAATAAGTTTGTATTATACAAACAATTTAGTAAGATATATAATCAATTTATGTTTTTTTCCTTGAACAAATATTTATGTGAAATTTAGTGAAATTTATGTATTTCACATTATTGTTAGCTCGCATCACAAACAGGCTTAGAATCCTCTAAAATTATAAAAGAAACAAAGATCCTCCATTATATTATAACTATTTAATCTATACAAATAAAAAAAATTATATACAAATCATAATCATTAATTACACAAATTAATGTAACAAAGTTCACGGTAATTTTAAGAAATTCAAGAATTCGAATCCCAATATGATAAATGTTTAAATTTATAGTTTAACTATTGAAAATAGTTATAAAAATCATATAAGAAAATAAGAAAAAGAAAGAAATTTAACGACCGAAGAAATAAAATAAGACGGAATGACATAGATGGATGGCTTCTTCCAAATGCTGTTTCCACATGACATAAACACTTCCAAAACAATAACCAAAAATTTGCATCGTTAATGAAAGAAAAGTAGAGTTTAAAATTTTAAAAATATACGATAATAAATATAATGATAGGTGCGCTATTTTTTTGAGTGATTAACATAATTCATTAAACTAAGTTTATTATTATAAAATGCATACAATGAAAATATGGCGTGTAAATGATGGCAATTTTGGGTTTTATTGAAAATGAGAACAATGGTGTATTTTCCTTTTTTATAGAGCAAACTTGCTCTTTTATAGTAATAAATAGAGATTATTAGTGTGAATTAATATTTTTGAGTAAGCATTTGGGCTCTCAACGTTTCCTTTTAAATTCAACATAAACTCATTCTTTTGTCCATCTTCACTTTTCCTGTACATTTAAAACCCAAAATTACCCTGGTATAACATTATACAGATTAGACTGGGATGGATCAACAAACCGAATGAAATTAAAATAACAATCCGCCCCCTGAGTACTGAAAATAATAATGGAAAAAACATGAAAAGCAAACTGGCATACACATTACTATGCAGAAGCAATATTAGCATCCTTCAAAACTTATCAACCTCCCAAATCTGCAGCTTCAAGGACTCTGCAAATTTCGCAAATGGTTAACCACATCATAGGAACCACTAAGACTTTGGATATTGGACCGGTGAAGGACAGTTTCTTGGAATTGCCTAGTCTCTGGCATAGCATTATCTTGTTTCCTCCTGGAAGAAATGCAATGGCGGACTCGTACACGGTGACTTCTAGTATCAATTGAATACTTCCCATGCACCTTAACCACCAATATAGCTTCTTTGTCTCTGGCATCTTCACACCACCAGTTCTGAGGGATTCCATCCACAAATTCTTCCAAAGTTTGGAAATCCTCATGATGAACTATTACCTCTGCAATGTGGTCTGGTATGATAGTACCAGCTGCAGGAGTGACCTGGTTGAAAAGCGTAACCCACAAACAACAAAGTTATCACCTTAGATTAAGAAGGTTATCCTTCACGAACCAGAAAATACATTTCCAAAAGATCAATACTAAACGTTCTTCGTCTGAAGTATAAAATATGTCAAGCTTGAATGACAATATTAACTCAGAGTAAGATAATCACTGCATGATCACATAACAAGAATAGGGGTGATAATATCTAATACGACATCACAATACAAACACGACACGATAAAAATAAAAATTTAATCATAATTAATCAATAATATTTTTTATATACTTAAAGAGGTTTGTTATTTCTTACTATTATAAATAGATTACACAATAAAATTAAGTATATTTTTTCATGTGTTAACTAATACGTAACCCGCATAATATGCCCACCCAAAAGTGTGAAGATTATCCATTCCTTCTAAGGAACTGATATTCGTGAATTTCAAATTATCAATAAAGTATGTGAATCAGTCATGGACTATTTAGGTCAAGTAGCAGATAATGTTTCAAAAGGAACTTGGTATTTACAATTTCATTATTTACAGTTATAAAAGAGGCTTATCAAAAACATATAGAGAATAAGGACTTTAAAGTAACAGATCAGTCTTCTTGGATTTCATATCTTTAACGTGGAGTCAATTTCCTATTCCTGTAGCCTCTAACAAACAAAACAGTCGAGCTTCTGTAGTAGCTGTTTATATGTCTAAGAAGAACATAGTCCCTACATTTAGCAATATTATATACAAAGCCCAAACCAAATACTATAGAACTTGATTTTGAAGGAATTAGATTTTGAAAAATGCTCTTTTTGCAATTTCCAAAAGCTGCTTTAACTGCCTTGATTGTTAGAAAAGCTAACAAAAGGTTGGTTTATCAAAACATTAAGAATTTTAGCAAAACTACTTTTCTAACAATTGAAAGAAATGCCTAAGGGGACTTTAGTTAAGAATGAAATATTAAGTACAATTGCCATGGCAGTGAGACTTTTTTAAATCACAAATGACATTACCTCAAGCCATCGTGGAAAACCGAAGGATCCTCTAGAAACATGTTCTGATGCATGCCCATCGTCTCCAACATTAGACTGTCCATCACAAATTATTTCAAATAAAGCGTCCCTTTTCCCACATTTATTTGTAATGCGTAAGATGGATGTCTCCTCATTTTGAAGGATTATGTTGTTTGTACTGACAATAGTTTCTGGAATCCTGCACAGCTCCTCTAGCATGCATTTGACTTTCTTATTTGATGTAAGAATTTCTCCAAGCTCTCGTCTCCTGACTGATTCATCCACTCGAGCAACATCAACAGTAAATACACACCGCACTGGCTTATGATCACTGTCAGTCACATCCATGCATGCCTCATACCTATGCAAAGGCACCAAATTCAAAAAGTAATATGTAAGTAGAAGAAGAATAACTATGTAAATAGCAAGAGTAATGATATTGTCATGTCTACTTTAATTATTTTATTTTAGATTTTATGTCCACAACAAAAGTGTATGAATTATCTATTATATCCTTAAAATTAATTACAGATGAGTGCACAGTTGTTGGATAAAGATCCTTACTGAGTTATTTTTGTGACAACAACAATATGTTATGATAATATCGTCACCCAATAACAAATATCATGGGGTTTAGAATGATAATGCAAATTCTATACGCCGGGAAAGAGGGCATTGACAGCATAAACTACAACTAAAATGGAGTCCTCTTTGTTCTTGATGATAAAGAACAAAATTTTATTAAAGACAAAAAGAACAAGAATAAATAACCAAATAGCTGTTGTGAACATTGTCAATGTACAGCTTAGTTGTCCATAACAATTTTACTGTAATTTGTTATCCATATTCATTTAGTTGTACACAATTGCTGTCCATAGTCTATTTAACTGTAAATAATTTGTCAGAAATAAGTCAAGAATGTTGTATAAAAATGACAGAATAATTTGGTCTTATGATTTCTTTCTATTTATAGACTTTACAAAATACAACAAACCTACAAAATACATCAAAGCTGTCTATAACAGCTGTGAACAACTGTGGCCAGTTGTTTATGGACAGTGTGTGAGCAGTCATGGATTGCTGTCTATGGACAGCTATGAACAGTTGTTTATGGATAATTATTTACAACTAAATAGACTATGGACAGTAACTGTGTACAACTAAATGAATATGGACAACAAATTACAGCAAAACTGTTATGGACAGCTAAGCTGTCCATTGACAAAGATAACCAATCACTCGTATGTTTTGTTAAATTAAATTGAAATATGTTTCTCCATACCCATTTTTGTCAAGTATAAATTATTTAGCTAATAGTTGGTCTAAATAATTTTGAGGAGCACAAAGCACAAAAAAATGTAAGGGAAAACGCACCCTTCATAATAAATAAAAGGGTAGAAGATAGGATTGTTTGAAAGATGTTAACAAATTAATTGAAGACATATTGAAGTGTTATGACAGTTCGTCGCAGAATCAAAGCAGCTCAATGAGAAAACACAACTTGATGCAGTAAAAATATAAAAAAGGTAAAATAAATAAAGGATGTAGAAGGTAAAATATTGACAAATCAAAATAATTTGAGTGAAAAAACATAAAATCAAAGAAAGACATTTTATTTCTCATTTATTAGGAAAAGCTAACAAATGTACCACCAAATTATTAAGAAAGTTGTAAATATACCACCTAAGTTTATTGGGTTATTGTTGAATGTTAACCCTTAATTCAATGAGTAAAAGGTTCTAATCTACTATGATCGAACTAAACACCCTTAATTCAATGAGTAAAGGGTTCTAATCCACTATGATCGAACTAAATATGTGGAAATTGAAGGTAAAATGATCTCCCTTAACTATATTTCATCTAGATAACAAGTAACATATATCTTAACCAAAACTTTGTTTCTAAGAGTTAAGTGTAGCACTTGGTTTGGAAAATATATATTGCCTTGAGGAGGAGTGTAGGAAATCAATCTAAGCATATGATTGATTCCTAAGCAGCCCCTGATTTTTAGGAGGTAGTTTCCTAATTTTCAGGGTGGCTTCTAGCTTTGTATTAGTATATTCCAGTTGTATATTAGTGTATTACAGTTGTATATTAGTCATAACAACTGTATAAATATATCTTTTGTATCAAGAAATAAAAAAAAAAGAATACGAATAATACAACTTTAAGAGAGCTTGTTTTCTTTGGGAAGGTCTTTAGGCCTTGGCCTTTGGTCTTGGTATTTTTCAACACCAATTTACAACATAATATCAAAGCATTAGGTTCAGAAACCGCTGCTCTTAGCCTCCTCTCACACTCCTCATCAATGGCCTTCCTTTCTTTCCATTATTCACTGGCTTATGTGAATCTGTCTCATAATTTTAGAAACCGAGTTCAAGGTTTGCAAAAAGGAGAATGCTGTGTTCAATCCCAGAGAAATTACAACTACATGGAACCATGTTGACCTTGCAGTTTGGTTATGCTGGGTTTCATGTTGTCTCTAGAGCTGCCCTTAATATAGGCACTAGCAAACTTATCTTCTCTGTTTGCAATATGATGTTTGTCAGATATTCCTTTCCTGCTTTATAGACCGGACTATTTTTCTTTAAACATGCAGCACAAATTGTCTGACAAACCAACAAATTATAAGAATCTTTTCAAGGTTGATTTTGTGAACTATGCTGCAGCAACCATGTTTTCTGGCAGTACAAGCACGAAATTAGCATTGGATCCTTCCAAGTACAACTCGTTTACTTTGGGAAATTATGTCAAAAGCATTTCTAGAATTCCAACTGCCAAATCTTCAACCACCAACGGTAGTGGACTTACCTTCCCACCAATGTATTGGCAAGGATTCTATGGGTCCTCAAATGAGTTTCAATCCCAACAGCAATCTGAAATCTTCTGTGCTTCCAAGTAGCACTCCGAGTTGGCAGTCTTCTATTCTTACAAACAGTTCGAGTTTGCAGTCTTTTGTTATTCTTCCTACAAGCAGTTCGTGTTTGCCGTCTTCTATTATTTCAACAAGCAGTCCAAGTTTGCAGTCTTCAATTCTTCCTACCCAGTCAACCCTGAATGTGGGCATCTTAAACTTGCAACCTCCCTTACTTCCTGCACAAACTTCAGTAATAGGTTCAGACTTATCCACAAACTTGGTTACTAATAAGGCACCTTCTAAAGCATTCCCTTTCTACTGCCTCAAGCTTCAGCTCGTCCCGGACATCTTCATCAACTATTTCTTTTGACAAAAATACCCTTTTGTCACCCATTCAGCCTTTTCAGGAAAAGTTCCTGGGTGACAAAGGGGTCCACCTGTTTGTGTAGGGTTCTCCATGCAATATAATACTGCAATGTCCATGCCTACTTTGCAGCAGTGGGTAAAGTCAACCAACCCATTTGATGTCAGCAGTGAACCTTCTCTAGTTCAAGCACCAACTTTTCTTTCCAAGGTTTCCCTACATTCTGACTCAATTCCAATCCTGTTGTTTTTGAATAAAGCATCAAGTTCAGTTTTTAAAGAACTTTATTCACTATCAAATTGGCCATAAGATAGATCAAACATCAATACAATGACTTCCATTTGCTGTATTTGGCAAAGCAATAAGTTTTTCCATTTCAAGAAAATTATCCATGAGAATGATTTCGACTGAAGGAACTGTTTGATTTCTTTCAATGAACTTCTCATTCTAAAATTGAAGTTCTGTGACTAGAGAAGACGTCCCTGAATCTAATTGGCCTTCATAACATCCATTTGTCTCAATTTTACTTGTATGGTCTATATTAGATTCAACTGAATATAGCCTCCCTCCGAGCGGCAGAAAATTCAACTGCATTGCTCCACTCAGTTTCAATGGTCACTCTTCAAGCTGTAAGACATTCAACTGCAAGCTCCACTTAGTTTCAATGGCCACTCTTCGAGTTGCAGGAAATTCAACTGTATACTCCACTCAGATTCAAATACCACCCTCTGAGCTACAGGAAATTCAACTGTAAGGCTTCACTCAAATTTGGTGGTTAAATCTATTTCAATCATCCGAATCTTCAGGCTACTTAGCAACAGCATCAGTAATCATTTTTAGGATGTCATCATATACTTCCTCATCATCCCAATCTTCAAGCTACTTAGCAACAGGATCAGTAATCCGTTTTGAGATGTCATCATATAACAAGCTTAGATTCATAAACCTTTTGGATCCAGCTTGAGGGGGAGTGATGAATGTTAACCCTTAATTCAATGAGTAAAGGGTTCTAGTCTACTATGATCGAACTAAACATGTGGAAATTGAAGACAAATAATCTCCCTCAACTATGTTTCATCTAGACAACAAGTAGCATATATCTTAACCAAAGCTTTGTTTCTAAGAGTTAAGTGTAACACTTGGTTTGGAAAACATACATCGCCTAACTTGAAGGGGAGTGTAGGAAATCAATCTAGGTGTATGATTGATTCCTAAACAGCCCCTGATTTTCAGGAAGTAGTTTAGTGATTTTCAAGGTGACTTCCAGCTTTGTATTAGTGTATCCCAACTGTATATTAGTGTATTACAGTTGTATATTAGTCATAACAACTGTATAAATATATCTTCTGTATCAAGAAATTAGAAAAAGGAATAAGAATAATAGAACTTTAAGAGAGCTTGTTTTCTTTGGGAAGGTCTTTAGGCCTTGGCATTTTTCAACACCAATTTACAACAGTTACAAATATAACGCAGAAGTACCACAAGTCTTGTAATCCTTTGTGTCTGTGTTGGCTACCCGTGTGTAAAACACAGAGTCTATTTATTTTGTTCAATATTTCTATCTTCTGTTGTGTAAGGTTGTTTATTTTGCATAATTAGCTCCACTGTGATTGAAAGCATTTACACACATCTCGGGGTTCGTTTTCGTAGTATGCATGCTAAGTTGGTCTCTGAACCTTTCCTATTTTTTTTATCAAAAAAGTATGTGGTTACAACCTACTAATGAGACATGAGAGATAATCGACCCACTAGTCTTGATCCCATTTGATACGCACGCACGTTGTAGGTTGTATTTTTGGTGCGAGTATTTATACAAATTACTCAGTATTTTTGGAAACAAAAAATGGAATTTTTTGGCACCTTGACTAGGACTTCTACAAGACCCTCGTTGGACCTCCCGACGAGGGTGATACAGGCGGGCAAACATTCATAGGCTCGAGTCTGAGGGCAGGCTCGTTGACCACCACCTTTTTCTTTAGCAAAGGGCGGCCTTCATGAAAGGACTTACCACTTTTTTTCCCATAGAAGAACCCTCCCAAGAGCCAAAGGTGTACTCGTTGGAGCGCTCCCCCCTTCGGGTGCAACCCTACTCTTCATACGGGCAAAAAAGTTGAGCAACAGAAACATCCATGGGATATACAAAATAAGAGCAAGAGGATGTCACATTAGTCACGTCATGCCAAAAAAAAGAGGAGAAAAGGAAAGTCATAGGACTAGTTCACCATCATCGGTCACCACCTCAAAACCACCCCCGAAGTCTATAAGAGGAGTTTTGCGTTTAGGAGGAACCCGGGATTTAGGAAGAGCTCGAGGTTTACAGTTGATGCTTAGGGACGGCTCCACTGCACCATGCCTCTTCAACCCACGCGACAAAGCGTGGGGTGTTCAACAAGGTCTTTCAATTAGTTTTTTCAGGACGATAGTTTTGGATATTAGTCAACCTTTGCTTCGCGTCTAGGCTCAAGGTCGTAATTAATAAAGTCATATTTCTCATCACGACCTTAGTGTCATTCCAAACACTCCTTATCAATCTAGTGTCACTGGTAGGAGACTCCTACCGACCTAAAACATAAAAAAAGTACTACTTTTTCTCGTTTTTAAGAAGTGACACATTCATCCCCCGATCTTGTTTCACCGATATATATAACTTCCCAGGATCCATGGGGTTATGCTTAAGACATAGGCCTCGTTAAACTCGGTCATCTCTAAATCCACTCTAAGTTTCTTGGCAGATCAACATCAAGAGCAAATACCTTGACTCGTTAGGCATCAATTGCCCTGGCACGAGCTACGTCTTAATCAAGAATCTCCTAATGAGAAGGTATAGGAGGAACCTTACCCCCAACCACAAGGCCTTTTCATGAAGGAAGATCCAACCAAATGGAAGTTGATCGCTATCATAGGCTTCCTCTGGAGGAATCATTACATGAACCGAGAACAAGATGTTGTAGGTTTTTCTTAATCTCTCTTCATCTTGGGACACCAACTCACAAGGCTTAGACACAGTCGACCAACCCCTAGTACGACCTGTGGGTTTCCCAGATCCTATGTTCCTCATTTTTTTCCTTTATGTCATGGCCACTGAGATTTGAGTCTAAGGCATGCCCAATCTAATGGTAAGAATGGTTTGAGGATGAAGGATAAAGGCAAAAGGCTGAGGCATAGATCAACTCTCCTCACTGGAGGAGCTCAAGCTAGAAGACCCTGAGTCGCCACTAGACTAGAATACTAGGGGCTCTTCCAGGAGCACGAGTCAGAACGTGAGGTATCTTCTTTGTGTATTCTATCAAATATACAAAAACATAAAAACAAAAGGAAACCCGACGAATAAGGTGTGAGAAGAATAAGTCACCTAGGCTCAAGTGTGAAAATAAAAGACAATGATCCTTTAAAAATCGACCTGAAAAGAAAGTAAAAAATCGTTAGGTTCTCAACGCTTGAACTCTAAAAACTCAACATACAAAATTACAATCTGAGTTGAATCCTTACCACCGAACTGAAAAAAGCCTTTTACAAACTTGAGGTGATGCACAAAGCATTTTTATTCACTATCTCTCAATTTCGCAAGTAATGATGATAAGTCCCAGCCCAAGCATCCCTTTATATAGACACTTGATTTCTCTCTCCAATCAACTAACACACGTATTTGGGGAGTTGAATGGTTTGTATTCTAGGCCCGGTAATTACTCTTTCACTTTAGACCAAAAGCCCGAGCTAAAAGAGTAGGGGACTAGATGTTTGGACATTCGGACTGACCCGATACTCGACCCACGCAAATTGCCCAAGCCAAGTCACCAACCTGAGATGGAAGGTGAAGCACTCAAGATGTCCTACCCATAAGACCACTCGAGCTCAATGATAGCATGAGCTTAATGATGGCCTGATGTTACGTCCCGCTCGAATTGTCCCGCAAAATCCAAAGAAATTGTGGTTGCCTAAAGGATCTAGACTTTTCTACATGGGAAGGTTCTAGAGTGGCCTAAAGATGTCTAGAAAGAGCTAGAGTTGGATGGACTCAACTCAAGTCTTGAAGACTCTAGAATGCTCCAAAATATACTAGCATGTGCTTGAAGGTGCTAGAATGGGTTGGCATATTCTAGAACGTGGTAGATGGTTCATGAAGGATGTGGAAGCCGCTGAAAGCTTACGGAACATCCTAGAACTCGTATGAAAGAGCTAGACAATCCTAGAAGACTCTAGAGTTAACTAGAAGGTCCTAGAGCCTTGTGGCATATTGTAGATAAAACTAGAACACTCTTGTACATTCTAAACTTAGAATGATCTAGAAAGTTGTGGCAGAGCCTTAAGCTTGGAGTCACACTATAAATAGACCCATTGGTCTTCATTTGTAATCATCTTGTAAGATAAACTTTCTCTAGAGCAATACAAAACATTCTTTACAAACTCTCTTTCTAGTCTCTTTGGAGTTTCATTCAGATTCAAAGGCAGGCTTAGTGCAACGGACAGTGCTAAGTGCCGCACGATCGCTACTTGAAATTTAAGGTCGTCACAGTTGGTATCAAAGCTAGGTTAAAGCATCCCTATCTTTGGAAAAATGAAGAACACTGCCCCAGCTACACCAAGCATGGATGTTCCACCAATGGAACGTGGCCGTGAGGAAGTTCGGAAACCACCAAAGAAGTCTCAAGCAAAGTCGACAGACATACTTTCTAGCTTAGAAGCACATGTTGGGAGTGCGCAGGACAGCTTAGGGAAGTTGTTCGACCGGGTGGGCAATTTGGAGGAGCATTGCAATGGCTTGGAGGCCAAGGATGTGGAGATCCATACGGCGATCAAGATGTCCCTCAATGAGCTAGATGGTGAGTTAAGGCAAGAGATTGAAGAGTTGAAGGCTGAACTTGCCAATGTAAAGGATCTTGTCCAAAGAGAAGTTGCTAACATGTTGCTTAGAGTGGAGGATATGGGTATTGATCTAGCTCTATGTAAGCGGGCTATGGCCACAGGAACTAGCACAACCATCGTCATTGAGGCTATGAGGGTGGATGTTCCCAAGCCTAAAACCTTCAATGGTGTTAGGAATGCTAGGGAAGTTGAGAACTTCCTATGGGGGCTTGAACAGTATTTTAAGGCTACTGGCATAACGGACCATGCTAGCAAGATCCAAACTGCTGCCATGTATTTATCCGACATTTCTATGTTGTGGTGGAGACAGAGGCATGGAGATGTGCAACGAGAGGTTTGCACAATTGACACCTTCGATGACTTCAAGAGGGAGGCAAGGGGTCGATTGCGATGACTAAAACAAACAGGTAGTATAAGGGATTATGTGGAGTTCACAACCTTGCTGCTAGAATCCCTGACACTTCAGAAAATGACTCTTTATTCTTGTTCATGGATGGTCTCCAATCGTGGGCTAATCTTGAACTCAAGCGACGTGGTGTCCAAGATCTATCTTCGGCCATTGCGGTTGTTGAGAGCCTTATAGACTACTCCACAGACAAGGAGGGCTCAAAGGCCATAGACATAAAGTTTGTTGGAGGAAAGAGTGGGGGAGGCCATGCTAAAAGTCAGGGTCCCAAAAGTCACAAAGAAGGCTCCTCGTTCAAATCACAGGATAAGGGGAAGGAAAAGGAGGATCGTGATACCTCGAAGCCCCGTGTGACGTGCTTCATATGCGACGGACCGCATTGGGCACGTGAATGTCCAAAAAGGAAGGCCGTGAGTGCCTTAGTTGCCTCCACGCATGATCAAGATAGAGGTGAGATGGACGAAGGTGCAAAGATGGGTTATTTGCGCCTACTTGGTGCAATGCAGAGCGCCCCAAAGGCTTGATGTACGTAGATGCAACCATCAACGGGAAGGTCGCCAAAGCTTTGGTGGACACAGGTGCATCACATAACTTTGTTTCAATGGAGGAAGCAAAAAGACGGCCTTAAGGTTATCAATGGTGGCAGGTCTCTCAAAGCAATTAACTCGACAGCACTACCTTTGCAAGGAGTTGCTCGTGGAGTGAAGGTCATTCTTGGTGCTTGGACTGGCCAAGTGGACTTATCAGTGGTGCCTATGGACGACTTCTCGGTTGTATTCAGCATGGAGTTCTTGGACTAGGTCAAAGCTTTCCTTGTGCCATGCTCAAACTCTATGTGCATCATGGATGGAACAAAGGCTTCTGTGGTGCCGACGGAGAAGACCACCAGACCTACTATCCAAGCTTTCTCAACACTTCAATTCAAGAAGGGATTGAAGAGGGACGAAGAGAGTTATTTGGCCATCTTAAAGGAATATGACGATGAGGAGGCATCACCAAAGCCAAGCTTGCCAACGAAAGTGCAAGCTGTCCTAGATAAGTTCAATGATGTGATGCCTGAGGCATTACCAAAGCGGTTACCTCCAAGGAGGGAGGTGGACCATGAAATAGAGTTGGAACCCGACACCAGGCCACCAGCAATGAGCCCGTATTGAATGGAGAACTCAGAGTTGGCAGAATTGAGGAAGCAACTCGACGAATTGTTGGATGCTAGCTTCATAAGGCCCTCCAAAGCCCCATTTGGTGCCCCGGTGCTCTTTCAAAGACAGAAGGATGGCTTGCTGTGGATGTGCATCAACTATCGGGCTCTAAATAAGATCACGGTTAAGAATAAGTATCCTATCCCACTCATTGTTGATTTGTTCAATCAATTAGGGAGTGCCAAATATTTCACAAAATTGGACTTGCGGTCGGGATATTACCAGGTACGCATAGCCAAAGGAGATGAGCCCAAGACCACTTGTGTGACCAGGTACGGTGCCTATGAGTTCCTTGTTATGTCATTTGGTCTCACTAATGCACCTGCCACCTTCTGCACTCTTATGAACAAGATCTTCCATCCCTACCTCGATCGGTTCGTGGTAGTATATCTCGATGACATTGTGATATATAGCAGAACTTTGGAAGAACATCTAAAGCATTTGAAGAAGGTGTTCGAGGTCCTGAGGTCAAATGAGCTATATGCCAAGAAGGAGAAATGTTCCTTTGCCCAAGATGAGGTGATGTTCTTGGGGCATAGGATAAAGGATGAGAAACTGATGATGGATGAAGCCAAGGTAAAAGCCATCCAGGAATGGGAACCTCCTGCCAAGGTTCCCGAGTTAAGATCTTTCCTTGGACTGGTGAACTATTACAGAAGGTTTATCGAGTCCTACTCCACGAGAGCAGCCCCACCTACTCAAAAAGAACAAGTCTTGGGAATGGACAAGCGAATACCAAGCCTCGTTCGAAGACTTAAAGAAGGCCATCAGTGGAGAACCAGTACTTTGCTTACCAGACCCCTCCAAGATGTATGAGCTGCACACAGATGCTTCAGACTTTGCCATTGGTGGAGTTCTGATGCAAGAAAGGCATCTGATAGCTTATGAGAGCCGCAAGCTTAATGACACCGAACACCACTACATTATGCAAGAAAAGGAAATGACAGCTATCATTCATTGTCTAAGGGTTTGGTGACACAATTTATTGGGTTCTCATTTTGTTATCATGACGGACAATGTAGCAACAAGCTACTTCCAGACTCAAAAGAAGTTGAGTCTCAAGCAAGCTCGATGGCAAGACTTCTTGGCGGAGTTTGACTACAGGTTGGAGTACAAACCTGGTAAGGCCAATGTGGTGGCTGATGCGCTGAGTCGAAAGGCGAAGTTAACAACCTTGAGTAGGCCAAGTAGTCCTTTGCTGGAAAGGATCAAAGAAGGGTTGGAGCATGATGCTCTTGCTCAAAACCTCATTGCCCTCATTAAAGGAAAAATAACACGATGTTGGCTGAGTGACAGACAACTCTATGCCAAGCAGAATCGCATCTTTGTGCCGAAGTGGGAAAGTTTAAGGAAAGAGCCTATCAAGAAGTGTCATGATTCGCTATGGACTGGACACCCAGGAATGAGACGCACCCTTGCTTTGATCAAGTCAATCTACTACTGGTCTCAACTACGGGACGATATTGAAGCCTACGTGAGGACTTGTATTGTATGCCAACAAGACAAGACAGAGCAGTATGCACCCCAAGGTTTGCTAGAGCCGCTGTCTATTCCAAAGAGACCATAGGAGAGTTTCTCAATAGATTTCATCACTTGTTTGCCAAAATCAAAGGGCTTTGGCAACATCATAGTAGTTATTGATCGCTTCAGCAAGTATACAACATTCATACTTGCCTCAACGGACTGCACGGCGGATGAGACAGCACGGTTGTTCCTCAAACATGTTGTGAAGCATTGGGGGATCCCATCCAGTATCGTGAGTGATCGAGACCCACGATTCACCGGGAAATTTTGGACGGAATTGTTCAAGTTGTTAGGATCAGACTTGAACTTCTCTACAAGCTTTCATCCCCAAAGCGATGGACAAACGGAACATGCCAACGCGTTGCTGGAGCTTTATCACAGGCGCTTTGTTAGTGCCAACCAACACGATTGGGCTAAGTTACTGGATGTAGCCCCATTCTCTTATAACTTACAAAGGAGCGAGTCTATCACGAAGAGTCCCTTCGAGATCGTCATGGGGCAGCAACCCATGACTCCTCATGCCTTGGCCACGAGTTATGAAGGAAAAAGTCCTACTGCCTTCAAATTTTCCAAGGCATTCACGAGTTGGAGATAAGCGGACTCGAACCGTTGACATCCGCCACAGGGTAAACCACCGCCTCTCAGGCCCCCGACTGATTCTACCATAGAGGCCCACGATAGACAATAACTCCCCCTATATTTCTTGGTTTCAATAGGACTTCTTACGAGCGTTGTTTCTATCTACTATTATCTAAAAATAATCAAGTTATTAATGACTGGACGAAACCAAGAAATAACCCCTTACATGCAAAATTATAGAAGATCCCCTTTAAGATCAAACAATTCGATGGCACGAACAAGCTGAGTTGGCCTGAGCCTATTTGAGCAAGGCATCTAAGAAGATAAAGAAATGGGTTGACAAGAAAAGGAAGATGGTGGAATTTCAAGAAGGAGATTTGGTCCTTGTTAAATTATTGCCCCAACAATTCAAATCTCTACGGAAGGTTTATAAGGGGTTGGTAAGGAAATATGAAGAACTATTTCCAGTCCTCAAGCAAGTCGATAAGGTGTCTTACAAGCTGCAACTCCCCCTGAAGCTTAAAATCTATCATGTTTTTCATGTAAGCATGTTGAAGCCTTATCATGAAGACAAGGAAGACAAGTCGGGGAGAATCAAAGAGGGTGCCTACTGCAGTGGTAACCTCCTTCGACAAAGAAGCGGACTCCATCTTGGCAGACCGCCTAATCCGACGTAGGGGCGTACCAAGTTAACGAGAATACTTGGTCAAGTGGAAGAATGTCCCGGATATAGAGACAAGCTGGGAACCTGAAGATTCTTTGTGGCAATTCAAAGATGACATAGAGAGGTTCAAGCTTGAAGGCGCGACGAGGGACGTCGCGAACTTAAGTGGAGGAAGGTGTTACGTCCCACTCGAATTGTCCCGCAAAATCCAAAGAAATGGTGATTGCCTAAAGGATCTAGACTTTTCTACATGGCAAGGTTCTAGAGTGGCCTAGAGATGTCTAGAAAGAGCTAGAGTTGGATGGACTCAACTCAAGCCTTGAAGACTCTAGAATGCTCCAAAATATACTAGTATGTGCTTGAAGGTGCTAGAATGAGTTGGAATATTCTAGAACATGGTGGATAGTTCATGAAGGATGTGGAAGCCGTTGGAAGCTTACGGAACATCCTAGAACTTGTATGAAATAGCTAGACAAACCTAGAATACTCTAAAGTTGACTAGAAGGTCCTAGAGCCTTGTGACATATTGTAGATAAAATTATAACACTCTTGTAAATTCTAGACTTAGAATGATCTAGAAAGTTATAGCATAGCCTTAAGCTTGGAGCCACACTATAAATAGACCCATTGGTCTTCATTTGTAATCATCTTGGAAATTCTTAGCATCTTGTAAGATAAACTCTCTCTAGAACAATACAAAGCATTCTTTACAAACACTTTTTCTAGTCTCTTTGGAGTTTCATTCAGATTCAAAGGCAGGTTTAGTGCTAAGTACCGCACGATCGCTACTTGAAATTTAAGGTCGTGACACTGAGCTCAATAACATCCCGAGCTGAGGTCGACCTCAACCCCTGATATGTTGTACTTTATGCCAATTTTATCCCTCTGACATGTAAATATGTGTACTCATTATGCAATTGATACTTGTATAGGTAATGTTCTAAAAATACATGAACCTCCTATGAGATCCACATATTCTACCAATCAACTAACTTCTCTCTAAGTTTTCTCTTTGTAAGTCAGATCAATCCCAAACATTTTCATCATGTAGTGTCAAAGTATTGGAATTTTTCTATTTGCAATCTTATCATTTATATGCCATATTGTATAGAATGCATCTTACTTGTTTTACTAGGTTCTTTTTTCTTATACCTAGTATGCTGTGTATTGGTTCTCTGTTTGTCTCCTGTTGTTTTAAGTTCATATTTTACCTGCACTTCCTTTTTTTCGTTTAGATGCCTTTTTGGAGAAAAATGTGGTGTAATATATGCTTGCGTACATAGGTGTTTCTCTGTACTATGACTGTTTAGGTTTGCCGACATATAGATTAAACACCGGTATTTAGTACTCTTAACTTACATGCATTGCTACGACCAGACTAGTGTGTTTTGTTTGCATTCCTAGCATTTGTGGTGTTGATCCTATCTAAACATGTCTCTTGTTTGTGTTGGAACCTGAATTTTTCTCACATGCTTAGATGTTTTAGTAGTATCTCTTGTTTCTTCTCTCTTAGAGGTATTGCTTTTGTTGCTCATTAAATAGTCAGTTTCTTTCCTTTTCTTAACTAGCGATGATGTGTGTTACCCATGATCTCTTTTGTGGCTATCGATGACACTGTACGGTTTGTGTTGATGTTCTCTCTTGAGGCATTTTCTTGTCTTTTCGGCCTATAATATCCTTTGAGGTCATCTTTATCATCACTTGTTTGGTGGTATTATTATGTTTCGTGAGATTGATTGTTTCTCTCTCCTTCTAGCTTGTTTCTTTTGTGTGAGTCTATGTACTACGCTTTTCTTAACTTGCTTAATTTTCTTCCCTACATTTGTAATGCTTGTTTTCTACTGTGTGTTAATGCTTCTGTTTTGGGAGAGTTTTGAGAGAGATGTATGACATGTTTATTGCCTAACATGCGTACATTTAGAAAGAGGTGTGCGTAAAACGCATGATGTCAGGGGAAATGTTGTGTTTGTTCCTATTTATGAGTTTTTCATCCTTGGTGTTTGTCCTATTTATGAGTTTTTGTTATTCTGCTATGAACTTTGCATAAATAGAACTAGCAGTATGACATGATGCATGCATTGTACGCATTCTATTGTTTCACATGTCATGCTATGTGTTTACCAGCTTTCTTGTTCTGTAGTGTTTTATTACATTTTTTTACATGTAGTTGTTTGCTTGATATTTGCTATTAGAATGCAGAACACGTTTTTTTGATAGATTGGGATGTCTTTCCATATGTGTGTGCATAGTATGAGGTGAGATTACAAGATTGAATACACCCTAGTGTTGTTGGGGGAAGATAACTTAATCACTAGGAGTGTGTCAACTTGAAAAATAGTTGGACTCTTAGTCAATTTCTTCTTAAGGATTCAATAACACATTTGTGGTATTGATGTTTAGGGAAAGATAATTGAGACACTAAGAGTATTAACTTGGAAGATAGATGATCTCCTAGGCAACTTCTTACAAATTCGTTGACACATTTATGTGGCAATAGTGTTTGACCGCCCGTCCTGTTGATGTATCGTAAGCACAATGCGAAGTCCCTTGTGCCCTCCAACAACAAATAGAGACGTGGGGTTCCGTATTATGTATCGCATTTGGGAGATGTTTTCCATCTACACCTCTTGGTTTGCCTACGCATTCAGTTTGATGTTTGTTGTTTGTTGCATGAGAGTTAGGATTATTGTATTCATGAATGACTTCTCTCCTGCATATAGGGGTGTGATGTGTTGCATATTGTGTGTGCCTCGTTTGATTTTTCATATTAAAAAGGGAGAAAAGTGTGCACAATTTGTGTTTGTATATGCATTGTGATTGTTTCCATGCTGTGTTGCATGGATGATAAGTGTAGGATTGCACTACCTCTAAGTTACCGAATATACACACTTAAGAGGAGTATTGCATATGCCCAAAAGGAGTTTGCATATTTGCATTGCATGTAGATTGTGTGTGTGCTACATGTTAACTATGATTAACTTATCGATGTGTACTAGAGGTAACACGATAGTATTTGATAAACTACATCCTATTTCTGCATGATATGTTCATGGGGTATTCATTTGATTTGGGTGTGCAGGTTGTAGACATAGATTGAAGTCATCGAGCTTCAGACTGACAAAGTACGGATGAGTTGATCTGAAAAGATAGATGGAGCACAAAAAAGGGATATACTTGCACTATCATGTGAATAAACATCTTTAGGTAATCATCTCATGATTGATGTGTGTGTACTTAGTTATGCAATGTTTTGACATAGAAAACCAAAGGGAGAAAATGTAAGTCTTGTAGTCTTTTATGTCTGTGTTGACTTCCCGTATACAAATCAAAAAGTCTATTTATTTTACTTAGTTTTTGTCTTCTTTTATGTAAGATTAGTAGCTACAGATTAATAATACACATACACATAATTAAGTACAATGTGATTGAAAGCAATTTTACCCATACCATTGGATTGGTTTTCGTAGTATGCATGCCAACGTCGTCGCTTGTGTTTTTAGTTCGTTATTGGTGCAGGTATTTATAAAAATTACTTGACATTTTTGGAAGAAAAAAAATGTGACTTTTTGGCTCCTAGACGAGACCCTTACCAAACCACTCGTCAGACCCCCGACGAGATGGTTGGGGAAAACCCTCGACGATGTTGGTCATTGTGTTTGGGTGAGTTCTATAAATACCCCCATCTTGTTTTTTATCCGGAAAAATTGTAGCAGAGCCATGTCAAATTAACATCATATTTTCTATTTCCGAATCACTATTATCTTAAGGATAGTTCGATATTAGTGATTCATGACTGTGTGAACAAAACCGTGCACTTGAGTGGTGAGCACTCAAGTTAGTGTTTACGAATGTGTTATATGAGGAGCATATGTGGTTATGAGACATGTGTCAATTGATAGATGTTAGGATGCAACTTTTTATATATGAGGAGCCTGTGCAGTTGAGCCATGTGTCGGTTGATGGTTTTTCTCAGATAGTTAGCTATGTGGTACGTGGTTGATTGTGTCACACGCAGACGATATGTGGTTCATGGTTAAAAGTGGTTCCCACGGTGATTATTGGTTGTTTGTGATTGAAGGTGGTCCTCACATTTGCTTGTTCACTTCACATTACTAATCTATGGTTACTAATCACACAACATCAAGTGGTGTTGGCTTTGGAAGAAAGTAGGATTCGTGTATCGAATCAAGTCGTTGCAGAGGCAGCAATAAATAGTTACAACAGAGGTCCTAACTGATAAAGGTAATAGTGGTTTTATTTTTCTCAGTATTGTATCTGTTTTTATTACTTAATATATTTATTTGTTGTCGAGTGGTTGCCATAAGCAAACCGAGGACATTACAACATAGGTAAGGATTCTATGTGGATTTATGTTGTTATATCCGTTGTTATGCATGATTAGATTGAATTAGTATAATCTGAATTTCTATCGTGTATATACCAACATACTAGATTCAGACTCTGATTAAAAATATTATTTGTTACATGTCGCATGTCGCATGCTTTCTTTTCTTTCTGTTTATTGCTTTTGTTGTATTAAATTTTTCAATCTTCTTTCTTATTAATTTATATTACTTCTACTTTTATTTGTATGCGTTTTTGGTATGAATCTCTAAGGAGTTAATATCTCTTTACCCTAGTTGTGTACCAAGTGTCAAACTCTTTCTTGTAGTATGGTGTGATGTATTATTGCATACTTTGAGTGGACAATCATTTATCGAATATATTTTCATATATGAGGTCTTCAATTGATTGAAAATCCTTTATAGTTTTCAGTACTTATGACTGATTCGCTTACTGTGTAATGTTTGTTATGTTTGTACATGCTATTAGCCTAGACGGGAGCTTGTGAGATATATCGTCACTAATATGTTTACTGTAGATTATTGTTTTCGTATCTACTAGTTGTTTTAGTTGTGTTGAATTAAGTATGTTGTTTTGTACTTCCATTATGCTACTTAATTCTCGTTGTGAGGCTTGCTTGGTCGAGCTGAAATAAAACTAGCAAAAAGATTCTATGGGTTAGAGTTACCACCCCTCACCTAGGTCCTGGTTACCTATTTAGATCGAAAGAATAATTGACCTTTATGGAATCGCTCATACGTATGCAATTTTCAGTGCAACATACCATCCCAGTGCAATTTATAATACATCAATACTATATTTGAAAAGTTAATAAAATACTAAGTTATGCTACTGATATTTTTGTAAAACTTATACTTAGTGCAATATTTGTCACGAGAGAGTTAGATATGTTCACAATTTTCGTGATAATTCGGTAGTATATGTATTAGTTTACCCAAAGATTAGATATGTATTTATAGAAATAATAATACTAAAACCCTAATCCTAATATGATTCTAAATAAGCTGGTAAACTGAACGAAACATAATGATAATTGTCTAATATCTAATATTTTAATATTAATAATATAAAAATATCTAATATTCCAATTCTCCTCTTAAAACTGAAGATAGATAAGTTCAACTTGAACAGTTATAAAGAAAAATAAAATTGATATCACCAAAAAGAACAATCCGTCAAAAGTGAAATTGAATCTCAAAGTTGCGTGAAATTTTGCGTCAAGAGTGTAAAAATAGTTATCAAACCAACAAAAATAACTTAAAATAATGGGTTATTCCACTAAGAACGTTAACATTGAGTAAAAAGTCTCCAAGTATAAGGTAACATAGAAAAATCCCCAAGATAGAGACAGTAATAAAAGATCCTTAAGGCTCAAAAAAAAACAATAGAAGATGGGATCGTATAGGTTAAACAACAAAACCACGCAGAAAGACAAATGGTAACATAGAAAAGGGCTTTCTAGAAATTGATCCCTCAAAGTTGAGCATAAATATAAAACATGTCTAACTTGATTAATGAAATATATACAAAGAATCTTTTGATAACAAAACCTTTTATAAGGCAATAGAAATAGAACTCAAATTCTATCAAGTTTAAAATGGTAACTTTTTAATTAGACAAATAGAAACATATAACCAAGCAATCTTCAATAAGTTAAATAGATAGTAACCTCAATTAGTGCATATAACAACATAATGACAACAACATAAAAGCACTTCAATATATCATCTCATAGCAAAAAAATGAATAATAGAAACCCAACTAAATCATAAAAGAACCAATAATGATAGACGACGATATAAGAAACTCTTATGGTCATCAAATATCTCATATCATAAAATAACAAAAATAACCAATCCATGTCACTACCAAAACCAACCTCTATTACTTTTTATTAAGGAAAATAACAAATTAATAATTATAATAGTAATCTATTGCAACCCATTTAACTATCATTGAGTAGTAAAGGGTGTTTAAAGACTAAGAGAAAAAGTTGAATCACATAAAAATCTAGATGACAATAACTCAATAGCAAAAATATGGGTTCAGTCGCAATAAAACAAAGTGGCCAATTTTAATAAAAATAACTCCAATAGAAAAGAAAAATATTGATAGAAAATCGGCACAATTAATCAGTCCAAAAGTATTAAGCCAATTCAAAATACCCCAACTTAACTAAATAAGCCTATAGAGGGGAAAAAAACAAAATCAGCAGCCCAATCAGCTAAAGTAAAGCATCAGCCCAATGTAACCCTAATACCAATCTGCCCAAATACTGATAGGCCCAAAATATTCAAATTAGCCAAATGAATCAGCCCCAACGAAAGAGATGAAAAATACAATGTGAAGGCAGATCTGGAAAACAAAGGTGGCAGCACAAAGACCCATGGAAAGAGGTTATACTGCAGTCGACAGTGCTGACAAGGACCCACGACGAAGGCGCGAGACTGAAGTTGTCAAAAATGTTGATTCTTGTATTGGGTCATGGTAGAATTTTGGGTTCGCAATGGAGCTGGGTAGGCAAGTCATGGTAACAGGTTTGGTTGGACCAAGAGTGACTGCAATTGGGTTACTCCAAAACAGTGGCGGCACAGGGAGAGGACAGCATCATCAGAATAAGAGGAAATAATCAAGTTCCCAATGGTGGAGATTGTTATGTGAATAACTATTGCGGCGGCTCTTTGGGTTGATTATAGGTGGCTGGCCAAGTTTTTTTTTTCACTTTTGATATAATCTGAATTTTTTTTTAATATAAAAAAACAGATATTTGGGGGAGAGGGTGTTCAATAATAAACACACTCTGATATCGAGTAGAAATATAAAATAGGTAAAATAAAGAATACAACAGCTAAAATATTGATGGATCGAAATAGGTTGAGTAGAGAACCAGAAAATTAACTAAAGACATTATAATTTTTATTAATTAATAATATAGAAATATTACATATATATTTATAAGAGTAATAATACTAAAATCCTAACCCTAATAGGACTCTAAATAAGATTTGAGAACATAATAATAATTATATGATATCTATCTAATATTCTAATACTAATAATATTAAATATCTAATATTCCAAATGATGGATTATCTATAAATGAAAAAACATACTATACAACAACTTACTGCAATATTGTAGAGACCACAGGACACTTTAAGCTGCATTCGATAGCTGAGGTTGAGCGGCTATCACGATAGAGGATTCTATCGCACCAAGCAGGAATGCGCTTCTTTTCACCAGAATCATAACCTAAAAACAAATCATGAAACATTTAAAATTGAGAAGTCATGGACAATTTGTGGTTTATAAATTTAAAGAACACAAAAACAATGATTTCCCATTAAGATATGTGGCAGGAACCAGAACAGGTATTCAAAAAAGGTTACAGGTAAATGACAATAAAATTCCATAAACAATTCAATTAGTTACAAAATAACTTAAAATAGCTTTTACATCGAATTCAGAATTTTTCACGAGAACCATTCGTTTTACCATAAAGAGTGCCCGGTCAGTAAAGTTAAAAACTACTACATGCTAGGGTAAAAAGTACCTGCTAAACCAACTTGATGCCTTTCAAACTTGTATGTAGGAGGAAATGTAATAATTGCTTCACGCATTCCTTGAAACACATTTCCAGCTTTCATTTCTGCTCGGAGCTGATCCCTTTCTCTAAGCCAGTCAAAGCATCTTTGGGAAACAAAATCCCTAGCTTCATCATATGATATACCATCAAGCCGATAGTTGAAATCACCAAGAAATACAACCATATCTGCCTCAGATAACTCAGGCACTCCTTCTGGTGATTGTGCACCAACACCCTATGAACGCATCAATTCCTTAGTATGTAACTCCAAAACAAATATGTAATGACCAAATCAGCTATAATACTAGATAAATTAAATGCATACATTTGAGGTGGGAAGCAAAGTAGCAGCAGATGAAGCACCAGCTGCAACAGAAATGACCAATGGCAAGCAAGATCTATAAACAAGCCAAAACAAATACATTGAGAAGACAAGCAAACAATACAAGAACAAGTACTGCACTGTACCAGCAGCAGCATTGAAAATGCTGGTTGGTCGGCTGAAGGTCATGGTCCGATACACATAATCGAAGTCAGCATTGCGGCGATTAACAGCATCAAGATGTGCAGCAAAGTGACAGTTGACAAAACACATTATTCTATCATACACTCTAATCCTCAAACCAACAGCTCCCTGTTTAGATAACCATAGCCACATCAAGTAGAATAAAGAAATAATAGAATACCATTACGAACAAAAAATGACTTTGTATGAACAAAATATCTACATGTAGAAGGAGCATAAATGTATAAGACAAAAGTGTTGAACCAAAAACAAGGGTGGTAATCATGTTAATTGAGACAAAATCAAATTTCTTTGGCTATTATAAAATTTGTCGAGTGGGCGAATGAGTCCCAGATTGGAAAAATAAGAAGAGAAAACTAAGTATATAGTTGAGCTTAGCTACTGTTACTAATAAGTTAACATTTTAGGTTGGAATCTGATCCTCCAGGTACTATAAAACCAGGGCCTAATTTCCGTTATGTGGGTAAACACAAAGTCAATCCAAAAGGTGAAAATAAACCTATATAAATTGTGCACGTGACCCAAGTCCATAAGTTGAAAATAAATATCCATGTGGGATTGCAATGTAAATTTTACGATGGTGTTCTAGACTCAAAACGAACTCTTAAGATAGTGATCAAGTTGGCATGGGAGGCTAAATGTGTTTGTTAAAGATGATTAGTTGTGTGTGTATTAGGTGTCTAACACTAGGTGAATATATTAGTTGTGTATTAGGTGTATGTCACCTAAGATTGTCTTCATCTTTGTATATAAATAGGTAGTGTCTTTGAATAAGAAAATAAGAGTGAATTCTAAGTTTTACATGGTATCAAAGCATTTGGGGTACAAAATTTGGAAAAAAAAAATTTCCGTTCAAATTGGGGGACTGATTTTGGGTAAACACAAATTAGGATTTTGTGCATTTTTGAGTTCCAACTCGGAACACCCTTTTGGAGTGCACATTTTTTCTCACCGTCAGCACAGGGAGGAAGACCAGCCGCCGACCAGCCAAACCCCGACGTCCGGCCACCAGACGAGTCGCGAGTGAGCCACACGCACCACCGCGACTTTCTGTCAAAATGTCCATACGTCTGACCGCCGGCACAGGGGGAATTCTTCTCCGGTAGACCTCGTGTCGCTCTCCGTCGTTCCCCTGCGTCATCTGTGGTGGTTTGGCACTCATCGCTTGTGATTGTTCAGGTTTGCATTCTTCCAATTTTGTGTTCTTGTTCGTTGCGTGTTTGGTCGCTGTGTGTTTGGTCGCTGCGTGTTTGATCGCTGCTGTTGTTGGATTTTGTTTGTTCGTTTGCTCGCTGTCTTGTCGTTTGTAAGAGTTATGGCTGAAAAGAAATCTAATGTTGTAACGGATATGGTGCCTATGATGTCTAAAATCACGGACCATAAGCTCAATGACTCGAATTATTTGGCTTGGAGCAAGACTATTCGAATTTATTTGAAAAGTATCGAAAAAAATACTCATTTGACTAATGATCCTCCTAAAGATGATTCAAAGCAGACATGGCTTAGAGACGATGCTCGCTTATTTCTGCAGATTTGGAATTCTATTGAAAGCAATGTAATTGACTTAATCAATCACTGTAAATTCATTAAAGAATTAATGGATTATTTCGATTTCTTATATTCTGGTAAGGGAAATCTTTCTCGCATATATGAGGTATGTAAAGTATTTTACCGTGTTGACAAACAAGATCAGTCACTCACAAATTATTTTATGGAATTTAAAAGGACTTATGAGGAGCTCAATACTTTGATGCCTTTTAGCCCTAATGCCATTACTTTTACCTATTCCAGCAATTTATCAAATTCCTTCTATTGAGTCATTTGCTTCTAATAATATTCCTAATCAAAGTATAGTGTGGCATCGTCGTTTAGGACATCCTAATATTGAAGTTTTATCTCATATAATGAACGTGTGCTTTCTTGGTAATAAAGAACGTTCTTCTTTACCTTTTGAATATGACTCTTGTAAACTTGGTAAAAGCAAAACTCTTCCATTTCCTTTGCATGCTAGTAGAGCTTCTCACTGCTTTGATCTTATTCATAGTGATGTTTGGGGACCTTCCCCGATTACTTCACATGACAAATTTAAATATTGTGCAACTTTCATTGATGATCATAGCAGATTCACTTGGATTTTTTTTCTTCGTTCTAAATATGAGGTTTTTTGTACTTTCACAGATACTGGTGGTAAATATTTGCCCACTCAGTTTCAGGTATTTTTGGCTTCTAAAGGTATCATCCATCAATGTTCATGTCCCGCTACTCCTCAACAAAATGGAGTAGCTAAACATAAAAATCGTCATCTTCTTGATATGGTACGTACTCTCTTATTAGAATCTTCTGTTCCATCCATGTTCTGGGTTGAGGCTCTAAATATTGCTACTCACTTGATTAATTGTTTATCTTCCTAAGTTTAGCACATGGAATCTCCCTATTTTTGTTTGTTTACTGAGCAACCTAATTATGATAATCTTTGTATCTTAGTTTGTGCATGTTTTGTTCATTTACCACTTCATGAGCGAAATAAATTATCTACTCAATCTGTTAGATGTGCATTTTTAGGATATAATGTGTGTCTAAAGGTATTTGTTTGCTATGATCCTACATTACATCGTACACGTATTTCTAGGAATGTTATTTTCTTAGAAAATCAACATTTTTTTCCTGTCTTATGTGCCCACTTCTTCTACTGTAGTCCTTCTCTTCATTGAGCACCAATTCTTAGCTCTTTTTCAAAACAGTTCTCGCTTCAAACCAGGAATGGTATATACAAGACAATCCCACCCACAGTCTCTTATGGTGGCTCACCCGATATCTAATCCTAACATACACTAAAGTCAGTCAGTTGCAGCACCTCCAGAGCCTCTTGTATGTCGCTCTTCTCGAGTGTCTGTACCCCCTAATAGGTATGGTTTTTCTTCTGGTAATTTTATTTCAACTCTTACTACTGCATTGTCCAATTTTGATATTCCCACATGCTACTCACATGCTGTCAAGCATGATTGTTAGTGCCAAGCTATGCAGGAAGAAATTGCTGCTCTTGAGGCCAATCACACTTGGGACATTGAGTCTTGTCCTTCCACTATAGTTCCTCTGGGTTGCAAATGGGTTTACTCAATCAAGGTTCGCTCTGATGGAAGTTTGGATCGTTACAAAGCTCGGCTTGATGTCCTTGGGAACAAATAGGAATATGGTGTTAATTATAAGGAGACATTTGCTCCTGTGGCTAAAATGACTACTGTGCGAACGATAATAGCTCTTGCTGCTTCCAATGATTGGCCACTACATCAGATGGATGTTAAGAATGCTTTCCTTCATGGAGATCTTAAAGAATGTACTTATATGAAGCCACCTCCAGGGTTGTTTTCCTCTCCGACATCCAGTGCGTATAAACTTCGTCGTTCTCTTTATGATCTTAAATAAGCTCCACGGGCATGGTTTGAAAAATTTCGAACCACTTTATTACAATTTTCTTTCATGCAGAGCAAGTATGACACTTCATTGTTTCTTCAAAAATCAAACATGGGCATTGTTGTCCTTTTGGTTTATGTTGATGATATTGTGATCACTGGTTCTGATTCTACTTTACTTGTCCAGCTCAAGACCCATCTCTCAATCTTTTCATATGAAGGATCTTGAGTCTCTTACATATTTTCTTGGTCTTGAGGTGCATCGTAACCCCATTGGTATTTCCCTTAATCAACAAAAATATGCTAGTGATTTGGTGACTACAGCTGAACTACAGGAAGTTACCTCTGTTGATACTCCCATGGAATTAAATGTCAAGCTTCGCAAAGGGAAGGTGACTTACTTGTTGATCCCAGCTTATCGGAAATTGGTAGGTAGCCTTGTCTATCTCACCATCACTAGACCAGATATTTCTTTTCTTGTACAACAAGTTAGCCAATTTCTTCAGGCTCCTCGTCATCTTCATCTGGATGCTGTCCGTCGGATCATATGCTATGTTCATGGCACTTTTACCCCTGGCTTATTCTTTCCTTCAGGAAATTCTCTTTGTCTTGTTGCTTATAGCAATGCTGATTGGGCTAACTGTGCTAATACACGTCACAACATCACTGGTTGGTGCATGTTATTAGGTGAAGCATTGGTCTCTTGGAAGGGTAAGAAACAAGACAGAATTTCTAAGTCATCTACAGAATCTGAGTATCGAGCAATGTCTCTTGCTTGTTCCGAAATTATTTGGCTTCCAGGTTTGCTAGCTGAGTTAGACTTCTCTGAGACCGATCCTACACCTTTACATGCTGATAATACAAGTGCTATTCAGATTACGACCAATCCGGTCTATCATGAGCGCACAAAGCATATTGAAGTCGATTGTCACTCTATCCGTGAATCCTTTGAAGCTCGTGTTATCACTCTTCCACATATTTCTATTGAACTACAAATTACTGATATCTTCACCAAGTCTCTCACTCGTCATCGACATTGCTTCCTATGTCGCAAATTGATGCTTATTGATCAACCCGCATCAATTTGAGAGGGGCTGTCAATGGACAGTTTTGATGTGTTCCATTGATAGCTTAGCTGTTCATAATAGTTTTGCTATAATTTGTTGTCCATATTCATTTAGTTGTACACAGCTGCTGTCCATAGTCTATTTAGTTATAAATAATTTCCATAAACAGTTGTCCATAGCTATCCATAGACAGCAATCCAGGACTGTCCATAAACAGTTATCCACAACTGTCCACAGCTATTCATAGACAACTTTGATGTATTTTGTAGGTTTGTTGTATTTTGTAAAGTCTGTAAATAGAAAAAAATCATAAGATCAAATAATTCGGTCATTTTCATACAACATTCTTGACTTATTTCTGACATTAGCTATCACATAATCAACTTGATGTGAAGAATGCCTTTTTACATAGAGATAAAATATATATATATAAAGCTATCACATGGTTTTAAAGATGTGTTCGGACATAAGAAAGCATGCAAGTTGAAGTCTTTGTATAGATTAAAGCAATCATCTAGAATATGGTTTAAAAGGTCCACAAAGGAAATTCATCATTCTAAGTACACAGAGTCGAGAGGATTATACTTTGTTCTATAAACACTCTAAAAATGAGAACATCACAATCTTAATTGTTTATGTGAATGACATCATTCTTATTGGAAATGATATTGATGAAATTTAGAAACTAAAGAAAATTCTTTTCAAAGAGTTTTAAGATCAAGGATTTGGAAAGGTTAAAATATTTTTTAGGCATTGAGGTTGCAAGATCGAAGAAAGGGATATTTCTATCAGAAAGAAAGTAAGTCTTAGATATACTCTAACAAGCAGGATTGTTGGGTTGGAAGACAGTAGAAACCCTAATTGATCCAAAACACAACTTGGGAAGTGCAATGGAAAGTGCCGGAGTTCACAAAGGTCACTATCAAAGAATGTTTGGTAAGCTAATGTACTTGTCTCATACTAGATCGGATATTGCGTTTACAGCATGTGTAATTAGTCAATACATGCATTCCATTTGTGAAACTCATATGGAAGCAGTTTTGAAGATTCTATGATACCTTAAGGGTACACTTGAAAAAGGCTTGCTCTTCTCAAAGAATCATCACCTTCAAATTGAAGCCTATACATATGTTAATTATGTAAGTTCAATCGACAATAGAAGATCAATGTCTAGATTTGCATTTCGTTGGAGGAAACTTAGTTACTTAGAGAAGTAATAAACAAACGGTCTAAATCAACTATGAAGCTGAGGCTTGAGTAATGACACATAGAATTTGTAAACTATTGTGGTTGAAGATTTTGCTAAAAAAATTATGTATTGTCCCGCCAAAAGCAATGAAACTCTACTGTGACAATAAAACAACTATCAGCATTGCTCACAATCCTATTCACCATGATAGAACCAAAAATGTTGAGATCGCAAACCATTTTATCAAGAAAAATATTGAAAGTGGTGAAATTTGTATTCCTTCATAAATAGAAATAAACTAGTTGATGTTTTGATAAAAAGCTACATTGACCTATGTTTCATTCGTGTATTTGAAAGTTGGAAATGCATGATAGATATCTTCAAACCAGCTGGAAGGGGAGTTGTCCTAATGATGAAATCCCAAATTATTAGGAATGTTTATTTAGTAATTAATTGTGTAATATTAGGACTCAATTAAGGAGCTTAATTTAAGACACATATTATGCAATGCTAGTCTTCGTTTTTTTTTCCTTTATTAAATTCCTCTAAATTGTATAAAGTATATGAATGCAATACATGCAAAAGATAACTTTGAGCAAAATATTCAAAATAATATTCAAAAAAAACTACACCTCTTTATAGGTTAAATTTTTAAGTTGGAACCCCGGCCCTACAATTAAATTATTTTTAAGTCAAATTATTTATTAATAATGGTAAGTATAACACGACAACTTAAGGTTAAAAAAGTGAGTATTTTTCCCAAACTAATGCTTCCTAAATTATATTAATAGTATCTGTGAGATCAGCTAACAATACATAGGCCACTTACCTTATTCCCAATAGCACGCCCAAAACCACATGGAACTGCAGCAGCATCTACATCCCCAACATGAGCTTGAAGATTGTTTCTCACCCTAAATAAGAAAGCCAATTATCAAATATGAAATTGACAAGCATAGATGTCCTTGGGTAATAGGCAAGAAATTTAAGCTTAAAGCCCAATGTATGAAAACGAGTGCCAAACTGCCCATACATGGTGGGTTTTACGCAAGATTGGACTTCTACAAAATTAGGCCAAATGTGACGGATTTCTCAGATATAACTTGTATCCTAATTCCTAAAATGGTTTTTAAGGCATGAAAGGTACAAGGGCTGCTAGAAATAACAAAACCAGTGCAAGAATTTTCCCACCTCCTACTTGCAAGTTCTCAAAAGAAGTGGTAGCCAACACATTTCAAAAGGGCATCAAAGTAGCAGATCCAACCCTGCAACCTCCCTTTGCTATAAATCCCAAGTGATAGACCTTACAAATAATGTGTAGATATTGGGGTGAGTACTAAAAATAAATACCTATGTGGAATTAAGTATCATCCCGCATTCTAACCTTAAGCATTAAGAAAAATAGTAGTCAATATTCTTCAACATGGTATAAGAAAAAGAGCTCACATTTTCAAATTCCTCCAGCCTCCCTTTCACAATAGGAACAAATTGAATTAACATTACACATTAGTCACAACCTCCTCTTTCTGTTTGTAATAAAATTTCCTCATGTGGACTTTAAAAACTATGTTCAGTCCAGGTTAGACATAATTCAAAAGAACTTTAAAAAAAGTATAAAGCAAGTGAAGCCCCATTGCCTATGAGTTTAAGCTTTTATGAGAAATAGCAGCCAAAGACTCTTTAAGAAAAGGTAATGAACAAACTCAACTCAATTTACAAAAGATACACTTTGAAGTCACTGATGGCTAACCTACTTTGAAACACCCACCAAATGAACAGACAAATTTAAAAAAATGATAAATGATAGCAATCATTATTTATGAGACACTATAAGGAAATCAAAGAACAAAAATGGCAAGAATGTTCCAACAAAAACTACTCACCATACAGCAATAAGCAAACCTGCCAATTGCCTAGAACCAACACGTTCAAATGTTGATCCTTCGTCCAATGTTTTGCCAATCATATCAAGCCACAAATGCCCAACAGCACTCCCCTCAAGTCCTACCTACAGTTAAAAAGAAGACAGATGAAACTTAGAAGACCAGGTAAATGAAAAGTTATTGTTAAAAGGCTAACTCTACCACAGAATTAAAGCATCCTGATGAGTACACATGCACCCACTAATACTACCAACCTAAACCTCATCAATAGAGAAAAGAGACTTAACTATATAGGTGTTCCTTGATTGACCTTTTCTCTTTCTTTTCCTTTTTTAAATGAGAAACAAAGTCACTCATTTTAAAAATAAGTACAGACGCCAAAACCTTGGACAAAGGTTTCTACAAGAAAGAACCAAAGAAATCTTATTCTAAGTGTCAATGGACAGCTTAGCTGTCCATAACAGCTTTGCTGTGTTCCCTTGACAGCTTAGCTGTCCATAACAGTTTTGCTATAATTTGTTGTCCATATTCATTTAGTTTTACACAGCTGCTTTCCATAGTCTATTTAGTTATAAATAATTTCCATAAACAGTTGTCCATAGCTGTCCATAGACAGCAATCCATGACTGTCCATAAACAGTTGTCCACAACTGTCCACAGCTATTCATAGACAACTTTGATGTATTTTGTAGGTTTGTTGTATTTTGTAAAGTCTATAAATAGAAAGAAATCATAAGATCAAATCATTCGGTCATTTTCATACAACATTCTTGACTTATTTCTGACATGGTATCATAGCTTCTTTGAGAAAAAAAATTCAATTTTCTATTTCTGAGGAAATCTTCATTGATATTTTTTTAGCGTTTGTTGCTAAACAAGTGTTCTTCGGCAATCTCTGTTTAAGGTCCTTATCTTGTTTTTTTTAATTTGTTTGAATATTTCTCGGGTTTTATTTACTTGCAATGGACACTGCACCCGTGTGTGTTAAGTTTACGGGAAAAAATTACTCTCCCTGGGTTTTCCAGTTTGAACTTTTCCTCAAGGGAAATGACCTTTGAAGCCATATTGATGGCACAGATGTTGCACAACATCTGATACTGTCAACTCTAAGAAAGTCGTGTCTTCTCCTTCTTGGGTTGTACTTCATGCTCGAATCATGTCTTGGCTTCTTAGTTCGGTGGAACCACATATCGTCACCAACTTGATGGCTCATCGCTCTACCCACTCCATGTGAAATTATTTGAAGAAACTTTATCATCAAGACAATGATACTCGTCACTTTCAGTTGGAACATGTGATTACCATGTTCCAACATGGTAGTCTTTCCATCCAGGATTATTACTCGACATTTTTGACTCTTTGGCATGAATATGCTGATTTAGTTACAACAAATGTTCTTGTTGCTGCTATATCAACTATTCAAAATCTTCACATGACTAGTCAACGTGATCAATTTCTCATGAAATTACGCGCGAAATATGAATCAGTTCGCTCTTCTCTATAGAACAGATCTCCTGTTCCTTCTCTAGATATTTGCTTTGTTGAGTTACTTCGCGAAGAACGTCTAAGTACTCAAGCTATTCCAGAACAATCTTATGGCAATTTCACGACGACAACTATGGCTTATGCAATCCAAGAGCGTGGATCATCTATGCCTTATAAAATATGCAATGTTTCTACTGCAAAGAATATGGGCATATTGTTGCCAATTGTCCTAAAAAATGTTGTTCTTATTGCAAGAAAAAGGATCATATTATCAAAGAATGTCGTATTCGTCCCCAGAATCGTCAGGCCCAAGCATTTCAGACTTCTGTTGCTGTTCCTCCAGTAGCACCTATTGTAGCACATGTGTCTTCCTCAGGTGTTTCTCCTAATCTTCCACCTCCTGCAGCAACTTACTGCATTCCTGAAATGGTGCAACAGATGCTAATTTCGACATTATCTGCAATGGGATTTCAAGGTAAAAATTCTACTACACTTTGGTATGTAGACTCAAGGGCTCTAATCATATGACAAATACTCCCACAACTTTGTCTCATGTTCGGCCTTATGTTGGCCAATCTACTATTCAGACGGCTAATGGAAATTCTTTGCCAATCAAAACTGTTGGCAATGCTTCTTCTACATTTACCGATGTGTTTCTTGCTCCTCAACTTTCTACAAATCTCATTTCTGTTGGTCAATTAGTTGATAACAATTGTGCTGTTAACTTTTCTGGTGATGGTTGTGTTGTTTTGCAGGACCAGGTAACAGGGGAGCCGATCGCAAAGGGACCTAAAGTGGGACGTTTGTTTCCATTACTTTTACCTATTCCAGCAATTTATCCAATTCCTTTTATTGAGTCTTTTGCTTGTAATAATATTCCTAATCTAAGTATAGTGTGGCATCTTCGTTTAGGTCATCCTAATACTCAAGTTTTATCTCATATAATGAACTCGGGCTTTCTTGGTAATAAAGAACGTTCTTCTTTACCTTTTGAATGTGACTCTTGTAAACTTGGTAAAAGCAAAACTCTTCCATTTCCTTTGCATGCTAGTAGAGCTTCTCACTGCTTTGATCTTATTCACAATGATGTTTGGGGACCTTCCCCGATTACTTCACATGACAAATTTAAATACTATGTAACTTTCATTGATGATCATAGCAGATTCACTTGGGTTTATTTTCTTCGCTCTAAATCTGAGATTTTTCATACTTTCACCGAGTTTTTAGCATATGTTGAAAATCAATTTTCTGCAAATATTAAGACATTTCGCACAGATTCTGGTGGTAAATACTTGTCCACTGAGTTTCAGGTATTTTTGGCTTCTAAAGGTATCATCCATCAACGTTCAAGTCTTGCTACTACTCAACAAAATGGAGTAGCTGAACGCAAAAATCGTCATCTTCTTGATATGGTACGTACTCTCTTGTTAGAATCTTCTGTTCCATCCATGTTCTGGGTTGAGGCTCTAAAGACTGCTACTCACTTGATTAATCGTTTACCTTCCCAAGTTTGGCACATGGAATCTCCCTATTTTTGTTTGTTTACTGAGCAACCTAATTATGATAATCTTCGTATCTTAGGTTGTGTATGTTTTGTTCATTTACCACTTCATGAGCGAAATAAATTATCTGCTCAATCTGTTAGATGTGCATTTTTAGGATATAATGTGTGTCAAAAGGGATTTGTTTGCTATGATCCGACATTACATCGTACACGTATTTCTCGGAATGTTATTTTCTTTGAAAATCAACATTTGTTTCCTGTGTCTTTTGTGCCCTCTTCTTCTACTATAGTCCTTCCCTCCTTTGAGCACCAGTTCTTAGTTCTTCCTCAAAACAGTTCTCGCTTCAAACCAGGAATGGTATATACAAGACAATCCCGCCCACAGTCTCTTCCGATGGCTCACCCGATATCTGATCCTATCATACACCAAAGTCAGTTACAGCATCTCCAAAGCCTCTGGTACGTCGCTCTTCTCGAGTGTCTGTACCCCCTAATAGGTATGGTTTTTCTTCTGGTAATTTTATTTCAACTCTTACTACTGCATTGTCCAATTTTGATATTCCCACATGCTACTCACATGTGGTCAAGCATGATTGTTGGTGCCAAGCTATGCAGGAAGAAATTGCTGCTCTTGAGGCCAATCACACTTGGGACATTGAGTCTTGTCCTTCCACTATAGTTCCTCTGGGTTGCAAATGGGTTTACTCAATCAAGGTTCGCTTTGATAGAAGTTTGGATCGTTATAAAGCTCGGCTTGTTGTCCTTGGGAACAAACAGGAATATGGTGTTAATTATGAGGAAACCTTTGCTCTTGTGGCTAAAATGACTACTGTTTGAACGATAATAGCTCTTGCTGCTTCCAATGATTGGCCACTACATCAGATGGATGTTAAGAATGTTTTCCTTCATGGAGATCTTAAATAATGTATTTATATGAAGCCACCTCCAGGGTTGTTTTCCTCTCCGACATCCAATGTGTGTAAACTTTGTCGTTCTCTTTATGGTCTTAAACAAGCTCCACGGACATGGTTTGAAAAATTTCGAACCACTTTATTACAATTTTCTTTCATGTAGAGCAAGTATGACACTATTGTTTCTTCAAAAATCAGACATGGGCTTTGTTGTCCTTTTGGTTTATATTGATGATATTGTGATCACTGGTTCTGATTCTACTTTACTTGTCCAGCTCAAAACTCATCTCTCACAATTTTTTCATATGAAGGATCTTGAGTCTCTTACATATTTTCTTGGTCATGAGGTGCATCGTAACCCCACTGGTATTTCCCTTAATCAACAAAAATATGCTAGTGATTTGGTGACTACAACTGAACTACAGGAAGCTACCTCTGTTGATACTCCCATGGAATTAAATGTCAAGCTTCGCAAAGGGGAAGGTGACTTACTTGTTGATCCCAGCTTATCGGAAATTGGTAGGTAGCCTTGTCTATCTAACCATCACTAGACCAGATATTTCTTTTCCTGTACAACAAGTTAGCCAATTTCTTCAGGCTCTTCGTCATCTTCATCTGGATGTTGTCCGTCGGATCATATGCTATGTTCATGGCACTTCTGCACGTGGCTTATTCCTTCCTTCAGGCAATTCTCTTCGTCTTGTTGCTTATAGCAATGTTGATTGGCCTAGCTGTGCTGATACCCGTCGCTCCATCACTGGTTGGTGCATGTTCTTAGGTGATGCATTGATCTCCTGGAAGAGTAAGAAACAAGACAGAGTTTCTAAGTCATCTACAGAATCTGAGTATCGAGCAATGTCTATTGCTTGTTCCGAAATTATTTGGCTTCAAGGTTTGCTAGCTGAGTTAGACTTCTCTGAGACCGATCATACACCTTTACATGCCAATAATACAAATACTATTCAGATTACGACCAATCCGGTCTATCATGAGCGTACAAAGCATATTGAAGTCGATTTTCACTCTATCCGTGAAGCCTTTGAAGCTCGTGTTATCACTCTTCCACATATTTCTACTGAACTATAAATTGTTGATATCTTCACCAAGTCTCTCACTCGTCATCGACATTGCTTCCTAAGTCGCAAATTGATGCTTATTGATCAACCCGCATCAATTTGAGAGGGGCTATCAATGGCCAGCTTTGATGTGTTCCATTGACAGTTTAACTGTCCATAACAGTTTTGCTATAATTTGTTGTCCATATTCATTTAGTTGTACACAGCTGTTGTCCATAGTCTATTTAGCTGTAAATAATTGTCCATAAACAGCTGTCCATAGCTGTCCATAGACAGCAATCTATGGCTGCCCACAAACTGTCCATAAACAGTTGTCCACAATTGTCCACAGCTATTCATAGACAGTTTTGATGTATTTTGTAGGTTTGTTGTATTTTGTAAAGTGTATAAATAGAAAGAAATCATAAGACCAAATCATTAGGTCATTTTCATAAAACACTCTTGACTTATTTCTGACACTAAGAACACCAAGAATCAACCACAAACAACACCCAAATAGGGTCTGGCATTCCACTAAAACAATACAGCAACCTTAAGACTTCAAATGCTTCGAAACAGTCATAGAAACTCATGCCATACAGCAAGTTACAACAAATAAAAATCTTAATTATCAATCTATGTAGACAATGACACCAGTAAAGACAACAAAAGACAATGGTTTTCCCAAAGTAAATAAAATCCATTTCACTTATGCAAATCTCCTTCTAGTATCTTAGGGCATGTTTACTGATCCAGAATGGAAATCAAATGGATAGTTGGAATCATTTCCTTTGATGTTGTTTACTGAACTTTTTTTTTTTAAATCAGACTAAGCAAGAAATGAAATCATTTGGTAAACTTGTTGAATCGAAATTAAGAGAAATTGAAACAATAACTTTACCAAATTAGCCTTGATTATAAAAACTTATTTAATAAAAATACTATATGTGTGTGTGTATAATTATGACTAACGAAAGTATAATTACAATATATTTCTTAATGAAATTAAAATTTTAACATACTGATACAAAAGTAAAGAAACACATTATTTATAATTATACTCATATTATTATTTGAAATATATTTTAAAAACTAAATAAACTTAAATCTAGAAGTCAAATATAACCAATAACAAATGATATTGAACCTGTTAGCTTCAAGGCAATTGGTTCTCCAAGTTTTTAATACATGCCTATTTGAGTTTTTTTAATTGCATAAAGGAAGTTTTGTCAAAATATCAATTAAGATAAATAATAAGAATTTAGGAGTAGAACGAGAATCAATAACATCCCTTGAGAGTAGAATCTATTTGGGTTACTTTTTGAAATAAGAATAATACTTCGGAAAGAATCTCCTTCTCATTCCTCAAGTAACCATAATACTGCTTCAATTTCACAAAACCAAAGGATTTCTGCTTTCTTCTTCATGGACAAGAAACTCAAAGCTTCTAACTAAAAAATTTACAAGAAGCTGGTTATGCCAGCTTGTCATTCTCATTTGTCTCATTCTCATTTGTCATTCTCAAACATGGAGTGATGAATTGGACAATATAAAACAAATTATCTATTTGTACATCATTTCTCTTACACTACCAATGAAAAGACCAAAAGAATAAGGAATGTTTCAACTGAATCTAGTCACGAGTATAGATCCTACCAAGAACAATCATTCATTTTGAACCACTTTCAATTTTATATGGAATAGAAAACCTCAGAATCATCCTATAATAATCAAATCTCTACAAAAAAGGCTTTTCTTTTCTGCAAGAAACTTAAAAAATAAGAGCTGCCTGATAACTGAATCTGTACATCATTTCTCTTACACGAACAATAGAGCAACCAAAAGAATGACAAATGTTTCAACTGAATCTGGCACAAATATATATCCTGCCAAGAAAAATCAACCATTTTGAAGCATTTCAAATTTTATATGGAATAGGGGAACCACCACCCTATAATAATCAAATATCTACGAAAAGGCTTTTCTTTTCTCCAAGAAACTTAAAAATAAGAGCTGCCTGAGATGTGAGAACACCCAAGAAGACACTCAACCGAAGACTCTAGAAAAGCTATGAGGCTCCTTAGTATTAATACTATCAAATACCAAAAGGGGATTCACGAACATTCAATTTCCTTATCATTTGAATTCCTCTAAAAATTAAACACCCATCAGTTATCTAAAAGCACACTTCTAGTTATGACATTATGATTATCATGTACACAAAAGCTATACAATATGGGGGATAATACAGCACAATCTTTTACCAAATCCCAAACCTTATGTTCTACTCCACTACAAAGTTTATGTTTTAGAATAGAAGAGAACCTATAAAAATCTTTGACAATCAAACCAAACAGACACCACTGACCTTGTTTTGTGTAAGCGTGGTATACATGTTTATGCAACATATACATGTTTAGAGATTCATACCTATGGACTTATTAGTCAGGTCTCTTCCCTGTCTTTGCTATAGAAAATATTGTTCCGAGCAGAGAACCTACCACTTTAATGACAGCATTTTCCATTTTCATTTTTCTTTATTGTCGTTTTGCCAGGCAAATAGTAATCATACTCTGTGTTTTAATTGTTTTCCTCAATAATGAATGAATTTTAAATTTCTACTGGAAAGGTCAAGCATGTTTCTTCAAATTGGAATAAATTATAAAATACATCTTTTAGCTTGTTTTTTTTAACAATCAAATAGATAGAATGTGGGAGGGGTCCCCCTGGCTTGATAGTTAAAAGAATTATTGATCTTGAGATAATCCTCGAGTCTTCAAGAAAAGAAATATTGATCTTGAGATCATCATGGAGTCTTTAACCAACAACATGTTCTACCAAGTTCTGTAGTTAAACAAAGAATGCTCAAGGAAAATAAAAGAATGACATGCTAGAGGAAAATGCACCTGCTGCAATGCATTATGACATGGATAACTTGTCTGCTGCAGTATGAAAGCAAGAAAAATTGGCCAATGAACAGAAAGAAAGCATAAATAATTAAGCATAACTTACAGTCTCTTTAGCAGCAGACATAGCAAGAAACCCAGCACCCATTTCAACCTCTTGTAACCCAACAACAACAATGCCCACATCAGAGGCCACAGACCCTAGCCAAGATAATAGTGAGTCATGAGATGCTCTTCCTTGTCCCACATTCCATGTACCAGTCAATATTTTGAAGTTTTCTATCCTTGTGTACAGAAATTCTTTGTTTGCCAACTCTGAACGCACTATACTATCAAGTGGTCCTGGTGACGTGATGTTCCATCCACGTATACCACCATGATTAGCCAAGGTGAAAATGTAACCAACTCCAGCAGTCATCTCTATGACAGGACTACTGTGAGCAACCCAACCTCCAAGGAGATTACCATTGAGGTCCAATTTCTGGACAGCACCACTTGCATAACCCACCCATACTTGTAAACCAAAGGTACAGAGGCATTGGACAGAAGAAGAATGGTAATGAAAATCTTGTATACGGTTGCCATTTCCATCCCACTTTACAAGCAAGCCATTTGAACACCCAGTCCATAGCATACCATCTATGGTCATCAAAAGTGCTTCAGTTCTTCGATTATCATCCCCAAAAGCCCCCTTTGCAGCAACCCGACGTACAGCATCTGCTGCACCTATGATAGCATTACGTGAGCGCTGAAGGAAACCAAAAGAACTTTGTGTTTTCTCTTTTTTGGGCCCAGAAACATATTCCACAGATATGTCCTGGACTGTTGATATGTCCATCCGATTTTCAATCTGTCCATCTGTATTGAACACTTTCAGTAAATCCCTTGTATGAGCATCCCTGTAACATAATAACTACCAGCATAACTTAAATCCATGACCTCAGGTATTCGTTCGGTAAGATAAAATTATACACAAAAAACTTGTGATGAAAACAAACCAGGGTGCAAATTTAATTCCGTATGGACCTATCATATTTAATCCTGACTGTACTTGATAAAACATAAAAGTGGTGTTATGTGCAAAAGCAAGGGAAGCCTATTTTTATATTGTGAAATTACTTATGCTTTGGGTTAGAACAAAATATTTGGGGGCTGCCTTCTAAAGTTTTTCAATTATTTTCATCTCATTTTGGTGGTTTTGAGAGTTCTACGATGGATAAGCTACTTTGGAGATATTCAAACTTGTCTTAACTTGGATAGTTTGGATGGAAATAAACTATAGAATATTTGAAGAAAGAGTTGTGGAAGTGAGCTAAATACGATTTCATTTCACATGTTACACTTTCGGTGTGCCATTGCAAGTGCTACCAATCAACTTATAACAAATCATCAATTATAAGCTTTTCTTCCCTCTTTTGGCAACTTTGCCCCAATGTTTATACCACTTCTATCCATGTGTATGCCAATCATCATAGCAAATGCAATGGCGCACCCAAACGGGACTAGTTATATACAATGTCATTTTGTGGTCATTTAATTCCTCTCTGTATTGGAGAGGGGTGCATAATTGCTTTTGTGTTGATAGCTTTTCGCTTGTATTGATCCTATAGCTAGCTCCTTTTAATCAGGTTTTCCATTACAAGTTGGACCACTGGAGTTGATGACTTTTTCTATTTTCAATTAAATTTTGTTTAAAAAAATTATATTTTATGAAGTCCAAAAGCCAGAATGCAAATCATCAAATTATGTAATAGAAAACACGCCATTTATCAAATTAATGCAACAACAAACGCTAAACTTTATGGTGCATTATTTCCTAAACTTTATAGATGATATAGTTAGAGTGTGTCTTCCATCTACCTATGCCAACAACTGCTTATGCCAACCTTTGTTTGGTGTCATCGCAATGTGCATTACTAAACCTCAACCGTTTGTTTCGTTATCCCAACTTGCAAAAATCCCTCATCTTTTTAGCGTGGTTTTGCATCATTGTTTAGCCTACACCATCACATTCTCTGCTGCTTTCTATGTATGAGAGATTTTTTTATCTTTCTATTACATATGGCCTACGACTTCAATCAAGGTTAATGTCTTTAACAAAATAACAAATCCATTATTTTAATTGGTTCAGTAACTATTTTATACTCTTAACAAGACTATTGTAAGCAACTTTGAATTCAACTTCAACCGTATCTATTTTGGTTTTTACTTGTTTCAATTTTATGCCAATTGTAATTGTTCAAGCTGAAAATAGTGGGAGAATTAAAATATTAGCATTATTATTATATTTCCTTATTAGTTTAAGAATCTTATTTAATGTCATATTAGGATTAAATTTCTATCTTATTATTCCTATAAATATAAATTTAATCAATTAGTATTATGAATTTCTGGTTCTCCTCTCCACCTATTTCAATTTTTAATAATTGTTTCCTCATAAACCTATTTTATATTTCTGTTGATATAGAATATGGTGAACCTATAAATATCTACTAAACTATTGTGTTTGCATCGTTTATACCACTATATTAAATTTTGTCACTTTCTACCATCGAACTAAAAAATATTTCCTTCATACCACTTTATCAATCTTTTGTTTATGCATGCCATTCACAATTAATAAAAAAAACCTAAAATTCTCTAAAACTCATTGTTCACTGTTCATTATCTTCCTCACCAAACCTTAAGCAAATAACCTTCCAATGGTAATTTTTGATAATAAACAACCATTATCAAGATCAAAACCTCTCTAAATACACATTTATATTCCTCTTCCTTAGCTCCACCATTTAAAAACCCCTCTAATAAATACCTGACTATTAAAAACTATTAGAAACCACAAGGGCCATACAAACCCGATCGATTTGAACCATAAAAGCCACTATGAACACATCCACTAACTCAATCAAACCCAAACCCATATTCGAAATCCACCAACTTGTTTTAAGGGACTAGTCGTCGTCTTTCCTTGGTGTTTTAAGTAATCTTACCGTTAGTAATTGCCTAATTGGTTGGGGATCTGAATTACATTCCAAGATTTAAACTTATTCCCAATCCTCGGGTTAGGATTTGATCATTAGTTCCCATTATGATGTCCTATTACGTGGACTTGTACACGTGCAATTAAATAGTTGCAACAATCTACATATGGACCAATGATAATCCTTGTGGTTTTTAGTAGTACGTAATATTCAGGTATTTATTAGAGGGTTTCTTTCAAAGGTGGAGTTGAGGAAAAGAAAAAAGGTGTGAGTTATTCATTATCATAATTATCAATGGATAATGATTTGATTAAGGTTTGGTAAGGAAAATGATAAACTCTAAATTTTAGAGATTTTTAGATTTTATTTTTATACAGAAAACTGATTGGTATGAATGAAACAATTTTTTGGTTCGATAATAGAACTGAGACGAATTTAGTTCGGTAATATAAATGAGATAAACACAATAGTTAGGTAGTATATTTGTAAATTCATCCTATAAAATATGTATTTAATGGTTAAAAAATAATAACACTAAGGTCATGTAGGAATATGAATGGTTCAAGATATTTTTATGTTTAATTTGACTCTTAATCTGAAATAGAATGTAAAGCATTCTAACATTATTAGGAATGCTTATTCCTTCCACATCCCTCATAATACTGGAATATTCTATTTTCCTTACATATTTGTATAATCATTTATTATTTTTCTAATTTAATCTCATTTACAAAAAAAAATTACTTTCTAATTTTACTTCATTTATAATTTTATAAATTTTATTTTAATATTTATAATTATTTTGATTCCACTCCTTAAACAAACATAATAATAGTAATATTATTTACATTTAATTCCATTCCTATTATTATTCTCATTTTCATTACTTTCTATTCTACAAACCAAACATAACCTAAGCGAATGTCTTGATCAATTGTGTTATAGAAAAGTTGGCTATTGTCACGGAAATGACTAACAGAAATTTCTATACCATATTGTTTTTACTTGTTTGTCTGCGGAAAAATCAACTTTAACTCCCAAAGTCCAATCTACCAATGCAGCATCAGCAACTCTTTCACTAAAAAAAACGCAAAAACAAAAAAGGAAATGCAGTAGGGTTCTGAACATATACCATAAAGCAAATGACCAATAGCTAGCACTCCAAACTTTGGCTCTAATCTTATCAGATAGCAAAAACTTAAGATCCGAAGTTAGTACATTACTGAAACCATTAGCAGCAACCTGTCCCCTTGGATCAATGAAGGACCTCTCCACTAGTAATGCAGCCATATGCCTTTCTTCACTGGTTAAAGAAAGAGCTTTTCCAACAGTTTCCCAAGGCCATATTTTAATTACACCAGCTTCTGAACCCGACCAAATATCCCCTAGTATCAATTCAAAACTTAGTTAAAAAAAAATTCAAAATCAAATTTTGAGAAAAAGAACAGACCAAACAATAAACAAAACCATGTTATTATAACGAGTTTCCTTTCACCTTTCCTTTTATTTTTCACACTAACCAAACAACTACGTCCAAACCACCAAAGAAACAGAATGATCATACATTAAAGAAATTATAATAATTAAGAAATGAATCATCTATTGTATATATTTTCTCAACAGACCAGTATTACCATTACAGATTTTGAGTCACCCTTCTATTTTTTTTCATTTAACCAAATGTTTACACCAACGAAAATATCATAACAAACAAAATTGCAAAATTTAGTCCCTTATTGTTTACCATAAGATGTAATGACAAGAGAAAGCACAGGGCCTCTATGAGCCTGCCACGACAAATCATCCTTGAACTGAGACCTACTATCATAACCATCACTACTTTGAATTTGATCCATTTTCCAACACTTTATTTTACCATCCTTATGACCACTCCAAACCACCCGTATAGCCTCATCCACCACCAAGCACAGAACCGGATGCGTGTGAACAGACTCACAGAACGGAAGCGTGTCCTCATAAGCATCAGCTGCAGAAGCAGCATAAAGATTGCTCAAGTCCCAACAGCGAAGACCACACTCAGAACCCCCCCAGAGCTGTTGCTTCTGTAGAGAGTGAGTAGTAGCTGAAATGGTGCGAAGAAAGGACCCAACTTGGGTCTCCATCAATGGGTGTGGCCTGAAATTCAGACTTGGCGGCCGGTTTGGGTGCACAGAAGCTCGAACCGGCAACCTAAATATGCCGGAATCACCACCTTCGGCCAAAAACTCCGGAAGAACAGAATTCGAATTCGAATTCGAATTTGAATTAGGATTGATAGAGAGCTTTCGGTCAAGAAATTGAAGCATATAGTTGAGTCGCTTAGAGGTGGACTCCATATTGACAGCGGAGTTTCCGCGAACGGCGTCGTTTGCATGTTGATCATCTTCATCTTCGGAGGAGTCGAAAGAGAAGCGATCGAAGAATCTAGAAGATTGAGGAGGTGTATAGTAAGTACTGTAATTACTGTTGTTGTCGTTGAGAGAGAAGAAGACGTCGTTGTTTTCGTCGGAGTGTGGTGACGGATCCATTGAATTGAATTGCAGAAGAAAATTTTTATTGAATGATGCTCGACTTCGAAGTCAAATAGTGTTCTTTTAGGCACACTCCAAGATACAGATGGCGAGAAAATTGGCACTAACAATCGACAACAATTGGAATAAATGGAAAATTAAAAATTAAAAAAAAAAAAAGATGATAAGGGCTGGTTTGGTCATTGATCGATGAATGGTGGGTACGTGGGGTCACGTTCACATTTTTGATATTAAAATTAGAGGAAGAATATATTTCCTATATGTTATAAATAGAATATAATATTATTAATAAATATAATTATATTTAATAAAATTATCATGTAATTATAATATAATTATGATATAATATAAAAATGTTATAAAATTAAGTATTCATATCTTAAATTATTATTGTTATAATAACACAATAATTTATTAATCACTTTATTCAATAATAATATCATAAATTATAATTATTAATAAAAATTAAATAAGAAATTTTGGTATTTTTGTTGTATTAATAATAAAAATAATTTTATTAATATTATTATTTTATTTAAAAATACATCTTTTATTTATTTTAAATAGATTTATTTAATTAAATATTAATAATGAGCATTCTATGCATGTTTAATGCACTTTATTAGATATAATAAGTATAATTTTATTTAATTATATTATAATTATTTTGTATAATATTTTGTAACAACATGTATCATATAAATAGATAAAATTGATAATAAATATTTTAATAAGTAATTTATATTTAAAATAATATTTAATTTATTTTATATAGTTTTGTTACTTATCAAAATAATTTTATCATAAAAATACATTTAAATTAATGTATAATTTTATTTCTATATTTTACCTATATTTCAAAAATAAAAAATTATTTTAAATTGATATAAAAGAAAAATTTAAGACACATAATTTTATAATTGAAATTTTAGATAGGATAAATAAAGTAAACAATATGGTTTGGACTTACTCGCTATTAGTTTTAAACTTCTATATGATCGTGTAATTTTTATTCTATACAATATAATCTCATTTTCAAATTATACATATAATTATATAAAAATTACTTTGAATGTATGTTTATTGCAAGGAATATGATATGTGATTTATAATTTTTTGTCTAACTTTTAACCATTTTGACTTATAAAGTGCATATATATATAGATAAAAAAATTATATGATAACTTAAATTTTAATAAAAGTATAATTAGTATTAAAATTATATAGTGATATGCCATTAGTAACTTATTTTAGTAAAGAATACACCAAAGGTCTTCAAAAAAATATTTAAAAAAGTGAAATGTAATGTACGAGAGAAATACAAATGATAAAATAATAATTTTACCATTTTTTTTAAAAAATAAAATATATTAATTACTATTTTATATTGATTAAACTTAGTTAAATTTGTCGTGATCATTTTGGACTAAATTGTATATTTTTTAAAAAGAAAAATATTTCTAATATATCTTAATAAATATAGTATTTTTGTGTAAAATACTATATACCCAACCCCCAAAATATATAACTAATTTTGGAATAAAATATTTATTATTTTAGAGATGCAAAAGCATTATATCTTTTAGATTTACATTAGAAGCAATGATCTTTAAAAATAGCTACAATTTTATTCAAAATAACCATGAGAAGAAAATGTTGACTATTAAGGAAAGGGATATTTGTGTCATTTTTAGTTTTGTCGCATTTCCTACTCATCTTACCGCCAAAAATAATTATATCTATATTACTTCACCCACCACTCTTTTTCCTTCATATTTTTCCCATTTTCACTCATAACCACTCATATTTACATTTTTTGTTAAAATTGATTTTTGTTCTATTTGAGAGTAAAATAAATAAACATGTTTATACATATTTTCTGAATAGTTTAGCACATTTTATATTTATATATTTTTACAAAATTTCTATGAAATTAATTAGTAATTTTGTGAATATTAAACTTGTAATATAATTTTTTTGAAATTATATTCAAAATTCTAACAAAGTAAATTAATCGATGAACATTGTACATTTAAACTCTATACAACAAAAGAATTTTTAAGTAAAATTATATAAAATAATATTTGTAAAACTTATTATAACAAGAATATTACATAATAGTATTAAAAGATGTTTAATTTCTTAGAATTAACACATTGAATAGTTTCATTGGTTAAGGTTTATGTTAAATGGCATCAAACTTAACGATATTTAATGCGAAAGTTTTAGGTTAAATATATTTTTTGTAATAGAGATACATGAGTTGAACATTTAATAAACATTATTTATGTTGTTGAAATGTTATATATTTTATTTCATATTTTAATTGATTAAACAAGATCGGTATAAAAATGAAAAAATTCTAATAAGGACAATTTAAGAAAGAAAGTAGACATGTAAATAGTTTTGGTTATAGTTTTTTAATGATAAATTTACCATTATGTCCTTTCCAATTCCTCTTAAATTTATCATTTATTATTTTTTAATGAAACCAGTAAAATATGTTATCAGTACATCCTATTTAAAGTAAGATACTAATAATATTCTCATGTATAATTTTAGTATTAATTTATACATTTTTGAAAAATTATGATAGTTGATAAAACTTTTACCCTTATTATTTATTATTTATGTACTTTAATTCAGGGTGGATGACATAATTTGTTTAATCATGTCAAAAAGAGTATATTAATTCACATGTTTTTTTAACAAGTTAATCCTTTGCTTTTTTAAAACTTACATCACAAAGATAAATTATCAATTATTTTTATTTTTTTTTATTTTTTTTCATATTGTTTCAACTTTTATGAAGATATTAATTTTATAAATTGTATTTAGAAATAGATAATAATAACTATAAAATTAAAATTAAAATTTAATTATTTGTCTTTGATGCTATCACTTCTTCTTAAAATTTGATGATGTATTTTTATAAAAAAAAATTGAGAAAGTAAGTTTTATATACAAAGAAAAATGACATTTTGCTAAATTTTGAGAACAATAAAAATTTATAATTTCACTTTTAAAAATAAGGGTGTTTTAGTTTTAAAAGAAAAAAAAGAGAAATTTAGAAAGTTTAGGATACAAGAATTCCCAACATTATTGTTGGGTGTTTTTATATAATATAAAAGCTTTAGCATATAAAATTATAATATTCACTATATGTAATTTAGTGGGATAAACTTGTCCAAATTAAAATTTAGATGTATAGTTTGTTTGATTATGATTTTAAAACAACATTTAACAAAGTATTTAAGTGCCAAATACAAAACAAAAATGACGTTTTGGTTAATTTTGAAAGGAAAAAACTTACACCATTTTTATTTTACTTATAGAAATAAGGATATTTCAATTTTAGAAAAAAAAAAACAAAAAAGGGGCAATTTAGGAAGTTTTAGGTAGAAGAATAACCAACACTATTGTACTTGTTTAGTTCTTTTTCCTTTAAAAACAAAAAATAGCATGTAAACCTAACATTTTTCGTTAAATTTAACTATTTGAGCCATGTCCTTGTCGGCAATTTCTATATTATTTTGAAAAGTTATAGGTATATTTTTGTCTATAGTCTTTTAAGTTTTATAGTTCACACTAGGGGTGTTTATAAACCGGATCAGATCGGACCAAACCGTAAAACTGGACCAGATCAGACCAAATCGAACGGTTTTACTAATCAAACGGTCCGATCAGGTTTGTACTAATTTTAAACCGTTCGAACCGGACCGGGTCGGTTTAATAATATATTAAAAATTTCACATTATTCTTCATTAAATTATAAAAAATCAGACCAAACCGGACTAAACCATTTTATAAATCAAACGGTCTGGTCCGGTTTTTATTTCTTAAAACTGTTTCAAACGGTCCGGTCCGATCCGATCCAAGTAATATGAACGGTCCAGTTTGATTAAATTTTTTATAGGAAAAACCGGACCGGACCATGGACACCCCTAATTCACATCGTACATGATATTTCAAAACAAGATAAAATAAATACGAGTCAAAAAGTGAGATATAAGTAATCACGGCTTGCTTGAAATAGCCAAAATACCTTTCAATTTACCGAGCATTTGCTATTCACATGATACTTTACCAAAATAATTGATTAAAAAGATACATTAATCAATAACAAGGTTTGAAATATTAATATAGTTAAAAACATTAAGATATATTTTTTATAAAATATCGAAGATATTATCGTTGTAGATGAAAACTTTAAAAAATATCACGAAAATTATAAAAATTCTAATAAAATATGATTTTTTTTTATAAAATTTTATAAAACATTAAAATAATCAATTACTTATACTTTAAATTAATTTTTTTATTAATACATGTATCTATAAATATTTAGAATATACTAATTAATAAGTTAACCAATTAAATAAAATATTTTATAATAAAATATATTTTTTTTTCATTAAATATTCTAGAATAAGTAGTTAAAATGTTTGAAATAATTAAATAGACTATCTAGTTGAATTAACTATTATAAATAAATAAATCTCAACAGTATTAAAATAAATTTCATGAATTATTTGTTTTTAAAAGTAATCATAGTTAGGGTGACATAATGAGTTTTACCTTTTAATGTAATCAACATGTTATAATATTAATATAAAATAAAACATGCATGCTGATTTTGTACTTGAGAATTGGATTGGATCATATTGTTTTATTCGTTGTTTACTAAAGAGAGTAATATATGATATAATTTTTACTTTTTTTTATCTATTCATTTCATATGTATAGTAAACATACTACAAATAAACTCAAAAATATTCTCTTATGCAAAAGTAGTAAAGAAATTGAAATGAAATGATTACTCAAAAAGAAGAATAAGAAATAAAATAAACAAAAAATAGATATTTTTGATATTTTGTTTAACATTTTAATACCATTTTAATGACATTTTAGCAACAATATCCATAATATCCATGACATTTTAACAAACAAAAAAATTAAATGACATTTAAGTGAAAAAAATATTTAAGCAATATTTTGACGATATTATCAACAATTTCACGACAATTTGACCAAAAGATATGGATATCATGTTTTAATGTCGAAATATATATAAAAAAGACATTATGGTGACAATGTCAACGATATCGTTGACATTTTCATCCTTGATCAGAAGGATGTGGATCACTTTTTCATCAATTATATCTATTAAAGTATTTTGTGATTAGCATGTTTTTCTTTTTGGTAAATGGAAGGAAATTCTTGTTAAAAGAGTATAAATAAATTATTAGAATCACCTCCTATAAGTTTGAGTTGTTAGGAGAATTTATATTTGACACTTCTTTATATTATCAGAGTAGCATGGTCCTTAGATCAAATCCCTATGACAACCCTCAATATTAATTACAATTTTCAAGTTTGATGAGCCTTGCAAAAAGACAAGGAAACTCACTCTTCAGCAAAGTTTAAGTAATGGACCTTTATAAAGACAAAGTAGTCCACACTTGAAGGAAAATGTCAAAGAGTACAAATAAATTGTTAGACCCACTTCCCAAAAGCTGGAGCTTTTGGTAGAATCAATGTCTAATACTTCTTTATCTCTAATTGTTTTAAGCATTTGTTGGGAAAAATAACAAATAAAATAAAAAAGTTACATAAAACATTACTAAAGTTATAGTTTTTACTTTTTTTTCTCTTGTGTAATAAAAATGTACTAACGAAATATATAATGTGTTCCACTATATATTGAGTAATAAATTAAAATACAAAACAATCTTACAAAAATGTGGCTTAACACTCTCTTGAATTTTTACCTCAAGATGATATCTTTTTCATATACAATGAGGATTTCTTTCTCTTTTAAAATCTTAAGCTTAGCTTTTCTTTTCAATATTGATTATCTTATCAATGTTATTTCTTTTAAGAATGCTTATAAAAGGTGATTATTTCATCTTTTATAATATAACATTTACTATTATTGTAAACGTAGAGATGTGAGAGCAAAACTCTCATAGTTTTTCTCTTTTATTAAACTATATATTTCTCTTCTCATACGCTTTTCATTTATGCTTCTTGTTTTCTGAAATTTTATTTTTCCTTCATTTCCTCTTCAAATGGAGGGAATTATTTTCAATATCTCCCTTCTAACTTATGTGGAAGGCTTCATGATGAGTGCTCAAAAAGCACTAAAATAACCATGATTTTATGTACCTTAATTGATTAAAAATACATATATTTATATGTTTTATCATATATTTATATAAATTTGTCTTTTTCGGAATCACGGGTATTTTTATTGTTTTTCAGGTATTTTGGCTTAAAAACGCAATGTAAAGACTCAAAGAGGAATATTTGAAGCAATACATCACAAATATATCAATAAATAAGTGAGAAAAGGTCAACAAACATGGAAAAATCGGACGAAATGGGTCGAAAAGGTCAAAAATGTCAAAAAGACGGAAATCGCGCGCCGCAGCCCAGCCGTGCGCGCAGCCCAGCGCCCAGCCGCGCGCGCCCCAGCGCGCCCCAGCGCCCCACTCCGCGCGCGCTGGCACTGTTCACGCGCGCCGAGCTGCGCGCAGCGACAGTCCCAGCGCGCGCGCGCAGCGCCCCAGCAGCCCCCCTCCGCGCGCCCAACGCGTTTTCGCCCCATTTTTCACGTGCAGCCGCCCCTGTGACGTCATGCTGACGTCATTGATGACATCAGCAATTCCAATACGCGTTTTTACATTTTTTAATATTTTTTTAACATTTTTTTACTCATTTTTTCTCTCCATCCTCACCTATAAATACCCCCCTTCCATTCACTTCAAATCACACCTTCAAAACTCACTTCTCTCTCCTTTCTTTCTCTCATTTCTTAGTTTTTAGTTTCTCTTAGTTTCTTTCTAAGTTTCTAAGCTTTTCTTAGTTTTTCTCTTAGTTTTTAGTTCAATTCTCTTAGGTTTAGTGTTCTTCTCTTTTTGAGAGGAACTTGTAATGTTTTTGTAATAATTTAGATTTTTGATTCAATATATGGAAGTGCAAATTCCGCTCGGAGGTTTTCTAGCAACGGGAATAGCGTCGAAGTTCTGTAAGGATTTTATTTTCTTTACAGTTATTTTTATGCTTTATTCTTACATGTTATATTCAACTTGTCTGTGGTTAAATTTAACTATGCTAGCTGTTTAGTAAAAATGATGTAATAACGACGTTGTTATGCTTGCGAAATATTAAATAGGTAAAAATCTTTAAAATGAATTGATTTTGTTTTTATTCAAGATTTTATATTAAGAATGTTAGAGAGAAATATATTATTTTTCATTACAAACTTAAACCCGAAAATTAGATTTTAAGGTTTAGTTATCCGGTCTAATTTAGAGTAGTGCTCTTTTATTTGTTGGTACAATCGCCCGGTAATTAGAGTGAAACTCTATTTCAAAAGTTTTTATAAGAATTATTATGTGAAAATGTATTGACAACATGTTTTCAATAGTGGTTTTAAAACTTGAAAGTTAGTACTCGGATAATTAAATTCTTAAGTTTAATTTGGACACCTTGAATAATGTTTAAATTGTCTAACCCCACCAAAGGTGGCATTTAAATGGTTCATTTTCAATCTCTTAGAAAAAGGAATTAATTTAATTAAGCATATTAGTTATCAACCCCACCCATAGGTGTTAATTGATTTGTTTAGTTAACAAAGAATATCTAACCCCACCAAAGAATATCTAACCCCACCAAAGGTGGTATTTATATAAAAAAGAGAGAATCAATAAAATATCAATTTATATCTTTAATAACCTAGTTAATATGAGCAAGCATAATTAATTTAGTTATTATATCCATAAATACTCCGCTAATATAAATGATAAAAATTTGCATGAATATTTATTGAATCCGTATATATGTTTATTTTTAGATAATTATTTATTGAATTTGTATCTATGTTTATTTTTATGTTATTAGACTATATTTAATTAATCTGTATATATGTTTATTTTATGTTATTAGATTAGGAACACAAAAACCAAACTATCGTGACAGGATGTTTAGGATTTAATTTCGTTTTTAAAAGTTTGAATAATAAATTAAAAACCACATACATTCCTTCCTTAGATCGACCTTGGGAGTATACTTATCATTTTCTTCGAAATGATTCGTGCACTTGCGAGAGTTTTATAAATATTAAAACCAAAGTATTTGCGGGAATCGGCGATGCCGGTTTTCGTTCATCAAGTTTTTGGCGCCGTTGCCGGGGAGGGAATAGCGTTTTTAAATTATTTATCAAAATTTTAAAAACATTTTTGTGCTGTAAATAATTGTGATATTTTAATAATAATCAAATTTCAAAATTCATAATAAATAAATAAAAAAATAAAAAATAAAATAAAAATAATTTTTTTTAATTGTAAAATAATTTAGAAATTTGAAATTTGAAGTAAAAAATTTTACCGTTCATGAATAGTAAAAAAAAAAAAAAAAAAACATTACTTGAATTTATACCTAATTAACTAAATAACATGAAAAGTAAAAATCTAAGGGAGTTCTGTCTAGGAGACTAGTTCTTGGAAGCCTTTGTGCCACTAGTCTTTCCTAGGAACGTTGCTCTGGCTAGGAGAATGGTATTTAAGGTGCCGTTTGCACCACCATTCTTTCCTGGGAGCACTCTTGGTTAATACTAATTATGTTACAAAAAAAAAAAAAATAAATAAATAAATAAAAAAAAATTTTCTTTTTTTTTAGGGTTTAACTAGTTTTGTTTAGTGTTTTGTATAAAATAACATGTAAATTTTATCTAAATTTTTTTATTTTGTTGACAGGAGTTTTAAATTTACGTTTACAATAGTCTATGCGTGGTAGGAGATCCTTAGGAAACCCCCTTACACCATATGTAAATAAATTTCATAAATTTAAACAAGTGTCAACAAAACTGGATTCTACCCATCAACCTGTTTTTGAGCCAAACATAGAACCAAGTCTTAATCCTTTACTAGAACCAAAAGAAATGGAGGAAAACCAACATATTAGGGAAACCACAATGAAAGAGTTTGCAAGACCGGTAATAGGCACGGCAACTGCCGCTATCCAGTTGGGGGAGGCTGCTCGGAATTACGACCTTAAAAATATTCATTTTTCTATGCTTCCTTCCTTTTATGGGTTACCTAATGAAGATTCTCTTTCCTTTATGAGAGATTTCTATGCTACGGTCCAAACATTCCCCCTCGGTATTCTAAACGAGGATCAACTTAGGATGAGATGTTTTCCCTACACTCTAAAGGATAAGGCCAAAGCTTGGTTGATGTCACTTCCCCCAGGTTCTCTGATGACATGGGGTAACATTTACAATAAATTCATGGGAAAATTCTATTCCCATCAAAAAACATCAGAGTTGAGAGGAAAGATTGCTACTTTCTCTCAGATGGATGGAGAACCATTCCATGAAGCTTGGGATAGGTTCAAGATGTTTCTCACTCAGTGTCCCCATCATAGCTTTCCCCTGCAGTTGCAGAACCAATTCTTTTACGATGGACTTACACAACAATGTCAGTTCATTGTCGACAACGCTGTAGGAGGAGCAATAGGAGAAAAAACTGCCTCAGAGACGTATAACCTCTTTGAGATGTTGGGTGCTAATTCCCAACAGAAAAGCTCCCGAGTGAGAAAAGCTGGAGTTCATGAAATCGACTCCAGTAATGAAGTTCAACAACAACTTGTTCAACTGACTAAGCAAGTTGCCCTTCTCGCTACACAAACCAACACCAATAATGATCAATATGGTTTGTATAGCAACATGGGACATGGTACTGAAGCCTGTCCATATCAAGGAGAAACAACTGGACCTGAACAGGTCAATGTGTTGGGAGCATATCAACAGAGACCAAGGTTTGATCCCAACTCAAATACCTATAATCCTGGGTGGAGAAGTCATCCAAATTTCTCTCGGAGGCAAAACAACCCTCCTTTCACTCAAGGCTCAAACCAGGCAGGTCAGCAATTCCACCCACCTATTCCAAGAAGCATTCCCAATAAACCAACCTTGGAGGACAACTTGAATTCTTTTATTCAAGTCTGTAGGGATAATCAATCTAAAACCAATCAACGGTTGGACTCTGTGGAAGCTTCTATCAAAAAGGTGGAAGTTCAAGTTGAACAGTTAGTTGAACATTTGCAAAAAGGCAAAGACTAATTCAATGAAGAGGAGACATTGAGTTTTTCATTCTGCAATCTCCAAGCAACGTCTTACTAGAAGACGATAAATTTTAGTCCTGTATGGGAGGTCACCCATTATTGTATTTTCCTTTGTTTTAGTTTGCGTGTAATAAAAATTCAGATGAAATAAAATTCGTTTGTTTCAAAAATTCTGTCCATTCGCTTAAATTTAAAAAAAAAAAAAAATATTAGGTTCCTTGCACTTTTTGCTTTTACGTTTTATCAAGTTATAAATATTTCTTAGAGATATCTACTAAAAGCAAAATGTTGATACACAATAGGAGGAGGATCATTTTCAACTACAAACAACCATGGGAGATGCTGAAGATAGGCGGAAAAAGATGAAAGAATATACAATGCCAATCATTGGCAATGTAACTTCCGGTATCCAATTACAAGAGGCTGCAAGGAATTATGAATTGAAAAAGATTCATTATTCTTTGTTGCCTTCCTTTTACGGTATCCCTAATGAAGACCCTTTGCATTTCATTCGAGAATTCTATGCTATTGTCCAAACCTTTCCACTACATGCAATTAATGAAGATCAACTTAGGATGAGGTGTTTTCCTTACACTCTCAAAGATAAAGCTTGGTCATGGTTCATTACTCTACAGTCAGGTTCTCTTAAAACTTGGGAGACAGCCTATGAAATTTTTATGGGTAGGTTCTATTCCCATCAAAAGACTGTTGATCTAAGAACAAAGATAGCAACATTTTCTCAAATGAATGAAGAGCCCTTTCATGAAGCTTGGGAACGATTCAAACTTCTTTTCATTCAATGTCAAAATCATAGCTTTCCCTTACAGCTACAAAACCAATTCTTTTATGATGGATTGACACTACAGAGTCAATACATGGTTGATAATGCTGCTGGAGGTGCTGTAGGAGAAAAGACCGCAGAGGAAACCTATAATCTTTATGAGCTGTTGGGTTCTAATTCCCAACAAAGAGGTGGTAGAAGGAAAGCAAAGGTCAATGAAGTCGGCTCTGATAATGAGATAACCTTGCAACTTGCTGAATTGACTAAACAAGTGAAATTCCTCACTTCCCACCAAATTTCAAATCAAGAGGTATGTGAAGTGTGTTGTTCAATTGGGCATGGTACTCATAATTGTTCAAATACTTGTGATTCTAGTGTCGATGCCATAGAGGAAGTTCAATCTTTTCAAAGATATCATCCAAACACCTATAATCACCCAGCCTACACCCAATATCCAACACTAAGGTCAGATAACAACCACCCTTACCCACCAAGCCAATCTTTTAAGCCAACCTTAGAAGATAGCTTGAATGCTTTTATTCAAGTTAGTCGTGACAACCAATTGATGACTAATCAAAGGTTGAACACCATGGAGGCTTCGGTTAAAAGGATTGAATCTAAAGTTGGGCAACTGGCTGAACAAATGCAAAAGAAAGAACCAGGAAAGTTGCCCACTCAACCAGAACAAGCAAAGGATGTTAGAACCCTTCGAAGTGGTAAGGTAGTCAATACTAGTTTACCTGAAATCTCTAACAATCTACCTTGTAGTTCAGGTAACAAAGAAGGCGATACTCTAATCTCGCAAAAAGGAGAAACAAGTGTTAAACTTAACAAGCCTTCTGAAAAACTCATTGGGGGGTCATCTGACACCCCCAAAATTCAAAAGACAACAGAACCACACCAGATACAAGTACCTTTTCCCCACCGGTTAAAAGAGTCCAAACAAGATAAGCAATTCAATGATCTTTTTAATATGCTCTCTAAAGTGAATATCAATTTACCATTGTTAGAAGTGATCATGAATGTGCCCTCATATGCCAAGTTTTTCAAAGAGTTGAACACTAAGAAAAGGAGGTATGAACTGAATGAACGAGTAGTAGTATCAGAAATTTCTAGCGCTGTACTTCAGCACAAACTACCCCCTAAGTTGAAAGACCCTGGAAGTTTTATTATAAACATAACTGTGGGGGATAGGAAGGTTGCTAAAGCAATGCTTGATTTAGGTGCTAGTATAAATTTGATGCCCTACTCTATATTCTTACAACTCAATCTAGGGGATTTAAAACCCACAACTATGTCCCTTCAACTTGCAGATAGATCTCTTAAATATCCAGAGGGAATAGTTGAGGATGTTTTGGTACAGGTAGACAAACTGATAATACCTGTTGACTTTGTGGTTCTGGATATGCAAGAAAATCCAGCATTGGACAGAGAGCACACAATATTGCTTGGTAGACCATTTATGGCAACTACTAAAACTATTATTGATGTCCAAGATGGAAATTTGACAATGACAGTCTTAGGAGAGACTGTTCATTTTAAAGTTTTTGATTCTTCACCTTTCCCTTCTATTTCTGCCATCGATGAAATATTCGATGTTGATCCTTTGGATAATCTTGTCCAAAACACCTTTTTCCGAACCAGAATAGAAGACAAGCTTGAAACCGTTCTTACACTTGAAAAGGTTGAAGAAGATTTAGATGAGGAAATAAAGGGGTACCTTGAACAACTAGACAATAATGAAGTGATGACAAAATCTAGTACACTTTTAAATCTACCCAGTTCTTCATCTATTAAAGAGGCCAATCCACCTGAACTTGAACTCAAAGACTTACCTGAGCACTTAAAATATGTGTTTTTGGGAGAAGGGGAAACTTATCCAGTGATAATTTCTTCAACCTTGACCAAACCACAAGAAAAGGAACTCATCAAAGTGCTTAAACAGTTTAAGAAATCTATAGGTTGGAGTATAGGGGATATAAGAGGCATTAGTCCAACAATGTGTATGCACAAGATCAACTTGGAGGACGGTGCTAAACCTGTACGAGAGGCCCAAAGAAGACTAAACCCAAACATGCAAGAGGTAGTTAAGAAGGAAATTCTTAAATTATTAGAAGAAGGGATTATCTACCCTATTGCAGATAGTAAGTGGGTTAGTCCAGTGCATGTGGTACCAAAGAAATCTGGGATAACAGTTGTTAAGAATGACAAAAGTGAATTAGTGCCCACTAGAATAATCACTGGATGGAGAATGTGTATAGATTTTAGGAAACTAAATTTATATACGAAAAAGGATCACTTTCCTCTTCCATTCATTGATCAAATGTTGGAAAGATTAGCTGGGCACGAATTTTACTGTTTTTTGGATGGACTGTCTGGATATTATCAAGTACCCATAGCACCAGAAGATCAGGAAAAGACCACATTTACATGTCCTTTTGGGACATTTGCTTTTCGCAGAATGCCATTTGGGTTATGCAATGCCCCTGCCATGTTCCAAAGATGCATGATATCTATTTTCTCGGACATGGTGGAAAAATTCATTGAGATTTTCATGGACGATTTCTCTGTCTTTGGGAACTCATTTGATGATTGCTTACATAAATTGACTTTGGTTTTAGAAAGATGCATTGAATGCAATCTAACCCTTAGTTGGGAGAAAAGTCATTTTATGGTTCAACAAGGGATAGTTTTAGGACATATAATTTCAAACAAGGGTATTGAAGTTGATAAGGCAAAAGTTGAATTGATATCCAAACTACCTCCCCCTACATCTGTGAAGGGGATAAGAAGCTTCTTGGGACATGCAGGATTCTACAGACGATTTATTAAAGATTTCTCTAAAATAAGTCGTCCATTATGTAACTTGCTATCCAAAGATGCTGATTTTGATTTCAACAATGACTGCCTTACTTCCTTTAATACCTTGAAAGATAAACTCACATCTACCCCTGTTATAATGGCACCAAACTGGTCTTTACCCTTTGAAATAATGTGTGACGCTTCTGATTATGCAATAGGAGCAGTCCTGGGACAAAGAGTGGAAAAGCGTTTACATGTCATCTACTATGCTAGCAAAACACTCAATGATGCCCAGATGAATTACACCACCACTGAAAAGGAATTCTTGGCTATAGTATTCTCTTTAGACAAATTTCGGTCTTATTTAGTAGGATCTAAAGTGATTGTGCATTCTGATCATGCTGCTTTAAGATACCTATTAAGTAAACCAAATGCCAAGCCAAGGTTAATCAGGTGGGTCTTACTCTTACAAGAATTTGACCTAGAAATCAAGGATAAGAAAGGCAGTGAAAACTTAGTAGCTGACCATTTGTCTAGGTTGATTTCTGACTTTAATTCTCTTAAAGATGAGAGTAATGACGATATAGTTGAAACCTTTCCTGATGAACAGTTATTTTTCATAGGTCCGAACCCATGGTACGCTGATATTGTAAACTATCTTGCCACTGGTGTTTTGCGACCTAACACTTCATATCAGGAAAAGAAAAGGTTTTTTAAAACTATTAAGGACTATTTCTGGGATGACCCTTATTTATACAAGATTGGTCAAGATCAAGTCATCCGGAGATGTGTATCTGAAGAAGAACATAAGAGCATTCTGACTTTTTGTCATGAACTTCATTGTGGGGGTCATTTTGGAGGAGAAAAGACAGCCCGTAAGATATTACAGTCTGGATTCTTTTGGCCCACTCTTTTTAAAGATGCTCATATGTTTTGTGCACAATGTGATAGATGTCAAAGAACAGGAAACATAAGCAAAAGAGATGAAATGCCTTTGACATCTAATTTAGTTGTTGAACTCTTTGACGTGTGGGGGATTGACTTTATGGGTCCTTTTCCCCCATCTAATGGTTTTCAATACATTTTGGTTGCTGTGGATTATGTGTCCAAGTGGGTAGAAGCTATCCCCACCAAAACCAATGATGCTAATGTTGTTGTGAAATTCTTGAAAGATTTCATATTCAGTAGGTTCGGAACGCCTAGAGCTATAATAAGTGATGGAGGTAGCCATTTTTGTAACAAACTCTTTGATGGAGTACTAAACAAGTACAACATCACACATAAGGTAGCTACTCCATATCATCCTCAAACTTCCGGATTAGTGGAAGTAAGTAATAGGCAAATCAAGGGAATACTGGAACGCACTGTGCGTCCTTCAAGGAAGGATTGGGCATTTAAGTTAAATGATGCCTTATGGGCATACCGCACCGCTTACAAAACACCTATTGGGATGAGCCCTTATCGGTTAATCTTTGGGAAAGCGTGCCACCTTCCAGTTGAACTTGAACACAAGGCTTATTGGGCAATTAAAGAGCTAAACATGGATTTAGATAAAGCAGGTGAAAAACGAGTACTCCAGCTTCATGAGTTGGAAGAAATTAGGAATGAAGCCTATGAGAATGCCAAATTATACAAGGAGCGTACTAAGCGCTATCATGACAAGAGGCTAGTTCCTAAGACTCTTCACCCTGGAATGAAAGTTCTTTTATTTAACTCTCGTTTGAGATTGTTTCCAGGAAAGCTAAGATCAAGATGGGATGGACCATTCAAAATAGTTCAGGTATCTGAACATGGAGTAGTAGAACTATTGGACTCCAAGACACAAAAAACGTTCAAAGTTAATGGCCATCGTGTCAAGCCTTATGTGGAAGAACCAAACAACATTGCTGAAATGGATTGCATTTGGCTGAGTAACCCTTAGCACCAAAAAGATACGTCTTGCTAAGACGTTAAACTAAGCGCTGGATGGGAGGCAACCCATCATGTTAGGTAATTTTTTTGTTATTTGTTTTATTTACTTAATTTTATTGTTTATTTTAGTTTACTTGTATGTGAATAATTTTTAAAATTGTTAAAACTAAAATATTTGTTGAGATGTTAGAAGTTCACAGCGATCTGTCTGTATACACTTTAATGATGAATATGATGGATGCACCTGCATTTCTTCATTACTACTTACACATTCTCAAGAAATAGGTAATCTTTCTCCTCTTTTCTCTTTATCTTTAATTTGCAGTTGTTACATTGAGGACAATGTAAGTTCTAGGTTGGGGGTGGTGAAAAGTTACCATGCTATATATAAAAAAAAATTATCACAAAAATGTATCATATCTTTAAATCAAATTTAAGTAAATAGTTAAAGTCTTTGGTACTGTTAGATTAATTTTTGAAAACATATCATGAAATATTTTGTAATTATTTTTGATAATTAGTTAGTTTTTGTCATAACTAGTATTTCTTGATAAAATGTGGAAATTATATTAAACCCAAAATCGGTGTTTATGAATTTTTTTTAGTGGAGACTACCCTTGTGAGATATAATTTGAGCCTAATTTCTTTTATTCAGAGTGAAATATATATTTTTTCTACTCCAAACACATTTCTTATTTATTCAAAAAGTTTAGATGATCTCTATAGGTATTAGCATTGAATGTATGAATTTTTTCTCATCTTAATAGAGTATCATATATTTTTGATTATTATTTTTGCTTAGATTAAATGATTTGAGTAGAAATTGATAGTATATGCTTATATCTCATTTATGCATGACTGTTACAAAAACAAAAAGACATATCTGGGGTTACCTAAACCAAGATCAAACAGAAAAGCCAAAAATAAATAAATTAACCACTCACCAAAATCCAAAAAATGTACAATCTGTACATGGGTTGACTCTCTAAAAAAAAACATATATTAAAAAAAAAAAAAAAAAAAAAATAAAAAAAATAGAGAGATAAAAAAATAGTATCATCTACATACTATGACCCACATTGCCTACAAAGTTGTGAGTAAAGGGTAATTACAAAAGAAAGATATAGGAAGTAATTCCCTAAAAAGTCATTGAAATTTCTTCATTTGTTAAAGCATATATCTTGAAATTCTTTCTTAATGAGTTTGATTTATGCATGAAAATAATTTTTGTATATGATATCTTTATAATTTATACATTCGATTCCTTTCATGAGATCAATGTTAAAATAACACTTTGAGCCTTTATTCTTTATACATATGCGAACATATTAGTTCATTTCTATACATCAACTCTTTCGCATATAAATTAGTATGAGTGTTTGAACCCATAGGATTCAGTGCTTTGAGAGTATTGACTTGTGAGGAATAGAGTCGAAGCGAATACTGATTCATGACACTGAAATTGGGTAAAATTAAATTGATACATTTTTGAAATGAAATATGAAAATGATTTTCGACTAATTATTGTAATAAAACATGATTGTTTAAAGAGATTAAAATAACTTATGCTTGAGATTTTAATTATGATCTTAAAGGAGATTAAAAAGTATGAGATATTTTTGTGATATGTTGTGTTCTTTTACTCTTAAATTAATTTTTGATTGTGTTGTAATTTTAATTTTTAATTTGATTGTTTTTATCTTTACATTTAGTTCAATGTTTGTGGGTATCATTACTGAAAACCCTCACGAGACTCAAACTCGTCCACTAGGGCAACCTAGGGGTTTAACGGCTTGTTGCATAGGCTAAATGCAACCGTTTCAATCCACGAAAGTGATTTAGGATAGTTTAATTTTTAGCTTTTATCGCTTCTCTTGCTAAGAGACTAGCAAGAAGCTGGTTGGGGGTTGTGATGAGTGCTCAAAAAGCACTAAAATAACCATGATTTTATGTACCTTAATTGATTAAAAATACATATATTTATATGTTTTATCATATATTTATATAAATTTGTCTTTTTCGGAATCACGGGTATTTTTATTGTTTTTCAGGTATTTTGGCTTTAAAACGCAATGTAAAGACTCAAAGAGGAATATTTGAAGCAATACATCACAAATATATCAATAAATAAGTGAGAAAAGGTCAACAAACATGGAAAAATCGGACGAAATGGGTCGAAAAGGTCAAAAATGTCAAAAAGACGGAAATCGCGCGCCGCAGCCCAGCCGTGCGCGCAGCCCAGCGCCCAGCCGCGCGCGCCCCAGCGCGCCCCAGCGCCCCACTCCGCGCGCGCTGGCACTGTTCACGCGCGCCGAGCTGCGCGCAGCGACAGTCCCAGCGCGCGCGCGCAGCGCCCCAGCAGCCCCCCTCCGCGCGCCCAACGCGTTTTCGCCCCATTTTTCACGTGCAGCCGCCCCTGTGACGTCATGCTGACGTCATTGATGACATCAGCAATTCCAATACGCGTTTTTACATTTTTTAATATTTTTTTAACATTTTTTTACTCATTTTTTCTCTCCATCCTCACCTATAAATACCCCCCTTCCATTCACTTCAAATCACACCTTCAAAACTCACTTCTCTCTCCTTTCTTTCTCTCATTTCTTAGTTTTTAGTTTCTCTTAGTTTCTTTCTAAGTTTCTAAGCTTTTCTTAGTTTTTCTCTTAGTTTTTAGTTCAATTCTCTTAGGTTTAGTGTTCTTCTCTTTTTGAGAGGAACTTGTAATGTTTTTGTAATAATTTAGATTTTTGATTCAATATATGGAAGTGCAAATTCCGCTCGGAGGTTTTCTAGCAACGGGAATAGCGTCGAAGTTCTGTAAGGATTTTATTTTCTTTACAGTTATTTTTATGCTTTATTCTTACATGTTATATTCAACTTGTCTGTGGTTAAATTTAACTATGCTAGCTGTTTAGTAAAAATGATGTAATAACGACGTTGTTATGCTTGCGAAATATTAAATAGGTAAAAATCTTTAAAATGAATTGATTTTGTTTTTATTCAAGATTTTATATTAAGAATGTTAGAGAGAAATATATTATTTTTCATTACAAACTTAAACCCGAAAATTAGATTTTAAGGTTTAGTTATCCGGTCTAATTTAGAGTAGTGCTCTTTTATTTGTTGGTACAATCGCCCGGTAGTTAGAGTGAAACTCTATTTCAAAAGTTTTTATAAGAATTATTATGTGAAAATGTATTGACAACATGTTTTCAATAGTGGTTTTAAAACTTGAAAGTTAGTACTCGGATAATTAAATTCTTAAGTTTAATTTGGACACCTTGAATAATGTTTAAATTGTCTAACCCCACCAAAGGTGGCATTTAAATGGTTCATTTTCAATCTCTTAGAAAAAGGAATTAATTTAATTAAGCATATTAGTTATCAACCCCACCCATAGGTGTTAATTGATTTGTTTAGTTAACAAAGAATATCTAACCCCACCAAAGGTGGTATTTATATAAAAAAGAGAGAATCAATAAAATATCAATTTATATCTTTAATAACCTAGTTAATATGAGCAAGCATAATTAATTTAGTTATTATATCCATAAATACTCCGCTAATATAAATGATAAAAATTTGCATGAATATTTATTGAATCCGTATATATGTTTATTTTTAGATAATTATTTATTGAATTTGTATCTATGTTTATTTTTATGTTATTAGACTATATTTAATTAATCTGTATATATGTTTATTTTATGTTATTAGATTAGGAACACAAAAACCAAACTATCGTGACAGGATGTTTAGGATTTAATTTCGTTTTTAAAAGTTTGAATAATAAATTAAAAACCACATACATTCCTTCCTTAGATCGACCTTGGGAGTATACTTATCATTTTCTTCGAAATGATTCGTGCACTTGCGAGAGTTTTATAAATATTAAAACCAAAGTATTTGCGGGAATCGGCGATGCCGGTTTTCGTTCATCACTTCACCATGCCTGTTTTTTTCGTATATTGTTCAAACTTATCCTTAGGTATGGATTTGGTCATCATATATAAGTTGTTGTCTTCATTATAAATCTTCTCAAGTTATAGCTGCTTGGATTCCAACATTCCATGTATCCAATGATATCGCACATCAATATGCTTTGACCTCGAGTGGAAATTCATATTCTTACTTAAGTCGATAACACTTTTGGCTATCACAATGCAAAACATACTTTTTGTGGTTTATGTCACAATTCTTGTAAGAAACGTTTCATCTAGAATATTTATTTACAAGCTTGAGTGGCTGTAATAAACTATGCTTTTGTAGTTGACAAAGCAACACACTTTTGTACCATTAATTTCATAAGACAGCTCCCCCTAAAAAAGTAATCAATTAGGTATCCAAAAATAGACATTCTAGAATCAAAATCTCCAACCATATCCGCATCTATCTAGCCAATCAATTTAGGTTTACCACTTCTAAAGCATTAAATTATTTTGGAAGTACCTCTAAGGTATCTGATGAACGAAAACCGACATCGTCGATTCTTGCCAATACTTTGGTTTTAATATTTATAAAACTCTCGCAAGTTCACGAATCATTTCGAAGAAAATGATAAGTATACTCCCAAGGTCGATCTAAGGAAGGAATGTATGTGGTTTTTAATTTATTATTCAAACTTTTAAAAACGAAATTAAATCCTAAACATCCTGTCACGATAGTTTGGTTTTTGTGTTCCTAATCTAATAAAATAAACATATATACAGATTAATTAAATATAATCTAATAACATAAAAATAAACATAGATACAAATTCAATAAATAATTATCTAAAAATAAACATGTATACAGATTCAATAAATATTCATGCAAATTTTTATCATTTATATTAGCGGAGTATTTATGGATGTAATAACTAAATTAATTATGTCTGCTCATATTAACTAGGTTATTTAAAGATATAAATTGATATTTTATTGATTCTCTCTTTTTTATATAAATACCACCTTTGGTGGGGTTAGATATTCTTTGTTAACTAAACAAATCAATTAACACCTATGGGTGGGGTTGATAACTAATATGCTTAATTAAATTAATTCCTTTTTCTAAGAGATTAAAAATGAACCACTATTGAAAACATGTTGTCAATACATTTTCACATAATAATTCTTATAAAAACTTTTGAAATAGAGTTTCACTCTAACTACCGGGCGATTGTACCAACAAATAAAAGAGCACTACTCTAAATTAGACCGGATAACTAAACCTTAAAATCTAATTTTCAGGTTTAAGTTTGTAATGAAAAATAATATATTTCTCTCTAACATTCTTAATATAAAATCTTAAATAAAAACAAAATCAATTCATTTTAGAGATTTTTACCTATTTAATATTTCGCAAGCATAACAACGTCGTTATTACATCATATTTACTAAACAGCCAGCATAGTTAAATTTAACCATAGACAAGTTGAATATAACATGTAAGAATAAAGCATAAAAATAACTGTAAAGAAAATAAAATCCTTACAGAACTTTGACGCTATTCCCGTAGCTGGAAAACCTCCGAGCGGAATTTGCACTTCCATATATTGAATCAAAAATCTAAATTATTACAAAAACATTACAAGTTCCTCTCAAAAAGAGAAGAACTCTAAACCTAAGAGAATTGAACTAAAAACTAAGAGAAAAACTAAGAAAAGCTTAGAAACTAAGAAAGAAACTAAGAGAAACTAAAAACTAAGAAATGAGAGAAAGAAAGAAGAGAGAAGTGAGTTTTGAAGGTGTGATTTGAAGTGAAGGGAAGGGGGGTATTTATAGGTGAGGATGGAGAGAAAAAATGAGTAAAAAAATGTTAAAAAAATATTAAAAAATGTAAAAACGCGTATTGGAATTGCTGATGTCATCAATGACGTCAGCATGACGTCACAGGGGCTGCTGCACATGAAAAATGGGGCGAAAACGCGTTGGGCGCGCGGTGGGGCTGCTGCTGGGCAGGCCAGTGCACGCGGGCGCGCGCGGCATAGGGCGCTGGGGCGTGTTGGGGCGCGCGCGGCTGGGCGTTGGGGCGCTGGGCTGCGCGCACGGTTGGGCTGCGACGCGCGATTTCCGTCTTTTTGACATTTTTGACCTTTTCGACCCATTTCGTCCGATTTTTCCATGTTTGTTGACCTTTTCTCACTTATTTATTGATATATTTGTGATGTATTGCTTCAAGTATTCCTCTTTGAGTCTTTAAATTGCGTTTTTAAGCCAAAATTCCTGAAAAACAATAAAAATACCCATGATTCCGAAAAAGACAAATTTATATAAATATATGTTAAAACATATAAATATATATATTTTTAATCAATTAATGTACATAAAATCATGGTTATTTTAGTGCTTTTTGAGCACTCATCACAACCCCCAACCAGCTTCTTGCTAGTCTCTTAGCAAGAGAAGCGATAAAAGCTAAAAATTAAACTATCCTAAATCACTTTCGTGGATTGAAACGGTTGCATTTAGCCTATGCAACAAGCCTTTAAACCCCTAGGTTGCCCTAGTGGACGAGTTTGAGTCTCGTGAGGGATTTCAGTAATGATACCCACAAACATTGAACTAATTGTAAAAATCAAAAGAAACTATAAAAACAATCAAATCAAAAACTATAATTACAACACAATCAAAAATTAATTTAAGAATAAAAGAAAACAACATATCACAAAAATATCTCATACTTTTTAATCTCCTTTAAGATCATAATTAAAATCTCAAGCATAAGTTATTTTAATCTCTTTAAACAATCATGATTTTATTATAATAATTAGTCGAAAATCATTTTCATATTTCATTTCAAAAATGTATCAATTTAATTTTACCCAATTTCAGTGTCATGAATCAGAATTCGCTTCGACTCTATTCCTCATAAGTCAATACTCTCAAAGCACTGAATCCTATGGGTTCAAACACTCATACTAATTTATATGCGAAAGAGTTGATGTATAGAAATGAACTAATATGTTCGCATATGTATAAAGAATAAAGGCTCAAAGTGTTATTTTAACATTGATCTCATGAAAGGAATCGAATGTATAAATTATAAAGATATCATATATAAAAATTATTTTCATGCATAAATCAAACTCATTAAGAAAGAATTTCAAGATATATGCTTTTTACAAATGAAGAAATTGCAATGACTTTTTAGGGAATTACTTCCTATATCTTTCTTTTGTATTTAACCTTTACTCACAACTTTGTTGGCAATGTGGGTAATAGTATGTAGATGATACTATTTTTTAACTCTCTATACATTTTTTTTAATATATGTATTTTTTTTAGAGAGTCAACCCATGTACAGATTGTACATTTTTTGGATTTTGGTGAGTGGTTAATTTTGTGGCTTTTCTGTTTGATCTTGGTTTAGGTAACCCCAGATATGTCTTTTTGTTTTTGTAGCAGTCATGCATGAATGAGATATAAGCATATACTATCAATTTCTACTCAAATCGTTTAATCTAAACAAAAATAATAATCAAAAATATATGATACTCTATTAAGATGAGAAAAAATTCATACATTCAATGCTAATACCTATAGAGATCATCTAAACTTTTGAATAAATAAGAAATGTGTTTGGAGTAGAAAAAAATATATATTTCACTCTGAATAAAAGAAATTAGGCTCAAATTATATCTCACAAGGGTAGTCTCCACTAAAAAAAATTCATAAACACCGATTTTGGGTTTAATATAATTTGCACATTTTATCAAGAAATACTATTTATGACAAAAACTAACTAATTATCAAAAATAATTACAAAATATTTCATGATATGTTTTCAAAAATTAATCTAACAGTACCAAAGACTTAACTATTTACTTAAATTTGATTTAAAGAAATGATACATTTTTGTGATAATTTTTTTATATATATATATATATATATATTTTTTTTTTTATTTTTTTTATTAAGCATGGTAACTTTTCACCACCCCCAACCTAGAACTTACATTGTCCTCAATGTAACAACTGCAAATTAAAGATAAAGAGAAAAAAGAGAGAGAAAGATTACCTATTTCTTGAGAATGTGTAAGTAGTAATGAAGAAATGCAGGTGCATCCATCATATTCATCATTAAAGTGTATACAGATAGATCGCTGTGAACTTCTAACATCTCAACAAATATTTTAGTTTTAACAATTTTAAAAATTATTCACATACAAGTAAACTAAAATAAACAATAAAATTAAGTAAATAAAACAAATAACAAAAAATTACCTAACATGATGGGTTGCCTCCCATCCAGCGCTTAGTTTAACGTCTTAGCAAGACGTATCTTTTTGGTGCTAAGGATTACTCAGCCAAATGCAATCTATTTCAGCAATGTTGTTTGGTTCTTCTAAATAAGGCTTGATACGATGGCCATTAACTTTGAACGTTTTTTGTGTCTTGGAGTCCAATAGTTCTACCACTCCATGTTCAAATACCTGAACTATTGTGAATGGTCCATCCCATCTTGATCTCAGCTTTCCTGGAAACAATCTTAAATGAGAGTTAAATAAAAGAACTTTCATTCCAGGGTGAAAAGTCTTAGGAACTAGCCTCTTGTCATGATAGCGCTTAGTACGCTCTTTGTATAATTTGGCATTCTCATAAGCTTCATTCCTAATTTCTTCCAACTCATGAAGCTGGAGTAATCGTTTTTCACCTGCTTTATCTAAATCCATGTTTAGCTCTTTAATTGCCCAGTAAGCCTTGTGTTCAAGTTCAACTGGAAGGTGGCACGCTTTCCCAAATATTAACCGGTAAGGGCTCATCCCAATAGGTATTTTGTAAGCGGTGCGGTATGCCCATAAGGCATCATTTAACTTAAATGCCCAATCCTTCCTTGAAGGACGCACAATGCATTCCAGTATTCCCTTAATTTGCCTATTACTTACTTCCACTAAACCGGAAGTTTGAGGATGATATGGAGTAGCTACCTTATGTGTGATGTTGTACTTGTTTAGTACTCCATCAAAGAGTTTGTTACAAAAATGGCTACCTCCATCACTTATTATAGCTCTAGGCGTTCTGAACCTACTAAATATGAAATCTTTCAAGAATTTCACAACAACATTGGCATCATTGGTTTTGGTGGGGATAGCTTCTACCCACTTGGACACATAATCCACAGCAACCAAAATGTATTGAAAACCATTAGATGGGGGAAAAGGACCCATGAAGTCAATCCCCCATACATCAAAGAGTTCAACAACTAAATTAGATGTCAAAGGCATTTCATCTCTTTTGCTTATGTTTCCTGTTCTTTGACATCTATCACATTGTGCACAAAACATATGAGCATCTTTAAAAAGAGTGGGCCAAAAGAATCCAGACTGTAATATCTTACGGGCTGTCTTTTCACCTCCAAAATGACCCCCACAATGAAGTTCATGACAAAAAGTCAGAATGCTCTTATGTTCTTCTTCAGGTACACATCTCCGGATGACTTGATCTTGACCAATTTTGTATAAATAAGGGTCATCCCAGAAATAGTCCTTAATAGTTTTAAAAAACCTTTTCTTGTCCTGATATGAAGTGTTAGGTCGCAAAACACCAGTGGCAAGATAGTTTACAATATCAGCATACCATGGGTTCGGACCTATGAAAAATAACTGTTCATCAGGAAAGGTTTCAACTATATCGTCATTACTCTCATCTTTAAGAGAATTGAAGTCAGAAATCAACCTAGACAAATGGTCAGCTACTAAGTTTTCACTGCCTTTCTTATCCTTGATTTCTAGGTCAAATTCTTGTAAGAGTAAGACCCACCTGATTAATCTTGGCTTGACATTTGGTTTACTTAATAGGTATCTTAAAGCAGCATGATCAGAATGCACAATCACTTTAGATCCCACTAAATAAGACCGAAATTTGTCTAAAGAGAATACTATAGCCAAGAATTCCTTTTCAGTGGTGGTGTAATTCATCTGGGCATCATTGAGTGTTTTGCTAGCATAGTAGATGACATGTAAACGTTTATCCACTCTTTGTCCCAGGACTGCTCCTATTGCATAATCAGAAGCGTCACACATTATTTCAAAAGGTAAAGACCAATTTGGTGCCATAATAACAGGGGTAGATGTGAGTTTATCTTTCAAGGTATTAAAGGAAGTAAGGCAGTCATTGTTGAAATCAAAATCAGCATCTTTGGATAGCAAGTTACATAAGGGACGACTTATTTTAGAGAAATCTTTAATAAATCGTCTGTAAAATCCTGCATGTCCCAAGAAGCTTCTTATCCCCTTCACAGATGTAGGGGGAGGTAGTTTGGATATCAATTCAACTTTTTCCTTATCAACTTCAATACCCTTGTTTGAAATTATATGTCCTAAAACTATCCCTTGTTGAACCATAAAATGACTTTTCTCCCAACTAAGGGTTAGATTGCATTCAATGCATCTTTCTAAAACCAAAGTCAATTTATGTAAGCAATCATCAAATGAGTTCCCAAAGACAGAGAAATCGTCCATGAAAATCTCAATGAATTTTTCCACCATGTCCGAGAAAATGGATATCATGCATCTCTGGAACGTGGCAGGGGCATTGCATAACCCAAATGGCATTCTACGAAAAGCAAATGTCCCAAAAGGACATGTAAATGTGGTCTTTTCTTGATCTTCTGGTGCTATGGGTACTTGATAATATCCAGACAGTCCATCCAAAAAACAGTAAAATTCGTGCCCAGCTAATCTTTCCAACATTTGATCCATGAATGGAAGAGGAAAGTGATCCTTTTTCGTATATAAATTTAGTTTCCTAAAATCTATACACATTCTCCATCCAGTGATTATTCTAGTGGGCACTAATTCACTTTTGTCATTCTTAACAACTGTTATCCCAGATTTCTTTGGTACCACATGCACTGGACTAACCCACTTACTATCTGCAATAGGATAGATAATCCCTTCTTCTAATAATTTAAGAATTTCCTTTTTAACTACCTCTTGCATGTTTGGGTTTAGTCTTCTTTGGGCCTCTCGTACAGGTTTAGCACCATCCTCCAAGTTGATCTTGTGCATACACATTGTTGGACTAATGCCTCTTATATCCCCTATACTCCAACCTATAGATTTCTTAAACTGTTTAAGCACTTTGATGAGTTCCTTTTCTTGTGGTTTGGTCAAGGTTGAAGAAATTATCATTGGATAAGTTTCTCCCTCTCCCAAAAACACATATTTTAAGTGCTCAGGTAAGTCTTTGAGTTCAAGTTCAGGTGGATTGGCCTCTTTACTAGATGAAGAACTGGGTAGATTTAAAAGTGTACTAGATTTTGTCATCACTTCATTATTGTCTAGTTGTTCAAGGTACCCTTTAATTTCTTCATCTAAATCTTCTTCAACCTTTTCAAGTGTAAGAACGGTTTCAAGCTTGTCTTCTATTCTGGTTCGGAAAAAGGTGTTTTGGACAAGATTATCCAAAGGATCAACATCAAATATTTCATCGATGGCAGAAATAGAAGGGAAAGGTGAAGAATCAAAAACTTTAAAATGAACAGTCTCTCCAAAGACTGTCATTGTCAAATTTCCATCTTGGACATCAATAATAGTTTTAGTAGTTGCCATAAATGGTCTACCAAGCAATATTGTGTGCTCTCTGTCCAATGCTGGATTTTCTTGCATATCCAGAACCACAAAGTCAACAGGTATTATCAGTTTGTCTACCTGTACCAAAACATCCTCAACTATTCCCTCTGGATATTTAAGAGATCTATCTGCAAGTTGAAGGGACATAGTTATGGGTTTTAAATCCCCTAGATTGAGCTGTAAGAATATAGAGTAGGGCATCAAATTTATACTAGCACCTAAATCAAGCATTGCTTTAGCAACCTTCCTATCCCCCATAGTTATGTTTATAATAAAACTTCCAGGGTCTTTCAACTTAGGGGGTAGTTTGTGCTGAAGTACAACGCTAGAAATTTCTGATACTACTACTCGTTCATTCAGTTCATACCTCCTTTTCTTAGTGTTCAACTCTTTGAAAAACTTGGCATATGAGGGCACATTCATGATCACTTCTAATAATGGTAAATTGATATTTACTTTAGAGAGCATATTAAAAAGATCATTGAATTGCTTATCTTGTTTGGATTCTTTCAACCGGTGGGGAAAAGGTACTTGTATCTGGTGTGGTTCTGTTGTCTTTTGAATTTTGGGGGTGTCAGATGACCCCCCAATGAGTTTTTCAGAAGGCTTGTTAAGTTTAACACTTGTTTCTCCTTTTTGCGAGATTAGAGTATCGCCTTCTTTGTTACCTGAACTACAAGGTAGATTGTTAGAGATTTCAGGTAAACTGGTATTGACTACCTTACCACTTCGAAGGGTTCTAACATCCTTTGCTTGTTCTGGTTGACTGGGCAACTTTCCTGGTTCTTTCTTTTGCATTTGTTCAGCCAGTTGCCCAACTTTAGATTCAATTCTTTTAACCGAAGCCTCCATGGTGTTCAACCTTTGATTAGTTATCAATTGGTTGTCACGACTAACTTGAATAAAAGCATACAAGCTATCTTCTAAGGTTGGTTTAAAAGATTGGCTTGGTGGGTAAGGGTGGTTGTTATCTGACCTTAGTGTTGGATATTGGGTGTAGGCTGGGTGATTATAGGTGTTTGGATGATACCTTTGAAAAGATTGGACTTCCTCTATGGCATCGACACTAGAATCACAAGTATTTGAACAATTATGAGTACCATGCCCAATTGAACAACACACTTCACATACCTCTTGATTTGAAATTTGGTGGGAAGTGAGGAATTTCACTTGTTTAGTCAATTCAGCAAGTTGCAAGGTTATCTCATTATCAGAGCCGACTTCATTGACCTTTGCTTTCCTTCTACCACCTCTTTGTTGGGAATTAGAACCCAATAGCTCATAGAGATTATAGGTTTCCTCTGCGGTCTTTTCTCCTACAGCACCTCCAGCAGCATTATCAACCATGTATTGACTCTGTAGTGTCAATCCATCATAAAAGAATTGGTTTTGTAGCTGTAATGGAAAGCTATGATTTTGACATTGAATGAAAAGGAGTTTGAATCATTCCCAAGCTTCATGAAAGGGCTCTTCATACATTTGAGAAAATGTTGCTATCTTTGTTCTTAGATCAACAGTCTTTTGATGGGAATAGAACCTACCCATAAAAATTTCATAGACTGCCTCCCAAGTTTTAAGAGAACCTGACTGTAGAGTAATGAACCATGACCAAGCTTTATCTTTGAGAGTGTAAGGAAAACACCTCATCCTAAGTTGATCTTCATTAATTGCATGTAGTGGAAAGGTTTGGACAATAGCATAGAATTCTCGAATGAAATTTAAAGGGTCTTCATTAGGGATACCGTAAAAGGAAGGCAACAAAGAATAATGAATCTTTTTCAATTCATAATTCCTTGCAGCCTCTTGTAATTGGATACCGGAAGTTACATTGCCAATGATTGGCATTGTATATTCTTTCATCTTTTTCCGCCTATCTTCAGCATCTCCCATGGTTGTTTGTAGTTGAAAATGATCCTCCTCCTATTGTGTATCAATATTTTGCTCTTAGTAGATATTTTTATAACTTGATAAAACGTAAAGGCTTAAAGCAAAAAGGTGCAAGGAACCTAAATTTTTTTTTTTTTTTAAATTTAAACGAATGGACACAATTTTTGAAACAAACAAATTTATTTTATTTGAATTTTTATTACACGCAAACTAAAACAAAGGAAAATACAATAATGGGTGACCTCCCACAAAGGACTAAAATTTATCGTCTTCTAGTATGACGTTGCTTGGAGATTGCAGAATGAAAAACTCAATGTCTCCTCTTCATTGAATTCATTTAAGTTTCAAATTAGTCTTTGCCTTTTTACAAATGTTCAACTAACTGTTCAACTTGAACTTCCACCTTTTTGATAGAAGCTTCCACAGAGTCCAACCGTTGATTGGTTTTAGATTGGTTATCCCTACAAACTTGAATAAAAGAATTCAAGTTGTCCTCCAGGGTTGGTTTATTGGGAATGCTTCTTGGAATAGGTGGGTGGAATTGCTGGCCTGCCTGGTTTGAGCTTTGAGTGAAAGGAGGGTTGTTTTGCCTCCAAGAGAAATTTGGATGACTTCTCCACCCAGGATTATAGGTATTTGAATTGGGATCAAACCTTGGTCTCTATTGATATGCTCCCAACACATTGACCTGTTCAGGTCCAGTTGTTTCTCCTTGATATGGACAGGCTTCAGTACCATGTCCTATGTTGCTATACAAACCATATTGATCATTATTGGTGTTGGTTTGTGTAGCGAGAAGGGCAACTTGCTTAGTCAGTTGAACAAGTTGTTGTTGAACTTCATTACTGGAGTCGATTTCATGAACTCCAGCTTTTCTCACTCGGGAGCTTTTCTGTTGGGAGTTAGCACCCAACATCTCAAAGAGGTTATACGTCTCTGAGGCAGTCTTTTCTCCTATTGCTCCTCCTGCAGCGTTGTCGACAATGAACTGACATTGTTGTGTAAGTCCATCGTAAAAGAATTGGTTCTGCAACTGCAGGGGAAAGCTATGATGGGGACATTGAGTGAGAAACATTTTGAACCTATCCCAAGCTTCATGGAATGGTTCTCCATCCATCTGAGAGAAAGTAGCAATCTTTCCTCTCAACTCTGATGTTTTTTGATGGGAATAGAATTTTCCCATGAATTTATTGTAAATGTTACCCCATGTCATCAGAGAACCTGGGGGAAGTGACATCAACCAAGCTTTGGCCTTATCCTTTAGAGTGTAGGGAAAACATCTCATCCTAAGTTGATCCTCATTTAGAATACCGAGGGGGAATGTTTGGACCGTAGCATAGAAATCTCTCATAAAGGAAAGAGAATCTTCATTAGGTAACCCATAAAAGGAAGGAAGCATAGAAAAATGAATATTTTTAAGGTCATAATTCCGAGCAGCCTCTCCCAACTGGATAGCGGCAGTTGCCGTGCCTATTACCGGTCTTGCAAACTCCTTCATCGTGGTTTCCCTAATATGTTGGTTTTCCTCCATTTCTTTTGGTTCTAGTAAAGGATTAAGACTTGGTTCTATGTTTGGCTCAAAAACAGGTTGATGGGTAGAATCCAGTTTTGTTGACACTTGTTTAAATTTATGAAAATTATTTACATATGGTGTAAGGGGGTTTCCTAAGGATCTCCTACCACGCATAGACTATTGTAAACGTAAATTTAAAACTCCTGTCAACAAAATAAAAAATTTAGAGAAAATTTACATGTTATTCAATACAAAGCACTAAACAAAACTAGTTAAACCCTAAAAAAAAAGAATTTTTTTTTTCTTTTTATCATTTTTTTTTCTTAATTTTTTTTTTATTTTTTTTATTTTTTTTATTTTGTTTTATTTTGTAACATAATTAGTATTAACCAAGAGTGCTCCCAGGAAAGAATGGTGGTGCAAACGGCTCCTTAAATACCATTCTCCTAGCCAGAGCAACGTTCCTAGGAAAGACTAGTGGCACAAAGGCTTCAAAAACTAGTCTCCTAGACAGAACTCCCTTAGATTTTTACTTTTCATGCTATTTAGTTAATTAGATATGAATTCAAGTAAATTTTTTTTTTACTATTCATGAACGGTAATTTTATTTTACTATTCACGCTATATTATGTCTTATTAACTTAAAATTTTTGAAATTTAAGTTTTTGAAATTTTTGTTTTGTTTTTTTTTTATGAACGGTAATTTTATTTTACTATTCACGCTATATTATTTCTTATTAACTTAAAATGTTTTTGAATTTTGAATTTTAAATTTTTTTTTTATTTATTATTTTTTTACTATTCATGAACGGTAAAATTTTTTTACTTCAAATTTCAAATTTCTAAATTATTTTACAATAAAAAAATTATTTTTTTTTATTTTTATTTTTATTTTTTATTTTTATTTCTTATGAATTTTGAAATTTGATTATTGTTAAAATATCACAATTATTTACACCACAAAAATGTTTTTTAAAATTTTGATAAATAATTTAAAAACGCTATTCCTTCCCCGGCAACGGCGCCAAAAACTTGATGAACGAAAACCGACATCGTCGATTCTTGCCAATACTTTGGTTTTAATATTTATAAAAATCTCGCAAGTGCACGAATCATTTCGAAGAAAATGATAAGTATACTTCCAAGGTCGATCTAAGGAAGGAATGTATGTGGTTTTTAATTTATTATTCAAACTTTTAAAAACGAAATTAAATCCTAAACATCCTGTCACGATAGTTTGGTTTTTGTGTTCCTAATCTAATAAAATAAACATATATACAGATTAATTAAATATAATCTAATAACATAAAAATAAACATAGATACAAATTCAATAAATAATTATCTAAAAATAAACATATATACAGATTCAATAAATATTCATGCAAATTTTTATCATTTATATTAGCGGAGTATTTATGGATGTAATAACTAAATTAATTATGTCTGCTCATATTAACTAGGTTATTTAAAGATATAAATTTATATTTTATTGATTCTCTCTTTTTTATATAAATACCACCTTTGGTGGGGTTAGATATTCTTTGTTAACTAAACAAATCAATTAACACCTATGGGTGAGGTTGATAACTAATATGCTTAATTAAATTAATTCCTTTTTCTAAGAGATTGAAAATGAACCATTTAAATGCCACCTTTGGTGGGGTTAGACAATTTAAACATTATTCAAGGTGTCCAAATTAAACATAAGAATTTAATTATCCGAGTACTAACTTTCAAGTTTTAAAACCACTATTGAAAACATGTTGTCAATACATTTTCACATAATAATTCTTATAAAAACTTTTGAAATAGAGTTTCACTCTAACTACCGGGCGATTGTACCAACAAATAAAAGAGCACTACTCTAAATTAGACCGGATAACTAAACCTTAAAATCTAATTTTCAGGTTTAAGTTTGTAACGAAAAATAATATATTTCTCTCTAACATTCTTAATATAAAATCTTGAATAAAAACAAAATCAATTCATTTTAGAGATTTTTACCTATTTAATATTTCGCAAGCATAACAACGTCGTTATTACATCATATTTACTAAACAACCAGCATAGTTAAATTTAACCATAGACAAGTTGAATATAACATGTAAGAATAAAGCATAAAAATAACTGTAAAGAAAATAAAATCCTTACAGAACTTTGACGCTATTCCCGTAGCTGGAAAACCTCCGAGCGGAATTTGCACTTCCATATATTGAATCAAAAATCTAAATTATTACAAAAACATTACAAGTTCCTCTCAAAAAGAGAAGAACTCTAAACCTAAGAGAATTGAACTAAAAACTAAGAGAAAAACTAAGAAAAGCTTAGAAACTAAGAAAGAAACTAAGAGAAACTAAAAACTAAGAAATGAGAGAAAGAAAGAAGAGAGAAGTGAGTTTTGAAGTTGTGATTTGAAGTGAAGGGAAGGGGGTATTTATAGGTGAGGATGGAGAGAAAAAATGAGTAAACAAATGTTAAAAAAATATTAAAAAATGTAAAAACGCGTATTGGAATTGCTGATGTCATCAATGACGTGAGCATGACGTCACAGGGGCTGCTGCACGTGAAAAATGGGGCGAAAACGCGTTGGGCGCGCGGTGGGGCTGCTGCTGGGCGCTGCGCGCAGCTCGGCGCGCGTGAACAGTGCCCGCGTGGCATGGGGCGCTGGGGCGTATTGCTTCAAGTATTCCTCTTTGAGTCTTTAAATTGCGTTTTTAAGCCAAAATTTCTGAAAAAAAATAAAAATACCCGTGATTCCGAAAAAGACAAATTTATATAAATATATGATAAAACATATATATATATATTTTTTTAATCAATTAATGTACATAAAATCATGGTTATTTTAGTGCTTTTTGAGCACTCATCAGTATCTCAGAATTCACTTCACTGCATTCTGGTGCTGCTTGCCTAGATTTGACAAGTATATACTAACAGAACCAACTACATACATTAGACTACCAAAGATTCAAAAATATGGCACCATAGCCATTTATTTTTTTTCCTTCTCACATGTAGGAGTCTGCTCTGAGCTCAACATGAAGTGACTAACAAATGGAGTAGCAACTGACTTTGCTTTATCCATGTTAAATTGTGCCAATACCTTATTAATATTCATTTCATGTGATAACCACAACTTCCCTTTCTTTAAATCATGAAAGATTGACATATCAAGAATCTTCTTTACAAATCCCAAGTGATTCATGAAAAAAATACTTACTAAATTCTTTCTTTAGCTTGCCAATCTCGTCGCCTTATAACCAAAATATCATCTATATAAAGTAGAAGTGTGATAAAAGCACCATCATTGAATCTTTTTACAAGTACATAATGGTCAAATGTTGTATTTTAATATCCATTCTCAATCGCAAAGAAGTCAAACTCCTTGTACTATTATCGTGGTGCCTATTTTAGTCCATATAAACTCACTTTCAGTTAACAAACTAAATGTTATTTGCCTTTGATTTTGGACCCATATGGTTATGCCATATAATCCAAACCTAACATGATCCTCTATTGGACCAAGCTAATAGAGAAGGTTGGACCAATCGAGGGAGGGAGTGAGGCTTTCAATTGGACTAGGGGCGTCAGGTAGAGCTTTCTTTTTTGAGGCAAGGTTGAATTGAAATCAATAGATATTGGTGCTGCGATGGCAAAGCGAAAATCACTTTGTGCCGTTTGCTGCGCGAAATCAAACTTCACGACAAAAGTAAGAAAAAAATTCTTACTTCACTGGCCTAATCATTCCCTTAATTTCAATAAAGGATATCGATTTATAATAACCACTTTCACCCAATCCAATTCACCTTCATCGAGCCAATGAACTAGTAGATCATCTTTCCTGACTTCTTCTAGATCATTGACAAGTGCTTAAAAGCACTAAATATAACTTGATTTTATGTACTTTAAATGTCAAAATAAATTTGTATTTGCATAGCTTTATCATCTTTCTAGCAAATCTATCTTTTCAAAATCAAAGATATTTGGTTGTTTTTCAAGTATTTTTAGCTTTAAAAATATTCAACGAATCAACACTTGAAGAATAATATCATAATGTAAGGGCTTCGGGTCATGATTCAAAAATACCTACGGACTAGCTCATGTCGCAATGCAAAGAAATTCATGTTGTGATGCATGATCCTCTGATCCACATTTTTTCTCTTTTTTGTAGCATTTTCTTGCATACATGAAGGACCCTTACCCTTTCATTACAATCATCCCTTCCATCCCTCAGCTTCTTAGTTTCTCTCTTTTCTTGTTTCTTAGTTTTTATAATTTTGCAAAGTTCTTCTCTAAATTTTAAGAGTTGAACTTAGATTAATTATGTAGTAGTTTTCTTTTAATTCAATAAATAGTACTAACAAATCTGTTTGGAGGTTTTTCATATAACAGAAACAATATTGAATTACTGTACATAGAAGAATATTCTTGAGGTATAATTTAAATGTATTCTTTTATTTTCAAATTTAATTTTATGTGTTATTCTTAATGTTATGCTTAATTTACCAATCATTTATTAAATTAAGCATGTCTAGTTAAAAATACTGTGGGATATTAATAATGTTATTATATTTGTGAAATATTAAAATAGGTAAACATTTTTTTATAAAATGAATTAAGTTTTATTTCTTATCAAAATTTAAATGAAGTTTTTTTGAAGAAAAATATATTTTCGAAGTATTTTTCGTAACAAACATGAGAGTTAGATTTAGAATTTAATTGTTTGGATCTGATTTAGAGTAATACTATTGGATATTAGCCATATTTATCTAAATCTTATTTAGAATCATGTTACATTTCAAAGATTTTTATAAGATTTATTATTAAAAAATATATTGATGATATAATTACATTTCAAATATTCTCAAGATCTTTTGCAAGGAATTGGCAGTCCAATCACTAGGGAAAAGACTAAGAGTATGAAGGAAGCTTTGCAAGGCTTGATCATGGAAGTTCAATAAAAAGAGGCTATGCTAGAAGAATCAAAAACTAAATTTGAAGATTGTAAAACTTCACCAAGGATGGTCTATTACCTTTTTATGCAAGGGATAGATTTAGAAGATAAAGTTGGGAGCAAAGATTGATTTAGGTAGTAATATTTTTTATTTTAGCTAATTATGGGCTTTTTATGTTTACTAATTTTTATTTTAGTAAATTGTGGAATTCTTTTTAAGTCTTTTATTCTTTTATTTTTTAAGGTTGGATTAGGCCCAATCCACAACTAAATATGCCTATTAGGTCAATTTCATCTAGGATTTTTTCTTTTAGGGTTTCTTGCTTATTAATAAGAAGAGCTATGTAATTTGGAGGCAAGAATGAATATTCATTATTGAAAAGAAAATTTCAAAAAAGCTTCTTGCTTTGCCTTCTTGTGTTCTTGATTGAATACTTGAATCTGACTTATCAAAGGGAGTGATCATACATTGTGGCGTCAGAAGGTTTGGGTTCTAATAACTTTGTTTCCTTAGGGTTATAATCTGATCATCTTTAACACATTCTTAGCAAATCAATCGTTTTTTTATGAGTTCGTGCGTTCCTAGGTTGTTAGTCTAATGGGTCCGCATCAACCGGTGTAGGAATGGTATTGGCAAAAGTATTAGGATGTAAATTGACTCCTTAATTCTTTTCTCAAAAGGTTTATCATTATTGGCATTTGTCTCTATATTTTGAGACACTATAATTTCACCTTTTTTATTGCCTGCATTAGATGGTAAATCATTAGAAATATCAATTACTATTTTGTTAATTTTTTTACCTCTTCGAAGGATTGTGATATCATTTGCTTATTCTACTTGACTAGATAGCTTTTCTTTTTCTTACTTTTGCATATGCTTTACTAGCTACCCAACTCTAGCTTAAAAATTGATAAGCATAAAAAGCCCATAATTAACTAAAACAAAAATATTACTTCCTAAATCAATATTTTCTCCCAACTTGATCTTCTAAATCTATCCCTTGCATAAAAAGGTAATAGACTATCATTGGTGAAGCTTTACAATCTTCGAATTTAGTTTTTTATTCTTCTAGCACAACCTCTTTGTATTGCACTTCCATGATCAAGCCTTGCAAAGCTTCCTTCATCCTCTTAGTCTTTGCCCTAGTCATTGGACCACCAATTCCTTGCAAAGGATCCTGAGAATATTTGGGAATATCAACTTAATCAGCACCTCGATCTCCATTACCGGCCAAAAGAAAATATGCTTTCTTAAGTAAATATAAATTTACTTTTATTAGAAGTGATAAAAAATATGCCCTCCTATGTTAAGTGCTTCAAGGAATTGAGCACTAAGAAAATGAGGTATAAACTTAATGAAAGAGTTGTAGTATCAGAGCTATCTTATGATGTTCTTTAGCACCATCAACCCTTAATGTTGAAAGACATAGGAAGTTTTATTATAAACATCACTATGGGTATATGAAGGTACATAAAACAATGCTTGGTTTAAGTGCTAACATAAACTTGGTGCCATATTCTATCTTTTTACAACTAGGTTTGGGAGATTTAAAACCTAAAACTATGTCCCTTCAGTGGATAGATCTATTAAATATTCAAAGGTAATGGTTGAGGATGTGTTGGTATAGGTAGACAAACTAATGATTCATGTTGATTTTGTTGTTTTAGATTTAGAGAAACACCTAGCCTTGGACAAAGAATATACAATAATTCTTGGTAGACCATTCATGGTCACTACCAAGACTATTATTGATGTTCAAGATAGGAATTTAACAATAATAGTTTTGGGAGAGTGTCAATTTTAAAGTTTTTAATTCTTCACCTTTTCAAATTAAATAAGAAGACTGAGGGTTACCATGATTTGTTAGATAGTACTGAGCTAATAGGAGAATCCAATGCACCCTTATATCTACATAGAACCCTACCTAGGAAAGATGACACTTTACCTAACCTTGAACTAAAAGATTTACCTAAGCACCTTAAATATGTGTTTTTGGGAGGAGGGGAAATGTATCTAGCTATTATTTCTTCCTTTTTGACCAAAAACTAAGAAAATGGACTTGTCAAGGTGCTTAAAAAATTCAAAAAGGCATTGGGATGGAGTATTGGGGATACTAGAGGCATTATTCCAGCTATATGTATGCATAAAATCAATCTTGAGGATGATGCTAAACTTGTTAGAGAGGCCCAAAGAAGACTAAACCCAATCATGCAAGACATGGTGAAAAAAGAAATTCTAAAACTCATAAAATTAATAGTCATTTACCTTATTGTTGATAGTAGTTGGGTTAGTCCGATGCATATGGTACCAAAGAGATCTAAAATAACAATTGTGAAAAATGATAAGAATGAATTATTTCCCACTAGAACAATCATTGGATGGAGGATGCGTATAGATTTCAGAAAACTAAATTTGTATACTAAGAAGGATCACTTTCCTCTTCCATTCATTGATCAAATTCTAGAAACACTAGATATACATGAATTTTACTATTTTCTGGATGGTGTTTTATGTATTATCAAGTGCTCATTGCATTTAAAGATCAAGAAAAGACCATTTTCACATATCCTTTTGAGAAATTTGTTTTTAGAAGGATGCCATTTGGCATGTGACTCACATATATTTTTTTAAAAATAAACATTTACAATCTTCTTATAAAGCTAATTAATTCCTATATCATGTCAATCTTCTCAAACATGGTGAAAATATTTATTGAGGTATTTATGGATGATTTTTCTATTTTTGGAACTCATTTGATAATTGCTTTTATAAATTGACTTTAGTTTTAGAACGATGCATTGAATACAACCTGATACTTAGTTGGGAGAAAAGTCATTTTATGATACAATAGGGGATTGTTTTAGGATAAGCAATTTCCAACAAAGGAATTGAAGTTGACAAGGCAAAAATTGAATTGATTGCAAAATTACCACCATCTACATCTGTTAAGGGGATCAAAAGCTTCTTAGGACATCCATATTTTCGTGGAAGAATTATTCAAAAAAAAAATATATAAAATAAGTCATCCTTTATGTAATTTGCTATCAAAAGATGTCTATTTTGATTTTAATGAAAACTGTCTTGTCGCTTATACAATTTTGAAGGATAAATTAAGATCCACCCCTATTATTTTGGCACCTAATTGATCTATCCCATTTGAAATTATGTGTAATACATCTAACTATGTAATAGGAGAAATTTTGGGACAAAGAATAGATAAGCATTTACTTGTCATATATTATGCTTGGAAAACAATCAACGATGCCCATATAAATTATTCTATCACTAAGAAATAATTTCTGGCTTTTGTCTTATATTTAGATAAATTTAGGTCTTACTTAGTAGATTCTAAAGTAATTTTGCATTCTAATAATTTTTCTTTAAGATATCTACTAAGTAAGCCTAATGCTAACCCATGATTAATCAGGTGAGTTTTACTCTTACAATAATTTGACTTAGAAATCAAAGATAAGAAAGGTAATGAAAATTTAGTAGCTAGTCATCTATCTAGGTTAATTTCTAAATTCAATTCTCTTAATTATAGAAGAAATTGTTGAAATTTTTCTTGATGAACAATGATATTCAGTAGGTCTAAATCCATGGTATGTTGGCATAGTTAACTATTTTGCTATTGGTATTTTGAGACCTAAAATTTCTTTTTAGGAAAAGAAAAAATTAATAATTCTTCTAGGAAATACCTTTGGGATGAATCTTATCTATTCAAGATTGCTCAATATTAAATCATTCAAAAGTGGTGCATGAAGAAGAAATTAAAAGTATTTTGGCCTTTTGTCATGAGTTTCATTGTGGGAGCCATTTTGGAGGTAATAAAATGGCTCTTAAGGTATTACAATCTGGATTTTACTATACAACTTTGTAAAGATGCTAATATGTTTTGTGCACATTGTGATATATGCCAGAGGATAAGTAATATAAGAAAACGAGATGAAATTATTTTGACGTCTAATTCAATTGTTGAATTATTTGATGTATGAGAGATTGATTTATAGGTCCCTTCCCATTCATCCTTTGGAAATGAATATATTTTTATTGCTATTGATTACGTGTTCAAGTGGGTAGAAGCTATACCCACCAAAACTAACGATGGTCATGTTGTTGTAAAATTCTTGAAGGATTCAATATTTAGCTAGTTCAGAATGCCTAGAGCAATAATAAGTGATAAAAGTAGCCATTTTTGTAATAATTGTTTAATGAAATATTGAAGAAGTATAACATCATGCACAAAGTGACTACTTCATACTGTCCACAAAATTTCGGTCAAGTGGAAGTGAGTAATTGGAAAATTATAGGTGTTTTGGAAAGCACCGTGCCCTTCAAGGAAGTACTGGGAAATCAATTGGATAGTGTCTTATGGGCTTACCGTATGACATAAAAAACACCCACTAGGATGAGTCCTTATTGGTTAACCTTTGGAAAAGTGTTCCACTTACCTATTAAACTTGAGCACAAGGCTTATTGGAAAATTAAAGATCTAAACATGGATTTAGACAAAGTAGGAGAAAAACAGTTATTCCAACCCAGTGAGCTTGAAGAGATTAGGGACAAAGCCTATGAAAATGCGAAGTTGTACAAAGAGTGTACTAAACATTATCATGACAAGAGGCTAGTTATTAAATCCTTTCTTCTTAAAATGAAAGTTCTTTTATTTAACTCTTGCCTAAGATTATTTTTAGAAAAAATACAATCAAGATGGAGTAGACCATTCAAAATTACCTAAGTGTTTCTATATGGAGCAGTATAATTGATTGATCCTAAGAATCAAAGAATGTTTAAGGTAAATAGACATCATGTGAAGGCTTATTTAAAAAGCAAACAAAACACAACACAACAAAAATTGATTGCATATGGATATGTAATCCTTAGTACCATCATGATGATGCGTCTTATTGAGACGTTAAAACTAACCACTAGATGGGAGGCAACCTATCATTGTAGGTAATATTATTTTCTTTGGTTTAATTGTTTTTGGATATTATGTTCGTTTTTCTTGTTATTTATTTTATTTTATTTCATGTCTAGTGAACAATGTTTGTTACATTTATAACTGTTAAATTTATAATTTTTTGTTAAGATGTATTAGAAATTTATAGCATTCAATCTATGTAATTAAAATGTTTAGAATGATGGATGCACTTGCATTTCCACATCAATACTAGAGGACATTCAGTGCTAGGTTAAAGGTGGGAAAAATTACATCAACGAGCAATTTTTATTTTTTATTAAACTTTGTTTGCATTTTTATTTTTTTGCTTTTATTTGTTTTTATTGGTTTAGTAATTTTAGGTTTAATTTTAAATTTTTTAATGTAAAATTATCATGTATTTTAATTAATTTTAAGCAAATGTGGTGGTGGAAAGAGTGCAGCGAGGTAGTGGTGAGGTACGTAACGATATCTTAATTTTTTCTTATTTGATCCAACTTTTCTCATGAAAACTTTTAGATACCTTCTTACAACTCAAAACATTGCTTAAAATTCCTTTTAAGATGCTTACATAAATTATAACAATTTTTTGTGGTTTTTACACTCCTATCCCCTAAACAAATTTTGTCCTTGAAATTTCATAACTCCTGAAGTTCAAATAGCTCATATGGCTTCAAACTTTAACTCTGAAATAATGGCCATCATCCACTATCAACATAACTCTTGTACTAGCTTTGAGCTACTTAGTGTTTGTCTTGTGCGATGATAATATTTTTAATTATTTCTTTAATAAGTCCAGTCTTTGTAGTAAAAAATTTCTTGCATTCTGCCGAGTATACTAGAGATCTATATAATCATCTATAAAAGGCTTCATAAGGAGCCATTGCAATACTTGCATGATTGTTGTTATTTATAGGTAAAATTCAACAAATGGTAGGTGTTTGCTTCTGCTTTCCCTTGAATTCCATAACATAGGCTTGTAACATGTCTTCTAACATTTGGATACCCCTTTCGGATTGTCCATCTATTTTAGAATGATAATCCATACTATGTAGGAATTTTGTACCCAAAGCCTCTTGTACATATCTCTATAAACATGCAATAGACTTGGGATCTCAATTAGATACAATTGACTTTGAGAGGTGCATGGTTATACTTGTATGAAGTCAATGGTTATGTTATCTCATTTCCATTTTGGAATTGGAAGTAGTTAAGATGGTTGCACAAGTTTCTTGTGCTTTACCTTGACTTGTTGGCATATCACATAATTGGCTACGAACTACGCAATATCTTTCTTCATTCATTTCCACCAATAGGTCATTTTTTAAATCACGATACATTTTTGTATTCCTATTATGTACCGTGAATTCAACTTGCGCACTTATCCCAAGATTTCTTGTTTTTCTATTAGTCAACTTAGAGTCTATGTAGTTGTTCGTAAAAGGCTTTGTACAACCATTGTTTTAGGCGAAATTAGTTGTTGGCAATTATTTGATTTGATTTCTCCTAAATTCCATGGCACATGTTCGTAGTATGTTCTCCAATATTCAAATAATCCTTTTGAACTGTCTATTAGTTTGTATTATTTAGTAATTTCATTTTCAAAAATTCTTGTAACAATTCTACAGACAGAAGAAATAATTTTGAATCTTGATATAGCACAATTGACTTTGATATACCATGCGATTGTACGATCTTTTGTGAAAATTATTCACCAAATATTGAGTTTTATATTTTCACATTCTAATGTAGTTCGCTACAAATTAATCTTCATTCTTTTTTATAACACTTTACCAATAAGTTCTCTTAAGATCACAATATATTCTATGGTTTCCGGATATACTATCAATTCTTATATGTTTTTCTCCATGGATCCTTGTCATTAAAAAATCTTCATCTAGAACTACTATCTTTCTATTGAAAATGAAACGTTCCAATGGTAAAAATCTATTTATTCACCATTTCTCCTTCCAATAATTCATCACCTTGCTTTGCAAAAATCAATTTGAGAACTCCGACTTTCGACTTAAGAGTGTCTATTACTTTCTTTGTGAGAAATTTTAATCCTTGGAAGATACCTTTCCCATAATTTCGTTTATACTTATAATCCTTCTCTATTTCTCCATAGAAAATATAACAATTCAATAGCTCCTCTTTGTCAACTCGTGTGTAGTTTGATATCTCACGACTCGACAATTCTATCATCGAATTCTCCTTATATTGTGATGCTATCGTTATCATCTCAAGATGACTGGTGTATTCTCAATGGATCCTACTTGGTTTAATCTTCGTAATTCTTGATATTGATTTCCCTTAAGTCACGTTTATTTTTGTTATCTTTCTACATGTAATCTTAGTTTTCCTTTCAAAACATATATTGCTTCATGTTTTAAGAGATATCCCAGATCCAAATCTTATTTCACCAATCTCTGTGTAAACATTCAAGGGTAAATTTTAAATTTATTTTTAAAGAAAATTTGTTTAGTAATCATGAAAAATTAAATTTTATAAATAATTGGGATATCTTTCATAGATTTTCTATTCAAAAGTTAAAATTGATTGTAAATTGATAAATTTAAATCCAATATATTTATAAATTCAATTTAAAATTCATCGGAGTAGTCTCATCCTGTCTAATCGTAAATTGTAATAGCCAAATAAAAGAAATAAGGTTTTAAGTCAAACCTTGTTATGTTGAAATCCTCCATTCATGATCATCTTATATCACCATGATTATCTCGAATAACACAACTTGAAAGTGATGAAAGAGTGGGGGTGAGCTATATATTGCTCAGTAGGAGTCCACTCTAAAATATTGTCATAGTAAACCAAAATTCTTGACACATGCTTCTTTTTATGTCTTATTGTTTGGACATATGGATCGACTTGAAGGTTGGCCCAAGCCTACATAATCATACCTAGTTATACATCAGACTAAGCCTACATGATCAAACCAAGTCGCATAATAGAACCATGCCTACATGATCGAGTCGAGCTGTAAGAATGACATATTTGACTTTACATACGCGTATCATACCATCAAGTACTAGGTTAGTCCTTAGAAGCTACACCCCATGTAAGGTCGACCACCATCTTGAGCTAGGGTTGACCTCAATCCATAAAATTTTGTACTTATACCAATTGTATCCCTTACTGACACACATATATATGTATACACTTTATATTCGACACCTGTATATGTAATGTTCAATAAAACCTTTTATGGAATCTACACATTTAGCCAATTATCTTAACTTTTCTTTAAGTTTTATCTCTACTAATCGAATCAAACCCAAACATTTTGGCACCCACCATGGGGCTTAGATTATGAGGTCGAGCTTAAGTTTCTGACCTTGTACTCCTTAGGATTCACTTTGAGCGTTGGGAGAAGCTTGGAAAATCTGACATTTTCTATTCAAGAACTACACCTAAAACTCAGACACCTATCGTGCATCAACATGGTAGGAACTCATACTAGAAGGCATTCAAAGTTGGCTAATAAGGAAACGAGGGTGACTCAGAGAGATGCCTCACCAGCCCTCAATGTGATCAAAGCAGGAGACAACCTTAACCACCATGAGATGGCTCGTCAACTTCTAGAACTAAGAAAAGAGCTCAAGGAAACCATAAGAGAGAATAGGACACTACGATCCCAATTAGGGGGAAGGACCCTGGACGATAAAGTAGCCAACCTAAATAACAAAAACATAGCATGTCAAGGTCTGCTTGAGCTATACTAGATAGAGTAGGGAGACAAAAGGAACCCCATTTCTAGCTTAATGAGACCCAGTGATGAACAATGGGTTCAGGAAAGGAAAAGTTGAGAGGCATAATTTCAAGTGCTAGAAGAGGACAATAAGAGGCAAGACCAACCTTTGAAGGTAGAAAATGAGAAATATAGGAAGGGTGAACTATTGTTTCTCTCCCTTTTTTTCCAAAAAAATAGAGAATGATGAGTCGCTAGTCAAGTTTAACGCCTCTAAATGCTCTAACTATTTTGGGATAAAAGACTTAGTAACACACGTGCATCCCCTCAAAACCACCATGGCTACTCTGAGCCGAACCCAAAGAGAGAGAGATTCCATGATGTGCAAAATTTTTGTGGCCATCCTTTGTGAAGGTGCTCAGAAATGGTTAAACAACTTGGCACCTCGATCCATAACCTCCTTTCCACAGTTCGCCAAGCTATTAATCATGAACTATGCTTGTAACAAGCCCTTGAGAAAAGAATCACACTAGTTTTTCTCAATTATTTAGGAATGGGGAGAATCCACTAAGGATTACATGAAATGATTCAGGGAGGAAAAATTGGAAATCCTTGATTGTCCTAGCTCTATTTCCATAAAGGCCTTTAGAAAAGGTCTCTTAACAAATTTTGATTTGCTTTTAGACTTAACCAAAACTTTGCCTCATACTTTGGGAGAGAGCTAGGGCAGGTAAAAGGCCAACGAGCTAACCTAGAAGGTATAACAGATCAAGAGAAGAAAAGAATAAGCCTAGATAGGGCACATCAAAACAACAAAAGTAAACTCTTCACACCAAATAATAGAGGACACATATAAGGGTCAAGAAATAGAGGACCTTGGAGAGGTCACTCTATCCTTTTAAAGAGCCCCCTTTGAGTGTAAACTTGGCTAAATCTGCCAATATTAGATGGCGGCCGAAGATGAAATCCCCACTCAGGGAAACATCTAAATTGTGTGCCTTCCATAAAGATATGGACCACAAAATGAGGGATTATAGACACCTAAAAAATTAGATGGAAGAATTGTAAGCAAGGAGATATTTGAAAGACCTCGTCATGTGAAATGGATATCAGAGAAATCAACAAAACAAGCAAGAGATGCCAAAAGTAACAAAACATCAAGAAGTAGGAGGGAGCCTCACAAGGAGACCAATATTAGGACTATACACACCATACACGGACGACTTAGGATCGATGAAGTCTCAAATAACTCGCATAAAAGTTTTGCTAGATAATTATGCAATGCTTCCCATGTATATGCCTTATTCAAAAAAGGCCTATTGTAGAAATCATTTTCAATGAGAAGGACGAGACCTCATCCCATCATAAGGACCCTTTAGTGATCATTTTGAGGATTAGATCTTGTGATGTCTATAGAATAATGATTGATACTGGGAGTTTGATATATCTCTTTTTTTCTGACCACTGCTAGGGCTCTAGAAGTAAAGGACCCTAACATTGTCAAGATAGAGCTCCCTCTTGTAGGGTTCAATAGCAACACCACTTATGCTAAAAGAATGGTAGTGCTACCTGTTATGGCGAAAGGAGTGATAATGATGACCAATTTTGTAATCATTAATGTCCTAGCTTATTACAAAGCCATCTTGGGAAGGCCTTGGATACATAAAATATGGGTAATTCCATCCACCCTCTATTAGGTAATCATGTTTCCCACTAGTGAGGGCCTAGAGGAAATTAGGGAAGACCAGGAGAAGGCCAGAAGCTGCTATAACACTACTGTGAAAGAGATTGCCCTCAAGTATCAATCATTATGAGATCTCCCTTAAAAGAGACTAGAGAGAAAAGGCCTTATAAGGTCAATCAACCTAAATAATTTAAGAGGCCTCTAAATGGAAGTCGAAGGTGAGAATCACCCTTTAAAAATGAGTGTAGACTTGACAATGAAACTAGAGGAACAACTCTCATAGTTCCTCAATTCTAACACAAATTTCTTTGCATGGACCCCAATTGATATGCCTGGGATTGATCCAAAATTTATAACGCACCAACTAAATTTCAATCCAAAGGTTATACCCATTCAACAATGAAAAACAAAAATTCTCAAGAGAAAAGAATGAGATAATCAAGCACCATCTAGCTACTCTTAAAGAAGCTAAGGTCATAAGAGGTCAACTATACTTTATGGCTGTCGAACATGGTCATCCTCAAGAAATCATGTGGATTAAATCACATTTGTATGGCTTTTATAGATTTAAAAAGGCATGTCCCAATGATTGCTTCCCTCTCCCAAGTATTGATCAGCAAGTAGATGTCTCTACTGAATTTAGGTTGATAAGTTTTTTGGATGCATACTCCTGGTACATACCAATGCCTAGTTAGCAAAATATATGAAGACCAACTCAGAAGAAATCTAGAGATATATGTGGAAGATTTGGTGGGGAAATTAGCTCAACCCTAAGAAGTGTGTATTTCGTGTCACAACGGGAAAATTCCTAAGGTACCTCGTGTCCACAAGAGGGATTGAGGCCAACCTAGATAAAACACAGGCTCTGGTGAATATGAAGCCACCTTCCATCCTTATAGGAATCTAGTAGTTAAATGGTAGAATAGTAGTACTAAACATGTTCATATATTAAGGCATCGATAAATACATACCTTTTTCAAAATGTTGTGAAGATGCACATCATTCTTTTGGGATGAGAGCTGCGATGGAGCCTTTAAAGAAATCAAGAAGTATTTGAGTAACCCCTATCTTAGCTGGCCCTATCATAGGTAAGGTTTTGTATTTCTATTTGGTTATGACATCCCACATATACAGCGTTATACTCTTAGCCAAAAGAGACAATATTCAACACCTTGTCTACTATGTCAGCTAGGTTTTGACAGATGCCTAAAATAGATATCCAACAATTTACAAATTAACATTCACTCTCAAAGTTAGTGCGATAAAGATTATGCATTAATTCGGCTCACATATGGTTATGGTGCTCACTTCTCATCCACTCAAAAGTGTCTTGACGAGGCCAGATGTAGTAGAAAGGCTAGCATAGATCGCCATAGAATTAGGAATATACGACATTAAATACATGGCTAGAATAGTCATAAAAGAGCAAGTAGTTGCTAAGTTTATAGCTTAGTTCGGTAAGAAGTTAGAAGTCATCAACAAGGAGTAAAAGAGAGTGTGTGAGGTGGATAAAAAAGAGAGCCCAATTTGGAAGTTGTTTGTTGATGGAGTGCATAAGTTCAATGGTGTAGGACTAGAGGTAGTCATAGTTGATCACAACAACTATTTTGAGTATGTAGTCAGACTTGATTTCTATTTGACTAATAATTTTGCAGAATATGAGGTGACTATATTTGGAGTTATGATCGTAAAGAAGTTGGGAGCGAATGGGATCACCTTACATAGCAATTCCAGGCTAGTGGTTAACAAATTCTTAGGGACATTTGAAGCTAGAGATGGTAAAGTAAAGGGGTACCTAGAAATATTAAAGTAGGAGTGCTCTAAATTCTCCAAGTTCAAGATCAAACAAATAGCTTAAAACGACAATGGTCACACCAATGCTTTAGCCATTTTGGCATCGGTACAAGAGACCAAGCACACTCAAGTAGTGTTAATAACAATCTTGTTAGAAGCATTTTTGGAGGAAGACAAAAGAGGGGTTGGATGTATGGATACTTCCATTATCCCATGGTTCATCCTAATCTATAACTTTTTGGAAATGGGGAGCTATTAGAAGACATCAAGTTCACAAAGAAAGTTAGAGCTAAGGTAGGATGGTACATGATAGAAGTATAGAGGCTATACCAAAAAACCTCACTCGATTTAGGGCTTTTGTGCATAACCAAGGAATGGTCTGAATGATTTATATATGAAGCACACAAAGAAGACTACAAATCATATTAAGGAAGGAGGAGGTTATCCCAACAAATTATGAGAAAAGTCCATTATTGGCCCACTATGTTGGCAGATCGTAAAAAATACACCTAGACATGCAATAAATGCCTAAGGTTTTCCCCTTATCACATACTCCCCCAAGTATAATGAAGTGGGTGGTGAGTTATTGGCCCTTTTATAAGTGTGGGTTTGACATAGTAGGACCCCTACCCATAGGAAAGGGTCCAAAAAGTTTCTATGTGTGGCTACTAATTACTTTTCAAAATGGATCGAAGTAGAGCCCCTGGGTAGAATACAGGAGGAAGAAGTGATTCGATATATATGAAAGTCCATAATTTTTCGTTTCAACCTACCTAGAGAGCTTGTCACTAATAATGGGAGGCAATTCACGACACAAAATATCAAAGAATTTACCCTCAAGTACAACATTAAGATATGGCATTCCATGCCATATTATCCCTAAACCAATGGTCAAGCAGAATCTTCCAACAAGCTTATAATTAGCCTATTAAAGAAAAGTTTGGAAAATGAGATAGGAAAATAGGTTGAGGAGTTTCCTGGTACATTGTAGGCCGTCAGGACTAGCCATCGAGGAAGCACTAATGAGACCTTTTTTTCCCTGGTCTATAGAACCAAAGTAGTAATACCAAATGAGGTCATGATACCCAATACTAGGTCAATTTTAACAGAAGAACAAATAAGATAGAAGAGAAATCGAATCGATCCTCATAGAAGGGAAACAAACTGAAGCTCTAAGAAGGATGATTGAGCAGAAGAGGAAGGTATCAGATTATTACAATAGGACTATGCATTTCAAAGCTTTTTTTAGTGGTGATTGAATCCTTAGAAGGGTCTTCCCTAACAAGATAAAGTGGATGGCTAAAACAATTGGTGCTTATTGGGAAATACCTTAATAAATAATTGAAACAACACCAAGAGAGGCCTAACTATTGAAAATCATTGAAGGAATTGAGGAAGGCATAAGTTGGAATGGTCACGAGTTGTCCATATGGGTCAGGAACCAAATAAAACTCCATCTCTACATCCTGGGCTGATCACCACTATTTAGAACAAGGTAGAGTGGCATGACTCATACAAAGGTTATAAGTTTTCCACCTCGATCAAGAACCAGGTCGACACTCTGACATTAAAGGGAGAGATGAACACCTTGGTCAGAAACTAGGTAAAGCTCCATCTCTATATCACAGGTTGATCACCTCGGTTAAGAACCAAGTAGAGCACCTTGACACATGCAAATGTCACGAGTTACCTACTTGGATTAGGAACCTAGTTGCACTTTGATATTGAAGGGGAAAAGGAGCACCACAGTCAATTAAGATCTAGTTAAGGCTTATCAATAATTATAAGTAAGTCCCGTTCCTTAATAAAAGAAATTGTAATAGAAATACGTAACACTCAAGTATTGCAAATACAGAACACAGGAATATTTTCATTATTTAAAATTACAAATTTTTGATAAATTTTTTACAAAGCTCGATCCCATAGAGGATCACAAATTCTTCAAACATTTAGACATATGACCATTGTTTGGGTTGTTGGTTTCCTCCACTAAAGGAAAAATCTTGGTTTGAATCTTGATAATTTTCTTTTGTGCGTGGGTTACCACATTTGGATTAGTTGACCTCATCATGAGCACTACTTGCTCCAACTCTTCAATGACCTTCATCACCTTAAGGAATACACTTTTAAATCGCTTCATATAGAAGCTCGTCCAATAGGACTCCCTATCTATAAGATTGGCCATTTTAGCCAAGGTCCTCCTTTCTCGAGATTGAGTTTGGAGCAATTGCTCTTTGTAATAATCAAGCTCACCTTTTTTTCTCTTCAAATAGACTTACCTTAGGCTCGAGTTTTACCACCTAAATTTTTAACATATTAACCTCACTTTTAAACATGCCATTTTCCACTCTCAAAGGTCGAATTGAACATTTATTTGACTGATTAGAATCCATGATTGTTACTCACATGATCCTCGAACTAATAAATGAATTTAAGTTTGTGCTCTTCTTGTAAACTTCATTCTCCTTTGCATCGGTATTGAGGATCAAATTTCAATAAATACATATGCAATCTATGTCATATTTTAGATTGTACATTAGATAGTAGGTTAAAAACTAAATTAGAATTTAAAAGGAATTAAAATAGGTGTACTTACTAAATATATGGCCCAACTTCTTCCATATTTTCCAAAATAAGATGATGTGCTTCCTTCTAATGGATTTGATTTATGGAATCAATCTTTCCACCCTCCATTAGTTTCCTAACATTCGATTGGATATCCTAAAAAAACCAATTGCCTTTTTGGTAATATAATGCTTAGTAATGTACTCTTCGAGGCGATTATAATTTTGGAAATACACTTTTAAACTTTTATATATCTCACAAGAGGATGCATCCACTGTAGGTACACAAGACCATATAATTTTACCACATTCACCAAATGGAAAGTTAGGTGCACCATTATGTCAAAAAAAGTAGGGAGAAGGAACTTCACTAAAAGACATAATGTCTTTGCATCCTCAAAATGCAATGAATCTAGCTCTGTTGATGTAATAGGCTTCTTACAAATTGTATTAAATAAGAAACATAAACCATTTATTGATGACAAAACGTATTTTTTAGAATGGACGTAATAACAAGGGTAAGAGTTCTTGTATCAATACATGGAAAACATATAATTTCATCCCATAAAGTCACAAGTTGTTCATGGATACTAAATTCTATATGTTAGAAGAGTAACCATCTAGAACCTTTATTTCCCTTAAGAAACATGATGGAGATCAAGGTATTGACTAAGTTGTTGTTCCTAAATATTCTCAAGATGCTTTGCAAGTAATTGACAGTCTAATGACTAGGGCAAAGATAAAGAGGATGAAGAAAGCTTTGCAAGCCTTGATCATAGATGTTCTATACTAAGAGGCTATGCTAGAGGATTCTAAAACTAAGTTTGATGATTCCAAAGCTTCACCAAGGATAGTCTATTACCTTTTTATGCAAGGGATAGATTTAGAAGATCAAATTGGGAGCAAGGAATGGTTTAGGAAGTACTTTTTTTTGCTTTTGTTAATTATGGGATTTTTTTGTTTTATTTTTCATAAGTCTTTTAGTTCTTTTTATTTTATTTTTAAGGATGGATTAGGCTCAACGCATAAATAAATAGGACCATTACGGTTGAATTATGACTAGGGTTATTCTTTGGGTTGAATTGGAATTTTTGTCATAAGAGTTGTATAAAAATGTAGCAGCCTTGTCATTTTAAGACACAAATATCATTAATGAAAAGTATATTTCAAAAAGCTTTTGCTTTGCCTTTTTGTGTTTTTGATGGAATACTTGAATTCGACTTATCAAAGGGAGTGATCATCCTTTGTGGCATCTCAAGATTAGGGTTTTAAGGATTTTGTTTCCTTAGTGTTCTAATATGATAATCTTCAACACATTCTTAGCAATTCAATTATTCCTATTCCTTTTAGTTTGTGGGTTTCTTGGGTTATTCACCTAGAGGTCTGAATCACTTAGCATCATAGCTTTGGTTATTGAGAACATGTTATCTATCTTCATATATCTTTGTGCGAGTTCTTGATTTTGAAAAAAAAGTTGTCTTTTCATAGTTCATGTGTTTTCTTTCAATTTCATTTTCTTTGTTTTCGTCATTGGATTCATAGTTTTCTTTGAGTTCTTGATTAAAAAATATATTAATCCTTGTTTCTATATCTTTTCAAGAAAAAAAACAAAAAAAATATCATCCTTTTCTACCTTTGATTGTTTTCTTGATTCCCAATTCACAAAAAGAAATCTGTCTTGATTCCAAATTTGATTGTTTTCTTTCCTTATTTTTGTGGAACAAAAATATTCTTGTTCTGGAATTTTGATTTTGTGATATTATTGTTTTTTTCCTTATTTCTTTTCAATTTTGTGTTGTTGTTTTCATATTTAGATTTTGTTTCGTAGTTCTCTTTAAATTTTTCGTATCTTTTCTTGTTATTTATTTATGTGTATAATCTATCTTTGTTCTTCAAAAAACAAGAAAAAAAAGAAGTGGGCTGCATTGTTCACAGTTTCAATTTGTTTTTTGATAAATGAGAGTTTCAACTTTAAACGACTATAACTTTTGACTTGGATATTGAAACCACTATTGTAATATATCAAATCAAAGCTCGTTTTGATTTTTATAAGTATAAACAAGTTTTTATTCCGTTCCTTTCCATTTTGGACCCCAATTTCCATCATTTACACCACTTACTGAGGAGTTAAAGTTTTGTCGCACCTTTTTGTGTTGTTTTCAGTTCTTGTTCATTAGGGTTGCAAATTTGTTTTTTTGAATTTTTTATTCACAGTAGCCACTACATTAGTTAAAAAAGGAAGAAGAAGAAGAAAAGGAGAATAAATTAGTATATTTTTAAAAAATTCAATTCTTTTCTTTCTTATTGAGTTTTCTTGTTCTTGTTGAAATTAGTTATTTTTTCTTTTGTTCTAGTTTCCATCTACTTTTTTTAGAGTCCTCTTTAGAATTTATTTTTGTCCTCAATTAAGTTATTTTATTATAAACATTTTGACTTGAAAAGATTCTTTCTTGGTTAGTCCTATTTGGACTTTCTTTCTGTTATACTTTGCCATTAAGTTTTTATAATTCTGATTTTTGAGATTGTTACCAATAAACTGGTTATTTCTTTAGCTTAGTTCAATTCTATGATTTTGTTAAGAACCCAAAAGGAGGCTGACTTGAGCTTTGAGTGGTAAAAGGAAAAAAGAGAGCCAAAATAGTGTGAAAACAGCCAAAATAATGTGAAAAAATAGTGTAAAAAAGCCAAAATAATGTGAAAAATAGTGAGAGAAAACAAGTAAGGTAGTGTGTATGTTAGCTCGCTTTATTTTATAGATTTAACACACGAGTAAGGAAGGAGGAGAACCACAAGAGATCAACTTGAAATTCTTCATCAAAGCCATTAATAACCAATTTAAGAGGCTGAATGCAAGGTTGGATGGATTAGAATCCACTTCTGGTTCTGAATCACATAGAAGACATGAGTTTGATGAAGAAGAAAATGATTTTAATATGGAGGAGAGAACATGTTCTAAACAAGATAAAAAGGTTAACTCCAAAGGAGATAGCAATATAGGCAGTATTAAGACGAAAATTATGCCTTTTTAAGGAAATAATGATCTTGTGTTATACTTGGAATGGGAAAGAAAGATTTAACATGTTTTTGATTTTCATTATTACTCTAAGGAGAAGTGATAACTGTATCGAAAAACTTAATTAATTGCAACTTTGGGTCCAAAAATATAATTTCAAATAAAATAGTATTTAATTGCAATTTATAAAAGTCAAAAATATAATTTAAATTAAATTCGGGCTTGATTTTAATTATTAAAAGTTTACAAATTTAATTTAAATTAGAAAAGGGCTAAACTGTAATTAAAGAAAGTTGAAAATGTAATTTGAAATAAATTTGTGGGCCAAAATCCAATTAATTAAAGTTTAAATTTCTGCGCAGGTGAGAAGACCACGCGCCATCATGCACGCGCGAAACGTGGACCGTCCGATCAAAGAAGAAACGGCTGAGATCCGCGCGTGCCATCCACGCCCGACCAGATCGCGTGGGTGCAGAATTGTTTACGCGGCTCGGCCCCCGAGTGGGGCCCACCGGCCGTGCAGGCCGGCGTGTAGGTGGGACCCATTTCTCTGACGCGTCAGCCGCTGTCCCCCACGTACACGCGCCTCTGATCCCGTGCGCTGATCTCAACGTGCGCCCGGATTTTCCTCCAATCAAACTCTGCCACGTGTTCCTTTTGAATCCCTTCCTCAAATCAGAAACTTCCACGTGTCCCACTCTATTTTTCAGTCAATCATGTAACAACACGTGGCAAGTTACGATGAGTGCGAAAGCACAGGATCGCGCCCGTATGTGGCCGTTTTCGTCCGTTCCTTTTTGTCGCCGATGCCGTTTCCAGCGTCCAATGAGAAGCTGCCATGTGTCCGCGTTAATTCCTTTCAGCGAATCAGATGCTGACACGTGGCACACATAATGAATTAAAAAATACAGATCGGCGCCCCTGTCTCACGCGTGAATTTGTTTAATATTTTTCGATCTGATTTTCGATACGCGTTATTTAATTTTTCGATAAAAAATTATTACGGGTTTTATTAAAAAAATAAAATAAAAAATGTAATATTTTAGATGTATTTTTTTTGGGTATAAATAGGAGATAAGATGATAGTTTTAAAAAGTTTTTGTGAGTTTGTAATTTTTGGGGTGTTTGTGTGTTGGCTGTGGAACACGCAGAAGCCATTTTTGGCTTTTGTTGTGTTCTGCGTGTGCCAAAAATTTGTTCTAAGTGATGTTTTAATTTTCCTTCTTCTTCATCTTAATTTTCTGTAGGTGTTGTAATTTTTATTTTAATTTTATGAAGTAATTTAATTTTTCTAGGGTTGGATTTGATCTAAATTTATGATGCTTTTATTTTAATTATTTTTCATAGATTTATAAGACGTTCGATTTGTTCGTTCTATTTTGTGTTTAATGCTTTTTGATTATTTACGAATCTTATCGAAACGATCCGTGACACATGAATAAACTTGGAAGAGGCATTCGTGTGTATATTGCTCGTAAATAAAATGACATGTATGATGAAGGATAGGAATATACCCTAATTGTATGTGTGGCCATTTGAAAACTTAAAACGTAATGAATTTCGGTGAATTTAATTCTCATAGATATATAGTGAATTAATTTAACGAGGTGTGTTTGTACGGAGCTCGGAAGAGATGTATGAATAAAAATAGAAGTTTTCGGTTGACAAATTAAATGTACTAAAAAATATAAATCATAAGAAAATAAAATGATTTGAGTTGATTAATTTGGTGAAAAATTGCAATCCTAGATTTCTTTTATTTTTTGTTTAAACTATTTTCTTACATTTGCTACATCCAACGAACGTTTTGAATAAAATCAGATTGAGATAATTTTAGTAATCAACAAACTATAGTTACAAATCTCCGTGGGAACGATACTTTACTTACAAATTTTATTACTTGTGACCGTGTATACTTGCACGTTTTTTGTGTGTTGTAAAACACGCAACAAGAAGAAAGTAAAGCTAGCAGCCATAGAATTTACAGATTATACTAGTATATGGAGGGATCAATTGGTGGTCAATAGGCAAAGGAATGGTGAGGGATCGATTTGGTCATTAGGAAGAGATAAAATTGGTGATGCGTAAGAGGTTTATACCAAGCCATGACTATAGGGATTTATATAGAACGTTTCAAGGGCTAGTTGAAAGCTCCATAGGTGTAAAAGATTATTATAAGGAGATTGAAATTTCCATGATTAGAGCAAACATAAAGGAAAATAGAGATGCAATAATGGCTAGATTCATTTTTAGATTAAATAGGGAAATTGCTGATGTGGATGAATTGTAACATTACATAGAGATGGAATAAATACTGTACAAAGCCATTAAAGTAGAGAAGAAAATCAAGTGTAAAAGGTTCAAACCTAGTTCGTCCTCTAATTCTCTGTGGAAATCAAAACGGAGGGACAAAAAAGCATCCTTTAGAACAAAAGGTGAAGGAAAATCAAACAATTCAGTTGCTATTCTAAATGGTAAACCCAAAACTAAAACTCTTACTAAGTCATGTGATATTAAGTGTTTTAGGTGTCAAGGATTAGGATATATTTCTTCTAAATGCCAAAATAAAAAGGTTATAATTGTATGGGCAAATGGAGAAATTGAAAGTGCTAGTTCAAGTGATGATGAAATGCTACCATTGGATGATTGTTATAGCCCAAGAATGAAGGAGATTAGGAGGAATGTGAACATATTTTTCACACAAGATGCCAGGTGAAGAATGTGGTATGTATGTTTATTATTGATAGTGGAAGCTGTACTTATGTTGCTAGTATTTTTTTGGGTAGAAAAGTTGAATATGAAGTGGCAAAAGCATCCCAAACCATACAAGCTACAATGGTTGAATGATTATAGAGAAGTGAATTTCAACAAATAAGTTTGGGTTCCTTTTTCAATTGGAAAATATGAGGATGAGGTTTTTTGTGATGTGGCACCAATGTATGCTGCTCATATTTTGCTTGAATGACCATGGTAATTTGATAGAAAGGTGAAGCATGATGTGTATAAAAATTGGTATTCTTTTGAAATGAACAATCAAAAATGAACATGTGGAACATTTGCATGCTATTTTTACGGTGTTAAGAGAAAATAAATTGTATGCTAATCTTAAGAAGGGTACATTTTGCACAGAATCTATTGTGTTTCTTGGATTTGTGGTTAGATTGTAGGGTATTAGTATTGATCAAGAAAAGGTAAGGGTATTAAAGAAATGTCTTACACCTAAGAATGCGAATGAGGTAAGAAGTTGCCATGGCTTAGCGAGTTTTTATCGAAGGTTTGTTAAATTATTTTTGTTCTATTTCTACACCTTTGAATGGAATTGTTAATAATAATTCTTTTTTTAAGTGGGGAGATGTGCATGATTGAGCTTTTACAACTTTAAAAGAGAAGCTAACTAACACACTTTTGTTATGTTGGCCAAACTTTGATAAAGCTTTTGAGATAGAATGTGATGCATCCGAAAATTTGTATAGGAGCTTTTTTGATGCATGATTCCAAAGAAATTTCTTATTTCAGTAAAAAGTGAAGTGGTGTTGTGTTGAATTATCGTACTTACGAAAAAGAGATTTATGCATTAGTGAGAACTCTACAAACATGGAAACATTACTTATGACTGAGGGAATTCATCATTCATTAGATTCATGAGAGTTCAAGTTTTTAAAGCCTAAGGTAAGCTTAATAAAAGACATGCTAAGTAGTTTTAGTTCATAGAAATGTTGCCTCATGTAATAAAATACAAGCATGGGAAGGACAACGTTGTGGCTGATGCATTGTCTAGGAGGTACATATTAATTACTTAATTGAAAACTAAATTACTTGGATTTTAATTTCTTAAGGATTTTTATGCCAATGATTCTTATTTTTTCCAAGTATGGAATGCATGTGATAAGTGCACATTTAGTGGGTTTTATAGGCATGAAAGATTTCTATTCAAGAAAGATAAAAGGTCACTTTGGTGTTCTAAAGACTTGAGATATTTTATATGAGCATTTTTATTAGCCTAATATGAAGCATGGTGTGCAATCTATTTGTGATAAGTGCATTGCATTTCGGCAAGCAAAATCGAAAGTTAAACCGCATGGCTTTTACACCCTTTTACTTGTGCCTAATTAACCTTGGATTGATATATCAATGGATTTTGTTTTAGGATTTCCAAAGACTCAAAGTGGTAAGGATAGAATATTTGTTATTGTTGAGAGGTTTAATAAAATGACACATTTTATTGCATGGTCTAAAACCAATAATGCAACACATATTGCTCATTTATTCTTTAAAGGAGTGGTTCATTTACATGGGTTGCCTAAGACAATTGTTAATGATAGAGATGTTAAGTTCCTAAGTCATTTTTGGCACACTTTATGGAATAAATTAGGAACTAAACTATTGTTTTCTACTTTTGCACATCCTTAAACAGATGGTCAAACTAAAGTAGTTAATAGGACACTTACTACCTTGTTGTGTTCTATCATTCAAGAGAATATAAGGTAGTGGGAGAAGTTTTTAACACATATTGAGTTTGCATTTAATACGAATTTTCATTCTACTTATTCATTTTCTCATTTTGAAATTATTTATGGCTTTAATCTTTTACCATCTATTGATATTTTACCTTTGCCTACAAATAATCATGTTAATCTTAATGGTAAGAAAAAGGCAGATTTTGTGAAGGATTTACATGCTAGTTTGGGCCAACATTGAAAGGAAGAATGATCAATATGCTAAGCAAGCCAATAAGGTGTTTGGAAGTTGTTTTCCAACCTAGAAATTGGGCTCGGGTGCACATGCATAAGGAGAGGTTTCCCACACAGTGGAAATCAAAATTGTCGCTTAGAGGAGATGGACCTTTGCAAGTCTTGGAACGAATCGATGATAATTCCTATAGCTAGATTTGCTAAGTGATTATGGTAATGTTAGTGAAACTTTCAATGTCGCTAATTTTTCTTTATTTGAAGAGGAGGGGAATAATAGAGATCAAGGTGCTAATTAAGTTGTTGTTCCAAAATATTCTCAAGATCCTTTGCAGGGAAATGGAAGTCCAATGACTAGGGAAAAGACAAATAGGTTGAAGGAAGCTTTGTAATCTTGATCATAGATGTGCTATACAAAGAGGCTATGCTAGAAGATTCTAAAACTAAATTTGATGATTCCAAAGCTTCAACAAGGATGGTCTATTACCTTTTTATGCAAGGGATATATTAGGAAGATTAAGTTGGGAGCAAGGATTGATTTAGGAAGTAATTTTTTGTTTTAGTTAATTATGGGCTTTTTTCTGTTTTATTTATCATAAGTCTTTTAGTTCTTTTTTATTTTTAAGGATGGATTAGGCCCAACCCATAACTAAGTAGGATCATTATGGTTGAATTGTGGCTAGGGTTTATCTTTGGTTTGAATTGTAATTTTTTTCATAAGGATTGTATAAAACACAGTAGCCGTGTCATTTGAAGACACAAATATCATTAATGAAAAGTATATCTCAGAGAGCTTTTGTTTTGTCTTCTTGTGTTCTTGATTGAATGCTTGAATTAGACTTATCAAATGGAGTGATCATCCTTTATGGTGTCTCAAGATTGGGGTTTTAAGGACTTTATTTCCTTAGGTGTTCTAATCTGATTATCTTTAACATGTTCTTAGCAATTCAATCATTCATATTCTTTTGAGTTTATGGGTTACTAGGGATATTCGCCTAGAGGGTCTACATCACAAAATATAAGACTCTTTTCTCCTTTCTGCTTTGATTATAACACGTTGGAGGCAAGTATAATGAATTGCCATTCTTAATTGGAGGTAAGTATAATGAACTTCTCTTATTAATTGGGTTTAGTTGTTCTCTTAAACCAAAGTCCTAAACATCCAAATGTGACCCAAGGTCATCTTTAGTTTTACCAGGAATATTAAGCAATGTTCCTATTAAACTATTACATACATTTTTCTCAATATACATAGCATCTAAATTATGGCGTAAAAGTTGGTACTTCCAATAAGGTAATTCCCAAAAAATTGATTTTTTTCCCAATATAATACATTATCAGCAAGCGATTTATCCTTCATATCTTTCCCTTTCATCTTCTTCTTGGCAAATTTTATATTCATTGGTGTTTTATTCTTCTTATTCTTCCTTTTTCTTTATTCTTTTGTACTAATTCTATTGATTTCTTTTCCTTTTTATCACATCTCTTTAGATTGGGCTTTCCTTATCTTTTGAATTTCATACCTTGCAGTCGATGCAGTATCTCTACAGTTGTCAAGATATTATGAGTTGGCCTTGTGAACTCTTTTCTATTAAATGATTTATTCTACTTTTGAAATTTGTGACTTAAGTGCAAAATCCTTCTATGACCTTGGTAATACATTTTCTTTTCATGTTTCTAGTATCCCATAAATGTCCCATCATTACATATGGGGCACGCTTGATACCCTTTTTTGGCATGTCCAGACATGTTGCATTAAGTTAAAAAATCATTAATAGTCCATAATGACACAACTCTCATATTAAAATACTCCTTTTTGAAAGCATCAAAAACTTTTGTTTCATTTCCCATAAAACTTTTAGATAATCAACCAAAGGTTCTAAGAAGATGTCAATGTCTATGTCACGTTGTTTTAGACCAAATATCGACAAAGTCAACATCATAATCTTTGTTTACGTAGAAATCCCAGGTGGAAGGGTTTATGTTACCATCAACACAAGCCAATAACTATACTAACTACTAAGGGAGTTATGAGGATTGTAAAGTTTATTAGTTTTGACAATATTCGTGAACAAAATATTTCGATGTAATTTAGTTTATAGGTTCATCACTCAAGATCACTTTTCAAGTTAAAGAAACTACTAAGCATCAATAGAACATCTGAGGCATATTTAGGTTTTTATGCACGTTAGATTTCATATCAGATATATACAAACATTTTTTTATATAGGTTACTTGATCGATCGAGAATCAATCTACCATGATTAACATTCCTCTTGAAATTAATTTTTTAAATGGGTAGATCGATCCAATTTTTGGGTTTGATTGATTGAGAGCTAGATCAATCAAGGTAAGATCAAATTTGATCTACCTGGTCTCAGGTTGTATCAATCGTTGCTTGGATTGATTGAAAAGGGTTTCAATTGATCAACCTTATTAGTTTGATCAATCAAGCTTGAGATCCATCAAGTGATAAGGGCCTTAACTTATAACCTAGTTGTTTACTCAAGCCAACATTTTTAATTGCAATATTGTCCTTATTATTTACTCTTTCTAAATTGTTTAATGAATAGATTTGTAATTGTATTTTAACCTAGCATTAGGGCTTCAATATTTCTATTTAAACTATCTAATGCCTCTTGTTTTCTTCAACCATAATTGAATCAAATTTTGCAACTTAAGATTTCTCTCTAAATTTATTTTGCTAAAACTATATATGTTAGGCTTTTTCATTAGTTAATCTATCAAATTTTTGTGGTCGTGTTTGATTAATTAAAAATCCTACATCATTTGTGTCATGTGCTTAATCATTTCTTCTAGTGTTGCTAGTGATTTTGTTTTATCTAATATTCTATTAAATATCTAGCTAGAAATGTTCATTGTGTAATCCATTCTAGGACACACATTCGACTTGTGTTTTTGTGTTAACATTTAAGGTGCCAACTGAATGGGTTCGATAATTCGTGTTACTTGAGTTTATCGAAATGTTGGTCTAGATCAAAACACCTTGCTTGTAGAGACTATGAAAGAAATTAGAGGCTTGTAAGTAGTACTTGGGGCATTACGTTGGATGGTAGTTTGAGTCCTTGCCTTGTAATTGAACATTATTTTCATAGTGGATAGTTAGGTGGTCTGGTGGACTGATGGTTTTTGTCATAAATCATTATTGTGGCCTTAGTTATTTGTACCTAAAAATCTTGTGTGTCAATTTACCTTTCTGCATTATTCTATTTACACATAAATGTATATTTGGCCACTTGTAAAATTTTAATTTGACATATTTTTGCTAATTATCTATTCACCCTTTTTACTAATTAGATTTGTAACTAAAGACTTTCAATTGGTAGGGCCACTAGATAAACTTAGTGTTTTGATCGGTTTTTTTAGGAAAACAACCTAAGAGCCCACAAACTCAAAGAAAAAGAAACGATTGATTTGTTAAGAATGTGTTGAAGATGATCAGATTAGAACCCTAAGGAAACAAAGTCCTTAAAACCTAAACCTTGAGATGCCACAAAGGATGATCACTCCCTTTGATAAGTCGGATTCAATTATTCAATCAAGAACACAAGAAGGCAAAGCAAGAAGCTTTCTGAAATTTTATTTTCATTAATCAATATTCGTTCTTCCTCCAAATTACATACCTCTTCATCTATATAAGCAAGAAACCCCAAAAGGGTTAAAATAAAAAGCCCAAAAAATAAAAGACTAAAAGCGTTAAAATAAAAAGTCCACAATTCACTAAAACAAAAATTGCTAAACATAAAAGGCCCACAACTAATTAAAACAAAAATTACTTCCTAAAGTAACCCTTGTACCCAACTTGATCTTCTAAATCTATCCCAAGTCATTAGACAACCAATTCCTTGCAAAATATCTTATGAATATTTGAAAATATCAACTTGATCAGCACTTGGGGACATTAACTTGAATAGCACCTCGATCTCCATTATTCCCCTCATCTTTGAAAATATTTATCCTCGAATCTTAGCTCTATAAGCAGGTCGATTTGGTATAATAGATCCATGTCTTAAGTTTATTTTATGCTTAATTCTTCTCAATGGAGGTAATCTATGAGGATTCTTTTTAGGAAGTTGATCCTCAAAGTCCTGCAATAAATATACAATGACACTAGGAAAAGATGAGTTAAGATCGTTAGTAGAAGGATTAACATCCTTGTACATAATTACAAGTACTTATTTCCTAGCCATCATTGTGCTCTTAATATCTTGTTTTTCAACAAATGCACTCATTATTTTATTTTTCTCTCCTCTTTTCTCACTATTCTCTCCTTTGTGCTCACTTTCTTCTCTTTTTTGCTTACTTTTTCCTCCATTATGCTCACTTTTTCCTCCATTATGCTCACTTTTCTCTCCATTTTTTCTCTCTACCTCACTTACTCCTTTTTTATTTTCCTCTTTCACACACTTTTCCCCACATCTTGCACTCTTCTACTATCCTAATTTGGTGTTCATAAGCTTGCAAATGTTTGAGAGGGGCTAATACAACGTTTTGGTTGTTCATTTCGAAAGAATAACGATTTCTACAACCATCATGTGACACCATGGTAGGTTGAGCAATATGTGAGAAGCATACATTGGTACCACATCACAAAGAACCTTATCTTCATATTTTCTAATTGAAAAGGAACCCAAACTTGTTTGTTAACTTCTACTTCTCTACAATCATTCAACCATGGAAGCTTGTATGGTTTGGGATGCTTCTGGCACTTCAAATTTAAGTTTTTTACCATCAAGGTACTAGAAGCATTAGTGTAGCTCCTACTATCAATAATTAATGTGCATACCTTATAGTTCACGTGGCATCTTGTGTGGAAAATATGATCACAGTGCTTGTCATCTCCTTCATCCTTAGGACTCTCCTTGTAACAAGTGAGTCTCTATTCATAGGTTCTTCAACTTCAACATTAGAGAAATCCTTCACTGGTGCTATCTCTTCATCACATGAATTGGAACTTTTGATTTCTCTATTTGTTTGTACAACCACAATATTTTTGTCCTGTTTACAAATTGCTCTCTCTTCCACATTAGAATCAGTTTCTTCTTTGTCTAACCCATGTCTTCTATGTCTTATTTTATGCAATTTAGAACCATAAGAGGATTCTAAATCATCCAACCTTGCATTCATTCTCTTAAATTGGTGATGCATAGATTTGATGAAGAATTTCAAGTCAACCTCTTGTGGTTCTCCTTCTTCCTTACTCATGTTGTCAATTTATAAAATAAAATGAGATAATCCGTAACTCTTTCACGTGTTTTCTCTCAAATAAGATTGTTATCACTCTCCTCTTTTTTAACACTATTTTTGCTCTGTCTTTTGTTTTACACTCCTTCATTTGTTTGCTCTCAAATAAGATTGTTATCACTCTCTTTTTATAACACTATTCTTACTCTCTTTTTTAACACTATTTTTCTCTCTTGTTTTAACACTCCCTCACGTGTTTGCTCTCAAATATGATTATTATCACTCTATTTTTTTACACTATTTTAGCTCTCTCTTTTTTACCACTCAAAGCTCACGCAACCTCCTTTGTGTTCTTAACAAAATCAAAGAATCCAACTAATCTCAAGAAGTAACCTTCTTATTAGTGACAATATCAAAAATCAGAAGTCTAAAAACTTAATGGAAAAGTATGACACAAATAAAGTCCAAAGAGGACTCTAAAGAAAGAAAGTCCAAAGAGGATTCAAAAGAAAGACTCTTGCCCAAAAAGGACTCTAAAGAACGTATATTGACCATAGAGGACTCTAAAGGAAGACTTTTAACCAAAGAAAACTCTAAAGAAAGACTCTTGATCAACTATAATTCCCCTTTTTTATTTTATTTTTTTAAATCAGTCTTGGGTAGCAAGAACAAAATAAAGGAAAAACAATTTCAACAAGAACAAGAAAACAAGAATTATATTCTTGAACAATATACTACTATGTTCTCCTTTTCTTCTTCTTTATTTTTCCATTTTATTTAGCAACTCCGTTTTTTTCAATTTTTTGTTTAAAACTGAACAGTTTCCCTCTTCTTCTTTTTCTTTATTTTGAAGAACAAAAATAGGTTGAACACAAAAATAAAGAATCAAGAAAAAGATACAAAGAATTCAAAGAAAATTACAAAATAAAATCCAAATACGAAAACTACGACAACGAAATTGAAAGAAAACACAAGATTCAAAAGAACAAAATTTCTCTTATTCTTGTTTGTGATTTGTGACTCAAGAACATAGAAAACAATCAAAGGATGATTTTTTTTAAATCTAAAATTCAAAACAAAGATAGATGAAGATAGTTAACCTATTTTCAACAACCAAGACTCTGATACCAAATGATACAGACGCTTTAGGCAAACAATCTAGGAACCCACAAAATAAAAGTAATATAAATGATTAATTTGATAAGAATTTGTTGAAGATGATCAGATTAGAACCCTAAGGAAACAAAGTGCTTAAAACCGAAACCTTGAGATACCACAAAGGATGATCACTCCCTTTGATATGTCAGATTCAAGTATTCAATCAAGAAACCACGAAGGTAAAGCAAGAAGCTTTATGAAATTTTCTTTTCATTAATGAATATTCGTTCTTCCTCCAAATTATATAAATCTTCTTCTATATAAGTAAGAAACCCTAAAAAAAACCTAGAAGGAATGAGCCTATTTAGTTATGGAATAGACCTAATCCAACCTTAAAATTAAAAGACTTAAAATAAAAGTGCCCACAATTCACTAAAATAAAAGTGCCCACAATTCACTAAAATAAAATTGCTAAACATAAAAGGCCCATACTTAATTAAAACAAAAATTACTTCCTAAAGTAACCCTTGCACCCAACTTGATCTTCCAAATCTATCCCTAGTCATTGAACCACCAATTCCTTGCAAAAGATCTTGTGAATATTTGGAAACATCGACTTGATTAGTACTTAGGAACATTAACTTGATTAGCACCTCAATCTCCATTATGTTTCCTAGGAACCTTGTTATGGATCATTTGAGAGAAGGTTCTTCTACAACCTATGCATCTTTCTTTAATGGTTTTAACTACTCATATTGGAAGGCTCCTATGAGAGCCTTTCTATGGTCTATAGATGAGAGTTTCTGGAACTCTATTATTTATGGTTAGAAACCACTTACGATTACCAAAGATAATGTAGTCACTCTTAAAACTAGGAAAGATTGGAACATTGAAGATAAGACTAGTAGTAACTGGAATGAAAAAGGTATAAATGTTATCTTTGGTCTATCGATCAATTTTGTTGTATATCTGATGTTGAAACTAGCAAGCCTGCTTGGGATAGTATAGATGATTCCCATGAGGGCACCACTCAAGTTAAAAGAATAAAACTTTGCATGCTAAGATTATATTTGAAAATCTGAAAATGGAAAAGTCTAAAACATTTTTTGAATTTTATATTAAATTATGTGATATTGCTAACTCTTATATTAATATTGGTGAGAAAATTAAGGAATTCAGGTTGGTTTGAAAGATACTGTCCTCTTTGCCATATCGCTTCCATGAAAAGGTTACCACCATAGATGAAAGCAAAGATGTTGACACGATCAAAATTAAGGAGCTAGTTGGCTCACTTCTTACTTTTGAGATGAGCTTTCAAACTCCTACAAAGACCAAAGGTGTTTCTTTTAAAACAACAATGATTGAATATGGTAATAATGATGATGAAAAATTGGTAATCAGAGCCAGAAGATTGATGAAAATCTTCAACAAAAAGAATCCTCAAAGTAAAGGACAATCAAGTCATCCAAAGGATCAAAATCAAAGAGAACTCAAACCTGTGAGTTTCGAAGGTAAGTAATCTAAACCTACTAGACCTTAATTTCTTGAATGTATAGGTTGTGATCACTTTGTAGCTGACTGTACAAAAAAGAGGAACAAAAATGGAATAGCCTTCAACGCTACACTTACTAACTTTGAAAGTGACAGCAACAATCTAGTTGAATAAAAAAATACTGGCACTAACTTTATGGCATTTACTACAATAACTAGTGGACACTAGTAAATTTGAAATTGATTCAGCCAATGAGGAAAGTGACTTTGAATTCTTAATGGATAAATTTAATGCCACTAGTATTGAGGAAGTTTTAATAGATTTAGTAGTATGTAACAAAGAAAAGGATAGATTGCTTATAAAAGTAACTAAACTTAAAGAAAAACTAAAATTGTATGAAATAAATTCAGGAGTAGGAGCTTGAACAATCCAAAGAAGCAGTAAAAAAGCTAACCATTGGAGTTAAAAGGGTAAAACAAGGTTTTGGATTATGGAAAACCTGTTGGAGACAAGATAATTATGATATGTAGATGAGCACACTACGTCATCTTTTTAAAAATAAACTAAGTTTGTAAAACTTTCAAACATGTCCTCCTCACATGATACACCTTCAACATCAAGAACTAATTTGGTAAGGCCTTCTAACCATATTCCTATTGTTACTTATTATACACAAAGAACAATTACACATGTGATTGAAAAACATGTTCAATATGTGTCTCTTTATCATAACTATGGTAGAAAAGGTCATATTAGACCTAATTGTATGTTTCTTGTACCATCTTTCTATTTTAACAATGCCTTTCATGCTCAATACCTTAGAATCAATTTTCATCATCCATACATGATGTTGCATCCTTCTAATGATGAAAAAGAAAAATAAAGGAAAAATAAGGGTAAATCCAAGAACATGTCAAAGACAACTAAGTCAATTGGGCCCAAACCTAATGACATTAAGAAATCAAAATTCAAGAAAATTTGGGTTATGAAAGATTTCTTTTCTCGATCAACTAACTATCTCTTTTTTACCTACATATTTTTATTTGGTGCTATATGAGTATATTAGTTTGACTATTTTAATTGTTTATTTCTTAAATTGAGTTTTGTTGCTTGGTTTTTAGTTTTATTTTAGTTCATTTAAATTTTTTTTATTTTAAAAAAATAAAAATGTTAATAAAGGGAGTAGAATTATTATAACATTGAAATAAATATTATTTTGAATCACAAAAATTATTTTTTGTAATTTGATTTATCTTACTTAATGCTTCATTGTACAATTATCTTGTCATGTGCATTTACATTGTTTCATTACATTAGTGATCGATGATAACAACAACTCATTCACATTTTTATTGGACATATATGTATGTCATACTTGAAGTTTATTATTTATCATGTGAGATTTTAGTGCTTGAGATATCCTTGGTTGCTAAATTGTGTTTGAGCTCTAGCTTCATTTTTAAAATGATGCTATGGAGAGACACCTAGTTTTGAGAGGGCTACTTACTATGATGCGTGAAGCTACCATAGTGAGCGGGAAAGGCTACCTCATAACTAGTGTGAAATTCATCATGATAGGTCTTCAAGTTCATGCATATTTTCTTAAAAAATGATAATAATTATTAAAGGACAAAAAGAAAAGCAATGGTATGCACAAAAAGAAAGAGCTACAATTGGTTATGCAAAATAAAAAATAAATAGCCAATCTCTCATTCAAAAATTATAATAAATAATGAAAGGAATTACAAAAGAAAAAGTTAATTAAGTTTTCTCTTGGTAAGTAAAATTTTATTATGTGCAAGTATGAATTCAACTACAATTTTTGGATGATTGGTGATACTATTTTCTTTAAATCATTCATAACTATTCATAAATGGACATATTGACATATTGTTGCAATTCCAATATTTATTATACTTTGAGTGATTTTCAATATATGATTATATATGTAGAATAATGTATATCTATTTTTTCAGAATACTTATGCAAACTGTGAATAATTCAATTCTAATAAAAACAATTTATTTCAAAATTGATTATTTGAGTGATGCTTATTTTTGAATAAATCTACCACCTTTATTCAAATATATATATATATATATATATATATATATATATATATATATATATTGTCTGATATTTTTTACTTTATTTGATTGCTTTTGTGAAGAAATTAAGTAGTTACAAGACATAGGGAGAGTAATTGTATTTTTTAGAAGCTTTGTATGTTGATCAATGTATGATGAACTAGATTGATTGATGTTTGAGTGTCAATCAATCGATAATATTCTTGATCAATCTCCATTATTTTCGATTGAATAAATATTTTTAGTTTATATACCTTTCTTCTTTTTCCCTCAGCCTCACGAGCCCTAACCCCATTTTCACGCCCCTCTTTCAGTTTTCTCTCAAAAATCCACTAATTCTTCTCAATTTTGATCCTATTTACTTAGATTTGATTGATATTTACTTTTCTAGGATCAATTTATGCAAAAATCTCACATTTAAGCAGAAATCAATGCCATCTATTTTTCTCCATTTTCTCTCATTTTCTCTCCATGCAAAAACTACTTTTGGCAAGAAAATCTCCATAAATAGCCATAATGTACTCAAATAACTATTTTTTGAGTTATATTCCTCAATTTTGTTTGGAATTTTTGGATCACTTTGGGTGTTTCCAGTTCATAAGGGCATTTTGGTTTTTCTTTTTGTGCCCAATTTTTAAATGGCAGCTAGATGACAAGAACTCTCTCAAGGTGTAGATGCTCCACACTCATCTCAAGGGTGGGATAAGTATTCCTAAACGAGGTATCAAACTACTATCTCTAAACTTTTAATTTTTCTAGAGCATAGTATAAGTTGGATTGAATTTCATGAGTTAGGAATTACACGAGCCATTACTACTCTAGGTTTGCAATCCCTGTTTACACCATCAAAATTATGTTTTCCTTCCTTAGTTCATAAGTTATATGCTAATATTGACCCAAAAATACGTCACCATAGGCCAATGTGTTATAGGGTATTTGTTTAAAATAAAATTGTTGACATCTTGGCTCAGGGAATCAATATATTTTTATCAATCATAAACATTGAAAATGTTGATTTTCACTTAGAATGGTATAACATTTCAAAATAATATTTGTTAAATGAACTCATAAGATCATCCAATGGCGACATTAACTAATGGAGATTGAGGTGCTGACCAAGTTGATATTCCCAAATATTCTCAACATCCTTTGCAAGGAATTGGTGGTCCAATGACTAGGGCAAAGACAAAAAGAATGAAAGAAGCTTTGCAAGGCTTGATCAGGGAAGTGCAATACAAAGAGGTTGTACTAGAAGAATCTAAAACTAAATTTGAGGATTCCAAAGCTTCACCAAGGATGGTCTATTATATTTTTATGCAAAGGATAGATTTGTAAGATCAAGTTGGATACAAGGATTAATTTTGGAAGCAATTTTCATTTTAGTAATTATGGGCCTTTTATATTTTTTTTTATCATAAGTCTTTTATTTTTAATGATTTATTAGGCCCAATCCACAACTAAATAGGCCTATTTCATTTAGGGTTTGTTTCTTATAAAAAGCAGCAACCATGTAATTTTTCGGAAACTTTTTGATCATATTATCAAGTTTATTTCAAAAAGCTTTTTGCTTAGCCTTCTTGTGTTCTTGATTGAATGATTGAATTAAACTTATCAAAATGAGTGATCAACCTTTGTGGCATCTCAAGTTTAGGGTTTTAAGAACTTTGTTTCCCTAGGATTCTAATATGATCATCTTTAACACTTTCCTTGAAAATCAATTGTTTCTATTCCTTTAAGTTCATGGGTTCCTAGGATTTTTCGCCAAGAAGGTTAGCATCATTTGGTACCAGAGCTTTGGTATCTGGAAACATGTTATCTATCTACATCTATCCTTGTTTGAGTTCTTAATTAAATTTTTTTCCTTCATAGTTCTGTGTTTTTCTTTCAAATTTGTTTTTGTTATTTATATCTTTGGATTTTGTGTCGTAATTCTCTTTGAATTCTTCCTATCTTTTTAATTTTTTTCTTGTGCTTTATTTTATGTTTTCAATCCATCTTTGTTCTTCAAAAAAATTAAAAAAGTAGAAGATAGATTGTTGTTGTTCGTATTTACAAAAAAAAATCAATAAATTGGAGTTACAACTTTAAACAGCCATAACTTTTGACTTGAGTAACAAAATGACAATTATAGCATATCAAATGAAAGCCCAGCTAAATTTCTATAAGTAGAAAAAACAAAAAGAAAAAAATTATATTTTTGTTATTAAAAAAAGGAGATTTATCAAACATTCCAAGTCTGATTTAAAAAGAAAAAAGGAATAATAGTTTAGCCAAGTAAGTGGAGAAAAGAAAGATCTTGGAAATATTTTCAACTAGAGATTATTTCTTTCCTATTTTAAATTTCATAAATTGAATATTTACCCCTTTGCTTATTTATATTTTCTTTCCATTTTTCCTTTAGTTTCCTTTCTTCTTTCTTTCCTTACATAGATTTTTGACCTGTTTCCTACATTTTTGACCGTTTTTTGAGTTTTTGACCTCAAATTTCATCGTTTACACCACTTATCAAGGGTTTAAAGTTTTCACATATTTTTTGCTTTTTTTCTTATTTTTTATTCGGTTTGTGATTTTTTTTGTGTATTTTCTATTAACAATAGCAGTGGAAATTTGTTTTTTAAAAAAAGAGTAGAATAAAGTGGCAGATTGTTCAAGTTTCGTATTCTTATTGAAGTAAGTTTCCAATTATTGTTTCTTGCTTGAGTTTATTATTCTTGTTGAAATTAGTTTTCCTTTATTTTGTTCTATTTTCCATATATTTTATTCTCGTTTCCCTAGCATGAATTCTAGTGATTTCTTTCATGTCTTTTGCTTCCTTTTAGAGTTTTCTTATGTTTCTTGGATTTTTAGAGTCATTTTTGGGCTTTATTTGTATCATCATTTGCCTCAATTAAGTTTTTAAAATTTTGATTATTGAGGTTGTCACCAACAAACTGGTTGCTTCTTGAGGTTAGTTGAATTCTTTGATTGTGTTAAGAATAAAAAAGGGTTGTCTTGGGCTTTAAGTGGAAAAAGGAAAGAGTAATTACTATCGAAAAAAAGCTAAAATAGTGTAAAACATAAGTGATAACAATCTAATTTGAGAACAAACATGTGAGGGAGTGTGTGGAATAACACTTTTTATTTCATTTTATTTTACACGTTGAAACACTTGAGTAAAGAAGGAGGAGAACCACAAGTGTTAGACATGAAATTCTTCATCAAGGTTGTTAATAACCAATTAAAGTTGTTGAATGAATTAGAATCCTATTTGAGTTTTTAATCACATAGAAGACATATATTCGACAAAGAAGAAGAATCTGATTGAAAAGTGGAGAAGAGAACAAGTTATAAATAGGACAAGAAGGTTGACTCCAAAGGAGATAGCAATATAGGCAGTATAAAGATGACAATTTTGAATTTTCAATCAGATTGGTCAAGTGGAATCTGGAGAGTCAGATCAAATTTAAATCAAGGGTTGAGATGAAAAAAAGAAAAATTAATATCGCCAACCAATAAGGATGTGACATATGGCACACAACATTCACTAGGAAAATTAGTGCGTGATGCGTGGAAAGAAAGGACTGGTTCGATCAACGAAAGTTGAGTCAATACCATGTGGCGCAATGTGATTCGTAGTTATAGATTTCCTTTCACCCTGGTGGAATGAATGGATGAATTAGATGAAAAAGTATGGGGAGAACTTTAACCAAGCACTGAAATCATAATGAATGTCGTGCTAACAATTGGCCTAATGTTGTGTCACATGGTACACACAACATTTCACGATTAGGTCTCTTTGCTTGCGTTTGGTCCGTATGGCCTTTTTCGTCAGCTTCGCTGCTTAGGTGGCATCCACATGGTAGCTTCTGATTGGTCTTGCGTTAAAAATCCATAAAAATTTCAAAAAACTTTCAAAGATTATATTTTCACCCATTTCATTAGAAAGTTCATATTTTAATATTTTTAACACAAAAATACTACTTATTGAAATAAAATGAGAAAATATTAAGAAGAAAAGTACACTGATGACTCTACTTTCATAGAGTCATCACATCTCCTAGCAACAATCTTTATAAAATTAACACAATAATATTGTACATAGCATAACAAAATGAATACTTGGAATGATATGGAAAAATACAACCAACAAAAATGACACAAAAGTTAATACCATAAAATAAGTGTCAAGACATATGTATCTCTTGCTTGTAAAGTACAAGTAGTCATTACTCCACATTTGAAAGTTATGCATTGAAGCATTGATATGCTAAAACACCACCATAAATAAAACATAGTATAAGAAAAAAAAAGAAACAATTCCTTATAGATATATAACAAATCACCACTAAGACCTGTAAGAGACTCTAAGTCTTTGAAAAATCATTTATTCACCTTGAAGCATTTGATGTCACATGTAGATTTACTGTAAAAAAGAGAATCAAACATAATTATTAACTTAATCAAAAAAGTGCACAAATAAATTAAATAGCACAACAATTAAATTTGATTTTCGTACTTATTATTATCTTTCATCCATCTATCATAATGACTTTGAAAAATTGATGACAAAGGCTTGCATGGTTCTGCATCTTCATTATAAGATTGAACCAATGGAATGTTGGAATCATCCAACTCATTATTTACCTTTTTCTTCCTAAAATACAAAAAATGTTTAGTCAAATATCGTGATTTATTTCTTGCACGCTTCTAAGCTCCATCCATAACATTTTCTAATGCATCATCAATTATGTCCATACTTATAGACATTGAAGCCTTTTGAATATGACATCTTGGAGCTTTTAGAAATGTTGGTTTAAACAATCATCTAAGCTCTAACTATATAGGATAAACATTGTGATACAAATGGGGTGTTATAAAGCCTTCTTCACTTGCACTACTAGAAAAAATCATGAAGGTCTTTCATAATTTGATATAAGTAGATCTCCTAAACTAGGTACTCTAAAATCCAAACCATAATCTTCATCTTATGATTGGTGTAAATTACTCGTATCAAAATCTGATGAACTAGAATTATTCACATATAGTAAAAAAAATAAAAGGTTAACATAATGATGCAAAAGATTGTGTGCACAAGCTAACATAGTTGGATATACGTCTAACTAGATACAATAAAGTTGAGCAAATGAACACATAGATATTAAAATATACAAATTAGGGATCTTATTAAAATATGCAATCAGTTATTCAAATATGCAAATCATTTTAGTTTGACAAATGAATACATAGTTGAACATATATCCAACTGAATACAATAGAGTTGAACATACGTCCAGCTAAAAGCTAGAGAGCATACAGTTGAGCATATGTCTAACTGGACACAACAAAGTTGGAAATATGTGCAACTAAAAAATAGAAAGCATATTTTGGGGACAAAGTGTCCAGTCTTACATAATAAGATTGAAATATTGTTCAACCCAATACATGATATTTAAACAAAAGTCATTAAATGTTAAGTTAATTTACTAAATGATAAATGTTTCTACCTTCACAGCATCAATGGCTCTGAGTTTATCATCAAAATTTTCTTTTTGTTCCTTAAACTTTCAATCAATAACCTTATCAAATGACATAAATTTTCCATCAATACATTGTTGTTTTGTTGAAACATCTTACGAGTCTCGCTTAACAACCTACTAGACAACACATCACCCTCTTGGCGAGTGGGTTCTTTATCCTTATCAACACCACTTTTACTTGCATTATCATCGAGAGCATCTCCATCATGACATACAACATCACTACTTGAAAAACCAATGTTGCCTCTACTATGATCATGAGTTTGGCCTTTATCATGAACACTACTAACCTTGAAAACCAATGCATCCTAACGAACCAAACAACTTCTTTATTCACTTAATAATGTTTGAGGAATCTAATATGTTAATGTAAATGAATATTCCATCCAAATAGAATGAAATAAATAGATTTGAATTTGCATGATTTTATCATTACTTGAGCAAATCTATGTTTTTGAAATCACGTGTATAATTTTTTTTTCTAGTATTTTTGGCTTTAAATTGATTCAAATGATAAATACATGAAGAAATCGTACCTAAAGTACTCAATTTCAACTTATAAGAATAAATGAATAATACATGTAAAGAATTACATATGTTTCAACCAATATAAGAGGTGAAAAAGAAAAGTGAAAAATAGTGAAGCGAGCCGTGGTATGGTTAAAAATGGGCCACGCCATTTGGTGCTTATTCCATCACGGTGCCAGTTTTCTCCCTTTTCTTCAACTTTTCACACCAATGAATAAGAGCTCTCTATTCTCTTGTAAATACACCACAATCGATTAGAATCGTTGTAAAGAAAAGAAAATTATATCTTAGAATTTATAATAGTTTTTAGTTTTATTTTTTTTAATTTTATGTAGTAGTTCTGATTTAATAATTGTATAGGTAGATCTTTTTGGAGGTTTTTCAAATAATAGATCACTATAGAAGTTATCTGTAAGAATACATTTGAGGTATAAATTTTAATTATATTATATTATTTACAGATTTAATTTTATGTATCGTTCTTAAAACTATTTTTAATATATTGGTCATTTATTAAGTTTGAGTATAACTGGTAGAATATTACTATGGGAATTGGTTATGTTTCTATGCTTGCAAATATTAATTTTGTTAAATATTTTTATAAAATAAATTAATTTTATTTCTTCATTCAAGATTTTTATAAAGTTTATTACTAAAAAATATATTGATGACATATTTTTCATAATAGATTTAAAATCTGAAAGTTTTAGTATCTAATTTTAACACTTTGGATAAAAATTTAAATTACACGATTTACCTAAAGTAGTGATCTAGATGGTTTTTTCCCTAGAAATAAAACATAATTTAGTTCAATCAATTAGTCATCACTTCCTATGGATATTAGTTGATTTTATTAACAAAGTATCTTATTCGCACCAAAGAATATATTCATACAAAAAGAGAAAATTAATAACATTAATTTATATATTTAATAACCTAATTAATTTTGAGTAATTATAATTAACTAAATAATATATCCTATAGATTCTCCACTGAGTTTTTATTATTTATGTGCCTAATATTTTTTGAATCAATCACTATCCTTTAATTTTATGTTATTAGCATTGATTTTTTAAAACCCAAATTATTGTGACAGAATGTTTAGGTTTACTTTTTGTGTTTGTTTTTAAAAGTTTTGTTAAATTATTTGAAATCAAGTAGTTCTTCTTGGACCGACCTTGAAAGTATACTTATTGCTTTCTAAAAAATGATTCATGCAGTTACAAGTTATTATAAATTTTATAAAATTTGACTATCAAATTTTGGTGCATCAGTAATAGTAAATAATGCAACCCATGGAAATCGATAACTATTAAAAACTAAAATATCCATACAAAAAATATTATTAACTTACATCAATATGATCAAATATAGCTATTTGAATCTTGTCTTCTCTAGGAACCATAGAAATTTTCCAATTCCTAAATATTGGGACAATACTACCATACTGATATGCATAGAAAGTTGACATTCTAGAAATTGCTTCATATATCCACATTTGAAAAGCATGAATAAAACCAACTAAATAAAAATTTGGTTTAGTACTTTTAGCACCTTGACTAACAAGGTATTGATACTTTTATCACATTCCAATCAAATCAACATACAAACCTTCAAATATCCTATCAAACACCTTTTTTACCCTAAGATGTTTGATAAAATTCATCCCAACTCCATACAAGATGAAGAAGATTATTATTGATATAATTAGATGCAGATAACACATACAATCCAACATAATATAAATAAAGTAATGCTAATATAATTACATCATCATCCAAATTAATCTCCTTATTCTCAATACTTCCTTATCATTCCTTCTTCTTGATCGACCACTAGAAGTACATGCTACTTCTTTCTTATTAATATATTATAACTTTTTTCGAAAAATAGGTACAATATCTTGTGTACTATCTTGAAAATATCTCTTACAAAATGTGTTATCATTCCCTTCCTCCAAACTTCAAGCCGTTAATGAGTGCAAACTCCCTTTCAAAAAATTATAGTGCCTTTTCATTCACCTTAAACCATATTTCACCATCTCTTTTAAACTCATATTGTCTAATCAAAATATGATGTATAAGCTGAGTAGAAAATTGAAGTGGTTCAACATCAACAAACATACCAAAGCAACTACTCTTAGATATAATTAATTAAGTTGTTGTCAATGATTACTTAATAATTTTCATTTCCTCGTACAAATTTCTTGAGAATGAAATTCATCTTTAGAATCTATTTTAAATTTAAACTCTACGACTTCCTAAAATAACTAGATAAAAACATAATTAGTATATAATAATAAATTGTATGATTAATAAAATTAAATAAATATATTTAATTGTAATTTATTTTAAAAATAAATAAAGTTAATCATAAATAATATTATTTTATGCAAGGAATGCAAAGAACACATAAATTTGCACTCATTCTTGCACTATACCACTTAGATTTTTCCTGTGTCAATATTATATATAAAACATTATTTGCTTTTATAGTTTTTAAAATAATTATGATGCATGGTAGGATACAAAAGTTATCAGTGCAAAAATATATGCAAAATTATGTGATATTAGCATTTATCTATTTGATATTTTATCGAAAATATCTATATTATTAACTGATACTTTATCCATATTTTCAACGACAATGTGTAATAATATCGCGACCTCTAATATTGTCGACAATGTCGAAGAATTCATCCTTAACTATAAGCACCATAGACCTAATTTAAATGACAAAAATAATATTAATAAATAATCCTAAAGGTTTGACAACCTTTATACTAAAAACTCCCAACCAATTTATTTTGTATTCTATCGAAGAGGGATGTTCTTCTACTGGAGCTGATGAGTGCTTGAAAAGCGCTATTATTTCATGATTTATTTACACTTAAATCAAATAAATAGATTTGAATTTGCATGATTATATCATTATTTAAGTAATTTATGTTTTCAAATCACGGGTATGTTCTTTTTAAAGGTATTTTTGGCTTCAAAATTAACTTAAACAATTATTTCTTGAAGAATCATACATGAAGCACTCATTTTTAACTTAGAAGAATAAAAGAATAATACATGTAAAGCTTACATATAATCCAATCAATTTGTAAGGGGTGAAACAATAAATAAAATGAAGAAAAACAATTTGACTTGAGTCGTGACGTGGATAAGTGTTGGCCACACCATGATCTTTTTTGGACAAATTGAGGAAAACCAAAACAAGATACGGGTCGTAGTATAGATAAATGTTGGCCGTGGTGCTCAAAGATTTCTCCGTTATGATCCACTTTTCTCTCATATTTTCAACTATAAATATTACTCATTTTCTATTGTTTCAACACACCAGAAATATAGAAGAAAACATAGAGTATCTTTGTAGTTTACAATTTTTTCTCTCTAGTTGTTCGTAGGAATAGTTTAGGGTACATTTTATGTTAGTCGACTATCATCATATAATGATATAGAAAGAAAATCCTTGAATTATAAAGATGATCCAAGGATTTGTAGAAGGTAGTGATAGCCAATTTAGAGATCTGGAATCATTTTTATAAAGAAAATGAAATTTTATTATCATATTTTTTTTATTTTTCTTTGTAATCTGTATATGAATTTTAGTCTATGCTTCCAATGGTTGAAAGAACAGTTTTGTAATTTAAATAAATAAAAGTTTAGTTTTATTTCTTATTCACAATTTTACTATATTTAATCATAAATAATAATGGTTAAGTTTTGATTTATGATTAAAAAAAATATTTTAGAACTAAGTATTAGACACATCATTTATGCTTCGTTGTGCAAAATGAATTAGATTCTATTTTAATTTAGTTTATTTGTATTAAATTAGATGCTTAAAATATAACTTTAATTATAAATTAAAAATGAGCAAAATATTGATATAAAATTAAAGAATATATCTATGTTATGCTTATCAATTTTTAATCTAAAATTTGACAAAGAGAAGTTATCAATTAATTGCAAATTTTGGTATATATATTTCTTTAATTTATCAATTGATCAATTTCAACATTGATAAGTGATAATTTATATATATTTCTAGTCATTATTTCTCTATATTTATGATTATTTTATTATTTTATATTTTGAGAATATATGAGTTTTTATATTTTTTGAATATATTTTGTAATTTTATGGATTTTTTTATAAGTGGATGTACTTGGAACGAAATGTAGATTTACGTAGTAATATGAATGTACTTAGAAGAATGTGGATGCACTTAAAAAACAGAAACAATGTACATCATTCTGAAGAGTTGCATGCCACACAATAAACTATACTCATGTCATTTCCACTAAATACGTTCAGAATGACGTGTTGTTTAGTCCGGCCTTTTGCCTTAGCCTTCAGCCTTTCACGCCAGGATGTTGCTTCCTTATTCACACTTGATCCATTTTCTTGACATATAACACAATCTAATTCATCCATTTGACTCTATCTGACAACTTAGATTTGATTTGACCATAAAACCCAAAATAAAAATCCTATAACTACCCATAAAATATCAATTTGAAAAAAATGATTAGAGGAATTCAGAAAAAATAAAAAGGAAAATTAGAAAAATTATCTTCCTACAATTTGAATAAAATTTGAAGAAATATTCAAGAACAAGTTTAGAGAATGGTGTATTGACTTTTCTTTCTCATCAAAAACATTTTTGTGTCTTCTTTCTCTTTATGTTATGCACTAATTATTTAGATATCTTATTATATGTGTTAAATTTAATATCAAATTAAACAATTTATTGTGATTATGGTAATTACAAACCGTAAAATATGGTTAATATGAATTATGTTATGATTTGAATAAAGTTTCTATTATTAATTTCTTGATGAGTTTAATTTTATGTTTAAAAATCAAAGCATGCTAGTACTTGAATTAGGTGTACAACTAGTTTGATATTTAATTTTGTTTATTATTAGATTATGAAGTTAATACAAAATTATTGATTTTGTAATTGAAATAACAAGTTGAAATTTTTGTTACAATTGAAATTAAATGTTTAGGTTAGAAAATGTTAATGATATCAATATCATCTAATTTAATTATTATTATTTTGAATTATGATGTAACAAATGAATTTAATCTAGCAGCCATAATTCTAGATAATTCACGAGTTACGATGATTAATAATAAAATTGTTAATCAATTACAAATTAAGAAAAAGTAGAAAATCTTAGGAGAACTTAAATTCCTAAATTAAAATTGGGAAAAAATAAAAGGAATCTTAATATTATATGATAAATTTAAGATTTGAAAACTAAATAATGGAGATTCAGGTACTGACCAAGTTAATGTTCTCAAATATTCTCAAGATCCTTTGCAAGGAATTGGCGGTCCAATGACTATGGCAAAGACAAAGAGGATGAAAGGAGCTTTGCAAGGCTTGATCATGGAAGTGCAATACAAAGAGGCTAGGCTAGAAGAATCTAAAACTAAATTCGAGGATTCCAAAGCTTCAAGAAGGATGGTCTATTATCTTTTTATGCAAGGGATAGATTTAGAGGAACCTTTTGATCATTTTTATCAAGTTTATTTCAGAAAGATTTTTGCTTTGCCTTCTCATGTTCTTGATTGAATTCTTAAATTTGACTTATCAAATTGAGTGATCAACCTTTATGCCATCTCAAGGTTTGGGTTTTAAGGACTTTGTTTCCTTAGGGTTCTAATCCGATAATCTTTAATACGTTCCTAGCAAATCGATTGTTTCTATTCCTCTGAGATCGTGGGTTCCTAGGGTTATTCGACTAAAGAGTCTACTTCATTTGGTATCAAAGTATTGGTTGCTAGAAACATGTTTTCTATCTACATCTATATTTGTTTGAGTTCTTGATTCCAAAAAAAAAAACGTCCTTCATAATTTGGCATTTTCATTAAATTTTGTTTTCATTTTTTTTGTCTTTGGATTTGGTTTCGTATTCTCTTTGAATTCTTCCTATCTTTTTAATTTTTTTTCTTGTGCTTATTTTTTGTGTTAAATTCATCTTTGTTCTTAAAAAAATTGAAAAAATGAAGAAGAAATGGGATTGATGTTGTTCGTAGTTCCAGAAAAATCAATAAATTGGAGTTGCAACTTTAAACATCCATAAATTTTGATTCATGTAACGAAACAAATATTATAGTATATAAAATTGATTCCCTACTCGATTCCTATAAGTTGTAAAAATAAAGATAAAAACAATTTTGCGGTTGTTATTAAAAAATAAATATAATCATCAAACATGCTATTCAAGTATGGTTTAAAAAGAAAAAGAAATAATGGTTTGGCCAAGCAAGAGAAGAAAGGAAAGATCTTGGAAATATTTCCAACTAGAGAATATTTTTTTGACACGTTCCTTGTATTTTAGACCTAAAATTATGATTTTTGTTCATTCAGTTTGTGAATTTGTTTTTGTGTATTTTTTATTTACAACAGTAGTCAAAATTAAAAAAAAAAAAGAAAAAACAAAGAACAAAGTGGTAGATTGTTTAAGTTTTCTATTCTTGTTGAAGTAAGTTTCCAATTCTTGTTTTCTTGCTTGAGTTTCTTATTCTTACTGAAATTAGTTTCCTTTTATTTTGTTATAGTTATTTCATTCTAGTTTCTCTTTTATATTTGTTATTGTAATTTTTTTCATGTATGACAAGGATGTTTTGAGTCTTTTTCCTTCTCAATTAAGTTTTTAAAATTTTATTTTTGAGATTCTCAATAAAAAATCGGTTGTTTTTTTGAGTTAAGTTGAATTCTTGACTATGTTAAGAATAAAAAAGGGGATCGGCTTAGGCTTTTAGCGGTAAAAGGTAAGAGAAATCACCATCGAGAAAATCCAAAATAGTGTGAAACACGAGTGATAACAATCTAAATTGAGAGCAAACACATGAGGGAGTGTATGAGGAACAACACCTTTTATTTTGATTTTACTTTATAGGTTGAAAACATGAGTAAAGGAGGAGAATCACAAGAGCTTGATATGAAATTATTTATCAAGGTAGTTAATAACCAATTTAAGTTGAATGTAAGGTTGAATGAATTAGAATCCCCTTTTAATTCTGAATCACATAGAAGACACGAGTTCGATGATGAAGAAGAAGTTGATTCTAAAGTCGAGGAGAGAACAAGTTGTAAACAAGACAAAAAGATTGACTCTAAAGTAGATAGCAATATAGGTAGTATAAAGTTGGAAATTTTAACTTTTAAAGGAAAGAATGATCCTCAGCTATAATTGGAGTGAGAAAGAAAGGTTGAGCACATATTTGATTGTCATAATTACTCCAAGGACAAGAAAGTAAAACTAGTAGCCATGGAGTTTATAGATTATACAAGTATATGGTGGGATCAATAGATGGTCAATAGCCTAAGGAATGGTGAGTGGTCTATTTGATCATGGGAAGCAATGAAATTAGTGATGCATAAGAGATTTATACCTAGCCATTACTATAGGGATTTATATAGATAGTTGTAAGGGCTCAATCAAGGTTCCAAGGGTGTAGAGGATTATTATAAGGAATGGAAATAGCTATGATTAGATCAAACAAATAGAAAGATAGAGAAGCACCAATGGCTAGATTCATTGCCGGATGGAACAAGGAGATTATTGACATAGTTGAGTTGCAACATTACGTAGAGATGAAGGAACTACTACACAAGGCCATTAAAGTGGAGGGCAAATGGAGTCTAAGAGGTTCAGATCTAGTTCATCCTCTAGCTTTCCTTTGAGATCAAATTGGAAGGAAAACAAAGTTTCATTCATAACAAAAGATGAAGCAATGTCAAAGAATTTTGTTGCTATTCCTAAAGGTAAACATGAAACTAAAACTCTTACTAAGTCATGTGATATTAAGTGTTTTAGGTGCCAAGGATTCAGACATATTGCTTTAGAATGCCAAAAAAAAAAGGTTATGTTTGTACAAAAAATAGAGAAATTAAAAGTGCTAGTTCAAGTGATGATAAGATGCCACTATTGGAGGATTGTTTAGATGTTGAAGTAGAAGAACTTGTGCATGGATATTTACTTGTCACGAGGAGAGCCTTGAGTATATAGCCTATGGATGAAGAAGATGGGGAGAAACATGAGTATATTTTTCACGCAAGATGCCCCATTGAAGAGTGGAAGTCTACCTACATTCCCTTATTCTCTTCCATACATTGGAGAGAAAGTGTGTGCGTGTGTGTGAAAAGCGAGTTAAAAGAATCAACACCATAGTGGTTAAGCTCAAAAAGGGTACACCCACCCTGTTACCAATTGAAAGAGTCTATGACCTTATATAGTACCAGGGTAAAGAGATACAGACTCATTAATAACTCAAACCTAACTCAGATAAACAAAAAAGAATAATGCAATTGAAGCATATATAATATAATATCATATAAACAGACAAATTTTCACAATAGATATTATATAATCAATAGAAAGTAGGAAAACAATGAACACGTTCTAATAATATTTTAAGCACATTTGAAGGGTCAACAAAAGTTCAACAAGAGACATACACGTTGGGTGAAGTTCATAGAAAATTTGCCTACGTCATCCGATACAAGCAAGGTAAGGATAATGTGGTTGCTGATGGATGAATGAATCAAAAGACCAGTATTGCAAATACCGATCTTACAAAAATACCCTTTATGGTTTTATAATTTGTAAAACTCTCGCAAGTGCATGAATTATTTTATAGAAAATGATAAGTATACTCCCAAGGTCGATCTAAGGAAGGAATATATGTGGTTTTTAATTTATTATTCAAAATCTTAAAAATGAAATTAAATCCTAAACATCCTGTCATGATATTTTGGTTTTGTTTTCTAATCTAATAACATAAAAAAATAAACATAGATATAGATTCAATAAACAATAATGCAAATTCTATCATTCAAAACAGTGGAGTATTTAAGGATATAATAATTAAGTTAATTATGCTTACTCGTATTATTTAGGTTATTAAATATATAAATTGATATTTGTTGATTTTCTCGTTTTGGTATGAAAATGTTCTTAGACAGGGCCCAAATTCTTTTATTTAATATTAACTAACTAATCACATTTCAGCTTTATTTTTAAGAAAATAGAAAACCATCTAATCACACATTTAGGTGAAGTTAAATAATTAGACTTTATTTAAGGTGTCCAAATTAAACCAAAGAATTTAACTATCCAAGTACTAACTTTCAAGTTTTATAACCATTTCTAAAAATATGTCGTCAATACATTTTCGAATAATAATTCTTATAAAAAAACTTTTGAAATAGAGTTTCACTCTAACTACGGGACAATTGTACCAACAAATAAAAGTACACTACTCTAAATCAGACCGGATAATTAAACCTTAAAATCTAATTTTTAGATTTAAGTTTGTAATGAAAAATATTGTATTTCTCTCTAACATCATTAATATAAAATCTTGAATAAAAACAAAATCAATTTATTTTATGGAAATGTTTTATCTATTTAATATTTCGAAAGCATAACAACGTTATAATTATATCATATTTTTAAACAATTAGTCATGTTAAATTTAATCATAAACAAATAAAATATAACATATAAGAATAAAATATAAAAAATATAACTGTAAAAAATCCATTAAAATTATACCTTAATAGAATCCTTACAATAGTTTAATGCTAATTTTGTTGCTAGAAAACCTCTAAACGGATTTGCATATCTGCTTATTGAATCAAAAACTAAAAATATATGAAAACATAACTAGTTCCTCTCAAAAAGAGAAGAACCTTAAAAATAAAAACTAAAAAGTGCTGGGCGTGCACTGACCACGTGTGGGTGTGCGATAGCGTATGCTTGGCATGTGTTGGCCATGTGTGAAAGTTGATGTGAATGTACTGGTATGCATGACACTTGGCAGTAATGGGCGACTGCATGCGGGTGCACACTTGTCTCGGCAGGAATGGGCTGTTATGCGACAATTTTTCCTTTTTGACAATTTTAACCCATTTTGTCCAATTTTTCCATTTTTTGACTTTTTCTAATTTTTTTCTTAATATATTTGTGATGTATTGCCTCCAGTATTTTTCTTTGAATCGTTAAGTTATTTTTGAATTAAAAATACTTGAAAAACAATAAAAAATATATGTGATTCCGAAAGGAAAAATTTATATAAAATATGATAAAATCATACAAATATAAATCCATTTAATCAATTAAAGTACATTAAATCATGGTAATTTTAGTGATTTTTAAGCACTCATCACTGATGCACTTTCTCGTAGGTACGTACTTCTTTCTACTCTTGATGCAAAATTACTTGGTCTTGAACATATTAAAGAGTTATATCCTTTAGATGAAGATTTAAGTGAAGAGTATGCATCATGTGAAAAGGTAGCCAATGGAAAAGTCTTTAGTCTTGATAGGTTGTTGTTTAGAGAAAATAAAATGTGCATTTGAAATTGTTCAATTCGAGATTTGTTAGTGGGGGAGTCTCATGGTGGAGGACTAATGGGTCATTTTGGGGTAGTTAAAAGTTTTGTTGGTTTGTAAGAGAACTTTTATTGTCCATATATGAAAAGAGATATTGATAGAATTTGTGGTAGATGTGTTACCTATTGGCAAGCTAAATCTCGAGTGCAATCCCTTGGACTTTATACACCACTACCCATTACTAGTGCACCTTGGATTGATATTTCAATGGATTTTGTGTTAGGTTTGCCTAGGACTTGGTAGGGATAGTGTGTTTGTGGTCATTGATAGATTTTCTAAGATGGCACACTTTATTCCATGTCACAAAATAGATGATGCTTCCAATGTTGCTGATTTATTCTTTAGGGAGATTGTACATGCGATGCCTAGAACTATTGTTTCGGATAGAGATGCCAAGTTCTGAAGTAATAGAGATTGAGGTGTTGATCAAGTTTATGTTCCCAATGATGACCAATATTCTCAAGATCTTAGAGAAGGGATACATTTGGAATATTAAATTGGATACAAGGAACAATTTAAGAAGGAATATTTTTATTTTAGTTAATTATATGCCTTTTATGTTTAGCTACTTTTTTTAGTTAATTGTGGGGTTTTTTTTTATGTTTTATATATCATAAGTCTTTTAGTCTTTTATTCTTTAAGGATTGATTCGGCCTAACCCACAACTAAATAGGCCATTAGGGTTGAATTTCACCAAGGGTTTGTCTTTGGTTTGAATTGGATTTTTTTCATAAGGGTTGTATAAAAAACGTAATAGCCTTGTCATTTAGGAGAAGGAATATCATTAATGCAAGGTATATTTTAGAAAGTTTTTGCATTGCCTTCTTGTGTTCTTGATTGAATGATTGAATTCGAATTATCAAAGGGAGTGATCATCCTTTGTGGTGTCTCAAGATTGGGTTTTTGAGGACTTTGTTTGCTTAGGGTTCTAATATGATAATCTTTAACACTTTCTTAACAATTCAATCGTTCATATTCCTTTGAGTTTTTTGGTTACTAGGGTTATTCTCCTAGAGGGTTCACATCATTTGGTATCAGAGCTTTTGTTGCTGGAAACAGGTTATTTATGAATATTTATCTTTTTTTGAGTTCTTGATTTTGAAAAAAAAAATCCATCCTTTCGTAGTCCTTGCATTTTCTTTCAATTTCAATTTCATTGTTTTCATCTTTGGATTTTGTTTCATTGTTATCTCTAAATTCTTCCTATCTTTTTCTTCTTCTTCATTTTGTTTTTTCAATCCATCATTGTTCTTCGAAAAAAAAGATCTTCAAAAGAAAAGAAATGAATGATCTTGAAATTATTTCCAACAATATATGAAAAAGAGAAATCTTGAAAAATATTTTCACCTGAAATAATTTCTTTCCTATTTTCAGTTTCCTAAATTGATTATTTACTCTTTTATTCTTATATTCTTTCCATCTTCCCTTTAGTTTCCTTTCTTAGAAAAGAGAAACCTTGATAAGATTCTCAACTTGAGATTATTTCTTTCCTATTTTAACTTTCCTAAATAGATTTTCCTCTTTCTTTCCTTTCTTCATTTTTTTGAGGTATCTTCTAGTAACAACATCAGGTAGTTAAAATTAAAAAAAAAAGAGAACAAAGTGACAGATTGTTCAAGATTCCTATTTTTGTTGAAGGAATCATCAAACTTGCTATCCATGTATTCAAGTCAGATTTTAAAAAAAGGAGTCATATTTTGGTCAAGTAAGAAAAGAAAAAAATGATCTTAAAAATATTTCCATAGCGTGTGTCCTTCAGTTTAACTAAGATTCGAGGACGAATATTTTCGAAGAGGAAGAGAATAATGGAGATCGACGTACTGTCCAAGTTGATGTTTACAAATATTCTCAAGATCCTCAAGATCATACAATTCTTCTGAAGATCCTATGCAAGAGATAGATTTGGAAGATCAAGTTGGTTGCAAGGATTAATTTAGGAACAATTTTTGTTTTAGTTAATTGTGTGCCTTTTATGTTTTATTTATCATAAGTATTTTTAATCTTTCATTTTTTAAGCATTGATTAGGCCCGATTATCAACTAAATAGGCCCATTATGCCCATTTCATATAGGTTTTTTTTTTAATTTTAGTGTTTCTTGCTCATAAAAAGAGCAACTATGTAATTTGGAAGCAATACCATATTTCATGAATAAAAGTTTATTTCAAAAAGCTTCTTGATTTTCCTTCTTGTATTCTTGATTGAATGCTTGAATTTGACTTATGAAAGGGAGTGATCATCATTTATGGAATCTTAAGGTTAGGGATTTAAGGACTTTGTTTCCTTAGGGTTCTAATCTAATCATACCAAATGTTAGGGTTTTAAGGACTTTGTTTCTTTAGGGTTCTAATACAATCATCTTCAACACATTCCTAGAAAATGGATTATTCCTAATATTTTGAGTTCGTTGGTTCCTAGGGTTCTTCACCTAGATGTTTCGCATCATTTGGTATCAAAACAAGTGATGTGGACCCTATAGGTGAACAACCCTAGGAACCCACCAACATAAAGAAATAGGAACAATTAATTTGCTAAGAATGTGTTGAAGATATTCTTATTAGAAACCTAAGGAAACAAAGTCCTTAAAACCCCAATCTTGAGATGCCATAAAGGATGATCACTCCCTTTGATAAGTCAAATTCAAGTATTCAATCAAGAACACAAGAAGGAAAAGCAAAATCTTTCTAAAACATACTTTTCATTAATGATATTCGGTGTGCCTAATTATATAGCTTTGGTTTTCTTTTATAAGCCTTATGAAAAAACACCAATTCAAACCAAAAATAAACCCTAGGCACAAGTTCATCCCGAATGAGGCTATTTAGTTATGGATTGGGCCTAATGCATCCTTAATAAATAAAGGACTAAAAGAATTATGATAAATAAGGCATAAAAAAGCTTACAATTCACTAAAACAAACATTGCTAAACATAAAAGGCCCAAAATTAACTAAACAAAAAAAATTGCTTCTTAAATTGTTCCTTTCATCCAATTTGATATTCCAAATGTATCCCTTATGTAAGATCTTGAGAATATTGGTAGGATCTTGAGAATATTTGTCAGAACTTGGGAATATCAACTTGATCAACACCTCAATCTCCATTATTCCTTTCTCCTCGAAAAGATTCACCCTCGAATCTCAGCTTTGTAAGCAAGTTGGTTTGGTATTGTGGATACAAGTATGAAGTCTATTTGATGCTGCATGCATCGCAAATGATGTAATCCATAGAGAATCTCTTTAGGAGATAAGTCCTCAAAATCCTATAATAATGACACAACAACACTAGGCAAAGATAAATTAAGATCGTAAGTAGAAAGATAAACATCCTTGTACATGAGTACAAGTACTTGTTTCCTTTTCATCATTGCACTCTTAATCTCATGTATTTCAGCCAATGCATTCATTCTTTTAATTTTCTATCCTATTTTCTCACTTTTTTATCCTTTGTGCTCACTTTCCTTTATATTTTTCCTTTCGATCTCACTTTCCCCTTTTTATTTTCCTCTTTCTCACACTTTTGTTTTCCCATCATCTTGCACTTGCTTACTATCCAAATTTGGTTCTCATAAGCTAGCAAAGGTTTGAGAGGGGCTAATACAAATTTTCTGTTATTCATTTCAAAAGAATAGCAATTTTTATACCCATCATGCGACACCCTCTTATTAAATTGCCACTGTCATCCAAGAAAAATATAAGAAGTATACATTCATGCCATATCACAAAGAACCTCATCCTCATACTTGCCAATTCAAAAAGGAAGACAAACTTGTTTGCTAACATTTAGTTCTCTACAATCATTCAAAAATGTATCTTGTTCTGTTTGGGATGCTTTTGCAACTTCAAATTCAACTTTTCTACCAAGAAAATATTACCAACATTAGTGCAGCTCCCACTGTCAATAATAATTGTACATACCTTATCATTCACATGGCATCTTTGTGAAAAATATGCTCACATTTCTCTTCATCTCTTTCATTCTTGGGATGTATATTTAGGGCTCTCCTTATGACAAGTAATTCCTTATGCAAAGGTTCTTCCACTTCTACATCAAAACAATCCTCCAATGGTGGCATTTCATTGTCACTCAAACTAGCACTTTCGATTTCTCCATTGGCCCTCAAAATCATAACCCCTTTTTTTTTGGGCATTCAGAAGCAATATGTCCAAGTCCTTGGAACCAAAAACACTTAATATCATGTTACTTATTAAGAGTTTTAGTTTCAAGTTTACCATTAGGAACAATAACTGAATTGTTTGACTTTGCTTCATCTTTTGTTCTAAAGGTAGCTTTTTTTATCCTTCAAATTTGATCTCCATGGAGAACTAGAGGACACACTAGATCTGAACCTCTTGGAATTGATTTACTTCTCTACTTTAATGGCCTTATGCAGTAGTTCTTCCATCTCTATGTAATGTTGCAATTTAACCATGTCAACAATTTCTCTATTTAATCCGGCAATGAATCTAGCCATTGTCGCTTCTCTCTCATCCTCTATGTTTTCTCTAATCATGGCTATTTCCATCTCCTTATAATAATCCCATACACTAATGGAACCTTGAACTAGCCCTTTCAACTTTCTATATAAGTCCCTATAGTAATGGTTAGGTATGAACTTCTTATGCATCACCAATTTCATCTATTCCCATGACCAAATAGGTCTTTCACCATTCCTTTGCCTATTGACCACCAATTAATACCACCATATAATAGCATAATTTTTAAATAATATGGTTGCTAGCTTTACTTTATTCTCCTTAGAGTAATTATGACAATAAAATACATGCTCAACCTCTTGTGGTTCTCATTCCTTACTAATGTTTTCGAAGAGGAAGGGGAAGGGGAACCTTGAACTAGCCCTATCAACTTTGTGTTGTTTTTGGTTTTTGTTCACTAGGGTTTAATTTTTTATGGTGAATTTTTTATTCACAGCTGTAGCAACAATAAAAAAGAAGAAAAAATGAAAAAAGAAGAAGGAATGGATCACAAAGTAACAGATTGTTCAAATATCTAATTCTTGTTTTTTCTTACTGAATTTTCTTGTTCTTGTTGAAATTTGTTTTGTTTTATTTTGTTCTAGTTTCATCTATTTCATTTTATAGAATCATCAAAATTTCTATCCAATTCTAATTTAAAAAAAAAGAATCATATTTTGGTCAAGATTTTCTTCATAGTCCTCTTTAGACTTTCTTTCTGTCTTCAATTAATTGTTTTAAAAATTAATATTCTAATTTTCAAGATTTTCAAGATCTTGAAAAGATTCCATCTTGGTTCTTTAGAGTACTCTTTATATTAAGTTTTTAAATTATGATTTTCAAGATTTTAAAGATATTGAAAAGATTCTTTCATGGGTCTTTAGAGTCCTATTGAGACTTTCTTTCTGTCATCCTTTTCCATTAAGTTTTTAAAATTCTGATTTTTTTAGATTGTCAACAATAAACCGGTTACTTCTTGAGATTAGTTGATTTAGTTAATTTTGTTAAGAACACAAAAGGAGATTGGCTTGAGTTTTGACTGGAAAAATTAAGAGTGATAAAAAAAGAGAGGCCAAAATAGTGAAAGAAAGTGGCAAAAATAGTGTTAAAAAAAAGGCCAAAATAGTGAAAAAAAAGAGAAGTCGAAATAGTGTTAGAAAAAGTGGAATGATAACAATTTGATTTGAGAGAAAACACATGAGGGAGTGTGTGAGGAACACTACCTTTTAATTTCATTTTATTTTACAGATTGAAAACATTAGTAAGGAAGTAGGAGAACCATAAGAGGTCGACTTGGGATTTGTCGTCAAGATTTTTAATGAAATATTTATGAGGCTGAATGCTAGGTTGGATGATCTAGAATCCTTTCCCGATTCTAAATTACATAGAAGAATACATAGAAGACATTAGTTTGATAAATAAGAAGCTTATTCCAATATGGAGGTGAGAGCATGTTATAAACTGGACAAAATGGTTATACATGTGTAGATAAATGGAGAAATCAAATGTGCCAGTTCAAGTGACGATGAGATGCCATTTTTAGAGGATTGTTCTGATATTAAATTGGAAGAACCTATGCATGGAGATTTACTTGTCACAATGAGAGCCTGGAATATACAACCTAAGGATAAAGTATATTAGGAGCAATAAGGAGAGAAATGTGAGCACAAGGGTTTGAAAAGGGAGTGAAAAGGAGAGAACAATATGTAAAAAAAGAGAAAAGTGAGAAAAATAGAGAGAAAAGTGAGCATAAGGGAGAGAAAAGTGACCAAAAGAGAGAAAACAAAAGTAAGCATATAGGAGAGAAACGTAATCAAAAGAGAGAAAAATGTAAGCAAACGGGAGAGGAAAATAAAAAATGAGTGTAATTGTTGAAAAAAGTGAGATTAAGAGTGCAATGATGGCAAGGCAACAAGTACTTGTACTTATGTATAAGGATGTTTTTCTTTCTACTAATGATCTTAACTCATCTTTTCCTAGTGTTATTGTATCTTTATTGTAGGACTTTAAACATCAACTTCCTGAAGAGATTCCCCATGGATTACATCCTTTGAGAGAAATTGAGCATCAAATAGACTTCACACATGGATCCATTCTACCAAATTGACCTACTTATGAAGTTAAGATTCGAGCAAGAATATTTTTGAAGATTAGGAGAATGATGGAGATCGAGATGCTAATCAAGTTGATGTTCCCAAGTGGTGAACAATATTCTTAAAATCCTACAAATATTTTCAAGATCTTACACAAGGGATACATTTGGAATATCAAATTGGATGCAAGGAACAATTTAAGATTTTTTTGTTTTAGTTAATTATGGGTCTTTTATGTCTAGTTATTTTTGTTTTAGTTAATTGTTGGTTTTTTTATGTTTTATTTATCATAAGTCTTTTAGTCTTTTATTCTTTAAGTATGAATAGGCTCAACCCACAACTAAATAAGCCCTTTAGTGTTGAATTGTGCCTAGGGTTTTTCTTTGGTTTGCATTGGCATTTTTATCATAAGGGTTGTATAAAAATGTAGAAGCCTTGTCATTTAGAAGAATGAATATCATTAATGCAAAATATATTTGAGAAAGCTTTTGCTTTAGTATCTTGCGTTCTTAATTGAATGCTTGAATTCGACATATCAAAGGGAGCGATTGATGGACAAAATTGACATCGGGTTAGCAATACCGGTTTTGCAAATACTTTGGTTTTATATTTGTAAAACTCTTGCAAGTGAACTAATAATTTGATAGAAAATGCCAAGTATTCTCACAAGGTCGATATAAGGAAAAAATATATGTGATTTTCAATTTACTATTCAAACTCTTAAAAATAAAATTAAATTCAAAGCATCCTATCACGATATTTTGATTTTTTTTTTGTTTCTTAATCAAATAGCATAAAAAATAAACATAGATATAGATTCAATAAACAATTATGTAATTTTTTATCATTCATAATAGTGGAGTATTTATGAATATAATAATTAAGTTAATTATGCTTACTCGTGTTATTTAGGTTATTAAAGATATAAATTGATTCTTTTATATATATATAAATATCACCTTTGGTGGGGTTAAATATTCTTTGTTAATTAAAAAAATCAAGTAACACCTATAGATGGTGTCGATAATTAATTTGTTTAATTAAATTAATTCCTTTTTGCTAAGAGATGAAAAATGAATCATTTAATTGTCACATTTGGTGGGGTTAGTATTTTAAACTTCATTCAAGGTGTCTAAATTAAACCTAAGAATTTAATTATCTAAGTACTAACTTTAAAGTTTTAAAACCATTACTGAACATATGTTGTCAATAAATTTTTGAATAATAGTTCATATAAAACTTTTGAAATAGAGCTTCACTCTAACTACTACGCGATTGTACCAACAAATAAATGGGCATTACTCTAAATCAAACCAGATAATTAAACCTCAAAATCAAATTTTCATATTGAAGTTTGTAATGAAAAATAATATATTTCTCTCTAACATCCTTAATATAAAATCTTAAATAAAAACAAAATCAATTTATTTTATAGAAATATTTTACCTATTTAATATTTCGCAACATAACAACGTTATTATTATATCATATTTACAAACAACCAACCATGTTTAATTTAATCACTGACAAATTAAATATAACATATAAGAATAAAACATAAAAAAGATAACTTAAAGAATTTATGGAAAACCATACAGAACTTTTATGTTAATTCCGTTTTTGGGAAACCTCCAAACGAATTTGCATTTCTATTTATTGAATCAAAAGCTATAAATTTAAAAAAGCATAACTAATTCTTCTAAAAAAAGGAAGAACTTTAAAACTAAAAAAAACTAAGAAAACTTTCTAGAGAGAGATGTGTGGGTAGGCTAGCATATGTGTGGGGAAGCTGGCTCACATGGCTGGCTATGGATGGGCAAGATTTGCGGTAGGATAGGTGCTGACACGCACGGGAATTTAGAGATTGGGTAATTTTTGACCATTTTGACCCATTTTGTCCAAATTTTCCATTTTCTTGTCTTTTCTTTATTTTTTTTATCAACATATTATTGATGTATTGCCTATAGTATTTTTCTTCAACTCTTTAAATTATTTTTTCCCAAAAATCTTGAAAAACAATAAAAATAACAATAATTTCGAAAATAAAAATTTATATAAAAATATAATAAAATTATACAAATATAAATCTATATAATCAATCAAATTACATTAAATAATGGTAGTTTCTGTTCTTTTTAAACACTCATCAGTGATCATCCTTTGTGGCGTCTCAAGATTATGGTTTTAAGGACTTTGTTTCCTTAGGGTTCTAATCTAATCTGAGTTCGTGGGTTCCTAGGGTTAATCGCCTAAAGGGTCTGTATCATTAAGTTACTTTTGGAAGACCTTAGGGTGTAAGTTAGGAACTAAGTTGTTGTTTTCTACTACTTGTCACCCCCAAACTGATGGTTAAACTAAAGTAGTGAATAGGACCTTGTTTACATTGGTAAGGGCTATCATAAATATGATTCTCAAAACTTGGGAAGATTGTTTACCATATGTTGAGTTCACATATAATCATTCTTTTCATTCTTTTACTAATTTTTAACCTTTTGAAATTGTTTATGGTTTTAATCCTTTAACTCCATTGGATTTACCACCACTACCTCCTACTCAACATGTTAGTTTAGATGTAAAAACTAAGTATATATTGTCAAGAAGATTCGTAAGAAAGAAAGGCTCAACATTGAGAGAATGATTGAACAATACACTAAACTAGCCAACAAAGGGCATTATAGGCTTATCTTTGAGCTTAGAGATTGGGTGTGGGTGTGATGAACGAAAACCGGCATCGCCGATTCCCGCAAATACTTTGGTTTTAATATTTATAAAACTCTCGCAAGTGCACGAATCATTTTGAAGAAAATGATAAGTATACTCCCAAGGTCGATCTAAGGAAGGAATGTATGTGGTTTTTAATTTATTATTCAAACTTTTAAAAACGAAATTAAATCCTAAACATCCTGTCACGATAGTTTGGTTTTTGTGTTCCTAATCTAATAACATAAAATAAACATATATACAGATTAATTAAATATAATCTAATAACATAAAAATAAACATAGATACAAATTCAATAAATAATTATCTAAAAATAAACATATATACAGATTCAATAAATATTCATGCAAATTTTATCATTTATATTAGCGGAGTATTTATGGATATAATAACTAAATTAATTATGCTTGCTCATATTATCTAGGTTATTAAAGATATAAATTGATATTTTATTGATTCTCTCTTTTTTATATAAATACCACCTTTGGTGGGGTTAGATATTCTTTGTTAACTAAACAAATCAATTAACACCTATGGGTGGGGTTGATAACTAATATGCTTAATTAAATTAATTCCTTTTTCTAAGAGATTGAAAATGAACCATTTAAATGCCACCTTTGGTGGGGTTAGACAGTTTAAACTTTATTCAAGGTGTCCAAATTAAACATAAGAATTTAATTATCCGAGTACTAACTTTCAAGTTTTAAAACCACTATTGAAAACATGTTGTCAATACATTTTCACATAATAATTCTTATAAAAACTTTTGAAATAGAGTTTCACTCTAACTACCGGGCGATTGTACCAACAAATAAAAGAGCACTACTCTAAATTAGACCGGATAACTAAACCTTAAAATCTAATTTTCAGTTTTAAGTTTGTAATGAAAAATAATATATTTCTCTCTAACATTCTTAATATAAAATCTTGAATAAAAACAAAATCAATTCATTTTAGAAATTTTCACCTATTTAATATTTCGCAAGCATAACAACGTTATTATTATATCATGTTTATAAACAGCTAGCAGAGTTAAATTTAATCATAGACAAATAAAATATAACATGTAAGAATAAAGCATAAAAATAACTGTAAAGAAAATAAAATCCTTACAGAACTTCGACGCTATTCCCGTTGCTAGAAAACCTCCAAGCGGAATTTGCACTCCCATTTATTGAATCAAAAACTAAATTATTACAAAAACATTACAAGTTCCTCTCAAAAAGAGAAGAACACTAAAACTAAGAGAATTGAACTAAAAACTAAGAAGGAAACTAAGAAAAACTTAGAAACTAAGAAAGAAACTAAGGAAAACTCAAAAAACTAAGAAATGAGAGAAAGAAAGAAGAGAGAAGTGTGGTTTTGAAGGTGTATTTTGAAGTGAAGGGAAGGGGGTATTTATAGGTGAGGATGGAGAGAAAAAGTAGAGAAAAAAATGTTAAAAAAATGTAAAAACGCGGATTATTGATTGCTGACGTCATTTGATGACGTCAGCATGACATGGGGCGGCTGCACAGTACCGGGTATGAACAGTGCCGAGTCTGATGAACAGTACCGGGGTATGAACAGTGCCGAGTCTGATGAACAGTACGTGCGGATGAACAGTACCCGCAGATGAACAGTGCCGCGCGCTGCTGCTTGGGGCGGGGATGGGCGGTGGGTCGCGGCGGCCGGGCGGCGCGGTGGCGCGATTTTCGTCTTTTTGACATTTTTGACCTTTTCGACCCATTTTGTCCAATTTTTCCATATTTGTTGACCTTTTCCCACTTATTTATTAATATATTTGTGAGGTATTGCTTCAAGTATTCCTGTTTGAGTCTTTAAATTGCGTTTTTAAGCCAAAATACCTGAAAAACAATAAAAATACCCGTGATTCCGAAAAAGACAAATTTATATAAATATATGATAAAACATATAAATATATGTATTTTTAATCAATTAATGTGCATAAAATCATGGTTATTTTAGTGCTTTTTGAGCACTCATCAGTGCACATAAGAAAAGAGAATTTTCTACAATAAAGAAAATCAAAGTTACTACCACCAGGTGAAGATTTTAGGACAAATCCTTTTCTAGAGGAGGGGAAACGTGCTCTTATAATTAGACCAAGTGTTACTTTAAGTGACTCCACACTCTATTTGGTAGCCATATTTCATCATATGCGGATCATGGATGACAACCATTGAACTTTGAAGTAGACGATTACATTCTTCTCAAGGTTCAACCTCGAAAGGGAGTAACTCATTTTGAAATAAAAGGAAAGTTAGCACCTGGCTATATTAGACCATTTAGAATTATCAAGAGAGTTGGTGATGTAGCATCAATTGGAATTACCCTAAGAATTGTTGCAAGTTCACAAATTTTTTCACGTGTCTATCGTACAAAAATGTCAACTTAATCAGAGTGTTATCCTAGATTATATATAACTACCATTATATAAAGATATGCATTATATGAAGAAGAATTGGGGGTGATAATTGATTTTCAAATCAAGAACTCAAGGAAAAGAGAAATACCATTAGTAAAAGTTTAGTAGAGACATCACAACATTGAAGACTTAAATTGGGAGTTATAGTTGGAAGTTCATTAAAAGTATCCTTACTTGTTTGAAGAACTATAAATTTTGAGGATGAAATTTTCTTTAGTGGCATACGAATTTAAAATCCTATAATTTTAGTATAAATAAATATTGTACCCAAAAAGGAAATATAAACAATGTTTTACAATGTAAAGGTGTACCGAGAAAGTTTCATGTGAAAAATCAAATCAAACTGGAAAAATTGGGTATAACTTTTAGGGTAATAAAGAAGGGTTGAACCCCTGCTTTTTACACACATTTTCTTCCCTCCTTTCTCCCTCACTCTATAACCTATTCTTAGGCATAATTTACAGGGCATTTTATGGATGAATATTGATGAGTGCTCAAAAAGCACTAAAATTACCATGATTTTATGCATATTAATTGATTAAAAATATATATATTTATATGATTTTATCATATATTTATATAAATTTTTCTTTTCGGAATCACGGGTATTCTTATTGTTTTTCAAGTATTTTCGCTTGAAAATGTAACTTAAAGACTCAAAAAAGAATACTGAAGGAAATACATCACAAATATATTCATAAATAAATGAGGAAAAGTCAACAAAAATGGAAAAATTGGACAAAATGGGTCAGAAAGGTCAAAAATTTCAAAAAGGAGGAAATTGCGCATGCAACCGCCCAATCGCGCCGATCAGTCGCCGCAGCACGCCCATTCCACGTGCGCCCTTGCTCCTATCCCACGCGCCGCTGCCCATCTGTGCCCCAATCCGCGCGCTGCCACCTCCCACGACATGTGATGTCATCAAATGACATCATCATTCACTACTCTGCATTTCCACCATTTTTTATCATTTTTTCACCCACTTTTTCATCTCATCCTCACCTATAAATAACCTCATTCTCTTCATAACTAAACCCACCTCAAAATACATCTTCTCTTCTCTTTTTTCTCTCATTTCTTAGATTTTAAGTTTTTCTTAGTTTTTAGATTTTCTTAGTTAGTTTATCTTAGTTTTAGAGTTCTTCTCTTTTTGAGAAGAACTATTTATGTTTTTGTAATTTATTTGCTTTTTGATTAAATAAATGGGAATGCAAATTCCGTTTGGAGGTTTTCCAGGAACGGGAATAGCATAAAAGTATTGTAATGATTTTATTTTCTTTACAGTTATTTTTTATGCGTTATTCTTATATGTTATATTTAATTTGTCTGTGATTAAATTTAACATTGATGGCTGTTTGTAAACATGATATTATAATAACGTTGTTATGCTTGTGCAATATTAAATAGGTAAAAATCTCTAAAATGAGATGATTTTATTTTTATTCAAGATTTTATATTAAGAATGTTAAAGAGAAATATATTATTTTTCATTACAAACTTAAATATGAAAATTAGATTTTAAGGTTTAGTTATCCGGTCTAATTTAGAGTAGTGCTCTTTTATTTGTTGGTATAATTGCCCGATAGTTAGAGTGAAGCTCTATTTCAAAAGTTTTATAAAAATTATTATCTAAAAAACGTATTGACAACATGTTTTCAGTAGTGGTTTTAAAACTTGAAAGTTAGTACTCGGATAATTAAATTCTTAGGTTTAATTTGGACACCTTGAATAAAGTTTAAACTGTATAACCCCACCAAAGGTGGCATTTAAATTGTTCATTTTCAATCTGATGAACAGTACGCGCGGATGAACAGTGCCGAGTCTGATGAACAGTACGCGCGGATGAACAGTACCCGCGGATGAACAGTGCCGCGCGCTGCTGCTTGGGGCGGTGCTGGGCGGTGGGTCGCGGCGGCCGGGCGGCGCGGCGGCGCGATTTTCGTCTTTTTGACATTTTTGACCTTTTCGACCCATTTTGTCCAATTTTTCCATATTTGTTGACCTTTTCCCACTTATTTATTAATATATTTGTGAGGTATTGCTTCAAGTATTCCTGTTTGAGTCTTTAAATTGCGTTTTTAAGCCAAAATACCTGAAAAACAATAAAAATACCCGTGATTCCGAAAAAGACAAATTTATATAAATATATGATAAAACATATAAATATATGTATATTTAATCAATTAATGTGCATAAAATCATGGTTATTTTAGTGCTTTTTGAGCACTCATCACAACCCCCAACCAGCTTCTTGCTAGTCCCTTAGCAAGAGAAGCGATAAAAACTAAAAATTAAACTATCCTAAATCACTTTCGTGGATTGAAACGGTTGCATTTAGCCTATGCAACAAGCCGTTAAACCCCTAGGTTGCCCTAGTGGACGAGTTTTGAGTCTCGTGAGGGTTTTCAGTAATGATACCCACAAACATTGAACTAAATGTAAAAATAAAAACAATCAAATCAAAAATTAAAATTACAACACAATCAAAAATTAATTTAAGAATAAAAGAACACAACATATCACAAAAATATCTCATACTTTTTAATCTCCTTTAAGATCATAATTAAAATCTCAAGCATAAGTTATTTTAATCTCTTTAAACAATCATGATTTTATTACAATAATTAGTCGAAAATCATTTTCATATTTTATTTCAAAAATGTATCAATTTAATTTTATCCAATTTCAGTGTCATGAATCAGAATTCGCTTCGACTCTATTCCTCACAAGTCAATACTCTCAAAGCACTGAATCCTATGGGTTCAAACACTCATACTAATTTATATGCGAAAGAGTTGATGTATAGAAATGAACTAATATGTTCGCATATGTATAAAGAATAAAGGCTCAAAGTGTTATTTTAACATTGATCTCATGAAAGGAATCGAATGTATAAATTATAAAGATATCATATACAAAAATTATTTTCATGCATAAATCCAACTCATTAAGAAAGAATTTCAAGATATATGCTTTTACAAATGAAGAAATTGCAATGACTTTTTAGGGAATTACTTCCTATATCTTTCTTTTGTAATTAGCCTTTACTCACAACTTTGTAGGCAATGTGGGTCATAGTATGTAGATGATACTTTTTTTTTATCTCTCTATACATTTTTTTTATATATATGTATTTTTTAGAGAGTCAACCCATGTACATATTGTACATTTTTTTTTTTTTTTGGATTTTGGTGAGTGGTTAATTTTGTGGCTTTTCTGTTTGATCTTGGTTTAGGTAACCCCAGATATGTCTTCTTGTTTTTGTAGCAGTCATGCATGAATGAGATATAAGCATATACTATCAATTTCTACTCAAATCATTTTAATCTAAACAAAAATAATAATAAAAAATATATGATACTCTATTAAGATGAGAAAAAATTCATACATTCAATGCTAATACCTATAGAGATCATCTAAACTTTTTGAATAAATAAGAAATGTGTTTGGAGTAGAAAAAATATATATTTCACTCTGAATAAAAGAAATTAGGCTCAAATTATATCTCACAAGGGTAGTCTCCACTAAAAAAAATTCATAAACACCGATTTTGGGTTTAATATAATTTCCACATTTTATCAAGAAATACTAGTTATGACAAAAACTAACTAATTATCAAAAATAATTACAAAATATTTCATGATATGTTTTCAAAAATTAATCTAACAGTACCAAAGACTTAACTATTTACTTAAATTTGATTTAAAGAAATGATACATTTTTGTGATAATTTTTTTATATATATATATAAATTTTTTTTTATTTTTTTTATTAAGCATGGTAACTTTTCACCACCCCCAACCTAGAACTTACATTGTCCTCAATGTAACAACTGCAAATTAAAGATAAAGAGAAAAGAGGAGAAAGATTACCTATTTCTTGAGAATGTGTAAGTAGTAATGAAGGAATGCAGGTGCATCCATCATATTCATCATTAAAGTGTATACAGACAGATCGCTGTGAACTTCTAACATCTCAACAAATATTTTAGTTTTAACAATTTTAAAAATTATTCACATACAAGTAAACTAAAATAAACAATAAAATTAAGTAAATAAAACAAATAACAAAAAATTACCTAACATGATGGGTTGCCTCCCATCCAGCGGTTAGTTTAACGTCTTAGCAAGACGTATCTTTTTGGTGCTAAGGGTTACTCAGCCAAATGCAATCCATTTCAGCAATGTTGTTTGGTTCTTCCACATAAGGCTTGACACGATGGCCATTAACTTTGAACGTTTTTTGTGTCTTGGAGTCCAATAGTTCTACCACTCCATGTTCAGATACCTGAACTATTTTGAATGGTCCATCCCATCTTGATCTTAGCTTTCCTGGAAACAATCTCAAACGAGAGTTAAATAAAAGAACTTTCATTCCAGGGTGAAGAGTCTTAGGAACTAGCCTCTTGTCATGATAGCGCTTAGTACGCTCCTTGTATAATTTGGCATTCTCATAGGCTTCATTCCTAATTTCTTCCAACTCATGAAGCTGGAGTACTCGTTTTTCACCTGCTTTATCTAAATCCATGTTTAGCTCTTTAATTGCCCAATAAGCCTTGTGTTCAAGTTCAACTGGAAGGTGGCACGCTTTCCCAAAGATTAACCGGTAAGAGCTCATCCCAATAGGTGTTTTGTAAGCGGTGCGGTATGCCCATAAGGCATCATTTAACTTAAATGCCCAATCCTTCCTTGAGGGACGCACAGTGCGTTCCAGTATTCCCTTAATTTGCCTATTACTTACTTCCACTAAACCGGAAGTTTGAGGATGATATGGAGTAGCTACCTTATGTGTGATGTTGTACTTGTTTAGTACTCCATCAAAGAGTTTGTTACAAAAATGGCTACCTCCATCACTTATTATAGCTCTAGGCGTTCCGAACCTACTGAATATGAAATCTTTCAAGAATTTCACAACAACATTAGCATCATTGGTTTTGGTGGGGATAGCTTCTACCCACTTGGACACATAATCCACAGCAACCAAAATGTATTGAAAACCATTAGATGGGGGAAAAGGACCCATAAAGTCAATCCCCCATATGTCAAAGAGTTCAACAACTAAATTAGATGTCAAAGGCATTTCATCTCTTTTGCTTATGTTTCCTGTTTTTTGACATCTATCACATTGTGCACAAAACATATGAGCATCTTTAAAAAGAGTGGGCCAAAAGAATCCAGACTGTAATATCTTACGGGCTGTCTTTTCTCCTCCAAAATGACCCCCACAATGAAGTTCATGACAAAAAGTCAGAATGCTCTTATGTTCTTCTTCAGGTACACATCTCCGGATGACTTGATCTTGACCAATCTTGTATAAATAAGGGTCATCCCAGAAATAGTCCTTAATAGTTTTAAAAAACCTTTTCTTGTCCTGATATGAAGTGTTAGGTCGCAAAACACCAGTGGCAAGATAGTTTACAATATCAGCATACCATTGGTTCGGACCTATGAAAAAGAACTGTTCATCAGGAAAGGTTTCAACTATATCTTCATTACTCTCATCTTTAAGAGAATTGAAGTCAGAAATCAACCTAGACAAATGGTCAGCTACTAAGTTTTCACTGCCTTTCTTATCCTTGATTTCTAGGTCAAATTCTTGTAAGAGTAATACCCACCTGATTAATCTTGGCTTGGCATTTGGTTTACTTAATAGGTATCTTAAAGCAGCATGATCAGAATGCACAATCACTTTAGATCCTACTAAATAAGACCAAAATTTGTCTAAAGAGAATACTATAGCCAAGAATTCCTTTTCAGTGGTGGTGTAATTCATCTGGGCATCATTGAGTGTTTTGCTAGCATAGTAGATGACATGTAAACGCTTATCCACTCTTTGTCCCAGGACTGCTCCTATTGCATAATCAGAAGCGTCACACATTATTTCAAAGGGTAAAGACCAGTTTGGTGCCATTATAACAGGGGTAGATGTGAGTTTATCTTTCAAGGTATTAAAGGAAGTAAGGCAGTCATTGTTGAAATCAAAATCAGCATCTTTGGATAGCAAGTTACATAAGGGACGACTTATTTTAGAGAAATCTTTAATAAATCGTCTGTAAAATCCTGCATGTCCCAAGAAGCTTCTTATCCCCTTCACAGATGTAGGGGGAGGTAGTTTGGATATCAATTCAACTTTTGCCCTATCAACTTCAATACCCTTGTTTGAAATTATATGTCCTAAAACTATCCCTTGTTGAACCATAAAATGAATTTTCTCCCAACTAAGGGTGAGATTGCATTCAATGCATCTTTCTAAAACCAAAGTCAATTTATGTAAGCAATCATCAAATGAGTTCCCAAAGACAGAGAAATCGTCCATGAAAATCTCAATGAATTTTTCCACCATGTCCGAGAAAATGGATATCATACATCTCTGGAACGTGGCAGGGGCATTGCATAACCCAAATGGCATTCTGCGAAAAGCAAATGTCCCAAAAGGACATGTAAATGTGGTCTTTTCCTGATCTTCTGGTGCTATGGGTACTTGATAATATCCAGACAGTCCATCCAAAAAACAGTAAAATTCGTGCCCAGCTAATCTTTCCAACATTTGATCAATGAATGGAAGAGGAAAGTGATCCTTTTTCGTATATAAATTTAGTTTCCTAAAATCTATACACATTCTCCAGCCAGTGATTATTCTAGTGGGCACTAATTCACTTTTGTCATTCTTAACAACTGTTATCCCAGATTTCTTTGGTACCACATGCACTGGACTAACCCACTTACTATCCGCAATAGGATAGATAATCCCTTCTTCTAATAATTTAAGAATTTCCTTCTTAACTACCTCTTGCATGTTTGGGTTTAGTCTTCTTTGGGCCTCTCGTACAGGTTTAGCACCGTCCTCCAAGTTGATCTTGTGCATACACATTCTTTGGTACCACATGCCAAAAAGGTGCTTTGGACAAGATTATCCAAAGGATCAACTTCGAATATTTCATCGATGGCAGAAATAGAAGGAAAAGGTGAAGAATCAAAAACTTTAAAATGAACGGTCTCCCCTAAGACTGTCATTGTCAAATTTCCATCTTGGACATCAATAATAGTTTTAGTAGTTGCCATAAATGGCCTACCAAGCAATATTGTGTGCTCTCTGTCCAATGCTGGATTTTCTTGCATATCCAGAACCACAAAGTCAACAGGTATTATCAGTTTGTCTACCTGTACCAAAACATCCTCAACTATTCCCTCTGGATATTTAAGAGATCTATCTGCAAGTTGAAGGGACATAGTTGTGGGTTTTAAATCCCCTAGATTGAGTTGTAAGAATATAGAGTAAGGCATCAAATTTATACTAGCACCTAAATCAAGCATTGCTTTAGCAACCTTCCTATCCCCCATAGTTATGTTTATAATAAAACTTCCAGGGTCTTTCAACTTAGGGGGTAGTTTGTGCTGAAGTACAGCGCTAGAAATTTCTGATACTACTACTCGTTCATTCAGTTCATACCTCCTTTTCTTAGTGTTCAACTCTTTGAAAAACTTGGCATATGAGGGCACATTCATGATCACTTCTAACAATGGTAAATTGATATTCACTTTAGAGAGCATATTAAAAAGATCATTGAATTGCTTATCTTGTTTGGACTCTTTTAACCGGTGGGGAAAAGGTACTTGTATCTGGTGTGGTTCTGTTGTCTTTTGAATTTTGTGGGTGTCAGATGACCCCCCAATGAGTTTTTCAGAAGGCTTGTTAAGTTTAACACTTGTTTCTCCTTTTTGCGAGATTAGAGTATCGCCTTCTTTGTTACCTGAACTACAAGGTAGATTGTTAGAGATTTTAGGTAAACTGGTATTGACTACCTTACCACTTCGAAGGGTTCTAACATCCTTTGCTTGTTCTGGTTGACTGGGCAACTTTCCTGGTTCTTTCTTTTGCATTTGTTCAGCCAGTTGCCCAACTTTAGATTCAATTCTTTTAACCGAAGCCTCCATGGTGTTCAACCTTTGATTAGTCATCAATTGGTTGTCACGACTAACTTGAATAAAAGCATTCAAGCTATCTTCTAAGGTTGGTTTAAAAGATTGGCTTGGTGGGTAAGGGTGGTTGTTATCCGACCTTAGTGTTGGATATTGGGTGTAGGCTGGGTGATTATAGGTGTTTGGATGATACCTTTGAAAAGATTGGACTTCCTCTATGGCATCGACACTAGAATCACAAGTATTTGAACAATTATGAGTACCATGCCCAATTGAACAACACACTTCACATACCTCTTGATTTGAAATTTGGTGGGAAGTGAGGAATTTCACTTGTTTAGTCAATTCAGCAAGTTGCAAGGTTATCTCATTATCAGAGCCGACTTCATTGACCTTTGCTTTCCTTCTACCACCTCTTTGTTGGGAATTAGAACCCAATAGCTCATAGAGATTATAGGTTTCCTCTGCGGTCTTTTCTCCTACAGCACCTCCAGCAGCATTATCAACCATGTATTGACTCTGTAGTGTCAATCCATCGTAAAAGAATTGGTTTTGTAGCTGTAATGGAAAGCTATGATTTTGACATTGAATGAAAAGGAGTTTGAATCGTTCCCAAGCTTCATGAAAGGGCTCTTCATACATTTGAGAAAATGTTGTTATCTTTGTTCTTAGATCAACAGTCTTTTGATGGGAATAGAACCTACCCATAAAAATTTCATAGACTGCCTCCCAAGTTTTAAGCGAACCTGACTGTAGAGTAATGAACCATGACCAAGCTTTATCTTTGAGAGTGTAAGGAAAACACCTCATCCTAAGTTGATCTTCATTAATTGCATGTAGTGGAAAGGTTTGGACAATACTAAGTCAAACCTTGGTCTTTGTTGATACGCTCCCAACACATTGACCTGTTCAGGTCCAGTTGTTTCTCCTTGATATGGACAGGCTTCAGTACCATGTCCCATGTTGCTGTACAAACCATATTGTTCATTATTGGTGTTGGTTTGTGTAGCGAGAAGGGCAACTTGCTTAGTCAGTTGAACAAGTTGTTGTTGAACTTCATTACTGGAGTCGATTTCATGAACTCCAGCTTTTCTCACTCGGGAGCTTTTCTGTTGGGAATTAGCACCCAACATCTCAAAGAGGTTATACGTCTCTGAGGCAGTCTTTTCTCCTATTGCTCCTCCTGCAGCGTTGTCGACAATGAACTGACATTGTTGTGTAAGTCCATCGTAAAAGAATTGGTTCTGCAACTGCAGGGGAAAGCTATGATGGGGACACTGAGTGAGAAACATCTTGAACCTATCCCAAGCTTCATGGAATGGTTCTCCATCCATCTGAGAGAAAGTAGCAATCTTTCCTCTCAACTCTGATGTTTTTTGATGGGAATAGAATTTTCCCATGAATTTATTGTAAATGTTACCCCATGTCATCAGAGAACCTGGGGGAAGTGACATCAACCAAGCTTTGGCCTTATCCTTTAGAGTGTAGGGAAAACATCTCATCCTAAGTTGATCCTCGTTTAGAATACCGAGGGGGAATGTTTGGACCGTAGCATAGAAATCTCTCATAAAGGAAAGAGAATCTTCATTAGGTAGCCCATAAAAGGAAGGAAGCATAGAAAAATGAATATTTTTAAGGTCATAATTCCGAGCAGCCTCTCCCAACTGGATAGCGGCAGTTGCCGTGCCTATTACCGGTCTTGCAAACTCCTTCATCGTGGTTTCCCTAATATGTTGGTTTTCCTCCATTTCTTTTGGTTCTAGCAAAGGATTAAGACTTGGTTCTATGTTTGGCTCAAAAACAGGTTGATGGGTAGAATCCAGTTTTGTTGACACTTGTTTAAATTTATGAAAATTATTTACATATGGTGTAAGAGGGTTTCCTAAGGATCTCCTACCACGCATAGACTATTGTAAACGTAAATTTAAAACTCCTGTCAACAAAATAAAAAATTTAGAGAAAATTTACATGTTATTTAATACAAAGCACTAAACAAAACTAGTTAAACCCTAAAAAAAAGAATTTTTTTTTTTTTAATTTTTTTTTAATTTTTTTTTATATTTTTTTTTGTAACATAATTAGTATTAACCAAGAGTGCTCCAGGAAAGAATGGTGGTGCAAACGGCTCCTTAAATACCATTCTCCTAGCTAGAGCAACGTTCCTAGGAAAGACTAGTGGCACAAAGGCTTTCAAGAACTAGTCTCCTAGACAGAACTCCCTTAGATTTTTACTTTTCATGTTATTTAGTTAATTAGGTATAAATTCAAGTAATGTTTTTTTTTTATTCATGAACGGTAATTTTATTTTACTATTCACGCTATATAATGTCTTATTAACTTAAATTTTTTTTGAAATTTAAGTTTTTGAAATTTTTTTTTTTTTATGAACGGTAATTTTATTTTACTATTCACGCTATATTATTTCTTATTAACTTAAAATTTTTTGAATTTTGAATTTTGAATTTTTAAATTTTTTTTTTTTTTTTTTTACTATTCATGAACGGTAAAAATTTTTACTTCAAATTTCAAATTTCTAAATTATTTTACAATTAAAAAAAATTATTTTTTTTTTATTTTTTTATTTTTTTATTTTTTTATTTTTTTATTTTTTTATTTTTTTATTTTTTTTTATTTATTATGAATTTTGAAATTTGATTATTATTCAAATATCACAATTATTTACAGCACAAAAATGTTTTTAAAATTTTGATAAATAATTTAAAAACGCTATTCCTTCCCCGGCAACGGCGCCAAAAACTTGATGAACGAAAACCGGCATCGCCGATTCCCGCAAATACTTTGGTTTTAATATTTATAAAACTCTCGCAAGTGCACGAATCATTTTGAAGAAAATGATAAGTATACTCCCAAGGTCGATCTAAGGAAGGAATGTATGTGGTTTTTAATTTATTATTCAAACTTTTAAAAACGAAATTAAATCCTAAACATCCTGTCACGATAGTTTGGTTTTTGTGTTCCTAATCTAATAACATAAAATAAACATATATACAGATTAATTAAATATAATCTAATAACATAAAAATAAACATAGATACAAATTCAATAAATAATTATCTAAAAATAAACATAGATACAAATTCAATAAATATTTATGCAAATTTTATCATTTATAATAGTGGAGTATTTATGGATATAATAACTAAGTTAATTATGCTTCCTCATATTATCTAGGTTATTAAAGATATAAATTGATATTTATTAATTCTCTTTTTTTTATAGGAATGCCACCATTGGTGTGGTTAGATATTCTTTGTTAATCTAAACAAATCAATTAACACCTATGGGTGGGGTTGATAACTAATATGCTTAATTAAATTAATTCCTTTTTCTAAGAGATTGAAAATGAACCATTTAAATGCCACCTTTGGTGGGGTTAGACAGTTTAAACTTTATTCAAGGTGTCCAAATTAAACATAAGAATTTAATTATCCGAGTAATAACTTTCAAGTTTTAAAACCACTATTGAAAACATGTTGTCAATACATTTTCACATAATAATTCTTATAAAAAATTTTGAAATAGAGTTTCACTCTAACTACCGGGCGATTGTACCAACAAATAAAAGAGCACTACTCTAAATTAGACCGGATAACTAAACCTTAAAATCTAATTTTCAGTTTTAAGTTTGTAATGAAAAATAATATATTTCTCTCTAACATTCTTAATATAAAATCTTGAATAAAAACAAAATCAATTCATTTTAGAAATTTTCACCTATTTAATATTTCGCAAGCATAACAACGTTATTATTATATCATGTTTATAAACAGCTAGCAGAGTTAAATTTAATCATAGACAAATAAAATATAACATGTAAGAATAAAGCATAAAAATAACTGTAAAGAAAATAAAATCCTTACAGAACTTCGACGCTATTCCCGTTGCTAGAAAACCTCCAAGCGGAATTTGCACTCCCATTTATTGAATCAAAAACAAAATTATTACAAAAACATTACAAGTTCCTCTCAAAAAGAGAAGAACACTAAAACTAAGAGAATTGAACTAAAAACTAAGAAGGAAACTAAGAAAAACTTAGAAACTAAGAAAGAAACTAAGGAAAACTCAAAAAACTAAGAAATGAGAGAAAGAAAGAAGAGAGAAGTGTGGTTTTGAAGGTGTATTTTGAAGTGAAGGGAAGGGGGGTATTTATAGGTGAGGATGGAGAGAAAAAGTAGAGAAAAAAATGTTAAAAAAATGTAAAAACGCGGATTATTGATTGCTGACGTCATTTGATGACGTCAGCATGACATGGGGCGGCTGCACAGTACCGGGTATGAACAGTGCCGAGTCTGATGAACAGTACCGGGGTATGAACAGTGCCGAGTCTGATGAACAGTACGCGCGGATGAACAGTGCCACGCACTGCTGCTTGGGGCGGTGCTGGGCGGTGGGTCGCGGTGGCCGGGCTGTGGGGCGCGGCGGCCGGGCGGCGCGGCGGCGCGATTTTCATCTTTTTGACATTTTTGACCTTTTCGACCCATTTTGTCCAATTTTTCCATATTTGTTGACCTTTTCCCACTTATTTATTAATATATTTGTGAGGTATTGCTTCAAGTATTCCTGTTTGAGTCTTTAAATTGCGTTTTTAAGCCAAAATACCTGAAAAACAATAAAAATACCCGTGATTCCGAAAAAGACAAATTTATATAAATATATGATAAAACATATAAATATATGTATTTTTAATCAATTAATGTGCATAAAATCATGGTTATTTTAGTGCTTTTTGAGCACTCATCAGTGCACATAAGAAAAGAGAATTTTCTACAATAAAGAAAATCAAAGTTACTACCACCAGGTGAAGATTTTAGGACAAATCCTTTTCTAGAGGAGGGGAAACGTGCTCTTATAATTAGACCAAGTGTTACTTTAAGTGACTCCACACTCTATTTGGTAGCCATATTTCATCATATACGGATCATGGATGACAACCATTGAACTTTGAAGTAGACGATTACATTCTTCTCAAGGTTCAACCTCGAAAGGGAGTAACTCATTTTGAAATAAAAGGAAAGTTAGCACCTGGCTATATTAGACCATTTAGAATTATCAAGAGAGTTGGTGATGTAGCATCAATTGGAATTACCCTAAGAATTGTTGCAAGTTCACAAATTTTTTCACGTGTCTATCGTACAAAAATGTCAACTTAATCAGAGTGTTATCCTAGATTATATATAACTACCATTATATAAAGATATGCATTATATGAAGAAGAATTGGGGGTGATAATTGATTTTCAAATCAAGAACTCAAGGAAAAGAGAAATACCATTAGTAAAAGTTTAGTAGAGACATCACAACATTGAAGACTTAAATTGGGAGTTATAGTTGGAAGTTCATTAAAAGTATCCTTACTTGTTTGAAGAACTATAAATTTTGAGGATGAAATTTTCTTTAGTGGCATACGAATTTAAAATCCTATAATTTTAGTATAAATAAATATTGTACCCAAAAAGGAAATATAAACAATGTTTTACAATGTAAAGGTGTACCGAGAAAGTTTCATGTGAAAAATCAAATCAAACTGGAAAAATTGGGTATAACTTTTAGGGTAATAAAGAAGGGTTGAACCCCTGCTTTTTACACACATTTTCTTCCCTCCTTTCTCCCTCACTCTATAACCTATTCTTAGGCATAATTTACAGGGCATTTTATGGATGAATATTGATGAGTGCTCAAAAAGCACTAAAATTACCATGATTTTATGCATATTAATTGATTAAAAATATATATATTTATATGATTTTATCATATATTTATATAAATTTTTCTTTTCGGAATCACGGGTATTCTTATTGTTTTTCAAGTATTTTCGCTTGAAAATGTAACTTAAAGACTCAAAAAAGAATACTGAAGGAAATACATCACAAATATATTCATAAATAAATGAGGAAAAGTCAACAAAAATGGAAAAATTGGACAAAATGGGTCAGAAAGGTCAAAAATTTCAAAAAGGAGGAAATTGCGCATGCAACCGCCCAATCGCGCCGATCAGTCGCCGCAGCACGCCCATTCCACGTGCGCCCTTGCTCCTATCCCACGCGCCGCTGCCCATCTGTGCCCCAATCCGCGCGCTGCCACCTCCCACGACATGTGATGTCATCAAATGACATCATCATTCACTACTCTGCATTTCCACCATTTTTTATCATTTTTTCACCCACTTTTTCATCTCATCCTCACCTATAAATAACCTCATTCTCTTCATAACTAAACCCACCTCAAAATACATCTTCTCTTCTCTTTTTTCTCTCATTTCTTAGATTTTAAGTTTTTCTTAGTTTTTAGATTTTCTTAGTTAGTTTATCTTAGTTTTAGAGTTCTTCTCTTTTTGAGAAGAACTATTTATGTTTTTGTAATTTATTTGCTTTTTGATTAAATAAATGGGAATGCAAATTCCGTTTGGAGGTTTTCCAGGAACGGGAATAGCATAAAAGTATTGTAATGATTTTATTTTCTTTACAGTTATTTTTTATGCGTTATTCTTATATGTTATATTTAATTTGTCTGTGATTAAATTTAACATTGATGGCTGTTTGTAAACATGATATTATAATAACGTTGTTATGCTTGTGCAATATTAAATAGGTAAAAATCTCTAAAATGAGATGATTTTATTTTTATTCAAGATTTTATATTAAGAATGTTAAAGAGAAATATATTATTTTTCATTACAAACTTAAATATGAAAATTAGATTTTAAGGTTTAGTTATCCGGTCTAATTTAGAGTAGTGCTCTTTTATTTGTTGGTATAATTGCCCGATAGTTAGAGTGAAGCTCTATTTCAAAAGTTTTATAAAAATTATTATCTAAAAAACGTATTGACAACATGTTTTCAGTAGTGGTTTTAAAACTTGAAAGTTAGTACTCGGATAATTAAATTCTTAGGTTTAATTTGGACACCTTGAATAAAGTTTAAACTGTATAACCCCACCAAAGGTGGCATTTAAATTGTTCATTTTCAATCTCTTAGAAAGAGGAATTAATTTAATTAACCAAATTAGTTATTAACCCCACCCATAGGTGTTAATTGATTTGTTTAGATTAACAAAGAATATCTAACCCCACCAAAGGTGATATTCATATAAAAAAGAGAGAATCAATAAATATCAATTTCTATCTTTAATAACATAGATAATATAAGCAAGCATAATTAACTTAGTTATTATATCCATAAATACTCCACTATTATAAATGATAAAATTTGCATAAATATTTATTGAATCTGTATTTATGTTTATTTTTAGATTAGAAACACAATACCAAACTATCGTGACAGGATGTTTCAGATTTAATTTCGTTTTTAAAAGTTTGAATAATAAATTAAAAACCGCATATATTCCTTCCTTAGATCAACCTTAGGAGTATACTTATCATTTTCTACAAAATTATTCGTGCACTTGCGAGAGTTTTATAAATATAAAACCAAAGTATTGGTAGAATCGGCGATCTTGGGTGCTAATTATCAACCACATATACTGCCTCAGAGATGTACAACCTCTTTGAAATGTTGGGTGCTAATTCCTAACAGAAAATCTCACGAATGAGAAAAGCTGGAGTTTATGAAATCGATTCCAGCAATAAAGTTCAACAACAACTTGTTCAATTGACCAAGCAAGTTGCCCTTCTGACTACACAAACCAACACCAATAACGAACAGTATGGTTTGTATAGCAACATGGGACATGGTACTAAAGCCTGTCCATATCAAGGTGAAACAACAGTTGGACCTGAACATGTTAATGTATTGGGAGCATATCAACAGAGACCAAGGTTCGACCCCAATTCAAATACCTACAATCCTAGGTGGAGAAATCATCTGAACTTCTCCTGAAGGCAAAACAACCCTCCTTTCGCTCAAAGCTCAAATCAGCTAGACCAGCAATTCCACCTGGCTATTCCAAGAAGCATTCCCAATAAATCAACCCTAGAGGACAAATTGAATTCTTTTATTCAAGTTTGTAGAGATAACCAATCTAAAACCAATCAACGATTGGACTCTGTGAAAGGTTCTATCAAAAAGGTGGAAGTTCAAGTAGAACAATTAGTTGAACATTTGCAAAAACAAAGCAAAACTAATTTGATGGTCAAATGGGGTAAAATAAATTCAATGAAGAGGAGACATTGAGTTTGTCATTCTGCAATCTCCAAGCAACGTCTTACTAGAAGACGATAAATTTTAGTCCTACATGGAAGGTCACCCATTATTGTATTTTCCTTTGTTTTAGTGTTATTTTGTGTGTAATAAAATTCAAATGAAATAAATTCGTTTGTTTCAAAAATTGTGTCTATTCTTTAAATTTAGCATTTAAAAAAACAAAAAAACAAAAAAAAATTAGGTTCCCTTCACCTTTTTGCTTTAAGCCTATACATTTTGTCAAGTTAGAAATCATTCTTAGAAATATCTACTATTTTTTAAGAGCTAAATGTTGATACACAATAAGAGGAGGATCAATTTCAACTACAAATAACCATAGGAGATGCTGAAGATAGGCGGAAAATGATGAAAGACTATACAATGCCAATCATTGGCAATGTAACTTCCGGCATACAATTACAAGAGGCTGCAAGGAATTATGAATTGAAAAAAATCATTATTCTTTGTTGCCTTCCTTTTATGGTGTCCCTAATGAAGACCCTTTGTATTTCATTCAAGAATTCTATGCTACTGTCCAAACCTTTCCATTACATGAAATTAATGAAGATCAACTTAGGATGAGGTGTTTTCCTTACACCCTCAAGGAGAAATCTTGGTCATGGTTCATTACTCTACAATCGGGTTCTTTAAAAACTTGGGAGGTAGTATATGAAATGTTTATGGGTAGGTTCTATTTCCATCAAAACAACTGTTGATCTAAGGATGAAGATAGCAACATTTTCTCAAATGTATGAAGAGCCCTTTCATGAAGCTTGGGAACGATTCAAACTCATTTTCATTCAATGTCATAATCATGGATTTCCATTGCAACTACAAAACCAATTCTTTTATGATGGATTGACACTGCAGAGTCAATACATGGTTGATAATGCTGCTGGAGGTGCTGTGGGAGAAAAAACTGTAGAGGAAGCCTATAATCTTTATGAGTTGTTGGGTTCTAATTCCCAGCAAAGAAGTGCTAGAAGGAGAGCAAGAGTCAATGAATTTGGCTCCGATAATGAGATAACCTTGCAACTTGCTGAATTGACTAAAAAAGTGCAACTTCTCACTACCCACCAAATGCCAAATCAAGAGGTGTGTGAAGTATGTTTTTCAATTGGGCATGGTACTCATAATTGTTCAAATACTTGTGATTCTAGTGTCGATGCCATAGAGGAAGTCAAATCCTTTCAAAGGAATCATCCAAACACCTATAATCACCCGAACCATCATTGGAAACAAAACAATTACCCAGCCTACACCCAATGTCCAACACTAAGGTCGGATAACAACCACCCTTACCCAGCAAGTCAATATTTTAAGCCAACCTTAGAGGATAGCTTGAATGCTTTTATTCAAGTTAGTCGTGACAACCAATTGATGAATAATCAAAGGTTGAACACCATGGAGGCTTCGATTAAAAGGATTGAATCTAAAGTTGGGCAACTGGCTAAACAAATGCAAAAGAAAGAACTAGGAAAGTTGCCCAATCAACTAGAACAAGCAAATGATGTAAGAACCCTTCAAAGTGGTAAGGTAGTCAATACCAATTTACCTGAAATCTCTAACGATCTACCTTATAGCTCAAGTAACAAAGAAGGTGATATTCTAGTCTCGCAAAAAGGAGAAACAAGTGTTAAACTTAACAAGCCTTCTGAAAAACTCATTGGGGGGTCATCTGACATCCCCAAAATTCAAAAGACAACAGAACCACACCAGCTGCAAGTACCTTTTCCACATTTGTTAAAAGAATCCAAACAAGATAAGCAATTCTATGATCTTTTTAATATGCTCTCTAAAGTAAATATCAATTTACCATTATTAGAAGTGATCATGAATGTGCCCTCATATGCTAAGTTTTTCAAAGAGTTGAACACTAAGAAAAGGAGGTATGAACTAAATGAACGAGTAGTAGTATCAAAAATTTCTAGCGCTGTACTTCAGCACAAAATACCCCTAAGTTGAAAGACCCTGGAAGTTTTATTATAAACATAACTTTGGGGGATAGGAAGGTTGCTAAAGCAATGCTTGATTTAGGTGCTAGTATAAATTTGATGCCCTACTCTATATTCTTACAGCTCAATCTAGGAGTTTAAAACCCACAACTATGTCCCTTTAACTTGCAGATAGATCTCTTAAGTATCCAAAGGAAATAGTTAAGGATGTGTTGGTACAAGTAGACAAACTGATAATACCTGTTGACTTTATGGTTCTAGATATGCAAGAAAATCCAGCATTAGACAGAGAGCACACAATATTGCTTGGTAGACCATTTATGGCAACTACTAAAACTATTATTGATGTCCAAGATGGAAATTTGACAATGACAGTCTTAGGAGCGACTGTTCATTTTAAAGTTTTTGATTCTTCACCTTTTCCTTCTATTTCTGACATCGATGATTACACCAGCTACAAGTACCTTTTCCACACCGGTTAAAAGAATCCAAGCAAGATAAACAATTCTATGATCTTTTTAATATGCTCTCTAAAGTAAATATTAATTTACCATTATTAGAAGTGATCATGAATGTGCCCTCATTTGCTAAGTTTTTCAAAGAGTTGAACACTAAGAAAAGGAGTATGAACTGAATGAACGAGTAATAGTATCAGAAATTTCTAGCGTTGTACTTCAGCACAAACTACCCCCTAAGTTGAAAGACCCTGGAAGTTTTATTATAAAAATAACTATGGGGGATAGGAAGGTTGCTAAAGCAATGCTTGATTTTGGTGCTAGTATAAATTTGATGCCCTACTCTATATTCTTACAGCTCAATCTAGGAGACTTAAAACCCACAACTATGTCCCTTCAACTTTGCAGATAGATCTCTTAAGTATCCAAAGGGAATAGTTGAGGATGTGTTGGTACAAGTAGACAAACTGATAATAACTGTTGACTTTATGGTTCTAGATATGCAAAAAAAATCAGCATTGGATAGAGAGCACACAATATTCCTTGGTAGACCATTTATGGAAACTACTAAAACTATTATTGATGTCCAAGATGGAAATTTTACAATGACAGTCTTAGGAGAGACTGTTCATTTTAAAGTTTTTGATTCTTCACCTTTTCCTTCTATTTCTGCCATCGATGAAATATTCGATGTTGACCCTTTGGATAATCTTGTCCAAAGCACCTTTTTCCAAACCAAAATAAAAGACAAGCTTGAAACTGTTCTTACACTTGAAGAGGTCGAAGAAGATTTGGATGAGGAAATTAAGGGGTACCTTGCATGACTAGACAATGATGAAGTAATGAAAAAATCTAGTACACTTTTAAATCTACCCAGTTCTTCATCTAGTAAAGAGGCCAATCCACCTGAACTTGAACTCAAAGACTTACCTGAGCACTTAAAATATATGTTTTTGGGATAAGGAGAAACTTATCCAATGATAATTTCTTCAACCTTGATCAAAACCCAAGAAAAGGAACATATCAAAGTGCTTAAACAGTTTAAGAAATCTATAGGTTGGAGTATCGAGGATATAAGAGGCATTAGTTCTACAATGTGTATGCACAAGATCAACTTGGAGGATGGTGCTAAACTTGTACGAGAGGTCCAAAGAAGACTAAACCCAAATATGTAAGAGGTAGTTAAGAGAGAAATTCTTAAATTGTTAGAAGAAGGAATTATCTATCCTATTACAGATAGTAAGTGGGTTAGTCCAGTGCATGTGGTACCAAATAAATCTGGGATAACAATTGTTAAAAATGACAAAAGTGAATTAGTGCCCACTAGAATAATCACTGGATGGAGAATGTGTATAGATTTTAGGAAACTAAATTTATATACTAAAAAGGATCACTTTTCTCTTCCATTTATTGATCAAATGTTGGAAAGATTAGCTGGGCACAAATTTTACTATTTTTTAGATGAATTGTCTGGATATTATCAAGTACCTATAGCACCAAAAGATCAAGAAAAGACCACATTTACATGTCCTTTTGGGACATTTGCTTTTCGAATAATGCCATTTGAGTTATGCAATGCCCCTGCCACTTTCCAGAGATGCATGATATCTATTTTCTCGAACATGGTGGAAAAATTCATTGATATTTTGATGGACGATTTCTCTGTCTTTGGGAACTCATTTGATGATTGCTTACATAGATTGACTTTGATTTTCCAAAGATGCATTGAATGCAATCTCACCCTTTGTTGGGAGAAAATTCATTTTATGGTTCAACAAGGGATAGTTTTAGGACATATAATTTCAAACAAGGGTATTGAAGTTGATAAGGCAAAAGTTGAATTGATATCAAACTACCTCCCCCTACATCTGTGAAGGGGATAAGAAGCTTCTTAGGACATGCAGGATTTTATAGACGATTTATTAAAGATTTCTCTAAAATAATTCGTCCCTTATGTAACATCTACCCATGTTATTATGGCACCAAACGGGTCTTTACCTTTTGAAATAATGTGTGACGCTTCTGATTATGCTATAGGAGCAGTCTTGGGACAAAGAGTGGATAAGTGTTTGCATGTCATCTACTATGCTAGCAAAACACTCAATGATGCCCAAATGAATTATACCACCACTGAAAAGGAATTCTTGGCTATAGTGTTTTCTTTAGACAAATTTTGGTCTTATTTAGTAGGATCTAAAGTGATTGTACATTCTGATCATGTTGTTTTAAGATACCTATTAAGTAAACCAAATGACAAGCCAAGATTAATCGGGTGGGTCTTACTCTTACAAGAATTTGACCTAGAAATCAAGGATAAGAAAGGTAGTGAAAACTTAGTAGCTAACCATTTGTCTAGGTTTATTTCTGACTTCAATTATCTTAAAGATGAGAGTAATGAAGATATAGTTGAAACCTTTCCTGATGAACAGTTATTTTCAATAGGACCGAACCCATGGTATGCTGATATTGTAAACTATCTTGCCACTGGTGTTTTGCGACCTAACACTTCATATCAGGATAAGAAAAGGTTTTTTAAAACTATTAAGGACTATTTCTGGGATGATCCGTATTTATACAAGATTGGTCAAGATCAAGTCATCCAGAGATGTGTACCTGAAGAAGAACATAAGAGCATTCTAACTTTTTGTCATGAACTTCATTGTGGGGGCCATTTTGGTGGTGAAAAGATAGTCCGTAAGGTATTACAGTCTGGATTCTTTTGGCCCACTCTTTTTAAAGATGCTCATATGTTTTGTGCATAATGTGATAGATGTCAAAGAACAGGAAGCATAAGCAAAAGAGATGAAATGCCTTTGACATCTAATTTAGTTGTTGAACTCTTTGATGTATGGGGGAATGAATTTATGGGTCCTTTTCCCCCATCCAATGGTTTTCAAAATATTTTGGCTGCTATGGATTATGTATCCAAGTGGGTAGAAGCTATCCCAACTAAAACCAATGATGATAATGTTGTTGTTAAATTCTTGAAGGATTTAATATTCAACAGGTTCGGAACGCCTAGAGCTATAATAAGTGATGGAGGTAACCATTTTTTAACAAGATCTTTGATGGAGTACTAAACAAGTACAACATCACACATAAAGTATCTACTCCATATCATCCTCAAACTTCTGGTTTAGTGGAAGTAAGTAATAGGCAAATTAAGGGAATATTAGAACGCACTGTGCGTCCTTCAAGGAAGGATTGGGCATTTAAGTTAAATGATGCCTTATGGGCATACCACATCGCTTACAAAACACCTATTGGGATGAGCCCTTACTGGTTAATCTTTGGGAAAGCGTGCCACCTTCCAGTTGAACTTGAACACAAGGCTTACAGGGCAATTAAAGAGTTAAACATGGATTTAGATAAAGCAGGAGAAAAACAGTTACTCCATCTTAATGAGTTGGAAGAAATTAGGAACGAAGCATATGAGAATGCCAAATTATACAAAGAGCGTACTAAGCGCTATCATGACAAGAGGCTAGTTCCTAAGACTCTTCACCCTGGAATGAAAGTTCTTTTATTTAACTCTCGTTTGAGATTGTTTCTAGGAAAGCTGAGATCAAGATGGGATGGACCATTCAAAATAGTTCAGGTATTTGAACATGGAGTAGTAGAACTATTGGATTCCAAGACATAAAATAAATTCAAAGTCAATGGGCATCGTGTGAAGCCTTATTTAGAAGAACCAAACAACATTGCTGAAATGGATTGCATTTGGGTGAGTAACCCTTAGCACCATAACGTTACGTCTTGCTAAGACGTTAAACTAAGCGCTAGATGGGAGGCAACCCATCATTTTAGGTAATTCCCTATTATTTGTTTTATTTACTTAATTTTATTTTTTATTTTAGTTTAATTACATGTGAATAATTTTAAAATTGTTAAAACTAAAAATATTTGTTGAGATGTTAGAAGTTCATAGCAATCTGTGTGTGTGCACTTTAATGAACATGATGGATGCACCTGCATTTCTCCATCACTACGTGCAATACATCACAAATATATTCATAAATAAATGAGGAAAAGTCAACAAAATGGAAAAAAATGGACAAAATGGTTCAAAGAGGTCAAAAATTTCAAAAAAGGAGGAAATCGAGCACGTAGCCGCCCAACCGGGCCGAGCAGCCACCACAGCATGCCCATTCCGCGCGTACCCGCGCCAATCCCATGCGCGCTGCACTTCCTGTCCGCGCGCCCCCTACTCCTGTCCGCACGCAACGATGCCCATCTGCGCCCCAATCCACACGTTGCCGCCCCACATCATGCTGACATCATCATTCACTACTCCGCGTTTCCACCATTTTTTATCTTTTTTTCACCCACTTTTTCTTCCCATCCTCACCTATAAATACCCCCCCCCCCCCCCATTCTCTTCATAACTAAACACACCTCAAAACACATCTTCTCTTCTCTTTCTTTCTCTCATTTCTTAGTTTTTATGTTTTTCTTAGTTTTTAGCTTTTCTTAGTTTTTAGCTTTTTCTTCCCATCCTCACCTATAAATACCCCCCCCCCCCCATTCTCTTCAGCAACGGGAATAACATCGAAGTACTGTAAGGATTTTATTTTCTTACAGTTATTTTTTATGCTTTATTCTTATATGTTATATTTAATTTGTCTGTGATTAAATTTAACATTGTTGGCTATTTGTAAACAAGATATACTAATAACGTTGTTATGCTTGCGAAATATTAAATAGGTAAAAATCTCTAAAATGAGTTGATTTTATTTTTATTCAAGATTTTATATTAAGAATGTTAGAGAGAAATATATTATTTTTCATTACAAATTTAAATCTTAAAATTAGATTTTAAGGTTTACTTATCCGGTCTAATTTAGAGTAGTGCTCTTTTATTTGTTGATACAATCTCCCGGTAGTTAGAGTGAAGCTCTATTTCAAAAGTTTTTATAAAAATTATTATCTGAAAATGTATTGACAACATGTTTTCAGTAGTGGTTTTAAAACTTGGAAGTTAGTTTTCGGATAATTAAATTCTTAGGTTTAATTTGGACACCTTAAATAAAGTTTAAACTGTCTAACCCCACCAAAGGTGGCATTTAAATGGTTCATTTTCAATCTCTTAGAAAAAGAAATTAATTTAATTAAACAAATTAGTTATCAACCTCACTCATAGGTGTTAATTGATTTGTTTAGATTAACAAAGAATATCTAACCACACCAATGGTGGCATTCCTATAAAAAAAAGAGAATTAATAAATATCAATTTATATCTTTAATAACCTAGATAATATGAGCAAGCATAATTAACTTAGTTATTATATCCATAAATACTCCACTATTATAAATGATAAAATTTGCATAAATATTTATTGAATTTGTATCTATGTTTATTTTTATATTATTATCTTAGAAACACAAAAACCAAACATTGTGACACGATGTTTAGGATTTAATTTCATTTTTAAAAGTTTGAATAATAAATTAAAAACCACATATATTCCTTACTTAGATCGACCATGGGAGTATACTTATCATTTTCTACGAAATGATTCGTGCACTTGCAAGAGTTTTATAAATATAAAACCAAAGTATTCATAGAATCGGCGATGCTGGTTTTTGTTCATCAAATATATGTGTATTCGAGATATGGACTCAAGGTAGTTCTTCCTCCAACTTTATATATTCATTCATTTTTTTTATACATGAAATGACATGCATCATATGTTATAAATAAAAGTAAAAAATTGGATGCAATGATTTTATTATTGTTATAATATAATAAATTTTGTTTAAAAATGAGAAACTCGATATAAATATTTCATTATGCATTCATTGAAATTTTTTTGTATATTAAACGAGTATCAAATGTTGATTGAAAATTTGATAAAGCATCCAAGACTTTTATTCATACATCATGAATGGTTTTATTCGTGGGGAGTACACATGTATATTGTCTTGATGAGTATGGTACTCATAGGATACAAGTTGCGGTAGACAGTTTTCAACAAACTACGGGTGTGCATTGTATACACATATGTTTATGCGGAGCCTTTAGGCGAACAATCCTAGGAACCTACAAACTCAAAGGAATAGGAACAATCAACTTGCTAGAAAAGTGTTGCAGATGATTGGATTAGAATCCTAACGAAACAAAATTCTTAAAACCCTAACCTTGAGATGCCACAAAGGATTATCACTCCCTTTCATAAGTCGAACTCAAGAATTCAATCAAGAGCACAAGAAGGCAAAGAAAAAAGCTTTTTGAAATAAATTTGATAAATGATATAAGGTCTCCTCCCTAAATTACATAGTTGGTCCTTTTTATAAGAAACAATTCCTAAAGAAAAAAACCCTAGACGAAATAGGCATATTTAGTGGTGGATTGGGCCCAATCAATCCTTAAAAAATAAAAGACTAAAAATACTTATGATAAATAAAAAATAAAAGGCCCATAATTAAGTAAAATAAAAATTTCTTCCTAAATTAATCCTTTCATCCAAGTTTGTCTTCCAAATCTATTCCTTGTATAAAAATATAATAGACCATCCTTGATAAAGCTTTGAAATCTTCAAATTTAGTTTTAGAATCATCTTGCATAGTATCTTTGTATTGCACTTCCATGATCAAGTCTTTCAATGTTTCTTTCTTCCTCTTTGTCTTTGACCTAGTCATTAGATTGTCAATTCCTTGCAAAGAATCTTGAGAATATTTGGGAGCATCAACTTAGTCAGCACCTCGATCTTCATTATTCTTCTTTTCTTTGAAAAGATTCATCCATAAATCACATACATTAAACAAAGACAAATCAGTGAAATTAAAGTTGTACTAACATTACAATAGTCAGTTGGAAAATTTAGCTTGTAGGCATTACCAATGATCTGTTCAAAGACTTAAAAAGGTCCATCTTCTCGAGGCTGTAGTTTTGATTTCCATTGTTTGGGAAACCATTCCTTACGCATGTGCACCCAAACCCAATCTCCAGGTTGGAAAACAACCTTCAAATGCCCCTTATTGGCTTGCTTAGCATGTAAATCATTCTTCCTTTCAATGTTGGCACTAACGTTTTCATGTAAATCCTTCACAAAATCTTCCTTTTCACTCATACAATCCATAATTAGTCCTAAATGTATTTTTTTCATTCATCTTTCTCTTTCATGCAAATCATTATCTTGTTAATAACATGGAAATCCACACACATATGCCATGTTCCATCTTTCTTTAGGAGTAAAATGATAGGAACCGAACATGGGATGAGACCCTCCCTTACAAATCCCTTTTGCAGCAATTCATCAATTTGCCTTTTTATCTACTTTGTTTCCTCTAGATTAGCTCTGTAAGCAGGTCGATTTGGTATTGTGGATGTAGGAATGAAGTCTATTTGATACTCAATCCTCTCAAATGAGGTAATCCATGGGGAATCTCTTTAGAAAACAGACCCTCAAATTCTTGCAATAAAGACACAACAACACTAGGCAAATATAAGTTAAGATCGTTGTACACAAATACAAGTACTTGTTTCCTAGCCATCATTGCACTTTTAATCTCATGGTTTTAGCAATTATACTAATTCTTTTATTTTTCTCTCCTCTTTACTCACTTTTCTTTCCTTTTTGCTTACTTTTCTCTCATTTTCCCTCATTTTTCTCTCCTTTTTGGTTACTTTTTTTTCTCCTTTTTGGTCACTTTTCTCTGAATTTTTTCTCTCAACCTCACTTTCTCTCTTTTTATTTTCCTCTTGCTCAAAATTTTAAAAATGAAATTAAATCCTAAACATCTTGTCACGATATTTTGGGTTTTGTGTTTTTAATCTACTTACATAAAAATAAACATAGATAGAGATTCAATAAACATTTATGCAAATTTTATCTGTTAAAATAGTGGAGTATTTATGGATATAATAACTAAGTTAATTATGCTTGCCCATATTATTTAGGTTATTAAAGATATAAATTGATATTTATTGATTCTCTCTTTTTTATATGAATACCACATTTGGTGGGGTTAGATATTCTTTGTTAACAAAACAAATCAATTAACACCTATGGGTAGGATTGATAACTAATTTGGTTAATTAAATTAATTCCTTTTTATAAGAGATTGAAAATGAACCATTTAAATGCCACCTTTGGTGGGGTTAGACAATTTAAACTTTATTCAAGTTGTCCAAATTAAACCTAAGAATTTAATTATCTGAGTACTAACTTTCAAATTTTAAAACTACTACTGAAAACATGTTGTCAATACATTTTCAAATAATAATTCTTATAAAAGCTTTTGAAATAGAGCTTCACTCTAACTACCGGGCGATTGTATCAACAAATAAAAGAGCACTACTCTAAATTAGACCGAATAACTAAACCTTAAAATCTAATTTTCAGATTTAAATTTGTAATGAAAAATAATATATTTCTCTCTAACATTTTTAATATAAAATCTTGAATAAAAATAAAATCAATTCATTTTAGAGATTTTTACCTATTTAATATTTTGCAAGCATAACAACGTTATTATTATATCATGTTTACAAACATCCAGCAAAGTGAAATTTAATCACAGGCAAATTAAATATAACATGTAAGAATAAAGCATAAAAAATAACTGTAAAGAAAATAAAATCCTTACAGTACTTTGATGTTATTCTTGTTGCTAGAAGACCTCCAAACGAAATTTGCACTTCCATTTATTGAATCAAAAAGCAAATAAATTACAAATATATAATTAGTTCTTCTCAAAAAGAGAAGAACTCTAAAACTAAGAAAAATTAAAAACTAAGGAATGGAGAGAAAGAAAGAGAGAAGAAGTGTGTTTTGAGGTATAGAGAATGGGGGGTATTTATAGGTGAGGAGTAGAAGAAAAAGTGGGTGAAAAAATGATTAAAATGGAGAAAAAGCGGAGTAGTGAATGATGACATCATACTGATGATGTTATGCTGGTGTGGGGCACGGTGGCACGCATGAATAAGGAAAATAGGTGCAGTGGCGCATGCGGAATAGAGCAAGGATGCACGCGGTACTAGGAACGGTTGGGCGCGTTGGCCGACGCAGCTACGTGCGTGATTTCCTCTTTTTGGCATTTTTGACCCATTTTGTCCAATTTGTCCATCTTTTTTTACTCTTTCTTATTTAATTTATGAATATATTTGTGATGTATTGCCTCTGGTATTTTTCTTTGAGTCTTTAAGTTACTTTTTTAAGCAAAAATACCTAAAAAATAATAAAAATACCCGTGATTCTAAAAAGATAGATTTATATAGAAATATGATAAAATCATATAAATATATATATTTTTAATAAATTAAAGTGAATAAAATCATGATAATTTTAGTGCTTTTTGAGAACTCATCACTATCCTAATCTAGTCCTCCTAAGCTTGCAAAGGTTTGAGAGAGGCTAATAACTTTTTGGTTGTCCATTACAAAAGAATAATGATTTTTGTACCCATTATAGGATACCCTATTATCCAACTGGCATGGTCAGCCAAGCAATATATGATCACCATATATCGGTGTCACATCACAAAGAACCTCACCTTGATACTTGCCAATCGAAAAAGGAACCCAAACTTGCATGTTGACCTTTACTTCTCCACAATTATTCCGCCATAGTAGCATGTATGGTTTGAGATGCTTTTTCCACTTCAAATTCAACTTTTCTACCAACAAAGGACAAGCAACATTAGTATAGCTCCCATTATCTATAATCAACGTACATACCTTATCCTTCATATGGCATCTTATGTGAAAAATTTGTTCACATTGTTTCTCATATCTTTCATCCTTAGACTATATATTCAAGGTTCTCCTTGTGACATGTAAATCTCCATGCACAGATTTTTCCACTTTAATATTAGAAAAATCCTCGAATGGTGGCATCTCATCATTACTTAAACTAGCACTACGTTACAACCATAAAATTTTTGTTTGGGCATTCAGAAAAAATATGTAAGAATCCTAGGCATCTAAACCACTTAATACCACATGACGTAGTAAGAGTTTTAGTTTCTAGTTTACCATTAGGAATAGCAACTAAATTCTTCAAGTTTGCTTCATCTTTTGTTCCGAAGGAATCTTTGTTGTCCTTCCAACTTGATCTCTATGGAGAGCTAGATGATGCACTAGATCTAAAACTCTTGGACTTGACTTGCTTCTCCACTTTAATGGCCTTATACAATAGTTCCTCTATCTCTACATAATGTGTCAACTCAACCTCATTAGTAATCACCCCGTTCAATCCGGCAATGAATCTAGCCACTAATGCTTCTCTATCTTCCTCTATGTTTGCTCTGATCATGGCCATTTCCATCTCCTTATAATTATTCTCTACATTCATGGAACCTTGAACCAACCCTTGCAACTTTCTATATAAATCCCTATAATTATGGCAAGGTATAAATCTCTTATGCATCACCAACTTCATCTCTTCCCATGAACGAATAAGCCTCTCACCATTCCTTCATCTATTGACCACAAATTGATCCCACCATATACCTACATAATCTGTAAATTCTACAATTTCTAGATTTAATTTCTACTCCTTAGAGTAATTATGACAATCAAATACATGTTCAACCTTTTTTTTCACTCCAAGTATAACTTAGAATCATTCTTTCCTTGAAAAGACAGAATTTTCTTCTTTTTTAAAGGTTTTGGGATCATCCTCATGTAGTTCATCTTCAATAGCATGAAACATATTTTCTATTTGTATATTCTAATAAGATGTATATAATCCACTCACATTCTTATTTATCTCTTCCCCGTGAGTATTATCAATAGTTTTCCATGATAATACCAACATTTATAACTCAAAAGAATACTACTATAGATAAGGTGATACTTCACCTGGTCAACATCATGAAATTTCTCATTTTTACTTTTAACACATGGGCAACAAATCATACTAATTTTATTATTACTATTTCTATGAGAAAATTCCCAGAAACTTTCAACTCCAAAAATGTAATCCTACTCAATACTACACTTTGATATCCAAGATTTGTCTATTTTCTATTAATGACATTAAGTATATTAAATATGTATCTAACCAATATATTTCAGATATTATTATATATGAATTCTCTAATTATTAGATATCTATCAAAACATCATATAAATATAAATACATAAAAACCAAACAATTAATAAACTCACGATAACATTAACAAATATATAATATTAACACTATATATAATATATAATAATTTATATATATATATATATATATATATATATATATATATAAATGCATGTAATTAATAATAATAATAAATATTTTATACATATATATAATAATAAATATTAATAAACCCATTATCTATTATATACATATAAAAATATATTTTATATTATATGTATATTTCATGTACATGTAAATAATTTTCAAAAAATTTAAGTTTAAAATAAATTAATATATATCAAAAATCTAAATACATAAAATTATTAAAATAAATAAGTGAATAAAATACCTTCTTCTCTTCTAAGCTTGAATAAAAATACACAACCTACATAACACAAAAATTTATACACAAAATATACAATAAAATAAAATAAAAATATGAATAATGAGTGTAAAATAATTCATAGAAATACTTACAAGAGTAAATAAAGTGACAAAATGAAGGAAATGAAGAAAAAAGAGTGTTTGGTAAGTGAAAAAGTGAAGGAAAATATGTATAAAAAATTTGAGTATTATGCTAAAAAAATAGTGGATCTAGAGGAGAAATTGGATAGGAAGAAAACCCACTAAATAGCTTCGAAAATGGTGGTCGAAAAATGAGAAAGAGTATGGAGTTGGATGGTCGATTTTTTCCAAGCAATGAGGTAAACACAAGTAGATTTTTTGTAAAATGGGGGAGAGAAGAGATAAAAGGAAAACAAAATAAGGTAGGGTTGGTTGACATGTAGGACCGACGCTAGACATGGCTAGCATCAGTTGACATAAGAACCGATGCTACGCCACAAGTGTAACATCGATCCTATGTGTCAACCAATGTTACATGTAGGGCATAGCATCGGTTCTACGTGTCAATCGACGCTACATATGGCTAGCATCAGTTGACATGTAAGACTGACACTAATTTTTTAATTTTTTAAGTCAGTCTTTTAGCATACCAACTTAAAATTCATTATAAGTTAGTTTTTCACAAAACCCGACTTTAAATCCTGACTTAATAGCTCCTTTTTATAGTAGTGTATATTTATACAAACATGCAAGTTTAGTAAATATTTTACAATTGTCAGAGTACTTACCGTCATGTATTCATGATAGTGGGCTCTACTCCGCATTCAGATATACAGTGACTTGGTACAACATCATGACTAACAGATTTGGTTTAGATTCAACTCACTATGAGTTTATCAATTCAATATGATGTTACAAGTTCAGTATCATATTACAAGTTAGTTATGTCAATGTGCGCATGACTCATGTATCAACATAACCAATTGAGTCATTGTAATAGCTATATTAAGCAAGTTCTCCACACATGTAGTTAAAACGTAGCACTAGTGCTAAATGTCTCCTCCGTGTATCACTAGATCCTCAAGTGCTCTTGGGAATAAAAATAATACATTTATGATGGTTATATGTTTTATTAGTATACTGATCATAACGCATTTGTATATTCTATAGATCATGTATAGATAATTTTTATCATAATATTATTTCATTATAAGTCATGAGCATGTCATTTACAACATTCACAGGTATCAAATTATAGGTATTTTATGAATTTCATATTATACATTTATAAGTATATTATTTTATTATAAAGACTATACGTAGATTATTTTTATCAGCATGGATTTAAATATAATTCATAAGCATTTCATACGTAGTTTATATGAGCATTATTTTATTTTATAAAACTTATCCACTCACTAAGCTTTCCAACTCACCCTTGATATTTATTTTCCTCCCCCAAGTAATAAGTTTTAAGACCACATCACACGAGTATGGAGGCTTACAATCCACTTTTTGTTATGCAGTCTAGGTTGTTTTTATTTCCTTGTCACGTTGTATAGTGTATTCTGGTTGTTGTGTTTAAAGCTAGTGACAATGTCTTATGTGGTGTATAGTATGTATCTTATAAGATGATGTTATGTAAGGTCTTGGCCCACTTTTTCAATGTGTAAAGTTATATGAAGTTTGTTGGTTTGTGAAAAATGATCTTTTTAGATCATGTTATCATAGGGAGGATAGTTCAATAATTCAAGGAGACTTTGTCAAAAGTTTTTAAAATTGTTACATGAAATTTTTAAGTTAAACAAGAGTCATCTTAGGGTTCTAGTTATCATGATCCTTCATGACACGCCATATGCTCTAGAGTTGAGTTAGGGCGGGTCCTTACACTAAAAGACCATGACTTTTGTGCACACCTAAGGCAAATGATACTAACACCTTAAGACTCACGCAACTCTTGCATGCAACAAAAAAAATAAATCAACTAAATAAACATGCTGATAAAAAAGAGAAAGATACAACTGACAAATAGATAATCAACAATAAGAATACATTAGTGCAATAATCAAAAGCATGGCATTAATAATATGTAATAGAAAGGGAAACGGTGAGAAAAGAAATTCTTTCTAATAACAATAAGATCCTTTTACGTAGAAATTTATTTGGATTTAATTTTGATTGTAGTAACACAAAAAGCGATCATACAAATAAAGAAATATAATATGGGGAACCCATATAAGATCCATACCTATGTGGTAACATCCACACTTAAGGTAACCACTCGATAGTAAGAAATTCACTAATGAAAGTAAATCAATAATTTATAGCCTAAGATACTATATGCTAATACCTCTACCAGTTGGAGCACCACATTCAACTGCGCCTATGCTACCTCCACTACTACCTCTATAGTAACTACAAGGTAATTTGCAAATCTAGCTCTTCTCCAAAGCCCCACCTCCACTTGATGTGGTACAATCAACTACAGCTTAGTAAGTGATACAATCTAAGGCAAGGGAAATCTCATGCATATAAACCTAGATGTAATTATGTCTTAGTGTTAATCAAACTTTAATTAACCCATCCAAAAATAATTTTTTTTGCAAATCACTCAACATATATATAATATGAAACCATATTCAACATATTGTTGATACAAAATTTAGAAAACACTTTTCACCTAAAAACTCGAGTTTACAAATGGTTAGATTTTCCCCACATTTTCTTATTGGGGGGTATTTATAGAAAACCTTTTGAGGATAATAGTCATTATGGTAAGGGTAATGGTTATAATTTCTTACATGCCTCCTCACTAACTTTCTCATAAACCACTTGGCGAACACCTCAACGAGCTCTAAAAATTAGCCATTTTTGTTGAATAATTATCAAGTAATTTTCTACAAATGGCCCCAAACATAAAAACGATCCTTATGTACACACACAGCCTAAACATGCCAACTACATGCTCTTATCCTCTTGGTGGTGCGTGTATCATGCAAATATACGAAGTGTAAATACTATGTGTGCAATACTAAACCGTTAGTACATGATCTTACATAAAGATGACAATATAATAAGTAAAATAATATAGACTCTGTATTTTATAGATGCACATGTCAATACAAAAACAACAGGACTTACTATCTCTCCATCTGGTTTTCGGAGGCAAAACTGCATCAATACATAATACATTCAAGCAAGATGAACTAAAAAATTTCTTTGAAGTGAACAAACTCTAACATTAAAACACCAAACACCCTCTATAAGCATATAAATATCAAAACATGCTAAAACAAACTCATAAAAAATGCAAAAAATATACAGACACAACATTGAAAACATAAACATACCTCAAACACATCACATAGCTCATACATCACTTCAAGAAATCACATAGGAAAAGGACACATACACTGCAATCTCACCAATTGCCTTCCATAGAGACTCAAATCTGAGAGAAACTAGTGGTATAGTGAACAAATCAAGAAGTTGAAGATCAATGTTGATATGTTGCATCAACAAGGTGTTTAAATCCACTAAGTGTTTATTGAAGTAGTGAAGGATGTTCATGTTTATGGTTCTTGAATGCTTGACATGATTTTTAAAAATAAAGATGGCCCTGTGTTTTCACAAAGCATGACCAGATCCTTGACCATGATTTCATAATCACTCAACATCTGATTCATTAGCAAGAGTTTTGAGGCACATAACCCAACTACTACATATTCTGTCTTGGTCGGAGGGAGGAACACAAAAATATGTTTCTTACTATGCTAGGAACTTAAAAAGTTTCCTAATTAGAAGAACCCACCAAATGTACTCTTCCAATCATTGTTTAACCCTACCCAATCAAAATTTGAATACCTAACCATTCAACTTTTTCTTCATGACAATACCAAATCTCAAATTTAGATGTCCTACTGACATACTTGATGATTTTTTTATTGCAATAATGTGAGACTCTTTAGGACAAGCATGAAACCTTGCACATACTCAAACCCTATAAGAGATACCAGAATGCCTAACAACTAAGTACAAAAGACTACCAATCACAATCTTATATAAAGTCTTCTCTGCTTCTTTTCCTAAGAGGTATTGATTGAGTTTTATAGTAGCAGTTATCAAAGTACCAATAGGTTTCATCATGTTCAGGCCAAAATTATTTACCAGTTCCTTGGTGTACATGGCTTAGGAGAGAAAGACCAATCTTTCAGCTATTTTACTTGAAAACCAAGGAAGAACTTCAATTCTCCAATTAACCTCATTTCAAATTCATTTTGCATGGTCAAGGAAAAATCCTAAACCTAATCATCATTGATAAATAAAAATATATTATTATCATCATACACTTAAGCAACCATAACTTTTCCTCTCTCTATATATAAAGAAGGTCTTGTCACCTCCACCTCATTGAAAATTGTTATTTAGAATAAAAGTGGCCAAACATTCATACCACATGTGAGGGACCTCCTATAAACCATACAAGGCTTTCATGATGTGGATCCTATAGGCAAACAACCCTATGAACCCAAGAACTCAAAGGAATAGGAACAATCGATTCGCTAGGAACGTGTAAAAGATTATCATATTAGAACCCTAAGAAAATAAAGTCCTTAAAACCCTAACCTTGAGATTCCATAAAGGTTGATCACTACCTTTGATAAGTCAAATTCAAGCATTCAATTAAGAACACAAGAAGGAAAAGAAAAAAACTTTTTGAAATAAACTTCATAAATGATCAAAAGGTTTTTCTTCCAAATTACATAGTTGCTCCTTTTTATAAGCCATAAACCCTAAAAGAAAAAACCCTAAATAAAATGGGCCTATTTAGTTATGGATTGGGCCTAATCGATCCATAAAAAAATAAAAGACAAAATATTTATGATAAATAAAACATAAAAGGCCCACAATTTACTAAAATGAAAATTACTTCCTAAATTAATCCCTACATCCAACTTGATCTTTCAAATCTATCCTTTACATAAAAAGATAATAGATCATCCTTGGTAAAGCTTTAGAATCTTCTAATTTAGTTTTAGAATCTTCTAGCACAGCCTCTTTGTATAGCACTTTCATGATCAAGTCTTACAAAGCTTCTTTCATCCTATTTGTCTCTGCTCAAGTCATTGGACTGCCAATTTCATACAAAGGATCTTGAGAATATTTAGGAACATCCACTTGATCAACACCTAAATCTCCATTATTTCATCGACTGCTTCACATGATTGGAAAAATGATGATCTAAAAAGGCTATTAGCTGCTCAACATACACTTCCTCTTTGATCATACCATTAAGGAAGGCATCTTTTACATACATTTTGTACAAGTTGAACTCAAAATAACAAGCCAAGCTAATCAAGAAATTGATGAACTCAAGACATGAAATAGGAGCAAACATTTCTTCAAGGTTAATTCCTTCAATCTGAATATAACTCTACGCTACCAATCATGACTTTGTTTTGGCAATAAATTGTACAAGCATCTTATTCCAATTACATGCTTGTTCATTGGTCTTGCCAATAGATACCAGATGTTGTTCCTCTAAAATTAATTAAGCTCTCATTACATGTAGTTGACCCTATGTACATCCTAAAAGGATTCCTTAGCATTACTAGAAATGATAGTAGAAATTTAGCACATGTCATTCAATGACTTCTGAACTTAAATCCTAGCCTTCACACCTAACTTAACATCGCCAATGATTTTGTTAATGGAATGAGCTCCTTTTTCTCATTTAGGGATAGAATAACCTTTCTCTTCATGTTCATTAGCCTTAGAAGGCTCATGGGTAGTAACATATGTCAATAAATCCCTATCAAATGTACCAACTTTAGTTATTTTCCAACTTTCAAAAACATCACTATCCTCACACCCATCCATATTATAGCTCTAGAATCACCAATAACCACATTAATGGACTTCATAACTATGGAACTTCTCATGTTAAAGACTCTATAAGCACGAGTATTAGAATAATACCCCAAGAAGATCTCTATATCACTCTTTGCTTCAAACGTGTCTAAATTCTCTTTGTATCTAAAATATAGTAAGTTCTTCCAAACAATCATAAATGCTTGACATTCAACATGCCAGGTTATAGGAAGCAACAATAACTTCCTAGCTAGATTCTTTCTAGCCTCAACCCAAAAATTCCTAGCTAGATTCTTTCTAGCTACAATAACTTCTCCCATCGCTTGAGCTACTATGTTTGTTATCTCAAAAAATCCATTCTGTTTAGGATCTTAGGAGTAAAGAACTCATGTTGGATACCATGATTATCACAAAAAGACTTAAACTTAGAGTTTTCAAACTCTTTGGCATGGTCACTCCTAATTCCTATGATACTTCCAATAGATTCACTTTTCTCATTCTATAGCTTTATACACAATGATTTAAAGTTACCAAACACCCCCGACTTTTCACAAATAAACACCACCCAAGTGTATCTGGAGAAATCATCCACCTCGACTATTAAATACTTTCTTCCTCCAATGCTAGCAGTGCCTATTGGTTCCATCAAATTCATGTGGAGCAATTCCAACAGTCTAGAAGTAAATAGAAGATGATTCTTGTTATGCTAACTTTTACTTTGCTTGCCAACTGGAAAGGACCACACATATGATCAAGTTGAGATGAGATCTTCAAAAGGTGGCAATCTCAAACTTAGAATTTTTTTTCAACATCATGTAGTTCACATGGCTTAATCTTTGATGCTATAGTTCCACTATACTCATGCTAGCTCTATTTCATAAAAGAAAAGGGGAAGATCCAACACTAGAAATTTTCTTTTGATTTAGTTCCCTAAATAACAACATTCCCAGTGTTGTGATACACAATACACTTTTCATGAGTAAACTTAACAGGAAACTTATCATCACAAATTTAACTGATATTGATAAGGTTTACTTTAAGTCCATCAACAAAGATGACATCTTTTAGTTCAAGAATATCTTATGTATGAATGGTTCCTTTTCCACATATTTCTACCTTACTACCATGAAAGAAGGTAACAAATCCTTAGTTAACCTCTATACTAGTGAAGAAAGATTTATCTCCTATCATAAGTTTGGAAGAATCAATGTCGAAGTACCATCACCCAAACACTTAATCTTTCAAATGAGCCATTAGAACTACCACCTTGGAGGAATTTTATTATTCTAAACGTAGAATTACCTCATTATGCAATAAGGTCTCATTCATGAGACATATAAACTAACTCAATAACTTTCAATATAACCAAAAAAATCTGGACCAACTTGAGAAGAACAACTCTTATAACGAGAGAGAGAGAAAGAGAGAGAGAGAAAGAAAGAAAGAAAGAGATTCATAAGAATCACTATAAAAAAGAAGGGATAATAACTCACATATAGCACTCATCTCTTGTGAAGAATAGAATTTTATGTATCAACTTCAACATTTGTTACATGATAAAATTATGAAGAGAGATAAATGGGATAACTTTTTCATCAACGTGGCCAAGACCTCTCATATCACCATGAGATTTTCCAATCCTTAAAATCTCTTCAAGAAGTTGAATTCCAAGAGACAACTTCTAAATAGTTTCTCTAGTTTCTACAATTTTCCTTTCAATTTCTTATTGCTGAATAGAGAAGGATTCTCCCATCTTTGATTTGTCCACTAAGTGAGATTCAATGAGTTTAAATTCATTCATTTCAACTTTAGCTTTAATTAGCTTTAACTCTGAGATAGTTAATCTCAACATCCCTATCATCCAACAAAGATTCCAGACATGCCTTTTTATTATCAAGAATAAACACCTAAATATTCCAATTGAGTGATAATGTTGAATTTGTCAAAATTAGTATCTAGTATAGGAACAGAATATTGTATTGACCTTTTGAGCTCCATGATACAAGTGAAATACTTTTCATGATCAAATAGAATAATATGGAGATACTTGATGTGATTATCCAACCTCAACTTTATGTCTTCAATGGATATCTCTCTTTCAAAGGTAACATTCAACAAACGACTTGAAAGATCTAAGTGATCTTTATCCTTTTCTTTTTTTACTATGATCAATATTTACCTTCATCTTCTTTAGCTTCAAGTGTTCATAGATAATTTGATCATAGTTCTCTTGTAAAAAGTACACTTCATCATTTTCTGCATCTTCCTAATAATATGACTTGATAGACGCCACTTTCGAATGAGAAGCCATTAACACTAAGCACCCAAAAGTACCAACTTCAGAACCCAAAAACTATTCTTCCACCATATTTTAGAAATTGTCTAAGTAATTTTGTTCCAAATAGTCCCAAGTCTTGTAGAACTCGTGCAGTCAAATAAACAATCAACATTAATAGTAGACATTGCTCCAAAGATAGCATATGACCCTCTGTAGTTTTGTTCAATTGTTCGAATTTCTTCTTCATTCCAATCATTGAAAAGCTTTGGCTCCTCTGTGAAATCTTAAAGAATTTGATAAAGATATTTCCATCCATTTTCAATCAAGTACCAAACATCACCATCATACAATCTCAAATAAGAACACATTTGAGATCTCAAATATACATAACACATGACATTAAAAATAGGATGTCTATATACAACTCTTCTTACACTAAAACTCATTTTAGATTAGGGAAAATAAAAACACATGAGAGGGAAAATAAAGAATAAACACCTTAGCGATTAAGCCCAATAGGATGTACCTTCTCTGATGCAAATGTAAATAGTCTAGAATTTGGTGCACATTCGAGGCAAGGTGACTGACATGTTAAAACTCACCCAACTCTCACAAAAAGAGAAAACAAACAAAGAAATTAAATAAACATGTAGATAAAAAAGGGAAAGAAACAAGTTGTTTATTTCACAACAATAGAAAGATAGATAATCAATACTCAACATACATCATGGAAAAATCCAATGCATGGCATCAAGATCATGTAATAGAAAAGAAATCAGTAAGAAAATAAAGGCTTTCCATTCACAATTATATCTTCCAATGTAAAGACATATTCAAATTTAATCCTAATTGTACTAACACAATATGAAATCGTATAAACACACCAATATAACATGGTAAGATTGCATATTATCCACACCAATATGGTAACATCTACAATTTACTTAAGGTAACTAATCGACAACAATAAATTCACTAATAAAAGTAAATCAATAATTCACAACCTAACACAATATATGCTAATACATCTACCAATTGGAGCAGCATACTCAACTAAGCCTAAATTGTCAACTCTAATGTCTTAACAACAACTACAATCTAATATGCAAATCTGGCTCTCATCCGAAGGCCCATTACCACGTGATGTGGTGTAATCACCTACAATTGAGTATGTGATACAACCTAAATGTGATACAACACATTTTTTGCAAAATACCAGAGTTTTCCCACGTTTTTAAACTAATTTCAAAAATGCAAATGAGAAAGGGTATTTATAGAAAACCTTTTATCTATTACAACCTTTTCTAACCTCCTAATGGATGATAATAGTTGTCATAACAAAGAACAATGGTTGCGATTTCTATCTTACCTCCTCACTAACTATCACGTTGACACTTGATGAACATCTTGACTTTTTTCTTATTTGCAGAGTGTGTCGCTTGTGTGGTTGCATTTAGTGACTTATATTTTGTAAGTGCTTTCATTTATTGTTGTTAATGTTTATGTTGTTATTATTTTATACATTTTTTATCATATTTATCTATTGCACGTATTGTAAGGTTTATGAATGTTGACAATATTCATGAATAAAACATTTAAAATATAATTTAGTTTCTAGGTGCATCTTTCAATATCACTTTTCAAGTTGAAGAAACTAGTAAGCATCAAATGAACACATCTCAAGTATACTTATGTTCTTATGCACATTAGATTTCATATTAGACACATAAAAACATTTAGTATATAGGTTACTCGATCAATCAAGTAATGTCTAAATCGATCAAAAAGGTAGATTGATCGAGCATCAATCGAGAAGGTTGATTGATCGAGCATCGATCTATTACGATCTAAGTCTTCTCAAAATTAATTTTAATATAGGGTAGATCAATCAAAGTTTTGGGGTCGATGAATCAAGAACTGGATAGATCGAGAATCGATCACATTCGATCTACCTAGTCTTGGGTTTTTTCCTAGCTTGGATTGATCCAGATTTGTTTAGATCGATTAATCATCTTTTGATCATTGCTTGGATCAATCAAAAGGGTTTCGATCGATCGACCTTATTGGTTTGATCAATCGAGCATGGTCTAGATGGATCGAGCAGTGAGGGCTTCAAATTATAAACTAATTATTTACTTGAGCTAAACATGTCAATTACAATATTGTCTTTGTTATCTACTACTCTATAAACTTTTAAATGAACAGATTTGTAATTGGACTTTAACCAAGCATTAGGGCTTCAATAATGCCTTTTTTTTTAACCATAATTGCATTTTGCAATTTAGAATCTTTCTCTAAATCTCTTTAGTAAAATCATATTATGTTAGGTTTTTACTTTAGTTAATCTATCAAACATTTTGTGGTTGTGTTTGATTGATTAACAAGCTTATATTATTTGTGATCATGTGCTTATTCATCTATTTTAGGTTTTGCTAGTGATTTTGGTTTCATCTGTTATTTAATTAAATCATCCAACTAGGATTTTTCTTGTTTAATCTTCTCTATGACACACCTTGCACTTGTGTTTTTGTGGTCACTTTTTAGGTGCCAATTGAATGGGTTGAATAACTCGTGTGACTTGAATTTATTAGAACATTGGTCCGAATCTGAACACCTTTCTTGTAAAAATTACGAAGGAAAACAACGGTTTATAAGTAGATTACTTGAGGGCATTATTTTAAAGGGTAGTTTAAGTCCTGGCCTTGTAATTGAACCTTATTTTTATAGTGGATAGTTAGGTAGCTCTGTGAACCTGTGATTCTCCTCTTAGGTTATTAGTGTGGCCTAGCTTATTTCCACCTAAAAATCTCATGTTCCAATTTCTATTTTTGTATTATTTTATTTACATGCAATTGCATGTCTAATCGTCTAAAATTTTAACTTGACATATTTTTATTAATTACCTATTCACTCCTCTTCTAGTTAATTAGATCTGTAACTAAAAACTTTCACATATGAATATTAGGAGTATTACATCATTGTGTATATCTTCTCTCCTTCATATAAGGGTATTTTATGGGACTTTTCCATCAAAATGGGGAAGAATGTTTTCTACACAATATGTTGTTTGTTGCATTGGGTTGGTGAGTATAGTTTACACTACATTTGTGTTTCTTGATATACATACACTTAGGAGGAGTGTAGTATGAGTTGAGGGATAGTTTTCTTTTTTATATTGCATGTTTGTTTGTGTTTAGTCTATCAAAGTTTATTTATGTAGGGGTAACTTGATAGTATTTGGTTAGACTATATTCTACATGATCCTATTTATGTCTATGTGTTGTTTCGTGTGTACAAATTATTAACAGTTATAGATTGTGAAGCTCAATTGGAATTATTTGGAATTTAGACATACAATAACAAGTGGACCATCAAGATGAGTGTGTTGGTACATCAAGATGGATAGAGCACAGCAAGATGGATGCAATAGTTGTTGGTATATTGGGGTGTTTGGGCTATGTTGTCTGAATTCATTTATGGGAATGAATTCTCTAAGTTCATCTTGCATGAACATATCATGCTTAGATTCCATATGTATTTTAGGTTGTAGAGTATTTTCCACTAAAAGCTAAAAAGGAAGATTGTAACTCCTTTCATTTTGGTGTTAGCATTCTCATGTGCAAAATACTCAGTGTGTATTTTATTTAGTGTATTTTCATCCTCTATGTATGGTTAATTACTAAGAGTTTAGTATTTCACATATTCATATAAATTACACTTTGTATGTTTGCATGACTTTGACGGTTTGAGCATGTTTAGGTTATGTGTTTGTATTGTTATTTTTTGAGTATTTGTATGAAATTACTCAACATTTTACAAAACTAAAAAATGAATTTTATTTCTTCCCAAAGGTCTCATTTTAGTGTTGGCAAGTTTCATTGAGCTAACACAGCATACTACATAGAACATTGAGTGAGACTCAATAAGGCCACTGAGGGTTCATCGAGGTTAGGCTAATGAGGAGTCTTTGCAACTATTATCCTCATCAAGTGGTCGATGAAGGTAGTCAACAAAAAAGTTGAGGAATTTTTTGTAAATACCCGATCTTTTTGTTTGTTTAGTTATTAGAAAAAATGAGGGAAACTCTTACAATTTGAAAACTTGAGTTTTTGTGAGATTATTTTTTTCTCATTTTGTGTCAATGATACATTAAGTGATTTCATAAGAATACTTTTTTGGGTGATATTCTATTATAATGAATTAAATATCAAGACGTAATCAGTATCTAGATTTTATATGCATAGGAATTGTCATAACTTAGGATTTTCACTTATACAAATCGTTTGTGATTATGCCACATCACATGATGATGAAGCTCTAAAAGAGAGCCCATTCTACTTCGGTAGTTGTTCACACAATAGCGGAAGAAGCTTAGGCATAATTAGGACATGTATCCCTACTAATAAAGATATTTGTATTTATATTTCTATCAAATTGTATACTTTTGATTTATATTTATTGAATTGCTTTTTGTTAATAGTTGTCCTAGAAATCCATAGATGTTATCATATAGAAGTTAATTCTTATGTGAGGTTATCATATTATATCAATGTGTTATTCAAGATTGTATGTGTTGTTAATACAATAAGAATAACTACCAAATATGTTCATATATAAGGTATTGATTGTAATTGAAATGCATTTATTTGTTTATTGCAATATTTTTGTTACTGTTTTCCATTATTTGCTTGATTGTTTTTGTTATTGTTTCCATTATGGACGAGAGTTTGACTCCTAAGTGTCTGTATTACCTCCTTCTTGGTTATGTATCAAGTCAAGACTTTCATAATCAATAACTAATGATGATACTTCAAACCAATAAATATAAAATTAGTATAATTATTTAAATAAATAAAAACGAGAGTACTTGATGCTAGAAAAAAGAAATATGTAATTAGTAGATAGTATACTTGAATGCTTGCTCTCTTTATCAATAACACCTCCAAACCAAATAAATAAAACTTAATAGAAGATACTAAAGCACAAGTCGTTTTCTTTTTACAATAAATTATTTTTCCTTTCTTCTTTCCTCTTTTCTTTCTATCTTATTCTTTTGGTATATATAGTCATTTTCTAAAGAAATCTAGACCACAAAGCATGCCTACTTTATCACTAAATTTGGAAAAATTCCAGCCATTAGAAGTTGCCAAGTAGCTCCTGGGCATATACAATAATCTAATCTTCTAAAATGTTTCAAGAGGTAAGTACTTAATATGCTATGTAATTGACCATTCAAAGTGAGCATTCCTTGCATGAATTTAAAATGTGCTTCCCTTTCAATTACTCCTTAGTGTTACGTCCCGCTCGAATTGTCCCACAAAATCCAATTAAATAGTGATTGTCTAAAGGATTGGAAAGTTTTAGAGTAGCCTAGAGATGTCTAGAATAAACTAAAGTTGGATTAACTTAACTCAAGCCTTGAAGACCCTAGAATGCTCTACACTTGAAAATGTTAGAATGGGTTGGAATATTTTAGAGCGTGCCGAATGATTCATGAAAGATGTGAAAATCTCTAAAAGCTTACGGAACATCCTAGAACGTGCATGAAAGAACTAAACACTCCTAGAAAACTAGAGTTGGCTAAAAGATCCTAGAATCTTGTAACATATTGTACATAAAACTAGAACACTCTTGTACATTCTAGACTTAGAAAGATCTAAAAAGATGTGGCATAGTATTAAGCTTGGTACCACACTATAAATAGACTTATTGATCTTCATTTATATTGATCCTAAGAAATCTTGAGAATTATTAGTATCTTCAAAAATTGTAAGATAATCTCTCTCTAGAACAATACAAGACATTCTTTACAAACTTTCTCTCTAGTTCTTACTTTGCTCTTGAATCCTTTCAATCTCTAAGTCTCTTTCTAATCTCTTTGGAGAGTTTTGTTCGAATGAAAGACATGCTTAGTGCAACGAACCGTGCTAAGTACCACACAATTGCTATTTGAAATTTAAAGTCATGACATTAAGCTATGCTAAAATAGAAAATGGAAAATAACTCATTCGGCTACCCTTTCATGGTCCACTATTTCTTTACTAAAACCGTTTTTATCTGAAAGCACTTCAATATAAACGCAAGCAAACCCATCCTTAATATGAAATAAGCACTTCCAAGCGGGTCATTATTCAATAAATGTGAATAAGATGATCAGACAATTCCATAGCCTCGCATATTGAGGTCATAAGCAGAGAAATGGAATCAAGTCACCATCAACAATCTGGAGTAACTTCTGTATAATACATATTTATTCTTGCAGAAATGGTGGACATTGGGAATTTCAATTTAATTACACGAAGAAATCACAAAGAAATGGCCGAATGATACATTAACTTCATCACAAATTGAGAAATTCATGACTCGTGAGTGATGTAATGTTATCTGATTCAAAAATCTTCACCCTGCAAAGCACGTCTCTAAATGCAAGTCTAATTTTTATGTTAAAATGTGGTAATTCCTCAACCAAGTACTTACCCCTCACTAAAACAAAATAAGGATCAGGAGTCTGAGCCAGCTTCATCCTACTTCTCCACTTTACAAATAATGGCCTTTTTTGCAGCTCTCCTTTTGGTTTGGATTTGGCCGATGTACTCCGCAACTAAAACATGCAACTTGGGAGCAATTTTATTAAGTGAAGAGATGTTAAGACCTGCTTTCTTCAAGTCTCGTATGAGCGATTTTTCACCCTTCTGAAAATGTTGGGGGCACAGAGAAGGAACTACCGATCTCAGCACCGGTTTACCACAAAGGAGTGGCCCACTCTGCATACTGAATATAGCAAATAACGTTAGAAGTAATCATATATATATATATATATATATATAACAAATTGAAAGGAATCATGTTGGTAACGTTTGCTTAAATTTTCAGGTGTTGGCAAAGTGGAATAATTCACCACACCATCACAAAGTTTCTCCCTTTTCCTTTTAACATGAATAACAGTGTTGATAACAAGCCATCACTCTGGAGGACTAAAAGGTCTTATAGATCTAATGTAAATCATGCAATTGAAACAAAATCATCATTCGTCCATTATAGAAAAGAAACATCAAAAGGATTGGATCAGAACACCAACATAAATACTGATTATACCTTGGACACTGCCATAAGAAATATAACTGGATTTCAAAACACTAATATAATATCAGAAATGCAAGATGTTTACAATTCTTGAACATTCTGATTTTAATATTAGAAGCTTGAAAGATACAGAAGACACTTATAACATGAAGTGATAATAAAGCTGTCGTATTTGCCACAACTACAGACTTAATCAAACATTAAAAAAATATCCTCCTCTAGAAATTTGTGTTGAATACAATCATTGTCAATGTCTACTAAACCAATAAACATACTAATTAGTAATCAGTGTTTTTACCGTTTATGCACATAATCATAAGCCATGTACAGTATCCCCAAAATCTACGTCCCACATAATCCCAATTTACTCTCAAAACCCAGAATTTACGATACTCCTCCCCAAACCATCAACAAACTTGTATTAATTTCTCAAAGTCTCCACTTCGTGTGTTTGGAACACACAAAAACAAACCCCAAATCACATAATAAATGCAAAATAACTCCAGAAAATCCTCTCTTCCATATATTGTCATAGCTCTCGAAAAATTTATGATACTCCTTCCCAAACCACCAACAAACTTGGATTAAATTCTAAAAGTCTCCACTTCATGTGTTCGGCCAGATGCCAAAAAAAAAAACTCACCAAATCACATAGTAAATGCAAAATAAAATGACTCCAGAAACCCTCTCTTCAGTATATTGTCATAGCCCTATAAAAATTTTATGATCCTCCCCAAACCACCAACAAACTTGGATTAAGTTCTAAAAGTCTCAACTTCATGTGTTTGGCCAGACGCCAAAACAAACCCCAAATCACATAATAAATACAAAATAAAAAAAAACTCCAGGAAACAGTCTTTTCCACATATTTTCATATCCCTTGAAAAATTTATGATACTCCTCCCCAAACCAGCAACAAACATGGATTAAGTTCTGAAAGTCTCCACTTCATGTGTTTGACCACATGCCAAAACAAACCCCAAATCATAATAAATACAAAAGTAAAAAAAATAACTCCAGGAAACCCACTTTTCCAAATATTGTAGAGATGAAGGATGCCAAGCCAAGGCTCATTCGATGGGTACTATTATTGCAAGAATTCGATTTGAAAGGATAGAAAGGGAACCGATAATAAGTGGCTGACCATCTCTCTAGATTGAAGCAAAAGAAAGAGAACTCGATTGTGATTAATGAAAATTTTCCAGCTGAGTAGCTCTTTACAATTTCTCAAGCTCAAGTGCCTTGGTATGCAGATTTAGTCAATTTCTTGGTGAGTGAATTGCTGCCATCTGATTTAAACTCCCAACAAAAGAAGAAATTTATCCACAATGTGAAATTCTACTATGGGATGAGCCATTCTTATTCAAGCAATGTACGGACCAAATGCTTAGGTGGTGTATTCTCCAAGGAGAAATGGTAAGTATCTTACAACAATGTCATTCCTCACCTTATAGAGGCCATTTTGGAGGAACTAGAACAGCCTCCAAGGTTTTTGCAAGCTGGATTTTATTGGCCTTCCTTGTTCAAGGATGCTCATAACTTTGAGCTTCAAAGTGATAGATGCCAATGGATTGAAAACATCTCTAGGAAGCAAGAAATGCCTCTAAACAAAATCTTGGAGGTTGAATTGTTTGATGTTTGAGGTATAGACTTCATGGGCCGTTTCCTTTAATCTATGGGAATCAATATATCTTAGTGGTTGTTGACAACGTTTCAAAGTGGGTGACATCCGTTGCACTTCTTACCAATGATGCCAAGGTGGTGGTGAGATCCCTCATGAAAAACATCTTCACTCGTTTTGGTACTCCTCGAGCTATTATAAGTGATGGAGGGACTCACTTTTGCAACAAACAATTTGTTCCATCGTTGGCCAAATATGGAGTCAAGCATAAGGTTGCAACACTTTATCATCTTCAAACTAGTGGCCATGTCAAAATCTCTAATCGAGAAATCAAGAGAATCTTGGAAAAACTGTTGGTCAAAGCCATAAAGAATGGTCTACCTGGTTGGATGACACATTATGGACCTATAGAACAGCATTTAAAACACCTTTAGGAATATCTCTTTACAAGCTTGTGTTGGGAAAAGCTTTCCATTTACCGATGGAGCTTGAGCACCATGCATATTGGGCTATCAAGAAGCTCGATTTTGACTTCCTAGCTGCTAGAGATGAGGTTGTTGCAGCTACATAAACTAGAGGAGTTTAGAAATTAAGCTTATGAAAATGCCAAGCTTTACAAAGGATAAACCAAGCAATGGCATGATAAGAGGATAGCTCCTAAAGCCTTTGAAATTGGACAACATGTTCTATTCAATTCAAGGTGGAAACTATTTCCCGGGAAGCTAAAGTGACATTGGTCAAGTCCATTCCGAATAACTCATTTTTTTCCATTTGGGGTTGTGGAATTAGTTGAAGAAAAATCAAGGAGAGCCTTCATGGTAAATGGACAACAAATCAAACACTACTGGGAAGGCAATGTGGACCAGCAAGAAGCATCCATTCCACTCACCCAAGCATGAACAAAGAGAGAAAGTCAACTATTGTAAAACAAGCACTCATGGGAGGCAACCCATGTTTTCTAAACCTTTGTGTTTTTTATTTCAAATTTGCAATTGTGTTTTGTTATTTTGCATTGTTAATTTAGTTAGCTTGAGTTTTTATTTTGTATTGCAGGACATTGAGTGCAGGGCAGAGCATTTCAAGCAAAACAGCATCGAGTATTCGAGAAAGGCAAATTAAACAAATCTAAACAAAATTGCCATGACAATGTTGCAGCAAAGTTATGCCAAAAATTTCTCCAATTTTCTTCGTTGAAACAAGCAAAACATGAACTGGATTGATTGAATACTGATCTGGGCTAAATTAACTAATTTCAATTAGGTGGGCTCTCATGAAGATTGTCCAAGAGAAGGAAAAGGCCCATGAAAATACAAATGCAAGTTGAAATGAATAAACCCAATTTATTCTTGGCCCACACAAATGACACTCAACAGGCTCAAAAAACCCACACTCTGTTTCCCTACCCCACAATCTCACTCTCACATTTGCTCTTTGCGCCATATAGAAGAACCAAATTCATTGTCACCATTTTCAATCTTTACTCTCAAGCTTGGGCCACCATTTTCCAATTTTTTTTTCTCAAGGTTGTACAAACTTGCCATTCAAGCCATTCACAATTGATCTCAACAGGATGAAATCACGTCAGTTAGGAGGTATGCTCAACAAAGATCTATTTGGTTATTATGGTTAAGGATTTCAAGCTCTAAGATCGTTTTTCATTTCAAGCCTTTGTGTATTGAATTTATTGTTATTTTTGGAGCAACTTTGTGCAACTTTGAGTTCCATTCTATGATTTTACAAACCCTAATTTTGTGAGTGAGATAAGTTGATAATGGGAAGAACAAAAAGTATAGCCAAGGAAAATACTGTAAACAAATTTGTTTTTGAGAAAACAAGGGCCAAATACGATGAAATTGTTAGCAAAAGAATAATGTGTTTTGAGTAGGGATTCACATTTACTCCTAGGGAGAATTTAGGGTACCTATTTATGTTCACAAATTGTAGAGAGGAACAATGGAATGAGTTTGCTAAACAGCCAGAAAGCGTCATGCTGCCTGTAGTCCAAGAATTTTATGCCAATTTTCTAGATGATGACCAAGAATGGGTACCAATTCGAAGAGTTAAGGTCTATTTTGATCAGGCTAATATCAATAACATCTTCAAGTCAGACACACATGAAGATGGCTATGATGACTACATTCAATCACTTGATGAGGATGGTTGGGAAGAAACGTTGTTGAGGGTTTGTGAACTCGAAATGAACGGGAAGAAATTTACTCAAGGAGCCTCTACCATCAACAGGACATCGTTCCTGCCAGCCACAAGATTTGGTATCATTTCTTGAAGACTCGTTGATGCCCTCCACTCATGGGCAGACTGCTAATAGAGATAGGATAGCCCTCCTTGATGCAACCTTGTTCGGATAGCAGCCCAATATTGGGAAGATCATATCTGAGCAAATGCGGATTTGTGCTGCAAGGAAAAAAAAGAAAGGAAGCTTGAGGTCTCCTTCAATCATCACAACTCTTTGCAAGGCCTTTGATGTGCCTATTGCAGATGAAGAAGAAAAGCTCAAGATTAAAGGCACAATCATACTAGTTTCCATTGCTCGGTTTTCGCAAGAAAAAACTGAGCCCGATGCAACCAATACCTCATATGTTCAAAAGCAGCCTACCTTTCCTTCCAACTTAACCATTCGAATGGAAAAGCGATTAAGCCAATTGGAAGTTCAACAATTCGAGTTCATGCAACAACAGAAGCTATTTTGTAAGTATCAATATGAGAGAGACATTACGCTTCAAAAGAACATCCAATCTAACTCCAAGAGGTTTTTATCATTTCTAGAATTTCCAAAGAACATCATCGAGGAGGAGATCAGAAAATAAGAGGAACCTCAACCCGAACAGAAAACCACAACTATGGAGGCCGAGCACAAGGAACCAAACATTATTGAGCAAGTACATAACCTAAATTTAGCTTGTATTTCATTGAAAAAATTCATTTTATAAAGTTTATTCATGGAAGTTATACTTGCTCTTATTGCAGGGAATGAAATGAGACAAAACTAGAGTCGGTTCGCAGTTTGCTATAGCTTTGGTATAGTAAATTTTCCCAAGAATTGAGCAACATGGTAGCCAAAATGTTGAGAGCAAATGACAACTGAATTTGCGCTAGCTACAGGACAAAAATGTACAACTGGACACTCACCTTTAAGGGGCATATTTAGGAGTTTGCACAAGAATGCCACCTCACCTTGTACAAACCTAAAACCCACCTATAAAAAGAATGAGAAGTAAAGGAGCAACTATGTGTGAGACTTAATCACTCTCCATTCTTTAATGAGCAATACTTCAAGGAAAAGACAAGCACAAAAAGCTCAACCAACCAAATTTAAGCAAGGTAGACAAAGCAAGAAGAAAGGACATTTGCATTCCTAGAATGAGGAGACAAAAAGAGCTACTTAATTGGAGTTTTCTTAATCCCTTTTTCTTACCTTAATTTCTATGTAATTTCATGTTTGGACTATAGATTTCTCATATTCTAGATTTGTAATTATTTTTGTGGAGATGTTGAGCTAAATACCTATTAACTAGGATTGTTGATGAAAGTTAATATAATCATGTTTATATAAAATTATATGCTAAGCTTTGGTGAATTTATTTTTTTTAGTTATTCAAGCTTGCTTTAAAGATTGAATGATATTTGTGATTAGGACTGAGATTAATTCTAGGAGGGGTACTTGAAGTTGGATTAAGCTTGGATAATGTAGATTTAGCTTATATCTAAAGATTGAAGTTAAAACTGCAGCTAATATAGGAATATATAGTTGTCGCACATAACCCAAAAGAATCGATGCTTATAATAACACTTTTGAGGCCAGATTTGCATAGGAATATGTTTAACTAATCCTTAGAAAGTAAACACATCGCAGATTCGTAAGAATCCTATGTAAAACACGAATTCTGGTTACTGGAGTAAATTTACTGTAGCACTGCTATAGCATTTTGTATACAAAGTGCAATAGTTTGTTCCATTTGCAATCCTAACTATCTCAATCACTTAGATTCTTCACTATTTCTCTTGTTGTGCTAAATTTCAATTGTTGCTTAATCTTCTCTATTTGTTAATTGCTACTTTACTTTTAGTTCTTTTACTTTTGATTACCCAACACACAAAATTGATATTTACTATGTTAATTAATATTACAATTTCTACTTGCATAGCACCTATTACACATTTTTAAGCAACACATATCCCATGAAAAGATTGTGTCTGTTGATCCAAGGAAAAATCTTAACAGCCCATTTAGCTTTTCATTAAAAAGATAAAAGAAACAAACAGATACTATTGGAAAACTTTTAAGAATTCAAACATATAAACCTATGTGAAAAAGAGAGAAAAGAAAAGCCCTTTCTTGTCTATCTTCTTCTGCACTAGCCAACAGCCAGATTAAGCAAGAGACATCTGACAGCTTAAATAAAGAAAAATACATGCACACAATGGAAGATGAAGAAAATCGCAACTATGATAATCCCCGTTTTAATATTAAATAATAATAATAATGCCTCCCTAATTAGTGATTATTAATCGACAAGGTCTCCCTTACAAAGAAAATTCACTAGATATTGACAAACATAAAAGAAAACTCACTGATAGTCATATAACTAGGCGAAAAGTAAAGGCAGCAAGTAAGAAAACGAGAGATGAAAATAACAGAAAGATCCCACCTTTTGATGACATAGGTGCAACTCTTGTAGAGCTTCTGCTTTGGATCGGAGAGTATATGTGCGTGACAAAACTTTGTCAAAGCCATAGCCTTTGTTTTACACCCAGACAATTGACACCTTTTGATTTCATCCCCTTTACCAAGCCCTAACCCTAGTTTCACGTTCTCGGTAGTCCCATCTACGCTATTGCTGACACGATTCTCGTCTTCTTTGAAGGGGCTTTTTCCATAGGTCCAATAGTAACTCTTATACTTGGACTTGAGTTCCTCCATTAGAGCCCAGTAGTGGCTCCTGTAAAGCTTAGTGAGTTGCTTAACTCGGCGCGATCTGCGTTCTAATACCTCCCGCCGAGTCAACCACTCCGAATTTTCCAGCACCTCGTCGCATTCAGAACCATCGATGACCATCGGCGATGGATAAGAGGTTGACGGTGGTTGGCAGTCTGAGCTTTCTGTCATGCCTGAGTTGAGTTCGAGTTAACGAGTTGTTACTATTTGTACGATTTGGAATTTACGGAGCAATATACGCTAGATCACCAAACCGGTGATGGGCATTTTTATTATATATGGAAAATATCTTTACCATTAGGAAAGTAAATATTCCTTTCCCTTGTTTACGTAGAAAAAAGATGTATAAGAAAAACACACAAAAAAAAAAGTGATTTATAAATCCTCTTCTCATTCTTGGGTATTTCTTCAAATTTTATTCCTCATCCTTTTAAAATTCATTCTTATTTTAATTTTTTAATATAAATTTTAAAACAATTTTATCTTTTAAAAAATTATAATGTTCAAAAATACTTAAGATTTAAAATTATAAATATATCTTTTATTTAAATTTAAATTTTATTTGATTAAATTTTTATTATTTAATTATGATGATTTAAATAAAATTTAATTTTAATTAAAATTAAAAACATAACTATATAATTTATTTTTAAAATAAATTAATATATTAACTACAAATTAAATATAAATAATAATTTATTTATATAGGTAATTTTATAAAGTGTAATCTTTATTACTTTTAATTCTTATTCTTGATATTTACTTTACATTTGAAATGTAATTTTTATTTTTTTTGATATTCTGATTTGCACTGTGGAAAAAAATTAACACATTTATTCTTAATTTAAATTATTTAAATACATGTTTTTTATTTTTAAAAAATAATAATAAAATATTAAAATAATTGTTTATGAATTTTTAATATTAATTATCATTTTAAATAATCAAGTTTTAACAAGAAAAATTAATATTTTAATAAAAAATCTTTGAAATAATGTTACATGCATATTTTAGTTAATATATATATATATATATATATATATATATATGATAATAATAAAATAATTTTTTTATGAATTTTTTATATTAATTATCATTTGATCACTTTAAATAATCAAGTTTTAACAAAAAATTAATAATAATTTAATAAAAAATCATTAAAATAATGTTCTTGCACATGTTTTAGTTAATATATATATATGTTCTTTTGTAGATTTTATTTACTCTCGTGTGTGTAATAAAATTTAAATGGTAATAATGAAGTCTAAAATCAATATAAATAAATAAAATTAGATTAAAGTTAAAGTTGAAAAGTGATAAATTATGTTAAATTATATAAATCATTATTTCTCGAATTTTCACGTAAAATTATTGATTTTTGATTACTTCATAGTAATGATTTTTGATTACTTCATAGTAGTGCTCCCATGAATTCCTCATTCTCCAAGAGTTCTCGTTCTAAGTTTGGAAGGTAGTTTTGGTACATCTTATTCTCCTTAAAAATAATCAAGGTCCTAACTTTGAAGGCTCGTGACCTTGAGTTGATCCATTTCTCTATCTAATGATAATCAATGTGCAAGTTTAGGCTTACATCCTTTCTGACTTATGTTTGACAAGGTGGTGATCTTAGTTAAATAAAAAAAATTCCAATAGTTCATCCAACTGTTTCCTTAATTCTTTTATTCATTAGTGTCAATCGATGGGAAGAGATAGCTATTGACTCAATTCCAAGATCTAGATAATTCTTCAGAAAATGCATTCGAATATTTATTCATTGCTAGTAGTTGTGTCGAGCTCATTCTGGCATCAGTAACCTTTTTTAGAGAATTTTAGAGGGATTATGCTTTTTTGATCCAATCTTCCATCTAAATGATGCTTAAGAAAAATATTGAAAAAAATTTACTCCTTGCATCAAGAAATTGGATTGCTATAGACATAAAGGATATTAGAAAAGAATCTGAGAGAAAAATTTGAAATAATGGGATTTATAAGATTTAATTATGAGATAAAGGTTAAAGAGGCGAAAGAATGTGTGACATAAGCTTTAGAAATAATTTTATCCAAGAGTTGTGTTACTTATGTCTTTATGCTTTCCGTGTGCTGGTTGATGTTGATGAGTACTTAAAAAGCACTAAGAAGGGGATAAGTATTAAATTTATGTTTAAAGGAATTTTCTTGAGTAATTATAAAAAATTAAAATTTAGAAATCATTTAAAAATCAATTTTATAAACAATCCAAGTACCCTTTAGAGATTTTTTATTTAAAATGAAAAACTCATTGTGAAGTCATAAATATGAATTTAATACATTTATAAAGTCAATTTAAAATTCATGAGAGTAGTCTCAGTCTACATAATCATAAATTATAATAACCAAGAAAAGAAATAAGTTTTTAAGTCAAACCTTGTAACAGTAAAATCCTCTGTTTATCGATCGATGGGAACCTCGAAGCTATCTGGGGTAGGATAAAACTCATATTAGGTACCACTATAGCATCAAATGGTATAAGGAAGAGGCATGATAGCAAAGATCAATCCATCTCATTTTACAAAAATAATTTCCTTGGGCATGCAACCTAAAAATATAAAAGACTGCTCGCTTGAAGAAAACTCTTTTAGAGCCTGGTAAAAACCAAGCCTCCTCGATTTGATAATAAGATTCAGTTATGGAATAGTCTTTTGGTTGGCTTTCCCTTCTTGATTAATTTTTGGCTAATAGGCTTTATAGCATACTCGCCTTGCTGACATGGAGGATATAAAATTGGTAATTGCACTTGCCTTCACTTAGAAACTCTACGCCCCATATTCTAGTAAGGCGTGCTATCGAAACAAGAATCATTCTTTCTTGTATCTAGTGATTCACCTATTCCATAGTAGTCTGATGATTAGCCTATCTTGCACTACTCGAAGCCTTCGTAAACTCATTGTCGGGTTCTATTATAGTGAAGGTTGTTGTAAGGAGATCCTTGTGCCAGTGAAGATTTCTTCTAGTAATCGGAAAATAAGAAATACAAAAAACATTTCTTTATTTACAACACTTTGGATAGGCGAAAGGATATATGTCCATTCCTAACTTCCTTTCAATCCACATCGGAAAATTGAGGCTTTCTATACTGGGAGTCATCAAAGGAGGCATGGGCATATGTTGGTTCGATAATCCCAAGAAAAACAACCATCACTTGGTTTTGACACTCAAGCGACCCATCCTGGCAAGAATCGATTCAAAGGTTAGATTTCACCACCTCTATCTACCCAACTAGTCCCATTTGATTTATCTTCATTGTGATTATCTAGAACAATGCAACTAGAGTCTACTCTATTTTACATTTACAACAAATAATCATGCATGATATTTATTAATAAAATTTCATGAATGGTAATATTATCATTATAGTGAGTGATGAGATTTTTATCACAAATTCCAAGTATACATATACCTCTTTTCTTTCGAAAAAATAAGAAAAAGTACAATACAGGTATCCCAATGCATTCCAATATAAAAACATGATGTATAATTCTAATGCATGATATATGACCCCATATGTATTGATCATCCAAAAACATAGGCACATGCACGATCCAACTCTAAGAGTATATGAGCCTACTTCCTACACCATGTACGACCACAATACATATGGCATATATATCTATCAAATAATGTCATATGGGCCCTCATCTAATGGTTCAAAACATATATGCCTATATGTAAATTGTGATGACAAATGCAAGACCCAATAGACGAAAAGCACCAAACATAATGGGGCGTCTAACTTTGAAGCCTGTGTGTGAGCATCGCATTAATCCATATCCACAAAAATCCACCTCTACAATAATCCAGCACTGTAACAATCCATGATCATTAATCATGACTAGAAATTCTGATCATAAGGCACCTTAGACGGAAAAGCTCTCATAGTACATGTAATGCAAATTTGTACTTGTAGTCTATCAAATCTGTCTAGTACAGGAAATAGCCCATGGGTACCATACTCCAAAAGACAACATACAAGCAACTCCCTTTAAAACAAATAATTTCTCATTATACATGTATCAACATTCTCATATACCATATAACATTTTCAATATTCATTTCATATCAATATTTGATACTTGTTTTATATGCAAAATATGTCCAATGTATACATTATAAAACGTTATGATGAGTATCTCATTTTAAACAACATTTTTAGAATTATAACATTACTTGTAAAATTATGGCATCTAATTTTTCACTTTAATTCATAACATATGATACATGACATTTGATTGATAAAAACAACGTATGTATATAAAATGCTAGGGTAAGAACCCCTACCTTGAATACTTGACTCGAACACTTGGATATTTGTCCCCAAAAATCCTTTTCAAATTGTGCCAAAAAGTTTGGACAACATAGAGAGAAGATGTACTAGAGTGTGGGAAAAAGGAAGGAGAGAAAAATGTAAGAAAAATGGGTTGTTCGACCACTATTTATAGCCAAAACGAGTAGTTCACCAAGGAACTCACCAGCCATGCTGACGAGGTGGAAGCAAGGGGTTGGCAAGGTGGCATAGAGGTATGTAAAATATTTCCTCATCAATCTGATTTTTCACACAAAAATTTCCCAATACATCTAAGTACTTATAATAAATTTATAGGGTTTTACATCTTTGTTAATCCTTACTCCACTTTAAACCCACAGTTTTCTTAACAACCTCATTTAATAGTGCAACTAATGTAGTAAAGTCTTCAAGAAAATGGCAGTAAAACTAGCCAAACCATGAAAACTCCTTACCTTGGTAACAGAGTTAGGTGTGAGCCATTCCCTAATAGCTTCCACCTTCTCTTCATCCATCTCTATACCACTAGAACTAACAACATACTCAATAAAAACCAATCTTTTCATACAAAAATAGTGCTTTTTTAAGTTAGCATAAAACTCTTACTTTTTTAATACCTCAAGTACTTAAAGCAAATGTTTGACATGTTCATCTAAATTTTTACTATAAACAAGAATGTCATCAAAGGAAACAACAAATGTTTTTCCAATAAATGCATGTAAAACACGATTCATAAGTCTTATAAAAATACTAGGTGTATTTGTTAATTCAAAGGGCATAATTAACCATTTATACAAACCATATTTATTCTTAAATATAATTTTTCACTCATCACCCTCTCTCATCCTAATTTGGTGTTCTCCAATTTTCAAATCAATTTTTGTAAATACATAAGAACAATGAAATTCAGCTAACATGTCATCTAACCTAGGGATATGATGTTTATATTTTACTATAATGTTGTTAATGTCTTAAAAATTAACACACATCCAAATTTATCCATTCTTATTAGGCACAAGTAGAATTGGTACTACACACAGGCTCAAGCTCTCCCTCACTTAACCCTTGGTCCAATCCTCAACCTGCCTTTGAATCTCCTTTGTATCCTTTGGATTGGTTTTATAGGTCGGTGGGTTTGGAAGAGATTCCCTTGTATAAAGTCAATTTGATGCTTAATTCTCCTAATCGATGGCACACCATTAGAAATATCTTTAAGAAATACATCATCAATTTTTTTGCAAAAAATAAATAGTAACACTATGCAAAGAATCGTTAAGGTTGTTAGTAGAAAAAGAAGCCTCCTTGTACAAAAGTACAAGTATAGGCTGATTTGCAAAAAATGCCTTCTTGGGCTCGCTTACTGCATTAGTATAAAATGTGACATTTCTAATTTTCTCTTTCTTTTCCACTCTTTTATTTTTGTTTACTCCTTTCTTTTTATTTTTATTTTTATTTTTATTTTCCTTTTCCTATTTCTTTTTCTTTTTCTTTTCATTTTTCTATTTCTGTTTCTTTTCTCATTTTCATTTTATCATTAAAGACTAGCTTTGGGGTAAGGGATCAAGTGTGATAATTTTACCATCTTTTAAAAATGTAGCCTTGTTCTTAAACCCATCATGTGTGGTCTTCCTATCATATTGCCATTACCAACCCAACAAAATATGCCCAACTTGCATCAATACCACATCATTTTATAGAAAATGACAAGTATACTCCCAAGGTCAATCTAAAGAAGAAAATATGTGGTTTTTAATTTATTATTCAAACTCTTAAAAATAAAATTAAATCCAAAACATCCTATCACAATATTTTGATTTTTTTGTGTTTCCTAATCAAATAGAATAAAAACTAAACATAGATATGTATTCAATAAAACATTATACAAAATTTATCATTCATAACATTTAAGTATTTATGAATATAATAATTAAATTAATTATGTTTTTTCATATTATTTAGGTTATTAAAGATATAAATTGATATTTATTGATTCTTTTTTTATATATAAATGCCACATTTGGTGGGGTTAGATATTCTTTGTTAATTGAATAAATAAATTAACACCTATGGGTGGGGTCAATAATCAATTTGATTAATTAAATTAATTCTTTTCTTTCTAAGAAATTAAAAAAGAACCATTTAAATACCACCTTTAGTGAGGTTAGACATTTTAAACTTTATTCAAGGTGTCCAAATTAAACCTAAGAATATAATTATCCAAGTACTAAGTTTCAAGTTTTAAAACCATTAATGAAAATATGTTGTCAATACATTTTTAAATAATAATTCTTATAAAAACTTTTAAAATAGAGTTTCATTCTAACTATTGGGCAATTATACTAACAAATAAAAGAGACATACTCTAAATTAGATAAGATAATTAAACTTTAAAATCTAATTTTCAGATTTAAGTTTGTAATAAAAATAATATATTTCTCTCTAACACCCTTAATAGAAATTTTTTGAATAAAAATAAAATCAATTTATTTTATAGAAATGTTTTACCTTTTTTATATTTTACAAGCATAATAACGTTGTTATTATTATATCATATTTAAAAATAACAAGTCATGTTAAATTTAATCACAAATAAATTAAATATAACATATAAGAATAAAACATAAAAATAACTATAAAGAGTTTATTTTAAAATTATACCTCAAAAGAATCCTTACAAAACTTTGATGCTAATTTTGTTTCATGAAAATGGGTGTTGGATGCATTTCGGACAGGCTGGCATGCATGTGGGCAAAGGTGCGTGTGGTTGGGGCATGGATCTCAATGTGATATGCATGCGACTGCGCGTGAGACAGATTGGGCAATTGTTCTGGTTTTTTTTCACATTTCTATTTTACTTTTCCTCATTTTTTTTCTCCCTTATTTGTATAATAAAGGAATACTTCTCTTTAATATAATATAAATATCGATGATTCTGAAAATACAAATTTATATAAAATATTATAAAATCATACAAATATAAATCTATTTAATCAATTAAAGTACATTAAATAATAGTAATTTTAGTGTTTTTAAGCATTCATCACAACTGTTAACCAGCTTCTTGCTAGTCTCTTAGCAAGAGAAACAGTAAAAATAAAATAAAAACTAAAAATTAAACTATCATAATTCACTTCCATGGATTGATAGAGTTGCATTTAGCATATGTAACAAGCTTTTAAACCCCTAGGTTGTCATAGTGGACGAGTTTAAGTCTCGTGAGTGTTTTTAGTAATGATACCCCAAATATTAAACTAAATAAAACATTCTTTAAAATAAAATAAAATAAATAAATACAAGTAGAACAAGTAAAAAAAAGAGTAAAATAAAACACAAAAATTTCCATGCTTAAAATTTCATTTAAGTTTTATAATGAAAACCTTTAAGCATAGATTATTCTAATTTCTTAAACATTCATGATTTACTACAATAATTAGTCAAAAATTACTTTCATATTTTTATAAAAAATGTTTCGTTTTCATTTCACCCAATTTCAGTGTTAGGAATCTGAATTCGCTTCGACTCTACTCCTCACAAGTTAATACTCTCAATTCACTAAATTCTATAGGTTTAAGCACATATACTAAGGCATATACGAATAGTGTTTTTCTAGCATAATAGATGACATGAAAACACTTATCCACTCTTTGTCTTAAGACTGCTTCGATAGCATAATCAGAAGTGGCACACATTATTTCAAAAGGAAAAGACCAGTTTGGTGCCATAATAATAGGGGCATATGTTAGTTTCTCATTCAAGGTATTAAAGGAAATAAGGAAGTTATTGTTGAAATCAAAATAAACATTTTTTTAATAACAGGTTACATAAGGGATGATTTATTTTGGAGAAATCTTTAATAAATCGTCTGTAAAATCTTGCATGTCTTAAGAAGCTTCTTATCCCCTTAACAAATGTAGTGGAAGTAGTTTGGAAATCAATTAAACTTTTACCTTATCAACTTCAATACCTATGTGTGAAAATGATATATCCTAACATTATCCCTTATTGAACCATAAAATGACTTTTCTCCTAACTAAGGGTTAGATTGCATTCAATTTATCTTTCTAAAACCAAAGTCAATTTATGTAATCAATCATCAAATGAGCTTCCAAAGAGAAACCATCCATGAAACCTCAATGAATTTTTCCACCATGTTCGAGAAGATAGACATCATACATCTTTGGAACGTTGTAGGGGAATTGCATAACCCAAATGGCATTCTTCGAAAAGAAAATGTCCCAAAAGGATGTATAAATATGGTTTTTTCCTAATCTTCTGGTGCTGTGGGCACTTGATAATATTCAGAAAGTCCATCTAGAAAATAGTAAAATTTGTGCCCAACTAATCTTTCCAACATTTGATCAATGAATGGAAGAGGAAAGTGATCATTTTTAGTATATAAATTCAGTTTCCTGAAATCTATACACATCCTCCAGGTAGTGATTATTCTAGTGCGCACTAATTCACTTTTTCATTTTTAACAATTGTTATCCCAGATTTCTTAGGTATGACATGCATTGAACTAACCCACTTACTATCAGTAATAGGATAGATAATCCCTTCTTCTAACAGTTTAAGAATTTCTTTCTTAACTACTTCTTGCATGTTTGGGTTTAGTCTTCTTTGGTCCTCTCATATGGATTTTACACCATCCTCTAAGTTGATCTTATGCATAGATATGGTAGAATTAATGCCTCTTATATCCCCGATACTCCAACCTATGACTTTCTTAAACTTCTTAAGCACTTTTATAAGTTCATTTTCTTGGGTTTTGGTCAAGGTTGAAGAAAATATCACTAGATAAGTTTCTCCTTCTCCAAAAAACACATATTTTAAGTGCTTAGTTAATTCTTTGAGTTCAAGTTCAAGTGGATTGGCCTATTTACTAGATGGAGAACTGGGTAGATTTAAGAGTGTACTAGATTTTTTCATTAGTTCATCACTATCTAAGTGTTCAAGGTATTCCTTAGTTTCCTCATCTAAATCTTCTTCAACCTCTTCAAGTGTAAGAATGGTTTCAAGCTTGTCTTCTATTTTGGTTCGAGAAAAGATGTTTTGGACAAGATTATCCAAAAGGTCAACATCGAATATTTCAATGATGGTAGAAATAGAAGGAAAAGTTGAAGAATAAAAAATTTTAAAATGAATAGTCTCTCCTAAGAATGTCATTGTCAAATTTCCATCTTAGATATCAATAATAGTCTTGGTAGTTTCCCTAAATGGTCTACCAAGCAGTATTGTATGCTTTCTTTTTAAGGCTAGATTTTATTGCATATCCATAACCACAAAGTCAATAGGTATTATTAGTTTGTCTACCTATACTAGCACATTCTCAACTATTCCCCTTAGATACATAAGAGATATATCAGTAAGTTAAAGGGACATAGTTGTGGGTTTTAAATATCCTAAATCGAGATATAAGAATATAGAGTATGGTACTAAGTTTATACTAGCACCTAAATCAAGCATTGCTTTAGTGACCATTCTATATTATGTATACGATAAAACTTCTAGGGTCTTTCAACTTAGGGGAAGTTGGTGCTGAAGTACAGTACTAGAAATTTCTCATACTACTACTCGCTCATTAATTTCATACCTCATTTTCTTAGTGTTCAACTCTTTGAAAAACTTGGCATAGGAGAGCACATTCATGATCACTTCTAATAATAGTAAATTGATATTTACTTTAGAAAGCACATTAAAAAGATCATAGAATTTCTTATCTTGTTTGGATTCTTTTAGTCGGTGTGAAAAAGGTACTTGCAGTTGGTTTGGTTCTTTTGTATTTTGAATTTTGGGGATGTTAAATGACTTCATAATGAGTTTTTCCAAAGGCTTGTCAAGTTTAACACTTGTCTCTCCTTTTTGCGAGACTAGAATTTCACCTTCTTTGTTACCTGAACTACAAGTTAGATCTTTAGAGATTTAAGGTAAACTAGTATTGACTACCTTACCACTTCAAAGGGTTCTTACATCCTTCACTTTTTCAAGTTGATTAGGAAACTTTCTTGGCTCTTACCTTTGCATTTGTTCAACTAGTTTCCTAACTTTAGCTTTAATCCTTTTAACCGAACCCTTCATGGTGCTTAACTTTTGATATTCATCAACTAGTTGTCTTGACTAAATTGAATAAAAGAATTCAAGATTTTCTCTAAGGTTGGCTTAAAATATTGATTTGGTGGGTAAAAGTGGTTTTTATTTGGCCTTAGTGTTTGACATTGGGTGTAGGCTTGGTAATTCTTTGGTGTCCAAAGATGGTTATGGTAATTATAGGTGTTTGGATGATACCTTTGAAAGGAATTGACTTCCTCCATGGCATCCATACTAGAATAACAAGTATATGAATAATTATGAGCATCATGCCTAAATGAAAAACATCCTTCACACACCTCTTGATTTGGAATTTGGTGGGTAGTGAGAAGTTGCACTTGCTTAATCAATTTAGCAAGTTGCAAGGTCATCTCGTTACTGGAGCCAACTTCATTGACTCCTACTATCCTTCTTCTAGTACTTCTTTGTTGGGAATTAAAACCCAAGAGCTCATAGAGACTATAGGTTTCCTATGTGGTCTTTTCTCCCATAGCTCCTCTAGCAGCATTATCAACCATGTATTAACTCTTCATTTTCAATCCATCATAAAATAATTGGTTCTATAGCTATAATGGAAAGCCATGATGAGGACATTGAATGAAAAGGTGTTTGATTCTTTCCCAAGCTTCATGAAAGGGCTCTTCATCCATTTGAGAAAACGTTGCTATCTTCATCCTTAGATTAGTAGTCTTTTGATGGGAATAGAACCTACCCATAAGCTTTTCATGAACTAACTCCCAAGTTGTTAGAGAACCTGGTTGTAGAGTAATGAACCATGACCAAGCTTTATCCTTGAGATTGTAAGGAAAAAACCTCATCCTAAGAAGGTCTTCATCAATTCTCTATAGTGGAAAGATTTGGAGAATAGTATAGAATTCACTAATGAAATACAAAAGGTTTTTATTAGGGATACCATAAAAGGAAGCAAACAAATAATAATGAATCTTTTTCAATTCATAGTTCCTTGTAGCCTCTTGCAATTGTATGCCAGAAGTTCCATTTCTAATGATTGTCATTGCATAGTCCTTCATGATTTTCTACCTCTCTCTAACATCTCTCATGACTGCTTGTAGTTGAAATTAATCCTCATCTTCTTATGTATCAACATCTAGCTCCAAAATTGAAAAATAGTAGCACTCTAAGAAATATTTAAACTAAGTTAAATTTTTAAATTTTATTTTTATTTCTTTTGTAATGTTAAATTTAAAGCATGGACACAATTTTTGTAACAAATGAATTTTTATTATTTCATTGGAATTTTATTACCCACATTCTTTAAATAAAAACAAAACAAAACAAACTAAGAGAAAAGAAATTACAGTAATGGGTGACCTCCCACTGAGGACAAAAATTTATCATCCTTTAGTAAGACATTGCTTAGAGATTTTAGAATGAAAAACTCAATGTCTTTTCTTCATTGAATTTATTTGATTCAATTTGACTATTCAGTTAGTATTTGCAAATGCTAGGCTAACAGTTCCACTTAAAATTCCACCTTTTTTATAGAAGCTTCAACAGAGTCCAACCGTTGATTGGTTTTAGACTGGTTATCTTTATAGACTTGAATAAAATAATTCAAGTTGCCCTCTAGGGTTGGTTTATTGGGAAGGATTCTTAGAATAGATTGGTGGAATTGTTGGCCTGACTGATTTAAGCTTTGGGCAAAAAGAGGGTTATTTTTTTATCCAGGAGAAGTTGGAATGATTTCTCCACCCTAGATTGTGGGTATTGGACTAGGGGTTGAATCTTAGTCACTGTTGATATGCTCCCAAAACATTAACCTTTTCATGTCAAACTACTACTTCTCCTTAATATGGATAGGCTTTAGTACCATGTCCTATGTTGCTACACAAACCACAATGTTCATTATTGGTGTTGGTATGCGGGGTAAGAAAGGCAACTTGCTTATTTAATTGAACAAGTTTTCATTGAACTTCATTGTTGGAATCAATTTCATGAACTCTAGCTCCTCCCACTCATGAGCTTTTCTGTTGGGAATTTGCACCCAATAACTCAAAGAGGTTGTATGTCTCTGAGGTTGTCTTCTCTCTCATAGCTCCTTCGATAGCGTTGTCGATAATGAATTGACATTGCTGTATAAGTCCATCGTAAAAGAATTGGTTCTACAATTTTAGGGGGAAGCAATGATGAGGGCATTGAGTGAGGATAAGTTTGAACATATCCCAGGCTTCATGGAATGGTTCTCCTTCCATTTGAGAGAAAATGGCAATTTTTGCTCCCATGAATTTGTTGTAAACGTCCTCCCCGGTCATTAGAGAACCTGGAGGGAGTGACATCAACTAAGATTTATAATACCAAGGGAGAAGGTTGTTCTTCAAGGTGTAAGGGAAACATCTCCTTCTATGCTGATTCTCGTTTAGAATATCGAGGGAGAAGGTTTGGACTGTGGCGTAGAAGTCACTAATGAAGAAAAGAGAATTATCATTAGGCAACGCATAGACTGAAAGAAGTATGAAAAAATGAATGTTTTTTAAGTCATAATTTTGTGCTACCTTACCTAGTTGGATTTAGGTAGTTACAGTGCCAATGATTGGCCTTGCAAATTCCTTCATGGTAGTTTCTCTGGCAGGTCAATGATCCCCCAATTTTAAGAGTTCAGGTAAGGACTCAAAAGTTTCAAAATTGAACCTTCATGATAGTTTCCTAGGTTTATTAATGTTATCTATCTACGGTGTAAGGGGATGCCCTAAGGATCTTCTACCTCATATAGACTAAATCAAACTAAAGTTTAAGCCCACCTGTCAAGTAAAGAAAAATAAATGACTATACAAAAAAGAAATAAAATTGAATAAACTATATTAAACATTCAAACACTATACATATTAAAAGGAAAACAATAAATAAAATGAAAGTAAACATATAGATTAAAAAAAAGAAAATAAATAAAGTTAACTAACTTTTTTTAAATTAAAATTAAAATTAAAAATAAAAATAAAAAAACAAATTTTTTTATTATTTATTTTTATATATTTATATTTATATTTTTTAATTAAAAATCCGAAATTAAATTTTTTAACTAAATAAAAAAATCCCAATTATTTACAACCAACAAAGTTTTTAAAATTTTGATAAATAATTTAAAAAAACTATTTTTTCCCGGTAACAGCACCAAAAACTTGATGAACAAAATTGACATCGAGTTAGCAATACCGATTTTCCAAATACTTTGATTTTATATTTGTAAAACTCTCACAAATACATGAATCATTTTATAGAAAATGATAAGTATACTACTAAGTTCGATTTATGGAAAGAATATAAGTGGTTTTTAATTTATTATTCAAACTCTTCAAAACGAAATTAAATCCTAAACATCATGTCATGATATTTTGATTTTTTTTGTGTGTTTCTTAATCTAATAGCATAAAAAATAAACATAGATATGAATTCAATAAAAAATTATGTAAATTTTTTATGGATATAATAATTAAGTTAATTATGTTTGCCCAAGTTATTTAGGTTAATAAAGATATAAATTGATATTTATTGATTCTCGCTTTTTTATATAATAACCACCTTTGGTGGATTAGATATTCTTTGTTAATTAAACAAATAAATTAACACCTATGGGTGGGGTCGATAATTAATTTAATTATATTATTAATTTGGTTAATTAAATTAATTATTTTTTCCTAAGAGATTGAAAATGAACTATTTAAATGCCACATTTGGTGAGGTTAGACATTTTAAACTTTATTCATTGTGTTCAAATTAAACTTAAGAATTTAATTATCTGAGTACTAACTTTCAAGTTTTAAAATCATTATTGAAAATATGTTGTTAATATATTTTTGAATAATAGTTTTTACAAAAAATTTTGAAATAGAGCTTGACAATTGTATCAACAAATAAAAGGGCATTATTCTAAATCAGATTGAATAATTAAACCTTAAAATCTAATTTTTAGATTTAAGTTTAGAATGAAAAATAATATATTTTTCTCTAACATTCCTAATATAAAATCTTGAATAAAAATAAAATCAATTCATTTTATAGAAATGTTTTACCTATTCAATATTTCGTAAACATAATAACGTTATTATTATATCATATTTATAAACAACTAGTCATGTTAAATTTAATCAAAATAGATTAAATATAACATATAAGAATAAAACATAAAAATAACGATAAAGAATTCATTTTAAAATTATACCTTAAAAGAATTCTTAGAGAACTTTGATGCTAATTTCGTTTTTGAAAAACCTCAAAACGGATTTGCATTTCCGTTTATTGAATCAAAAACTAAAAATTTACAAAAGCATAACTAGTTCTCAAAAAGAGAAAAAATTTAAAACTAAAAAAACTAAGAAATCTTTCTAGAGAGAGAAAGATAGGGAGAGAGAAGGAAAGAGAAAAGTTGAGAAATGTGAGATTTGAGGGATTTTGATGGATCTTGAAATATGATTTTTACAATGGAGGAGATGGTCCTTTTATAGATGAGGAAAAGACTAAACAAAAGTGGAAAAATATCTTGAATAATGAGTATTGGATGCGTTTTGGATAGGCTGGCATGCGTGTGGGTAGAGGTGCATGTGGTTTGGCGTTGGCACCGGCAGATAAGGGCATGCGCGTGACTCGGGAGTTTTGTCTTTTCTTCCATTTTTCCATTTGAATTTTCCTCATTTTTTTCTCACTTATTTGTTTAATAAATGAATACTATACTTTAAATATTTTGATGTATTACTTCCAGTATTTTGTTTTTGAGTCTTTCAATTATTTTTGAAGCGAAAATACCTGAAAACAATATAAACATCTATGATTTCGAAAAAATATTATATTAAATATGATAAAATCGTACAAATATATATCTATTTAATCAATTAAAGTACATTAATTCATGATAATTTTAGTGTTTTTTAAGCATTCATCATACAACACTTCATCTTTGAACTTTCCAATAGAGAAAGACACTAATACTTATTTATTCACTCTTACTTCTCTACTATCAATGTTAGTGCAACTTCACTACCTATATGGCCTAGGGTGTTTAAACATAGGTAACTCTACCTTCTCAGCTAGAGTGGTACTGGCAATGTTAATGCAACTTCGCCCACAAATAATGACATTATGTATCTTATTATTCACATGACAATTAATATGAAAGATTATCTTTGTTGCTCCAAATTATCTCCTTTAATTTGAGCACTTAATGCTCTCCTTACCACAAGTGCTTCACCCTCCATAACTTGTGCCCTATTTGTGGCACCCACTAATCATGATTTAACTCTTGAATAAGTCCGTTCAATACTTCTTTGAGTTGCTTTGTCTTTGATCTCATGATCGATCCACTTAGAATTTGCAACGGTCCATGATTCCCATAAAAAATCCTCTCCATAGTGGTGTTCCAAGCAACACGAACCACCCTTTTGGTGACACTCTAAGTAGGCAAAGCACCTTCCTCAAAAATGACGCTCTTTGACTTATACCTCTTATCTCCATAGTGACCATCAAAAGCAGCCCCGTGGGGGAGATTTTGAAGCTCCAAGAAGAGCATTTTAAGTATATTCCTCCCTTCATGAAACACCCACTTTTAGCTTCTTTGACTTTTATTTCCTCATTGAAGCTACTTTGGCCTTAGCCTCCTCTACATATATATGTAAGGCTTCATGGGCGCAATTATAGATAATAGGCTCAAAGCATGATCAAGATTAGTTGAAAGTGGATGGGAAGCAACTCCAGCAGACAAAGGCACTGCAAAATTAGCATCGAATGAGTGTTATAATAGAGAAAATTGACATAAAGTGAGGGAAAAGGAAATTATTGAATTCCCAAGACTCCCTACTAGCTTTTCCATAGATATGTGGGCATAGGCCACTCGCTCGCAAACAAGCATCCATGCAAAAGACTAGGAAATACTTGTACTCAAAGGTACGGATGATACACAGATCAACATTGATCTCTCCATTTATGAACCCTTTGCACATGTTGCGAGCATCATGAGAATCAAAGAAGTAGCAAGTTAGAAGTATCTAATGATTAAAATTTTGAAGAATGTATAGAGAAGCTCACCTGAAAACTCCCCAGGTGGTAGAAACAACCAAGCCTTCTGGTTAGCTCCCTCTGGATGCTCCCAAGCATCTTCCTTGGGGAGATTCCGCACAATCTTGTTTCCAAGAATGGTGGGCAATATTATCATCCTCTTCCTGGACAGGTTTGATTTGAATAAGAGTATTTAATTCATCAGTGCCTAAGGTTTGGCAAGCTATGCCAACCATTACAGTTAGCCCAATTAGGGTTCGCCACCCGTTGGGCATGAGTTAGGAAGGTGTAACTCGATATTTAAATAAAGCAAACCTGAATATGCGTGGCAAAGGAAAATAAAGACCAGACACCAAAATGATCTCATAATAGCAATAGAATCCAAGGAAGTGAGTGCATGCTCTTTCATCAAGCTTCGCATCTCTAAGAGTTACAGAGTTAGGAAATCTATATTTATTCCTTATAATAAGAAGATACTATAGTGGAAGAAGCCACATGGGAGACCTTAGGGGTAGAGAACCCCCATAGGCTAGGAAATAGTGAAACTCCTGATAAGAGAAGGAAATGCAGAAGACTCAATATGGAAGGGCTCACGATAACTCCATTCATTAGACTCCGAAAATATTTGATTTCTTTGGGCTTGTAAACAAGTTTACAAGCCAACACTCCCCCTTAAATTTGTTTCATGATGCCGAGAAAATTTCTCAATCTAACAAAGTCTTCATGCTTAAGCGGTTTAGTGAAGATGTTGGCAATTTGATCTTGTGATTTTACATACTTGAGTTGCACATCCTTTCTTGTGATGCATTCCCTGATGTAATGATATCGAGTATCTATGTGTTTACTTCGATCATGGAAAACAAGATTTTTGGCTAAGGCAATGGTTGACTTGTTGTCGACACATATTTTGGATGGCTCTTCTTGTGTCATACTTAGCTCCTTTAACAAGTTTATCAGCCAAATTGCATGGCAAACATATGAGATAGGTGCTACATATTCTGCTTCACAGCTAGATAAGGTGACAATCAGTTGCTTTTTCGACATCCATGTAAAAGCAGTATCTCCCATGAAAAACACAAATTTGAAAGTGCTTTTTCGATCGTCTATATCTCAACCAAAATTGCTATCACTATATCCAACAAGCTTGTAATCATTAGAAGCTGAATAGAACAAGCTAAAATTAATTGTACCTTTCAGATAACATAGGATTCTTTTTGCAACTTTGAAATGGGTGATTTTTGGTTTCTCCATATAGCAGCTAATCAATCCAACGACATACAAGATGTCAGGCCTTGTGCATGTGAGATAATGCAAACTTCCAACTAAACTTTTGAAAAATGTTGGATCCATGATGAGCGAAAACCGGCATCACCGATTCTTGCCAATACTTTGGTTTTAATATTTATAAAACTCTCGCAAGTGCACGAATCATTTCGAAGAAAATGATAAGTATACTCCCAAGGTCGATCTAAGGAAGGAATGTGTGTGGTTTTTAATTTATTATTCAAACTTCTAAAAACGAAATTAAATCCTAAACATCCTGTCACGATATTTTAGGGTTTTTGTGTTTTTAATCTACATACATAAAAATAAACATAGATTCAATAAACATGTATGCAAATTTTATCATTTATAATGGCGGAGTATTTATGGATATAATAACTAAGTTAATTATGCTTGCTCATATTATTTAGGTTATTAAAGATATGAATTGATATTTATTGATTCTCCTTTTTTTGTATGAATACCACCTTTGGTGGGGTTAGATATTCTTTGTTAACAAAACAAATCAATTAACATCTATGGGTGGGGTTGATAACTAATATGCTTAATTAAATTAATTTCTTTTTCTAAGAGATTTGAAAATGAACCATTTAAATGCCACCTTTGGTGGGGTTAGACAGTTTAAACTTTATTCAAGGTGTCCAAATTAAACATAAGAATTTAATTATCCGGTTTAAGTTTGTAATGAAAAATAATATATTTCTCTCTAACATTCTTAATATAAAATCATGAATAAAAATAAAATTAATTCATTTTAAAGATTTTTACCTATTTAATATTTCGCAAGCATAACAACGTCATTAATACATCATGTTTACTAAACAGCCAGCATAGTTAAATTTAACCACAGACAAATTAAATATAACATGTAAGAATAAAGCATAAAAAATAACTGTAAAGAAAATAAAATCCTTACAGAACTTCGACGATATTCCCGTTACTGGAAAAACTCCAAGCGGAATTTGCACTCCCATTTATTGAATCAAAGAGCTAAAATATTACAAAAACATAACAAGTTCTTCCCAAAAAGGGAAGAACTCTAAATCTAAGAGAAATTAACTAAGAAAAGCTAAAAACTAAGAAAAACTAAAAATCTAAGAAAAGAGAGAAAGAAAGAGAGAAAAGAATGTATTTGGAGGTTTTGAAGGTGTGTTTTGAAGTGAAGGGAAGGGGGGTATTTATAGGTGAGGATGGAGAGAAAAAGTAGAGAAAAAAATGTTAAAAAAATGTAAAAACGCGGATTAGTGATTGCTGACGTCATTTGATGACGTCAGCATGACGGGGGGCGGCTGCACAGTACCACGGATGAACAGTACCGCGCGCAGCTGGGCGCTGGGGCGCGGTGGCTGGGCAACGCGGCGGCACGATTTTCTCCTTTCTGACATTTTTGTCCTTTTTGACCCATTTTGTCCAATTTTTTCATATTTGTTGACCTTTCCCCATTTATTTATTAATATATTTGTGATGTATTGCTTCCAGTATTCCTCTTTGAGTTTTTAAGTTGCGTTTTTAAGCCAAAATACCTGAAAAACAATAAAAATACCCATGATTCCAAAAAAGACAAATTTATATAAATATATGATAAAACATATAAATATATATATTTTTAATCAATTAATGTGCATAAAATCATGGTTATTTTAGTGCTTTTTGAGCACTCATCACAACCCCCAACCAGCTTCTTGGTAGTCTCTTAGTAAGAGAAGCAATAAAAGCTAAAAATTAAACTATCCTAAATCACTTTCGTGGATTGAAACGGTTGCATTTAGCCTATGCAATAAGCCTTTAAACCCCTAGGTTGCCCTAGTGGACGAGTTTGAGTCTCGTGAGGGTTTTCAGTAATGATACCCACAAACATTGAACTAAATGTAAAAATAAAAACAATCAAATCAAAAACTAAAATTACAACAAAATTAATTTAAGAATAAAAGAAAACAACATATCACAAAAATGTCTCATACTTTTTAATCTCTTTTAAGATCATAATTAAAATCTCAAGCATAAGTTATTTTAATCTCTTTAAACAATCATGATTTTATTATAATAATTAGTCAAAAATCATTTTCATATTTCATTTCAAAAATGTATCAATTTAATTTTACCCAATTTCAGTGTCATGAATGAGAATTCGCTTCGACTCTATTCCTCACAAGTCAATACTCTCAAAACACTGAATCCTATGGGTTCAAACACTCATACTAATTTATATGCGAAAGAGTTGATGTATAGAAATGAACTAATATGTTCGCATATGTATAAAGAATAAAGGCTCAAAGTGTTATTTTAACATTGATCTCATGAAAGGAATCAAATGTATAAATTATAAAGATATCATATATAAAAATTATTTTCATGCATAAATCAAACTCATTAAGAAAGAATTTCAAGATATATGCTTTTTACAAATGAAGAAATTGCAATGACTTTTTAGGTAATTACTTCCTATATCTTTCTTTTGTATTTAGCCTTTACTCACAACTTTGTAGGCAATGTGGGTTATAGTATGTAGATGATACTATATTTTTTATCTCTCTATTTTTTTTTCAATATATGTATATTTTAGAGAGTCAACCCATGTACAGATTGTACATTTTTTTGGAATTTGGTGAGTGGTTAATTTTGTGGCTTTTCTGTTTGATCTTGGTTTAGGTAACCCCATATATGTCTTTTTGTTTTTTGTAGCAGTCATGCATGAATGAGATATAAGCATATACTATCAATTTCTACTCAAATCGTTTAATCTAAACAAAAATAATAATAAAAAATATATATGATACTCTATTAAGACGAGAAAAAATTCATACATTCAATGCTAATACTTATAGAGATCATCTAAAAATTTGAATAAATAAGAAATGTGTTTGGAGTAGAAAAAATATATATTTCACTCTGAATAAAAGAAATTAGGCTCAAATTATATCTCACAAGGGTAGTCTCCACTAAAAAAATTCATAAACACCGATTTTGGGTTTAATATAATTTCCACATTTTATTAAGAAATACTAGTTATGACAAAAACTAACTAATTATCAAAAACAATTACAAAATATTTCATGATATGTTTTCAAAAATTAATCTAATAGTACAAAAGACTTAACTATTTACTTAAATTTGATTTAAAGAAATGATAAATTTTTGTGATTTTTTTTTAATTTTTAAATTGTTAAATATTTTTTTTTCTAATTAAGCATGGTAACTTTTCACCACCCCGAACCTAAAACTTACATTGTCCTCAATGTAACAACTGTAAATTAAAGATAAAGAGAAAAGAGAAGAAAGATTACCTATTTCCTGAGAATGTGTAAGTAGTAATGGAGAAATGCAGGTGCATCCATCATATTCATCATTAAAGTGTATACAGACAGATCGTTGTAAACTTCTAACATCTCAACAAATATTTTTAGTTTTAACAATTTAAAAATTATTAAACTAAAATAAACAATAAAATTAAGTAATTAAAAGAAATAACAGAAAATTACCTAAAATGATGGGTTGCCTCCCATCCAGTGCTTAGTTTAACGTCTTAGCAAGACGTAACTTGGGGATTGCCTTTTAAGTAAACTCAATGTTCCCTCATCATTGAGTCAATCAAACCTACAAGTAAGACAAGGTTGTCTACCTATACTGTTTCAAACATGCCCTATTGATTTTTAAATTTTTCTGTACCAAAAACTAAGGGCATGCTTGAGGGTTTTAGATAACCCACATCTAGGTGCAAATAAAATAATTAAGGCATCATAACACAATTGTACCTAGATCAAGCAAAGAAACTAACTCTTGAGATTGTAATTAAAACTTTAAAATTTTGGAGATAGTTTCAAATTTTTTTATTTTTATTTTTTATTTTTAAGTTAAAATAACATAATCAGAATTAACCAAGAGTGTTCCCAGGAAAGAATGGTGGGGCAAAGGCTACTTAAAAACCATCCTCCTAGACAGAACAACGTTCCCAAGAAAGACTAGTGGCACAAAGGCATCCAGGAATTAGTCTCCTAGACAGAACTCTCTTAGATCTTTACTTTTCATGTTATTAAAGTTAAGTTAATTAAGTTATATTAAGTAAAAATTTAAGTTAATTATGTAAAAGAAAATCTAAGTTAATTAAGTTAAGTTAATTAAAAAGCTAAGTTGGTTAAGTTTTTTAAAAAAATCTAAATTAATTAAAAAAAAAAGTAAGTTAATCAAAGTTAATTAAAAAGTTTAAGTTAATTAAGTTAAGTTAATTAAAAAGCTAAGTTAAAAATCTAAGTTAGTTAAGTAAAAAAAATCTAAATTAATTAAAAAGTTAAGTTAATTAAGTTAAGTAAACTAAAAATCTAAGTTAATTAAGTTAATGAAAAATCTAAGTTAATTAAGTTAAATAAAAATTAAGAGAAAAAAAAATAAAAAAATAAAATTAAAATTGAAATAAAATAAAATAAAATAAAATAAAGTTAAGACTCATAAATGAGGAAAAAAATTGAAGTTATCTGCATGAGAGTTAAAATCTCATTCTCTTTCTTCATCGAATACCACATCTCGACTTAGCACAATCTTCTTATTGTGTGGATTGTACAACTTATAGCCCTTTGAATTAACATCATAGTTGATGAAGATAAAACTCTCGCTTTTATCATCAAGCTTCATTCTTCTCTCATCTGGTACATCAACATGGGCTATACTTCCAAAGACTCATAAATGGGAAATACTAGGCTTTCTTCCATTCTATGCCTCTTGTTGTGTCTTTCCCCATACACTTCTTGTTAGAGATCGATTTGACAAGTAAACTACACATGCTACTCCTTTTGCCCAAAACTCTTTGGGTAGTTTCTTGCTTTTGAGCATGTTTCATGCCATGTTGAGGATTATTCGGTTCTTTCTTTTAGTTATCCCATTATGTTGGGGGGATCTTGGTACTGTTAAAGATATATGAATTCCAATTGCTTCACAGAACTCTTGAAAATCCTTGGATGTAAATTCTCCACCTCGGTCTGATCTCATGGCTTTGATTTTTCTACCGCTTTCTCTCTCCATTGTAGCTTTGAACCTTTTGAATACTTCAAAAACTTCTTATTTCTATTTCAAGAAATATACCCAAGTTTTTCTTGAAAAATCATCGATAAAAAGAAGAAAATTGTTATTGTTACCGAGAGAGCTAGGCTTGATCGGTCCGCACACATCAATATGGATTAGCTCGAGTGGCTTCTTGGCTCTTAAGTTTGACTTCTTTGGAAAGCTTTTTCGGAATTGCTTCCCGAGTAGGAACCCTTCACAAAGTTAATCAGGATGGTTAACGCAAGGTAGTCCCTTCACCATCTCCTTCTTAGACAACAACCTCAATCCTCCAAAATTGAGATCCCCAAATCGAAGATGCCATAGCCACGATGCATCTTTATAGCAGGCTTTCAGACACTTTGCAATGTCATTTTGTATGTTGATCAAGAACATTCTATTATTTGACATCGACACGTTAGCAATGAGGTTATTCTTATCATCTTTTATAGAAAGATTACAATTCTTCATATGAATGTCATAACCTTTTTCTAACAATTGTCCTAAACTTAAGATGTTACTTTTCATATTTGGGACATAGTAAATATTGGAAATAAATTGATGTCACCCATCTTTCAAGCGAATAAGAATGTTACCTCTTCCTTTTACTGATACGTTAGAATCATCTCCAAATGAGAAATTTTTGCTTACTGACTCATCTAGTTCCACGAACATGTCTTTCCTTCCACACATATGGTTGCTCACCCTTCCCTATAAAGCAATTATGACCATTTTTCTTGTGATAGGAGGAAACATCACTTTGTGCGAGGAGATATAAGGCCCTATTTTTGTTCAAAACATGAAATTTGATGAGATTTTGTGTAGACATGTTTAGAAAAATAATATCTATCATTTTGTAAAGTTTCATAATTTTATATATATGGGAAGTATTTTTTTATTTTTTGCAGTCGAAATCATCAAAAAATCATAAAAAAAATGAAAATTCAATGCAAACTATTGGGTATTTTCAGAGAGTATTCCTTTCATTGTCAATGATTTATTGATCATAAAATAATAGTTTTTCCATGGTAAAAATACGAAGATGACAAGGAAAATTTGTTTTCAAGTGCCACTACGTTCCACGAAAGTAGGCATTAATTGGCATGTGTGTTCAGCAAACATGGGCACAGAAACAACCACACCGTATATCTATATGCCGCAGCCAAGGCATGTCATAAAATGAAAATTTCAACCACCACCAAGGCATCTCATGGCATACATATGCCCACCACCATCAAGTCACATATGTCTGACACCCCCAAGCATAATCATGCCAAAACATGAAATTTTGATGAGTTTTTTTGCAGACATATTTAGAAAAATATTATATATAACTATGGAAAGTTTTATAATATTATGGATAAAGGAAGTATATATTATTCATTTTTTGAAGTCAAAATTTTTGAAAAATCATAAAAAGTTGAAAATTCAACGAAAACTATTGGGTATTTATAGATAGCGTTCCTTTCATTGTCTATGATTTATTGATCATAAATTAGTTTTGACACAATAAAAATACGAATATGAAAAGGAAATATTGTTTTCAATTGCCACTCAATGCCACAAATGTAGGCATTGAGAGGCATGTGTGTAGCAATCAGGGCATGTCATGACATGCAGATTTCAACCACCACCAAGGCATGTCATGGCACACACATTCCCACCCCCATCAAGTCACATATGTCTAATGCCTTGTAGGCATAATCATGTTAAAACATGGAATTTTGATGAGATTTTTCGCACACATGCTTAGAAAAGTATTATCTATCTGATGAGCGAAAACCTACATCGCCGATTCTTGCCAATACTTTGGTTTTAATATTTATAAAACTCTCGCAAGTGCACGAATCATTTCGTAGAAAATGATAAGTATACTCACAAGGTCGATCTAAGGAAGGAATGTGTGTGGTTTTTAATTTATTATTCAAACTTCTAAAAACGAAATTAAATCCTAAACATCCTGTCACGATATTTTGGGGTTTTGTGTTTTTAATCTAATTACATAAAATTAAACATAGATTCAATAAACATTCATGCAAATGTTATCATTTATAATGGCGGAGTATTTATGGATATAATAACTAAGTTAATTATGCTTGCTCATATTATCTAGGTTATTAAAGATATGAATTGATATTTATTGATTCTCCCTTTTTTGTATGAATACCACCTTTGGTGGGGTTAGATATTCTTTGTTAACTAAACAAATCAATTAACACCTATGGGTGGGGTTGATAACTAATATGCTTAATTAAATTAATTTCTTTTTCTAAGAGATTGAAAATGAACCATTTAAATGCCACCTTTGGTGGGGTTAGACAGTTTAAACTTTATTCAAGGTGTCCAAATTAAACCCAAGAATTTAGTTATCCGAGTACTAACTTTCTAGTTTTAAAACCACTACCGAAAACATGTTGTCAATACATTTTCAGATAATAATTCTTATAAAAACTTTTGAAATAGAGCTTCACTCTAACTACCGGGCTATTGTACCATCAAATAAAAGAGCACTACTCTAAATCAGACCGGATAACTAAACCTTAAAATCTAATTTTCAGGTTTAAGTTTGTAATGAAAAATAATATATTTCTCTCTAACATTCTTAATATAAAATCATGAATAAAAATAAAATCAATTCATTTTAGAGATTTTTACCTTTTTAATATTTCGCAAGCATAACAACGTTATTATTACATCATGTTTACTAAATAGCCAGCACAGTTAAATTTAACCACAGACAAATTAAATATAACATGTAAGAATAAAGCATAAAAAATAACTATAAAGAAAATATAATCCTTACAGAACTTCGACGCTATTCCCGTTGCTGGAAAAACTCCAAGCGGAATTTGCACTCCCATTTATTGAATCAAAGAGCTAAAATATTACAAAAACATAACTAGTTCTTCCCAAAAAGGGAAGAACTCTAAATCTAAGAGAAATTAACTAAGAAAAGCTAAAAACTAAGAAAACATAAGAAAAACTAAAAATCTAAGAAAAGAGAGAAAGAAAGAGAGAAAAGAATGTATTTGGAGATTTTGAAGGTGTATTTTGAAGTGAAGGGAAGGGGGGTATTTATAGGTGAGGATGGAGAGAAAAAGTAGAGAAAAAAATGTTAAAAAAATGTAAAAACGCGGATTAGTGATTGCTGACGTCATTTGATGACGTCAGCATGATGGGGGGCGGCTGCACAGTACTGGGGATGAACAGTACCGCGGCTGCACAGTACCACGGATGAACAGTACCGCGGATGAACAGTACCGCAGATGAACAGTTCCGCGCGCAGCTTGGGGCGGAGCTGGGCGCTGGGGCGCGGCGGCGCGATTTTCTCCTTTCTGACATTTTTGTCCTTTTTGACCCATTTTTCCAATTTTTCCATATTTGTTGACCTTTCCCCATTTATTTATTAATATATTTGTGATGTATTGCTTCCAGTATTCCTCTTTGAGTTTTTAAGTTGCGTTTTTAAGCCAAAATACCTGAAAAACAATAAAAATACTCATGATTCCGAAAAAGATAAATTTATATAAATATATGATAAAACATATAAATATATATATTTTTAATCAATTAATGTGCATAAAATCATGGTTATTTTAGTGCTTTTTGAGCACTCATCACTATCATTCTAAAAAGTTTAATAATTTTAAGGATAAGGGAAGCATTTTTTTTATTTTTTGAAGTCAGAATCTTCAAAAAATCATAAAAATTGAAAATTCAATGAAAACTACTGCATCTTATTGGAGGGCATTATTTTCATTGTCTATGATTTACTTATCATAAAATATTAGTTTTGGCATCATAAAAATACCAAGATGACAAGGAAATATTGTTTTCAAGTGCCACTACATGCTACAAATGTAGGCATTGACAAGCATGTGTGCAGCGATCATGGGCACATAAACACTCACACTGCATATCTATGTGCAGAAGCCAAGGCATGTCATGACATTTAAAATGTAACCACCACCAAGGCATGTCATGGCACAGACATGCCCACCACCATCAAGGCACACGTGTCTAACACCTCGTAGGCATAATCATGTCAAAATATGGAATTTTGATGAGATTTTTTGCATACATGTTTAGAAAATTATTATCTATTATTCTATAAAAATTTACAAATTTATGGATAAAGGAAGTATTTGTTTTATTTTTTATATCAAAATCTTCGAAAAATCATAAAAAATTGAAAATTCAACAAAAACTATTGGGTCTTATAAGAGAGCATTCCTTTCATTGTATATGATTTATTGATCACAAAATATTAGTTTTGGCATGGTAAAAATATGAAGATGACAAGGAAATAGTTTTTTCAAGTGCCACAAATGTGGACATTGGTAGCCACGTGTGCAACAATCATAGGCATAGAAACACTCACATTGCATATCTTTGTGTAGTAGCCAAGGCATGTTATGACATGAAAATTTTAACCACCACTAACGCATTTCATGGCACACACATGCCCACCACCATCAAGACAACACATGTCACACATGTTTCTAACACTTTGTAGGCACAATCATGTCAAAACTTGGAATTTGGACAATATTTTTTTGTAGACTTGTTTAGAAAAATAATATCTATAATTCAAGAAGGTTCATAATTTTATGGATAGTGGAGGTATTGTTTTATTTTTTGAAGTCGAAATCTCTAAAAAATCATAAAAAATTGAAAATACGTAGCGAAACTTGAACGAAATATGTTGGGTCTTGTTGGAGAGAATTCCTTTCATGGTGTATGATCTATTGATCATAAAATATTAGGTTTGGTACGGTAAAAATATAAAGATGACAAGAAAATATTGTTTCCAAGTGTCAATGTGTGCCCCGAAGGCATGTCATGACACACACATGCCTACCGCTACCTACCCTCACCACCACCATCACCACAAATGATCATGACAACCATGCTTTGTTTAATTATGTCATGATAAGTTTTTTTAACTCAAGGGTGAAATGAAGTTTTGTGAATTACAAGTTCATGTTTGAGGCTTGCCTAAATAACACAAATGTACACGGCCAAACATGGCATGCTGTATGTGCCCACATCATGTAACCATTGGGAAAAATCATATCTTGTGTATTTGTGTCAAAATCAATTGTTTGGGGGAGTTCTAAATAACACAAATTAACTTGACCACCTCATTGCATGTGCCCATACCTACGTGCCCACATTTTCGTAAACCATTGGGCATAATCACAGCTTATGTATTTGTGTCATAATGAGTCATCATCTTGTTTGAGGCGTGTCTAAATAACACAAATGGCTTTGAACCATACCATATGCCAATAGGTTCCCATATCATGTAAATCATTGAGGACTTCTGTATTTTTGTCGTAATAAGTCATCTTGTTTTAGGCTTGTTTAAATAACACACATGCCTTGGAACCACGTCGTGTGCCCATAGGTTCCTACATCATGTGATCTGTTTGGCACAATGATATTTTATGGTGTAATGTGTCATCTTATTTGAGGCTAGTCTAAATAACACTCATGGCTTTGAACCATGTCGTGTGCACATAGGGCATGTGATTTGTTGGGCACAATTATAGTTTGTGTCTATGTTTTGTAATAAGTCATTCTGTTTTGGGTCTTGTTTAGATAACACAAAATAACATGACCACATCATGTAAACTATTGGGCATAATCATATCTTGTGTATTTGTGTCATAATAAGTCACTTTGTTTAGGTCTTGTTTAGATAACACAAATTAACATGACTATATCATGTAAATCGTTGAACACGATGAAATTTTGTGTCTTTGCTTTGTAATGAGTAATTTTGTTTGGTTCTTGTCTAGACAACACAAATTAAGCCCATACGTATTTGCCCACACCATGTAAATCATTAGGCATACTTACACATTGATCTAACTAGATAAACTTAAATAGAAACCTATGTGGTAACATCTTTGGGTTTTTGTGGCAACCACTTGGTAACAACAATTCTCAAATGAATAATAAACATATACAACTCAAGAATACTATAAATGCAATGGTTAGTACATATAATCTTACATGTATTGAAAATTCATGCACATGAACCCAAAATGCAATCTATGTTACAAGTTTTAATCTAAAATAGTTCGTGACCTAATACACAACTAGAATAAGGAGATTTAAACTCCTTAAGGACATGACCCTAACTTGCATGAACATAATAGTAAACACTTAGCCAAACAACACAACAGAAGCAATATAATATCATAAAAGTGGATAACTTTGAACAATATATATTAAATATATTCAATAGAGAATAAGTAAGAATACAAAATATTTCATGTCAAAGTTTATGCTTTTAGTATATTCTAATATATACACCTTAAACTCAAATTATATTAGCACAATAGTACATCATGCATAACAACCAATATAACAAAGTAAACCCACATAGAGATTGTATCTATATGGTAACATCCTCTGGTTACTCAAGGTAACCACTTAGCAGCAAACAATTCACTAATTAATAAAATAATTATAACTTTGAAAGAAAAAAAATCACTATTATTTCTATCAGTCAGGATCTCTGTCCAAACTACCTATTGCATCTTTTGCTTGCTACTTTCATAATGACTTAATTCTACACACAAACACGGCTCTCCTCCACAGCCAACACCACCCAATATGGTGTTGTTGGTAAACATTGATCAATAGCAATAAGGATAACTACTCTAAACCTTGATGGACACAATGTCCATCATAAATGTCAAATCGTGTACTGGTGACACATAATCAAACTATATATACACAGTCTACAATTTGATCATTAAACTCAATAATTAACCCAAACATAAAGGTATATGCTCTTCAAATATTTGTAGAGTTTTGGTACTAAAATCAATGGGTAAAGAAAAGAGAAAATTGGGGAGGATTTATAGAAATTGATTTGTGATGAGTGTTTCAAAAGCACTAAAATTACCACGATTTAATGTATTTTAATTGATTAAATATATTTATATTTGTATTATTTTAACATATTTATATATATATATATATATTTGTCTTTTCGGAATCACAGATACTTTTATTTTTTTTCAAGTATTTTTGTTTAAAAATAATTTAAAGACTAAGAAAAATCCTGGAGGAAATACATCACAAATATGTTGAGAAAAAAATTAGGAAAAGTAAAATAAATTGAAAAATTGGACAAATGGATCCATATGAAAGAAAATGTCAAAAATGCCCCAATCCACCAATGCCCGCCGCGCCAAGCCACCCATACTATGTTGAGTCAGGTGCATGTCCGAACGCACTATCCCCAATCCCACCGCAAATCTTGCCCAATCATGTCCAACCGCACACTCGAGTGCCCCTACACATGTCCCAGCCTGTCCAAATGCATCCAAGACCAATTTTTGAGATTTTTCACTTTTTTAGCCTTTCACTCACCTATAAAAGGACCCTCTCCTCTATTGTATAAATAATCCCTTGGGATCCCTCAAATCTCACATTTCTTAGCTCTTTCTTTCTCTCTTTAGAAAGTTTTCTTAGATTTTCTAGTTTTAAAATAAGTCTTTTTTAGAGGAACTAGTTATTCTTTTGTAAATCTTTAATTTCTAATTCAATAAACGGAAATACAAATCTGTTTGGAGGTTTTCCAGAAATTGAATTAGCATCAAAGTTTTATAAGAATTATTTTGAGATATAATTTTAAAATAAATTCTTTACAATTATTTTTATGTCTTATTCTTATATGTTATATTTAATATATCTATGATTAAATTTAACATGGCTCACTATTTGTAAATATGATATAATAATAATGTTGTTATGCTTGCGAAATATTAAATAGGTAAAACATTTCTATAAAATAAATTCATTTGTTTTTATTAAAGATTTTATATTAAGAATGTTAGAGAGAAATATATTATTTTTCATTATAAAGTTAAATCTGAATATTAGTTTTTAAGTTTTAATTCTCTAGTCTAATTTAGAGTAGTACCCTTTTATTTGTTGGTATAATCGCCTAGTAGTTAGAGTGAAGCTGTATTTCAAAACTTTTGTAAAAACTATTATTCAAAAATGTAGTGACAATATATTTTGAGTAATAGTTTTAAAATTAGAAAGTTAGTACTCGGATAATTAAATTCTTAGGATTTAATTTGGACACCGTGAATAAAGTTTAAAATGTCTAACCCCACCAAATGTAGCATTTAAATGGTTCATTTTCAATCTCTTAGAAAAAAAATTAATTTAATTAAGCAAATTCATTATCAACCCTACCTATAGGTGTTCATTAATTTATTTAATTAACAAAGAACATCTAACCCATCGACCTTGGGTAGTATACTTATCATTTTCTATAAAATAATTGTATAATTACAAAAGATTTATAAATATAAAATAACAGTATCTGTAAAATTGGAATTGCAAAATCGATGTTGATTTTTTCATTAAGTTTTTGGCACCGTTGCAAGGAAAGTAATAGAGTTTTAATATTATTTATCAAAATTTTGAATTTTTTTTGTTATTTACATAAATTTTATTTTATTTATTTATTTTGGGTTAAAAAAAATAAAAAAGAAATTAATTAATTTAATTATTTTCTTTTCTAAAAAAATTTACAAATTAAAAAAAATTAACTATTAATTTTTAAATTTTAATTTAATTTTTTTTATTTTTTAATTTAATTTAATTTTAATTTTTAATTTTTTTTATTAATAAAAAAATTAATTAATTTTTATTTTTTACTTTTAATTTTAATTTTAAAAAATTAATTTTAACTTTTAATTTTTAATTTATTTTAATAAATAAATAAATAAAGATAATTTTTATTTTTATTTTGAACTTAGTTTATTTATTTCCTTTCATTTTTAATTTTTTAAAAAATATTTATTTATTTAAATAATGAGCTCTAAAAAATAAATAAATAATAACAAAAAATACTATACAAATTGTTTTTACTTAAAAAAATATTAACTTCATTCTTAACTTAGGTTATTCCTTTTATTTATTATAGTGTTTCTGTGTACTAACTTCTAAATATTGTATGATATAACATATATAAAAACATATTTGTATTATATATTAGGTAGAATGTATTATATTCTATACCATTTAATCATTTATATTTATTTTTATAAAATATGGATGTATTATATATTAGATAGAGTGTATTATAAATATTTATTCTGTATAATTTAATCATATATATTTCTTTGTAAAAAATACCTTTGTATTATATGATAGATAAAGTGTATTATAAATTTATATAGTTTAAGTATATATAGTTATATGTATCAAAATTTGTATAAAAGTTGTTTGTATTATATATATTATAAAATCTATATAATTATTTTTTTATTATTTTCTTTATTTTACTAACATTATTTTTATTTTACTTTATTTTTTTCCTTTTATTTGTTTATTTTTATTTTATTATTTGCTTTTGTTTTTTTTTCTTTTACTTCAATTTTATTTTTATTGTTTAGTATTTATTTTAATACTTAATGTTAGATTAGTTTATAAAAATTATGAAGTTATCTCCAAAATTTCAAAGTTTTTAATCACATTGTGTAAAAAAAAATAAGGTAGTTGCTTTGTTAGATCTAGGCACAAATATGTTTTGATGCCTTAGTTATTTGACTTGCACCTAGAAGTGGTTTATCTAAAACCCACAATCATGTCTCTAATTTTAAGTAAATAATATTTTGAAAATCCATTGAGCATGACTTAAAAAGCATAGGTAAACAAACTTGTCCTACTTGTAGGTTTAATTGACTCAATTATGTGGGGACATTGAGTTTACTTAAAATAAAATCCCCTAAGTTACATCTTATTAAGACGTTAAACTAAGCGCTAGATGGGAACAACCCATCATTTTAGGTAATTTTCTTTTATTTGTTTTATTTATTTTAGTTTAATTGTATGTGAAAAAAATTAGAATTGTTAAAATTAAAAATATTTGTTGAGATGTTAAAAGTTCACAGCAATCTGTCTGTGTAGACTTTAATGATGAACATAATGGATGCACATGCATTCCTCCACTACTTGCATATTCTCAGGAAAGAGGTAAATTTTCTTCTCTTTTCTCTTTATCTTTAATTAACAATTGTTACATTGAGAATAATATAAGTTCTAGGTTGAGGGTGGTGAAAAGTTACCATCCTTAATTTTAAATAAATTCATGTTCACATTTTCATTTTTATTGTGTTTAATTTTATTTTCATTGTATGGTTTAGTAATTTTTAAAATTTTAGGATTAGTTTAAAAAAAATTCACAAAATTTATCATTTCTTTAAATCAAATTTAAGTAAATAGTTAAGTCTTTTGCATTGTTAGATTAATTTTTGAAAACATATCATGGAGTATATGGTAATTAGTTAGTTTTTGTTATAAATAGTATTTCATGATAAAGTGTGAAAATTATAATGAAGCAAAAAAAGTGTTTAGGAATCTAATAGGGAAGACAACCCTTTTGAGATATAATTTGAGCCTAATATCCTTTATTGTTAGTGAAATATTTTTTTTTCGACTCCAAACACATGTCTTATTTCTTCAAATGTGTAGATGATCTCTATAGATATTAGCATTGAATGTTAGGGTTTTCACATCTAGTAAAGTATCATATGTTGATTTTACTACTTAGATTGAATGACTTAAGTAGAAATTGATAGTATATGCCCTTTCTTCCTTCATGCATGACTTATATAAAACAAAATACATATGGGTTACATAAACCATTACAAATAGTGAAAAGCAAAAAATTAGTCATTTACTTATCATACAAAAAAGTGTACAAACTATACATGAGTCCTTTCTCTAAAAAAAATAGGTGTTTTTTTCTAAAAAATATATATATTATAAAAAAGAGCAGAATGAATAGTATAATCTACATATTATGACCCATGTAGCCTACAAGTTGTGGGAAAAGGCTAATTACAAAAGAAAATTATAAGAGGTAAATCTCTGAAACGTCATTACACTTTCTTCATTCTATAAGACATATATCTTGAAAGTTTTATTTAATGATTTTGATTGAGGCATGAAAATAATTTTGAGATTTCTTTATGAAATCCTAAACATTAGATTTTTTTTCATGAGATCGAAGTTATACACTATTTTGAGTTTTTCTTCTTTTATAAGTATGTCTTAGTATGAGTGCTTAAACCCATAGCATTCAATGTTTTGAGAGTATTGACTTATAAGACTAAAGTCGAAGAGAATCGAATTTCTAACATTGAAAATAGGTAAATTTAAATTGAATTTTTTTTAAATAAAGTATGAAAATGATTTTCAACCAATTATTATTATAAACTATGACTATTTAAGAATTTTAAAATAACGTATGCTTTAGATTTAAATTATGATCTTAAAAGAGATTAAAAAGCATGAGACATTTTTATGTTTTGTTTTGTTTTCTTGTTTTATTTTATTTTATTTTATTTTTAAGTTAATTTTTTATTTTATTTAGTTTTTATTTTGTTACAATTTTTATTTTTTATTTGTTATTTTTTTGCTTAGTTTATTTTTGTTATTTCTTTTTAATTTTTACATTTTGTTCAATGTTTGTGGGTATCATTATTGAAAACCCTCATGTGACTCAAACTCATCCACTATGGCAACCTAGGGGTTTAAAAGTTTGTTACATATGCTAAATGAAATTTTATCAATCTATGGAAGTGATTTAAGATAGTTTAATTTTTAGTTTTTACCGCTTCTCTTGCTAAAAGATTAGTAAGAAGCTGATTGAGGTTTGTGATGAGTGTTTAAAAGTACTAAAATTATCATGATTTAATATATTTTAATTAATTAAGTATATTTATATTTGTAAGATTTTATTATATTTTTATATAAATTTATATTTTCAAAATCACGGTTATTTTTTTTATTTTCAAGTATTTTCGTTCAAAAATAATTTAAAGACTCAAAGAAAAATATTGGAGGTAATACATCACAAATATGTTGAAAAAAAATGAGCAAAAGTCAAAAAAATGTAAAAGTTGGTCAAAATGGATCAAAACGGTTAAAAAGGTTGAAAATGCCTCAATCTGCTGACATCCACACACACCATATTAAGTCCAGCCTACCTGTTGCACCAAGCCATGTGCGTCCCTACACAGGTGTTAACTTGTCCAAACGCATCCAAGACCAATTTTTAGATATTTTCTCACTTTTTTAGCCTTTTGCCCACCTATAAAGGGACCCCTCCCCCATTGTAAAACTCATCCCTCAAAATCCCTAAAATCTCACATTTCTCAGCTCTTCTCTTTCTCTCTCTCTCTAGCATTCTTTCTCTAGAAAGCATTCTTGGTTTTTTTAGTTTTAAAGTTCCTCTCTTATTGAGAAGAACTAGTTATGCTTTTGTAAATTTCTAGTTTCTAATTCAATAAACAGAAATGCAAATTCGTTTGGAGGTTTTCTAGAAACAGAATTAACATCAAAATTCTATAAGGTTTTTTTTTTAGGTCTAATTTTTAAATGAATTCTTTACAATTATTTTTATGTTTAATTCTTATATATTATATTTAATTTGTCTGTAATTAAATTTAATATGGCTGGCTATTTGTAAATATGATATAATAATAACGTTGTTATGCTTACGAAATATTAAATAGGTAAAATATTTCTATAAAATAAATTCATTTTGTTTTTATTCAAGATTTTATATTAAGGATGTTAGAGAAAAATATATTATTTTTCATTACAAACTTAAATCTAAAAATTAGTTTTTAAGGTTTAAGTATCCGGTCTAATTTAGAGTAGTGTCTTTTTTTTTGTTGAAAGAATCGCCCAGTAATTAGAGTTAAGTTGTATTTCAAAAGTTTTTGTAAGAACAATTATTCAAAAATGCATTGATAACTTATTTTCAGTAATGGTTTTAAAACATGAAAGATGGTACTCGGATAATTAAATTCTTATGGTTTAATTTGGACAACTTGAATAAAGTTTAAAATATCTAACCCTAATAAAGTTTAAATAGTTCCTTTTTAATCTCTTAGAAAAAAGGAGTAAATTTAATTAACCAAATTCATTATCGACCCCACTCATAGGTTCTAATTGATTTGTTTAATTAATAAAGAATATCTAACCCCACCAAAGGTTGTATTTATATAAAAAAAATAGAATCAATAAATATCAATTTATGCCTTTAATAACTTTAACAACATGAGCGAACATAATTAACTTGATTATTATATCTATAAATACTCCATTGTTATGAATGATAAAAATTTGAATAATTAATTATTGAATAAATATCTATGTTTATTTTTTTATGTTATTAGATTAGGAAACACAAAAAAAAAAATCAAAATATCGTGATAGGATATTTAGGATTTGATTTTGTTTTTAAAATTTTGAATAATAAATTAAAAACGACATATGTTCCTTTCTTTGATCGACTTTGGGAGCATACTTATCATTTTCTATAAAATAATTTGTGTACTTGCAAGAGTTTTACAAATATAAAACAAAAGTATTTTCAAAATCGTTATTACTAACCCGATGTCGATTTTTTTCATCAGTCTACTATCTCTATGGACCTTGCCAACCACCTCATCAAAGGTGGTGGTATGGGTGGTGCAATGTGCTAAAAAGATATTTTTATCATTTCCAAAAATGCTAAGTTATTTCCACAAATACATGCACCCAAAATGAAACAAAAAACATAGGCAACGACATCGGCTCACGAGCATGCAAACTACAAAACCCAACCCTATGGTGTTCATAAACATGCTTACATACAAAATGTACCTATCTATATGCATGTGTGTGTTACTGATCCGCAGTAACCACTACTACAAAAAGGGGTATAAAAGTCAGTTTTTAACCGACTTTAAACAAATTTAAAGTCGGTTTTCAGAGACTTAAATTGTAAAGTCGGTTCACGGCCTGAACCGACTTTACGTGTAGAGTAGGTTCATGCCGTGAACCGACGCTACCTGTAAAGTCGGTTCACGGCATGAACCGACTCTACATTTTATTTGTTTTAATTTTTAATTTTATTTTTCGTATAACAGTATATATAAATAACATAAAAACACTAAAATATAAATAATAATACTGAATAATTAACAATATAAATATATTTAATGACTTAATAATTAAATTTATTACAAAATCAAATAATGCATATAAATAACTTCAATTACAAATAAAATAATGTCGTCAAATTATGCCATCGAGTAAGCTTGGTTGGCTTAGAATCTTGATTGGCCTTCACAAGCATTATGGGAAAAAAAACTGATCCATATAACAAATATTCTCCTACATACATGAGCACGTAAAACATACATCAAAAAAGTAGTCTAAACTTCAGACGTACGAATGAAGAAATTAAATCATTATTGAGATTAGCACGTACAACGACATTCGATGAACTCATATTAGCATTATTAATCATTTGTCTATATATGAAGTTATCTGGAATCTCTACTACTATTTTTTAATGCTATATATAATGAACTCTAAATATGAAATCAATTGCATGTAACTTCGATTTCTTGGCTAAGCTTGTGTGATTTTTGCTGCCCTTAAACATATGGAACACGTTCATATGCACCAAAACTCATACAAACCAAAAAACAAATCGGACCGACGTACGTACACCTGATTTGTACATTTATAACTCATTATATATCATTAAAAATACTAGCAGAGATTCCAGATAAATTCATATTTATAAACAATGCATTCCCCTAAATACATGAGCATATATATGATTAATCATCATCAACCAAGTGATTTCAGACACAAGAATAGATATAGAAGGCTAAATCATTAAAAAAATTACTGTTATGTTGTCATATGCTATTCAAGATCATCAGAATCTTCTTCTGATTCTTCTTGCGATGATATAATTTGAACCATGTGTTCTGCCCATTCCTATCGTAAATCATCAAAAATTTGCTGTTCGTAACCCGTCTTGTTCCAACCAAAGAACTACATGTATTCAAAATCAAAATAAGAATATGATTTCATTTATTTACAAAAACAAACTCAAATATGTTAAAACTAACTAGATTGAGGACTCACCTTGTCCACACTTGAATTATACTTAAATCGATCATTTGATATTCAAATATTTGCAACAAGCACTCGATCGATATATAAGTTTGGCCGATGTCTACACCAGAAATTTCAATAGGAAGTGGCACAGTCCATCCATCATTTATGCTAGATGCCCTCCCAACAATAGTCATCAAACTGCCAAGATTTCTACTGAACTGTAACGCATAAGTATGACTATACTTTTTCCAAGGCTTCTTCTGGAATGACTTGGTGCACGATGATTGGCCACTAGTCATAGATTTAGCACGAGATACTTGCTTGGTATCTCTTAAATGTGCCGCATTTAAGAGTTCCGGTATAATAGACTACCAAAAAAGTATCATATATGTATTTTTAGTAACAATATAAGATCACATTAAATAATAGTAGTAAACAAGTGTTATTTTTTAAGTTAAAAAATAGTACCATGTCAAAATTTAGAACAACTTGAATCGACGGCCAAGCCACATACTGTCCAACCGCCTCTTGGACTGTGGTAGCATCAGAAGGCACAGGTAGTGGACAATCATGAAACAATGATTGATCAATTACTATTCGCCAATGATTAGGCAAATATTGATTATGAATCATCCGATCATCGCTCAATTGTTGTACCGTTCCAATAGCAACATAGTCCGTTGACGAAGGATGTTTCAACAAACATTTCATATTCTGTAAAAAATTTAAGTGTTATATATAAAAAATAAAACATATAATAAGAATTTAAAAATTAAAATCTTACCACATATGATTCATCAAATAGAGGAGGACTCTCATGTGGGGTAGCTATTGGATGTACATTATCACCAATATGTTCATCTTGGCTTGATTTATGGTAAGAATGTGCAGATTGCATTGGAGAAAATGAACCACTACTTGATTGCATGTGCATTCCTGACATATAATGAGGACCAATAGGATGGCTATATCCCATACTGGATGTAGTTTGAGCACAATGAGATTGTGTGGATGGCATGCCTGACATGGATGGTGGCATGCTTGGCATGGATTGTGGCATGCCTAGAATGGAAGGTGGTATGCCTGGCATGGATGGTTGCATGCTTGGCCAATATGGCATGCCCTGGTTGTAGCATGATGCCATGGTTGACAATTGTTGTGATTGATGTTCTTTTAGAGTGGCAATATCACTCATCACGGAGGCCTTAAAGGAGTTGAATTCTTCTTCAATTTTAGTGTATTTCTCCTTACTTACCGTCTGAGGCTTATGTTTTGGAATTTTAAAATACTCCAAAGCACCATCATATTGGCTACCTCACCTAACACGACCAGGATGATCGCGTCCGATTGCATGATATAAAGCATCTCTCCCAGGCTCTTCGATTATTTCACCCCTGTATAGTTTTTCTTGAACAGCTCTCTACAAATAATAAAGCACACAAACATATCATTCATTATTACATCAATTATTGAGTATCAGTCAGACTTTTTATCAAACGAAATTACTAACCAACTTATTTAATTATTCTTCTCCTCGTTGACTCATCGGTCTTGCATTCTTCATTTTGGGAGTCTTTGTTTCTATGTACAATTCCATTCGGGTAACAGGTCTACCCAATTCAGCTTCCTACATAAATTAGGAAAATTTTATTAACAATGACATGAAATTAAATTGAGAAAAATTAATATAAAAATATTTATAAAATTAAGACAAATTAATAATACCATTCGAAATCTAACTTCAGGATTTGAAGACCTCCTAGTACGGTTAGGAAGAATGTTATGCATTTGGACATTCTGGTGATCTTCTCTAATAATTTGAAATTCTTCTGAACGTCTATAATCCACAAAGTCTTTCCAAACTTGAGGTGTAATCCAGGGGTGTCCTTCAGGGATTTTGTATATCACATTCTCATCAAGTGTTTCCAAATATGGAAACACATAATTTTTCGCCAATCTAGAAGTCTTGTATTCCTTCCACGCCTTATTTGCAATCTTATAACACTTGCCCTGCCAATTGTCATCGACTTTGTAACGATTCTGTAAAAACACAGTACAAAAGATTAGATACAATCAATATATATAATATATATATTGATTATAAAATATAAGAGACTTACATAAATGGTTATCCATATTTTAAACTTTTCTGCATCGGCAACCTCAGACCAATGATTTATATTGATTGGTATACTGGACTTTGCCAGTCGACCAATAGAAGATTTTAATTGTTGACCATTTTCCCCTAGTGGATTACCAGTAGCATCAAATTTAACGGGTATTCTATCATCTAGGTTAAGTGGAGCATCAGGTATATTCGCCCAACCCCTTCTTTTCAAATACCCCAATAGATCATTTGGATCTACAAGCTGAATATCCATGAAATATCTGCAAAAAGTGGAGAAATATAAATTAATTGACAATTTTAGGAACACACATATATACAAGAGTTATTACAACAATATAGAACATACATTATGTTTAATTAGGTTGTTGATCGTATACATATATTCCTTCACAATCACTACGAGTCCATATCGAAGAATCATCATCATCAATTAGATCATCACGTACATTAGGCAATTTATTTGAGAAATTACTAATATTGGTTAATGTATCAAGCATAGAGTTATCATCTTCTACAACATCACAATGGTAAAACTCTTTTTGTGGAGGCGTTAACACAACAGACCATATTGGATCAATTTGATCGCTCACGTAAAATACTTGCTTTGCATGAAGTGCTAATGTGAAAGGATCATCTGTGTGACTTATCCTCGATAAATTTACAAGAGTAAATCCAAAATCATCTATTTTATATCCAACATTGATAACATCTTCGACCCAATCACACAAGAATATTGTCTCATGGAAGACCTCATAATCCAATTCCCAAATCTCTTGTATTATACCATAATATGTTCTATTAGAAAGGACAGGATTAGCATCTTTTGAACTGGCAAATTGCATAGTTTGTGCAACCATCTTCACCCCACTATTTTGATTTACTCAGACTTTTTCCCTAGCTTGAGTCGTAAACCTCGATCCATTTATTGTGAAACTATGAAATGATTTGACATCGAATTTTGGGCCATGTGCAAGCCATTGTAAACTTTCTGATATTTTATGATTGGGTTTCTTGAGTTCACCTCGAATCTATGTATACAAAAACACGAAATGTGTTTAGAGCAAAGATTTAAAACATTGAATATATATAGGAAGATACATATATGATTTTTTGTTTGTGACACTTACGTGGTTGCGAAACCAATTAATAAGCTCTCGCTTATGTTCATCATACAACCATTTTTCTCCTCCTTTTTTTTTATAACGAGGATCGATCTTCAATAAGTTTAAATGCATCCTATAACGTTATTAAATATATATTAAGTTATATATCATCATTAATAGTTAAATAAAAGATGAAACAATGAACATCACTTACTCTATGTACGGTTGTACCTCGTTATTATTTATCAAAATGATTCGGTGTGCTTTTTCCCATCGAGTGCGATCAATAAATAATTTCTTACTTCCACCAAGCATAGGGTTACCTACTTGGATCATGTGACGTTCTAAGAATAACTTGTGCGTAGGATTCCCAATTTCAGTGCAACCACTAAAGTATTCAGAACAAAACTCAATGGCCTCTTCAGCAATGTAGCATTCCACCATGCATCCTTCAGGTCTATATCTATTATTTACATATCCTTTAAGGACTTGCATATATCTCTCAAAAGGTTACATCCACCTTAAGTAAGTAGGACCACATAATTGAACCTCTCGAACTAAATGAACACATAAGTGAATCATTATATCGAAGAAAGAAGGAGGAAAATATTTTTCAATTAGACACAAAGTTTCTACAATTTCTTTCTGTAAAGAATTTAACTCGCCAATTGATATAGATTTCTTGCATATGGTATTGAAGAATGAACAAAGCCGAATTATTGATATTCGAACATGTTTTGGAAGAATTGATCTAATAGCAACTGGTAATAACTGTTGCATTAAGATATGACAGTCATGTGATTTCAATCCATACAGTCTCTTATCGGTGATAGACACAAAATTTCTTAAGTTGGATGAGTAACCATCAGGAACTTTCACACCTTCCAAACATTTACAAAACACATCCTTCTCTTTTGTTGACATTGTATATGATGCTGGTGGCAAGTATGTTCGATTCTTATCATTTTCCACCCTTGGTTCCAATTCAGGTCGTATGCCTAGTTTCTTTAAATCCAATCTTGCTTTAATGCCATCCTTTGTTTTTCCAGGTATATTAAGTAAAGTGCCAATCAAGCTTTCACATACATTCTTCTCAATGTGCATGACATCTAAGATGTGACGAATGTGTAGGTCTTTCCAATAAGGCAATTCCCAAAATATTGATTTTTTTTCCAACAACCATTCGGTTCAAAATCTTTTTCATTTTCACCAATTTCATTAGTTGACCTCCTTCGTTTCCCAGACTTGGTGAGTTTTTTTTCATCTTTCCATATCGTTTGAATGTCATCCCATTCAATTGCCTTAATATCTCAATACCTCGCAAAGATCGAGTTGCATGATCATGATCTTCTTCACCATCGAACGGTTTCTTTTGGTATCTAAACTTGTGTCCAGATGGAAAAAATCTCCTATGTTTTCTATAAGACATCTTTCGTCCGTGAACAAGATACTTTGCAGAAGTTCCATCACTACATATAGGACATCTCTTGTAACCTTTTGTTGCATGTCCTGATAAGTTTCCATAGGCAGGAAAATCATTAATTGTCCATAAAAGAACCCCCTTCAAGTTAAAGTATTCTTCTTTATATGCATCGTAAACATTTACACCATCATTCCACAACGTCTTTAAATCATCTATCAGAGGCTGCAAATATACATCAATATCAACACCGGGTTGTTTCGGTCCTGAGATAAATAATGTTAACATCATGAATTTTCTTTTCATACACAACCAGAGAGGAAGGTTGTATGTTACCATAATTACTGGCCAACAACTATATCTACTACTGAGGGAACTATGTGGATTAATTCCATCAGCAGCAATGGCAAGACGCAGATTGCGCGGATCAGATGAAAATTGAGGAGATAAATTATCTACTACTTTCCAATTTGGAGAATCACAAGGATGACGTAGCACCCCATCATCAGATCGATTATCTGAATGTCAAGTCAACATCTTTGATGTATATTTACTATTGAACAACCTTTGAAAGCGAGGGATCGGAGGAAAGTACCAAAGAACCTTTGCAGGCACGCCTTTCTTATGTGTTGTACTCTCATTTGTACCATGCTTCCATCTCGATTCTTTACACATAGGACAATCATGTAATGTCTCATATTCTTTTCTATATAGAATGCAATCATTAGGACAAGCGTGAATCTTATGATATTCCATGCCAAATCGACTAAGAGATTTCTTCACTTCATACATTGAAGATGGCAATTCAATACCCTCAGGAAACATATCGACTAGTAGAGTTAGTAATTCTGTGAATCCCTTGTCAGAAAAACCATGTTTTGCCTTGACATTGTACAAATGAACCAATCCTGACATCTTAGTGTATTTTTTGCATTTTGGATACAACGGTTTTTCGGCATCTTCTATAAGTTTATTAAAGGTTTCGGGATCATCCTCGCGTAATTCATCTTCAACACCATGAAACATATTTTCTGTTTGTACATTATGATATGATGTATGTAATCCACCCACATTCTTATTATACTTTTCTCCATGAGTATTATCAATATTTTCTCCATGATAATACCAACATTTATAGCTCAATAGAATACCATTACGGATAAGGTGATACTTAACCTCATCAAATTCATGAAATCGCTCATTTTTACATTTAACGCATGGGCATCGAATCATACTACTTCCAGTATTACTAGTTCTACAAGCAAATTCCATGAAACTTTCAACTCCAGAAATATAGTCTTGCTCAATTCTACACTTTGACATCCAAGATTTGTCCATTTTCTATTAATGACATTAATTAAACATATTACTTAATTATGTATTATTATATATAAATTTCCTAATTATTAGAATATATACAAATTAAAAAATAAGCAGTTCATGTTTCATGAATATATATATAAAAACCAATCACGCGGTTGATTCTAATTTCTAAGCATGTTACTATATCATAATTACAAAGTAATATTAATTATACGTATAAATAAATTTATCCAAGCAAACCCACAAAACATTTCACATATTATTGAATACATACAAGTAATAATTCAAACATTATTATTACAAGCAAACAAAAAAACATAACTAAATCAAAAATTTATACAAAAATACGTTGTTCCTAATTAACGAAATACATTTACACGCTGATAAATTAGCACAAATTTCACGTTGTTCCTAATATACCCATAAACAGATTTTAACATTTTGCTAAAAAAAAAAAGAACTGACAGATAATATTGTGAGAAGAGAAAACTTACAAACGTCCGTTCAAATGGTGGTTGGAGGTGGCCGGAAATGTAGAACGAATGTGGCGCACGGTTAAGATTTTGGGAGAAAATGGGAGTGAGGAAAGGAAAGGAAGAAGAAAACTGGAAATCTGCGTACAAAATGAGATGTTAGGGCATATATTAGGTGGATAGCGGCAGTTAACCACGTCAACCGACGCTACGTTACGTGGATAGCGTCGGTTGTCCACGTCAACCGACGCTACGTTACGTGGAGAGCGTCGGTTGTCCACGTCAATCGACGCTACGTTACGTGGATAGCGTCGATTGTCCACGTCAACCGACGCTATCCACGTAACGTAGCGTCGGTTGACGTGGACAACCGACTTTAAATTCATTAAAAGTCAGTTTTTGGTAAAAACCGACTTTAGACATCGACTTATATACCCCTTTTGTAGTAGTGAACTATCCTTACATAGAGGAAGATAGAACAACGAGTAAAAATAAATAGATACCGTATTTTTTATAAGAGAAACTAACACATAGATATAGAGTACAATAAGACTTACATAATCCAATTTTAATTAACCCAACCCAAAATTATTTTTTTACAAATACAATCATGAATTACTAATACCAAAGAACCCTTAAAGTACTCGTCACTTAGAATAAGAAAATAATTTTCTATTTTAAGAAAATGAGTTTCAAAACCACCAAAGCTTTTCGATGTTTTCTAATTAACAAAAAACTATTTGCAAGGGTTATTTATAGAATTTTTTTGGCTACCGACTATCTCACCAACCATGTCGATGAGGGGTAATAGTTATACTCGTTGAGGGTAATAGCTGTCACAACACTCAATAAAAATTATGTTCTTTGTTTCAAAATTATGAAGTTATTTTCCATAAATACTCACAAAATCAAATGAAGCAAAACAACGAAAATGAGTTTTATGAACACAATTATGTATAGTTAATTTATTAATCTAGGGATCTTATGAACCAAATTTTCACCATGTAATGATCTAATATTTTACCCCAATTATATTATTTAATCTAATTTCTATGCTGTTAATTGTATGACCAACAATTTATCTATAGAGGCAATTAAATAGATTTGAGAGAATTATTTAATTGTTTGTCTTGATTAAATAATATGCATAGTTTATAGGCAGAGATGTATGATTCTTATGTATGTGATCCATAATTGATGAACTTAATGAGTAGTATGCAATTTAATTATCATGAGAGTGTGATTAAAATAATTACTATATAATGTGTAGTTTACTTGAGAGAGGAATACATGCTTGGTTAAATTCAATTAATCATGTAACTAATTGATAATTATATTGGGGAGATTTTAGCAATTCGCATGTTTAGAAAATTGGAGAATTAAGTATTCCTAGATATTTTCGCATATATATTTTTAGTTACCACATCTGATTTACTTAATTATTGCTATTTACTTTTAGTTATTTTAATTTTGTTTCCTTAAAATATAAAACACAAAAAATAGATTTTTATTTTTTTTAGTTTTAAAAATTAGTTTCTAATAAAATAATCTCCGTGAGAACGATATGTTCTCATCATTATATTACTTGTTGCGATATATATACTTGTGTATTTATTGTACACACTTTAGTGTGGCCATCATAAAGTAAGAGGTATATTGATGAGACAAAACTGACATCGGGTTGGAAATACTAATTTTGCAAATACTTTGGTTTTATATTTGTAAAACTCTCACAAATATACAAATCATCTTATAGAAAATGACAAGTATACTCCTAAAGTAGATCAAAGGAAAGAATATATGTGATTTTTAATTTATTATTCAATCTTTAAAAAAAATAATTAAATCATAAACATTCAGTAAAAATATTTTGATTTTTTATGTTTGTTAATTTAATAACATAAAAAAAATATGGATATAAATTCAATAAATAATTATACAATTTTTTATTATTCATAACAGTTGAGTATTTATGAATAAAATAATTAAGTTAATTATGTTTGCTCATATTATTTAGATTATTAAATATATAAATTGATTTTTATTGATTTTCTCTTTTTATATAAATAACATCTTTGGTGTGGTTAGTTATTCTTTATTAATTAAACAAATTAGTTAACACTTATGGGTAGAGTCAATAATTAATTTGATTAATTAAATTAATTTCTTTTTTATAAGAGATTGAAAATGAACCATTTAAATTCCACATTTAGTGGAGTTGGATATTTTAAACTTTATTCAAAGTGTACAAATTAAACCTAAGAATTTATTTATCCGAATACTAACTTTCAAGTTTTAAAACAATTACTAAAAATATGTTGTCAAAGTGTACAAATTAACCTATGCATGTAATCAAGACAAACAATTAAATAATTCTCTCAAATCTATTTAATTTCCTCTATAGATAAATTATTGGCCAAACAAATAATACTATAAAAATCAAATTAAATAATATAATTAAATTAAAACTATAATTGGGGTAAACTATTATATCATCACATGGTGAAAATTGGGTTCATAAGATCCCTAGATTAAAAAATTAACTACACATAATTGTGTTTATAAAGCTTATATTTTTCATAAAGAAAGACATAAAAATTGATAAAGAAAACAGTAGAAGAAGAAATACAATAAATCTCTTGAATTGTAGAATTAATCTCTTCTTGAATTTCCACCAAAATTGTGTCCTCTTTTAAGATCCTCTTGAGATCAAAACAAGCAAAACTAACAATGTCACTCAATCACAACACGACAGGTGGTACACAAAATTCACTAGGAAAATTAGAGCGTGATGCGTGATTGGGGAGATCGGTTAGAGTCAATGCTCACTAAGTCAGTGCCATGCAATGCAACATGATTAGTGTAAACAGATGGCATGGTGCACGGGTGGAACGCGGGGAGCAATTGCATGGTGACACGTGGTAGTGTTGTTTGAGTGTGGCTGAACTCAGATTAAATGTTGTACCAACATGTGGCAGGTGATTTGTCCTCCTCACATGCAACGTAACGTGATTTTCTATCCCTACTTGTGTGGCATCTACGTGGCTTACCCAATCAGCTCCTTTGTTTACGTGGCATGCCAAGTGGTAGCTCTTGATTGGCCCTGCATTAAAAATTCATAAAAATTATAGAAAAATCCCAAAAAAATCAAAAATTATATTTTTACCCTTTTCACTAAAAAGTTTATATTTTAATATTTTTGGCCAAAAATACTATTTATTAAATAAAACAAGTAATTATTAAGTAAAAAGAGTACTCTAATGACTCTACTTTCATAGAGTCATCAGTGTGGTTCTATTGTCTTTTGAATTTTGGGGATGTCAAATGACTCCCCAATGAGTTTTCCCAACGGTTTGTCAAGTTTAGCACTTGTCTCTCCTTTTTGCAAGACTAGAATTTCACCTTCTTTGTGACATGAACTACAAGATAGATCTTTAGAGATTTTAGGTAAACTAGAATTGACTACCTTACCACTTCGAAGGGTTCTTACATCCTTCAATTGTTCGAGTTGACTGGGAAACTTTCTTGATTCTTGCCTTTGCATTTGTTCAGCTAGTTTCCCAACTTTAGCTTCAATCCTTTTAATCGAAGCCTTCATGATGCTCAACCTTTGATTATTCATCAATTGGGTATTGTGACTAACTTGAAAAAAAGCATTCAAGCTATCCTCTAAGGTTGGCTTAAAAGATTGATTTGGTAGGTAAGTGTGGTTTTTATTTGGCCTTAGTGTTTGAACATTGGGTATAAGCTTGGTAATTGATTGTTTTTCAATAATGGTTAGGTTAGGGTGATTATAGGTGTTTGAATGATACCTTTGAAAGGAATTGACTTCCTATATGGCATCCATACTAGAATCACAAGTATATGAACAATTATGAGCATTATGCCCAATTGAAAAACACACTTCACACACCTCTTAATTTGGCATTTGGTGGGTAGAGAGAAGTTTCACTTACTTAATCAATTTAGCAAGTTGCAAGGTCATCTCATTACCAAAGCCAACTTCATTGATTCATGTTCTCCTTCTTCTAGTACTTCTTTGTTAGGAATTAGAACCCAACAACTCATAGAAACTATAAATTTCCTTTGCAGTCTTTTCTCCTATAGCTCCTCCAATAGCATTATCAACCATGTATTGACTCTATAGTGTCAATCCATCATAACAGATTTTTTTCTATAGTTGTAATGGAAAACTATGATGAGGACATTAAATGAAAAGGAGTTTGAATCTTTCCCAAGCTTCATATGGAATATATGTGGTTTTTAATTTATTATTCAATCTTTTAAAAATAAAATTAATTCCTAAACATTCTGTCACGATATTTTGATTTTTTTGTGTTTGCTAATCTAATAACATAAAAAAATAAACATAGATATTGATTCAATAAACAACTATGCAAATTTTTATCATTCATAATAGTGTAGTATTTATGGATATAATAATTAAATTAATTATGCTTGCTCATATTATTAAGATTATTAAATATATAAATTGATACTTATTGATTCTAACTTATACCACCTTTGGTGGGGTTAGATATTCTTTGTTAATTAAACAAATCAATCAATGTCTATAGATGGGGTCAATAATTAATTTTGTTAGTTAAATTAATTTTCTTCTAAGAGATTGAAAATGAACCATTTAAATGTCATCTTTAGTATGGTTAGACATTTTAAACTTTATTCAAGGTGTCCAAATTAAACCTAATAATTTAATTATCCAAGTACTATCTTTCAAGTTTTAAAACCATTACTGAAAATATGTTGTCAATACATTTTTGAATAATAGTTCTTATAAAAACTTTTGAAATAGAGATTCACTCTAATTACTAAAAGGACAATACTCTAAATCAAACCAGATAACTAAACCTTAAAATCTAATTTTCATATTTAAATTTGTAATGAAAAATAATATATTTCTCTCTAACATCCTTAATATAAAATCTTGAATAAAAACAAAATCAATTTATTTTTATAGAAATGTTTTACCTATTTAATATTACGCAAGAATAACAATGTTATTATTATATCATATTTACAAACAGTCATCCATATTAAATTTAATCATGGAAAAACTAAGAAAGCTTTCTAGAGAGAGAAATTTGAGGAGAGAAGAGCTGAAAAATTGTGTGATTTGAGATTGGGGGAGATGGTCCTTTTATAGGTGAGGAACATGATAAAAAAAGTGCGAAATGTCTCAAAAATTGGTTTTGGATGCGTTTGGACAGACTCGCACACAAGTGGGGTGAGATTTGTGGCAGAACGAACACTGACGCGCGTGGTATTTGTGATAGTAAGAGATGGCTCACCAACTCTTAGAAATGAGAAAAGAGCTAGAGGAAACCAAAAGAGAAAAGGGCACTATAGCCCCAGTCAGAGGGAAGAGCCTTGGATGACCAAGCAGCATACCCAATTAATAAAAACATAGTAAGATAGGGTTAGCCCGATCCATACCACATAGAGCAAGAGGATTAAAGGAATCCCATTTCTAGTAAAGAAAAATGGGTTCAAGAAAGGAAGAGCTAGGAGACATGATTTCAAGCATTGGAAAAAGCCAATAAGAAGACCAAGCTTTGAAGGTAGCTAATGAGAAAAAATGATGAGGGTAAAATTCCTTATGACGTGGACAAGGATTATGAACAATTGTGTATCTTTCTTTTTTTTGATAATATAGAAAATGACGAGTTGTTGGCCAAGTTCAACACTCCCAAATGCCCTAATTATTTTGGGATAAAGGACCAAGTAACACATTTGGAACACCTCAAAATAGCCATGGCACCCATGAGCCTAACTTAGGGAGAAAGAGATTCCAAGATGTGTAAAATATTCACAACTACTCTTTGTGAGGGTTCCTAAAGATGGTCCAATAACTTGGTGCCCCGATCTATAACCTCTTTTCCACAGTTCATTAGGCTCTTTATCATAAACTACGCTTGTAATAAATCCTTGAGAAAAGAATCACACCATCTTTTCTCAATTTTTCAAGAGGGAGCATCCACTAAGGAGTATATGAAACGATTTTGGAAGGAAAAATTGGAAATCTCTGATTTCCCAACTCTATAGCTATAGAGGCCTTCCGAAGAGGTCTCTGATGAGGGAAAACCAGCATCACCGATTCTTGCCAATACTTTGGTTTTAATATTTATAAAACTCTCGCAAGTGCACAAATCATTTCGAAGAAAATGATAAGTATACTCCCAAGGTCAATCTAAGGAAGGAATGTATATGGTTTTTAATTTATTATTCAAACTTTTAAAAACGAAATTAAACCCTAAACATCCTGTCACGATAGTTTGGTTTTTGTGTTTCTAATCTAATAACATAAAAATAAACATAGATACAGATTCAATAAATATAATCTAATAACATAAAAATAAACATAGATACAGGTTCAATAAATATAATCTAATAACATAAAAATAAACATAGATACAGATTCAATAAATATAATCTAATAACATAAAAGTAAACATAGATACAGATTCAATAAATATTTATGCAAATTTTATCATTTATAATAGTGGAGTATTTATGGATATAATAACTAAATTAATTATGCTTGCTCATATTATCTAGGTTATTAAAGATATAAATTGATATTTTATTGATTCTCTCTTTTTTATATAAATACCACCTTTGGTGGGGTTAGATATTCTTTGTTAACTAAACAAATCAATTAACACCTATGGGTGGGGTTGATAAATGATGAACGAAAACCGGCATCGCTTATTCTTGCCAATACTTTGGTTTTAATATTTATAAAACTCTCGCAAGTGCACGAATCATTTCGTAGAAAATGATAAGTATACTCCCAAGGTCGATCTAAGGAAGGAATGTGTGTGGTTTTTAATTTATTATTCAAACTTTTAAAAACGAAATTAAATCCTAAACATCCTGTCACGATATTTTGGGGTTTTGTGTTTTTAATCTAATTACATAAAAATAAACATAGATTCAATAAACATTTATGCAAATTTTATCATTTATAATGGCGGAGTATTTATGGATATAATAACTAAGTTAATTATGCTTGCTCATATTATCTAGGTTATTAAAGATATGAATTGATATTTATTGATTCTCCCTTTTTTGTATGAATACCACCTTTGGTGGGGTTAGATATTCTTTGTTAACTAAACAAATCAATTAACACCTATGGGTGGGGTTGATAACTAATTTGCCTCATTAAATTAATTCCTTTTTCTAAGAGATTGAAAATGAACCATTTAAATGCCACCTTTGGTGGGGTTAGACAGTTTAAACTTTATTCAAGGTGTCCAAATTAAACCTAAGAATTTAGCTATCCGAGTACTAACTTTCAAGTTTTAAAACCACTACCGAAAACATGTTGTCAATACATTTTCAGATAATAATTCTTATAAAAACTTTTGAAATAGAGCTTCACTCTAACTACCGGGCGATTGTACCAACAAATAAAAGAGCGCTACTCTAAATCAGACCGGATAACTAAACCTTAAAATCTAATTTTCAGGTTTAAGTTTGTAATGAAAAATAATATATTTCTCTCTAACATTCTTAATATAAAATCTTGAATAAAAAATAAAATCAATTCATTTTAGAAATTTTCACCTATTTAATATTTCGCAAGCATAACAACATTATTATTACATCATGTTTATAAACAACCAGCAGAGTTAAATTTAATCACAGACAAATTAAATATAACATGTAAGAATAAAGCATAAAAAATAACTGTAAAGAAAATAAAATCCTTACAGAACTTCGATGCTATTCCCGTTGCTAGAAAACCTCCAAGCGGAATTTGCACTCCCATTTATTGAATCAAAAAGCTAATAAATTACAAAAACATAACTAGTTCTTCTCAAAAAGAAAAGAACTCTAAAACTAAGAGAATTTAACTAAAAACTAAGAAAGAAACTAAGAAAAGCTTAAAAACTAAGAAATGAGAGAAAGAAAGAGAAGAGAAGAATGATTTTGAGGTGTGTTTAGAAGCGAAGGGAAAGGGGTATTTATAGGTGAGGATGAAGAGAAAAGTAAGTGAAAAAATGTGAAAACGTAGAGTGCATTTGTTGAGGTCATTGATGACGTCAGCATGATGTCATGGGGGTGGCTGCGTGTAAAAATGGGGCGAAATGGGCATGGGTGTGCGCGGATTTGGAAGCAGGTGTGCGCGGGTGTGGGCATGGGCGCGCGCGACTGGGCAGCTGGGTGACGCGGCGGCACGATAGATGCCCATAGTAGGTATCTAACAATCGACAAGTTAGCATTCGCTCTCAAAATCAGTGCACAAAAGCTCAGGCAATATTTCGACTCACACACAATTTTGGTACTCACTTCTCATCCATTCATGAATGCCTTACTGATGCCAGATGTAGAATGAAGGCTAGCACAAATAGCTATAGAATTGAGGGAATATGACATTAAATACATGGCTAAAATGAACATCAAAGGGAAAGCAATGAATCAGTTTAGTGAAAAGCTAAAAGTTGTTGTCAATGAGGCAAAAAAGAGAGTATGTGGAGTAGATAAAAAAGAGAACACAATTTGGTAAGTGTTTGTTAATGGAGCACATAATTTCAATGGTTTATGGCTATGAGTAGTCTTAATAGACCATAACAACAATTGTTTCAAGTACGCAATCAAACTTGATTTCCAAGTAGCTAATAATGTTATAGAATAAGAGGCGGCTATATTTAGGAAGGTCACCCTACATAGCGATTTGAGGCTATTGGTTAACCAACTCTTGAGGACATTTGAAGCAAGAGATGTCAAAATGAAAAGGGTACCTAGAAGGTTAAAAAAGAAGTACTCTAAATTCTCTCAGTTTGAGATCAAGCAAATAGCTCAAAAGGATAATGGTCACGCTGACATCTTAGCCACTTTGGTATCAATACGAGAGGCCAAGCATAATCGAGTAGTATCAGTAACAATCATGTCAGAGGCATCCTTAGAGGAGGCTGAAAGAGAGGTTGGATGTGTAGACGCTCCCACTACCCCATGGTGCACCTCAATTTATAACTTCCTGGAAAGGGAGGAGCTACTAGAGGATAACATGTCTGTAAAGGATACCAGGGCTAAGGTAGGTCAGTATATGATAGAAGCAAGAAAATTATACTGGAAAACTTCACTTGATCTAAGGATCTTGGGTGTAGCCAAAGAGAGATCTAAAAGATTATTATATAAAGCACACGAAGGGGACTGTGGTTCACATTCAGAAGGGAGGAAATATTACAACGGATTATGAGATAGGGCTATTATTGGCCCACTATGCTGGAAGATTGCACAAAATACATCCAAACATGCAATAAATGCCAAAGGTTTTCCTTTTGTCACACACTCCCCCAAATACCATGAAGGGGTGGTAAGTCCTTGGCCCTTTTATAAGTGGAGGCTTGACATAGTAAGACCCTAATCTATAGGAAAGGGCCAAAATAAGTTCCTACTTATGATTACTGATAACTTATCAAAATGGATCAAAATAAAGCCCCTGGGTAGAATACAGAAGGAAGAGGTGATACAATTTATATAGAAGTCCATAATTTTCTATTTCAGTGTACTTAGAGAGCTCATCATAGATAGTGGGAGACAATTCACAGGATGAAATATCAAAGAATTCATTCTCAAGTACAACATTAAGATGTTCCACTCCATGTCATATATTCTTATGCTAATGGTTAGATGGAATCTTTCAACAAGCTAATCATTAGCATATTAAAGAAGAGGCTAGAAAATGCAAAAGGAAGGTAGGTATAAGAGCTACCTAAAACATTATGGTCCATTAGGAATAGTCCTCGAGGAAGCACTAACGAGACCCTTTTCTCCCTAGTATACGGGATAGAGGCAATAATACCAACCAAGGTCATGATACCCACTAACAAATTGGTTTTAATAGAGGAATAAAACGAGGTAAGTAGAGTAATCAAATTGACCCTTGCAGAGGAGAAAAAGAACTAAGCTCTAAGAAGAATGACTAAGAAAAAGAGGAAAGTATATGATTATTACAACAAGACCATACACTTTAAAGAATTTTCTAGTGGTGATTGAGTCCTTAGAAAGGTTTTCCCTAAAGAGAAAGAGTGGATGGTTGAAAAAATGGGTGCTAATTGGCAATAACCTTACCAAATAATTGAAACAACATAAGGATGGGCATATCTATTGAAAAGCACAGAAGGAATTGAATAAGGCATAAGTTAGAATTCTAGGCACTTGAAAAATATCACTTCTAATGTATAATAATTTACCATTTCTATGTAATATTGGCATAGGAATATCAATAGAACTGCATTGCTTCCTACAAATGGATCTTTTTTAGAAGTCCCCCACTATTATATGTCATGAGCTGATCACCTCGGTTAAGAAGGTAGAGAACCTTGACACATGCAAAGTTCACAAGTTGTCCACCTCGGTCAGGAATTAGTTCAATGCTTTGACATTGAAAGGATAGATGAGCACCTTGATGAAGAACTAGGTAAAGCTTCCTCTCCTACCATTATATGTCTTGAAGTTTTCCACCTCAGTCAGGAACCAGGTTGGTACTCTGATATTGAAGGGAGAGATGAGCACCTCGGTTAGGAATCAGGTAAAGCTCCATTTCCCACCATTATATGTCACTTGTTATTCGCCTCGATTAAGAACCAGGTAGAGTGCCCTAACACATGCAAAAGTAACAAATTGTCCACCTTGGTCAGGAACCAGGTCAACACTTCAATATCAAAGGGAGAGATGAGTACCTCAAGTACAAACCAAGTAAGGCTTCCTCTCCCACCATTTTACATCATGGGTTGATCATCTTGATGGAGAGCTAGATAGGGACCCTTAATCTTAATAGTTATAGGCCTCACACCTCAGTAAAAGAAATAAATATATAATGTTCAAGCATCACAAGTATATGCAATTAAGAATACTTTTATTATTTGAAATTATAATTATTTTGATACTTATTAATACAAAGCTCGGCCCCCTCAAAAGGTTAAAAACCCTTCAAACACTTGGACACAAGACTAGGTCAACGCTTTGACATTGAAAGGAGAGATGAGTATCTCGGTCAAGAACCATGTAAAACTTCCTCTCCCAACATTATACTTCTTGAAGTTGTCCACCTCAGTCAGGAACCAAGTTAGCACTCTAACATTGAAGGGAAAGATGAGTACCTCGGTTAGGAACCAAGTAAAGCTCCCTTTCCTACCATTATATGTCACATGTTGATCGCCCCGGTTAAGAACCAGGTAGAGTGCCTTGAGACATGCAAAAGTCACAAATTTTTCACCTTGGTCAAGAACCAGGTTAGCACTCTAATATCAAAGGGAGAGATGAGTACCTCAAGTAGAAACCAAGTAAGGCTTCTTCTCCCACCATTTTACATCATGGGTTGATCATCTCGACGAGGAGCTAGATAGGAATCCTTAATCTTAATAGTTATAGGCCACATGCCCCAGTAAAAGAAATAAATATATAATGTTTAAGCATCACAAGTACATTCTATCAAGAATACTTTTATTATTTGAAATTATAAATTTTGGATACCTATAATTCCCTCTTTCGATAGTAAATCACAAGACTAAAATCATTTGATTAATGACCAATTAATTCTAGCATTAAAAAGCTTCAGAATTTCAGCTCTCACAACTTCCTTCATTGTTGGATTTAATCTTCTTTGGGGCTCAATTGATGGTTTGTAAGGTTCCTTCATTACAATCTTGTGTATGCAATTGGATGAACTTATACCTTTTATGTCAAAGATAGTCCATTATAAGGTTTTTCTATGCTCCCTTAACACACGTAGTAAATTTTCCTCTTCTTTAGGTGTAAGTGATGCCGCAAAAATCACTGGAAAGGTGTAACTATCACCTAAGAATGTATAGTGAAAATGCTTAGGCAATTGCTTCAACTCTGAAGTTGTAGTTTGTTGTTTCTCTAGAGATTACAAAATCCATCTTTGCTACCATTGGCTCTAGCCTCTCCACTTCTGTGCTACATGATGTAACCTACTACAATGCTTCCAAGGCAAATATATAGTGGAGAAGTTCTTCACTAACAAAAGGAAAATCAGGTTCTAAATAGTAAAGTTATTGAAATCATAAGCATGAGATGAAGTGGTGATTCATCGTTTTAGGTGATCGGCTGGCATATCCTCTTGAAAGGCTTTTACTACATATTGCTCAATGACATCTACCTGATAGCAAATGCTTGGTTCTTTTGGAAATTTCATAGCTTCATAGATATTAAACGTAACCTCTTTCTTGTTCACTCTCAATGTTAACTCACCCTTTTGAACATCCATTTAAGCCCTTTCCGTAGCCAAGAATGATCGGCTAAGAATTAGTGGGATATCTTGGTCTTTATTCATATCTAACACCACAAAATCAGCTGGAAAAATAAATTTATCTACTTTTACCAATACATCTTCTATGATTCCACATGGATACTTGATGGATCGATCTACTAGTTGCAAATAAATTGTTATATGTTTCATCTCTCCAAATCCTAATTTCCTATAAACAGACAGTGGCATAAGATTAATGCTAGCACCAAGATCACATAAAATTTTATCAAAAAATGAATTTCCAATAGTGCAAGGCAAAGTGAAACTCCCTTTAATTTTTAAGGTAATTTCTTTTGAAGAATGGCACTACATTCTTCAGAAAGTTTCACTATTTTGAACTCCTCTAACCTTCTCTTTTTGGAAATGATGCCCTTTAGGAATTTGGCATAATTTGGCATCTTTTCCAAGGCATATACAAAAGGAATATTTATGTGAATTTTCTTAAAGATATCTAAAAACTTAGAAAATTGCTTATCTAATTTTTGTTTTTGAAAATGTTAAAGATAAGTAAATGGAGTAGAGAGAATATGAGGATTGTCTGGAAATGAAATTGATAGAGGCATGTCAGTCTTTCATAGTGTATCATCAACAATCTCCTCTCCTTCTACTTTATTATTGCTTTGGCCATTGTTTAAAGCTATAGGGGTGGACTGAGTTTCCTTTGATGGTGACCTCTCAATTTCTCTTCTACTCCTAAGTGTAATGACCATGCATTGTTCCTTTTATTCACTTTTGTATTACTAGGAAAAGTTCCTTTTTGTTAAGCATTGATGGTTGTGGCTAGTTGCCCAATTTTCATTTCAAGATTTTTCATAATGGCTCCCATATTGCTACAATGAATCTCAATGTTATCCAACCTTAAATCATTCTATTTATACCTTGCTTTGGTCTCCTCAACAAAGGAAACCATGGCATCCTCAAGTGATATCTTCTTTTTGCTTGGTTGACTATCAACCCTAGAGGAGGTTGTAACACATTATTTGTGTTCCCATAAGAAAAATTCTCATGATTTCGAAGCCCTAGATGGTAGTAATTTGGCATAGGATTGCCATGATAATTGTAGTTTTGATTGTTGATGTACTGGACCTATTCTTGAATTGCTTCATTCATTTTAAATGACACACTTGAAGTTGTAACATATTTTACACTTTATGGTATTCTTTGGGTTGTCAAGGCTGAAATCTGATGAGATAGAGAATCTACTTGAGCTAAAAGGGTAGCAAATGGCTCCAATTCATGAATCCCAACAACTTTCTTAGCCATAGATCTTTCAGTTGGCCATTGATAGTTATTTGAGGCCATTTCTTCCAAAAGAAAAGTAGCACCTTCAGGTGTCTTAGACATCAAAGTTCAACCATAAGCAACATCAACTATGGTTCTAGTTTGCCCATTTAACCCATTATAGAACATCTGAACTTACAACCAATCTGGTAATCCATGTTGAGGGCAACGTCGAATCATATCTTTATATCTTTCCCATGCTTCATAGAGTGTCTCAAAATCATTTTTTCTAAATTGACCAATCTCACTCCTAAGTTGGGTTGTTTTTGTAGGTGGAAAGAATTTAGGAAGAAATTTTTCTGCCATGTTCTGCCAACTAGTGATGCTTCTCGATTGTAGAGATTATAGCCAACCTCTTGCCTTGTCTCTTAATGAAAAAGGAAACAATTTCAGTCTAATGGTGTCTTCAATAACACCATTCATTTTTACAGTGTCACAAATCTCCAAGAACATTGCCAAATGAATATTGGGATCATCAAGTAGTGATCCACTAAATTGGGCTTGTTGCACTATGATGTGATACACCAGTTTGAGCTTAAAATTATTAGCATTAATAGTTTGGCATCTTACACCTAAGTAATTTTCATTCATAATTAGCCTTACATAATCCTTCAAGGTGTGTAGTGGTGCATTATGTTCTCCTTCAACCATGGCTAGTACTTTATTCTTTCTTCATGATCTAAAGGTTCTTTCAATCTCCATATCAAAAGGAAAAATGTTTTGAGTTCTAGCATGGCGTATCCAACGTCAAAAAAACACGTAGAAAAGAAAAAAATAAAAATAAAATATAATTCTAAATTAAAACCAAGATTACTTTTTATCAATATTGGAAAAAATAAGAAAAAATAAATCTTTGGCAATAGTGCCAAAAACTTGATCGGTGCAAAACTGCAAGTGCAAAGTATTATAGCTTTATAATAAAGTAATAAGAAAAGTATCGTCCTAAGAGATTGCTAACTTATTTTTGACAAATACCAAAATTATATAAATCTCAATTTTATCTAGAAAAATCACTAAGGTTGTTGTAATTGAAATTTAAAATAAAATCAATTTAAAGAAAATATGCTAAAGAAAATAAAGATGTTCAAAGATCAAATTAATAGGAATAAAACTTCTAGAAAATCAATTTCACCTAATCCCTCCCTATGCTTTACTCATCTAGCTAATTGAATTTAATTCTCTCTGTTTGTTAACAATCTCCAAAAATATCCAAAAGCCTCTTTCGATAGTCAATTGGAAATAATCTTGTTTATTAATTTACATAAGAGTATGCAATTTAATAAAGCAAAAAAACATTAAGACCAATGTTTTTTAAAACTACACAGGTTCATACAAGTCTTTCGATCTCTACATTTACCTATGTCGAAATATTCCAAATCTATCCTATAATTCACTATTTCGATAGTAAGTCACAAGACTAAAACCATCTAATTAATTGCTAGTTAATTAGAAGCATTAAATTCAGAATAAATCAGATAAATATGAAGATAAATAATTCAAATTAACATAGAAAATCAAGCATAATTCAGGATTAAATTACATCTTTTTGCTAAAACTGAGAGAAATTAGAAGATAATTGACTCATAAAAAAACTTCTTTCGCATTAATTTTTTCCAGCGTTAATGCGTCGTTATTCCTAGATTTTTCCTTCTATTTTTCTTTTTTTTCTCGCCAGGTTTTTCTCTTCTTTTTTTTGTTTCTGTTGCCCGCCTCTCAGGGTTTTTTTTTTCTTCTTTTTCTTTTTGTTTCTATGCTTTCTCTCCCTTCTTTCTTTATGTTTCTCGCCTCATATCTCCCTATATATCACAACCTTTATTCCTTTTATATATATATATTTAAAAATATCTTAATTTAAATTTGCTTTAAATAAATCTTCATTTAAATTTGAGAGTTCTTAGATGATATACTTCTAAAATTTTGGATCTTCATTATCTTCAAATTTGCAATAAAATTTAAATAATAATAATGAAGTCTATAATCAATAAAAATAAATAAAATTAGATTAAAGTTTAAAGTTAAGAGGTGATAAATTATGTTAAATTATGCAAGTCATCAAGTAGCCATACTAATCAAGGTCCTTCTCTCTCAAGATTGAATTTGGATTAACTACTCCTTACAAGAAGTGATCTCATACTTAGTCTCTTTGACCTCACCCTCAAGTTTAACCACCTCACCTTTAAGTACCTTAACCTTGTCCTTAAGCCTACCATTTCCAACTCTCAAAGCTCGAATTGAGCAACTACTAGTTCGATCAAAATCTATAAAGTACCACTAAAACATTTAGAGAAATTGGCAAAAATCCCCAAATGCACAGATTAGTAAGAATTCTTGAGCCATTTTTATAGGAGATGAAGGTTGATGTTGAGAAAAAGGAAAATGACACAAGTTCCCAAAAAATAGGTAGGTCGGTCAACATCATAAACACATAATCATTCAGGAAAATTCACTTTTTATTAATAAATAAAATTGATTTTCGCATTTCATAAGGTAATGTGCAACAAAGTTTGAGTTAGTGACCAAAAAAATAGAAGTGGCATCGAGCTCAAAAAAACAAAAAAGGAACGAGTCCTTAAACTTCAATGATCCTCATGTGTTGCCTCAATACCTTCCTCACCCTCACTAGAGCTGAATTTTTCTCCTTTTCCCTCCTCCACAGATAGAGCATGCATGCATGGAGAAGTGACTAGGATATAAAAAATGCTATAATAATACTCGCCCAAATCCCTCTACACTCGAGTCGAGCTTTTGAGCCATAGCATCAACATTGACCTTTGCCTTACGGCCCTCCTCAATAGAAGCCTTAGTTTTTCTCTAGTCTCCTCCTCAGCTTGCCTTTGAGCCTCCTCAAGCTCAATAATACGTTGGGTATACTCATTCAGCTTGATGGCGGCCCTTTTCAACTTCTCCTCCTAATCAATTGTCTCTTATTCCCACTTATTTGATCTTGTTAGCAGAACGATATGTCTAGAACGAGTAGAATCGTGACTCTGCTTCTCCTGCACTAGTTCAGGCTTTAAATAACCCACGCTTCAAGCATTGTTAAAGTCATAGAGTAGTACTAGTTGAAACAAAAGAAAGTTACAAGGTCAAACAAATAAGTCTCGAGCTCAAACTTTGTATAAATAATAGTTATCAATAAACACAAAACGTAAGGTAGCTCACCTAACATAATTGGTGATGGATGACCTTATCAGAATTTTCACCTTAGTAGATAGCCTCGAGCTGCTTCTCATATGTGTTTGCAGAAAGGTGGCTTAGACAATGATTGAGGTGCTCTGGCGCTAAGCCTCGATTTTAAACTATCCCATCTATATCGGCGGTGCAACCATTATGAATGGCCTTCCCCTTCCTTGACTCTCACCTTGTAGTGAGGATAAAGGCGTACTGATATTCAATGGCTCTGGGCAGAGTGTGGACTCATCAGCCACCATCTTCTTCTTCTTCTTTAGGGATGCAGGGCAACCTTCATGACTAGAGGATTTTCCTACTTCATTAAACTCGGTCATATCTAAGTCCACCCTAAGTTCTTGAAATATCAACGTTAGGTAGAGTAGATACCTCCACCCATTAGGCATCAACTGTCCCAGTACCAGCTATGTCTTAACCAAGAATCTCCTAATGAGAGGGTATAGGAGGAACCTTACCCCTAACCATAGTGCCTTTTCATGAAAGATAGTCCAACTAAAGGGAGGTTGATCACTATCACAAGTTCCTTATAGAGGAATCATTATCTCAACTAAGGAAGGGATGTTCTAGGTTTTTCTTAACTTTTTTTCATTCTGAGGCACCAACCCACAAGTCGTAGACACGATCGACCAAGATTTGAGTCTGAGGCACGCTCAATCTAACGATTGGAATAGTTTGAGGGTGAGAGATAGAGGTAGGAGGGTGAGAGGTAAAGGTAGAAGACTAAGATAGAGATTGACTCATCTCGCTAGAAAAGCCCAATCTAGAAGTCCCCAAATCGTCACTAGCACTAGGATATTAGAGGCTTTCCTAGGAGCTCGAGCCCAAGCTTGAGGTCTCTTCTCTGTGCATTTATGTAAAAAGCTACAAAACATATCAAAAAAATGATGGATAATGTACGAGAAGAAGGGATTACCTAGGGTCGAGTTTGAAAATAAAAAGAAGTGATTCTTTAAAAATCAACCTAAAAAGAAAGTAGAAAAGCGTTAGACTCTCAAAGCTTGTACTATAAAAACTCAAACAAATAAAACCAGTCCAACTTGAAATCTTACCACCAGATTGAAAACCTTTTATAGCTCGTGCTAACACGATGTAATATTTTTTCTTACTATTTGTTTATTGTGTAGGAAATGATTATAAGTCCCAACCTAAACGTCTCTTTATATAGAGACACCCATTTTCTCTCTCCAATCAAATGATATGCATTTATAAGGGAAGTTGAACAGTTTGTATTCTTTAACTAGGATTTACTCTTCCACCTCAGTCTAAAACTCAAGCTAAAAGAATAGGGGGACTTAATGTTTGGACATATGGACCAACCTATAGCCCGACTTGAGACAAAGACCAAGACCTACAACACGACTTGATTATTTTCGATAGACTACAAGTACGCATCACATCACATATATTCTTAGAGTTTTTTTTGTCTATGGTGCCTTGTATTATTGACGGCATATGTGTCTTAGAGTTTACTGTTTAGTGAGTTCCAGAAGGTGACTGTATATGGGCCTCAAAGTTAGACCCCCAATATGTTCTAAATTCTTAGATGAAGGTCCATATGATGTTGATTTAACCAATACTGTGTCGTATGTATTATGTTCATACATGGGGTTGAAGGTGGACCTATGCGTGTCTCAGAGTTGAATCGCTCATATGCCCATATATTTAGGAGACTGATACATATGGGGTTGCAAATCATGTATTGGATTTGAATCACATATCATATTTTATGAGCATGCATTGGGTTACCTTGTACATACCTTTCCCTCAGTTCCCTGAAAATAAGGATGTACTAATATACCCAAATTTTATAACTAAAATATCCCGACACTATAAACTAATAATGAATATCATTCTTGAAATTTTATTAATAAACAAATATGCATCACAAATAAATGTTATTAAAATAATATTTAGAGGAGACTCCTACTAAGCTATATGTAGCTCACTATTACTTTTCCTCACTTCCCAACTACGTTATTCTAGATAATTATGGTGAAGATAAGATGATCATAACAAAGAATTTCAACGTTACATGGTTTAACTTAAAAACTTTATTTCTTTTATTGATTATTGTTATTTATGATTATATAGGTTGATACTAATCTGATTAATTTTTAATTAACTTTATAAATGTCTTGGATTTAGATTAATGATTTACAATAATTTTTGTCTTTTGAATAAAAAATCTTTGAAGGGTATCCGAATTGTTTATAAAATTGTTTTTTAAATTTAATTTTACATGATTACTATTTTTTTTAATTTAAACATAATTTTAAATGTACCTCATTTTTTATCTCATGTATCCATTTTTCGAGACATGACAACTTATCAGTATAATCAATTGAGTTATTTTTATGGATATCACGTAAGTTTGGAGGCTTAAGATCAACCTTTTGATGCATAATCTAGGTTGTTCTATCTCCTTGTCAATTTGTAGAGTATATTGTGATTGATGTGTCATATACTAGTGAAAAAGGATATAAAGTCTTATGTTTCGGTGTATAGTATGCAATTAACGTATGCAATTAACGTAAAGTATGTAGTTATGTTTATGATCTTGAGTCATTTTTTAGTTGTATAAAATTATATAGAGTTCATTGGTACCTGAAAAATATCTTTTCAAAACTATTGTCATTTATTTCAGGAAGGTTATTCTAATAATTATGGGAGATTCTATCTATTTTTTTTAAATAAAATCTTATCGTTTAATTAGAGTAGTTTAAGAATACTAGTTATTATAGTCTTTTATGACATGTCATGTACTTTAGGGTTGAGTTAAATCATGATAACCGTTGTCTCCTGTACGCAAGCGCTGGGATAAAATTTTCCATAACGATCCACGGTCCATCAAATTTTAACGCATACCTACCCGCACTCTAAAATAAGCAAACCCAAACTGTTCTAAACTCTACTGAAATATTCTACTATGGCTTCAACTCATAACTTCTGCAATCGATATAGCTTTCAACTCTTTGTGGGTTCACACAGGAACCAAGCTCTCACTTCCTTCAACTCAAATGGGTTAAATTCTTTCGCCTCAAAAAAGTCTAGATTCCAAAGAAACCAATCTCTAAAACTCCTAGCGTCTTCCAGAAAACTAGAGGTTGTATTTTCAAGTCATCACATTTTTTACCCCTCAATCTGAGTGCCCATCTTTTTCCTTATTGGTTTTTAAATCATTGTTTTTAATTAATTTCGTTTTTTGGGAACTTAACTTAATTTTTCTATAGAAATAAGTTCTGTTGGCATGTTGGTGGTTGTTGAAATATTAGATAGTGTACGATCCTGACGAAAGGATAAACAAGTTGGCAGAAGAAATTGACCAGGAGGCGCCACTTTCAAGGCTCACTCTTTATTCTCCTTGCAAGGTAATCTGTTGCTTCTTTCATAATGGAATTATTGGCACTTAGGTTTTCGAAATCTGTGCTAAATTGGGTTGATCTAAGTGGTGCTCACTAATTGTTGTTGTTGTTGTTTTTGATAATGATTGCAGATAAATGTTTTCTTAAGAATAACTAACAAAAGGGATGATGGGTTTCATGATTTGGCTTCTCTATTTCATGTAAGTTGATCTGGATTTTATATGTTGTCTCTGTTGGTATTCTTCTTTTCTGAAACCAATAAAATACTTAAGTTTATTTTGAAGGTAAATTCCTATGCTAATTATGCATGCTATAGCCTTCTTTTTATTCCCATATGTTATTTCCAGTTTTGACCCAATTTGGTTCATTTAGGTTATAAGCCTTGGAGATGTACTTAAATTCTCTTTGTCTCCGTCTAAATCTAAGGATAGTTTGTCAACAAATGTGGCTGGATTACCCCTTGATGATAGAAATTTGGTAAGTAATAAAAGTTTATTTGCTTTAATTATTTTTCTGTGTTATTTCTATTGATTCATGAGTCATGCACCGACAAACTTCTCTTTGTAGATTATTAAGGCTCTTAATCTATACAGAAAGAAAACTGGTTCTGACAAGTTCTTCTGGGTAAGAATTGCTCCCTTAGTGATTTTAAATATCTCCTTTTGGTCAAATGTACAGTTCTTTTTAATGGTTTGTGCAAAGTGTAATAGTTCTTCATTTTATTGTTTTAAATCTGAGCAGATTCATCTTGATAAGAAGGTTCCCACCGGAGCTGGGCTTGGTGGAGGGAGCAGCAATGCTGCAACAGCATTGTGGGCAGCGAACCAGTTAAATGGTTGTGTTGTTTCAGAGGAGGAACTTAAAGAATGGTCAAGTGAGATTGGTTCAGATATTCCTTTCTTTTTCTCTCATGGAGCTGCCTATTGTACTGGCCGAGGTGAGGTAATGTCTTTATCTTTTAAAAATTGCCGATCTAAAATATTAGTAGTGTTTCTTTGAATAATTGAATGTTTCTATTTTTGTATGATTTCCCAATGATGCACTGCAAACATTCCCATAATATGACTATAGTATGTGTCACGCCTTGGAATACGGATGTGAATTTTAAGACGAGAATTATATTTAAAAGAAATTTTTTTAAATAATTATTAGTTTTGAAAAATCATCTTAAAATCAATCAATTCTAAAAACAATTCGGATACCCTTAAAAGAACTTATTACTTGGAAAGTAGAATCCTTTACAAATCTAAAAAAAATTATGCTAATACAATGGTCTCAGCCTGCCTATCCGAGAAACTAGAATAGCCAATAAAAGAAATAAGATTTTCAGATCAAACCTTTTACGTCAGAATCCTACTAAAATCGTGCTTCACAATTAAATCTCAGTCATCATTGTACCATAGCTATAGTATTCTGAAAGGTTAGAGAAAGAAAGGGAATGACCTTACAACTCAATAGGAGAGTACTACATGCAGTAAGTTACATAATAAAATCATGCATACAATATATTATAAAATTCTCATGTATGTCCAACAAAACAGTAATCATATTCAGTAGTGAGATTTTCCCATGGATACCTATACTTCCTCGCCTCTTGAACCAAAGGGAGTGTACATTCTAGATACTCTAATGCATGATCATGTAATAATATATGCTGTGTCAATCATAAATCCATATGCTATACAATATCCATATGTATTGGTCAATTCCTAGATACATGGGTGGACAACTTCGAGGCACATGGGCTATCTGATGAGCAGAAACCGGCATCGCCGATCCTACCAATACTTTGGTTTTATATTTATAAAACTCTTGCAAGTACACGAATCATTTCGTAGAAAATGATAAGTATACTCCCAAGGTCGATCTAAGGAAGGAATATATGTGGTTTTTAATTTATTATTCAAACTTTTAAAAACAAAATTAAATCTTAAACATCTTGTCACGATATTTTGGGTTTTGTGTTTTTAATACACTGACATAAAAATAAACATAGATTCAATAAACATTTATGCAAATTTTATCATTTATAATAGTGGAGTATTTATGGATATAATAACTAAGTTAATTATGCTTGCTCATATTATTTAGGTTATTAAAGATATGAATTAATATTTATTGATTTTCCCTTTTTTGTATGAATATCACCTTTGGTGTGATTAGATATTCTTTGTTAACTAAACAAATCAATTAACACCTATGGTTGTGGTTGATAACTAATTTGGTTAATTAAATTAATTCTTTTTTCTAAGAGATTGAAAATGAACCATTTAAATGCCACATTTGGTAGGGTTAGACAGTTTAAACTTTATTCAAGGTGTTCAAATTAAACCTAAGAATTTAGTTATCCGAGTACTAACTTTCAAGTTTTAAAACCACTACTGAAAATATATTGTCAATACATTTTCAGATAATAATTCTTATAATTTTTTTTGAAATAGAGTTTCACTTTAACTACTCGGCGATTGTACCAACAAATAAAAGACCACTACTCTAAATCAGACCGGATAACTAAACCTTAAAATCTAATTTTCAGTTTTAAGTTTGTAATGAAAAATAATATATTTCTCTCTAACATTCTTAATATAAAATCTTGAATAAAAATAAAATCAATTCATTTTAGAGATTTTTACCTATTTAATATTTCGCAAGCATAACAACGTTATTATTATATTATGTTTAAAAACAGTCAGCAAAATTAAATTTAATCACAGACAAATTAAATATAACATGTAAGAATAAAACATAAAAAATAACTGTAAAGAAAATAAAATCCTTACAGTACTTTGTTATTATTCTTGTTGTTGGAAAATCTCCAAACGAAATTTGCACTCTATTTATTGAATCGAAAAGCAAATAAATTACAAAAACATAACTAGTTCTTCTCAAAAGGAGAAGAACTCTAAAACTAAGAAAAACTAACTAAGAAAAGCTAAAAGCTAAAAAAAACTAGAAAAACTAAAAAAACTAAGAAATGAGAGAAAAAAAGAGAAGAAAAGATGTGTTTTGAGGTGTGTTTATTTATGAAGAGGATGAAGGTATTTATAGGTGAGGATGAGAAGAAAAAAGTGGGTGAAAAAATGATAAAAAATGGTAGAAACACGGAGTAGTGAATGATGATGTCATTTGATGACGTCATGCTGGCGTGGGGCGCGTGCGGAAGGAAGATATGGCACGCGCGTTGTTGGGCGCGCTGCGTGCGGTGGTCGGCGCGATTTCCTCCTTTTTGACATTTTTGATCCATTTTGTCTAATATTTTCATATTTGTTGACTTTTCCTCGTTTATTTTATGAATATATTTGTGATGTAGTGCCTCCAGTATTCCTCTTTGAGTCTTTAAGTTACGTTTTTAAGCGAAAATACCTGAAAAACAATAAAAATATCCGTGATTCCGAAAAGACAAATATATATAAATATATGATAAAATCATATAAATATATATATTTTTAATCAATTAATGTGCAAAAAATCATGGTAATTTTAGTGCTTTTTGAGCACTCATCACTATCCAACTCCAAGATACATGTATAATTATACTTCGAGACCTATGTATGGTTATACTCTGAAATACATATGGCATATGTATTGGTTAACTCAGATATACATGGGTGGTCAACTCCAAGACATATAGGTAATCCATTTCTAAGACCCAATCTGCGGTCATACTTGGAGCTCAATGTATAGACAAACTCTGAGATATATGTGTAAATACGTAATTGTGATCTGTGTAAATCTTGCCTGCTGCAACTAGTATTCCCGAGGTATTAAACTCCTCAAGACTATAACATAGGTAATATTCCCCACAAAAATAGTTACATGATGCATGCATCAAATAACAGATGCTATGCATATCATTTTATATATCATATCTCATGTCATAAAATCATGTGTACAAATGTCTATATCAAATATTCTATCATAAAAATCATAATTGCTTTCGTAAAAGTTATTCAAACATGGCATCAAATTTTCAAAGTTTAACCATATGAATATGCATGCTACTCTTAAATACAATGCATGGAGAAAAGTGGATTAGTTCCCCATTCTTGAAAATATATCTGTCTCCAAATGTGGAGTAGTTCTCCTACCTAAAAATATATCCGTCTCCACTCCTATTCTTACTCTTTTAGCTGACTCCTTTTCCTTTTTTGGCTAGATTTATAAACATTTTCTTTAATAATTAGTAATAGTCCATAACTTAAATGAATAATAAATTTAAACCAATTAGAAGGACTACTTTACTGAATATTTAGGAGTAGCTCATACTCTTCATATCGATGCACATCTAATTACCACTTGAAATTCTAAGACATTTCTTTGATCTGGTGTTTCATTATTTCTATCTCGAATGTCTAGATATTTTATCTTTGATCCGACTATTTAGAAATTTATAAAAAATAACAATAATTTAGAGAGAGAAATATTGTAGAGAGGGAAAGCAAGGTTAAGATTTTGTGTGAGAAAAATTGATGATCTGCGTGCCATTTATAGGCAAAACTGCACCCTCATTGGCCATCCTTGCCTACAGTTGGCTAAACCCCTCCTGGTGAACCTCCGGCAACCATTGTATTTCCTTTGTTGACCATCTCGCTAGGCCTTACTAGCTCTTGCTCATATCTTGTTGATCCCTTGTCGACCACCCTCACTAGCGAGTCAGGGAGGAAGGACAACAATATCCCTATGAGCTATCCAAAATAACTCATAAACATGCCCAAAAATATATATAATATATATATATATATCCGATCATTACATAAATTTTTTCAATAAATTGATATATCTTAAAATATTACTCAAAATATACTTCATAAAATTCTAAAATTAACTACAAAGAATCAAAGTCTCGTAATCCTACCCTTTTAAAGAAATTTCGTCCACCACATTTATAGCTATCTCAAAATAAGGAATGATACTTTAAGTGAACTTTAGATTCTAATTCACAGGTAGCATCTTCTGCGTTGTGATGTCTCCATTGAACTTTACTAGTGGTATTACCCTTTTTCTCAATTTTTTGACTTAGTAATCAATTATTGACATTGGTTCTTCTTCGTAAGATGCATCTTCCTGTAACGACAACGTTGTACAATCCAGTATACTGTATTGATCTCTTTGACATATTTGCAGAGCATATACATGAAAAATGTTGTGAACTTAAGACAATTCCAAAGATAACTCCAATTCATACGCTACATCACTAATTCTTTTAATAATTTAAAATACCCTGATATAACATGGTGTTAACTTTCATTTAATTCCAAAACAAATCACTTTTTTCAAGGTTGAACTTTGAGATATACAAAATCATCCACTTCCAAGTCAAAAGGTTGCTCATGATCAACATAACTCTTGTATCAATTTTGAACTGCACGAAATGTATCTTGCACGATTGGGATCTTTTCATTTGTTTCTTGATTAAAGTCAATTCTCATGTACTATAATTGATAAGTGTCAAGGAGCATCATCGAAGGATCAATGGCGTGTTCCAATTGAGCCTATTAATCAAGGAATCACTTAATGGGTTGATTACTCTTTGAGCCATAGAACAAGCATATTAAACCAACTTTGGGCCGTGGAGCAAAATTTATTAAATAAAATCCCGTTTGGAAATTTTTTATGAACTGTCCCTTTAATTACCATATATTTTTCATCCAATATCCAATGAAGGCGATTCAAAGTGTGTTGTAAACCTTACTTAATAGGCTTCAATTGTTACAGAAATACAATTTTTCTAATTCGGATATTTTCTAGGCAAAAAATGGCTCTGAATTTTGGCACATTAATCGTAATTGATTGTGTAAGAAGACTTTTTCGTGAGGAATATTACGTGGATAATTTGTTTTTTAGTTACATATTCAAAAAATAACTATTGTTTTTTTATATAATTTTCTTAGGAATTATTTTATTTTCCAAATCACTTCGAATTTTAAGTTTATTTAGGATTACTAGTTCCATTTATCTTTTATACTTTAGGGTTTATTTTACTTAGCATATAAATATGTAAGTTTTGATTCAGCCTTATGAATGATATTGAGAAATTATCTTAAGTTGTTACACTTATTTCTTGTGTTCCTAACACAAATGGACTTATCAAAGGTTGGTTACCTTTGTAGCGTCTCTTATACCAAGGTTCATGGCTCAATAATAGCCATCGGGTCAAGGTCTTATCATTTTTATTCCAAGGTTCTTGGCTCTTCTATAGCCAATGGGTCGAGGTCCTATCGAAATTTGAATTTTTTAAGCTTTTATGGGATTTATTTGCCATCTTGTTCATGGGTTCAAGGCTCTTGCCTTTTGGGTTCGCATCAGTTGGTGTCAAATGATCTAGACTTTTCTACATGAGAATGTTCTAGAGTAGCTTAGAGATGTCTAGAAGGAGCTAGAGTTGGATGAACTCAACTCAACCCTTGAAGACTCTAAAATGTTTTAGAGTATACTAGCATGTGCTTGAAGGTGTTAGAAGGGGCTAGAATATTCTAAAACATGCTGGATGGTTCATAAAGGATGTAGAAGTCTCTAGAAGCTTGCGGAACATCTTAGAACTTGCATGAAGGAACTAGACAATCCTAGAAGACTTTAGAGTTGGCTAAAAGGTCCTAGAAACTTGTGGCATGTTGTAGATAAAACTAGAACAATCTTGTACATTCTAGACATAGAAAGATCTAAAAAGTTGTGACATAGTCTTAAGCTTAGTGCCACACTATAAATAGACCTATTGGTCTTCATTTGTAATCATTCTTGGAATCCTTGGGAAATTATAAGATAACCTTTCTAAAGAACAATACAAGGCATTCTTTACAAACTCTCTAGTTCTTGCTTTGCTCTTGAATCCTCTAAATCTCTAAGTCTCTTTCTAGTCTCTTTGGAGTGTTTCGTTTAGGTTGAAAGACAGGCTTAGTGTAACGGACCGTGCTGAGTACTGCACGATCGCTACTTGTAACTTAGGATCGTGACAGTTGGTATCAGAGCTTTAGGTTGAAACATTACTATCCTTGGCATAATGAAGAACAATGCCCCAACTACACCAAGTGTGGATGTTCCACCAATGGAACATGGGCGTGAGGAAGTTTAGAAACTACTAAAGGAGTGTTGAGTCAAGTCGAAAGACATGATTTCTAGCTGTTGAGAATTGAATTCTAGATTGATAAAAGAGGCCAAGGCCTAAAGGCCTTCACACACAAAACAAACTCTCTTAAAGTTGTATTTTTATTATTCCTTTCTTCTCTATAATTCTCTGATACAGAACATATATATATACTAATGTTATAACTAAAATACACAACTGTAATACACTAAAATACAGTTGTGATACACTAATACAAGTGGGAAATAAAGCTGGAAATTGAGTTAGAAATAAAGCTAAAAATAGAGCTGAAAGTCACCCTGAAAATCAGGAAACTTTCTGAAAATCAGGGGTTGCTTAGGAATCAATCATATGCCTAGGTTGATTTCCTACACTCCCCCTCAAGTTAGGCGATATATGTTTTCTAAACCAAGTGTTACACTTAACTCTCAGAAACAAAGCTTTGGTTAAGATATCTACTACTTGTTGTCTAGATGTAACATAGTTGAGGGAGATCATCTTGCCTTCAATTTCCACATGTTTAGTTTGATCATAGTGGACTAGAACCCTTTACTCATTGAATTAAGGGTTAATATTTAACACTCCCCCGCAAGCTGGATCCAAAAGGTTTATGGATCTAAGCTTAGTATGTGATAACATCCTAAAAAGGATTACTAATCCTGTTGCTAAGTAACCTGAAGATTGGGATGATGAGAAAGTATATGATAACATCCCAAAAAGGATTATTGATCCTGTTGCTAAGTAGCCTGAAGATTGGGATGATGAAATAGATTTAACCACCAAATATGACTGGAGCAATGCAGTTGAATCTCCTGCAGCTCGGAGGGTGGTGGTTGAATCTGAGTGGAGAGCAATGCAGTTGAATTTCCTGCAGTTCAGAGAGTGGCCATTGAAACTGAGTGGAGCAATGCAGTTGAATGTCCTGCAGCTCGGAGAATGGCTATATCCTTTTGAATCTGATATAGATCAAACAAGTAACATTGAGACAAATGAATGTCATAAAGGCCAATTAGATTCAGGGACGTCTTCTAGTCACATAACTTCATCTTTAGAATGAGAAGTTTATTGGAAGAAACTGAACGGTCCCTTCAGACGAAATCATTATCATGGATTATTTTCTTGAAATAGAAAAGCTTGCTGCTTTACCAAATACAGAAAACGGAAGTTACTGCATTGACGTTTGATCTTTCTATGGCCAATTTGATAGTGAGGAAAGTTCTTTGAAAGCTGAACTTGATGCTTGATTCAAAAAACAACAGAATTGGAACTGAAATTGCAGTAGGAAAGGTTCAAAGATGAGGCTGTTTCCCGGAATGAAAAGAAAAAAAAATTGTAAGGCTGGTGCTGTCCAAATACAGGAATTGTGTGTGTTGATGTCTGAACAGTGTCCCTAGCCATGCTATCTTCCATATTAATTTATCATTATTATCTGCAGAAGCAGCACCAAATTGAACGCAGGACTGGACAGGACTGCTGGATTGGTTACTGGGCCTATCCGGCTGAATTGGGCTATTGGTGGCTTACTAGGTTGAAACGTTTAAACGTTTCTTCACCATTTTTCAATCTTTTTTTGTTTGAGTTTGAATCTTATGCACCGAATGCAGAGCAACGCTGATTGGAGGGCAACAACGAAGCGTCGAAGTGGAGGATGACAGCGACTGCATGCCTGGGTTTCGCGAGACTAATGATTGAAGTCTCGCGAGACTGAGTTTGACGTCGCGCGACAGAGACGAACGTAGATGCACGATAGTCGGTTGTTTCTTAGACGAACAACGACTTCGACCACAAACAGAAAGAGCGACTGGAGAACAACGCCTGAAATAGGTTCAATTTGAGACGAGAGGTAGGAGCTGTAGAGGAACCTCGAAGAGAAAATACTATAGCACTAGATGTGGTGGATCTCACTGCTGTAGTTAACAATCTCAGAAGAAGACGAACTCTGTCCGATAATAGCTTCAGAATCGAACAGTTTAGAAGCTGAAGTTGAGCCAATACGAGAATTGCTAATTTGGAATGTTGTGTTCCCAGCCTCCCTAACGATAGGGATGATAAAGTGGAATAAAATTGAATGGTTGTGCTTTGGGTGAAGCTTGCAACACTGGTCCCTGCACATGATGCATGAGCTCCGAGTGTAGATCTGCAATTCTTGAGTCCTGCTTGATTTTAATTTCATCAGGAGTAGAAGAAATTGATGTAGATTTCCCATTTATAATGCCTGGGACAAGCTGAAGCTTGAGGCAGCAGAAGGGAATGCTTCAGAAGGTGCCTTATTAGTAACCAAGTTTGTGGATAAGTTTGAACCTATTACAAAAGTTTGTGCAGGAAGCAATGGAGGCTGCAAGTTCAAGATGCCCGCATTCAGGACTGACTGGACAGGAAGAATTGAAGACTGGAAATTTGGATTGCTTGTTGAAATAATAGAAGACAACAAACACGAACTGCTTGTAAGAACAGAGGACTGCCAACTCAGAGTGCTACTTGGAAGCACAAAAGATTTCAGATTGGTGTTGGGATTGAAACCTATTTGAGGACCCATAGAATCCTTGCCAATACATTGATGGGAAAGAAGCAAGGTTTGGCATCTGTGAGGTTGTTTGAGGATGAGTAAATGCAATAGTATGTTGGGAAGAATAAGCTTCTGGTTCAAAGGTTTTGGTGGAATCCAAAAAACTGTTGACCTTCTGGTCAAGGTTGTAGATGTTTTATTCCTGAAACCGCTTCATGGGCACCCACAGCAGCAGTGAAACCGCTTCATGGGCACCCACAGCAGCAGTGAAATCTAACTTCAATACTGCAGCAATGGGCTTAGAATTCTCAATATTTTTTTTGTCTGCTGCCATTGTCAGTTCTCATATATCAATTAACCTCAAATAATGAGAATTAAAGCAGCAGAAATTGATCTGAGAATTAAAACAGCAGAAACTGATCTGAGAATTAAAACCACAGAAAACCCCTTTTTGATTAGAAAAAAAAAAACGGTTTTCTGCAAAGAGATACAGTGAGAGAGGCGAATAGCAAAGGTTTTTGAACCTAAATCTCTGATACCATGTTGAGAATTGAATTCTAGATTGATAAAAGAGGCCAAGGCCTAAAGGCCTTCACACACAAAACAAACTCTCTTAAAGTTGTATTCTTATTATTCCTTTCTTCTCTATAATTCTCTGATACAGAACATATATATATACTAATGTTATAGCTAAAATACACAGCTGTAATACACTAATACATGTGGGAAATAAAGCTGGAAACTGAGTTGGAAATAAAGCTAAAAATAGAGGCAAGCTGGAAACCTGAAAACTCTTTGTGGCAATTCAAAGATTACCTAGAGAGGTTCAAGCTTGAAGGTGCGATGAAAGTGTCGCGAACTTGAATGGCGGAGGGTGTTACGTCCCGCTCAAATTGTCCCTTAAAATCCAAAGAAATAGTGCTTGCTTAAAGGATCTAGACTTTTCTACATGAGAATGTTCTAGAGTGGCCTAGAGATGTCTAGAAGGAGCTAGAGTTGGATGGACTCAACTCAAGCCTTGAAGACTCTAGAATGTTCTAGAGTATACTAGCATGTGCTTAAAGGTGTTAGAAGGGGTTGGAATATTTTAGAACGTGTTGGATGGTTCATGAAGGATGTAGAAGTCTCTAGAAACTTACGGAACATACTAGAACTTACATGAAGGAACTAGACAATCCTAAAAAACTCTAGAGTTGGCTAGAAGATCTTAAAACCTTGTGACATGTTGTAAGTAAAACTCGAACAATCTTGTACATTCTTGACATAGAAGGATCTAGAAAGTTGTGGCATAGTCTTAACCTTGGTGTCACACTATAAATAGACCTATTGGTCTTCATTTGTAACCATCCTTGGAATCCCTGAGAAATTGTAAGATAACCTCTCTAAAGACCAATACAAGACATTCTTTATAAACTCTCTCTAGTTCTTGCTTTGCTCTTGAATCCTCTAAATCTCTAAGTCTCTTTCTAGTCTTTTTAGAGTGTTTCGTTCAAGTTGAAAGACAGGCTTAATGCAATAGACCGTGTCAAGTGCCGCACGATCGCTACTTGAAACTTAGGGTCGTGACATTAGGCTTCAAAAATTTAGATAACTATATCTTTGTTTTTGTTATTTTGTCTTCCATTATTAGTTCTTATTGTTTTTGAAATTTTTGTTCTTGTGTTCTAATCTTTTTATTGTTCTTGTCAGGTCAAGTTTGAGTTTGTTGGAGTCAATTCCTTTTCGTGTTCTTGTTTTCCCTTTCCTTTTCGTTATTTGGAGTCTTATCCCTTTCTTGTGTGTTGTTACTTTTAAATTTTGAACTTTACTTTAAAGTTTTGATCTTTATCTTAAAATTTTGAACTTTATTTTAAAGTTTCTATCTTTACCTTAAAGTTTCAACCTTTGTCATAAATTTTACGTCTTGTTTGTGATTTAATACTTTCCTTAAACTAATTTGTGTTTGAGTAAAAAAAAAAATAGAACTTGGTTGATAAAAAAGAGATCGAATAAAAAAAGAGTAAGAGAATTTTGGTGGAATTTGTATTCTTGAATTTTTGTTCAATAAGGGTTGTGTGTAAATTATAATTCTTATCAGAGTAAAATTCCTTATGGAGTTGCAATTCCATATTGTTCAAAATTCCTATTTTTGAGGATAATCCCTAAAATTTAGGAGTTTTTTTATCTTATGACTCTTAATTTAAGGAGATAAGTCCTAAATTTTAGGAGTTCTATTTGGATTAAAATCGTACCCAAGCTTTCATAATGTAAGTCATGCAACAATAATTCACAAGGTTAAATATAGAGTTGGGTGACATGAGGGACCAAATAGAAAAATTTGAAGCTAACTTGCGATAGAGGTGTCCCAAAAGAGGTGTCCCAAAAGATAAACAATGAGGTTGAATTATTTGTAAAAAGAGAGAAAAAGAAAGAGATGGAGTTGAAAATGGCAAATGAATTAAAAAAGTGAGCGAACTGAAAAGAAAGTTTGGAAAAGAGTATGATTTACAAGAGGAAAAGTATGATAAGGATAGTAAAAAAAGAGATATGCTTGTGATGAGAGAAAAAAGAGTGAAAAGAAGTCTTGGTTTGTGAGAAAAAAGGATGAAAAAGAGACATTCTTGTACTAACGAAATTATTTTTTCTTTGCCTAATTTTTAACAAATTAATTTCATTGGACTTGAGCAGCACATTGAAGTCAAAAGAGTGAGCACACACTTTATTCTATAATAACACTATCAAGTTCTACTAGGCTAGCAAAGAGTTTATTGAATCATAAGCATGAGTCATCCTTCATACACAAGCAATCCCCAACGATATAGTGAAGATTTGAGAGCAAATATTTTTTTGGAAAGAGGTAATGATGAGTATCATGAAGCACTCCCGAAGGATAAATGGCATGTTCCAATCGGGCCTATTGATTAAGGAGTCACTGCACATTGAACTAGTTTTGGGTCGTAGAGTAAAAGTTATTAAATAAAATCCCGTTTGGAAAACATTTATGAACAATTGTCACTTTAATTGTCATATATTTGTCATCTAATATCCAATGAAGGCCATTTAAAATACATTGTAAACCTTACTTAATGGGCTACAATTGTTATAGAAATATAAATTTTTCAATTTGAAAGTTTTCTAGGTCAAAAGGAGCTTAATTTTGACCCACAAATGTAAACTGATTGTGTGCAAGAAGACTCCTTAAGGAGTACCACTTGCGTAGTTTGTTTTTAAGCTACATATTTAGCCAATAACTATTGTTTTGAATGTAATTATCTGGGGAATTATTTGATTTTCCAATTTATCACTTTGGATTTTAAGTTTATTTAGGATTATTAGTTTCATTTATCTTTTATACATTAAAGTTTATTTTACTTAGACTACAAATATGTAACTTTTGATTCAACCTTCATGATGAATGATATCGAGAAATTATCTAATCGTTACACGTAGTTCTTGTGTTCCTAGCACAAACCATCATGTTCGTGGGTTCAAGGCTCTTGCCTTTTGGTTTGCATCAATAATTCTCACTTCAGCCAAACATATTAGATATATACGTGGTTGCCCGTACAAAGCTTCATAAGATATCAACTCGATACTTATATGATAACTCTTGTGATACACAAACTCCTAGAGTGATAGAAATCCTCCCAATTCCTTTGAAATCCATATCACGAGCTTCTAGAACTTCTAATGATTGGATGATTTTTGTTTTGTTAGTGCTTCTAAACGATGCATCTTATTGAATGATGATTTCATGCTCAAAAACTTCTCATACCTGCCTTCATAAACTGAACTTAGAATCTTAATTAAGTATAATTGACTCTAGGTCATGTTTGGTTCGTAGAATGGAAAAGGGTATGGTAATAGGAATGAAACTCAATTGAAATAATATTATAATTACTATGTTTGTTTTAGCAATAGAATCAAAATAATGATAAATATTAAAATAAAATTTATAAAATTATAAATAAAGAAAAATTAGAAAATAAGAGTTTTTTTATTTTTAAATGAGAAAAATAATAAATGATTATACAAATGTATGAAAAAAATAAAATATTCCATCATATTCCTGATAAGTGTGGGAGGAATTTGCATTATCACGAGCTTCTAGAACTTCTAATGATTGGACGATTTTTGTTTTGTTAGTGCTTCTAAACGATACATCTTATTGAATGATGATTTCATGCTCAAACACTTCTCCTACCTACCTTCATAAACTGAACTTAGAATCTTAATCAAGTATAATCGACTCTAGGTCATGTTTGGTTCTCAGAATGGAGAAGGGTATGGTAATAGGAATGAAACTCAATTGAAACAATATTATAATTACTATGTTTGTTTTAGCAATAGAATCAAAATAATGATAAATATTAAAATAAAATTTATAAAATTATAAATAAAAAAAATTAGAAAATAAGAGTTTTTTTATTTTTAAATGAGAAAAATAATAAATGGTTATACAAATGTATGAAAAAAATAAAATATTCCAGCATATTCTTGATAAGTGTGGGAGGAATGAGCATTCCAAATGTGGTTGGAATGTTTTACATTTCATTCTAAATTAATAGTCAAACCAAGTATAAGAATACCTTGAATCATGCTCATTATCATTCTTATTGCTATCAACCAAACATGACTTTAATACTTCTTGTTGGACGATTTTCGTATAAAGCGTTTATTTAAAACATTCATCAAGAAATGAAATTACAGATAAACAATGATTAGTCTTGATGAAACGATCAAAGATATTCTAAATAGATGAATACTTGAGTAGTTTGTACTCATTTTGTATAAAAATTTATTGATGTGTTGTCCTACTTCCATTATGGTAGGTAAACATTCGAAAGCAGTTATCTGATGTTTGGCTTTGACTGGTTATCAAATTGTTTACCTTGTCACAAGTTAAGCAACATCTTTCTTCATACATTTCTACCCATAATTCCGCTTAAACTCACGACCCTTTTCCATATCTTCTTTGAAAATACTCAGTTTTCTAGCTTCCTTTTGCCAATTGATATCCTTTTGCGAAGTTGAAAAACATCATCGTTGTAGTTTTATTGATATATTCTCCATGAACCAATACTTCACAAATCTGGAAGCTGTTTACTCTTCTAGTAGTGCAAATTTGGAATTTGTCGTCTATCTTCATGCAAATGTAGTTCATCTACTTCAATCAATCGGATGCCCCACTAAATATTCCAAATCTTGATTACTAGCTCAAAGCATTATTCTCTTTGCGAACATCCAAATGTGTTCAATTCCTTTTACACAATATGTCAATTATGCCAACATTCTTTATTCGATACAAAATTGACGCTCTTTTGAGTCAATTACGTTGGGGGGATATCACGATCTTGGAGAAGTTTATTATAAAACGACAATGATTCGTCTAGCTAATTTCAAAGAAACTTCTTGTTTTTGAGATTTGTTATTGGGTCCTTAAAATTATCTATCACGACTTTATCTTGAGTCAAGTGTTTACTATCTCGCTTCTCAAAATGGCGTATCCAAGGTAATTTAATCTCCAAAATTTCTTTTCTTAAGCTTAATGTAAAATCGTTGATCTCTAATCGTTTAAAAGTAGTTATTTTATGAGTTTTTCATTCTCCGTAGCATATAGTAGATCGAGTATCCTTAATGAACAATGATGAGTTGGATCGAATGTTAACTTTATCTGTAACTCCAAGAAAGCAAAGTGTCACGACCTTATATTTTCAATAGCGATCGTGCGGCACTTAGCACGGTCCGTTGCACTAAGCCTGCCTTTGAAACCGAATGAAACTCCAAAGAGAATAGAGAGAGAGTTTGCAAAGAATGCTTTGTATTGCTCTAGAGAGAGATTATCTTACAATTTCCCAAGGATGAATACAAATGAAGACCAAGTGGTCTATTTATAGTGTGGCTTCTAAGCTTAAGAATATGCCACCACTTTCTAGAGTCTTCCTAGTCTAGAATGTACAAGAGAATTCTAGAATTATGTACAATATGCCACAAGGGTCTAGGATCTTCTAGCCAACTCTAGAGTCTTCTAGGTTTGTCTAGCTCCTTCATGCACCTTCCGGGACGTTCCGTAAGCTTCCAGCAGCTTCTACATCCTTCCCGAACCCTCCGGCACGTTCTAGAATATTCCAGCCCATTCTAGCACTCTCCAGCGTGCTCTAGAACATTCTAGGGTCTTCTAGCTTGAGTTGAGTCCATCCAACTCTAGCTATTTCTAGACATCTCTAGGCAACTCTAGAACTTTCCATGTAGAATAGTCTAGATCCTTTAGGCAACCATCATTTGTTTGGATTTTTAGGGACAATTTGAGCGGGACGTGACACCCTCCCCCACTCAAGTTCGCGACGCCCTCGTCGCGCCTTCAAGCTTGAACCTTTCTATGTCATCTTTGAATTGCCACAAAGAGTCCTCAGGTTCCCAGCTTGCTTCTACATCTGGAGCGTTCTTCCATTTGATCAAGTATTCTCGATAACTTGCTACACCTCTACGCCGGATCACGCGATCCGCCAAGATTGAGTCCACTTCCCTGTCAAAGGAGGTTACCACTGCGGTAGGCGCCCTTTTGGATTCTCCTCGACTCATGTCTTCCTTGTCTCCATGATAAGGTTTTAGCATGCTCACATGAAAAACCGGATAAATTTTGAGCTTTAGAGGGAGTTGTAGCTTGTACGACACCTTGCCGACTTTATTGAGGACTGGAAATGGTCCTTCATACTTTCGTACCAACCCCTTATGAACCTTCCGCAAGGACTTGAATTGTTGGGGCAATAGTTTTACAAGAACCAAATCGCCTTCGTGAAATTCCACCAACCTCCGTTTCTTGTCAGCCCATTTCTTCATCTTTTTAGATGCCTTATTCAAGTAGGCTCGGGCCAACTCAGCTTGTTCATGCCATGCCTTGGCAAATTTGAAGGCAGCAGGACTCTTCCCTTCATAACTCGTGGCCAAGGCATGAGGAGTCATGGGTTGCTGCCCCATGACGATCTCGAAGGGACTTTTAGCGGTAGACTCGCTCCGTTGTAGGTTGTAAGAGAATTGGGCTACATCCAACAGTTTCGCCCAATCCCGCTGATTAGCACTCACAAAGTGCCTGAGATATAACTCCAGCAACGCGTTGGCACGCTCCGTTTGTCCGTCACTTTGTAGGTGAAAGCTTGTGGAGAAATTCAAGTCTGATCCCAATAGCTTGAATAGTTCCGTCCAAAATTTCCCCGTGAATCGTGGGTCTCGGTCACTCACGATATTGGAAGGAATTCCCCAATGCTTCACAACATTCTTGAGGAACAAACGTGCCGTCTCATCTGCCGTGCAGTCCGTTGAGGCAGGTATGAATGTTGCGTATTTGCTGAAGCGGTCGATGACGACAATAATGCTGCCAAAGCCCTCTGATTTTGGCAGACAAGTGATGAAATCCATAGAGACACTTTCCCATGGTCTCTCTGGAATAGGCAGCGGCTCTAGTAATCCTCCGGGTGCATGCTGCTCTATCTTGTCCTGTTGGCACACAAGACAAGTTCTTACATATGCTTCGACATCATCCCGAAGTTGAGACCAATAGTAGATGGACTTGATCAAAGCAAGGGTGCGCCTCATTCCTGGGTGTCCAGCCCATAACGAATCATGACACTCCTTGATAAGCTCTTTCCTTAAGCTCCCCCATTTTGGCACAAAGATTCGATTCTACTTGGCATAGAGTAGTCCGTCACTCAGCCAAAATCGTCTCGTTTTTCCTTCCTTGATGAGGGCAAGGAGGTTTTGAGCAAGGGCATCATGCTCCAACCCTTCTTTGATCCTTTCCAATAGAGGACTGTTTGGCCTACTCAAGGCTGCTAATTCCGCCTTCCGACTCAACGCATCAGCCACCACATTAGCCTTACCGGGTTTGTACTCCAGCCTATAATCAAATTCCGCCAAGAAGTCTTGCCATCGAGCTTGCTTGGGACTCAACTTCTTTTGAGTCTGGAAGTAGCTTGTGGCTACATTGTCCGTCATGATAACAAAATGGGAACCCAACAAGTAGTGTCGCCACACCCTTAGGCAATGAATGATAGCTGTCATTTCCTTTTCTTGCACAGTGTAGCGGCGTTCAGTGTCATTGAGTTTTCGGCTCTCATAGGCTATCGGACGCCCTTCTTGCATCAAAACTCCACCAATGGTAAAGTCTGAGGCATCTGTGTGCAGCTCGTATGTCTTGGAGGGGTCTGGAAGACAAAGTACCGGTTCTTCACTAATGACCTTCTGCAAGTCTTCAAATGAGGTTTGGCATTCGCTTGTCCATTCCCAAGACTTGTTTTTCTTAAGCAGATCGGTTAATGGGGCTGCTCTCGCTGAGTAGGACTTGATGAACCTTCTATAATAGTTCACCAGTCCGAGAAAAGATCTTAACTCGGGAACCTTGGCAGGAGGTTCCCATTCTTGGATGGCTTTCACCTTAGCTCCATCCATCATCAGTTTCCCATCCTTTATCTTGTGCCCTAAGAACATCACCTCATCTTGGGCAAAGGAACATTTCTCCTTCTTGACATATAGCTCATTTTCCCTCAGGACCTCGAACACCTTCTTCAAATGCTCTAGATGTTCTTCCAAAGTCCGGCTATATATCACGATATCATCAAGATATACTACCACGAACCGATCGAGGTAGGGATGGAAAATCTTGTTCATCAAAGTGCAGAAGGTGGCTGGTGCATTTGTGAGACCAAATGGCATGACAAGGAACTCATAGGCACCATACCTGGTTACACATGTGGTCTTGGGCTCATCTCCCTTGGCTATGCGTACCTGGTAGTATCCCGATCGCAAGTCTAGTTTTGTGAAGTATCTAGCATTCCCCAATTGATCGAACAAATCAGCAATAAGTGGGATAGGATACTTGTTCTTGACTGTGATCTTATTTAGAGCCCTATAGTCAATGCACATTCGCAGCGAGCCATCCTTCTTCTTTTGAAAGAGCATCGTGGCACCAAATGGGGCTTTCGAGGGCCTTATGAAGCCAGCATCCAGCAATTCATCGAGTTGCTTCCGCAGTTCTGCCAACTCTGAGTTCGCCATTCGATAAGGGCTCATTGCTGGTGGCCTGGTGCCAGGTTCCAACTCAATTTCGTGGTCTACCTCCCTCCTTGGAGGTAACCGTTTGGGTAATGCCTCCGACATCACATCTTGGAACTTATCTAGGACAACTTGCACTTCCGTCGGCAAGTTTGGCTTTGGTGACGCCTCTTCATCATCGTATTCCTTTAGGATGGCCAAATAACTCTCTTCATCCCTCTTCAACCCCTTCTTGAATTGAAGTGCCGAGAGAGCTTGGGTAGTAGGTTTAGTGGTCCTTTCCGTCGGTACCACACATGCTTTCGCACCATCCATGATACACATAGAGTTTGAGCAAGGCACCAAGAAAGCTCTTACCTGGTCCAAAAACTCCATGCCGAATACAACCGAGAAGTCATCCATGGGTGCCACTGATAAGTCCACTTGGCCAGTCCAAGCACCAAGACTGACCTTAACCCCACGAGCAACTCCATGCAATGGTAGTGCCGCCGAGTTAACTGCTTTGAGAGATCTCCCTCCATTGACAACCTTTAGGCCAAGTCGCTTTGCTTCCTCCACTGAAACAAAGTTGTGAGATGCACCGGTGTCGACCAAAGCCTTGGCGACCTTCCCGTTGATGGCTGCATCTACATACATCAAGCCCTTAGGGGTCTTTGGGGCGCTCTGCAATGCACCAAGTAAGCGCAAAGAACCCATCTTTGCACCTTCGTCCGACTCGCTTCCATCTTGATCATGAGTGGAAGCAACCAAGGCACTCAATGCCTTTCTTTTTGGACATTCACGTGCCCAATGCGGTCCGTCGCATATGAAGCACGTCACACGGGGCTTCGAGGCATTCCGATCCTCCTTCTCCTTCCCCTTATCTCGTGCCTTGAATGAGGAATTGTCTTTATGGTTTTTAGAACCCTGACTTTTGACATGGCCTCCACCATTCTTTCCTCCACTAAACTTTTTATCTGAGGTTTTAGAGCCCTCCTTGTTTGTGGAGTAGTCAATAAAGCTTTCTGCAGTTGCGATGACCGAAGATAAGTCTTGGACACCACGTCGCTTGAGCTCCAAATTAGCCCATGATTGGAGACCGTCCATGGACAAGAATAGGGCATCCTTGTCCGATGTGTCGGGGACTTCTAGCAGCAAGGTTGTGAACTCCTTCACATAATCCCTTATGCTACCCGTTTGCTTCAATCGTCGCAAACGACCTCTTGCCTCCTCCTTAGCATTAACGGGGAAGAACTGCATTTTGAACTCCCTTTTGAAGTCATCAAAGGTATCAATTGTGCAAACTCCTCGTTGCACATCTCCATGCCTCCGTCTCCACCACAACATCGTAGTGTCGGATAAATACATGACTGCAGTTCGGATCTTGCTGGCATGGTCCGTTATGCCAGTAGCCTCAAAGTATTGTTCTAGCCCCCATAGGAAGTTCTCCACTTCCCTAGCGTTCCTAACACCATTGAAGGTCTTAGGCTTGGGAACATCTACCCTCTTAGCTTCAATGATGGTGGTTGCGCTAGTCCCCGCGGCCATAGCCCGCTTACATAGAGCTAGATCACCACCCATATCTTCCATTCTAAGCAACACATTAGCAAGTTCTCTTTGGACAAGATCCCTTACCTTGGCAAGTTCCGCCTTTAGCCCATCAATCTCTTGCCTTAATCCACCATCTAGCTCGTTGAGGGACATCTTAACCGCTGCATGGATTTCCACATCCTCGGCCTCCAAGCCATTGCAACGCTCCTCTAAGTTGTCCACCCGATCGAACAGCTCCCCTAAGCTGTCCTGCGCACTTCCCACTCGTGCTTCCAAGCTAGAAAGCATGTCTTTCGACTTGGCTCGAGATTCCTTTGGGACTTTCCGAGCTTCCTCACGGCCACGTTCCATTGGTGGAACGTCCATGTTTGGTGTAGCTGGGGCGGTGTTCTTCATTTTTGCCAAAGATAGAGATGCTTCAACCGAAAGCTCTGATACCAACTGTCACGACCTTATATTTTCAATAGCGATCGTGCGGCACTTAGCACGGTCCGTTGCACTAAGCCTGCCTTTGAAACCGAATGAAACTCCAAAGAGAATAGAGAGAGAGTTTGCAAAGAATGCTTTGTATTGCTCTAGAGAGAGATTATCTTACAATTTCCCAAGGATGAATACAAATGAAGACCAAGTGGTCTATTTATAGTGTGACTTCTAAGCTTAAGAATATGCCACCACTTTCTAGAGTCTTCCTAGTCTAGAATGTACAAGAGAATTCTAGAATTATGTACAATATGCCACAAGGGTCTAGGACCTTCTAGCCAACTCTAGAGTCTTCTAGGTTTGTCTAGCTCCTTCATGCACCTTCCGGGACGTTCCGTAAGCTTCCAGCAGCTTCTACATCCTTCCCGAACCCTCCAGCGCGTTCTAGAATATTCCAGCCCATTCTAGCACTCTCCAGCGTGCTCTAGAACATTTTAGGGTCTTCTAGCTTGAGTTGAGTCCATCCAACTCTAGCTATTTCTAGACATCTCTAGGCAACTCTAGAACTTTCCATGTAGAATAGTCTAGATCCTTTAGGCAACCATCATTTGTTTGGATTTTTAGGGACAATTTGAGCGGGACGTGACAAAAGGCTTTATTAATCCAAAAGTTATTACAAAACTCAAGAGTGTTCGTTCTATACTTGAAAAGTAGTTTTGGGTGTGTTCGATTATTTAACTCATAGTTAGTGATATCGTGATCCTTAGAAAGTTGCATCTTCCAATTGATCAAATAGTTCATCTATCATGTGGTAAATTATATTTATTCTTATTTGTTGCTTCGATGATAATCAATACATAATTTTAAACTTCCATCTAATTTCTCAATGAACAAAACAGGTGCTTTCTAAGGTAAAGAACTTAATTGAATACAACACTTATCTTCAATATTTTATCCAATTGTGCCCTTAATTCTCCTTAGCTAGCGTCATACGATAAAAAGTAATCGAATTTGATGTCGTACCTGAATATGACAAAAGATTGATTTCACGAGTTGGAGAAAATCCAAGTAATTCTTTTGTTGAAGCTGATAATTTCCAAATCTAATTATTGAGTCTTCTCCAATTGTTTCGATTCGGTTACATGAGAAAACTATTTTCTTGACGTGACGTGACTCATGATAATATTAGCAGATCTAAGGATGAAAACAAGGATTGCCTAATAAGTTGCTTTCCAAAGATTTGTTTTGCAGAGCAAGACTTGAAGAACTTCTTTTTCCTTTGCTTGAGTGAAGAACTTAATATATTTACTTTTCAATGCAATAAGTGACTGCTATGATTGCGAGGCAAATCCTATACATTGCTAAATGCAAATATTATCACTTGCTTTAGAAGGAACCTAATCATTTCTATTTGATGGATTGTTTGTAAAACATTCTACTTCTCCAAAAAATTAATATGCAATTAACTAGTGCGTACGTGATTCAAATATAAATCTCTTAAAACCTTCTTTTAGCAATATCAAAATTTGATGCTCCATCGAAGTAAGGAAAACGTGTCCTTTTTGTGGTAGTGAACTTTACCTTTCTTCTTGGACTTTTCTCGAGTTCAATCTTTACTTAGTGCAATTATGTACATTTCTTACTAGTTATTCCTCTACAGTAGGTAAGCTGAGATTAAAAAGTTTTTGGGAAACATTTTTTTACTGGGAAATCATAACCATGCTCTGTTATTAAACTATCACGCCTTGGAATATGGGTACGTGAAGTTTAAAAAGAGAATTATATTTAAAAGATAAATTGTTAAATGAAAGTTATTAGTTATGCAAAAATCATCTTAAAACCAATCAATTTTAAAAACAATTCAGGTACCTTTAAAAAATCTTAGTAGTTAAAAAGTAAAATTCATTACAAATCCAAAATTTTAATCAATATATTTGCAAATCTAAAAGAATTCATCAAATTAGAGTGGTCTTGGTCTGCCTCCCAAAATCTTGCTTCACAATTAAATCCCTATCATTATTATACCACAGTTGTACTAATTTAAAAGGTTAAGGAAAGAGGGGGAGAATGAGCTCACAACTCAATAAGAGAGTTCTACATGCAATAACTTACATCATAAAATGATGCATGCAATTTATTATAAAATTTTCATGTAAGTCCATCAAAACAATAGTCATATATAATAAGGGTACTTTCTCGCTTCCTAAATTAGGAGTGTACATTCCAAGTGTCCCAATGCATGATCATGTAACAATAAAATATGCTATGTCAGGTCGTAAATCCATATGCTATGCAATATCTATATATATTGGTCAACTTCGAGATACATGGGTAGTCAACTTCGAGGCACATGGGTAGTCCAGCTTCGAGACCTAATATGTCGTCGAATTTTGAGATCTATGTCAGTCATACTTGGAGATACATATGGCACATGTATTGGTCAACTCCGAGCACATGGGTGATCCAACTCCGAGACCCAATATAAGGTCATACTCCAAGACCCAATGTATGGGACTAACTCCAAGATATATGTGTAAATGCATACTTGTGATCCGTGTAAATCCTATCTATTGTAACTAGTATCCCCGTAGTACCAAACTCCGCAAGACTATAGTTCATGTAATACCCCCCCACAAAAATAGTTTTATGATGCATACATAAAATCACAAATGTCATGCATATCATTTTAAATATCATAATGTCACGTGTACAAATGTATATATAAGATATTTTATCATAAATGTCATGCATATCATTTTAAATATCATAATGTCACGTGTACAAATGTATATTTAAGATATTTTATCATAAATGTCATGCATATCATTTTAAATATCATATCTTGTATCATAATTGTAGATTTTCTGAGAATATTAGGCTGTAATAGTGTTGTACAGGCTGTGAATTAGTGTAGAACAAGCTGGAATTTAGTTATTAATACCAGCTGTATTATTCCTAAATTAGTGAGAATTTGTCTACTTTTTAGTCCTATTTATAGTGCTGTATATACATTTGAATTAATCAGAGAAAATAAAACAAGAATTCAGTTTCTCTCCACCATCTCTCAATATTTTCTTCATGATATCAGAGCATTTCTGAAATCCATTTTTTTTTCTCACCAATTCTGTCCAAGGAAGATTTTCTGAAATCCAATTGCTTAGTCGTTGTTCTCCTGCGTCAATCCTGGTGGTTCTCTGTTTCAGCTGTGCATCGTCGTTCATCTCTGATTCATCGTCCTTGCCATCTGGTTCATCTCTGCATTCTATTTTAGCATCGAGATTTTGTAATCAAATCAGCCCAATTTGTCCAGTTTCAGCCCAATAGATCCAATCTGTCCAGTTTTAACCCAATAGACCCAATCTGCCCAGTTTCAACCCAATAGACCCAATCTGTTCAGAAAATAATTGACCCAATATGTTCAGAAAATAATTGGCCCAATCTGCCCAGATTGAAATAACATCAATTTTATGACACAGGAAAACCCGTCATGACCGGTTACAATGGAGGTTCCACAAAAAATAATATTTTACCCATCACCAGTCAAATTAAATAGGCATAATTATCTTCAATGGTCCCAATCTGTCACTATCGCTCAATCAGGTAACACCACCAACGTTTTTAGTGTGAAACAGGTTAAGAGACAATGGATTATAGATTCAGGTGTTTCAGATCACATGATGGGTGATGCATCTCTTCTTGTAAATCTTAAAACTTCCCAAGAAGGATACACTGTCAGAATTGCCGATGGATCAATATCCAAAGTAATAGGGATTGGTTCAGCAAAAAATTCAAATTCTTTTATTCTTGATTCTATCCTTCTTGTTCCAACCCTTGATTGTAATCTCTTATCAATTACTAAACTCACACGTGATAAAAATTGTGACAAAATTTGTTCATAATTTATGTTAATTTCAAGACTTGGATTTGGGAAAAACGATTGGCAGTGTTAAAGAGTGCTTGGGACTCTATCTTCTCAACAGTGAAGACCTTCCAGAAAGACAGTCCTTCAAGTTGTGTTCGAGGTTCAGTATCAAAATAAAGCTTTATTAACTTTTAATTCCAATAACAATGGTGAAATCATGTTGCAACACTATCGTCTCGATCATCCTAATTTCCTATATTTGGAAAAACCTTTCCCTTCATTATTCAAAAATAAAAATTCCAATGATCTTAAATGTGAAGTATGTGAATTCTCAAAACATGTTAGAAATTCATATCCTACTCTCCCACATAAAAAATCACATCCTTTCTCTCTAATTCACTCTGATATTTGGAGACATTCTCAAATCAAAAACATAACAGGGACACGATGGTTTATTTCATTTGTAGATGATCATACTCGAACCACTTGATTATTTCTTATGAAAGAAAAATCTGAAGCATGTCAGATATTTAAAAATTTTAATACCATGATTCAAACTCAATTTCAAACAAAGATCCAAGTATTGAAAACTGACAATGCTAGGTAATACTTCGCATCAATTCTCAGTGATTATCTGTCAAGTCATGGGATTGTCCATCTAAGCTCCTGTGTTGACAAACCTCAACAAAATGGGGTGGCTGAAAGGAAAAATAGGCATCTTCTCGAGGTAGCTAGATCTCTCATGTTCACAACTCATGCCCCTAAACATTTTTGGAGGGGGGGGGGGGAGTTGTCCTTACGGCTACCTATCTTATCAATAGGATGCCCTCTCATGTCCTAACTTTCAAAACACCCATCAGTACTCTTCTTGAGTCATACCCACACACGAGAATCGTGTCCAACATTTCTTTTAAAATAGTTGGATGTTCTGCTTATGTCCATGTACATCATAGAGATAAACTTGATCCTAGAGCTATCAAATGCATATTCCTAGGGTATTCATCAAACCAAAAAGGTTACAAATGCTTCTCTCCTATCACAAGGCGATTTTACAATACAATGGATGTCCCATTCTTTGAACAAAATCCATACTATTCCAAACCTGTTATTCAGGGGGAGAACATAGGCAATGAATACCAATTTTGGAATAGCATTACCACTCAGCCTCCCATAAATTCTGTCTCAAATCATATCCCGCAAATTCCAAAAAGTGAATCAGTATCTCAAACAAATGCTCCTAATAATCCCAATGAACCCTCAACTCCTCTACCAACAGATCCAAACTTTCATGTCCCAAACAATGATTTTTTTGTCTACTCTAAGAGGAGAAGAACTCAAAAAGGAACGGAGAACCAAGCATATCTTGAGCCAGTCCAAGAGTCCAACCCGAGTACATATCACTTCGACAATTCACAAGGTAACATCACTGAATCTCCTATTATTGAGTTACCTCCTAATGATTTGAATTTGCCAATTGCTATAAGGAAAGGTGTAAGATCTTGCACAAACCACCCATCTACAACTTTGTTTCCTATAAAAATCTCTCACCAAGTTATAAAACATTTATCAACAACCTTGAGCAGATACAAGTTCCAAATTCCGTTCATGAAGCCTTTCAGGTACCTGAATGGAAGACAACTATTTTTGAAGAACTCAGTGCCTTAGAGAAAAACAAGACTTGGGAGATCATAAAACTACCACCAGGAAAACAAGCTGTTGGGTGTAGAAAGATTCAAAGCTCGCCTTGTGGCTAAGGGATTCACTCAGACATATGGGATTGACTATCAGGAGACTTTTGCACCTGTAGCTAAGCTCAACACTATCTGTGTTCTTCTCTCCCTAGCATCTAACTTGGATTGGCCTCTCTACCAATTAGATGTCAAGAATGCATTCCTCAATGGTGATCTCGAAGAAGAAGTCTACATGGACATTCCTACTGGAATTGAATCTCCTGTTCCAACCAATAGAGTTTGCAAACTTAAGAAATCCTTATATGGATTGAAACAGTCTCCACGTGCCTGGTTCGATAGGTTATCTAAAGTTTTGAAGAGATATGGGTACAATCAATGCCAAACAGATCACACACTATTCGTCAAATACTTCTCAAATGACAAAATAGTTATCCTAATTGTGTACGTAGATGATATTGTTCTAACAGGTAATTCTATAGTTGAGATGAATAAACTCAAGGAATTTGAGATCAAAGACCTGGGCAATCTCAAATATTTCCTAGGAATGGAAGTAGCACGAACAAAAAGGGGCATATCTATATCTCAAAGGAAATATGTACTTGATCTTCTCAAGGAAACTAGAATGATCGGGTGTAAACCGGCAGAAACTCCGATGGACTCTACAGTAAAACTCGGAATCAAAGAAAATAGTACACCTATGGACAAAGGTCGTTACCAAAGATTAGTGGGAAAACTCATTTACCTATCCTACACTAGACCAGATATTGGTTTTTCAGTAAGTGTTGTAAGTCAATTTATGAACAGTCCTACTGAAGAACACATGGAAGCGGTCTATCGTATACTCAGGTATCTCAAGATGACACCAGTAAAAGGATTATACTTCAGTAAGAATCCTACTAGAAAAATTGAAGTCTTTGCAGATGCTGACTGGGCAAGCTCTATAATGGATCGCAGATCTACCACTGGGTATTGTACCTTCATACGGGGAAATCTTGTAACTTGGCAAAGTAAGAAAAAGTCAGTAATCGCTCGAAGCAGTGCACAGACTGAATTTAGAGTTATGACCCATGGAATTTGTGAAAGAATGTGATTAAAAAGACTACTCAATGAACTAGACTTCACAACTCTTGAACCTATCAGCATGCATTGTGATAATCAAGCTGCAATAAGAATTGCAAAAAATCCAGTTCATCATGACCGAACCAAACATGTAGAAATTGATCGTCATTTCATTAAAGAGAAGTTAGATGGAAAAATTGTGAACCTACTATATACATCTACTCATCATCAAATTGCAGATTTACTTACCAAAGCATTACCTCGAACAAATTTCGAAGAACTGAGTTGCAAGTTGGGAATGATTATTATCTATTACCCAACATGAGGGGTACTGTAGATTTTTTGAGAATATTAGGTTGTAATAGTGTTGTACAGGCTGTAAATTAGTGTAGAACAAGCTGAAATTTAGTTGTTGATACCAGCTGTATTATTCCTAAATTAGTGAGAATTTGTATACCTTTTAGTCCTATTTATAGTGTTGTATATACATTTGAATTAATCAGAGAAAATAAAATAAGAATTCAGTTTCTCTCCACCATCTCTCAATATTTTCTTCAATAATGTTACGTGTACAAATGTACATATAAGATATTTTATCATAAAAGTCATAATTTCTTTCGTAAAAATTATTAAAACATGACATCATTTTTCCACAGTTTAAACATGAATATGCATACTGCTTTTAAATACAATGCACGGAAAAAAGTAGAATAGTTTCCCTATTTGAAAATATGTATGTCTCCACTCCTACTCTTTTAGCAAAATCTATTTTCCTTTTTCGATTAGAATCTTTAAACATTTTCTTTAATGATCTGTAGGAATTCATAAATTTAAACCAATTGGAAGGACTACGTTACTGAAACTTAGGAATAGCCCAAACTATTCCTTTCGATACACCTCTAATTACCACTTGAAATTCTAATATATCTTTTCAATTCGATACTTCACTCTTTCTAACTCAAATGCTTGGATATTTTATCCCTGATCCGACCACTTAGAAATATACTGAAAATGATTATAATTTAGGGAGAGAGGTTGTAGAGAGAGTAAGCGAGGATGAGATTTTGTGTGAAAAGAATGGCTGATTCGTGTGCCATTTACAGTCAAAATTGCACTCTCGTTGGCCACCCTGCTAAACCCCTCCGGCGAGCTCCCGACGAATCACTGGCGACAGTCATATTTCCTTCGCCAACTGTCTCACTAGGCCTCGCTGACTCTTGTTGGTATCTCGTTGATCCCTCGTCGGCCACCCTCGTCAACGGCTTAGCGAGAAGGGACGACGAGATCCTGATAAGTTGTCCAGTATAGTTCATAGATTTGCTGAATTTTTTTTATTTTTACATAAAAATTCTCAATAAATCGATATATCTTAAAATATCTCCCAAAATATGCTTAATAAAATTCTTAAAGTTAATTACAAAGACTCGAGGTCTCACATTATAGATCCAAGAAGCCCATATTTGATACTATCTCTTTCAATCTCTCTTCATCTTTCAAAGATTGACATGTTTTTCTGTTCATCTTGATATGTATGGCAGACATTTTTGATGTGTTATGTAAGTTGTTGGGGCATATCTAGAATGAGCTTTTGGTCCCATAGCTTATTGTTTGTACGACAAAGAGTATTACCATGTTTTGTTTCTGAGTTAGGTGCCTTGCAATTTCAAAAACTTGCACATATATTTCAGAGATAAACAAATGAGTGCATTAATGAACTGCTTCAGATGCCATCAAATTCCTCGTACTGGTCATACTATTCATTGGCTATGTTAATCTTCTCTATGCTTTTCAGCTTTAGCTTATTATTCTTATTATATGTGTACGTGCGTGCGTGCATGTGTATAAAGAACTTGTGTGGACCTAGATTTCTATACTATATCCTTGCAAAACTAATGCACTGCACATTTATATTTAGAACATTTCCCCTGCTTTTACAGATTGTTAAGGATATTCAACCGATATGTTTAGATGTTCCAATGGTTCTCATAAAGCCCCCTCAAGCATGTTCAACTGCTGAAGTTTATAAGGTAATGTAGATTTCATGATAGCAGAAATTTATTTTCATATACTGTCTCACCATCTCATTCATGCAACTTTTTGTTCCGTCAGCACCTCCAGCTGGAGAAAACTAGCAAGGTTGATCCTCTAGCATTGCTCGAGATCATCTCCAGGAATGGCATAAGTCAAGAAGTTTGTATCAATGATCTAGGTCAGTGGTATTAGACCTCAAAAACCTTGTTTTGAGTTTTTTGTTGGTTCCAGTGGGTCACAAGTCGGTTTTGTACGTCCAGACTTTTGGTTTTTAATCCAGGTATTGCTCAAGTTAAAATGTGGTGTTATTGCTTTATTTGCAGAACCTCCTGCATTTGAAGTTCTCCCATCTCTGAAAAGACTAAAGCAGCGTGTAGCTGCAGCTAGTTGTGGACGATATAATTCCGTTTTTATGTCTGGAAGGTAAACTGCAGGAATGGCCACACGTGTCTGCACTCACAAATGCTATATTTATGTATGTCTATATTAATGTGTGAAATGAATCTCCTTACATCAAGCTATTTTAACCTGATTTAATATCCTCATAACTAAGCCCAGGAATTCCAAAGGAAATAAATCTAAGCTGATCCCGCAACCATTAAGCTATGAATTAAACTAGCACTTTAGTCAGGAGTATTAATGCATTTTCTTTGAAGGACAAAAATAGTGCATATTGTTTGGTTGAATGAAAGTGGAAATATGGTTTTGTTGGAAAGAAAAAAAAATTAGGTTTTTTTTTTAATACAAGTACAGGGAACTAGAATAGAGAATAGAAAAGCAAAACTTATGCCATATAAATTGGTAGGTTTGAAGGAGAACTGATTATCCCTTAAAATTGTGTTGGTTTTTCACCGAATATCTTAATCTCTTACACGATTGGAAGAGCTAAACTTAATGGACATTTGAGAACAACGACGAGATGCAAATTGCAAGGATTTGAATTCATGATCTTGATCTGATACTAAGTTAACGTGTGTTGTTTCACTTTTCCTGAAATAGGGAGTAGGAAATAGGACAATTGGTACTGTTTCATTGAAAACATTGACACTATTAACTGCTTGACACTGAAAAACAAAGGTTGGAAGACAATTTCCACAGAATCATGAACTTTTACAGATGGGTTTTGATTTGTGAAATCAACTCGTCCAGTGTTTAGGATTATTGGGCAATTGACACTTGGTCCGGACTTCCATGTGTGTATGTTTAAAAGCTTTATATTATGGACTTGAGACAGGCTTAGTAAAATAGCATGTTAATATGGTGTTATCATATATTTTATGATAAACTCATCTCTATTTTCTCACTACAAATGCTGCAGTGGAAGCACTATTGTTGGAATTGGTTCTCCAGATCCTCCAGAATTTATCTACGATGATGAGGAGTTCAAGGATGTCTTTTTGTCAGGTTAGTCTCATATGGAAAATTTGTTTCTAAAATATATTTTTGTGGAATTAGCTCACTTTACTTCAAATTATATGAATAGAGAAACTATTGGTTTGTTTCGGACCAAGCTGACATGGTGATCAAGTGCCCATCAATTTAGAGCAAAAAACTGTCATAGGTTTAAACTTACATAATTTCTCTCTCATTTGTACCCTTCACCATCCTCTCTCTCCTGTGTTGATTGGCTGAACCACCACGTTAACTTGGTCTAAACTAATGTAAAAATTTTAAATGCTCAAAAGTAAACTAACTACTAATAGTCTAACCATAAATTTACCTAAGGTTAATCTCTCGTGGAATTGCAACGATTCTTAGTTGTCATTCGTTGTCTTTAAACTAAAAAAATTAAATAATAAATTGAATCCTAAAACTCTAACCAAAATTTGTTGAAAATGATAAAATAAATTGAATCTTAGACCTAATGTAAATTTGATACGATAATATGGGAATTTGACTAGCTAACCAATTATAAATTGAATTAATGTCATTAATTTAATGAGATTGATTTTAACAATTATTCTTAAGCCAAAAATATTGATTTTTCACTAAAACCAAATAACCCCAATAATCACGGTGATTCTCACTTACAACTAACTAATTAAACTTCTTTATCTTGGTTATAATTTGCTAACTGAAATAAGCATAATTAAACATACAACCATCTAAATTACAAGTTAATGCAATTAATTTAGATTCTTGTTCGAATGAACAAAACTAGGCATAAATGATTTGTCTAATGTTCTAATTCACAAATGGCCACTTTTATCATAAGTAGAGATTTGATCAATCAACGATCCATGGTCAAAGATATTAAGAACGATGAACAAGAAATATTTTCAGCTTTTATTAAATCAAAATCCACTCAAAAGTTCATTTCAATCATGGTAGCAAAGTTAAAATCCCATTAACAATTTAGTTAACATAATTAGATCCAAAATCTTGACTTAAAAAAGAAAAGGCATCTTCACTAATCAAAAGATGGAAAACTAAGAAAGTAAACTACCCTTGAACAAGCAATTTCCCATGCCTTGAATGTTGATGTCCTTTTTCAAAACATTGGTAGAAGCTTCAATGATGGCGGTTCTTTTTCCCAACTTTGCTTTCCAAATTTTTTCCTAACAGATCAAGAATGGGTGGATTTTGGGGTTTATATGATTTAAATAGGGTTACAAAAGACCTAAGTGCAATCTGGACCATTGGATGCCCAAAAATAGATAAAATCATGTGTATACGAATTTTTTCGTGTAACTTCTTCGAGGAGCGCCCGGGTGCCTATCAAGTGCCAGTGAGCATCAAGCGAAAAACCCGAGAGATGATTTTGGTCCTAGAGGAGCGGTCTGATTGCCAAAACAGCCACCTGAGCACTGCCTGTGGTGGTGGTGGTTGGTGGTCTGTGGCACGCTAGTCTGGTCCCGCTTTGTCGGAAATTGCGTTCCTGAAAGTTTTTAAACATCCCCAAATATTTATTTATCTGCAAAATAATAAAAAATAAAATCAAAGTAACTAATTCTTTAATAAAATGCATAAATAGTGCATAGAAACATGACAAAATATTAGGTTTCTCACAGACCAATCAAAAATTCCTCTATATGAGTAACGGTTTTTAATGATCAATGGTTGGTTGGAATATTGATAGATATAAACTGAGATTTTGGAGGAACAATTTGTTGGAAATTTTTTGAGTTAAAATTGCTATTTAATTACAATTGATTTTTTCAGTTACTTTTATTTTATACTGTCTCTTTTCCGTTTGTTTTAATTGATTTCAGTTACTTTTCTTCCTTCTGCTTCTTTTCCGTTTCTCTTCATTGTCCTGTGTATATAAAAGGACAGAGAACAGAGACACAAAAAGAAAGTGAAAAAGAGAAAAGAGAATAACTACAAAAAGAAAGCAACTGAAAGAAAAAAAAAACAGCGAAGTGACAGGAAAAACAATTAAGGAAAAAGAGAAACGAAAAAAAATTGAAAAGAAAAGTAACTTTTGTATTTTTTTTTAGGAAGAGTTAAGTTTTTTCGATAAAGTTTAAATAATTAAAAGTTCGTGAAATAATAAAATGTGATGTAAGTTTATTATTATTTAATAGTTGTATCTTATGAGATAAATTTTTGTAATTCTTTAACACCTAGGATGAACTTAAAATTATATTAAGGAAATTGTGTGATACACACCCTAGATACTTTACTCTTTCATAAATTTTGTATTTATAATTTATATATATATTTATATTTGTATATTTTTGATTTTAATAATATAATTTTATTTTTAACTTATTTATACATATATTATTTCGTAAGCAATTGAACTCCCTACATGTTCAATATTTTTCCTTTGCGAGATTCTTTTTCAATAATGGTACTTTTCCTATGAACTCTGTTTGCAGAGGCCAACTTTATAACTCGTAAAGCAAATCAGTGGTATAGAGAACCTGCTTCAAGAATTGCTTGTAGCCCAGCCTTCTAGTTTAACCAATATTTGGAGTGGATCGAGGATTACATCGGCGATGAAGTCCATTTTTCTGTGAATCGTAATGTGTAAATTTAAATAAAAAAAATTGTAAAACAAGAAGGAAATTTCACCTTGATGGGTAGTGTTTAATAAGGGAACCAAAATTCATATTTTGCGGTTAGAAGTGTCAATTTGTCATCAACCTTATGGAAGTTGAAGCTACCCTACTTATAACTTTTATGTAAATCCCATCAATATATATATATATATATATATATATGAATTGTGTCCGGTTTGTATTGTGTTAAGTGTTGGTTGTCGCAATAAATACTTTGAATAATAATTTGTACGAGTAAATTATTTATAATAATAAAATATAATAGGGGTTTTTAGATTTATAAAAATAATTGGATTCTATGTTAAATGTATATCATTGATTTTCAAATTTTAACTAAATTTATAAATAGGTTTTAAAATTTTTAAAACTTATTATTTAGTTATCAAATTTCTCAAATTTAATAAATAGGTTTATAAACTTTTAAATAATATGATTTAGTCTTCAAATTTTAAACTTTTTTCACATAGATCTTAAATTTTTATTCACAAATATATGTTAAATTTTAAAAGTTTAGGACTAAATTGTATGATTTAAAAGTTTAGAAATTTATGTGAAGTTTTAAAAGTTTAGAAATCAAATAGTATGTTTTAAAAGTTTAGAGACTTATATATGAACTTGGTTAAAGTTTGGAAATCAATGATATATTTTAACCTTAATTATATTTTGATCATGTTTATAATGTGTAACAAATTGACTCCTTAAAGTGGTGATTGGTATTTTAGAGGCACCACAATTAATGTATTATATTGTTATCGTAAATCACACATTATTAAAAAGTTTTATTTCAATGCCCTAATTTAAGAATTGATACCTTTTTTTTTAATAGTGATTAAATTTTTTGTTTAAAATATCCTTTATGCCTTTTAATAAAGGGTTTTTCTTTTTTGAAAAAAAATTAAAATTGAAAAATGATTTTTTCCCCTAGAGGTGGAGTTCAACACTTCTTATTAAAGGTTAAAAAAAAATAAAAATTGTTAACTTCTTGCCCTTAAAAACCAAATAATATATATAAGTAATAAAAAATCATAATACTTCAACAATTCATTAAGCCTAATTAACAATGATAAATTAAGATGTCACACAAACATTGTGATTTTTGCTTATTAGTTTTTTTTTTCTTTTTGCAAAGAATATCATATAAGATTCATTAATTTAATAAAAAGTATCAAAATCTCGGCTTTAGAAGAACAAATGTCAAAATATAACTATGTATAAACAAATCATAAATAAACCATGTTTATCGTATATATTCTTAATTGATAAAATGATCAATTTATATTAATAATGTTGTAAAATATGTGCTTCTAAATATAACTTTTTCATTTTTTTAGTTCTAGTTATTTTCCAAAAGGAAAAAAAAGAAATTCTTCACTAAAAGGTCAAAAAGGTATTTTGGACACAAAAATTAATTATTATTCAAAAATGATAGAAATGGTACCAATACTTAAATTTGAGGGATAATATCGCATACTCCTAAGGTTTAACATAATATCACAAATACCCCTAGCGAAGTTAAAGTTAATGTAAGTTAATAGTAATTTTTTATACATAAAAATGACATAAATAATAGAAAATCAATAAATAATAAAAATATAAACATAATACATCTTAGAATGTTTCTCATAAAAAATGGTAATTAGCAAAAAGAATTTGAAGAAATAAAAAAGAAAGATTAAATCTTAAAAAATTAGATGGATTTAAAGATTCATCGTTATCAATAATAAGAAAATATTTTCAAGAAAATATATATTTTATTATGTATTTCAGACGCAAAATAAAGATATAATATACTATTAATTGACAAATAAACCATTATAAAGTATCAAAAATTCCTTAAAAAGATAAAACAAAAATTGGATACTTTCATTTAGGAGGAATCCAAATATTAATAAAAGTATATTTTAGGGAAAAAATTTATATATCAATAAAACTAGCATTACTAGACAATATAATAATAAATATAAAATGTGTTTTATTAAGAGTTATCTATGAAAACCTAGAATACCATAAATTAAAATTCATAGGACACTTTAAGTTTGCCATTAATATTAATGATAATAATTTAAAACAAGTATTAAGTAGCCTATGAATTTGAAATAAAAAATTTAATGAAAGAAATAAATCATCTATTTTCAGTACACTACATAGAAGGATACTCATTAACGAATAGTCATACAATAGTTCAACATATGAACAAAATGAATTCATAGAAATAGAAAAACAATTAAGAAATTAGACAAATAATAAAACTAGAAATATTAACAGATTTTGAAATACTTGAAGAATATAACTTAGATATTAAGAAAAAACTTCTAATATCAAGAAGAAAAAGTAATGTACCAAAGTTTACATTAATATATTTTTGAGAAGAAACCTCTAACAAAGAAATAGGTGTGACAGAACTAAAAAGAAGAAATTAAATAAATTAAAGAATTAATCCATAACGTAATATTAGGAATAAAATAATACCATTATTATCCCAATAATATTCAAAAATAAATTACACGATGTCGAATTTGATTGTAATGGAAGTCTAACAAGCAGTATAAGAACTAGATAATATAACACAAAAATCAAACATCAAGTCCTTACAAGACATAAATAAAACACAAAAAGAACTTTTAAAATAAATGAGAGAATATGGTTATAATAAGAAATTACAAGAAAACATACATAAAGAGTTTATAATATTAAAAATGGATGTAAATAACATACCTAGAAACTATGAAATTATAGGTTATGTTTGATCCATTTGTATGATTAGGAGATGAACACCTAGTAGATAAGATGCATTAATACTTAAATTCAGAGTACAGAAAAAATGAGGAAAAACACAAAGATAAAGAAGAAGTTATATTCACAGTTTAATGGAATATATAAAAGAATTAGAAGAACAATTTATGAATCCTAAAAATAGTGTCATAAAAATTAGTTAGCCTATTAACCCTAACAGATGAAAAACTAGAAAAATATTATGGTGAAAAACTTTATACAAACAAAGAGAAAAATGATATGACCATAGTTAGTGAAATTGATTATAACCAAAAAAATAGAACCCCCAAAAAATCACATGAGACAAATTACATTACCAATCCCTCACCAAGAAGAAACATATGACCTATATAGATAATAAAGAAATAGGCAAAGACCATAAGAACCTGATATTTCTTAAAGAAGGAAATAACAACCTAAAATGAAAGAAGGATTACATTGGAGAACTAGAGTTAGTGTTTGACTACAATTCAAACTTCATGAAAATTATAAATATGGTCTTTTAGATGAATGATCTAATTTATGAGTGTAATGAAACAAACTTCTCTAACCACACAATCAAACCCTTTAACCTGTAGAGTCTTAGTAGACCACAAAATGACAAGAATGTTAAAATTTACTTTGTAAATTTAACAAAACAACAACATTTACAAATCCAGGGGAATGCATCCATAAGTAGGAAGAATTTAGATACTGTAGTAAATAAAATATATAAGAAATTTATTAGACAAAGGTAGACATATCAATGAATCTAATGAATATGAAATTAAGAAAGCAAATAGTATTTAACAAATATGAAAATATATACATGTGAGATTCATTTATTTGTGAATATGAAATGTATTATCACAAGTTACTACCCTCTATGCAAGAGACTTATAAGAAAATGTTTTTTTTTTCAAAAATTACCTAGAATATTACATAAAATTATAACATAATGATGAAATAAAAGGAATAGAGAAACTATATCATACACCTTAGGAGGAAGAATATGAACCCTTAAGAATTGGATAATCATTAAATTGTCAAGAAAAATAATATTATAAAAAACTAAAAAAAAATGATAAAATCTATTGTGATACAAGAGATTTAGAAATGCCAAGAAAATATAGATGTAATATAAAATCTTACAAACAAAAGTAAAAAAATATAAAAAATTTAAAAGATATAAATTTGGAAAGCAAAGCTTTCAAAAGTATAAGAGAATGTATAACAAATAACTTTATAGAAAATAAATTTTAGAAGAAAAAAAGGTACAAGCCATCAAAAAACAAAAGTTATTACCCATTATGAAAAAAGAAATGCAGATATTGAATTTGCAATGAGGAAGAATATTGTGCCAATGAATGACCTAATAAGCTTCAACATAAAAATTGAAGCTTCCCATATATAGAAACAATTACACAAAGGTTAATTGTTCTTCCAACTCAGATAGGTAATTGAGACCTAGATGAGGGGTGGAATGTTAATCTAAGGAATCTTTTTGTGAGCTCTTTATTAATTCAACTAAGTAGGCCTCACAACATGAATTAAAAAATTAACACAATGGAAGTACAAAACAATATGCTCAATTCAATACACAATAAAAACTACCAACAGTAAGAAAGAACTAACAGTGGTAAACACCCTAGTGACGACATCCTTCACAAGCTCCTGTCTAAACTAGCAACAAACATATGAATGTAAAACAACTAACAACAAGTGAGATTAGAGTGAATACTAAATAATAGAGGATTTTCAATTACTTCAAGACTTTGTATGTAGAAACATATTTGGTAAATGATGATTGTACTCTCATAGCATGCAATCATTCTAAACATAACAAACCAATTAAAGAGTCTGATACTTAGAATATAAATAGGGTAAGGAGATATAGACTCCTTAGAGACTCACATCAAAATCACATGCACATAATAGACATAAATAATATAAATTAATCAGGGAGCAAGTATATTAATTTACTACAATATAAGTAATGATTAGAAAGCTATAGGCAAGCTACATAGAAAGGAAATAAAGCATGTGACAACATATAACAAATATGCTTTCTTATTAGAGTCTACATCTAGTATATTGGTTCATACAAGATAGACACTCAAATTAGACTAACACATAATCTGATAATGCATAACATCCAATAGATAAACACATAACTAATAATCATAGTAGTAGTACGTATAATCAGTAAACATAATGCATTTAATAAATAATAAAAGTTTTCTAATAAGAATATAAACTTCAGTATGTAAAAACATACACCATTTAAACTTTTATTATACTAGTTACACATTCGAGTATACATAACAACATATATAACAAGGTAAACTCACATGAAAACCCTATCTATGTGGTAACATCCTCAAGTTGCTTAAGGCAACTACTCAACAATAAACAATCTACTAAAAGCAATAAACATATACAACTGAGTAGAAAAGTATAAATCAAAATACCTCTATCAGTCAGAACACCTACCTTAACTACCTATTACTAATCTTGCTTGCTTCCTCCGTAAAAGCCCGATTTGACACACAAAATGGGCTCTCCTTCAAAGCCAACACCACCGAAACTGGTGTGATCATAAACCAAAGGCCAATAATGTGTAAAGTGAATAAGAAAATTTTGCATGAATACAACTATCGGCCAACACATAGCTTATAACAACACAGGCTTGTCACATATGAAAAAGTTACATGAGAGTAACTACCAGCCGACATACAGCTCACATCCAACCCATTCACAAAAACCATCTTGAGTACTCGCAACTCATAAGCACAACTTTGTTCACACAATCATGAATCACTAATAGCAAATAATACACAAGGTATTAGTGATCATGAAATAGAAAGATAAGATGTCTATTTGATATAGCTATGCTACATCTTTTTTGGATACCAAATAAGAAGGAATAAGGAATTTATACAACCTCGGATGACTAGTTTTTCAGCCACATCACCCACCACCTTGCCCACCACCTTGCTAAAGGTAGTGGCAAGGGTGATGGAAAATTTGGTATGTCACGTTTTTTGCTAAAAATCAAACTTTTTGTTTCCCAAAATTGTCAAGTAATTTTCATAAATACCAGCACCAAAAATGAACCAAGAATATGAGCTAAAATGTTGGATCACTTGCACGTTCACTTACTACAAGACCTCTTGAGTGGAATTTCTTGTTTTGAAAACTGATCAATAGTCTGGTGATCTGTCTTAGCTTGCATAGGAGCATCTGCATCATTTGAACACTGTTGGTCATCTTTAACATTTTGTTCCATCTGTATTGATAAAGGAACTGGATCTAGGTCAATCAAATAATCGCTATACTGATGGACTCCTTTTTCTATCTTCCCAACATCTTGTATAGTTTGATCTTCTATAAACACAACATCACAACTCTGATAACTGTATTTTATATAATTATTTTCATCTATTTTATTAATTATAATTGTTATGTTCTTGACATTTTTAGTTAATTCTAGTGAAATACATTAATATTTACTGTTTATTTGTTAAGGAATATATTTTTAAGAAAATTAAAGAATTTGAATCGAAAAAATACTTAATTGTAAATTTATGTTTGAAAATATAATTTAAAATAAAGAGTGCTTAATTGCAATTAATAAAAGTATAAAATATAATTTGAATTAAAACAAGGCTTAATTGTAATTAATAAAAATTTAAAAGTTAATTTGAATTAAATTGGAGGGCTAAAATGCAATTAAGGAAATTTATTTTCTATGTAGGAAAAGAAGGCCACTCGTGCCATCATCGACGCGCGACACCAACCGTTCGATCAGGAAATCAACGGCTACGATGAGGCGCGTGGAATCCAGACGTGACAAGCTCGAGTGGAGGCAGGTATTCAGGTGCACGTTGCTCGGCACTGAGTGGGGCCCACATACCGCACAGACCGACATGCAGAATGGGACCCATGTGTTTATTACGTGTCTGCCAAAAGGAGTGATCCCGTGCGATGCAGTCTACATAATCTTCGTGCGCCCTAACCATCCAACAGATGATACAATGCCACGTGTCTCAAATATTCCTGCAGCTAATTCGAAGCGGACACGTGGCACGTATTGGGTAAAACAAAAGCGCAGAACCAACACACGTGGTTCCAACTGTTTATGTGGGACCCACGTGTCTCGCGTGCCATGATTTCGTGCGGCACAATCACATGCAACCGTTTCCCTCCACCAATGAAATGTTGCCACATGTCTATATTAATTCTTTCAACCAATCATATACTGACACATGGCACAGGGTTTGAATTAAAAATAAAACCATAAGCGGTGTGTTGTACACTGTGAAGAATATTTCTTATCCCCCACGCGGAATTATTTATTATTTTCGAAATACTTTTTTGTCCCCCCACGTGTAGAGATATATATTTTAAAATGTATTTGTTTTTTAGAGATTTGATGTTATAAATAGGGGATTATTATGATAAATTTGAGAAGTTTTTGTTTTAGGTTCATTTTTGGGTTGGACTGTGGAACGCATAGAAGCCATTTTTGGCTTCTATTATGTTCTGGGTGTGCCAAAAATTTAGGAGCAGAAATGTTTTAATTTTCTTTGTGTTCTTGAGTGAATATTCCTTAAGTGTTGTAATTTAATTTTTATTTATGAAGTAATTTAATTTTTCTAGGGTTGCATTTTATCCAAATTTATGAAGCTTGAATTTATTTATTTTTGAAATATTTATAAGACTTTTAATTTGTTTATTCTATTTGTGCTTAATGCTTTTGATTATTGGAAAATTTATCAATTGATCCGTGACACTTAAATAAACTTGGAAGAGTCATTTTTGTGTATATTGCTCATGGATAGAATAACATGTATATATGAAGGATAGGAATATACATTTATCGTATGTGTGACCATTTGAGAACTTAGTACGTAATGAATCTTGGTGAATTTAATTCTCATAGGAATATAGTGAATTAATTTAACGAGGTGTGTCTATACGGAGCTCGGAAGAGATGTATGGATAAAATTAGAAGTTTTCGGTTGACAAATTAAATTTACTAAAAAATATAAATCAAGAGAAAATGATATGATTCGAGTGGACTAATTTGGTGAAAACTGCAATCCTAGAATTTTCTTTTATTTTGTTATAAAACTCTTTAGTTAAATCATCTTCCAATTAACGATTGTTTTGGATAAAATCAGAGTGAAACAATTTTAGTACTTAACAAACTATAGTAACAAATCTCCATGGGAACGATAACTTTACTTATCAAATTTTATTACTTGTGACCGTGTATACTTGCACGTTTTATGTTATCCTAAAAGAGACAACATCTCCTTACCAGTTTCTTCTCAACTGGATCATAAAATCTGTAGCCAAATTCATCAAGACCATAACCAACAAAGATATACTATCGTGTCTTCACATAAAGCTTAGATATCTCATCTTTTGGTATATGCACAAATGCCTTGCAACCAAAAACCTGAAGATGATCATAAGAAGCATCTTTCCTAGTCCAAACTTTGTTTGGTACATCAAACTGAAGAGGAACACATGGTGTGAGATTAAGAACATGTACAATTGTATTCAAAGCCTTACCCTAGAAAGATCTTGGCAACTGAGCCTACGAAAGAAGACATCTTACTCTTTCAACCAATGTCATGTTCATTCTCTCAGCCAATCCATTTAACTGAGGAGTCTTAGGAGGTGTCTTTTGATGTCAAATGCCTTGACACCTACAATACTCATCAAAAGGACCTGAATACTCTCCCCCATTATCTATTCTGATGCACCACAATTTCTTCCCAGTTTATCTCTCAACTAAGGCTTGAAACTATTTAAACACATCTAATACTTAATCTTTGCTCGTCAAAGTGTACACCCGTAACTTTCTTGAACAATCATCTATGAATGTCACAAAATAATTGATACCACCCAAATTTCTTGTCTTCATAGGACCACATACATCTGAATGTACCAAATCAAGTATGTATTGTTTTCTTGAAGGAAGGGAATTCTTGAAAGAAACTTTATTTTTCTTCCCTACCAAACAATGAGTACATCTTCTTAAACAAACATTATTCATTCCAGAAAGAAGATTCTTTTTAGTCAATACTACCAAGCCTTTCTCACTCATGTGAGCAAGTCTCTTATACCACAATTCTATTGTGAGCTCGTATGTCACAACATTAATAGCATCTTTGAAGAGTCTTGCCTACAGTATATACAAACTAGAATACTTGTTCCCACGAGCAACAACCATAGCATGCTTGTTTCCATGATCAACAACCATAGCATGCTTGTTTCCATGATCAACAACCATTACACCTTAGTAAGTTTTCATTGACCATTAGTTAAAGTATTGCAATATCCTTCATCATTAAGTTTACTTGTAGAGATCAAGTTCAAACAAATTTCAGGAATATGTTTTACCCCTCTAAGAAATAGCCTCGTGCCATTATTCATCTCCAAACACACATCTCCAATACCAATGACTTTAACCAAGCCATCATTACCCAATTTCATTGTCCCAAAGTCACCTGATGTATAGGATGTAAAAAAGTTCTCTCGAGACGTAGCATGAATGGAGGCTCCATTATCAATAACCCAACTGATCTCATGACATGCAACATTGACAACATCTTCATCATAAACAATGAGAAAGTCTTCTGAACTAGTGGTGGTAACTATTTCATTTTCCTTGCCAACATTACCCTCTTGTTCTTTGTCTTTCTTCTTGTTATCCCGCTTCAACTGTCTACAATATTTCTTCATGTGCCCTTTCATGCCACAGTGATGACACTCAATATTAGCAAACTTGTTGGACTTGCTTCTTCCTTTTTCTTTTCTCTTGAAACCTTTACTTTTACTCCTCTATCTTCTTTCTGTAACTAAAATATTTGACTGTTGAGAAGACCCATGTGATTTTCTTCTCATTTCTTCATTCAAAACACTACTCTTAGCCAGATCCATATTGATTACACCATTTAGAGTTGAGTTACTTAGTGACATTCTAAATGTTTTCCAAGAGTCTTACAACGTACCCAATAAACACGACCCTTAAATCTCATCATCAAACTTAATACCCATTCCAAATGATTAATTGATTATTCCTTGGAACGTATTCAAGTGATCTGTCAGCAGAGTTCCATCTTGATACCTTAAAGCCATCAACTGCTTTATGAGAAACATTTTATTATTTTTTGTTTTTCGATCATAAAACTCTTTAAGTTTATTCCAAAGTGATCGTGCATATGTTTCCCCACTAATATGATTCAAAACATTATCATCTATTCACTGCCTTATATACCAACAGACTTGTTGATGTAACAAAGTTCATTCTTCTTTAGACAACTTTTCTAGCTTCTCAGAGGCAAAATTGGTAAATGAAACTGTTTGACATAAATAAGATCTTCCATTTTTCCTTTCCAAGTGTGATAATTAGAACCATTCAAAGTAATCATTCTACTCAAATTTGCTTCCATTATTCAACACAAGAAATTCAACTATAATAATCATAGCTCTGATACCACTTTATTAGGAGAATCATAATATCAGTACGAACTTAATCAAGCTCTAAATAGTAGAATAAAACCTATTCTCCTTATTTGTGTGAATATGTCAAGAAACAAATAAATAGAGTTCAAAATAAAACATGTACAAAATCAACAGAACCAATTTAAGTGGAAAAATCTTCCCAATGTAGGAAGGAAACAATCATGACACTCCATCTCTAAAACTTTCACTATCAAGAAACAATTGTACAAAATTTTTTCTAGATAAAACTAGAGGCAAACAATCAACAACATCATCAAGAATATAACTTCTTGGAAACTAACAATTATTTCAAGAAGATAAAGATATCTAACCCAATTTCGTAATCACTGTTCACAGCCCAGATTTTTCCAAATCGGTGAGCTAAATCCAAATCCCACTATTCAGATTGAAGAATCTTGAGTCATGAACTTTCCTGCAAAATTTCACCCCAATCAGACTACAAACAACCTTCCATCAGATCATTTGATGTAGACTTGCTAGAGAAGAAAAAACTGCTCTCTTTTTCTACTAGCTGTTACCTTTGCTGCTACCATTGCTATTACAGCTCTAATTCATTTTCTATCAACCCTAAATGAATTTATTAATGTAATAATAAAATGGACAAAATTGTCCTTTTTTTCATGTGTCATTAATCCACATAGACCTTTTTAGCTTGTTAACTATTTCCTTGGACGATAGAGATATAAATCATGAAAATGGGTGCATGTATTTAATATTATTGTGAATACTTTTTGTTACATGGGTTGAAATTTGGGATAACAATGTAAATATTACAATTAGTGAGGCTACTTGCTTAATGTAATCGGTTTACTTTGTTTTTTCTTAGGGCGAGATTGCTTTTGCATTTGGAGATTTGTTAAGAAAGTTATGGGCTCCTTGAGTGACTTCAGTTGCTACAAGGTTGTTTAAATCAAAGCTTGCTCAATTTGCTCTCCAGTTTAGTGGCTTTAATCAGCACGATTCCAAGTCAGTGGATTTTCTGGTCTTCAACTTAGTCTCTTATAGTTACAGGTTTTACAGGGTTGTAATTTTATTTTTTTTTGCTTTTCATAATTGGAGCTTCTAGCATTTTTGCTGGATGGATTGCATGACGATCTCAATCGTGTAAAATGCAAGCCTTATGTTGAAGCCAAGGGTGGAGATGTAGACCGGATCAGGAAGTTGCTGACGAATATTGGTGGAATCATTTAGCTCGAAATGACTCTATCATTGTTGATGTATGCCAAGTAAGGCTCTTGTTGCAGATTTAATCTTTACCTTCACTATGATAGGTGTTCGCTGAGATTTGCATGTACATCTTTATAGATTAGTATAACATTTTGGAGATAGACTTACGAACAGGCAATCTGTCTGATGTGACCAATTCAAACAAATTGTTAATTATTGTCATTGGAACATCATGGTGAAACCAGACATTTGATTCATATTTCTTTGGTAATTTGATGACTATTTCTTGTGTCGGTGGAGTGAGGTCTGTGCTCAATGAGATTTTGGATATCTTTTGAGAGTACTATGTTCCTTACTACGAATTATATTTCTCTAATGAATGTTGTATAGGGTGTTACATATGTGGTGACTTTCCCTTCTGTGTATACACATTGTACATATCGCTTAAGAATTATTTTGGAAGCTTTAGATGATACCCTTATGTTTTTTCTTTCTTTAGGAGTTAACTAGGTTGGATTAGGCTTCTTTTATAATAATTCATCAGTTAGAATGATCAAAATGGTTGTCGCTCATTCATTTACCTCTATGCTTTTCTCCTTTTTGCAGGGACAATATAAATCAACATTAATTTGTCCTGTTTGCAAGAAAGTTTCCATTACATTTGATCCGTTCATGCACCTATCTTTACCTCTACCTTCAACAACAATGCGGACAATGACTAACAGTTATGAGTACAGATGGAAATTCTCAACCGTCTACTTGCACAATCATGGTTCCCAAACATGGAGAACTTAGAGATCTTATCCATGTTTTAAGCATCGCATGCTGTTTGAGATATGATGAAACTCTGCTTGTAGCTGGGGTATATTTTCTAGAATTTAAAATTGATTTAAGCATGTTAGTATATGTGCATGCATCTAGGTTCATCTGTTATTTGTGTTTCCGTATGTGTTACATTTTTATTTCTAAAGGTACATATTCTCTACAGATCTACAACAATCGAATCATAAGTTATCTTGAGGAGCTAACTGACTCATTATCATTAATTATAGATGCTGACTGATCGGTTGCTTTTCGGTTAAGGCAAGATGCTGAGCTAGTCCAATTAGTTGTTTTCATGCATCAGCAAATGGATGAGTATGTGTAAGTAAGTTTTACTTACCTATTAATCTTCCATTGATTAATTCTAGTTTCTAAAGTAACAATTTTTTCTATTTTTTTTAAAAGACTTCTTATTGAAAATATTTTTTATATGGGGATGCTTGTACCATGAAAATATTCTGCATTGTTGATTGAACTCGATTCATACCACTGCTTAATACCTTATTCTTTGATAAAACATCTGAATGAAAAGTTAAAACTCACATTCATATCATTGCTTCTAATATTGGTGTTTTTGTAAGGGAAAACATTTCAACTTGGTTTATCTCGTGAAATCTTTTGAATTTTGGGTATTCTGAAGTATGTTTCAGATTCACAAAAATGTGCGTCTCTATTATTAACTACTATTAGTTTTTGCTAGGATTTAAAAGTACTATTAAATAAAATCTTCTGAGTTATTGAAATCACATATACCCAGATTTTGGCAATAATATTGGTCAATTTTGAGTTGCTAGAACACTCTTGGTCTCTTAATTTGGAATAGAAGTTCATACCCAAATTCATAAAAAACTCAAAATTATGCCTGAATTACAGTTGCCGCTTTCCCAAGTGAGACTAGTGCTGTGTTAATAATCTGTTTTCAGTTAGATTTTAAAGATATGTATGATTATGAATGTATCAATGTTTTGGACATGGAATGCCATGTTGACGATTTCAAATAGTATGCTTATAGAAAAAAGTTATATGAAACTTAGAAACTGTCTCCCTGAATCTTCTTTGTGCTTCAAATGCAGGTTGACATTGTACCATTGAATTATTTTTCCTAGTTGCTTTTTTCTTTTCCTGTTTGCTTCAAATCATGAAGTGTGTTAGTACAAATAATCCAATGTACACTTATCATTTGAGCAGAGAAGAAATTATGAATGTCTTGTGTCCCGTCCAATGCATATTCGTATGGGTTTATAAGAATTTTGATTATTGTCACCAATGAGTTTAACAAATAAGCAGAAAACGGGGCATATTCCTTTACAATTAGTCTATGTTTGATTATGACTAGTAAATTAAACCCCCACCCCCCCTAAAAAAAAACCCAACTTTATTGTTATCTTCTATTTTTCTGAAGTTTCTAAACCATACTCTCTTTTTTTAATTGCTCAAGGAAAATATTTTATTCTGGAATTCATTATTTCCCTCAATCCAGACTCCTAACTGCTTTATAAGGTCAGGCAGTATATCAATGGGAATTGGACCTCAAGTTGGAAGCCATTTGGAATTCCTCTCATAGCAAGGATCTCTGGTTCTGTTAGTGGATCTGATATCCACAATCTGTTTTTGAAATTGCGTAATCCATTTAGAAAAACTGATGGTAAAGATTTGTCAGAAGATTTTGTTGCTTCTGATGGTACTGCACCTGAAAAGGTCATTGGGCCAGACGATGCTGAAATCCATGATGCCAGTACAGAATTGAATTCCTATGACTTGAATGAAGTAAACATAGCCTTGGTTGCTGAATATGAGTTTTTCCTATGCGATGAAAAAGGAATAATCAAAGGATCAAAGACAGTAATGAATGAAACTATGGTTGAAACTGAAATTTTTGGGAGGTTGATTGTGCTTGTATGTTGGGCCAAAATGATGGTTGAAAAGTATGATGGTCACCTCTTCAGCTCATTGCCTGAGGTTTTCAAGTCGGGCTTTTTCCAAGGAGATCCGTGGTCCAAGTGTCTGTTTCTCTATATAAATTTCCTCGAAGCATTCTTAAAGGAGTCGTCCCTAGGACCAGAAGACATGTGGTTGGTGTTCACTTCTTACCCTTTTAATTTTGGCTTTAAAAGTACCGAATTTATTTATTAGCTAATTTTTGTGAATTTGCATGCACATGTGTGAAGTTTTTAAGCATGTGCTTTGGCCCTCAAAATGATAGAGATCATCCTCATCATGATTATCATCTTATCAATTAGAGCTCTCTATTAGATTAGATGGTTACCCCTTTAGTCTATTCAACTCTCAATGGTGTTGTTTTTGCATTGAAATGCTTTGTTACAATCTGTTAAAATGTTAATGTTACCTTGTTAGATTCCTAATTTTTAATGATCACAATTGTGCATTTGTGGCTTTTTAATGCGGATAAGAAAATCCGAAATTAATGGACAGGATAGTCCTATTTTACATTACCTTAAATTAACAAAATGTAATAAACCAGTTTTAAAACTTAAAAACTGTCTCGTTTAATGTATCTTGGGCTTTCTCTCATATGCATGAAAATAATTTTAATGAAAAGACTAACCTTCTTGTGGCTTAATATCTTTTCTTCTATTCAGTTTTTGTGCGTCCTTATAGAAAGATGAGTATCAGTACTTAATATTTTAGATAAAAAAGATTTTGCATTCTCGTGTGGTGCTGATGCATAAAAAAGATTTTTTTTTACTTAATATTTTATATATAAAAATTGGAATTCAGGAAAATTTCAATGTTCCCTTCCCTATATCATGAGAGATATAACTGTTCCGACTGCTTGAAATTCTCAACTTGTTTGCTCTTTATCATTATTATTTAGTATAGTTTGGTGCTTCTTTTTATAAGTAGATTACTGGTCCATTACCTCTGTAATTATTACTTAATATAACATAATGTTTACTTGTCAAAAACAATATCATCGGTAACTATAGATAATCTTGTTGCATTTCCAATTCTTGATGCGGACCTTCTAGGCGAACAATCCTAGGAATCCACAAATTTAAAGTAATAAGAACAATCGATTTGTTAAGAATGTGTTAAAGATGAACGGGTTAGAATTCTAAGGAAACAAAGTTCTTAAAACCCTAATCTTGAGACATCTCAAAGGTTGATTACTTCATTTGATAAGTTGAATTCAAGCATTCAATTAAGAGCACAAGAAGTCAAAGTAAAATGCTTTTTGAAATAAACTTGATAAATGATCAAAAAGTTCCTCTCAAAAAATTACATGGTCAAACCTTTTTTATAAGTAATAAACCCTAAAAGAAAAACCCTAAATAAAATCTGCCTATTTAGTTGTGGATTGGGTCTAATCAATCCTTCAAAAATAAAAAACTAAAAAGACTTATGATAAATAAAGTATAAAAGATCCACAATTAACTAAAATGAAAATTGCTTTCTAAATTAATCTTTGCATTCAACTTGATCTTCCAAATTTATCCCTTGCATAAAAAGATAATAGACCATTCTTGGTGAAGTTTTGGAATCCTTGAATTTAGTTTTAGATTCTTCTAGCACAGTTTCTTTGCATTGCACTTCCATGATCAAGCCTTACAAAGCTTCTTTCATTCTCTTTGTCTTTACTCTAGTCATTGGACCACAAATTCCTTGCAAAGTATCTTGAGAATATTAACTTGGTTAGCACCTTGATCTCCATTATTTCCCTCCTCTTTGAAAAGATTCGTCCTCAAATCACCTACATCAAACAAAGATGAATCATCAACATTAAAAGTTGCACTAATATTACCGTAGTTACTTGGTAAATCTAGCTTGTAGGTGTTATCATTGATCTATTCCAAGACTTGAAAAGGTCCATCTCTTCGAGGCTGCAATTTTAATTTCTGCTATGTGGGTAACCTCTCCTTACGCATGTGCACCCAAACCCAATCTCTAGGTTAGAAAACAACCTTCAAACGTCCCTTATTGGCTTGCTTAGCATATTGCTCATTTCTTCCTTTCAATGTTGGCCCAAAATCTGGCATGTAAATCTTTCACAAAATCTGTCTTTTTCTTACGATCAAGATTAGCATACTCATTAGTAAGCAAAGGTAAAATATACACAGGTGATAAGGGATTAAAGCCATAAACAATTTCAAAAGTATAAAATGAAGAAGTAGAATGAACAGTCATGTTATATGCAAACTCAATATATGGCAAACACTTCTCCCATTGCCTTAAATTCTTTTGAATGATAGCACGCAACAAAGTAGTGAGTGTCCTATTAACTATTTCAGTTTGACCATCCGATTAAGGATGTGCTACAGTAGAAAATAACAGTTTAGTTCCTAATTTATTCCATAAAGTGCGCCAAAAATGACTCAAGATTTTAACATCTCTATCACTAACAATTGTCTTAGGCAACCCATTTAAATGAACCATTTCTTGGAAAAACAAATCAGCAATATGTGTTGCGTCATTGGTTTTAGAAGATGCAATAAAATGAGTCATTTTACTAAACTTATCAACAACAACAAATATGTTATCCTTACCACTTTGAGTCTTTGGTAATCTTGAAACAAAATCCATAGATGTATCAATCCAAGGTTGATTGGGCATAGGTAAAGGGGTATACAACCCATGTGCAATCTTTTCACAAATAGATTGCACATCATGCTTCATATTAGGTTAATAAAAATGCTCACGTAAAATATCTAAAGTCTTTAGAAAACCAAAGTACCCCAACAAACCTCACCCATGATTTTCCCTAACAAGCAACTCACGAACAAAACAAGTAGGCACACATAATTTATCTTTCTTGAATAGAAATCCTTCGTGCTTATAAAAATCACCAAACACACACTTATCACATGCATTTCATACTTAGTTGAAATTAGAATCATTAGCATACATATCTTTAAGCAATTCAAAACTAAGTAATTTATTTTTTATTGAAGTAATACGTACTTTCTAGACAATGCATTAGCCATAACATTTTCCTTCCCATGCTTGTATTTGATTACATAAGGAAATGTTTCTATGAACTCCAACCACTTAACATATCTTTTATTAAAGCTTACCTTGGGTCTTCAGGAATTTCAAACTCTCATCTTCGCGGAATGAATGATGAATTCCCTCAACCACAAATAATGTGTCATGTTTGAAGAGTTCTCAATAATGCATAAAGCTCCTTTGTCGTAAGTAGGATAATTCAACACTGCCCCACTTAGCTTTTTGCTAAAATAAGCAATTGGTTTGGAATCTTGCATCAAAATAGGTCCTATGCCAATCCTTGATGCATCACATTCTATCTCAAAAGTTTTATCAAAGTTAGACAAACACAATAAATGTGCATTAGTTAGCTTATCTTTTAAAGTTTTTAAAGCACGATCATGCACATCATTCCACTTAAAAACAACATTCTTTTAACTAGTTCATTCAAAGTTGCATCAATATAACTAAAATCTTTAATAAACCTTCGATAAAAACTCACTAAACCATGAAAACTTCTTACCTCATTCACATTCTTAGGTGTAGGCCAATCTCTTATTACCTTTACCTTTTCTTCATCAATACTAATACCCTGTAAACTAACAACAATTCCAAGAAACATGACATATTCCATGCAAAACGTGCACTTCTTAAGATTAGCATACAATTTGTTCTTTCTCAACAATAAAAAACAACATACAATTGTTCCACATGTTCATCTAAATTTTTACTATAAACTAAAATATCATCAAAGTAAACTACCACAAATTTTCCCATGAAAGCAAGCAAGACATGGTTACTTCATGAATGCACAAGGTGCATTAGTTAAAACGAAATGCATTTCTAACCATTCATACAATCCATATTTAAGTTTAAATGTAGTTTTCCATTTATCTTCCTCTTTCATGCTAATCTGATAATAGTCATTCTTTAAATCAATTTTAGAAAACAAATGAGAACCATGCAATTCAATAAGAATATCATCTAATGTGGGGATATGATGTTTATATTTTGTCATTATCTTGTTAATAGCTCGGCAATCCACACACATGCGTCATGTTTCATCTTTATTTGAGACTAAGATGACAGGAACCTAACATGGGTTGAACTTTCCCTTACAAATCCCTTTTTCCAACAGCTCATCTACTTACCTTTGTATCTCCTTCATTTCCTCAGGATTAACTTTGTGAGTGGCTTGATTGGTATTCTGAATCTGAGTATGAAATCTATTTGATGCTTAATTCCTCTCAAAGGAGATAATCCATGAGAAATCTCTTCAGGAAATAGGTCATCAATGTCCTACAACTAGGACAAACAACACTAGGCAAAAATGAGTTAAGATCGCTAGTAGAAAAATAAACATCCTTGTAAAAAAGTACAAGTACTTGTTGCCTTGCCATCATTACACTCTTAATCTCATGTTTTTTAGCAATTACACTCATTCTTTTATTTTCCTCTCTTGTTTGCTTACTTTTCTCTCATTTTTGCTCACTTTTCTCTTCATTTTTCCTCTCGACCTCACTTCCTCTCTATTTATTTTCCTCTTGCTCACACTTTTGTCTCTCCCTCATCTTGCACTCTCTTGCTATCCTAATATAGTCCTCATAAGCTTGCAAAGATTTGAGAGTGGCTAATACAACTTTTCGATTGTTCATAACAAAAAATTAACGATTTTTGTACTCATCATGTGACACTATGCTATCAAACTGTCACGGTCGGCCAAGTAATATATGACCAGCATACATTAGTGCCACATCACAAAGAACTTCATCCTTATACTTACCAATTGAAAAAGAAACTTGAACTTGTTTGTTGACCTTCACTTCTCCACAGTCATTTAGCCATTGTAGCTTGTATGGTTTGGGATGTTTCTACTACATCAAATTCAACTTTTCTACCAAAAAAGTACTAACAACATTAGTGCAGCTTCCACTATCAACAATTAACGTACATACTTTATTTGTCATGTGGCATCTTATGTGAAAAATATTGTCACGTTGCTCATCTCCTTCATCCTTAGGCTGTATACTCAAGTTTCTCCTCGTGACAAGTAAATCTCTATGCATAGATTCTTCCACTTCAACATCAGAACAATCCTCCAATGGTGTCATCTCATCGTCCCTTAAACTAGCACTTTCAATTTCTCTGTTTACCAATACAACTATAACCTTTTTGTTTGGGAATTTAGAAGCAATATGTCCGAATCCTTGGCACCTAAAACACATAATATCACTTGATTTAGTTAGAGTTTTAGTTTTTAGGTTTACTTTTAGAAACAACAACTGAATTCTTCGACTTTACTTCATCTTTTGTTCTGAAGGTAGCATTTTTGTTCTTCCAATTTGATCTCCATGGAGAGCTAGAGGATGAGCCAGATCTAAACTTCTTGGACTTGACTTTCTTTTCCACTTTAATGGCCTTGTGCAGTAGTTCTTCCATCTCTACGTAATGTTGCAGCTTAACCACGGCAACAATCTCTCTATTCAACCCAGTAATGAATCTAGCCATTATTGCTTCTCTACCTTCCTCTATTTTTGCTCTAATTATGGTGATTTCCATTTCCTTATAATAATCATCTACACTCATGGAGCCTTGAACCAGCCCTTGTAACTTTATAAATCCCTATAGTAATGGCTAGGTATAAATCTCTTACGTGTCACCAACTTGATCTCTTCCCATGATCGAATAGGCCTCTCATCATTCCTTTGCCTATTGATCACCAATTGATCCCACCATATACATGTATAATTTGTAAACTCCACGACTACTAGGTTTACTTTCTTTTTCTAGGAGTAATTATGACCATCAAATATGTGCTCAACCTTACTTTCCCACTCCGAGTATAGCTTAGGATCATTCTTTTCTTAAAAAGTGGGAATTTTCATCTTTGTACTACCTATATTGCTATCTCCTTTGGAGTCAACTTTCTTGTCCCATTTATAAATTGTTCTCTCCTTCACTTTAGAATCAGCTTCTTCTTTGTCAAACTCATGTCTTCTAGGTGATTCAAAACCGGAAAAGAATTCTGATTCATTCAACCTCATATTCAACAACTTAAATTAGTCATTAACAACCTTGATGAAGAATTTCATGTTGACCACTTGTGGTTCTCCTCCTTCCATACTCATATTTTCAACTTGTAAAATAAAATGAAATAAAATGTGTTGTTCCTCATACACTCTTTCACGTGTTTGTTCTCAAATCAGCAACAAACACTAAACGAAATGGGTCTATTTAGTTATGGATTAGGCTAATCAATTTTTAAAAATAAAAGACTAAAAAACTTATGATAAATAAAACATAAAAGACCCACAATTAACTGAAATGAAAATTACTTCCTAAATTAATCTTTACATCTAACTTGATCTTCTAAATCTATCCCTTGCATAAAAAGATAATAAATCATCCTTGGTGAAGCTATAGAATCCTTGGATTTAGTTTTAGATTCTTTTAATACAGTTTCTTTGTATTACACTTTCATGATTAAGCCTTGAAAAGCTTCTTCTTCTTTGTCTTTGCTCTAATCATTGGATCGTTAATTCATTGCAAAGTATCTTGATAATATTTGGAAACATAAACTTGATCAGCATCTCGATCTCCTTATTTCTGTGATTGATATATTGAGCATCCTCTTCAGGTGCATCTACTATAGAGTAGATGATGTTTTAATGTTGAAAATTAATCTACAAACCATTTCCTTTTTGTTTTTGTCGTGATAAAATGATCAAATCATAAAAAATAAGGAGACCAAAGCATAGAGTATATAAAAAATATAGGGACCGTTTGTGTAATTCATCCTTTGTATTTTTAAAATTAGATCTTTATTTAATTTTTTTTATTTGTTTTTAGGTTCTGTCCTGGCTGTAAAGAGCATCGGCAAGCCAGTTAAAAATTAGATCTTTGGTGACTGACAGAGATCTTGGTTGTTCATTTAAAGCGTTTTTTGTATAGTCGGTATCTGAAGAACAAAATCGAAACATATGTTGAATTCCCCATTAACAATCTGGATTTGTCATCATATATTGCCCAGATGGGTAGCCAGTCCTGTAACCATTACATGCTCTATGCGGTTAGCAACCACTATGGAACTATGAGGGGTGGTCATTATACTGCATTTGTCCATGTAAGCAGAATTTCACGTCTGACATTTCTCTTTTTCTCTTCTCTTTCCATGTCTAATTTCTATGTACAATGTGTTATACATATAAAAACATATGTAAGCTTCTTATATGTTTATCAGTTAGTTTCCCATCCTGTGGGATAAGGTGTATTGTTTTATTTTATTTTGCTTTTATTTATTTTTTATTTTCACACTCAAATTGGGTCATGTTCATCGTCAGATGTCTAGGAGGTTCACATAATCATAATATCACCATTAGCTATGCTAGTCATTGTCAATTGTTTCCTTGACGTTTTTAATTTTGTCTTCTTGCAGAAAGTTATATGTGAATGTTGTCGTATGAGTAATCGATGTAATTGTGTTGCTTTATTTACTTTAACCTGGAATGAGTTTGTTCCTTGATATTCATGTTTTGTTTGTGTTTTAATTAGTAATGCTTGGAAACTACTTCTAAAAGCATAAGATTTTTCTTTGCTCTAAGTTGCATGTATGTTATTGAAGTTGAGGCTCATATTTCCACAAATTTCTTGTGAATTGAACTGCATTTGAATGCTATTAACTGGTTTGAAAACAATGCTTCTTAGAAGTAAGGCTAAGTTATCCCGACAAAGTCTTGGTTAGAACTAAGATTTTATTGGATCTTTGAAAAGTTCAGTCAATTTTAAGTTTTTCCTGGTTATTTGGTATTTCTTTCTAACTAACCTCCAAGACAGACTGCCATCGTTCCGGGCATCAAGTTACAGACTTACATTCTGATACGTGCCAGCCATGGGCATGTGCCTTGAGGCTACTCATGTGCATAGAGTTGGTTATGCTGGGGCACATTAGTTTGTAACAAGGCAAGCACCAGACGTGTACTAGGGGGACCACGTAAGTTGTTAGGAAATCAGAGTTTGTTAGCCTTTTTTCTATTTTCTCTTTCCTTATAAGGCTATATATAGCCTCAATGAGATCAATAAAAGGATATAGAAGAATTTAGCAATTTAGCTCTTCCCTTCTCTTTTGGTTTCTTCTCTCAAATTTCCTATAGCATTGGTATCAAAGCCATGTATACCCGAGGTAAGTCCAACTTCGAGTTTCACAATGAGGTCTTGGAAACTCTCGCACGACGTGAGAATAGCTTCGATTAAGTAGGTGCTACCTTACAGGCTGTACTCAACGAGCTGCAGGCCTTACGCGCATCTTGTAGCCCACCTAAGATCAATCCCTTTGTAAGATATGAGTCCTCACATCCCCATCCACACACTTCTCGGTCCAACCATGACCACCCTTACCCATACCTTAAACTATCTTTTCCAAAATTTGCTGGTGAGGACCCAACCAACTGGATTTATAAGGTTGAGCAATACTTTGAATTCACCAACATCGCACCTAACCAACAAGTGCAACTAACTTCCTTCCATCTAGAAGGTATTGCCTTGCAATGGCGCTGGTGGCTTACCAAATTGTGGACCACTCACTTGGGATGAGTTCACCAAGGCTTCACAATTGCGATTTGGTCCAACGGACTACGAGAATCCTTTCGAGGCCCTGACTCCTTTAAACAGACCACGAGCATAACCACTTATTAGGAAGCTTTTGAGAAACTTTTTTACAGAGTTGATGGCTTGTCAGAAGATTTCTTGATTGGCTTATTTATTGCTGGACTTAGAGATGAAGTTCACATTGATGTCAAATCAAGCAACCTTGAACATTGTCAGATGCCATTGGAGTAGGTAAGGCTAATCGAAGAAATAAATCAGCTACAGAAGAAATCAACTCAACTCCCTCGTTTCCAACCCACATCAGTGTCACAAAAGAGTTCACCCGATTCCATAGGGACATCCACTCAACCAACGTTTGAACCCAGGTTCAACGGCTTAACCAGTGCCCCTTTGTCGAATTACCAACCAAGAAGCACGTGAACGGCGACAAGGGACTATGTTATTATTGTGATGAGAAGTTTGTTGTTGGTCATCGTTGTGCACGGCCTCAGCTATTTATGATTGAAGATTCACCTCAAGATCACACATATGACATGGAAGAAACCTTATTGAACAAGAGCCTCAAGAAGTAATGGAAATTTCCTTCCATGCCATAGCAGGCATTGCACATCCATAAACCATTCGGGTTATGGGTAAGTTGAAAAATAAAAAGTGCTAGTGCTGATAGATGGAGGTAGTACCCATGACTTCATTGACCAAGCCTTAACCTCTCAGTTCAGCTTAACCATAGTAAAGAATAAGAAACTTGAAGTCATGGTGGCTAATCGTGAGTTGGACAATGTAGTAGCCTCACCCTCATCATTCATGGATATCCAATTATGGCAAATTACTATTTGCTCCCAATTACAACATGCTAATTAGTCTTAGAGGTCCAATGGCTTAAAACTCTTGTCCCCATTGAGATGGATTATAAAAAGCTCACCATAAGCTTCACTGTAGGAGGAACCTCCCACACATTCCAAGGGTTGGGACGAACCAACATTGCAGCTCTGACTAACAAGGAATTCAATGGGCTACAAAGCACAGGGCTATTTTTCCAAATCATCCCTTCAAGAAGCAGTAGCAACCCTCAAATCAATTCATACCCCCTAGAGATAAGTCATATGCTTATAGAATTCTCACATGTATTTGAACCTCCCACCAGTTTACCATCTAGGTGATTACATGACCACCGAATCTCATTACAACCTAGTACAGGACCATGAATGTTAGGCTTTATCGTTATCCATATTACCAGAAAATAGAAATAGAAAAGATGGTCAAGAAACTTTTGCAATCTGGATTGGTGAGGCCTAACAACAACTCGTTTTCCTTTCTAGTTCTGCTAGTCAAGAAAGCTGATGGAACCTGGAGATTTTGTATGGACAATAGGGTTCTGAATGACAGCACAATTAAAGATAAATACCCCATCCTTGTTATCGATGAACTATTAGATGAACTCCATGGAGCCAGAGTTTATTCCAAATTGGATTTGCATTTAGGGTATCATTGAATACGAGTCCATGAAGAAGACATTCCTAAAACAGCCTTTCAAATACATAAGGGCCATTATGAGTTCCTAGTGATGCCATTTGGTCTCACCAATGCCCCAGTCACCTTCCAAAGCCTCATGAATGATCTCTTCCGACCCTTCCTCAAGAAATTCATCTTGGTTTACTTTGATGATATCCTAATATACTCTAGATCATGGGAAGACCATACCCTTGAAACTTTTCTATATAGATACTTATAGTAATGGCTCAGTATAAACCTTTTACACATCACCAATTTCATCTCTTCCCATGACCAAATAGGTTTCTCCCCATTCCTTTTCCTATTGACCACCAATTGATCCTACATTATACCATCAAAACCTATAAATTACACAACTTCTACGTTTACTTTCTTCTCCTCGGAGTAATTATGACAATTAAACACATATTTAACCTTTCTCTCCCACCCTATGTAAAACTCATGATCTTTCTTTCCTTGAAAAAGGTAGAATTTTTATCTTTATATTTCCCATATTGCTATCTCCTTTGGAGTCATTCTTTTTATTCCATTAATAACTTGATCTCTCCTCCATATTGGAATCAGCTTCTTCTTCATAAATTCATGTCTTCTATATCTTCTTCTATATGATTAAGAACGAAAAAGGATTATAAATCATCCAACCTAGCATTCATCCTCTTAAATTGGTCATTAAAAACTTCAATGAAGAATTTCCAGTCAATTCCTTATGATTCTCCTCCTTCTGTACTCATGTTTTCAATCTTTAAAATAAAACAAAATAACTCACACATTCCCTCACGTGTTTGCTCTCACTTTTTTTCACATGATTTTGGATTTTTTCACACTATTTTCGCTCTATCTTTTTTTATCTGTCTTTCCTTTTACCACTTGAAGCTCAAGCTAATTTTATTTTTTGTTCTTTACAAAATCAAAGAATTAAACTAATCTTAAGAAGTAATCAGTTTATTGGTAACCATCTCAAAAATCATAATTTTAAAAACTTAATGGAAAATGATTTATTCTCTTGTCAATTTAGGAATGGATTGGCTAACCAATTATCAAACCATTGTGAATTTCCTTGAGAAGAAGTTATCTTCCAAACCCCCTAGGGCATAAAATTATATTTTATGGCAAAAAAAGAGAAACTTTCCACCAATTTCCTTAAGTTTTGCTTTGGTGGAAGACAAAACCAGGAAAGCATGGCTCTATTGAATCCTATAGAAGCACACACGAATAATGAAAGAATCTTAGCATGAATACCAATGGTTAACAAATATTAGGATCTATATATTTTTTTAGAAGAATTACTTGGGCATCCTCTAGCTCTAGATATCAATTTTATGATTGAGTTATATCCCAAAAGTGCACAAATATTTGTTGTTCCTTAGCTTTGGCACTAAGAGACAAACAAGAATAGAAGAAACAATTGGAGGAATTATTGACAAAAGGATTCATTCATACAAATTCATAACCCTGAGGAGCACTTGTTCTTTTTGTTAAGAAGAAGAATGGAAGTTTAACACTCTACATTGATTACCATCAATTGAATAGTTAACTATAAGGAACAAGTATCTATTATTTCAGATTGATGAATTGCTCGACCAACTCAGAGTAGCAAGTTTCTTCTTAAAGATTGATCTTCAAATAGGACATCACAAACTGAGGGTTAGAGAATCGGATATACCTAAAATTTCTTTCCATACGTGGTATGATATTTTAAATTTTGTGTCATACGCTTTGGTCTAACTAATGTACCTGGTGCCTCTATGGATTTTATGAACAGAGACCTAACTTAGAAAAATTAATTATTGTTTTTCTTGAAAATAAATTGATTTATTCAAGGGCCTATGAAGAATACGAACAACATCTCAAACTCACCTTATAAACTCTAAAGGATAATCAATTGTATACAAAGTTTGAAAAGAATGAATTTTGGCTTATGGAAGTCAAACTGCTTAGACATGTTATACTAAGAAGAGGAATTACGAGATCCTTCCAAGATTGAAGTAGTGATGTGGACTATCTAGGTGAACAATCCTAGGAACCCAAGAACTCAAAGGAATAGGAACAATTAATTTTCTAAGAACGAGTTAAAGATGATCGGATTAGAACCCTAAGGATACAAAGTCCTTAAAACCCTAACCTTGTGATGCCACAAAGGCTGATCACTTTCTTTGAAAATTTGAATCCAGACATTCAATCAAGAACATAAGAAGGTAAAGCAAAAATCTTTCTGAAATATATTTGATGAATGATATAAGGTCCTTCTTTAAATTACATAGCTACTCCTTTTTATAAGTAAGAAACTCAAAAAGGAAAACAATCTAGATGAAATGGTCCTAGTGGGCCTATTTAGTTATAGATTATGCCTAATCCATTCTTAAAAAATAAAAGACTAAAAAAAGACTTATGATAAATAAAACATAAAAGGCCCACAATTAAATAAAAAATGGCTTTCTAAATTAATCTTTGCATCCAAAATGATCTTCCAAATTTATCCCTTGCATAACAAGATAATAGATCATCCTTGGTAAAGCTTTGAAATCTTCTAGCATAACCTCTTTGTATTGCACTTCCATGATTAAGCCTTGCAAAGCTTCTTTCATCCTCTTTGTCTTTGCCCTAGTCATTAGACTATCAATTCCTTGCAAAGGATCTTGGATGTTAAGACTATCTAGGAACATCAACACGATTAGTACTTTGATCTCTATTAAGTAGTTTTAAATTGGAGTCAACGAAGAAATGTGGTTGAAGTTTGAAGTTTCCTTATATTGGCTAGATACTACCAATGTTTTATATAAGACTTCTCAAATATTTCTACACCATTGACAATGCTTACTTGAAAGTGAATTTGATTCTTTTGGGATGAAACTTCTAGAGCGGTATTTGAAGAGTTAAAAAAACAACTCATAACTGTACCAGTCCTCACCGTGCTAGACAATATGAAATCTTATGTGGTTTTCACAAATTCTTCACTTCAAGTCTTTGGATATATCTTAATACAAAATAACTTATTAGTTGCCTATGGATCAGAACAACTAAAGGTTTATGAAAGAAAGTACATATACTTTACATGGAGTTTGCAACTGTAGTCTTCGCTCTGAAGATGTGGAGAAGCTACCTCTATGGTGCCAAATTTCAAACCTTTTCGGACCACAAAAGTCTCAAATATCTTTTCACTCAAAAAGAACTCAATTTGAGACAAATAAGGTGGGAAGAGTATCTTCAATATTATGACTCCACTTTGCAATATCATCTTGGCAAGGTTAATACTATGGCGGATGCTTTAAGTTACAAGCCAAGCTTTGTTAAATAAATGATGTTAGACCCCTGGAAAAACACTGGAACTATGGAAGGTTACATGTAATCATAAGAGCACCACTAAAGGATCCATTACAAATACTTAATGGGCCAGTTACAAGGGATAGGGCTAAAAGGTTAAACAAAGCATTTCATGAGCTGATCATAACCATTCAAGATGAGACCAAGGAGATTATATTCAAGCTAGCTCCAATAGATGCACATGGGCTGCTTAATGTCCTCCAAGATTTTGAGGATTGGGTTGAGTAAACTAAAGCATATAAATAGAGCCTGAAGTGGCACAAAAGAGAGTTTGAGGTGGTACACAAGGTTGCTTCAAGTGGAGCACAAGTTCTTTCCATATTGGAAAGATACACACACAAGTTTTCTTGGAGTTTAGCATAAGTTCTTTCCATAATTATTTTTTTAATTGTTTAAGATTATTTTCCTTCATTAGCATGTAGTATCTTTTAGGAATATTTTGTACTTTACCATCAAGTATTTCTTAAGTGTATTTAAGGATATATAGCCAAGACCTTTGAGATTTGTGATTAGCCTTTTTTTATAATATATTATTTCTCTTATATTCTTTTCAAGAACTTGATCAAAGTTATCAAGAGAAATCTTGTGTGTTCATCTTAGACTTATTACTTACATCTCCCCCATGTTCTTGAGTGTGGCATCTAAAACCACTATTCTTCGATACCAAGATTCCTATCTCATAATAGTTAGTGGGTTGGGTCCTTTTTTTTTATCTTTCCAACCTAATTTAGAATGTTCCTAGTGAAGATCTCAACATTGATCTTCGGGTCTCACTTCTTTAGGTTAGGTTCATATCATTTGGTATTAGAGCAAGGTAGTAATTCAAGTTACCTCTCCCTTTAACTTTCCTAAATTGATTATTTTCCCTTTTCCTTTTTTCCTTTAGTTTCCTTTTCTTCCTTATTTCTTTTCATAAACTATCCTTTTTATGGAATTCATTCCATTTTTCTTGTCAAAATTTTGGACACAAAAAGAAAATTTATTTCCCTTTATTTTACTAGTGTAGTTGAATTGTGTGGTTTGGATTGTTGCAAGTAATCCTTTTATTGACTTAAATTAGTTAAAAAAACCCAAAGAGAGAACTTATGGAGATTGAGATGTTGATCAAGTTCATGTTGTCAAATATTGATCAAGTTGATGTTTCCAAATATTCTAAAGATCTTTTGCAAGGAATTGGCAGTCTAATGACTAAGGATAGATTTGAAAGATCTAGTTGGGTGCAAGGGTTACTTTAGGAAGCAAATTTTGTTTTTATCATGATGCTTTTATGTTTATAAAATTTTATTTTAGTTAATTATGGGCTTTTTAATATAAGTCTTTTAGTCTTTTATTTTTTAAGGTTTTATTAAGCCTAATCCACCACTAAAGAAAGCCCTTGTTGTCTAGGTGTTTTCTATTTGGGTTTCTTAATTATTAAAGAGCAGCTACGTTATTTGGAAGAACAACGAATATCATTAATGAAGGAGATGAGGAGTAACGTGAGAATATTTTTCACACAATATGCTATGTGAAGGATAAGGTATACACAATAATTATTGTTTGGATAATCGTGGTAGCTTGATAGGAGGGTAATGCATGATGTGTATAAAAATTGGTACTCTTTTGAAATGAACAACCGAAAAGTTGTATTCGCCCCTCTCAAATCTTTGCAAGCTTATGAGAACCGAATTAGGATAGCAAAAGAGTGCAACATGTAGAAAACAAAGTGTGAGTAAGAGGAAAAAAAGAGCAAGTGAGGTCGAGGGAAAAAAGGAAGAGAAAAGTGAGTGAAAAGAAGATAACAATATGCAAAAAAGAGAGAAAAGTGAACAAAAAGCTACAGAAAAGTGAACAAAAAGAGAGAAAAAAATGAGCAAAAGGGAAAGAAAAGTGAGTAAATGAGAGAAAAAATTAAGCAAATAGGAGAGAAAAGTAAGCAAAAGAGAGAATAAAGTAAGCATATAAAGGAGAGAAAAGTTACCAAATAGGAGAGAATGATACAAAAAGGAGTGCAATTGCTAAAAAATATGAGATTAAGAGTGCAACGATGGCAATGCAACAAGTACTTGCACTTATGTACAAGGATGTTTGTCTTTCTACTAATGATCTTAACTCATCATTGCCTAGTGTCATTGTATCTTTATTGTAGGACTTTAAGGATGAACTTCCTAAAGGGATTCCTCATGGATTACCCCCTTTGAGAGGAATTGAGCATCAAATAGACTTCACATATGAATCCATTATACCAAATTGATCTGCTTATAGAGCTAAAATTAGAGGAGGAATCTTTTTGAAGAGAAGGGTAATAATGGAGATTGAGGTGCTGATCAAGTTGATGTTTCCAAACATTCTCAAGATCTTTTACAAGAAATTGGTAGTCTAATAACAAGGGATAGATTTGGAAGATGAAGTTGGGTGCAAGGGTTACTTTAAGAAGTAATTTTTGTTTTAATTAATTATGGGCCTTTATGTTTAGCAATTTTTATTTTAATTAATTGTGGGCTTTTTATTTTATGTCTTTTAGTAAAATTGCTAAACATAAAGGCTCATAATTAATTAAAACAAAAACTACTTCCTAAAGTAACCCTTGCACCCAACATCATATTCCAAATCTATCCCTAGTCATTGGACCAATAATTCCTTGCAAAAGATCTTGAAAATATTTGGAAACATCAACTTGATCAGTACTTCAATCTACATTATTCCCCTCCCTCCTCTTCGAAAGGATTTATCCTAGAATCTTAGCTCTATAAGCAGGTTGATTTATTATAAAAGATCCATGTGTGAAGTCTATTTGATGCTCAATTCCTCTGAAAGGAGGTAATTCATGGGGAATCTCTTCATTAAGTTGATCCTCAAAGTTCTGTAATAAAGATACAACAAAACTAGGCAAAGATGAGTTAAGATCGTTAGTAGAAAGATAAAAATCCTTGTACATAAGTACTACCTTGCCATCACTGCACTTTTAATCTCATTTTTTTAGAACATACATTCATTCTTTTATTTTTCTCTCCTTTATGCACACTTTTCTCACCTTTCTCTTTTTGCTCACTTTTGTCTACATTTTTCCTCTCAATCTCACTTACTCTATATATATTTTATTCTTCCTCATACTTTTGTTTTTCACACATCTTTTCCTCTCCTACTATCCTAATTTGGTCCTCATAAGCTTACAAAGGTTTGAGATGGGATAATACCACTTTTTGGTAGTCCATTTCAAAAGAATAGTGATTTTTGTACCTATCAAGCAACACCCTCATATCAAACTACCACGGTCAGCCTAGTATTATATGACCAACATACATCGGTGCAAAACTTGTTTTTTAATCTCCACTTCTCCATAATAATTCAACCAGGGTAGCTTGTATGGTTTGGGATGCTTCTGCCACTTCAAATTTACCTTTTCAAAAAACAATGTACTAGCAACATTAGTGCAACTCCCACTATCAATAATTAATGTGCATACCTTATCCTTCACGTGACATCTTGTATGGAAAATATGATCATGGTGCTTCTCATCCACTTCATCCTTAGGTAGTATATTAAGGACTCTTCTTGTGACAAGTGAATCTCCATGAATAGGTTCTTCCACTTCAATATCAAAATTCACACATTTGATTTCTCCATTTGTTTATACAACCATAACATTTTTGTCCAGCTTATAACTTGTTCTCTCTTCCTCATTGTAATTAGTTTCTTCTTTATATAAACCATGTCTTCTATGTCTTATTTTATGTAATTTAGAATCGATAGAGGATTTTAAATCATCCAACCAAGTATTCAGCCTCTTAAATTGGTCATTAAAATTCTTGAGGACGAATCTCAAGTCGACCTCTTGTGGTTCTCCAACTTCCTTAATAATTATTTCAATTTGTAAGATAAAAAGGTAGTGTTCCTTACACACTCCCTCACGTGTTTTCTCTCAAATCATATTGTTATTGCTCTTCTTTTTTTAACACTATTTTGGCCTAACTTCTTATTTCACTATTTTTGCCTCCTTTTTAACACTATTTTGGCTTTTTTTCACTATTTTGGCCTCTCTCTTTTTCACTATTTTGACCTCCTTTTGTGTTCTTAACAAAATCAAAGAATTCAACTAGTCTCAAGAAGTAACCGGTTTTTTAATGACAATTTAAAAAAATTAGAGTTTCCATAACTTAATTGCAAAGGATAATAGAAAGAAAGTCTAAATAGGACTATAAAGACCTAATAAATAATCTTTTCAAGATCATGAAAATCTTAAAACTTAGAATTTTAAAAACTTAATTGCAAAGGATGATAGAAAAAAGTCCAAATAGTACTCTAAAGATCCTGGAAAGAATCTTTTCAAGATCGTGAAAAACCATTAAAATCAGAATTTGAAAAACTTAATTGCAAAGGATGATAGAAAAAAAGCCGAAATAAGACTCTAAAGAAGGACTCTTGACCAAAATAAAATTCTCCCGTTTTTTGTAAATTAGACTTGGATGGTAAGTTTGATGATTCTATAGAGTAAAATAGACGAAACTAGAATAAAATAAAGGGAAAACAATTTTAACAATAAAAGAAAACTCATCAAGAAAACAAGAATTAGATTCTTGAACAATTTGCTACTTTGTTCTCCTTTTCTTCCTCTTTTTTTTTCTTTCTTTTCTTTTCCTTTTTTTTTACTGTTGTTGCTTCTACTATGAATAGAATATTCACAAAAAAATATTTGTAACTCCAATGAACAAGTACCAAAAATAACGCAAAAAGGTGCGACAAAATTTTCATCCCTCAGTAAGGGTTGTAAACAATGGAATTTGGTGTTATAAAGGACACAAAATGGAGGCGAAGCCCTCTATTTATTCTAGGAATCAAAAAGAGCTTTGATGTGTTATATTATAATACTCGTTTAGGTACCCGAGTCAAATGTTATGGTTGTTTAAAGTTACAACACCGATTTATCAATTTTGTTTTTGAAACTATGAACAATAATGCTCCTCTTTTTTTCTTTTTTTCTTTTTGAAGAACAAAGATTGGTTGAACACAAAAATAAAGAAAATAAAAAAGATATAAAGAATTCAAAGAAAACTACAAAACAAAATCCAAAGACAAAAAAAACGACAATGAATTTGAAAGAAAACACAAGACTCAAAAAGAAATTTTTTTTTGTGATTTGTGATTCAAGCATGCAAAAAAGGATGGAAACAAAACATGATGAATGTTTGTTATCAAAATCAAAAATTCAAAATGAAGATAGATTACGATAGATAACCTATTTTTTCATTACTTTGGTTTGACTATCAGTTTGTGATGTGGACCCTCTTAGCGAACAACCATAAGAACCCACGAACTTAAAGGAATATGAACGATTGATTTGCTAAGAGTATGATGAAGATGATCAGATTAGAACCCTAAGGAAACAAAGTCCTTAAACCACAATCTTGAGATGCCACAAAGGATTATCACTTCCTTTGATATGTTGAATTCAAGAATTCAATCAAGAACACAAGAATTCAATCAATTTCAACTACATGTAGCCATGGGAGATGCTAGAGATAGGCAGAAAATGATGAAGGACGATGCAATGCCAAGCATTGACAATGCAACTTCTGGCATACAATTGCAAGAGACTACAAGGAACTATGAATTGAAAAAAATTCATTATTCATTGTTGCCTTCCTTTTATGGTATCCTAAATGAAGTCCCTTGGATTTCATTATAGAATTCTATGCTATTGTCCAACCTTTCCACTGTAGAGAATTGATGAAGACCAGCTTAGGATGAGGTGTTTTCCTTACACCCTCAAGGATAAAGCTTGGTCCTGGTTCATTACTCTACAATTGAGTTCTCTAACAACTTGGGAGGTAGTCTATGAAACGTTTATGGGTATGTTCTATTCCCATAAAAGGCTAATAATCTAAGGACAAAGATAGCAATATTTTCTCTAATGGATGAAGAACCTTTTCATAAAGCTTTGAAAAGATTCAAACGCCTTTTCATTCAATGTCCTCATCATAGTTTTCCATTACAGCTACAAAACCAATTTTGTTATGATGGATTGACACTGTAGAGTCAATACATGGATGATAATGCTGCTGAAGGAGCTATAGGAAAAAAGACCACAAGGAAACCTATAGTCTCCATGAGCTATTGGGTTCTAATTCCCAACAAAGAAGTACTAGAAGAAGGAGAGCAAGAGTCATTGAAGTTGGTTCCATTAATGAGACGATCTTGTAACTTGCTGAATTGACTAAGCAAGTGTAATTTCTTACTACCCACCAAATGCCAAATCAATAGGTATGTGAAGTGTGTTTTTCAATTGGGCATGATGTTTGTAATTGTTCATATACATGTGCTTCTAGTGTGAATGCCATGGAGGAAGTCAATTCCTTTCAAATGTATCATCCAAACATCTATAATCACCAAAACCATCATTGTACACCAAACAATTATCAAGACTATACCCAATGTCAAACACTAAGGCCAAATAAAAACCACCCTCACCCATCAAATCAATCTTTTAAGCCAAACTTTGAGGATAGATTGAATGCTTTTATTCAAGTTATTCGCAATAATCAATTGATGAATAATCAATGGTTGAGTACCATGGAGGCTTTGATTAAAAGGATTGAAGCTAAAGTTGGGAAACCAGTTGAACAAAAATGTAAAGGCAAGAGCCAAGAAAGTTACCCAGTCATCCCGAACAAGCAAAGGATGTAAGAACCCTTCTAAGTGTTAAGGTAGTCAATACTAGTTTACTTGAAGTGTCTAAAGATCTACCTTGTAGTTCAAGTCAAAAAGAGGGTGAAATTATAGTCTCGCAAAAAGGAGAGACAAGTGCTAAACTTGAAAAACCTTTGGAAAAGCTCATAGGGCAGCCATCTAACTTCCCCAAAATTCAAAAGACAATAGAACCACACCATCTGCAAGTACCTTTTCCACACCAGCTGAAAGAATCCAAATAAGGTGAACAATTATATGATCTTTTAATATGCTTTCTTAAGTAAATATAATTTACCATGATTAGAAATGGTAATGATTGTGCCTTCATATGCTAAGTTTTTCAAAGAGTTGAACACTAAGAAAAGAAGGTATGAACTTATTGAGCGAGTAGTAGTATCAAAAATTTCTAGTGATGTACTTTAGCATCAACTTCTCCCTAAGTTGAAAGACCTTGGAATTTTTATCATAAACATAACTATGGGGGATAGGAAGGTCGCTTAAGAAATGCTTGATTTATGTGCTAGTATAAACTTGATGCCCTACTCTATATTCTTATAGCTTGATTTAGGATATTTAAAACCCATAACTATGTCCCTTCAACTTGCAGATAGATCTCTTAAGTATCCAAAGAGAATAGTTGAGGATTTGCTTGTATAGGTAGACAAACTGATAATACCTGTTGACTTTGTGGTTCTAGATATGCAAGAAAATCCAACCTTGGACAGAGAGCACACAATACTATTTGGTAGACCATTTATGGAAACTACCAAGACTATTATTGATATCTAAGATGGAAACTTGATAATGACAGTCTTAGGAGAGACTGTTCATTTTAAAGTTTTTGATTCTTCATTTTTTCATTCTATTTCTACCATCGATCAAATATTCAATGTTCACCCTTTGGATAATCTTATCCAAAGAACCTTTTCCCGAACCAGAATGGAAGACAAGCTTGAAAATGTTCTTACACTTGAAGAGGTTGAAGAAGAATTAGATGAGGAAACTAAGGGGTACCTTGAGCAACTAGACAGTGATAGTGATGAACTAATGACAAAATCTAGTACACTTTAAATCTACCTAGTTACCCTTCTAGTAAAGAAGCCAATCCATCTGAACTTGAACTCAATGACTTACCTAAGCACTTAAAATATGTGTTTCTCGGAGAAGGAGAAACTTATCCAGTGATAATTTCTTCAACCTTTACCAAAATATAAGAAAATGAACTTGTAAAAGTTCTTAAGAAGTTTAAGAAAGTCATAGGTTAGAGTATTGGGGATATAAGAGGCATTAGTCATACCATGTGTATGTATAAGATCACATTGGAAGATGGTGGTAAACTCGTAGGAAAGGCCCAAGGAAAACTAAACTCAAACATGCAAGAGGTAGTTAAAAAAAATTCTTAAATTGTTAGAAGAAGGAATTATCTACCCTATTTCCGATAGTAAGTGGGTTAGTCTAGTGCAAGTGGTACCTAAGAAATCTGAGATAGTAGTTGTTAAAAATGAAAAAAAGTGAATTAGTGCTCACTAGAATAATCATTTGATATAGGATCTGTATATATTTTAGGAAACTAAATTGATATACTAAAAACGATTGCTTTCCTCTTCTATTCATTGATCAAATGTTAGAAAGATTAGTTGGACACAAATTTTACTGTTTTCTAGATGGACTATCCATATATTATCAAGTACCCATAGCACAAGAAGATTAGGAAAAGATCTACCACATTTACACGTCCTTTTGGGACATTTTATTTTCAAAGAATGCCATTTGGGTTATATAATAACCGTGCCATGTTCCAGAGATGTTTGATGTCTTTCTTCTCGTACATGGTGGAAAAATTCATTGAGATTTTCATGGACGATTTCTCTATCTTTGGAAACTCATTTTTTGACTACATAAATTTACTTTGGTTTTAGAAAGACGCATTGAATGCAATCAAATCGGTAGTTGGGAGAAAATTCATTTTATGGTTCCACAAGTGTTAAGACATATCTTTTCAAACAAAGGTATTAAACTTGATAAGAAAAAAGTTGTACTCATTTCCAAACTACATTTGTTAAGGAGATAAGAAGCTTCTTAGGACATGTAAGATTTTATACACGATTTATTAAAGATTTCTCTAAAACAAGTCATCCCTTATGTAACCTGTTATCCAAAGATGTTTATCTTGATTTAAATGAAGACTGCATTGTTACCTTTAATACCAAGAAAGAGAAAATAACATATGCCCCTACTATTATGGCACCAAACTGGTCTTTACCCTTTGAAATAATGTGTGACACTTACCATTATACTATCTGAGTAGTCTTGGGGTAGCTATAGTTTTTTCTTTAGACAAATTTTATGTCTTATTTAGTAGGATCAAAAGTTATTGTGCATTCTGATCTTGCGGATTTAAGATACCAATTAAATAAACCTAATGCCATGCCAAGATTAATCAGATGAGTATTACTCTTACAAGAATTTGACCAAGAAATCAAGGATAAGAAGGAAGTGAAAACTTAGTAGTTGACCATTTGTCTAGGTTAATTTCTGACTTCAATTCTCTTAAAGGTGAGAGTAAAAAAGATATAGTTGAAACCTTTCCTCATGAACAAATATTTTCAATAAGTTCAAACCCATGGTATGATGATATTGTAAAATATCTAGCCACTGGTGTTTTGAGACATGACACTCCATATTAGGACAAGAAAATTTTCTTTAAAACTATCAAGGACTATTTTTGGTATGACCCTTACATATACAAGATTGGTCAAGATCAAGTCATATAGTGATGTATATCTGAAGAAGAACATAAGAGTATTCTATCTTTTTGGCATGAACTTCATTATAGAGGCCATTTTGGTGTCAAAAAGACAACCCATAAGGTATTACAAACTAGATTCTTTTGGCCCAATCTTTTTAGAGATGCTCATATGTTTTGTGCAGAATGTGATATATGTCAAAGAATAAACAACATAAGCAAAATAGATGAAATTCCTTTAACATCTAATTTAGTTGTTGAACTCTTTGATGCATGGAAGATTGACTTTATAGGTCCCTTTTCTCCATCCAATGGTCTTCAATATATTTTGGTTGCTATGGATTATGTATCCAAGTGGGTCAATGCTATTTTTTGTTTTATTGAATTGTGTGCTATTTTATCCCTTTTTTATTATAAGTTTTTTAGTAATTTATTTTTTAAGGATGGATTAGGCCCAATCCATAACTAAATAGGCCCATTAGGGTTGAACTTGTGCCTAGAGTTTATTTTTGGTTTGAATTGGAATTTTTTCGTAAGGCTTCTAAAAGAAAACTGAAGCTATGTAATTAGGCACAACAAATATCATTAATAAAAAGTATATTTCAAAAAGATTTTGCTTTGCCTTCTTGTGTTCTAGATTGAATGCTTGAATTCGACTTATGAAATGGAGTGTTCATGCTTTGTGGTGTCTCAAGAATGGGGTTTTAATGACGTTTTTCCATAGGGTTCTAATCTGATCATCTTTAACACATTTTTAGAAATTTAATCATTTCTATTCCTTTGAGTTCATGGGTTCCTAGGGTTATTCTCCTATAGGATTCACATCATTTTGTATCATAGCATTGGTTACTGAAAAATGGTTATCTATCTTCATTTATCTTTGTTTTGAATTCTTGATTTCGAAAACATATATATATATATATATTTGACACTTGTTTTCTCTGCATTATTTCCATAAAAAATCAGCCTTTTATACGTTCGATTGTTTTCTTGATTCTAAATTCACAAAAAGAAATTTTTCTTCATTCCAAATTTGATTGTTTTCTTTCCTTATCTTTGTGGAACAAAAATATTATTGTTTTGGGATTTTGATTTTGTGATATTCTTTTTTGGTTTCCTTTTTTCCCTTTCAATTCTGTGTCATACTCTTTGTCTTTAGATTTTGTTTCATAGTTATCTTTAATAGTATCAAAAAACAATTTGATAAATCGGAGTTGTAACTTTAAGCAACAATAACTTTTGACTCGAGTAACGAAATGACTATTATAATATATCAAATCGAAGCTTGTTTCATTTCTTATAGCATGGATGTTGCTTAGCCTTAGTTGTGTGCCATTTTAGATAGAAAATTCCATCGTTTACACCACTAACTGAGGGGTTAAGGGTTTTGTTGACCTTTTTGCGTTGTTTTCGATTCTTGTTCAATATGGTTGGGAATTTTTTATTGTGAATTTTTTGTTCACAGCAGTCAAAAATAATGAAAAAAAAAGATTGCTCAAGAATCTAATTCTTGTTTTCGTGCTAAGTTTTCTTGTTCCCTTTATTTTGTTCTTGTTGCCCAAACTGATTTATTAAAAAAAAGGAAACATAATTAATCAAAAGTCTTTCTTTAGAGTCCTCTTTAGTCAAGAGTCTTTCTTTAAAGTCCTTTTTGGTCAAGATTCTTTCTTTAGAGTCCTTTTTGGACTTTCTTTTTGTCATCCTTTATCATTAAGTTTTTAAAATTCTGATTTTTGAGATTGTCACCAATAAACTGGTTACTTTTTTTGATTTTGTTAATAACAAAAAAGAAGGTTGGCTTGAGGTTTGAGTTGCAAAAGGTAAGAATAAAAAAAAAGGGTTGAAATAGTGAAAAAGAAGAGTGATAACAATCTTATTTGAGATGAAACATGTGAGGAAGTGTATGAGGAACACTACCTTTTTATTTTATTTTATAGATTGATAACATGAGCAATGAAGGAGGAGAACCATAATTGGTTGACTTGAAATTCTTCATCAAAGCTATTCATAACCAATTTAAGAGGATGAATGCAAGGTTAGATGATTGAGATTCTTCTTTCGGTTCTAAATCACATAGAAGAAGACATAAGTTTGAAGAAGAAGAAGCAAATTCAATGTGGAGGAGAGAACAATTTATAAATGGGAAAAAAACTAACTCCAAATAAGATAGTAATATAGGAAGTATAAAGATGGTCATTCCACCTTTTCAAGGAAACAATGATCCTGAGTTATATTTGGAGTGGGAAAGAAAGGTTGAGCATGTATTTGATTTTCATAATTACTCCAAAGAGAACAAAGTAAAGCTAGCATCCATAGAATTTTCATATTATGGTAGAATATGTCGGGATCATTTGGTGGTCAATAGATAAAGGAATGGTGAGAGAACTATTCGGTCATGGGAAGAGATGAAATTGGTGATGCGTACGAGGTTTATACCTAGCCATTACAATAGGTAATTATATAGAAAGATGCAAGGACTGGTTCAAGGTTCCATGGGCATAGAGGATTATTATAAGAAGATGGAAATATCCATGATTAAAGAAAACATAGACGAATATAGAGAAGCGACAATGGCTAGATTCATTACTGGATTAAATTGAGAAATTGTTGACGTGGTTTAATTGTAATATTATGTAGAGATGAAAGAACTACTGTATAAGGCCATTAAAGTGGAGAAGAAAATTGATTCCAAGAGGTTCAGATTTAGTGCGTCCTTTAGTTTTCCTTGGAGATCAAATTGGGAGGACAACAAAGTTGCCTTCAAAACAAAAGATGAAGGAAAGTCAAACAATTTAGTTGTTGTTCCTAATGGTAAAACTAAAACTAAAACTCTTACTAAGTCATGCGATATTAAGTGTTTTAGATGCCAGGGACTCAAAAATACTGCTTCTGAATGCCAAAACTAGAGGGTTGTGATTTTAAAGGCCAATGGAGAAATAAAAAATGCTAGTTCAAGTGACAATGGAATGCTACCATTGGAGGATTATTCTAATGTAGAAGTGGAATTACCTATGCATGGGGAATTACTTGTCACAAGGAGAGCATTGATTATACAACCTAATAATGAAGGAGATGAGGAGCAATATGAGCATGTTTTTCACGCAAGATGCCATATGAAGGATAGCAGGCACGATTATTATTGATAGTGGGAGCTACACTAATATTTCTTGTATTTTGTTGGTAGAAAAGTTGAATTTGAAGTGGTAAAAGCATCCCAAACCATACAAGCTACAATGGCTAAATGATTATAAATAAAGTGAACATCAACAAATAAGTTTGGGTTCCTTTTTCAAATGTCAAGTATGAGGATGAGATTCCTTGTGATGTGGCACCAATGTAAGCTGCTCATATTTTTCATGGAAGACTATGCCAGTTTGATAGGAGGGTGATTCATGATGGGTATAAAAAGTAGTACTCTTTTTAAATGAACAACCAAAAAGTTGTAATAGCCCCTCTTAAACCTTTGCAAGCTTATAAGGACGAGATTAGGATAGCAAGAGAGCGCAATTGGTGCCGATTGTTCATAAGCTTAAAAAAGTTTGAGAGGGACGTATACAACTTTTTGGTTGTTCATTTCAAAAGAGTACCGATTGTTATACTCATCATGCATTACCCTTCTATCAAACAACCATGGTCGCCCAAGCAAAATATGAGCAGCATACATTGGTGTCGCATCATAAAGAACCTCATCCTTATACTTGCTTATTGAAAAAGGAACCCAAACTTGTTTGTTGACATTCACTTCTCCATAATCATTCAGCCATTGTAGCTTGTACAGTTTGGGATGCTTTTACCATTTCAAATTCAACTTTTCTACCAAAACAATACTAGCAACATTAGTATAGCTCTCACTATCAATAATAATCATACGTACCTTATCCTTCACATGGTCACTTGTGTCAAAAATATGCTCACGTTGCTCCTCATCTCTTTCATTTTAATTAGTATATTCTTAGCTCTCCTTCTAACAAGTTCTTCCAATTCTACATGAGAACAATTCCCCAATGGTGGCATTTCATCATCACTTGAACAAGGACTTTCGATTTATCCATCTGCCCATACAACCATAACCCTTTTATTTGGGCATTCAGATGCAATATTTTCGAGTCCTTGGCATTTAAACCACTTAATATCACGTCACTTAGTAAGAATTTTAGTTTTGGGTTTTAATTTAGGAATAGTAACTAAATTGTTCAACTTTACTTCACCTTTTTTTCTAAAGGAAACTTTTTCATTTTTACAATTTGATTTTCACAGAGAACTAGAGGAAGAAATAGATTTGAACCTTTGGACTTAATTTACTTCTACACATTAATGGCTTTGTGTAGTAATTCATCCATCTCTATGTAATATTACAATTCAACCACATTAGCAATTTCCATGTTTAACTCGACAATGAATCTGGCCATTCTCGCTTCTATATCTTCTAATAAGTTTGCTCTAATCATGGCAACTTCCATCTCCTTCTAATAATCCTCTACACTAGTGGAACCTTGAATCAACCCTTACAACTTTCCATATAAGTCTCTATAGTAATGGCTAGGTATGAACCTTTTACACATCACCAATTTCATCTCTTTCCTATTGACCACCAATTGATCCCACCATATACCAACATAATCTGTAAATTATATAGCTGCTAGCTTTACTTTATTCTCTTATGAGTAATTATGACAATCAAATACGTGAACATGTATTTGATTTTCATAATTACTTCGAGGAGAAGAAAGTAAAGTTAGTAGCCATAGATTTTATAGATTATAATGGTATATGGTGGGATCAATAGGTGAACGAATGGTGAGAGACCTATTCGATCATGGGAAGAGATGAAATTGGTGATGTGTAAGAGGTTTAGACCTAGGCATTATTATAGGGATCTATATAAAAAGTTGCAAGGGATGGTCCAAGGTTCTATGAGTGTAGAAGATTATTATAAGGAGATGGAAATTTCCATGATTAGACCAAAGATAGAAAAAAATAAAGAAGAGACAATGGCCAGATTCATTGCTAGATTAAATAGAGAGATTGTTGATGTTGTTGATGTTGTTGAGTTGCAACATTATGTAGAGATGGAGGAACTACTACACAAGGCCATAAAAGTAGAGAAGCAAATCAAGTCTAGGAGGTTCATATTTGGTTTGTCTTCTAGTTATTTGTGGAGATCAAATTTGAAGGACAACAAAGCTACCTTTAGAAAAAAATATGAAGCAAAGTCAAACAATTTGGTTGATGTTCTTAAAGGTAAACCTGAAGTTAAAACTCTTATTAAGTTACATGATATTAAGTGTTTTAGGTGATAAGGACTCAAACATATTTCTTATGAATGCCCAAAGAAAAGGATTATAGTTGTAAGGGAAAATGGAGAAATAGAAAGTGCTAATTCAAGTGATGATGAAATGCCACCATTGGAGGATTTTTTTGATGTTGATATGGAAGAACCTGTACATGGAGCATTACTTGTCACAAGGAGGGCCCTGAATGTATAGCCTAAGAATGAAGGAGATAAGGAGAAATGTGAGCATATTTATCACACAAGATGCCATATGAATGATAAGGTATGTAAAATGATTATTGATAGTGGTAGTTGCACTAATGTTTCTGGTATTTTGTTGGTAGAAAATTTGAATTTGAAGTGAAAGAAACATGCCTAACCATTAGGCTATAATCGCTGAATGATTATGGAGAAGAGAATGTCAACAAAAATAGAGGTAGAAAAACTACTACAAAAAGATATTAAAGTGGAGAAGCAAATCAAGTCCAAAAGTTTCAGATTTAGTTCATTCTCTAGTTCTCTATGGAAATCAAATTAGAGGAATAACAAAGCTACCTTCAGAACAAAAGGTGATGCAAAGACAAACAATTCAGTTTTTATTCCTAAAGGTAAACCTGAAACTAAAACTCTTACTAAGTCACTTGATATTAAGTGCTTTAGGTACCAAGGACTCTGACATATTGCTTCTGAATGCCAAAACTAAATTGTTATGATTGTGAGGGCCAATGGAGAAATCGAAAATGCTAGTTCAAGTGATAATGAAATGCCACCATTAGAGGATTGTTCTGATGTAAAAGTGGAATAACCTGTGCATTGGGAATTACTTGTCACAAGTATAGCATAGAATATATAGCCTATGAATGAAGGAGATGTGGAGCAATATGAGCATATTTTTTGCACAAGATGTTATGTGAAGGATAAGGTATGCATGGTTATTATTGATACTGGGAGATGCATTAATTTTGCTATTATTCTGTTGGTAGAAAAGTTGAATTTGAAGTGGTAGAAGCATCCCAAACCATACAAGCTACAATGGTTGAATGCTTGTGTAGAAGTGAATGTCAACAAAAAAATTTGGATTCATTTTTCAATTGGAAAGTATGAGGATGAGGTTCTTTATGATGTGGCACCTATGTATGCTTCTCATAGTTTACTTGCTGACCATGGTAGTTTGATAGGACGATGTTGTATGATAGGTACAAAAATCACTATTCTTTTGAAATGGACAAAAGTGAGAGAAATTGAGAGAAAAGTGAGAGAAATGGAGGGAAAGTGAGAAAAAATGAGAAGAATGTGAGCAAAAATAAGATAAGAGTGAGCAAACAGGAGAGAAAAGTGAGTAAAAAGTGGAGAAAATTAAAATAATGAGTGCATTTGCTAAAAAACAAGAGACTAAGAGTGCAATGATGGCAAGGTAACAAGCTAGTACTTGTACTTATGTACAAGGATGTTTATATTTCTACTAAAGATCTTAACTAATATTTGCTTAGTCATTGTATCTTAATTGTAGGACTTTGAGGACCAATTGCCTAAAGAGAGTCCCCAAGGATTACCTTCTTTGAGAGGAATTGAGCATCAGATAAAATTCACATATGGATCCGTTATACTAAATCGAACTACTTATAGAGCTAAGATTTGAGAATGAATATTTTTGAAGAGGATGGGAATAATGAAGATTGAGTTGCTGATTAACTTGATGTTCTATGATCAAGTTGATGTTTCCAAATATTATCAAGATTATTTGCAAAGAATTGGAAGTCTAATGACTAGGGATAGATTTGGAAAATGGAGTTGGGTGGAAGGATTACGTTTGGAAGTAATTTTAGTTTTAATTAATTGTGGGCCTTTTATGTTTAACAATTTTTATTTTAGTTAATTGTGGGCTTTTTATTTTAGTTCTTTTAGTCTTTCCTTTTCTAAGGTTGGATTAGGCCCAATCCACCACTAAACAAAGTTCATGTTGTCTAAGTTTTTTCTTTTAGGGATTCTTACTTATAAAAGAGAAGCTATGTAAATTGGAGAAGCAATGAATATCATTAATGTCAAAATTGAATCTAGAATTAAAGCTACCTTAAATGATAAAATAAAATACCTAATTTAGCTAACTCATGATCTCATTTGATAAAATATCTTTGTTAAAAACTAATTACCATATTGTTATTATCAAAACCTCACTTGAAAGATAATAGATATTTTTTTTTTGTTTACCAAAATATAATCAAAATTAATATTAACATTTTTATCCAAAAACAAAATTATAAATATTTTTAGTTTTTTAGTTTTTTAGTTTAAAAAAATATAAATAAACTTATAAACTATTTAACTCAATTCATTTGAAAGTGAATTAAGTCAGTTTAACTCACAAAATTTAAATGTATTAAAGCCAAATTATAACTCACATGAGGTGAATTAAACCTAAGAAAGCAATAACAACTCAATTCTAGCAATCATAATTAACTTAGTTATTATATCCATAAATACTCCACTATTTTAAATGATAAAATTTTCATAAATATTTATCGAATCTATGTTTATTTTTATGTCAGTAGATTAAAAACACAAAACCCAAAATATCGTGACAGGATATTTAGGATTTAATTTTGTTTTTAAAAGTTTGAATAATAAATTAAAAATCACATACATTAACTTAATTAACTTAGATTTTTACTTCACTTAACTTAATTAACTTAGCTTTTTAATTAACTTAGATTTTTACTTCACTTAACTTAATTAACTTAGATTTTTACTTAACTGAACTTAATTAACTTAATTTTAATAGCATGAAAAGTAAAGATCTAAGGGAGTTCTGTCTAGGAGACTAGTTCTTGGAAGCCTTTGTGCTACTAGTCTTTCCTAGAAACGTTGTTCTGTCTAGAAGGATGGTTTTTAAGGAGCATTTGTCCCACCATTCTTTCCTGGGAGCACTCTTGGTTAATACTGATTATGTTATTTTATCTTAAAAAAAACAAAACAAAAATCTGAAACTATCTCCAAAATTTTAAAGTTTTATTTACAATCTAAAGAGTTAGTTTCTTTGTTTGATCTAGTTACAATTGTGTTTTGATGCCTTAATCATTTGGTTTGCACCTAGATGTGGGTTATCTAAAACCCTCAAGTATGCCCCTAGTTTTTAATACAGAAAAATTTGAAAATCAATAGGACATGTTTGAAACAGTATAGGTAGACAACCTTGTCTTACTTGTAGGTTTGATTGACTCAATGATGAGGGGACATTGAGTTTACTTAAAATGCAATCCCCAATTTGTCTTGCTAAGACGTTAAACTAAGCACTGGATGGGAGGTAACCCATCATTTTAGGTAATTTTCTGTTATTTTTTTATTTACTTAATTTTATTGTTTATTTTAGTTTAATTATATGTGAATAAGTTTTAAATTGTTAAAACTAAAAATATTTGTTGAGATGTTAGAAGTTCACAACGATCTGTCTGTATACACTTTAATGATGAATATGATGGATGCACTTGCATTTCTCCATTACTACTTACACATTCTCAGGAAATAGGTAATCTTTCTTTTCTTTTCTCTTTATCTTTAATTTACAGTTGTTACATTGAGGACAATGTAAGTTCTAGGTTGAGGGTGGTGAAAAGTTACCATGCTTAATTAGAAAAAAAAGATTTAACAATTTAAAAATAAAAAAAATAATTTTTTTTTGTGTTTGGTTTTATTTTGTTTTGTGTGATTTAGTAATTTTTGAAATAAAAAAAATTAAAAAATATTTTCTCACAAAAATTTATCATTTCTTTAAATCAAATTTAAGTAAATAGTTAAGTCTTTTGTACTGTTAAATTAATTTTTGAAAACATATCATGAAATATTTTGTAATTTTTTTTAATAATTAGTTTGTTTTTGTCATAACTAGTATTTCTTGATAAAATGTGAAAATTATATTAAACCCAAAATCAGTGTTTATGAATTTTTTTTTTAGTGGAGACTACCCTAGTGAGATATAATTTGAGCCTAATTTCCTTTATTCAGAGTGAAATATATATATTTTTATACTCCAAACACATTTCTTATTTCTTCAATTTTTTTAGATGATCTCTATAGGTATTAGCATTGAATGTATGAATTTTTTCTCATCTTAATAGAGTATCGTATATTTTTTATTATTATTTTTGCTTAGATTAAATGATTTGAGTAGAAATTGATAGTATATCCTTATATCTCATTCATGCATGACTGTTACAAAAAAAAGATATATCTAGGGTTACCTAAACCAAGATCAAACAGAAAAACCACAAAATTAACCACTCACCAAAATCCTAAAAAATGTACAATCTGTACATAGGTTGACTCTCTCAAAACAAATAGAGAGGTAAAGAATATATAGTATAATCTACATACTATGACCCACATTGCCTACAAAGTTGTGAGTACAGGCTAATTACAAAAGAAAGATATAGGAAGTAATTCCCTAAAAAGTCGTTGCAATTTCTTCATTTGTAAAAAACATATATCTTGAAATTCTTTCTTAATGAGTTTGATTTATGCATGAAAATAATTTTTATATATGATATCTTTATAATTTATACATTCGATTCATTTCATGAGATCAATGATAAAATAACACTTTGAGCTTTTATTCTTTATACATATGCGAACATATTAGTTCATTTCTATACATCAATTCTTTCGCATATAAAGTAGTATAAGTGTTTGAACCTATAGGATTCAGTGTTTTGAGAGTATTGACTTGTGAGGAATAGATTCGAAGCAAATTCGGAATCATGACACTTAAATTGGGTGAAAAAAAATTGATACATTTTTTATATGAAATATGAAAATGATTTTCAACTAATTATTATAATAAATCATAATTGTTTAAAGAGATTAAAATAACTTATGCTTGAGATTTTAATTATGATCTTAAAGGAGATTAAAAAGTATGAGATATTTTTGTGATATGTTGTTTTCTTTTATTCTTAAAAATTAATTTTTGATTTTGTTGTAATTTTAGTTTTTGAGTTGATTGTTTTTATTGTTTCTTTTGATTTTTACATTTAGTTCAATGTTTGTGGGTATCATTACTGAAAACCCTCACGAGACTCAAACTCGTCCACTATGGCAACCTAGGGGTTTAAAGGTTTGTTGCATAGGCTAAATACAACCGTGTCAATCCACAGAAGTGATTTAGGATAGTTTAATTTTTAGTTTTTATCGCTTTTCTTGCTAAGGGACTAGCAAGAAGTTGGTTGGAGGTTGTGATGAGTACTCAAAAAACACTAAAATTACCATGATTTTATGCACATTAATTGATTAAAAATATATATATTTATATATTTTATCATATATTTATATAATGTCTTTTCGAAATCACGGGTATTTTTATTATTTTTCAGGTATTTTTGCTTAAAAACGTAACTTAAAGACTCAAAGAGGAATACTGGAAGCAATACATCACAAATATATTAATAAATAAATGAGGAAAGGTCAACAAATATGAAAAAATTGGATAAAATAGGTCAAAAATGTCAAAAAAGAGGATATCGTGCCGCCGAGTTGCCCAATCCACGCGCGCAGCACGCCCAGACCGCACACGCCATGCTGCCATTCCGCACGCGCCCCTACGCGCTTCTACTACCTTGCACGCACGCCCCTGCTACTTACCGCACGCGCCCTGCGCGCCACTGGTGCCTTCCGCACACGCCGCTACCATTTTGCCCCATTTTCGCGCGCAAACGCCACCTACACGTCATGCTGACGTCAGTAATCACCACTCTGCATTTTCACCCACTTTTTCTCTCCATCCTCACCTATAAATACCCCCTTCTCTTCACTTCTAAAGACACCTCAAAACACACTTCTTTCCTCTTTCTTTCTCTCTATTTCTTAGTTTTTTAGTTTTTTTAGTTAATTTCTCTTAGTTTTAGAGTTCTTCCCTTTTTGGGAAGAACTAGTTATGTTTTTCTAATTTATTAGCTTTTTGATTCAATAAATGGGAGTGCAAATTCCGTTTTGAGGTTTTCCAACAACAGGAATAGTATCAAAATTCTGTAAGGATTTTATTTTCTTTAGAGTTATTTTTTATGCTTTATTCTTACATGTTATATTTAATTTGTCTGTGATTAAATTTAACTATACTGGCTGTTTGTAAATAGGATATAATAATAACGTTGTTATGCTTGCGAAATATTAAATAGGTGAAAATCTCTAAAATGAATTGATTTTATTTTTATTCAAGATTTTATATTAAGAATGTTAGAGAGAAATATATTATTTTTCATTACAAACTAACTTAAATTTGAAAATTAGATTTTAAGGTTTAGTTATCCGGTCTGATTTAGAGTAGTGCTCTTTTATTTGTTGGTACAATCGCCCGGTAGTTAGAGTGAAGCTCTATTTCAAAAGTTTTTATATAAATTATTATCTGAAAATGTATTAACAACATGTTTTCAATAGTGGTTTTAAAACTTGAAAGTTAGTACTCGGATAATTAAATTCTTAGGTTTAATTTGGACACCTTGAATAAAATTTAAATTGTCTAACCCCACCAAAGGTGGCATTTAAATGGTTCATTTTCAATCTCTTAGAAAAAAGAATTAATTTAATTAACCAAATTAGTTATCAACCCCACCCATAGGTGTTAATTGATTTGTTTAGTTAACAAAGACTATCTAACCCCACCAAAGGTGGTATTCATATAAAAAAGAGAGAATCAATAAATATCAATTTATATCTTTAATAATCTCGATAATATGAGCAAACATAATTAACTTAGTTATTATATCCATAAATACTCCACTATTTTAAATGATAAAATTTGCATAAATATTTATTGAATCTATGTTTATTTTTCTGTGAGTAGATTAAAAACACAAAACCCAAAATATCGTGACAGGATGTTTAGGATTTAATTTCATTTTTAAAAGTTTGAATAATAAATTAAAAATCACATACATTCCTTCCTTAGATCGACCTTGGAAGTATACTTATCATTTTCTACGAAATGATTCGTGCACTTGCGAGAGTTTTACAAATATAAAACCAAAGTATTGGCAGAATCGGCGATGCCGGTTTTCGCTCATCAATAAGTCCAAAGGAGGATCAAGAGTAGTTGTAGAAGGAACAGGAGACCTATCTGGAAATATTTCTAAAACATTTGAGTTAGTTAGGGAAGAACGAAAGTGAGAAATTTCAACAAATAAACGGTGTTCCCAAAAGACAACATTACAGGAAACATGAAGACGATGCAAAGTCTAGATAGAGGCTCAAGTTTGTTGTGTTCATGAGGCTGAAGAAGAATGAAACAGACAGATTTGAATGAACGAAGGTAATGATAGTCAGGGGATGACCCAAAAAGGCACTCATACGGAGTTTGATTATGAATGATAGCGCTTGGAAGACGATTAATGGCATGAACAACATGAAGAGTGGCTTCACCCCAAAATAGGGTAAGAACTTTGGTAGAAAGAAGAAGAGCACGGACAGTGTCAAGAATATGACGAAGTTTTCTTTCGGCTCAACCATTTTGTTAAGAGGTGTTTGGACTTGTTAGATGATGTACAATGCCATAGGAATTTAACAGAGCTTGAAAAGCATTTTGAGTATATTCAAGAGCATTATCAGATCGAAAAGTTTTGATATGTTTGGAGAATTGTGTTTCAACCATTTTTGCAAAGTTATTGTATATTGATAAGATTTCAGAATGAGATTTCATAGGAAAGATCCAACTATAACGAGAATAACCATTAATAAAAACAACAAAATATCGAGATTTACCAATACTAGTAACAGGAGAAGGTCTCTAAACATCAGAATGAATTAACTTAAAAATACTATTAGAGATAGATTCACTATTATTGAAAGGTAAAGCTGGTTGTTTTCCTAACTGGCATGAAGTATAATCAAAATTGTCTTTGGACACAGAACCTAACAGACCTTTAGAAGCTAACTGTTGTACCCGAGTGGATGGGGCATGACCAAGACGAGAATGCCAAAGTGCGAGAGAAGGTAAGGAAGAAACTATAGCAACTATAGCAGCAGCAAAGGTAGGAGCAATAGGTGGAAGATGAAGATTGTTCACGGGAAATATACGCCCGACCCTAAGACCAGTCCCAAGCTCTTGTCCCGTCCTCGGATCTACACAATAAACCTTGAATAGTCAAAGATGAGGTGATATCCTAGTTTAGATAATTGTCCCACAAAGCATAAATTATAGGATATGTCAGGTACATGGAAGCCCTAAGAATAGAGAGGTTAGCGGTCGAAACAAAACCTAGACTATTCTCATGCATGGTGAAACCATCAACTATATGAATATTAAGATGATGTGGTGCAGGGTCAAGTTTGGAGAATAAAGATGAGTGAGGTGTCATGTGATTACAACATCCAAAATTAAAAAGCCAAGTTTGAGACTTATCGGGCAGAACTAAGAGAGTAGTGGAAGGAGATGCATTACCAACCATTTGAACAACCTAAGTTATGATCTTTTGCAGTTCAGTGGGGGAGAGGTTAACAGTGGATCCAGAAGGCTGTGACTCTACTGAACTGGAAGGCATCAGTGGAGTAGGCTCAATATTAGCAATAACAATAGTAGATTTGTTACGACGGTAACAAGTCTCAATGGTGTGGCCATGACACTTGCAATAATTGCAGAACCTTTTTTTTGCTCTACCTACGACGATTGTTAGAGCCAGAGAAATCACCTGATTGTTGAGGTTGCTCAATGGTAGGAGCAGAAGGAGTAATAGCCAAAACATTGAATTTATACTAGGCTTGAAGGGTTGCAAGCGGAGCTTCTTCTCTAACCAACTCTTTTACAATAGTATCAAGAGAGGAAGGAGGACTGCGATTAAGAAGCTAACCCTGGATGAGCTCAAAGTCCTTGTGAAATGACATCAAGAACTCATAGAGACAAAATTCATCCCTAACTGTAGCATATTGCTGAGCATCCATTGAGCATGCCCAAATTGGATCACAAAGGTCAATTTGGTCCTAAAGGAAGCAAAGCTGATCATAGTAGTCCTTGATGGATTACCCTAGTTCCTGTCAAAGTTGATGCAATTCAACTACTAACTGATATTTCATGAATCTGTGAGTTATGGAGTACCTTTTGGCCAACATATCACACACTGATTTGGCATCATCAAAGCTGCCCAATAGATTAGAGATGAAGGGAATGGAAGTATTCTGAATCCATGTGAGGATCATGTGGTTGTGACTATCCCATTCAATCATGCGACTAAGGAAAGCAACATCTTCTTCACATGTTCCTTTGACAGGAATGATAATTGTACCAGTACAATAATGCTAGAGCATACGACCCTTAAGAAAATTGCGCATAGCATGAGACCATTATAAGTAATTCTTCATCCCTTCCAATACAGTATTGACGGGACAAGGAAGAAAAACATCTTTTTTATCCATTTGCAAACACAATATGCAAAAATGGACTGCAAAAACAAGGTCTACGTGAAAAACTAGGTAGGAAGGATTAAAACTACAAAAATCAACTGTCAGAGTCAACGGTCAATGGTCAATAGGCAACAGCGGCACAATCAACGGTGATATCAGTAGAAGCGATGATGATATCAACCCTAGAGATGCATCACTGATGACATTACAGGACTAGAGGACGGCGTGTGAGGCACGTGAATCTGACGCGTAGTTTCTGTTGGTGGCGCGTGAGGCCTCCGATGATTGCGAAACTTTCATGGTGGTGTAAATCTTATCAAGCCAATCATAGTGGTGTTTGGTTTCAATTGGTGACGCGTGAGGAAGTTGTGCAATTCCTTTGAACGACATGTGTAGAAGCGTGTTGTCTCCGATGGTTTTAGGACTTCCATGGTTGTGTAGATCGAGGTGAGATGGTCACTATAGTACCTGTATAAATGTTGTCGAAGCAAGATGCATGACAGAGACAATGATTGTAGTGGTCTGTGTGGTGCGAGACTCCTCAACAATAGCAACTATAGGCCCGAAACCCAAGGATAACAACTGAAAGGCGTCGAAGGTTTAACAGTGTAAAATAACACCATAAAAGACAACTGTTAATAGAAAGGTAAGAACAATGGCTCTAATAACATGTTATAAATACTTGATTATTGTATTCTATTCTCTTATATAAGCTTTCCTTGGTCCTATGATTGAATGGGATGATCACAACCACATGATCCTCACATGGATTCAAAATACTTTCATGTTATAAATACTTGATGATTGTATTCTATTCTATAAGTTAAGGAATATACATAATGATTTTATATAAGAGTTATAAGTAAACTAGATATACTATTAGCAGATATGATATACATTAATATATTATTATATATATATTAACACACTTGAATACGTAATATTGGAATATCAGGAAATATATGTCAGCAAACAATGATTCTCATATTGCGTTAAAAATAATTTATACATCTTTCTGAATCTATCATTAAAAGCAAATTAAACACTAGTTTTATTTTGTGGACAATTCACATAAAGATTCACTGTACAAAGTGAATAATAAAAATATATCTGACGTCAAACAAAATCACAAACAAAATTTGGAAGAATAAATAAGAACTTCAAAGAAAAAAGAAGAAGAAAAAAAGACAACAGTCATTGTTATCCTTTCTAAGTTTAATATAAGCCTCTCTCAACAGAATCGTCGTACCTATAACAAACTATGAAACTTCTTCACCGGGATATAATCACATAATGAAATTTTATCATCTCCTTTGGAAGTTAAGGAACTTGATGCCATAAGCAAATACAAAGAAGAAGAGAAACACCCAACCAACATGAGCCACGACAACTGGAATGAGGAAGTCATGATCATAGCCTAAGTTGTCCTTAAGGAACACATTCAATGTCGTAATGTCTTTTATTCCGTCAACGCGAAATATGTCCTTTATGTCACCAAATTGAGATGCGAAAATCCCGTAGATTGACCAAGCAACGGGAGAACCCCAATAATACCACCTCCACCATACAGGTATTAGCTACAGCATTCAACATATCGAATATTATTACTAATAAAAGAATGTGTATATATATATTTTGTACGTCCCAAAATGGCATACTAGCTTATATATATATATATATATATATATACTATTGAACATAATCAAATTGGTCTCAAAATGGCATGTTAGCTTGTACATATGTGTATAGTTACTCTCCGGATATAAATGAATATATGCTATGTACATTGTGTACATATAATAATTATACGTACATTGTGTACATATAATATATTATACACGTTATGTATAACTAACATGTTATTTTTCGATTTTTTATGTATAACCTGTACATGCTATTAAAGGTTCAGACTCATTTTTTATCCCATATGTTCTTTTCTGATACTATTAAGGAAATACCAAGTAGGCTCAGAAATACATACCGGCCTGGGGATGAGGAAACCAGAAAACAAGTTCCAAAAGCTGAGGAAGAAAGACATGACAATTGCAGCGATTTGATGACCCGGAGTTAAAGCAACAACCATCATCCCGTACATAGAGAAGTAGGTAAAGCACATGAATATGAAGTAATAGAAGTACAAAAACTTGTCAACTTTCCAAGCATAGCCGATCATTGAGTACAGGAGAAGAGTATATATCATGGTATGGATTGCAACATAAATTGTTTCAATAGCAACCTGCAACACAAAATATATGCTTCCAAATCATATAAAGAAGACATACTAATGCTTTATATAACAAACAACTAAAAAGGGGTGTCCAAGTGTAACTTCCGATGCATTACCTGAGCAAATGCATATGGCAACTCTGGATACATCCCAGCTGCTCTTTCACAGTAGAAAACAGTTCTTTCAATTGAAACCACAGGTTGAACAGCAGAAGCATTGCTAGCTCCAAGGAAAAGAATAGCAGAATATGTAGCTCCAAGAAGGTTAATAAGGTCTTTTTGAGTGGAGCTGTTGACAAAACATCATGCAATTTGGTGTCAAACAAATGTAGTTTCTAGAACGACAAGCGCAACTAAATACTAAAATAACCAAAACCTAAAAATGTAATTTACATTATTATAGTAATGATACACTTACTATTTCTGTCCTTTTCCAAAGAAGATGATACCAAATAGAACACCAATCATAACTGTCATGAAGAACCTTATAGCATTGAATTTTGAGTTCCTCCAGTATGACTTGTGTTGTTTCCAGAAGCAAGCATTGCATTGTGTTACAAAAGTTTGAGAGTATTGGGTAAGGAAGTAGAGATCTTTGGACCCCGGTTCAGGTGTGCTTAGTTCCTTGATAAGTTCTTGATTTCTCCTGAATAAGTGAGAAAAGAATGAAGCAGAAAATCAACACAAACAGTATAGAAAAACAACGAAGCACCCAAACATGTGTTTGTCAAGTTATTAAGCCAAAAGAAAAAACATGTGCATAAATTTACAAATTATACTAACCTATAGAGATCAGAGTTGGCATAAATTTCTGCAAAATCAACGTTCTGTTGAACCTCAGTTGCAGTAGAGGTGACATCCAACATCCACGTAGCAGGATTGTAACCCTCTTTGATCTTGGGAGCTCCTGGGATAGCCTGCAAGAGATTTTAGCCTTCAGTCAAACCTTCTTAACTACACGAATCGAAAATGATGTAGATCAAAAAATCTGGGTTCTAATCTAGATTTTTCTCCAAAATCATAGTTCATTTAAGTAGAATTAACTAAAGGGCTAAAAAACCTCAAAGTATTCAACAAGCTTGTGAGATTGTCGGCCAAGTGGTCCAGCATAAATAACTTGTCCTCCTCTTTTCATTAAAAAGAGCTGCAAAGCAAATGTAAATTCCATTTGTAAAACTACAACATGAAATATAGAATAACATGAACATGGTAATGAGAAACTCTATCATACCTCATCAAAGGCTTCAAAGATGTCTATGCTTGGCTGATGAATTGTACAGACAACAGTCCGTCCTGTATCAACAGTGTTTCTTACAGTACGCATAACTATTGCTGCCGCTCTAGCATCAAGGCCAGATGTTGGCTCATCCATAAATATTATAGAGGGATTAGCAACCAATTCTACAGCATGACCTCTTCGACAAACATCTGCATGGAATAGAAAGATAAATTTTATCCCTTCAGTTCTCAACATATAAATCACTTCCAACTTTCACAATGAAGTTTGTTATAAAGAGACATTTGTATATAATTAGGTGTTGAATAACAATAAATAAAACTATCTTTAATAATTAGAATTACCTTTGGTGTATCCTTGTTGATATCTACAGCAAGTCTGTAGCCAGGCAGAGTGTAGAAGTGACTCATGGACAGTAACATATGGTGAATGGATGTCATTCTGTTTGCAGTAACCACTGACACGAGCAAAAGTAGCTTGGTTCTTGGGGTAACCAGAAATGCTTATGCTACCTTCTGTATATCCTCCGGTTTTTCTTCCTGCTAAGACATCCATCAAGGTAGTCTTACCAGCACCACTTACACCAACTAAGGCGGTCAGAACACCTGGCCTAAATGCTCCACTAACATCTCTTAGTAATTGGAGTCTCTCATCACCAACCCCTTGAGCCTTCATTTCCTGGAAAGCACAAGCAAGGAATTCTGCTTTAGAGATTCAATTCATGTTTTTACTTTTTACATCATATACTCATATCAACTCATTTATTGTTTCCAGACAAAGTTCATCTAAAACTAAGAACTGACATAAAATCATATAGTTGAAGTAAAATTCAATAAAGTTAACAAACGAATGTATAAATTCAATAAAGTTAACAAACTAATCTATAACAATCCTCTCACTTTCTTTTATAGGAGATGTTGCTTTAAAATAAAATAATTCCTCAGAAGTGACATACCGCAGGCATATCCACATAGTAATTCACATGATTGAAAGCGAGTGAAAGAGGTTGGAAGGGTAAAACCATTCCTCTTCTGGCTAGATTGCTTTGAGCTCTTTGTATTTCGGAACTTCCATGAACATTTCTAACTTGCATATCAATTCCTGTAGTCGTTTAATTTAAAAAATCAAATAACCTGATGGCAGAACTACAGTTATAGATGTATAGTTTATACAGCAACATTAGTACGCCCACAGCATGACATGAAAAGAGGAGACAAGTGGAAAAGAGAAACTTTCTATTAGCTTCATGATTTTCTAGTAAATATATTGTCAAGCAGCAAAGAAAAATCATGAAGAGACATAACATATAACTGTTGGTTTGTAAATTTGTTTACAAGCCCAAAGAAATCAAAAAACAAACTTTGAAATATTCTAGCACATTTGAAGTCCAGCTCGTGGAAGCTTCTATGGTGATGATCTGGATTGATAAGGATACAACTAATGGTTGGTGGAAAGAAGAAAAATCAATGGGTTAGGTAAGAAGATAAGTGTATGGGTTAGATTGTTTTAGTAGGTTTATATTGTGTGACTTAGATTTATTAGTTATTTCTATAAATACCTCTCAGTAGCAATGTAATAATCAAGTTAAAGAAATTAGAAACAAAAATTCAATAATTTCTGAGTGTTTCTGGAAAATTATTCTTGAGTGTTCTTGAGTTTTCAGAGTTTTGATCCATAATTTTCCAACAAAATGGTATCAGAGCTGTATTTGGAAATATAAATCTACATTATTGTATATTAAATCGAAGCTCTCGACGAGACAAATCCGACGCCACAAGAATCATCCCGATCGGAGTTCGGACGCGCCACCACGATCTTCCGGAAGTTTCTGCCAGAAGTGAGTTAACTCACCGAATCAGCCGAGTTGGAGCCAAGTTGACCGAGCTGCTGACCGAGCCGCCGAAACAGTTGACCAAAAAAGTTGACTTTGATCGTTGCCTTTGACCGTTGACCAAAAAAATTCAGATTTTCGCGGAGTTCCTCCTAAGGTTTTTTGACGTTCTGAATCCATCTGTGCGATCAGAATCTACAAATTCTCATTATATTGAGAATTATGTCAAGTGGAGGTATGTCATCGTTTGAAGTCCCTACACTCAACAACGATAACTATGATAATTGGAGTATTAAGATGAAGGCTATTTTGGGTGCACATGATGTGTGGGAAGTCGTAGAGAAAGGCTTAAGTGAGCCAGACGATGAAACTATTTTAACGCAAGTGCAAAAAGAATATTTGAAAGATTTAAGAAAGAGAGACAAGAAAACCCTCTTTCTTATCTATCAAGCCTTAAATGATGATGGGTTTGAGAAAATTTCAGATGCAACATCTTCCAAAGCAGCGTCGAATAAGCTTCAAATTTCTTTCAAAGGAGCCGAGAAAGTGAAGAAGGTTCGTCTCCAAACACTAAGAGGTGAGTTTGAATCTCTACATATGAAAACTTCCGAATCTATTTTTGATTATTTCTCGAGAGTCGCAGTTGTTTCTAATCAATTAAAAAGAAACGGTAAGATGTTGGGAGATGTTAGAATAATGGAAAAGATACTTCGTTCATTAGATTCCAAATTTGAACACATCGTCGTGACGATTGAGGAAACAAAAGATTTGGAAGAAATAACCATTGATGAACTCAATGGGTCATTACAAGCATATGAAGAAAAGCATAAGAAGAAGCAAGGGATCACTGAGCAACTCTTCAGGATGCAATTCAAAGATAAGCATGAAAGCCAAGGCAATGACAAAAACCAACGTGACCGTGGTAAAGGTAAAGGTCGTGGACGAGGTGGAAGCCACGGTCGTGGACGAGGTTGGAATTACAACAACAATTCCAACAACTTTGAGAGAGCAGAAAGCTCAACACAAAGTCGAGAAAGAGGTAATATGAACTCAAGGTATGACAAATCTCAAGTTCAATGTTATAATTGTCAAAAATTTGAACATTTTGCTTCAAAATATAGAACTCCCAATAATAGAGTATATGAGAAAATCAACTACATAGAGGAGAAGACCGATGAGAAAGAAACTCTTTTTCTAGCACGGAAGGAGGGTGATAGTAGTCAACCAAATGCCTGGTATCTTGACAGCGGTGCAAGCAACCATATGTGTGGAAGGAAAGACATGTTCGTGGAACTAGATGAGTTAGTAAGTAGAAATGTCTCATTTGGAGATGATTCAAGCGTAGCAGTGAAAGGAAGAGGTAACATTCTTATTCATTTGAAAGATGGGCAACATCAATTTATTTCAAATGTTTACTATGTCCCAAATATGAAAAGTAACATCTTAAGTTTAGGACAATTGTTAGAGAAAGGTTATGATATTCATATGAAGGATTATAACCTTTCTATAAAAGATGATAAGAATAACCTCATTGCTAACGTACCGATGTCAAAGAATAGAATGTTCTTGATCAACATATAAAATGACATTGCAAAGTGTCTGAAAGCCTGCTATAAAGATGCATCGTGGCTATGGCATCTTCGATTTGGACATCTCAATTTTGGAGGATTGGAGATGTTGTCTAAGAAGGAGATGGTGAAGGGACTACCTTGCATTAACCATCCTGATCAACTTTGTGAAGGGTGCCTACTCGGAAAACAATTCCGAAAAAGCTTTCCAAAGGAGTCAAACTCAAGAGCCAAGAAGCCACTGGAGCTAATCCATACTGATGTATGCGGACCGATCAAGCCTAGCTCTCTCGGTAATAGTAACTATTTTCTTCTTTTTATTGATGATTTTTCAAGAAAAACTTGGGTATATTTCTTGAAACAGAAATCAGAAGTTTTTGAAGTATTCAAAAGGTTCAAAGCTACAGTAGAGAGAGAAAGTGGTAGAAAAATTAAAGCCATGAGATCAGACCGAGGTGGAGAATTTACATCCAAGGAGTTTCAAGAGTTCTGTGAAACAAATGGAATTCATAGATCTTTAACGGTGCCAAGATCCCCCCAACAGAATGGTGTAGTTGAAAGAAAGAACCGAACAATCCTCAATATGGCACGAAGCATGCTCAAAAGCAAGAAACTACCCAAAGATTTTTGGGCAGAAGCAGTAGCATGTGCAGTTTACTTGTCAAACCGATCTCCAACAAGAAGTGTATGGGGAAAGACACCGCAAGAGGCATGGAGTGGAAGAAAGCCTGGTATTTCCCACCTAAGAGTCTTTGGAAGTATAGCCCATGTTCATGTACCGGATGAGAGAAGAACGAAGCTTGATGATAAAAGCGAGAGTTTTATCTTCATCGGTTATGATGCTAATTCAAAGGGCTATAAATTGTACAACCCACACAATAAGAAGATTGTGATTAGTCGAAATGTGGTATTCGACGAAGAAGGAGAAAGGGATTTTAACTCTCATGCAGATAACTTCAATTTTTTTCCTCAGTTTAAAAAAGATGAGCAGACAATGAGAGAGCAATCTATAGAAATTCAACAAGAGCCAACGACTCCACCTACTTCACCAATGCCAACCACTCATGAAGATTCGTCGTCATTTTCAAGTGGAAGTGAAAGAGTTGTGACACGTACACGAAATCTCCAAGACCTTTATGAGGTAACAGAACGACAAGATAATCTTACCTTATTTTGTCTTTTTGCTGATTGTGAACCAGTGAGCTTTCAAGAAGCTGTACAAGAGAAGAAGTGGAGAGATGCGATGGATGAAGAAATCAATGCAATAGAGAAGAACGACACATGTGAACCTGTTTCACTTCCCAAAGGGCATAAGGCAATAGGTGTCAAATGGGTATACAAGACAAAGAGGAATGCTAAGGGAGAGATTGAAAGGCACAAGGCAAGACTAGTAGCAAAAGGATATAGTCAAAAGGCTGGAATTGACTATGATGAGGTATTTGCTCCTGTTGCTCGATTAGAAACTATACGACTAATCATTTCTTTGGCAGCTCAAAATAAGTGGAAAATACATCAAATGGATGTAAAATCTGCTTTTCTAAACGGAATCCTTGAAGAAGAAGTCTACATTAAGCAACCATCAGGCTATGAAGCAAAAGGTCACAAAGACAAGGTATTGAAGTTGAAGAAAACTCTTTATGGGTTAAAGCAAGCACCAAGAGCATGGAATAACAGCATCGACAAGTACTTTTTGGAGAACAACTTCACCAAGTGTCCCTATGAATATTCACTCTACGTCAAGATGAAGGTGGCGATATTCTAATCGTTTGCCTATACGTAGATGATCTCATCTTCACTGGAAGTAATCTGAAGCTATTTGAAGATTTTAAGAAGGTGATGACCCGAGAGTTCGAAATGATAGATATCGGGTTAATGACATACTACCTTGGAATTGAAGTGAGGCAAAAGGAAGAAGGCATATTCATCTCTCAAGAAAGCTATGCAAGGGAGATACTAAAGAAGTTCAAAATGAACGATTCCAAGCCGATCAACACACCAGTGGAATGTGGAATCAAACTATCCAAGCATGAAGATGGTGAAAGTGTGGATCCAACATTTTTCAAAAGTTTAGTTGGAAGTCTGCATTATCTCACATGCACAAGGCCTGACATCTTGTATGCCGTTGGATTGATTAGCCGTTATATGGAGAAACCGACAATCACCCATTTCAAAGCTGCAAAAAGAATCATACGCTATCTGAAAAGTACAATTAATTTTAGTTTGTTCTATTCAGCTTCTAATGATTACAAGCTTGTTGGATATAGTGATAGCGATTTTGGTGGAGATATAGACGATCGAAAAAGCACTTCCGGATTTGTGTTTTTCATGGGAGATACTGCTTTTACATGGATGTCGAAAAAGCAACCGATTGTCACCTTGTCTAGCTATGAAGCAGAATATGTAGTAGCTACCTCATGTGTTTGCCATGCAATTTGGCTGAGAAACTTGTTAAAGGAGCTAAGTATGACACAAGAAGATCCAACCAAAATTTGTGTCGATAACAAGTCAACCATTGCCTTAGCCAAAAATCCTGTTTTCCATGATCGAAGCAAACACATAGATACTCGATATCATTACATCAGGGAGTGCATCACAAGAAAGGATGTAAAACTCGAGTATGTAAAATCACAAGATCAAATTGCCGACATCTTCACTAAACCGCTCAAGCAAGAAGACTTTGTCAGATTGAGAAATTTGCTCGGCATCATAAAACAAGTTTAAGGGAGAGTGTTGGTTTGTAAACTTGTTTACAAGCCCAAAGAAATCAAAAAACAAACTTTGAAATATTCTAGCCCATTTGAAGTCTAGCTCGTGGAAGCTTCTATGGTGATGATCTGGATTGATAAGGATACAGCTCATAGTTGGTGGGAAGAAGAAAAATCAATGGGTTAGGTAAGAAGATAAGTGTATGGTTTAGATTGTTTTGGTAGGTTTATATTGTGTGGCTTAGATTTATTAGTTATTTCTATAAATACCTTTCAGTAGCAATGTAATAATCAAGTTAAAGAAATCAGAAACAAAAATTCAATAATTTCTGAGTGTTTCTGGAAAATTGTTCTTGAGTGTTTCTGGAAAATTGTTCTTAAGTGTTCTTGAGTTTTCAGAATTTTGATCCATAATTTTCCAACAATAACGTCTGTAAAGTAATAACCACTTCAAGTGTGCTTGCATTTTGAAAACAAATCATGCTTGCAATGCCCACAAACATCCCAATTATGATACACCAATAGTAGAAGCTGTATTACTGACCTTCTGAATCAGATCCAGTCGACGCTTATTGTTCTCAGAGTCATCATCCACAATCACAGTTTTAGTATCACCAAAGGCTGAAAATGAGTCAATATTGGGAAAGATTAGTTAACATTTGATGCCCTCCTCAAAAACATAATGAAACCAAAAGATAAAAACCGTTCACTTACGACTTAGATAAGTCAGTGCTGCAGTGAATAAAACATTGAACGGAAGAGTAAACCCGAAGAGAGCTGCAATACATATCCAATACCAGTATTCATCAGTGTAGAGACCTCTTTGCTTCAAAAGCACCTTTCCAACTGTGGATTTTCCGATAGGCTAAACCAAGTGAATGAAATGTAGTGAGTTGATAGAACTCCTCAATTTTATTTGCGTACTTAAAGTAGTCAACTTATATAATTTGAATTAAATAAATGCTAACATGTGACAAATATTAAATACAGCAAACTTAATGGGATTTCTATGCCACAGAAACTTACTTTGCTCCATCTATCATCAAGAAACTCATTGATAGCAATTGCATTTTGTCCATACATCATGGGAGAAACATAGTAGCCCCATATCATATATGGCTTAATGTCATCTGCATACCAAAATGGATATGTCTTATATTTATGAAACATAGAGGAAATCTAAAATAGGTAAAATGTTAATTAATCTATCTGATTGTGAACCTTTAGCAACAATGTAACCACCAAGGACAAACACCAACAACAAGGTAAAAGAGCCAATTGTATTTGCTACAACCTCTGTTCTTCCAAGGGCAGCAATGAAACGAAATAGGGAGAGTGCCATCTGATGTACACCAAAGAAAGCCAAGAACTGTTTGAAAAACCTGGATAGATAGAGGACGTAACAAAATGAATAACTGATAGATTGTTTAACTAATGTTCACCATTGACTAGCATCACTTTATTAATTAATCGGGAATGACATTGATTGAACACTTACCTAGTGGCAGAAGGTGCAAATCCAATGGTATAGTAAGTGAGAATGATCCATATCCCTGACTCCATAAATGAAATTGGAATCGTAAGGACCCAAATTGGCAAAGAAAAAGCCCAACCAGGGTAAAACAAGGAATCCCTTTGTTTATAGAACACCGGAAGCCTGAAGACTGTCATAGCTAGTTCTTGCATCCCATTGAACATGACATTAATAAGACTGAAAAACAGTGCTCCCCAAAATTTGGCTCCATCTCTCACATCACCAGTCTTCATCTCTGTTCTTAAAAACACAGTGAACGCAATGGTGGCCATGATTGTTATTTGGGTTGTCTTAAATATGTATATGAAGTTTTTTCTCTTCATAAGCATCCATTCCCTTGCAAAGTAAGCCCTAAAGAGCTCCTTATTAGAGATTCCATATTTTTCCTTAACTAATGCTGCAGGATGAGTTGTCTTTTTTTCAAAGGAATTCTTAAATGTTCTAAAAGTCGTTGGCCAATGTGGAAAGTGTTGAAAGCATGGGAAAACTCAGGTGATGAGATATATCTGTAAGGTTGGTTCTTTTTAAACCAGTACTGTTCTTGGTCCATCTTGGAAGTTACTTCTTGCAGAAAATCTGCAACACCTTTCCTTTATGGACATTTGAACCCCATATGTTCAAAGAAATCAAGAACATTTTCTCGTGAGCCTTGGTAGACAATGTGTCCCTCAGAAAGAAGGATAATATCATCAAAAAGATCATATGTTTCAGGTGCCGGCTGCAACAGCAAGATGACCATTGTCACACCCATAATATGAACCATCTGCCTCATAAACTTAATAATTTGGAAGGTTGTGGAACTGTCCAACCCTGTTGATATTTCATCCATGAAAAATGCTTTTGCTGGTCCAACCAACATTTCTCCTGCACTCAACAAATCATTTCCAATTAGAGTTGTCCAATATGATATCACAAGAAAATACCATCCTGTGCATCAATGCTTTTTAGTAACAACACAGGAAAAAGAAGAAAAAATTAGATTCGACATGAATTCCACAGATCTCTCAGCCTTACCAGTAGTTACACGCTTCTTTTGTCCACCGGAGATACCCCTTCTCATATCATCTCCCACCATAATGTCTGCACATATATCAAATCCAAGAATCTGAAATGTAATAATAGTAACGATAATATTATTAGGAAAAATAAGTATGACTTGTGTCTTATCAACATAAAACTACTATTTAACCTCAAAAGTTGAGCAAGAATACAAACCTTGAGAACATAGTCTGTAATCAAACTGGTTTTCGCGCCCTCCATAGAAGTGGCCTTCATGAAAGCATCAATCTCAGGATCTGGTTTGATACCTGCTGCTTTTTCTCTTCTAGACAGCTCCACCAGCATGTCATACCTGGTTCCAACTCCCAAGCATCGTCCAGCGAAATCCAGTGTTTCACGGACAGTCATTTCACCATAATGAAGATCATGTTGACTAATATAAGCAGAAGTCCTCTGAGGTACAAATTCCTCAAATTCATGACCACAGTATGTGACAGTTCCAGTCTCCTAATTGAAAACCCATTATCATATTTTAATACACATTGAATGAGAAACTTGTAGGCACGGCTCATATACTAAGTACACTCAAACAAAAATGGTTTGGAGACAGAGAGGAAAGGACAAACCCTTAAATCATCACCCAATTTCCCAGAAAGTGCTTTTAGTAGTGTTGTTTTTCCTGAGGCAGGTGGCCCAAGGAGGAGAGTCATTCTGAAAGTAGATAGATAAAGACAGCTTTAGGATCAAAGGGATTCCCAAAACAATACAAGATAACTTCAAACAAACACACTTATCAATTATTTCCCTGGTGTCCAAATATGAACATACCTTGATGGCCTCACTATACCACTCACATCTCGAAGTATATTGACGACTCTTTTCTTTGATGGTACGAGTCCAACCATTCCAACAATTCCCTGTTCATGATTATTGCAACTAAAAAATTGATAATTTTCCAGCATTGAACTATAACTTAAGAGATAAAACATTAGTCTTTGTTATATATATAAATATATATAAAGTACCTCTATGAAGTTCATTGTTGAATTTAGCAAAGTTGAAAGCGCTCTAGTACCAACATATGCATCTCCTTCAATGGATAAATTCTGGAATCGAACTTCAACTATTGGAAGCACTATACCAACCCTGTTCCAGGAAATGAAAAATCTTTATTATCAATAATCAAAGCAAACTTAAGCATCAGCAAATTGATTTGCCGGACAAATATAGAAAATATGTTCTTATGAATCCATATGTTCTTTGTTATTGTTTTAAAATGGCAATTAATAAAATTAGCAGGTATTTGCATTAAAGCTTCTAAAGAAGGAGAAAACTTGCTTCTTTTTTAAGTAACTCTAGCGGGTTAAAACCGATTAGAAAAGGTTACCATTGTGGTGTAAGGTACATAGAGTCAAAATGTTAAAAACAAACACCAAAGAAATGGTCGATAAAAATGTTGTGGGCAGAAGCAATAAATGACAGTATATGAATATATAAGAGCAGTAAAAGAACACAAAATTTACGTGGTTCAATAATTCGCCTAGTTCCACGGGAAACAGCAGATGTTATTGAACTAAGTAGGAAATATACAGAATACAGATACAGATTTCTTCACTAGTAATATCTCTCAAGTGTTTCCCAAAATCATAGAAAAAACTCTCAAACTCACTAAGTATTTTCTCTCTTTGAGTTTGCTTATGTTCTCTTTGATTTTTGCCTTGTTCTTCAATGCATGAACTCTTCCTTATTTATAGATGAAGCAAGGCTCACTTTCCCTAAATTGTGCTATAATTTAAACCTTAAATTAGGCCACTAATTTCTTTAAATCATGCCACAAATTAGGCCACTAATTTCTCTAAATTATGTCACTAATTTGTCACTTTTAGAGCCAATATTCAACAATCTCCACCTTGGCAAAAAAGCTCATAACACTGTCTCCAAATACGCCCTAGGCACTCTAAGTTCGAGAGATATTGATCAAGTTCAAGCAGTATTGAAACTTGATCCCTGTAATCACCTTTGTAAGCATATCTGCACGATTATCTGTAGTTTTGACTTTCTGGAGTATAACATTTCCTTCATCGATGATTTGCCGAACAAAATAAAATCGAACATCGATTTTCTTGGTACGACCATGTTGAACTTGATTCTTTGCCAAACAAATGACACTGACTGTCGCAGAAAACTTCCATGTTCTTCTGAACAATACTCAAATCCTTGGTCTACCCGAGAAACCAGATAGCTTCTTTGAATGCTTCTGTTATAGCCATATACTCTGCCTCAGTAGTAGACAAAGCTATAGTTGACTGCAATGTTGATCTCCAACAAACTGGTCCTCCTGTCATTGTGAACACATAACCAGTTGTAGATCGACGTTTATCCAGATCTTCAGCATAGTTAAAGTCCACATATCCGACTAGGTGTTTGCCTTCAGTCTTGTCTCTCTCAAACTTCAAACCAATATCCACAGTACCATAGATGTACCGTAGAATCCACTTTACTACTTTCCAGTGTCCTTTACCGGGATTATGCATGTACCGACTCACCATACTAACAACATGGGAAATATAAGGTCTGGTGCAAACCATTGCATACATCAAGGCACCAACGGCATTTGCATATGGAACACGCTCCATTTTCTTCTTCTCATTGGTGGTGCTAGGTGACATCAATGCACTCAACTGAAAATGAGGATCAAGTAGTGTACTTACTGGTTTGGTATTTTCATCAATTTCAAACATTTGTAGTACTTTCTTCAAATACTGACTCTGTGTCAGACAAACTGTGCTTGCAACTCTATCTCTTGTGATTTTCATCCTAAAAATTTTCTTAGCTTTTCCAAGATCTTGCATTTCAAATTCTGAACTCAATAGGGCCTTCAATCTATCGATCTCCACCTTGCTCTTAGATGCAATCAACATATCATCAACATATAAGAGCAAATAAATGAAGGTACCGTCTTGGAGTTTCCGAAAGTATACACAGTGATCAAACTGACTGAACTGCGTGTGTACTTCTGCTCTCTGATGAAGCTATCAAAGCGCCTGTACCACTGTCGCGGTGATTGCTTCAAACCGTAAATTGACTTGCTCAGCTTGCAAGCCCAATTCTCTTGTCCTAGAACTTTGAAGCCATCGAATTGAGACATGTAGATCTCTTTGTTCAAAGTACCATGGAAAAAAGTTGTTTTGACATCGAGTTGAGCTAACTCGAGATCAAACTGTGCTACCAAAGCCAACAGTTTTCGAATAGAAGAATGTTTAACAATAGGTGAGAATATCTCATTGTAATCTATTCCTTCTTTCTGAGCATATCCTTTTGCTACCAGTCTAGCTTTGTATCTGATGATGTCTTTACCAGGAACACCTTTCTTTTTGGCATAGACCCATTTGCAACCAATAGTTTTCTTTCCTTTGAGAAGTTGAACCAACTCCCAAGTCTGATTTTGATGTAGAGACTTCATCTTTTCATCCATTGCCATCTTTCACTTCATACTATCAACTCTTTGCACGGCTTCTCTGTAAGTGCATGGGACATCATCATCAATTATTAGAAGTGCGAATGCTACCATGTCTGTGTATATGGTAGGCTTCCTAATCTCCCTTCTCGATCGAGTAGTGGCAATAGATTCTGGTTGCTGATTAATCGGTGGTGATGGTGAGAGAACCTCCACCTCAACTGAGATCTCTTCCTGATCATTAATTTCATCTTCACCACGATCGGTAATCGGTGCAATCTTTTCTGGATCTTCCGGAGTCTCAAGCATCATCTTAGAAAGAGTATTTGGATTTTCATTCTCTTTCTCTAAATTTTTCTATCTCAGCATAACAGGCTCGTCGAATGTAACATCTTGACTTAAGACGATCTTCTTGGATTCACCACACCAAAGTCGAAATCCTTTAACTCCTTCCTTATAGCCCAAGAAAACAATTTTCTTTACTTTAGGATCCAGTTTGGATTCACTAACATGAAAATATGCAGGATATCCAAATATTCGCAATGAATCATAATCAGTAGCAGGTTGTCTAGACCATACCTCTTTAAGAGTTTTCCCATCTAATGCAGTCGCAGGAAGTCTATTGACTATATGAGTTGCATATGACAAAACCTCAGCCCAAAATGTCTTGCTCAATTTGGATTGAGATAGCATACATCGAACTTTCTCAATGAAAGTACGATTCATTTGTTCTGCAACTTCATTCTGCTGTGGTGTACGAGGAACAGAAAAATGTCTGATTATCCCTTCATCTTGACAAACTTTGAAGAAGGGATCTGATTTGTATTCGCCACCATTATCAAATTTGAGCCTCTTAATTTTTTTGTCTGTCTGAGCCTCGATCATTTTCTTCCATTTAAGAATGATATCCGGAACTTCATCTTTGTGACTCATGGTGTATATCCAGACATATCTAGAGAAATCATCAATAAAAGTCACAAACCAGCGTTTACCTCCAAGTGAAACATTCTTTGAAGGTCCCCAGACATCCATGTGAATATAATCAAGAGATCCCTTAATACGATGAATGACAGTGCCGAACTTGACTCTTGTTTGTTTTCCCATTACACAATGCTCGTAGAAATCAAACTTTCCAGTCTTGGCACCTTTCAAAATACCTTGCTTCATTAAGCCTTGCAAAGCCTTTTCACCGACATGTCCTAAGCGCATGTGCCACAGGCGGGAAGAATCATTTGTCTTTTCTTCAGAACTGCTTAAGACAACTGCTCTTCCTGTAACTGTACTCCCATCTAGGAAATACAAGTTCACCTTCCGAGTACCCTTCATTGTTACAAATGCACCTCGTACAACTTTCAAGACTCCATTTTCCAATGTTACCTTGTAACCATCAGAATCTAAAACACCTAAAGAAATAAGGTTTTTCTTTAGGTCAGGAATATACCTTACATTTGTAAGTCGTCTGATTGTACCATCGTGCATCTTTAGTCGTATTGTTCCGATCCCTTTTGTCTGACAGGCATTGTCGTTGCCCATAAGCACAACTCCTCCATCGAGCTCCTCAAAATTCGAAAACCAATGTCTGTTTGGACACATATGATAAGAACATCCAGAATCAAGGATCCACTTATCTGAGTAGGTTTCTAATGATGAAACTGAAAAGGCTGATTCTTCATCTTCATCGACCTTCTGTGCAACATTTGCATTTCACTTGTCCTTGTTTGGGCAATCTTTCTTCTAGTGCTCTTTCTGGTGACAATAGGTACACTCGTCCTTCGCAGGACGTCTTCTGGATGACTCTCCTCTAAACTTTGATCTGGATCGCCCCCTATTATTTGATCCGCCAGATTTTTTGTTGTTTGTCCTAACTCTGGCTGCCGTCAATGCTTCTAATATTGAGTCTCTATGATCATGTTGATCCTTTTTTCGGTACTCGTTATTTACCAAGGCATCTGAAACATCTATGAACTTAACCTCATCTTTTTCATATAACAGGGTTGTAGTTAAATGCTCATAGCTCTCAAGTAATAAATTCAGCAACAACAAAGTTTTATCTTCATCGATAATTTCAACATCTAAATTTTGCAGATCGACCAAAATTTTATTGAAATTATCTAAGTGCTCAATCATAGGGATACCTTTCTTGTACTGAAAATGGAAAAGTTTCTTCTTCAAGTAGAGTCTGTTCTCAATACTTTTCGTCGTGTACTTGTCATCTAGTTTCTTCCAGAGAACTGCAGGTACATTCTATTTCATGACAAAGTACTTCTGATCTTTTGCTAAGCACAGTCAAATTGTGCCACAAGCTTGTCGGTTGACATAATTCCAATCTTCATTTGAATAATCTCCTGGCCTGGTCTACAAGGCTATATTAGATCTTTTTCGGAACAATAGATCTAATACTTCACATTACCACATGTCAAAGTTATTGGTGCCATCGAATTTCTCCACCTCAAACTTTGCATTTGACAACATAGTTCTTCGAGTATAACAACTTGGTTTGCAAAAAATTCTAAGGTCAGCTTGTACACCTTCTTCGATCTCTCTTTTATCAGTCATAAGTACAAATGAATAACAGAAATTTTGCACTTACAACTTAAAACAGTGTTTTTCCAAATTTTATACCTTATTTGAAAAAACGAAGTCAACGATTGATTCAAGAATGGTCCAATTAGCTAGGAATCGGTCCGACTCAACTAAAAACCGGACCAACTCGGTCCAAATATCACTAGTGTTTGAGTTGACTCGGTCCAAATATCACTAGTGTCTGAGTTGACTCGGTCCAAATATCACTAGTGTCTGAGTTGACTCGGTCTAACTCAGTGAGTTGACTCAATTGCTGGCAACAACACTCCAGTAGCTTCTGACGGCAATTCTGACTTCCGATTTGAGCGATTCTTTCACTGTTGTATTCATCTCGTCGAGAGCTTCGATTTGATATATAATACTGCTATATTTGGCTCTGATACCAATTTGTTGTGGGTGGAAGCAATAAATGACAGTATATGAATATATCAAAGCGGTAAAAGAACACACAGAATTTATGTGATTCGACAATTCACCTAGGTCTACGGGAGATAGCATATATTATTGAACTGAGTAGGGAATATAGAGAATTTCTCACTAATAATATCTTTCAGTGTTTCCCAAACTCATAGAAAAAACTCTAAAACTCACTAAGTATTTTTTCTCTTTGAGTTTTTTTATGTTCTCTCTGATTTTTTCTAATTTTTGCCTTATTTTTCAATGCATAAACTCTTCCCTGTTTGTAGATGAAGCAAAACTCTCTTTTCTTAAATTATGTCATAATTTAAACCTTAAATTATGTTACTAATTTTCTTAAATTATGTCACTAATTTCCTTAAATAATGTCACAATTAGGTCACTAATTTTCTTAAATTATGTCGATAATTTGTCACTTTTAGAGCTAATATTCAACAAAAAAGTACCACTTATTATCGGTAACTTGTTTGCTGTTCTTTTTTCATAAAAAAACAACCTAAAGGAGACAAACTCAGTTAGGACGTAGGATCTCATTTGGATTAAAAAAATTCAGATTCAAAAATTATGTTTCCTTTTTTTGAGAAAAGACACAAACCAGCAACACAGGCAAATACAAATTTAAGTTCAAGTCCAGATGTTTAACTGATAAAATTAAAACCCCAATTTTCCAACTTTGCATTCACTTTTTCAGAACCCAAAAAAATATAATTCAGAACAAAATTAAGAATATTAACGAAGCTAGATTGATGGGTACCGATCGTTTCTGGCCCTGAGCCTCAACAAGAACTTTTCATTATCATCCTCGACAACCTTAAGTATACTCTCCATCAATTGTTTTTTATCCTGAGTACCAAGCTTTGTGACATCAACTTCTTCATGTAAAACCCTTCCATTACTAGTCACCTGAGTCAACATCCCAGTTCTCATCCTATCATAAGTGGGCAACCTTTCTATAGCTGCCCATTTCAACTCCTCTTCATCATTATGAGTGCTCTGTCTTCCACTTCTCTGGAACACATCTGGTGCATTCCACATCTCTCTCACACTCGCTGACTTCCAACTCCTCCGGCTACTTGACTGTCGTGACGAGTCATCTCCGGCCAATACGGCCGCCGCCATCTTAACCCCAAAAAAAAATACAATAAACAACTCAAATTCCAAGATTCCCAAAACTGGGTTGTTAAGGATCACTCACTTCTTGTACCCAATATAACAAACTACTGAACCCAATGAGCTCAGATATGGAGACCAAGTAAAAGATGAGCTCTGAATCAAATATACACTTAAAATAATGGGCTTTTCACTTCTCAAATTCCTCTACACTTATGAAGACTTAAAAAAAATCCAAAATTGGTAGAGAGGAAGAGAGAGATAAAGAGATATTTGTGAGAGGAACTTTGGGTCAGAGCCAGACTTATATAGAAGTAGAAGTTTAAGGACGAAAATGTCTACTCTTTGTACAACTGTTTTTAAAAATTTTTATAACTTCTAATTTTGTTTTCTCTTTCTCACGATGGAGTATTGGAGTCTTGGGTCAAATTGAGACTACGATTCTTTACGTGGTTAGATGATTAATATTAAAATATCTTAGATGACCGTACTTATTTCTATTACGTACTACTTGGAACTATCAACCGTTCGATGGCACTAATGATCAAATTGTAAGGGTTGACATGATTGTCATAAAATCGAACGGATAGAAGTTATGAAGCATGTTAACGCTTTGGTATGCTTCGCTGCTAATGATGTTGTGAATTATGACTTGTGATAAAATATTTGTGTTGACGTCTGACGACAGCGACCGTCGGGAGGTTCTTTTTAACGACAAAACTATCTACGTTTATTTTTCTTTTTGTTGGATTTTTAGATTTAATTCTGTAAATCTCAATTGTTAAATTTATTTAAAAAATATTTTCAAAATCCTTTATATATTATATTTAATAATTTATAATATAAATATTAAAAAAATTAATTAAAAAATATAAACTATCAAATTTTATTGAGAATATTTTATCTCTTACTTAAAAATATTGTAAGAAAATAATGATTTTCTTATTAAATTAGTTGTTCGTAATTTAACCTAAGTGATCTAGAAGTCATTCCATTTCCATCCTGATGGGAAAGATCTCTAAATTAATTCTACAATATGTGAAATTTATTATAAAATTCTTTAAACTTGTAATCTTATAAAGATTGTAAAATAATTCATTATATTTTCCTTAGATTTATGTTGTGATATATTTTATAAATAAAACGTCAAATTATGACAAATATATAACTTAGAGAAATGTCTATTCATGAAACAAGTCATTCTAATAGAAGTATCATACATCAATTCTCTAAAAATTCAAACTTATGAAAGATATATCTAACAATTTATTTATAATCTTTAAGTTCTTCCGCAAATGTAGCTACTTTATATTTACAAAAGCTTTTCATTTAAACTTTCTTCAATAGTAAAATTTTATTTTATTTTTGTAAGTTCTATCAAACTTAAAACTTTTAATTGATATTAAAAATTAATCTCAATATTTTATTACTTTAATACCATGTACGGGTAAGCAAAATCTTATATTTGAGGATAAAATTTATTGGGAAAGAAATGATTATACAAGAGTTATGTTGTAGGATTACATATGCATGTATAATCAAAGGGAAGAATAAATTCTTTGAGAATTAAACACAATTTGAGGATTTTGGAGCTATGTAAAGAAACAAATTATGATTTTATAAGGTAACAAATCAACATCAACCTTGATCTTTACTCATTTTGTTAATATTCTTTAGAAAGTTGAGATGTCATTTATGAATTATTTCTCTTTTAATGCCTTTATTTGTATTATTGTGTTATTTGTTAACTATTCTTAATTGTTGTGATAGATAACTAAAATTATACTTGTTAAATAATCTCTAATTAGATATGAGATTTAACTTTGTCTCTCAACCCAAGTTAACTTTAACGTTTGATGTACAAATTTTAAATGCTCACATATCTTGTAGTCGAACTCTAAGAGAATTTGTAATGATCTTAAACTTAACTTATTCTCTTAATGAACTAACAAAACAATCATAAATACTTTGACAATATCGGTTAGAAAAACAATTATAAATTTTAAAATGCTTAAACAAATTAAAATAAAAAAAAAAGATAAATCGTTATGTTGAATGATTGAACGAGTATGGGAGATTAATTAGTTAACCATTCATGAATAGAACCATTTAAATGATTTTTTTCTTTTTAAATAGAATAATCTAATGGAATTAAAATTAATTCCTTAATAAGATTTTAATTAATTAATAATATTAAAGAAAATAATTTAATCATTTAATTTAACTCAAGTGGATATCATTAAATTAGACACTTGTTTATAATTACACAACTAAAACATAAATAATGTACCTAATGTCTAGTTATGAAATAATCACTTTGTTCACAAATTAAAATTGTCAATAACAATTCATAAACAAAAATAAGAAAAGTTATAAATAAAAAATAATTAAACTTTAATTACATAAAATCATTCAAATATTCATCCATTTATTCAAGAAAAACTAATATCACATACAAAAATCTAACATAACATAATCAATTTAATTACACAAGTCATCTAGAGAAAAATGACACAACAATTAAAATACCTCTCATGATCTCCTCTCTCCAAATCTTTTAAAGTTAGTTGATCTTCTTCTTCAAGTTCTTGGACAAGCTTCACAAATGTGAGTTTTCTCTCTATTTTTATGTGTAAGGATGATGAAATTCGGCTAAGGGTTTTTCATAATCATTATGATGTATTTATAAGCTAGGTTTTAGAAAAAATTAGGGAAACACACCACTTCCTATGATGAAATTTGTGGCCAAAAATAAACGCGAGCCACGACATGAAATCATTAGTGCCAATACAAACTCAAGGCCAATCTATCGCGGCTTGGAAATGTTGTGCCACTATGCAAGACCCATACAAAAAATATCGAAGGCTAGTCTGCCGTGGCATGAAACCCATACAAAACAATACCCCAGGTAAGTATGTTGCAGCATGAAATTAGTTGTGCTATAGTGCAAGACATATTTGAGGTCCCATACAAAAACCAGTGTCTAGTTTACCATAACTTGAAAAATTTATGTTGTGGCATGTGTTGGTTCTCATGGTGGCTTGATTATTGTTCATCCCAACTTGTTTGAGTTATCATTTCTTTCCTCGTTTTCACCTTTTATGCTCTTTTTGTCACAAATTACCCCAAAAGCTTATGAAATTACATAACACAAAAATCCTTTTCTAATTAAAAAATTCTTAGAATAAAATATAAAATTGATTCTTAAAAATATAATAAACTATAAGTCAAAATATGTTTATCAAATTCCCCAAAACATAAATTTTGTTAGTACTCGAGCAAAACAAAAACTAAAAAGACAAATAAAAATCCTAAAAGCATAACTATAAACTTAATTCAATAAAATTTCCCATGCCTTAGTTTTTTTTAGTTTATAATTAAGGCTCATGGAAAAGTTCAACCACAATCTCAACACATCAAGGTTTATCACGCAAATCAGCTTCGCATCACAAATTCATACCCTAATACTCAAAATGTATCAATATCAATTCTCCCAAATCAAGTGTTAAGAATCCAAATTTTCTTTGACTTTATACCTTTTAAGATGCACTCTCAATATCACACTCTCAACAAGTTATATATAAATAGAGGTTATATAAAGAAGAAGGCAAATAGATTCAAATATGTTAAACAAGAAAAAAGATCAAATGTGCATAAAATATATTTCATGAAAAGAATCAGATGTTAGGATTATGAAGAAACCATATTGCTCATATCATACTCCAATCAAACTCATTAAGCAAGCAATATCAAGTATGTGCCTATAGATGAATGAAAATGCATTTGACTTTAAGCGGTTATTTCTACTATCTTGTAACAATCACATTACTACTTTTAAGAGTTTAGGATTATAATATTTATTCATACCATTTTTTTTCTTTTTTCTTCTTCTTCTTTTTATTTAGAAATGAGAAATAGACTTGTGTATTTGAGTAGTACTTGATGTGGACCTAATAATATAGAACACACAATTAAGACCTTAGATCCTCATATGGTTTAGCAACCTTTAGTCTTTTGACTCTTAAGTAAGTCTGAGTAGTATGAAGAAGGAGATTAGTATCTCTCCTTGTGATCTGGAGAGGTGAAAAGAGATTCCAAGAGAGATTATACATTCTTATGTTTATCTCTAATAAAGTTATGTTAAAGTTATTCTATGAGAGAGATATAGAGTTAATATATATAGGATAAGATACTACCTATAGATTATCCTTACCTATAGCAATAGACTTATCTTAGTTTCAGAGTTATCTATTTGTAATTATCTTCTTGTAAAAATGCTAAGAGATTATATGTTGGTTGTTTATACTATCAGATATCTATCTAGTATTGATACTTATCTACAAACTTAACACTTATTGGGATGGCTTGTGAGTTATTTGTTGATTGGGACCTCTCATATTGCACCATATGTTATGAGTCAATTTACACCCAACATCAACCCCCTAACCTTCTTGACTTAGATCATGGGTTAGGAGGTCTATTTTTCCATTATGTCATCATATAGGTTCACGACCCTCTAAGCCACAGTAGCAACTTCAAGCCTACTCTCGTGTGATTATTACATGCCTATACGAAGGATTTCTTGCTTGACTTAGGCATTCAAAATATGCACGACAACATCTTATTATTGGCAATTTTTACGAATTCTCAGTCGAGCTCCCGATTAGGGAGTTATGTCAAAATCAAAACAAACACTCAAAGAATCAAATCTTCCTTTTTTAGGAGGGAAGGGAGTTAAAATTTATGGGCTTAGGAGCCCATGCACTACCCAAGAGCATGGAACCCTTAGATGGGTTCTTTGATGGATGGATAAAATCATTTCCCATTATCTTTATAAAGGAAGCCTCCTTGCTCACTTCTTCATTCCATTTTTCAAAGTCCACATTTGAAGAGATAGTGGGGAGTGGAGAAAATTGGCATCAAGGTTTGGTAGGTTCTTATTTTTTCAACCTTTTTTTATTTATTTACTTTCTTAGCACCTTGTATAAAATGTACCCACTATATAAACACATCGCACCCCATGGAACTTATACTCACCCTTTCCTACATAGGCAAGGATAAATGATAGAATGATTGATGAATAAGGTTGAACTTCGAAGTCATGTGGTTGAACATGTGTGGGCTATGATGGGTCACATGAGGTGGTTGTCGAGTGGACGACCATGATCCATTCAACCATGGTCTATTTGGCCATGGTTCTTCTGTTCATAGTCTATTCTACCATAGTTTGTCTGACCATGGTCCATTCAACCATGGTTTGTTTGGTCATGGTTCATCCAGATATGTTAGGTTAGACCAAGGTCCATCTAGCCATAGACCAACCAACCAAGGTTTTGTTGGTAGTGATTTAGATGGCTCTAGTCCATAAGTTAGAAGCCAAGATTGGGTCAAGCTGAAAAATGGTCTTAGACCATCTTGTAGATGCAATTCTATCCACGAGGGTTGTTCAGGTGCTTATTTAGTATGGACTGACTCTTCTAGTGAGAAGGACTTAGATTTCATTTAGATTTTTCCTAAGTACCAATTGGTTTATGACAAGGAAGATTCTACCTTCTTTTCTATGAATAAGGTTTGTTTTCTGATGATAAATCATTTCTTGGGTAGACTTAAAGATATTGGAATAATCTCGTTCTTGGTAGGGTTGCTTTATCTGTAGATCATCTCCTTGCCAGGTTGAGACTACCCTTGCTACCTATTATGTTGAACTTTTTGACCTAGTTTCCTCATAATCGAAGAAGCACTATTAGATTCGTATTTTTTATAAGAGATACTACTTTCACATGGATGTCAAAGAAACCGATTGTCACATTTTCCACTTGTGAAGCAGAATATGTTGCTGCTACCTCATGATCTTGTCATGCAATTTGGCTTAAAAATCTATTGAAGAAGATAGGCTTGATACAAGAAGAGACGACCAAGGTTTGTGTCAACAACAAGTTAGTCATTGACTTAGCAAAGAATCCAGTATTCCATAATCGAAGCAAGAACATCGATATTCGCTACCACTATATAATGGAGTGTGTTGCGAGAAAGAATGTGCAAGTTCAATAAGTGAAGTCACAAGATCAAGTTGTCGATATTTTTATCAAGTCACTAACAAGCGAAGACTTCATAAGATTAAGGAACTTACTAAGGGTTATAAGATCAAGTTTAAGGAGGGATGTTGGATTATAAACTTGATTTATTATTTTCTACAAGTCATTTATTATTACTTTTAGATTATCTTAGAATTTGTTTGTTATATCAATAAATCTAGTAATTGTAGAAGATAATTTAGTAAGAGTGAGACTAATAAATGCAAGTAGGTATGGTTAGTATTTTGTAGGTGTGAGACTAATTAATATAAGTAATTAGATAAGTAATTTAATGAGTGGTTGTTGGGTGTAGAGAAGTGTTTTTGTAAGTCTATAAATAGAACTTCTCTAGGACCATTTGTAATCAAGAAAAATTAAGAGCTTGTAAGAGAGTGAAGAAATAAAGCCTAAATAAGGGTGAGTTGTATATTGTATTTTGAGTGAGAGTGCTCTTATAATATTGTTGTCTCTTTTGAAGAACATAAAACGTTCAAGCATACACGGTCACAAGTAATAATATTTGATAAGTAAGTTATTGTTCCCACGGAGATTTGTCACTATAATTTGTTGAGTGCTAAAATTATCTCTCTCTGATTTTATCCAAAACGATCGTTAATTAGAAAGCGTTAACTAAAAAGTTGTATAACAAAATAAAAGAAATCTAGGATTGCAATTTTTCATCAAATTAATCCACTTGAATCATGTTATTTTCTTTTGATTTATATTTTTTTAGTACATTTAATTTATCAACCGAAAACTTCTAATTTTATCCATACATCTCTTCCGAGTTCCGTATAAACACACCTCGTTAAATTAATTCCCTATATTCCTATGAGAATTAAATTCACCAAGATTCATTACGTTCTAAGTTCTCAAATGGCCACACATACAATTAGGGTATATTCCTATCTTTCATCATATATGTCATTCTATCTATGAGCAATATACACAAAAATGCCTCTTTCAAGTTTATTTAAGTGCCACGGATCATTTGATAAAATTCGTAAATAATCAAAATCATTAAGCGCAAAATAGAATAAACAAATCGAACGTCTTATAAATCTTTCAAAAATAATTAAAATCAAAGCGTCATAAATTTAGATAAAATGCAACCCTAGAAAAATTAAATTACTTCATAAATTAAAAATTAAAATTACAACAGTTAAGGAAAACGAGATGAAGAACAAAAGAAAATTAAATCATTTCGGATCGTAAAAATTTGGCACACGCAGAACACAATTGAAGCCAAAAATGGCTTTTGCGTATTTCACAGTCCAGCCCCAAACACTACTAAAAATCCCAAACTTTAAACTCCAAAAAAACTCTTTAATTCTATCATAATATCCCCTATTTATAACATCAAATTTCTAAAAACAATACATTTAAAAATATTTTTTTAATACGCGGGGGACAAATATGTATGGAGAAAATAATTAAATATTACTCGTGGGGGACAAAATTTATCGAAAACGAAAAACTGGTATCAAAAACACAAAACTGGGAAACGTGCATGTCGTTGTTCTTTTTTTCAATTCACGCTGTCACATGTCGCGATATGATTCGCTGAAATTTAAAGTGGGACACGTGGTAGCATATCACTGGCTATCAAGGACGGGTGCATGCGGAAATGTCGCATGCGATTAGAGGCACGAGAACGTGGGGGACAACGGTTGGAATGTGTGTGTGATCCTACATTTTTGTGCTCACCGAATGTTGTCACGTGTCAACACATGATTGGCTGCAAAGTCCCACCCTACACGTCGGCCTGCGCAGTAGGTGGCCCCACTCGGCGCACCAAGCGGCGTGAACGAGAAAACCTACACCCAATCGCTTTGGTCGGGTTTGAATGACACGCACCAATCCTGACTGTTTCTTGTCTGATCTGACGGGCTCACCCTGCGCAGAAAAAATAAATTTTCTTAATTGCATTTTGACCGACAAATTTAATTCAAATTATATTTTAAACTTTCTTTAATTACAATTAAGCCATTTTTTAATTTAAATTAAATTTTAAACTTTTAATAATTAAAATTAAAACCGATTTTAATTTAAATTATATTTTCGACTTATAAATTGCAATTTAAGCACTCTTTTATTTGAAAATATATTTTTGGACATAAATTTGCAATTAAGTACGTTTTCAAATCAAATTATTTAATTTTCTTAAAAATATATTCTTTAATACATAAACAGTAAATATTAATTTATTTAACTAAAATTAACCAAAAAAATCAAGAACATATCACTTATAATTAATAAAATATATGAAAATAACTATATAAAATACAGTTATTAAATATATTTTTTGAGTTTGAATAAAAGTTGTTTACGTGAGTATTTTATTTTCAATATATACATGATATATATATATATATATATATATGCTACTTTTAACGATGAATATATCATATACACGTGGATTTATTTTATGAAAGCAAAGAGTGGAGTCAGAGAAACCTTTTTGTTGTTTGAATCTCATGTCATAAGGTGAAAATTTTACGAAGTAATGGTAGTGGTGAATATGAAGGTTTGAAGTCAGTCTTAAATTCTAGCCATATATTTAAAATATGATATTTTCACCTATTAAACTATTCATTCCTACCATTTATTTTTATAATAAAAAAAATGTTATAATTAAAAACTAAATCATCCATGTTACTAATATATGGGGGAATATAACATATAACATAAAATATTTTATCCTCTTTTAGTTTTAAATAAGAATATTTCATTCATAAATATATATCATATCATAATATTCCTTAATTCTTGACTTATAATATAATAAAACTAAAAATTAATTTAATATATAATTTTAATAAATCTATAATAATAAAGCTTCACTCATTTTTCTTTATTCATATAAAAAAATTTCATGATATTTTCATCTTTTAATTTTAATATTATATCATATTATATTATTTAACATATTATTTGAATATTTTAATTGTGTTTGCTCTTATTAGTTTTTTTCTTCATCAGTTGTATTTACTTGTCAATTTTAATTATTGTTCAAGATATATTTTAATTTAAATACTTAAATTATATATTATATTTTAGATTTTAATATGTTTATTTTTTTTTAATTACATTTTTGCCTTCCAATTTAATTCAAATTAAGTTTTAAAATTTCTTTAATTGCAATTAAGCTCTTTTCTAATTTAAATTAACTTTTCAACTTTTTTTAATTACAATTAAACCTAATTTAATTCAATTTATATTTTAGACTTTTTTTAATTGCAATGAAGCACTCTTTTAATTTAAATTATATTTTTATACATATATTTACAATTAAGTACTTTTTCGATTCAAATTCTTTAATTCTCTTAAATATATATTCCTTAAAAAATAAATAGTAATATTAATTTATTCCATTAAAATTAACTAAAAATGTCAAGAACATAGCAATTATAATTAATAAAATAGATGAAAATAACTATATAAAATACAATTATCATATATCGACTTAAATGCCACATTTTGTAATAATGAACACTTAACCAATTTTTTTTAAGACAACTCTTAGCAAATTTGTCTAGAACATAAAGTCGTACTTGGTGTCACATTGAAGAAGTGGCTGATTGGGAAACATTTATCACACGTTGTTGATCTTTGAGAAATGCTTAGGTCATATTTTTAATCCTTTAGTGAAGGATGTTAGTGATATAGAATTGCAGGATCTTTGATGGCATAGAGTGCACATGACATCGTATTATGGTGTTAATCCAAAGAAATTTTGGAAAGCACTCTACAAAATAAATGATAACACAAGAAAAACTAGGCAGGGGTAGTATAGGATGGCATTAAGGATAGATGAACAAGGGCATAACTGATGGTGGCTATCTGACAGTGACTGCTTAGTGATTGCGTGGCTAGGCAATAGAGGCCAAGGGTCGATCAGTTTTGGTATGGATAAATGGATTCTAGTCAATCGTGGCCTTGGGTGCAATGACTAGAAATTATCGTTTTGCTGACACAACAAAGTGCTCTTACAATGACCTGAACTCCAGACGTCGATTCTCACTTCCCCACTTATGTGATATCCTACTTCTTCTTTGACTTCTATTTTTTATGTTAAAGATCTCAAAAATTGTTCTAAGTGTCGAGTAATGTTTCCATGTTGTTCTCAAGTCCTAAAATCTTGAATACTTATCCAAGTATTGTGATGCAGACCCTCTAGGTGAATAACCCTAATAACCCATGAACTCAAATGAATGAGAATGATTGATTTGCTAAGAACATGTTGAAGATGATCAGATTAGAACCCTAAGGAAACAAAGTCCTTAAAACCCCAACCTTGAGACGCCACAAAGGATGATCACTCCTTTTTATAAGTTGAATTCAAGCATTCAATCAAGAACACAAGAGGATGATATTTGTTATTGCCTCCAAATTACATAACTGTTCTTTTATAAGCAAGAACCCTAATATAAAAACATTAGACAATATGGGCTTTATTTAGTGATAGATTGGACCAAATCCAACTTTAAAAAATAAAAGACTAAAAGATTTAAAATAAAAAGCTCACAATTAACTAAAATAAAAATTTCTAAACATAAAAGCCATACAATTAATTAAAACAAAACTTGCTTCCTAAAGTAACCCTTGCACCCAACTTGATACTTCAAATCTCTCCCTAGTCATTGGACCACAAATTCCTTGTAAAAGATCTTGAGAATAATTGAAAACATCAACTTGATTATCACTTGAGAACATTAACTTGATCAACACCTCATTTTCCATTATTTCTCTCTTCTTTGAAAAGATTTTTCTTCTAATCTTAGCTCTATAAGTAGGTTTATTTGATATAACGGATCCATGTGTGAAGTATATTTGATGCACAATTCCTCTCAAAGGATGTCATCCATGGGGAATCTCTTCAGGAAGTTGATTTTCAAAGTCCTATGATAAAGATATAACGACACTAGGCAAAGATGAGTTAAGATCATTAGTAGAAAGATATACATCCTTATACATAAGTACAAATACTTGTTTCCTTCAAATCATTGCACTCTTAATCTCTTATTTTTCAGAAAATGCACTCATTCTTTTATTTTTATCTACTTTTTTCATTTTTTTTCTTTTTTGCTCATTTTTCTATCATTTTTGCTCATTTTCTTCTATTTTTTGCTCACTTTTCTCTCCATTTTTGCTCTCTACCTCACTTAATCTTTTTTTATTTTCCTCTTGCTCAAAATTTTGTTTTTCCCACATCTTGCACTCTCTTACTATCCTAATTTGGTCCTCATAAGCTTGCAAAGGTTTGAGAGGGGCTAATACCACTTTTCGGTAGTCCATTTCAAAAGAATAGTGATTTTTGTACCTATCATTTGACACCTTTCTATCAAATTGCCATGGTCAGCCTAGAATTATATGACTAGCATAAATTGATGTCATATCACAAAGAACATCATCTTTATATTTTTCAATTGAAAAAGGAACCCAAACTTGTTTATTAACCTCTACTTCTCCACAATCATTCAACCATTATTGCTTGTATGGGATGCTTTTGCCACTTCAAATTCAATTTTTCTTCCAAAAAAACGACTAGCAACCTTAGTGTAGCTCCTTATGAGCAAAAGATCGGCATTGCAAATATTGATCTTGCGAAATCTTGTGGTTTTATATTTTTAAAACTCTCACAAGTGCACAAATCATTTTATAGAAATTAAATCCTAAACATCCTGTCACTATATTTTGGTTTTATTTTCTAATCTATTAACATAAAAACATAAACATAGATATAGATTCAATAAACAATCATGTAAATTTTTATCATTTATAATAATGCAGTATTTAAGGATATAATAATGAAGTTAATTATGCTTGCTTATATTATTTATTTTATTAAAGATAGAAATTGATATTTGTTGATTTTCTCCTTTTGGTATGAAAATGTCCTTAGATGAGGCCCAAATTCTTTTGTTTAATATCAATTATCTTATATCCTTACGTGGGGCTTATTAATTAATTAAGTATTAAATTTCAGCTTTATTTCTAAGAAAATAACAAACCATCTAATTACAGCTTTAGGTGGAGTCAGTAAATTAGACTTTATTCAATGTGTCCAAATTAAACCTAAGAATTTAATTATTCGAGTACTAACTTTCAAGTTTTAAAACCATTACTAAAAATATGTTTTCAATACATTTTCAATTAATAATTCTTATAAAATATTTTGAATTAGAGCTTTACTCAAACTACCGGACGATTGTACCAACAAATAAAAGAGCACTACTCTAAATCAGACCGGATAATTAAACCTTATAATCTAATTCTCAAATGTAAGTTTGTAATGAAAAATAATATATTTCTTTCTAACATCCTTAAATAAAATCTTGAATAAAAACAAATTCAATTTATTTTATATAAATGTTTTACCTATTTAATATTTTGCAAGCATAATAACATTATTATTATATCATATTTACAAACAGCCAACCATGTTAAATTTAATCACAGAAAAATTAAATATTACATAGAAGAATAAAACATATAAAGGTTAGTTACTAGTGACTCTATATCGCTTAGGATATAGTTTTTTTAATTTTCACTTACACATAATCACGCTCTTAAATTGCATGTAGTTATCATGTTGAGTGTTTGTTGTTGTGTTGTCTCATTGGGAACTTTGTTTGTTGACATGTTTTCTCATTGGGGACTTGATGTTTCTCATTGTCTAAAATACTTCTTTGTTTGGGCTCGCCAACATTGTTAGCTTGGCGAGGCTCATTGATTTTCTTACAAACGTGATTAGCAACGTTGGCAAGAGTTTAAGGGTTATTGCCCTCATTAGTTGTGGTTGTTGCCTTGGCCATCTTGGTCAATGAGAGGTTGGAGAGGTGGTTGAGGAAGGATTAGTAAGGTGGTTAGAGAAGGTTTGATAGGCTAAATGTTTCTATAAATTCCTCTCTCTTTCTCTTCTTTTCTTAGCCAGAATTCATGAGAGGCTTTACATTTTTGGCACCAGACTTCCTCAGTTCATTTTCCTTTTAAGAGTTAGGTTTGGGAAATAATGTGTAAATCTGTAGGACATAAAACATCAAAGATGAGTCTCTCCCATATTTTTCAAACACTAGGTTAATTGTAAAAAAAATGTGAGATTGAGTAAGGATTTGTTGAGAGTAAAAATGCATGGTTGGCTGGTGAAGAGTCAGATCATTTTGAAGAGTACTTTCTCTTAAGTTGTGTTGTTTATGTCAACATAATGTTGTGAGGTTTCAATGTAGTTCATAAGAGAGGAGCTTATGTGTTGGGTTATCGTGTAAGAAGTTGAGCCATCAGTAGTCAATCACATCACATGGTGATGGATCTTCAAGGATGAGCTTGGATCAAGTGCTATGTTGATAACGAATGAAGGCAACTTAGGCAAGGTAGGGCATGTGTCTTAGTTGGTAAAATATTTACATTTATACTTGTATCAAGTTATTTATTAATTGTTAATTTATGTATTAGTGACTTTCTTGTTATCAAGTGGTTGTCATAAGAAACCCTAGGATGTTATCATATGGGAGTTAGATCCTATATAGGTTTACCTTGTTACATGATGTATTATGTATGGTTACCTACTACGAGAGTACAATCATTACTTACCAAATATGTTCGCATATAAAAGGACTTGAAGTGATTGGAAATCCTATATAGCATTTCCATTATGTTGCTTGATTCACATGTTATATGTTGTTTTTCATATTAGTGCATTATTCTATCTCAGATAGGAGCTCGTTAGGCACACCGTCGCTAATGTGTTTACATTTTTTTTCTTATTATATGCTAGTTGTTATTGTGGTGTGTTGAATTACCCATGTTGTTTTTATTGTAATTCCATTATACTATCTACTTAAATAATTTTGTGAGGCTTGCTTGGTCAAGCTAGAATAGACTCGTAAAAAGATTCCATGGGTTAGCATGTTCATTCCCTTGTACATCCTAGATGCCTATTTGAAAAGTTCAATTCACATATATGTAATTATTTCAATGTATGGAATCTTTACATTTGTATATCAAGCTAAGCCTAGTGACCCAAAAATAGCACTATTCGTATTGACCCTTAACCAACTTGAAGGATATGCTCTCCAAATAACCTCTACAATCTGGGAAGCATGCTATAAAATACCTTGTATTTGTAGACATTAGAGGATATGATGATTATCTATTATATTCCGCATAAACTTGTGCTGTGATAAGCTCATATCAAGAATAAATTATCAAACTGTGATAAATGTAAAAGTCAAAGGCATTGACCTGTCCTCGTAACAACAATCACATTTGAGTGTCCAAATCAAAAAGATGATTGAGATAATTCCTACTTTACATAGAATTTGAAGATGTGTCCCAAATTATAGTGCCATTATTCCTGTACATAAATCTCGGATGGAAGAGTCTATATAAGATTTCCTAAAAAAAAAGAGCATAAAATGTCCCGGAATACACCAACAACAAATAATATATTTTTTTTCAACTTAAACTCATAAATCTTTAACTGGAACTTAATATCAAAGAAACTTCAATTCCAACTAAATGCTACAATATAATAACAAAGCAATGCAAATTAATATAAGAATTTCAAAAATAAAAATATAAAACATTACCTTAAATTAAAAGAAAAAATATTTAAAATAAATAACAAAGAAAAAGATGAAAATACCGGGAACAAAATGTTCGATTTCTCTCCCCTTTTTGACTTCTTAGATCCATTTTTTAGACTGATTTATTTTACTTATTTATTTATTTTTATTTTATGAATTTTTTGATTCATTTTTATGAATTTAATCAATTTTTATGTTATTTATAATTTTTTATTTTTCTTTTTTAATGATTAGTTTTTATGAATGTTTTAATCTAAAACAATAAATATTTATAATTTAGCCCTATGTTTAAAACTTTTTTAAACATTTATATTATTATTATTATTATTTTGCTACAATTTAAGCATTTATTGTTAGAATTAATTTTATTTTTAAATTTCTCTAAACATTTATTAATAAAATGAATATTAATTTTAAACTTAGTATTAAAATTCTAGTAGAAGGAATCTTGTAGAAGGAATCTTGTAGATGTTTTTGATATTTACCCTTAATAAATTTATTGGTGATACTCGGGTGGTACACAAATGAAGCTTAAATTTATATATTCAAGACATGAAATGCATAGATGAAATTATATAAATCATTGAAATAAGTATATAGTAACAAAGCATGAGTAGAAAATATATTTAAACCTAAAAATCAAGTATTTTGAGATATTCTTATATTTTTACTAACATCTTAATATATCCTTTCTTATCCACTTAAATTAAAGATAAATTATTTCTTTACTAATAATTTCATGTAATTTAGCTCTAGTTGAAAGTGGATCGTAAATAATAAAGAGGGAGATCATACATAGACATCAAGGACTCTACACTTTAATTTATAATGGAAACAAAAAACCAACAATCCATCAAATAATATAAAGCAATAAACAAGTATATGAACTAGAAGCATATAAGTATAGGAATGCATAGGAATGCATTAAATAGAGAAAATAATTTCAATCAAAGTCATTACCTCTTATGTAAAAATATATTTAGTATTAATTTTTATTATACTAACACATCATATTATCATTCAAAACAAAACACAACATATAACATGATAAATCACATAGGATCCAACATGTATGTGAGAACATCCATAGATTGCAATTGCAACAACTGGCATCAAATTCATTAAAAAGAAAATTAATAATATAAAACTTGACAAAAATATAAATGTAAATACCTCTATCGGTCAAAACATAAACTAGTTGTGCCTAAACTACCTCTAATGATGTCTTCATAGCAACCTAATACAAGTAGATCTAGCTCTCTTCTTGAGCTCTATCATCACGCGATGTGATATATTTACCAATGGCTCAATATGTGATAACAACTTAGGTTAAGGAAACTTCCATGCTAATGAACCAAAATAACAAACAATCTTGGTTTATATCAACTATATTGTTACAATGATCTCTATTTCAAAGATTTTTATAAAAATTATTATTGAAGATATATTAATGACATATCCTTCATAATAGTTTTAAAATCTAAAAGTTATTTCCAAATACTTAAATCAAAAACTTAACTTAGACACCTTGATGAATTTTAAATTGTTGGCTCGATCAAAGGTGACAAAATAAATGGTTTAGTAATTTCTTATAAAATGAGCATAATTTAATTAGATTTTAAATTGTCAGTCTGATAGAAGGTGGCAAGTTAAAGTTTAGTTAACAAAGAAAATAGTTCTTGTCTTAGGATATTTTCATACTAATAAAAAAACCAATAATCTTAATTTATATCTTTAATACCCTACTTAGTATTAGAGAAGTATAATTAACTAACCAATATATCCCATAAATTCTTCAATGCATGATAAATGTTTATTGAATCTATCTTTATTTTTATGTTATTAGTTTAGAAACTTAACTTAAAACAATCGTGATAGGATATTTAGGTTATTTAATTTTGTGTTTAAAAGAATTTTTTGAATGATTTAAAAACCACATGATTCCTCTTTATATTGACCTTAGAAATATACTTGTCATTTTGTATAAGTGATTCATGCACCTGCGAGCTAATTTATAAATTATACAATATTTGTACGCCTAATTTTCGCATATCAATTTTTTGGTGTAATTTTCAGGTAAATTGATAATAATACTGAAAACTAGTTAACCTTTGCAAGCATCAGTGATATAGAAGTGAAATCATAATGAGGATACTTGGGTGTTGTTAAGTGACTTGTATTCACTCTAACAAGACTTAATTACAATTGGTTCATTTCATGCATTAAGCAATGATGTTCCACTTGACCACAATACTATTGAGTTAAAAATGTAGCTTGTTAGGTAAAATAGGCTTACTAGTATTCTTCCATATAGTTCATTTTTTCATCAAAATTATGAAATTATTGTTTCATATAAAATCTTGATGAAGGAATGAATCTTCTTTCATTTGAAACAATATTCATACCAGAGGTAAGCTCATTAAAACATGCCATGTTTAATAATTCACTAGGTTGTATAACAACCTCACCTTTTGAATAAAGTACCCATGTTTTCTTACATAAAGCAATTACTAGTTGGGGAAAAAAGAAACCAAATTGATGATTATTTGGAGACAATTTTATTTTTTGGTGAATTATAGGTCCAACATCCATAGGCATTTTAGATGGGATTGCATAAAGTAAAATTTCCCTTTCTCTATCAACAATGCTATAATATCTGGTGGACATCATCCTAGAATACACAAAGTATTACCAAGTTCTTAAAATTTTATCCAAATACTATACATCGAAACCTTTATGCTTACCACCAACATATATCCATTCAATACGTTGTATAGTTAAGGTTTTCTAAAATTCTAGTATAATCAACATCATGAAGATGCTGCTAATATTCACAAAATAATAGTGAGAATTTATATCATTAGGCTCATAAGGAACTAGAACATTTCTAACTAAAACTTGGTTATAAACAAAGCTAGAAAAATTTGCATAGAATTCTCGAACAAGAGATTCAATAGCAACCTCTAGTTTCCTTATAAACCTTTTTCATCCTAGGACTACTACTATGACATCAATAATTCCCCCAGGTTCATCATTAAATTCCATCTCCTTCTTTGCTATAAATCCTTTATTAACTTTCACAGCTTTTTCAAAGCGAACTTTTGCCTAGAAAACTTAGAAACCATAATCTTTAAAAGTTGAAACCTCTTTTCCTTTCCTACTTCTTTTTGGTCCTATTTTTTAATATTAAACAAAATCTAAAATTCAAGAGTTCACAAAAATTAGAAACAACAATAGAGGTAATCCAATATTTTTCTAATCTTTGTCCTAATTATTGTTTTAGAACTCTTAAAAATAATAATAATTTCACAAATTTTAGAAAATTTAATTTAAATATCAATTCTAAACATTTATGAAAACTTACTTGTATTATTGTAGAATGAAGAACACCCCTTTATTGAAGATAAAGATATTTAATTTTGTTAAAGAAATTGAAAAAATTCTTTATGAAATAGGTAGGAAATTGTTAGGAGAGTGATCATCATTAAAGGTTTTAAAGAAAAATTGAATGTGGGATTTTTGAGGGTTTTTGTTTGTTTGGTGCGAGGAAAAAATTAGGTTTTCGTGAGAAAAAGAGAAATGAGAGAAAAGTAGAACTTTCGTGTGGAAAAAAGGTATTTCATCCTGGAGAATATTTACGAGCCACAACATAATGTTTTCCATGTAGGGTTCTAACCTTTTTGTATTCTAACCGTTTGAAATTAATTACCTTATACCGCGATGCAAATAAAGCATGTCGTGCACGCTTTAAACTTCTTTTCTTTCTCATTTTCACATTATATCCTCCATTTTTATATTAAAATAAAAAAATATATTTAATAACCACACATAAATTAAAATGACACAAAATAATAACAAATAAAATTAATTATCTAATAAATAAAAATAAATAATTTAAAGAAATAATAAATAATAATGGGTTACCTCCTATCCAAGGTTATTTTTTATTATCTTTAGTGAGATTGCTCGGGAGAATTCATTTTTTTGTAAACTCAATTTCCCCTCATTATTGAGTTTTTTTTATTTTAAGACCTTACAACTATTCATTGTCTTGCTTTTACAAGTTCTCGGTTATTGTTCTGGCTATACTTCCATATTTTTATGAAAATTTCCACATAGTCCAACCTTTGACTAGTTCTTGACTGGTTGTCTTTATTAACTTGAATAAATGAATTCAAGTTTTCCACCAGACTTGGCTTGTTGGGAGGATTCTTGGGAAATTGTGGGTGGAATTGCTGGGTTGATGGGTTTGAACATTAGGAAAATGGAGGTTTGTTTTGCCTCTAAGAGAAATTGAGATGATATTCCTCTACCCAAGATTGTAGGTATTAACATTGGGATCATACCTTGGTCTTGGTTGGTATCCCTTAAGTAAATTGACCTACTTGGGTCCAACACTAGCTTCTTTTCGATAAGGATAGGTGTTATAATCATGTCCCAAAGTACTGTAACCACCACACTGTTCTTAGTTTGTTGTGACATTGTTATAAGAAGCGCAACTTGCTTGGTTAGTTAGGCAAGCTACATTTGAACTTCAATACTGGAGTCTACTTCATGGACTCTCTCATCACTGTAGAGCTTTTTTTCTTGGAATTATCACCTAATATCTCAAAGAGATTTTAAGTCTCTAAGGCATTTTTCTTTCCCAACGCTCCTCTAGTATCATTATCAATAGTGGACTAACATTTTTATGTCAATCCATCATAGAAAAATTGGTTCTGCATCTACATAGGATGGCTATAATGAAGGCATTTAGTGATAAATAGTTTGAAACTACCTCATGCATCATGGAAACGTTCTCCCTCCGTTTGAGAGAAAGTGGCTATCTTACCTCTCCACTCTGATATTTTTTTATGGGAATAGAATTTTTCCATATACTTGTTGTATTCTTCCTCCTAAATGATCAAGAAACCTAAAGAATGTGACATTGACCATGCCTTGGCTATGTCTTTAAGAGTGTAGGGAAAACATCACATTCTAAGCAAATCCTTAGTGAATACACTGAGGGGAAATATTTGAACTATAGAGTAAAAAACCCTAATGAAAGAAAGTGATGCTTCTTCAAGCAGTCCATGAAATTAAGGTAACATGATTTGCAATTCAAACAATTAGCGCACTCACCTAGAGGCAATTGCAGTGCCAATTATTGGCCTTGCAAACTCTTTTATTATGGTTTCTATTCATGGTGGAATTTTTTCTATCATTAAAAGTTTAGATAAAAAGGTCATGGTTAGGTTCAAAATTATGTTCTTCAAAAGGCACTAGGATGTCAAAATCCAGTCTTCTTAGCATTGTATATGGTCTATGTATATTACTATTAAAATGTGTAACATGGTACCATAAAAACCTCTTACCTTGCATATACTAATAAAAATAGAAATGAAATTCACTTGTTAAGTAGAAAAATAAAAATAATAAATAATAATAAAAATATAAAATAATATATGTTTGTATATAGAAATATTAAACCGAAAAGTAAAGAATAATTCATAAAATTAAACATGTGTCAATAATAGAAAATAAAGTATACAAAAAATAATTTATTACACAAAAATTAAAAAAAATTAAAAGAAATAAAATAATAAAAAATTAATAAAATAAAGAATAAATAATTGTTTTAAAACAAAATAAAATCACAATAATATTAAAATTCAAATTTTTTTTTTAATTTTTATCCAAAATTAAAAGAGAAGAAAATTTAATAATATATATTCTTTTATCTTTTTACTCTTTTATTTTAAAATTTAAAATAACTAAAATTAATCAACAGTATAGATATTTAAAATCATAAAAATTGTTTTTAAGATTTTGATAATAAAAATTTTAAAATTTTATTAATTTGTGACAATGATGCTAAAACTTAATGCTTGCAAATGTTATCTTAGTTTTAGTGCTATTGTCGGTTTCGTCGACAACAACACCAAAAACTTAATACACAAAATTGTTATATACAAATTTTGTATACCTTATAAAATAGTTCGTAAGTATACAAATCACTTATAAAAAATAATAAGTATACTTTCAAGGTTAGTCTAAAAATGAATTTTATGGTTTTTTAATAATTTAACAAATTCTTAAAATAAAAATTAAAACTTAAATATCTTGTCATGATTGTTTGGTTTGAAAATCTACATTAATGACATAAAAATAAATATAGATTCAATATACATTTATCATACAATAGATAATTTATAGGATGAATTAGTTAATTAATTATGCTTACTCAAGATTAAGTAGGTTATCAAAAATATGAATTAAGATTATTTATTCTCTTTTATATATACAATAGAAGATTAATTATGTCTGTGATTTTTTATTAATTAAAACCACTTACCATCTTCAATCGGGTCTAACAATTAATTTTAATTAAATTATGCTTATTTTATAAGAAATTAATGAATCATTCAATTGTCACATTTGATTGGTCTAACAATTTAAACTCATATCAAAGTATCTAAGTTAAGTTTGATTTAAGTATCTGGAACTAACTTTTAGATTTTAAAACTACTATGAATGGTATGTCATCAATATATCTTTCAATAATAATTCTTATAAAATTCTTTGAAATAAAGCATAACTCAAAATAGATTTAGATCGCAACTATCTAATATCTGTGACTATTATTCTAAATCAAATTCACATAGTTTAAGTCTTAAATCTAACTCTTGTTTCTTATGAAAAATACTTCATCAATATATTTTTTAATTTACAAATTTCATTTTATTATTGATGAAGAAATAAAACATAATTCATTTTATAAAAATGTTTATTTAATTTAATATTTCACAAGCGTAACAACATTGCTAATATCCCATATTATTTATTGTCAAACATACATATTTTAATAAATGATCAATAAATTAAACGTATAACATGAAAAACAACACAAATGAAAAGAATGAATTTAAGTATACCTCAATAGAATCTCAATTTTTTTTATATTCTGAAAACCTCCAAATAAAATTACCAAAAGCGTTTATTGAATTAAAACTAAAACTATTACATAAACTAAATTTGTTAACTCTCAAATGAGAAAAGAACTTTAAACTAAAAAAAAGAAAAACTAAGAAAGCTTTGAAAGACCAAGAAATCAGCTTAAGAATGAAGCTGTGGAATGAAAAGGGATATGGATCACAATAAAAATAGGGTGATATTTATAATGGAGAAAATGAGAGAAATATGGATTTTTAGAGTGGTGCAACAACATATAATTGTTTCACGCTATGGCATACATAAGTTATACACGATTTTAGCTTGATCCATTATGTTCACGTCATAGCACACAACTCTTTCATGCCATGATCATTCCACGGCATATAAAACATTCAAATCATGGCATACTATGTTTTGCATCACTCGGAACCCTTTATTTCTTGTATTTCCTTCTTCAAGTTTTAAAAACATATGTATTGCTTAACATATGTTTTCTTTTTAATCTTCTAAGTTGTAATAGGTGCTTCAAATATAATTCTTCAAGTTGAATCATTTAAACACAGGAAATACTTGAAAAATAAAAAAATATACATATGATTCCGAAAAGATAGATTTTTTTTAAATTGATAGTAAAACTAAGTAAATACAAATCTATTTAATCATTTAACATGTATAAAATCAAACTTACTATACTAACATGTGAAATACCAGGTCTGGTGTATATCATTGCATACATCAAGGCACGAACGACATCTACATATGGAACACGCTTCATTTGCTTCTTCTCATTGGCAATCAATTGAAAGTGAGGAGCAAGCGATGTACTTATTGGTTTGGTTTTCTCATCAATGTCAAACATTTATAGTACTTTCTTCAGATATTGAGTCTGTGTCAAACAGACTGTGCTTACAACTCTATCTTTTATTATTTCCATCATAAGAATTTTCTTAACTTCTCTAAAATCTTTCATTTCAAATTCTGAACTCAACAAAGCCTTCAATCTGTTGATCTCCACCTTACTCTTAGATGCAATCAACATATCATAAACATATAAGAGCAAATAAATGAAGGTACCATCTTAGAGTTTTCAAAAGTATACACAATGATCAAATTGGTTACGTGTGTACTTCTACTCTCTGATGAAGCTATCAAAGCGCTTGTACCACTGTCGCAATGATTGCTTCAAACCGTAAAGTGACTTTCTCAGCTTGCAAGCCCAATTCTCACATCCTGGAACTTTAAAGCCACCTGATTGAGATATGTAGATTTCTTTGTTTAAAGTACCATGGAGAAATTGTTTTGACATCGAGTTGAGCTAACTCAAGATCAAGTTGTGCTACCAAAGCCAATAGTATCTTAATAGATGAATGCTTAACAACAGTTGAGAACTTTGGCGAATTGAACTTAGACATTTAAAATCCCAAAAAACTCTCATGGAGAAAAGAATAAGAAAATAGTTAAACTCTGGTCTTTAATACCAATGTTCCATGATCTGAAGCAGCAAAGAGAAACAAATAATGTACAAATGATTGCAAGATCTTCAATGCTAAAATGAAAAATGAGTGGTAAAACCATAAAAGTTATGTTGACTAATAAGATGTTATGCAAACCATATATGTGACAAAGGGGTTGTACTAGATGAATGAAAACAGATGAACAAAGTACAAATAATTTGTACGAAAGTGTTGTAATATAATCTAGTAGAGTTGCTTCAATGCAAATTTTCTCATCATAGTTATCGCTACACTTTAATGTCAGTCACAACTGAGCCTTTTAAATCTTGATTCTTGAAGGATTGAATAACATTATAGATTTTGGAGAGGTAAGCCGCATAACTCATTTAAATCTCAACTTGGTAAAGAATAGGTGGTAGTGGCATGTCTTGCAGACATGTGAGAGGCACTCAAGATGACCACGGTTCATCAACTTGCAGTTTCTCTCCTTTCCACATTGCCTTTTGGAAATTCTTCATTTGGTCTTAGCTTTTCAAGAATCAAAAGTTCTTGATTGGTATCTAGAAGGCAAAGTTATGAAAAGATCATTGCTTGTTCAAATTTCACAAATCAGTAAATGAAGATGATTGTATCCATGTGGGGACCCTAAGGGTGCAAAGGTACTTTTTAACACTAAAGAAGAAAAACATGAAAATACATGTTGGTGAAAAGATAACATGGAAGGATACATTCCAGATCAGGGTTTTCAGCGAAATTTGAATGCAGAGCATTCCCAATGCTATCAACAATAGCCGAGGTAGTCATGGATGCTTCAATGCATAAAATGGCTGTAATGGCATCTAACCTAGTGACCTCATTCCTGAACATTAGTCTCGCATGTGCTGCAATATTGATCAGAGACATTATTATAAAAGAAAGACTGGAAGTTGTCTTATGATGGTTACTCGGTCTCAATACAACGTACCCTGAGCTAGACGTATCAAGCTTTCAAGCATGCGTACAGTAGTCCTAGCTGAATAACAATATATTTCATAATAATATAGATGGATCAATGATTTATATTTTCTGAAAATGCATGGACTACTGGATACTTAGCAAAGAAAGAAACAAATTCAAACCTGCATTATCCGTTGCAGATCTTCGTTGGAGCTGATAATAGCTAGAGATGACTGTTTCAGCTTCCACGGTCAAGACCGGTCTGAAGTATCCTTTCACAAAGGGAATATACCTGCAAGATGTCTCACAAAAACTTGAATCAGTCATGCTCTCTGTCAAACAAAACATAAATGTCAATTGAAAACAAAATTTTAGACAAATCTCCATAATAAATGATAATTAAGCAACAAATTCAACAAAAGAAAAAAGAAAAACAGATTGGATGTGTGCCTATGAAAGCAATGCCAAGTGATACTAGCTAAAAGACTACCTTTCCCTCTCCATTTATGATACAAATGAAAGAGTAATCTCCCACTGTTATCTGCTTCAGAATGTAACCAGCTAAAAAATCACAAACTATATAATAGCACCCTGTAAACAGAGATAATCTTCACAATTCTATGCCACTTCACAAATACCAAAACATTATTTGGTCCCATTACCATTACTGCAAATACAAATATCAAATAGGGTGGTGTCATTTTCACATCTAAAATTTCTGTTTCCAATGCTCCAATTGAACTTGTCAAAATGAAACGACATTTTTGCCAGCTTGAACAGTAAGGGAAGCTTTTGGTCAAATGGACAAAATGTCAATTGACATTGCTATATTCAAGTGAACCATGTAAATGCACAATTTTAGACGTGGCAAAAGCGCTACCCTATCAATATTCAAGTGCTATATATTCTTCTAAAATTATTGATTATCTTTATCTTTTTAGAATCAGCAATCCTCTGAAAAGAATAAAAGGACAGCCTTTAGAAGGACCTCCATGCAACGCGATGCTGTACGTGGTAAGGAGAAGTCACCACATCCCAAAACCAGATAACACTAAGAAACAAATATCCCCTCATTTTCTCATTAACTTCAAATAATTCTACTGTCTCAAACATGTCTATCCATTATCTTAAACCACATAATTAAATGAAAAAAATTAGTAACTCCTTCAGGTTTCTGAGTTTCTGATTGGAACAGCTCTCTTTGAAAGCAGTAACAAGATGAATTTAATACATCTAACTCTCCAAGAAACGACTAAGCATTCCTTTAAGAAGAATGATAGGCTGATAGTTAATGATTGTAAAACAGGTGAGTTAAATGAAAAAAATTAGTAACTTCTTCAGGTTTCTGAGTGGAGCAGCTCTCTTTGAAAGCAGTAGCAGGATGGATTTAATACCTCTAACTCTCCAAGAAACTACTAAGCATTCAAAAAAAAAAAACTCCCCTAATTATTACTGCAATATTGAAATAAAAATAATATCTCCTAATAAATTCACAATAATGGAATAATATTCTTGATCTTTCTAATCAAAACACAACCAAATCAAATTCTTAACATTTAATTCTTGAGCTTTTGACAATCCCTCTCAAGATGGATCGTATGTATTGATCATATATAAATTTGCAAATAACGTCATAATAAAAATTGTAAGGATGATGAAAAATATCAACAGTTTTCTCTTTTATTGGAACATAGGTATGCAAATTGTTCCATCAACCTTCTCTTCAATAAAGTATTTATCTACTTCAACCTATTTTATTCTGTCATGCTGAACTAGATTAAGAAAAAATTTGATGGTTGCCTTGTTGTCATAGTATAGCTTGACTGAAGATGTTACAATTTGAAGTTCCATCAAGAGTTTCCTCAACCATAGTGCCTCACAGATTCCATGTGAGATTGCCTTGCTTCGACTCTTCTCTTTTGACTTCTACATTTTGCTTCTTATTTTTCCGCATCACTAAGTTTCCAAAGACAAAGGTGTAATATCCAATAGTAGACCATCTGTCTTCTACAGAACCAGTCCAACCTGCATCAGTGTACACCTTTAAGTTTTTGGCTTCATTTTTCTTGATGAATAATCACCTACCAAATGACCCTTTGAAGTCTCAGAACATTCTATAAATCATTTCAAGGTGAGCTTCCTTTGGAGAATGCATGTGTTAGCTAACTACAATGAGATCAAACACTTTGTCATGTCTAGAGTGAGATAATAAAGAGATTTATTTGTGAAATGTATTTCTATATATATGAACAATTTTATAAATCAAATGATTACAATATTTATAGGAAAGTCAATTAGATTTAGAATAGGAAAAAATGCTTAACGATTTCTGATAAGAACCAAGGGTTTAAGACCTAGCTAATTTCAGATTATATAGCAAAGGGTTTCTCCACAAATCAATGGATATTACTCACCATTTTTCTGAGGAGAAAAGACGCCACAAGGAGCTGCTAATTCCTTGATAAGTCTAGCATAAATGACACCCTAACAAGTATTGATATTACTCACCACAAATGCTTGGATGCTAAACAACGCCACAAAGGTTGCCAATCCCTTGATAAGTTGCTTGAAGAGGAACAAAGAGCTAGAATGAGCTCTCAAATGATCTGAATATTCAAACTTCATTCAAAATTTCCTTTTACAGCAGCTGAGTTGCTCTTAAAAGGATACAAACTAACCCTAAGCTATAATACATCATAGCCCTTGATCTCATCCAAGGGTTGAAAATAAACACAGCCAAAAAGCAGAAAAGGTAGCAGAAAACATTGACCAAAAAACATGGAAAAATTGGGGCAGCTGACCACAAAGCAATCCCATAAAGTATTACATCTTAACCCTTGATTTCATCCAAGGGCTGAAAAGAGAGCTGCCCAAAATCAGTCCAAATGGCACTCCAAAATTGGAGCAAAACATGGAGCAGCTGAGAACAAAAGAAACCCTATAAAATATTACATCTTAACCCTTGATTTCATCCAAGGGCTGAAAAGAGAGCTACCCAAAATCAGTCCAAATGGCACAACAATGTGCCTAGTTTTATTTTGCCAATTTTGCCTTAATTTCCATCCTAGGATTGTCCCAATCCTTGCACTCCCAATTTAGGTCCCCTTGATTATGAATGACCTCTTGAATGATCCCATTTAAAGCCTTTTCGAGTTGTGTCTTCTTAGACCTTGTTATTGGTCCACTTGGAATTTGTAGAGCTCTATGATTCTCATCAATTTCATTACCCTAATAGGTATTTATACAAATATGCTAATCCTATTTAAGGAATGATAATAAATACAAATATTTACAAAATAATAATAAATAAAATATCTAAGAATAAATATACATTTCAACTCTTCCCCTCAAGTTACAGTATAGATATCACACATGGCTAACTTAGATAGTGATGTATGGAAAGAACTTCTAGTAATAGCATGAGTCATGTCATCTAATTGATCAACACTCGTGATATATGAGACTTTAATGACAACAATATCCAAATTGTCTTTGATAAAGTTTGTCAAGTTCAATGTGCTTAGTTCGATCATATTGCCCAAGCTTATTTGTAATCTCAATTGCTACAGTATTATCACATAATAAAATCATATAATCTTTAGGACTAAAACAAAGCTCATTCAACAAAATCTTTAACCAAGAAATCTTTGTAATATCATGATGAAGAGTGTGGTACTCGCCTCTACACTGGACAACAATACCACATTTTGTTTCTTACTCCTCCAGGCCACCAAATTTCCTCCAATAAATGTAAGGTACCTTGAAGTAAAATTTCTATCCATCTTAGAATTAGCAAAGTCAAAATCAGTGTAATTCGTAATGTATAGATGTCCATGTTTTGATAACAAAATACTTTTTCCTAGGAAAGACTTCAAATAAGCCAAAATTCGGTTCATGTGTCGGTCACTCGAGTTATGCACGAATTGACTTACCACACTAATAGCATAAGATAAATCAGGTAGAGTATAAGTCAAGTAAATTAATTTTCCTACTAATCTTTAATATATGTCTTTACTAGTTGGAATCTAATCAGGATATGATTCAACTCAATAGATGTGTCTACTAGGATACAAGTAAAATTACTAGTTTCAATCAAGAAATCTATTATATATTTTCGTTAAAAAATAAAGAATCTTTACTTAGATTTAGAAACTTCAATTCATAAGAAATATTTTAGATTTCCTATATCCTTCATTTCAAATTCTTTTGCCAAGTAACTACCTAAATGAGACATCAAAATGAAGGATATAAGAGTCATTTCCCTTGCGGGATCTGAAAAATATCAATCAAATTTTTGTACACAAATTAGGTAATGGATTATGTTTCCTTTGGTACCAATTCACTCAACCTCTTTGAACCCTCTAAAAGCCCCTCTCTCACACAAACCCTTTGTGCACCCAAACTACCCTTGAGAGCTTTAATAAGACCCAATAAGCGAAGAAACTCTAACTCAAAAATGATTGTTTCTTCGTTGAACAAGTAAAATACCAAAAAGGAGGAGCAAAAGCACTGGAAAAAAAAGATCCTTGTTTGTTTGTGGGATAGCATTAGGTAAAAACCCTAACTTTTGTAATAAGTTTTCTAATGGATGTTCTTGTTTTTAATTTTTTTTTACATGCATGGTTTTATTGATGTTTCTGATGTTTATGTATGTTAAAAGAACATAATTTTGTTAAATTTTGTTAAATTTGTATAAAGTTTGACATGGCTTTATTGATGTGTTATTACCACTTTCTTTTTGTCTTCTTTTTCTTTTTCGTCCTGATGAGAAATAGAAAGAAATAGCCCAAAAGGTAAGAAAGATAATGAAGAGGGTTGCTTTGCATTTCTGACCCGAGTTGAGTTTATGCTCTACTTGTTTTCTGTTTGTAATTTAAAAAAAAGTAATGGAGAAGATTGTGTCTGAAGTCTTCTGCAGTTCTAATAGTTGAAGGTACAGATCTATCTGTTTCAGTTTTCCTTTTATTATTTATAAATTCATTTTTAATAAATAAGAAAACCTTTTCTTTTGGTGAAGATTATTTTCTAGTTTCTTATATTTCCCCATATGGGTTTTCCTGGGATGTTAACACTTGATAAAAGGAAATGGGTTACTAATTTTGTTTGAGAAAGAAAGCAATTTTAACATCTGGGTGTCAAGCATCAAAGGTATGATTCGGTCAAATGCATGTGATTCATCAGTTATTTATTTGTTAGAGTGAGATAATCACTTGATACTGTTTCTTGATTTTCTTTTCATTTACAGTTTTTCCTATATTTTATCTTCTAATTCCCTCCCCCCCTGACACAGATTTGCCGAGCCGCTTATTGGACTTTAAAATTTCCCCATCTGTTTGTTTCTTGAGAAAGTTGTAGAAATGGCTATAACAAATGCAAGGTTTCTATTTTAGCTTAATTAAGTTGGATTGTTAGCAAAAAGAAAGTTGGATTTCCGAAAACATTTTAGATTTAGAACTTTAACTAATGCAACGATTTTGTGGATAATTTATTTGATTACCTTGCATGTCAAAAATCTGAATTGTTATTATCTGATTTGTTCATGTTTGATTGCTCTTTGAGGCATGAATTCTGTTCCTATTTGGAATGTAATGTAATATATTCATGTTTGATTTTCTCGTAACTGATGCTAAACATGCTCCTATTGACTGTTAAACATGGACTGTATTTATTTGTAATTCATTCTTGGATAGAAGGCTTAGTATGTACAGTCTCAACTCTCAGTCAATACCATCTTATACCAATCAGTTTGATGAGAGGACAAAGATCGTATAGAAATGATAAGAGCTAAATTCTAGGAACATTTACTATTTGGAGGTAGCCTATGAATGACTGCAGTGAAGGTTTTAATATCCCATGAAAGTAAGATACAAAATGTATGATATTTATGGAAGTTTTATTATTTTTAGGATTTTATATTTCAGCATATCTTCCTTTTCTATTAAGTATTTATTAAGTCTTATTGCTGGGAAACAAAGTTTAAACTCATTTTTAAGGGCCTTCCTGCCACTATAATTTATAGATAATAATTGAATACTATTGATATTTTCTCCCAGTTATCCTTATAGTTTCCCTATTTTTCATTTTCTTCCCTCTCCCTACTTAGTGTTCTTCCCATGCTACATCAGATTGAGCATGTCAACAGACCATGTTAATTGAGATAAAATGATCTAATACCAACTTACTTTATATTTTTATAATTAATATATTGAATTTCAAAACATGAATTAAAAAAAGAAAAATAAGAACTCAGTCAACACGTACGAAGGTATTTAGAACTGATTTGCTCCTAAAAAACACTAGTGTACCTCCGAAGCATAGCAAATGACCATATCTTAGACAATTCTCCACAATGTTTGTCTTGTACAGGCTCTCCCTGTAATTAATATGGATACAGTAACACTAACTTTGATATTCATGACAACAGTAGAGTACCATTTAAATCATCAAAGTGAAATACCTCAGAAAGAATGTGGGATGACACAACTGCATCCCAGTCGGGATTTTTTGTATCCAACAGTACAAGAACGATATCAAATCTGCTCAGCAAGGGACCAGAAAGTGCAGTATTGACAGACAAAGCTACAAAAAAGACGAGACAGGTGAAGATCAGGCTAAATATAAGTCAGATTAAACACAACTAACCATAATCTGGGACAGATTTCATCAACGAACAGCAGAAGTTCTACATTAACAACTTTCAGTACACGTCAATAGTAACTTGCAAAATCTACTAGATGTGCTAGATAATTTCTCCCAATAAACATCTTTGATAGGAAGTAATACATTGGTCACGATCATAATGTCCCTTTGGATTTGTTGCACCAATAACTGCTGTCCTAGTATTCAGAGTAGTAACAAGACCAGCCTGGAAAAAATGAAAAAAAAAATCAATATTTTTTTAAAGCAAAATATATTATATTAATGAGAAAATAATCAGCCAAGTCCCTCAGATTAAGTCTTAATATGCATTTAGTCCCAAGATTGTATGAAGTGTTTTTTAATCCCATAGTTTTGATAAAATGTGTTTTTTAGTTCTCTAACTTTGATAAAATGAGTTAAGTAAAGATAAATAATATCATTTTAATAATTTTTTTAATATAATATTATTTTTTCCTATTAAGTGATTAAAATGTGATTAAAATTTAATCTTTTAATAATGATAAAGAAATAGTTAATATGAAATTTTTTCACAAAATATTTATTTTAATATTTACTGTCACATTTTTTAATATTTTATTATTTTTAGTTTTTTAAATAATGTATTTAAATGATTTCCTAGTAAAATATTATTATGTTGGCTTTTTTAAATAATTGTAACATTAAATTTCACTTATACCTGTGTTAATGCCTCATATTTCATAATGTTTTAAAATAATATAATTTATCCTTATTTGATCATTTTTCTCAAAACTAGAGACTAAAAAAATGCCTTTTTATAATTTGGTGGATTAAACGACACTAATTTCTAAATCTGGGGGACTTATACGACCCATCTCCCTATATTAATAAATGAATCATTATTTTTGCTCCCCAAGGTAGTCAGATTATCAAGATAGACTTTGATTATCAAGATAGACTTAGAAAGGAGCAGAATTGCAGTAGAAATTTTAAATTATATACAAACCTTAATTGAGAAACTGACATGAAAAACAAAATGTGTCATTTACAGTAAGATTACGGAAAATATAAGCATATAAATGTAAAGGCAATACAAAACGTAGAAATTAAAATGACTTACCATTGGAATTTAAAATTAGCTAACCCTCTTTTGGGGAACGTAAAATCAAAGGGAAAGCAAAGCAGAACACAATCCCAGGTTCTCATATAGCATGCACGTGCACAGAATTTTGTAGATTTTCTGAGAATATTAGGCTGTAATAGTGTTGTACAAGCTGTCAATTAGTATAGAACAAACTGGAATTTAGTTGTTGATACAAGCTATATTATTCCTAAATTAGTGGAAATTTGTCTACCTTTTAGTCCTATTTATAGTGCTGTATATGCATTCTGTTTTTTTCTTTCTCCAATACTCGTAAGCTACCTTTTGTAATATATCTTGACCCAACCCGGGTAGAACCCTACCCCACCCGATCCGGTAGAACCATACACACCCGACCTGGTCCAGCAGATTATCAAAAAAAAAAAAAAATCTGCCCAGTTTCAACCCAATAGACCCAATCTGTTCAGAAAATAATTGGCCCAATCTTTTAGTGTGAAACAGGTTAAGAGACAATGGATTATAGATTCAGGTGCTTCAGATCACATGACGGGTGATACATCTCTTCTTGTAAATCTTAAAACTTCCCAAGAAGGATACACTGTCAGAATTGCCGATGGATCAATATCCAAAGTAATAGGGATTGGTTCAACAAAAATTTCAAAAATTTCAAAAATTTCAAAAATTTCAAAAATTTCAAAAATTTCAAATTCTCAACAGTGAAGACCTTCCAGAAAGACAGTCATTCAAGCTGTGTTCGAGGTTCAGTATCAAAATAAAGCTTTATTAAATTTTAAATCCAATAACAATGGTGAAATCATGTTGAAACACTATCGTCTCGGTCATCCTAATTTCCTATATTTGGAAAACCTTTTCCCTTCATTATTCAAAAATAAAAATTCAAAGGATCTTAAATGTGAAGTATGTGAATTCTCAAAACATGTTAGAAATTCATATCCTACCCTCCCACATAGAAAATCACATCCTTTCTCTCTAATTCACTCTGATATTTGGAGACCTTCTCAAATCAAAAACATAACAGGGACACGATGGTTTATTTCATTTGTAGATGATCATACTCGAACCACTTGATTATTTCTTATGAAAGAAAAATCTGAAGCATGTCAGATATTTAAAAATTTTAATACTATGATTCAAACTCAATTTCAAACAAAGATCCAAGTATTGAAAACTGACAATGCTAGGGAATACTTCGCATCAATTCTCAGTGATTATCTGTCAAGTCATGGGATTGTCCATCTAAGCTCCTGTATTGACACACCTCAACAAAATGGGGTGGCTGAAAGGAAAAATAGGCATCTTCTCAAGGTAGCTAGATCTCTCATGTTCACAACTCATGTACCTAAACATTTCTGGGGGGAAGCTATCCTTACGGCTACCTATCTTATCAATAGGATGCCCTCTCGTGTCCTAACTTTCAAAACACCCATCAGTACTCTTCTTGAGTCATACCCACACACGAGAATCGTGTCCAACATTCCTTTTAAAATATTTGGATGTTCTACTTATGTCCATGTACATCATAGAGATAAACTTGATCCCAGAGTTATCAAATGCATATTCCTAGGGTATTCATCAAACCAAAAAGATTACAAATGCTTCTCTCCTATCACAAGGCGATTTTACAATACAATGGATGTCACATTCTTTGAACAAAATCCATACTATTCCAAACCTGTTATTCAGGGGGAGAACATAGGCAATGAATACCAACTTTGGAATAGCATTACCACTCAGCCTCCCATAAATTCTGTCTCAAATCATATCCCGCAAATTCCAGAAAGTGAATCAGTATCTCAAACAAATGCTCCTAATAATCCCAATGAACCCTCAACTCCTCTATCAACAGATCTAAACTTCCATGTCCCAAAAATGATTTTTTTGTCTACTCTAGGAGGAGAAGAACTCAAAAGGGAACGGAAAACCAAGCATATCTTGAGCCAGTCCAAGAGTCCAACCCGAGTACATATCACTTCGACAATTCACAAGGTAACATCATTGAATCTCCTATTATTGAGTTACCTACTAATGATTTGAATTTGCCAATTGCTATAAGGAAAGGTGTAAGATCTTGCACAAACCACCCTCATCTACAACTTTGTTTCCTATAAAAATCTCTCATCAAGTTATAAAGCATTTATCAACAACCTTGAGTAGATACAAGTTCCAAATTCCGTTCATGAAGCCTTTCAAGTACCTGAATGGAAGAATTATTTTTGAAGAACTCAATGCCTTAGAGAAAAACAAGACTTAGGAGATCACAGAACTACCACCAGGAAAACAAGTTGTTGGGTGTAAATGGATCTTTACAATCAAACACAAAGCAGACGGCAGTGTAGAAAGATTCAAAGCTCGCCTTGTGGCTAAGGGATTCACTCAGACATATGGGATTGACTATCAGGAGACTTTTGCACCTGTAGCTAAGCTCAACACTATTCGTGTTCTTCTCTCCCTAGCATCTAACTTGGATTGGCCTCTCTACCAATTAGATGTCAAGAATGCATTCCTCAATGGTGATCTCGAAGAAGAAGTCTACATGGACATTCCTACTGGAATTGAATCTCCTGTTCCAACCAATAGAGTTTGCAAACTTAAGAAATCCTTATATGGATTGAAACAGTCTCCACGTGCCTGGTTCGATAGGTTCTCTAAAGTTCTGAAGAGATATGGGTACAATCAATGCCAAACAGATCACACACTATTCGTCAAACACTTCTCAAATGACAAAATAGTTATCCTAATTGTGTACGTAGATGATATTGTTCTAATAGGTAATTCTACAATTGAGATTAATAAACTCAAGGAATTCCTTGCCAAGGAATTTGAGATCAAAGACCTGGGTAATTTCAAATATTTCCTAGGAATGGAAGTAGCACGAACAAAAAAGGGCATATCTATATCTCAAAGGAAATATGTACTTGATCTTCTCAAGAAAACTGGAATGATCGGGTGTAAACCGACAGAAACTCCGATGGACTCTACAGTAAAACTCGAAATCAAAGAAAATAGTACACCTGTGGACAAAGATCGTTACCAAAGATTAGTGGGAAAACTCATTTACCTATCCCACACTAGACCAGATATTGGTTTTTCAGTAAGTGTTGTAAGTCAATTTATGAACAGTCCTACTGAAGAACGCATGGAAGCGGTCTATCGTATACTCAGGTATCTCAAGATGACACCAGGAAAAGGATTATACTTCAGTAAGAATCCCACCAAAAAAATTGAAGTCTTTGCAGATACTGACTGGACAGGCTCTATAATGGATCGCAGATCTACCACTGGGTATTGTACCTTCGTATGGGGAAATCTTGTAACTTGGCGAAGTAAGAAACAGTCAGTAGTCGCTCGAAGCAGTGCAGAAGCTAAATTTAGAGCTATGACTCATGAAATTTGTGAAGGAATATGGTTAAGAAGACTACTCAATGAACTAGACTTCACAACTCTTGAACCTATCAGCATGCATTGTGATAATCAAATTGCAGATATACTTACCAAAGCATTACTTCGAACAAATTTCGAAGAACTGAGTTGCAAGTTGGGAATGATTAATATCTATTACCCAACTTGAGGGAGAGTGTAGATTTTCTGAGAATATTAGGTTGTAATAGAGTTGTACAGGCTTTGAATTAGTGTAGAACAAGCTGGAATTTAGTTGTTGATACCACTGTATTATTCCTAAATTAGTGGGAATTTGTCTACCTTTTAGTCCTATTTATAGTGATGTATATACATTTGAATTAATCATAGAATGAAGTGAATAATACATACTCCAGATTATCTCTCGTAATAAATTCAACAGAATTTAATTCCAAAAATGCAAAATCTGACTTTTTTATATGTTAATTGTTATAAATACAGACCTAATTCTTAACCCAAAAGCTAGTTCGTGAGGATTGTCCATGCTTATAAACAACAATGCTACCTAACTCTTGACCGATGTGGGACAAACAAATCCTTCACACTCCCCCTCACATCGAACAACAGTGGTCTTAGTTTTGAGCCACGGTGAGAGCTGAAGGGAGATCCACACATAGGATCAAGGCCTAGCTCTGATACCATGTTATAAAACCAGGCCTAACTCTTAACCCAAAAGCTAGCTGGTGAGTTAGAGGATTGCTCATGCTTATAAGCAGCACTGCTGTCTAACTCCTGACCGATGTGAGACAAACAAACACTTCACATTAATATTTTAAAGAAATAATGGATAACATGTGTTCTTCTGTATAAATGTTTAAAAACTAGAGTAAACTTAAATACCTTATTGTTTCATCTTAAGATTTATTTTATTTTTAGGTGACAATAGACACTTTAACGATCACCTTGGCTTTTGAATCTCATCAATATTCATCACATATATTTAGGGTAAACCTAAAAATATACCACCAAAATATTGCGTTTGTTTCGAATCTACCATCAAAATAAAATTCGTCCAATTTGTGTGAAGCTAAAGAAAGTTTCATTGAAATCATTTTGTTAGTCTTTCATCCATATGTGACGTTAAAATAAAAACAAAATATAGAAATCTCTAAAATCAACTGTTCATCATCTTCCTCGCCAATCTTTGTTCGTGTTGAAGACTTCAAGATGCTGAGGAATTGCATGAAGAGATGATGAGGAATGTTGATATTCCATCTGCAGAGACTTATAATTGTTTGTTTAAAGAGTATGGGGGTAGAAAGGATGTAGAAAGTGCTTTGAAGTTGTATAAGAGGAGGGAGCATGAAGGTTTGTGCTTTCCCAGCAGTATGCACAGTTATAACTCGTTAGTTGGCATGTTTTTGAAATTGAATCATGGACTGATTGCAACACTAATTGTTCTGCTATTTTTCTCCCATTATCTTGTGTTTTTCAAGACTTATCATCGAAAAAGACGATTAATAATGCTAAAGAATGTGAAAGACTACTACTTTGAGGAATCCAATGTGAGTAGACAGTATCAAATTGCCAATTGTGGTTAAGGATAGTAAAATTATATTATGTCACTTTAAAATAGACCATGCTAATTTTCAATATTTAAAATAGTTGTTTCCGTATATTATTTCGAATATAAATTTATCTAATTTACAGTGTAAAATTTGTGAATTTATGAAATACCATCATACATCTTTTCCAAAACACTAATATACATCATCTAAACCATCTAAGGTAATTCACAGAGGTCCTTCTCGTACCCTGACTTGCTGCATATAGTTTATATCAATAAGAAAATTTGATACAATTGAAATATTTAGGTCATAAAGATACATGATTGTTCCTAAAGATTGCTAAACCAATTTGTACTTTTGAGGTATATACATACACAGTCAACCATACAAAAATCTATTACTTCTCGCTCTCTTCTAATCTTTGTAATTAAAAACTAGCACTCATTGAAAAACAATCTTAGGAACGAGACCACCTTTTGTACATTTCTAAGTCCACAGCAATATATAAATACAACATAATTTTTATGAAATATTTCAACGGGAACAACAGGTGCCCTAAATGGTGTTATGCATATTACCTTGGCAACACTTATTGTCTGCTGCTCCATTGCTTCATGAATAGTTGCCCTGTCATGTTGTCTCATGCTGTCACACAAAAAACATATAACTTGATACTATGTTCCATGAGGTAAAATTAGTTTTAGAAGAAAAATAAAATATGTAGTAGTGCATGACCAAAAAGATAGGGATATAGTGTAGTATTTAGTATATTTTGTAAAGGCAGAATTTTATGTACTGCAAACAATACCAAATACAATCTTCTGTTTATTTCCTTTTCTTTTCTTTTTCTCCCTCTCTTCCAATTTTGTTTAATCAATTAGACAATTTTCTTCCTCAAATTTTATTTGCAACAAAGATTTGGCATATGAAAAGAGGCAGCCTCATGCCATCAGGAATGACCCAAATAGTATATCTTGTCATACATTCTGATAACAGATAGGAACAAGGATCGGCCTTCAAAAATCTCATATTTCAGAAAGAAAGCCTCAAGAAGCTAGCAAAATGTGGGATAGAAAACTAAGACTCGAAAAAGAACAAAAGAATTCTAGGAAATTGTAAAGCACAGGTCTCCCAATCCCAATCAGAAAAGCCATGTAAAGAATAGGACATTCCTTGTTGATTACATGGATAAAAGTCTGGAACAAATAAACGCCCTTAAAAAAGTCCCATTTGAATTAATCACAAAGAGATTTTGATTTAACTCGGGCATCCAAGATATCCTTATGAAGACGAAACCTTTGTTTCTAAAAGCAACAATATATTATTAAGAGTAAATTTGGCATTCTATTAGATTCTTTTTCCTAGAGTATTCCTCTAGCTTTTGAAAGATCGGTTACTGTACCTCAGAAAAAATCAGATGTTAAAAAATAGAGCATTTTGTAAAATTTAATTTTAAAAAGTAATATTTAGTAAATTAGCAGCAGTTATTAATGGCTAAAGATAAGGGCACAACATATAGCAACTACCTATAATGATGGCAAAATGGAAGTAGTTAATGTGTATAGAGATAAATATTGTATTTATTTTAGTTATTTCAGGGTAAATAATAATAGTTTAAGTATGATTAGGATTATTTATAAGATTATTTGTTAGGTTGTATATGTATATAAATATAACATTTCGTAATCAATTTGGTATCAAAGCCTACAAAAGGAAAAAAAAAATTATTCCACTACCCTCCTCTGCGAGGGAACAATTCACCTCTCGCAGACCCTAGGATAAAGCCAGCCACCAGCTTCTTCTGCCTTGCCGCCGCAGCTGGTCTCCTAGCCTACTGGCACCGATGTTTCATCAATAACGTCAGTTCTTTTCCAGCGACCATCGACTATCACACTGTTCTTTTGCAGCAACAATAGTCCTCTGTTTTGAAGACCTGTGCTCACTGTCACATACCACCGTATTATCTCGCACTGGCGACAACCATGGCATAATTTAAGGAAATTAATGACCTAGTTTAAGGCTTAAAATATAACACAATTTAGAGAAAGAGAGCCTTGTTTTCATCTATAAATAGGGAAGAGTTCATGCATTGAATAACAAGCCAAAAAAAATCAGCAAAATCAGAGAGAGCATAAACAAACTCAAAGAGAGAAAATATTTAGTGAGTTTGAGAGTTTTCTGTGAGTTTGGGGAAACAATTGAGAGATATTATTAGTAAAAAAATTTGTATTTGTATTATGTATATTTCCTACTCAGTTCAATAATATCTGGTGTCTCCCGTGGACCTAGACAAATTGCCGAACCACGTAAAGTTGGTGTCCTTTTACCGCTTTGATATATTCATATACCGCTATTTATTGATTCTGTGCACAACAAATTGGTATCAGAGCCAAATATAGCAATATTATATATCAACTCGAAGATCTTGACGAGACGAACACAATGGTGAAAGAATCGCTCAAATCGGAAGTCAGAATCACCGCCAGAAGCTGCCGGAGTTCTGCTGTCAACAACTGAGTCAACTCACTGAGTTAGACTGAGTCAACTCAATCACTAGTGATATTTGGACCGAGTTGGATCTATTCCTAGCTAATTGGATCATTCCTGATTCAAATTCGGACTATGTTTTTTCAAATAAGATATAAAATTTGGAAAAACACAGTTTTAATTTATAAGCGCAAAATTTCTATTATCAAGTTGTACTTATGGCTGATAAAAGAGAGATCAAAGAAGGTGAACAAGCTGATCATAGAATTTCTGACAAACCAATAACTTTGGCATGTGACAATGTGAAGTATTAGATCTATTGTTTCGAGAAGGATCTAATATAACCTTGGAGACTAGGCCAAGAGATTATTCAAATGAAGATTGGAATTATGTCAACCGTCAAACTTGTAGCACAATTCAACTGTGCTTAGGAAAAGATCAGAAGTATTTTGTCATGAAAGAGAATGTAGTCGCAGTTCTTTGGAAGAAACTAGAAGACAAGTACATGACGAAAAGTATTGAGAATAGACTCTACTTGAAGAAGAAACGTTTTTCGTTTCCAAATCTACAAAATTTAGATGTCGACATTATCAATGAAGATAAAGCTTTGTTGTTCCCGAATTCATTACCTGAGAGTTATGAGCATTTAACCACAACCCTGGTATATGGAAAAAATGAGGTTAAGTTCGTAGATGTTTCAAATGCTTTGGTAAATAACGAGTACCGAAAAAAGGATCAACATGATCACAGACTCAATATCAGAAGCATTGACGGTAGCCAGAGGTAGGAAAAACAACAAAAAATCTGACGGATCAAATAATAAGGGGCAATCCAGATCAAAGTCTAGAGGAGAATCATCCAAAAGATGTCCTGCGAAGGACGAGTGTGACTATTGTCACCAGAAAGGGTACTGGAAGAAAGATTGCCCAAACAAGGACAAGTCAAATGCAAATGTTGCACAGAAGGTCGATGAAGATGAAGAATCAGCCTTTTCAGTTTCATCATCAGAAACCTACTCAGATAAGTGGATCCTTGATTCTGAATGTTCTTATCATATGTGTCCAAACAGACATTGGTTTTCGAATTTTGAGGAGCTCGATGGAGGAGTTGTGCTTATGGGCAACGACAATGCCTGTCAGACAAAAGGGATCAGAACAATACGACTAAAGATGCATGATGGTACAATTAGACGACTTACAAATGTAAGGTTTATTCATGACCTAAAGAAAAACCTTATTTCTTTAGGTGTTCTAGATTCTGATGGTTATAAGGTAACATTGGAAAATGGAATCTTGAAAGTTGTACGAGGTGCATTTGTAACGATGAAGGGTACTCGGAAGGCGAACTTGTATTTCTTAGATGGGAGTACAATTACAAGAAGAGCAACCGTCTCAAGCAGTTCTGTAACAGAAGCATTGCAATCAACTGTAGCTTTGTCTACTACAGAGGAAGTATATGGTTGTAACAGAAGCATTCAAAGAAGCAATCTGGCTTCTCGAGTTGACCAAAGATTTAGGTATTGTTCAAAAGAACGTGGAGGTTTTCTGCAACAGCCAGAGTGCCATTTGTTTGGCAAAGAACCAAGTTCATCATGGTCGCACCAAGCACATCAATGTACGATTTCATTTTGTTCCGGAAATCATCGATGAAAGGAATACTATACTCTAGAAAGTCGGAACTGCAGATAACCCTATAGATATGCTTACAAAGGTGGTTACACGGATCAAGTTTCAACACTGTTTGAACTTGATCAACATCTCTCGAGCTTAGAGCGCCTAGGGCACATTTGGAGGCAGTGTTATGAACTTTTTCGCCAAGGTGAAGATTGTTGAATATTGGCTCTAAAAGTAACAAATTAGTAGCATAATTTAGGGAAATTAGTAGCATAATTTAGGGAAATTAGTGGCCTAATTTATGGACTAATTTGTGACATGATTTAAAGAAATTAGAATAATAATTTAAGGAAATTAGTGGCCTAATTTAAGGCTTAAATTATGACACAATTTAGGAAAAGAGAGTTTTATTTCATATATAAATAAGGAAGAATTCATGCATTGAATAACAAGACAAAAAAAATCAGAGAGAGAATAAGCAAACTCAAAGAGAATACTTAATGAGTTTGAGAGTTTTTTGTGAATTTGGGGAAATATTTGAGAGAGATTATTAGTGAGAAAATGTATATCTGTATTCTGTATATTTCCTACTCAGTTCAATAATATATGTTGTCTCCCGTGGACTTAGGCGAATTGCAGAACCACGTAAATTTGGTGTGTCCATTTTCCACTTTGATATATTCATATACCGCTATTTATTGCTTCCGTGCACAACAAAGTCTTGGCTCATCAATTCAACGTGAGGAAAATTAGTCTCACTTTGTTCAATGTACAATTACAAACGTGTCAGAAATAAGTCAAGAATGTTGTATGAAAATGACTGAATAATTCGGTCTTATGATTTCTTTCTATTTATAGACTTTACAAAATACAACAAACTTACAAAATACAACAAAGCTGTCTATGAACAGCTGTGGACAATCATGGATTGCTATCTATGGACAATTGTTTATGGACAATTATTTACAACTAAAAAGACTATGAACAGCAGTTGTACTAAATAAATATGGACAACAAATTACAGCAAAACTGTTATAGACAGCTAAGCTATCCATTGATAGCTCCTCTCAAATTGATACGAGTTGATCAATAAGCATCAATTTGCGAAAGCAATGTCGATGACGAATGAGAGACTTAGTAAAAATATCAGTAATTTGTAGTGTAGTAGAAATATGTGAAAGAGTGATAACACGAGCTTCAAAGGCTTCACGGATAGAGTGACAGTCGACTTCAATATGCTTTGTGCGCTCATGATAGACAAGAATGGTCATAATCTGAATAACATTTGTATTATCAGCATGTAAAGGTGTAGGATCGGTCTCAGAGAAGTCTAACTCAGCTAGCAAACCTCGAAGTCAAATAATTTCGAAACAAGCAAGAGACATTGCTCGATACTCAGATTCTGTAGATAACTTAGACACTCTGTCCTGCTTCTTACTCTTCCAGGAGATCAAGGCATCACCTAAGAACATGCACCAACCAGTGATGGAGCGACGTGTATCAGCACAGCCAGCCCAATCAACATCGTTATAAGCAACAAAACGAAGAGAATTGCCTGAAGGAAAGAATAAGCCACGAGTAGAAATGCCCTGAACATAGCGTATGATTCGACGGACAACAGCCAGTTGAAGATGACGAAGAGCTGAAGAAATTGGCTGACTTGTCGTACAACAAAAGAAATATCTGGTCTAGTGATGGTGAGATAGACAAGACTACCCACCAATTTCCGATATAAGCTTAGATCAACAAGTCACCTTCCTCTTTGTGAAGCTTGACATTTAATTCCATGAGAGTATCAATAGAAATAGCTTCATGTAGTTCAGTTGTAGTCACCAAATCACTAGCATATTTGTGTTGATTGAGGGAAATACCAGATGGGCTATGATGCACCTCAAGACCAAGAAAATATGTGAGAGACCCAAGATCTATCATATGAAAAGATTGTGAGAAATGAGTCTTAAGTTGGACAAGTAAAGTAGAATCAGAACCAGTGATCACAATATCATCAACATAAACCAAAAGGACAACAATACCTATGTCTAATTTTCGAAGGAACAATGAAGTGTCATACTTGCTCTGCATTAAAGAAAATTGTAATAAAGTGGTTCGAAGTTTTTCAAACCACGCATATAGAACTTGTTTAAGACCATAAAGAGAGCAACGAAATTTACACACATTGGATGTTAGAGAGGAAAATAACCCTAGAGATGGCTTCATATAAATACATTCTTTAAGATCTCCGTGAAGGAAATCATTCTTAACAGTAGTCATTTGGCCACAGGAGCAAAGATCTCATAATTAACACCATATTCCTGTTTGTTCCTAAGGACAACAAGTCGAGCTTTATAACGATCCAAACTTCCATCAGAGCAAACCTTGACTGAGTAAACCCATTTGCAACCCAGAGGAACTATAGTGGAAGAACAAGACTCAATGTCCCAGGTGTGATTGGCCTCAAAAGCAACAATTTCTTCATGCATAGCTTGGCACCAATAATCATGCTTTATAGCATGTGAGTAGCATGTGGGAATATCAAAATTGGACAATGTAGTGGTAAGAAAATTACCAGAAGAAAAACCATACCTATCAGGGGGTACAGACACTCGAGAAGAGCGACATACCAGAGGCTCTAGAGGTGTTGTAACTGACTGATTCTGGTGTATGTTAGGATCAGATATCAGGTGAGCCACCAGAAGATAATGTGGGTAGGATTGTCTTGTATATACCATTCCTGATTTGAAGCGAGAACTGTTTTGAGAAAGAGCTAAGAACTGGTACTCAAAGGAGGAAGGACTACCGTAGAAGAAGAGGGCATACAAGACACAGGAAAAAAATGTTGATTTTCAAAGAAAATAACATTCCTAGAAATGTGTGTACGATGTAATGTAGGATCATAGCAAACAAATCCGTTTTGACACACATTATATCCTAAAAATACACATCTAATAGATTGAGCAGATAATTTATTTCGCTAATGAGGTGGTAAATGAACAAAACATACACAATCAAAGATACAAAGATTATCATAATTAGGTTACTCAGTAAACAAACGAAAATAGAGAGATTCCATGTGCAAAACTTGGGAAGGTAAATGATTAATCAAGTGAGTAGTAGTCATTAGAGCCTCAACCCAGAACATGGATGGAACAGAAGATTCTAACAAGAGAGTACTTACCATATCAAGAAGATGACGATTTTTGCGCTCAACTACTCCATTTTGTTGAGGAGTAGCAGGACGTGAACATTGATGGATGATACCTTTAGAAGCCAAAAATACCTGAAACTCAGTGGACAGATATTCACCACCAGAATCTGTGCGAAATGTCTTAATATTTGCAGAAAATTGATTTTCTAACATATGCTAAAAACTCGATGAAAGTACGAAAAACCTCAGATTTAGAACAAAGAAAATAAACTCAAGTAAATCTATTATAATCATCAATGAAAGTTATATAGTATTTAAATTTTTCATATGAAGTAATTGGGGAAGGTCCTTAAACATCACTGTGAATAAGATCAAAGCATTGAGAAGCTCTACTAGCATGTAAAGGAAATGGAAGAGTTTTGCTTTTACCAAGTTTACAAGAATCACACTCAAAAGGTAAAGAAGAACGTTTTTTATTACCAAGAAAGCCCGAGTTCAATATATGAGATAAAACTTGAGTATTAAGATGACCTAAACGACAATGTCACACCATACTTAGATTAGGAATATTATTACAAGCAGAAGACTCAATAGAAAGAATTGGATAAAGTGCTAGAATAGGTAAAAGTAAACAACCGTCCCACCAGAAAAGTTACCTAATCATGCACAACACAACAATCACCAAAAAAGTTAACAGCACAATTGTTATCAACTAATTGACCAGCAGAAATGAGATTTGGCAAAGAACATTGGCAGTCTGAATAGTAGATTGGCCAACATAAGGCCGAACATGAGACAAAGTTATGGGAGTATTTGTCATATAATTAGAAGCCCCTGAGTCTACGTACCAAAGTAGTAGAATTTTTACCTTGAAATCTCATTGCAGATAATGCCAAAATTAGCATTTGTTGCACCATTTCAGGAGTGCAATAAGTTGTTGCAGGAGGTGGAAGATTAAGAGAAGTACCTGAAAAAGACACATGTGCTACAGTAGGTACTACTGTAGGAACAGCAACAGAAGTTTGAAATGCTTAGACCTGACGATTCTAGGGACGAATACGACATTCTTTGATAATATGACCATTTTTCTTGCAATAAGAACAACATTTTTTAGGACAATTGGCAGAAATATGCCCATATTCTTTGCAGCAGAAACATTGCAGATTTTTAAAAGGCATAGATGATCTATGCCCTTGGGCTACATAAGCCATAGTTGTCGTCGTGGAATTACCATAAGATTGTTCCAGAATAGCTTGAGTACTTAGATGTTGTTCTTCGGAAAGTAACTCACCAAAACAAATATCTAGAGAAGGAACAAGAGATCTGTTCAAATAGAGAAGAGTGAACTAATTCATATTCCAGGCGTAATTTCATAAGAAATTGATCACGCTGACTAGTCCTGTGAATATTTTGAATAGTTGATATAGCAACAATAGGAACATTTGTTGTAACTAAATCAACATATTCATGCCAAAGAGTCAAAAATGTCGAGTAATAATCCTGGATGAAAAGACTACCATGTTGAAACATGGCAATCGCATGTTCCAACTAAAAGCGACGAGTATTATTGTTTTGATGATAAACTTTCTTCAAATAATTCCACATGGAGTGAGCAGAGCGATGAGCCATCAAGTTGGTGACGATATGTGGTTCCATCAAACTAAGAAGTCAAGACATGATGCGAGCATCAAGCACAACCCAAGAAGGAGAAGACACGACTTCCTTAGAGCTGATAGTATCAAATGTTGGTGTAACATCTATGCCATCAATATGGCTCCAAAGGTTTTTTCCCTTGAGGAAAAGTTCAAACTGAAAAACCCAGGTAGAGTAATTTTTTCCCGTAAACTTAACACACACTGGTACAGTATCCATTGCAAGTAAATGAAACCCGAGAAATATTCAAAAAAATTAAAGAAACCAAGATAAGGACCTTAGGCAAAGATTGATGAAGAACACTTGTTTGGCACAAAAAACGCTAGAAAATATCAATGAAGATTTCCTCAGAAATATAATGCTGAAATTAAAGAAACCGAGAAAATGACTTTAAATAGAGATTGCCGAAACACACTTGTTTAACAAAAATTGCTAAAAAAATATCAATGAAGATTTCCTCAGAAATAGAAAACCAAATTTTTTCTCAAGGAAGCTCCGATATCATGTCAGAAATACGTCAAGAATGTTGTATGAAAATGATCGAATGATTTGGTCTTATGATTTCTTTCTATTTATAGATTTTACAAAATACAATAAACCTACAAAATACAACAAAGTTGTATATAGACAACTGTTTATGGACAATTTGTGGACAGCAATGGATTGATGTCAATGGACAACTGTTTATGGACAATTATTTACAACTAAAAAGACTCTGGACATCAACTGTGTACAACTAAATGAATATAGACAACAAATTACAGCAAAGCTGTTATGGACAGCTAAGCTGTCAATGGAACACAGCAAAACTGTTATGGACAACTAAGTTGTCCATTGACAAAACGAAATTTGGAACGCATGATGTTTCAAACTCCTAGGTATATGAACTAATGAAAAGTCATTCCAACTACATCATGATAGATGACCTCTTGTTGAATGCTACAATGAGCTAAATTTTATTTTTATGGAACTTGACTATCGTTGGCTTAATAAAATGAATCATGCTAATGATATTGGAAAATTAAGAAAACATACTATTAAGGATCAGATTTATATATTTTTGGCAAGATTGGACCAACACTTGGATCAGGTTAGCAATCCAGTTCAGACTACTTCTACCTTACCAAGCCCATGAGAAGCTTACTCACAAGTCCGTTGTGAAGTACAAGGACAAGCTACTTTGGACAATGAGGGGCATCCTTAGGCTTTAGCCCTTATTATCCAAAAGAACAGGACTCGTTCAAGTCCTCCCATTCTACAAATTCTACAAAACGCTAAATGATAAAGAGTTTACCAAACCCCAAGATATTAAAAACTCAATAAAAAATGACTAGAAGAACCAACCACAATCCCAAATGGGCCCAAATAAGATCAAAAACTCCTCCAAAACAAATAAGAAAAAGGAAATCATGATATACAGCAAAAAAACACAAGCAAAACAGCTTCAACAGTAGAAAGGAAATCACGGTATTAAGATATAAGAATGACTAGATGTATGTGTGGATTGAAATGGATGAAGAAAAAATCTAATGAATTCAAGCACAATACCTATCAAATTCATCAATGCAACAAAGCCCTCCATCCGCTAAAACTAGGGCACCAGCTTCTAACATCCATTCCCCTATAAATCCATAAGTAATGATAAATCCATTTAGATTATCAAATTCAACAATTATTTGAAATAACTACTTTTTGGTATTACATATAAGCCATTTATTAAATAAGAGAAAAAAAAAGATTGGACTAGAAATCCACTCAACTACATGAAAAACCTTAAGCTCCACGAAAAGAAAAAATCAAGAACATAACAAAAATAAAACAAGTCAAAAGAGGATAGCTTTCCACTTCAAAGAAAATGATAACTGAGGCAGATTTTGAAACTCTTTCAATACTACAAAAAAGGGTATTTAAGTCGCTGTGTAAAGTCGGTTTTTGAAAGAAACCGACTTATAATAAATTTAAAGTTGGTTCGGTGTAGAACCGACGCTATACACATGGATAGCATCGGTTCTACACGTCAACCGACGCTACGTCCTATTTTTTTAAATTAAAAAATGCATGCAAATTACAATTGAAATTTTTTTAGGTCATTAATTATTATTTTATTTGACTCTTAGTATTTAACATTATATAATTTTGTTTATTTGTTTGGATATTTAAATTTATATATGTACGTACAATATATCTTTATTTAATTTTATGTATTTGTTTTAAATATTATTATAAAATTATTATTTTTTCTTTTTCTATAGTACGTATGCATAGTTTAAATAAAATAATAATTGAAAAAAAAAATTAATCACGTGGCTAACCACGTAATATTACCATTCGGCTCATTTCTTCTCTGTAAAAACCCAAAAATCTTCATTTCCCTCCTCCATATATTCCTCTTTTTATTATCTTTCAGATCTACTCTTTTTTTTAACGAAATATTCAAATTTTTTTATATCTATTTTTTCACTTATCCTCACTTATAAAACACTATTTTCTTCTTTATTTTCTTCATAACATTCTTGTAAATATTTCTATTAATTTTACAGCTTATCATTCAATTTATTTTAATTTTTGTATAAATTTTTGATTTATGTATGTTTTTTATTTTGCTTGTTATTATATGTTTGGCTTATTTTCTATGGAAATAATTAATATCTAAAATGTCGTGAGTTTGAGGGATTATATATATTTACCGCACGTGGATAAATTTACTTATATATAAATAATTATATTTTATTAAGTAAAAATAATACATTTGTAAAATGATTAAAATTAAAAGGTAATTGTTTTGTATTATGTATGTTTTGATATATATTCTAATAATTAGAAAATTTATATATGATAATACTTGAAATATATTCATTGGATACATAATTAATTAATATGTTTAATTAATGTCATTAATAGAAAATGGATAAATCTTAGATGTCAAAGTGTAGAATTGAGCAAGACTATATTTTTAGAATTAAAAATTTCATAGAATTTGCTTGTATAAATAGTAATACTGGAACTATTATGATTCGATACCCATGTGTTAAATGTAAAAATAAGCGATTTCATGAATTTGACGAGATTAAGTATCACCTTATCCGTAATGATATTCTTTTGAGCTATAAATGTTGGTATTATCATGAAGAAAATCATGATCATGCAACTCGACCTTTGCGAGGTGTTGAGATATTAAGACAATTGAATGGTATGACATTTAAACGATATGAAAAGATGAAAAAAAAATCACTAAGGTAGGGAAACGAAATAGGTCAACTAATGAAATGGGTGAAAATGAAAAAGAGTTTGAACCGACTTACCATGGTTGGAAAAAAAATCAATATTTTGAGAATTACCTTATTGGAAAGACATACACATTCGTCACATCTTAGATGCCATGCACATTGAGAAAAAGTGTATGTGAGAGCTTGATTGGTACTTTACTTAATATACCTGAAAAAACAAAGGATGGAAGTAAAGCAAGATTGGATTTGAAGAAACAAGGCATACGACCTGAATTGGAACCAAGGGTGGAAAATGATAAGAATCAAACATACTTACCACCAGCATCATATACAATGTCAACAAAAGAGAAGGATGTGTTTTGTAAATGTTTGGAGGGTGTGAAAGTTCCTGATGGTTACTCATCCAACTTAAGAAATTTTGTGTCTATCACCGATAAGAAACTGTATGGATTGAAATCACGTGACTGTCATATCTTAATGCAACAATTATTACCAATTGCTATTAGATCAATTCTTCCAAAACATGTTCGATTATCAATAATTCGGCTTTGTTCATTCTTCAATACAATTGGCGAGTTAAATTCTTTACAGAAAGATATTGTAGAGACTTTGTATCTAATTGAAAAATATTTTCCTCCTTTCTTCGATATAATCACTCACTTGTGTGTTCATTTAGTTCGAAAGGTTCAATTGTGTGGTTCTACTTACTTAAGGTAGATGTATCTTTTTGAGAGATATATGCAAGTCCTTAAAGAATATGTTAATAATAGAAAACGACCTGAAAGATGCATGGTGGAACGCTACATTGGTGAAGAGGCCATTGAGTTTTGTTCTGAATACTTTAGTGGTTGCACTGAAATTGGGAATCCTACACACAATTTGTTCTTAGAACGTTACATGATCCAAGTAGGTAAACCTATACTTGGTGGAAGTAAGAAATTATTTATTGATCGCACTCAATAGGAAAAGACACACCGAATCATTTTGGTAAATAATAATGAGGCACAACCGTACATAGAGTAAGTGATGTTCATTGTTTCATGATTGCAAAATCATTTTTTATTTAATTATTAATGATGATATATAACTTCATATATATTTAATAACATTACAAGATACATTTAAACTTATTGAAGATCGATCCTTGTTATAAAAAAAAGGAGGAAAAAAATGATTGTATGATGAACATAAGCGAGAGCTTATTAATTGGTTTTGCAACCATGTAAGTGTCACAAACAAAAATTCATGCATGTATCTTCCTAGATCTATTCAATGTTTTAAAACTTTGCTCTAAACATATTTCATGTTTTTATATACATAGATTCGAGATGAACTCAAGAAACTCAGTTATAAAATATCATAAAGTTTACAATGGTTTGCATATGGGCCAAAATTCGATGTCAAATCATTTTATAGTTTCACAATAAATTGATCGAGGTTTACGACTCAAGCTAGGGACAAAGTCCTAGTAAATCAAAATAGTGGTGTGAAGATCATTGCACAAACTATGCAATTTTTTAGTTCAAAAGATGTTAATCCTGTACTTTCTGTTAGAATATATTATGGTATAATACAAGAGATTTGGGAATTGAATTATGAGGTCTTCCATGAAACAATTTTTTTGTGTGATTGGGTCAAAAAGATGTTATCAATGTAATAATGAATGATATGTTTGTGTGCTTTATTAGTAGAGAGCTACTCAAGAAAAAATATTCAGGGGTGAAATAATCGAAGAGCCTGGGAGAGATGCTTTATATCATGCATTCGGATGCAAGCATCCTGGTCGTGTTAGGGGAGGTAGCCAATATGATGATTATATGGAGTATTTTAACATTCCAAAACAAAAGCATCAGACGATAAGTAAGGAGAAGTACACTAAAATTGAAGAAGAATTCAACTCCTTTAAGGCCTCAGTGTTAAGTGAGATTGTCACTCTAAAAGAATATCAATCACAAAACATGTCAGTCATGGCATCATTCTACAACTAGAGCATGCCACATTGGCCAAGCATGCAACCATCCATGTCAAGCATGCCACCCACGCAATCTCATTGCGCTCAAACTACATCCAGTATGGGATATAGTCATCCTATTGGTCCTTACTATATGCCAGGAATGCATATGCAAGCAAGTAGTGGTTCATTTTCTCCAATGCAATCTGCACATTCTTACCATCAATCAAACCATGATGAACGTTTAAGTAAGAATGTACATCCAATAGCTACCCTAAATGGGAGTCCTCCTCTATTTGATGAATCATATGTCATAAGATTTTAATTTCTGGTGTATATAATCTATTATTTTTAAATTCTTATTATATATTTTATTTTTTATATATAACATTTAAATTTTTTACAGAATATAAAATGTTTGTTGAAACAAACTTCGTCAACAGACTTTGTTGCTATTGGAACGATACAGCAATTGAGCGATGATCGGATGATTCATAATCAATATTTGTCTAATCATTGACGAATAGTAATTAATCAATCATTGTTTCATGATTGACCAGTACTTGTGTCTTCTGATGCTACCACAGTACAAGAGGCGATTGGACAATATGTGACTTGGCCGTCGATTCAAGTTGTTCTAAATTTTGACGTGGTACTATTTTTTAACTTATAACACTTGTTTACTACTATTATTTTATTATATCTTATATTGTTATTAAAATACATATATAATACTTTTTTTTTAATCTATTATACCAAAATTCTTAAAGGCAGCACATTTAAGAGATACGAAACAAGTATCTCATGCTAAATCTATGTCTAGTGGCCAATCATCGCGCACCAAGTCATTCAAGAAGAAGCCTTGGAAAAAGTATAGTTATGATTATGCTTTAAACTTCGACAGAAATCTTAGCACTTTGATGACTATTGTTGGGATGGCATCTAACATAAATGATGGACGGACTATGCCACTTATAGAAATTTCTGGTGTAGACCTCGACCAAACTTATATATCAATCGAGTGCATAGTGCAACTATTTGAATATTAAATGATCGATTTAAGTATAATTAAGTGTGGACAAAGTGAGTCCTCAATCTATTTATTTTTCTTTCATTTATGTAGAACATATATAATTATATTTATATTATCTAATTATTTATATATATATATATATATCTTTTATATAAGGCGTGCTATTATCAACTTCAACATAATCATTCATCACATTTAACAATGTTCTATGATTCTTCATATGTCAATCAATATCAAGAGAAGGATTTTAGCATCAGAGCTAAACAATTATGTGATAAGGCATTAACGCTTAACAGAAATCAAAAGTTGATAATCCCTTGACCATTAAGGTTTGAACAAGGCCAAGATCATTAGATGTTGGTAATCATTGATCTGTTCAATAATCATGCTTGGTACTGTGACTCAGTTTCCATAGAACTGAGTAAAGATACAAAAGCAGTTGTTAAAATGTAAGAGTTATAACTACATATTAGTTTCTTCTATTATTTTTTGTAATATTTAATAAAAACTAACCGTTTTAAACCTTGATAGGGTATGGAAGTTGTGAAACAAGTTTTAAAGGCATTGCCAAATCTCATAAGCTTATATGGACAAAAGTTATGGTATGTATAAGCGAATATTAATAATTTTATTAATTTGCAATTGAATAATAAAGATGTTCGAATATGAAAAATCATGTACACTTGTTTTTTGTAGATTACACAACAAAATAATGGAGTCATGTGTGATTATTATGTCATGAAATTTATGAGTGAAATCATCACAAATATCAAAATTCCAATTGATGATGTGGTAATATCTTTTACCCATATACATAAAAGTTTTTAACATATTTGAGTTATTTTTTGTAAATAAATGAAATTACATTCTTATTTTGATTTTAAATACATGTAGTTCTTTGGTTGGAACAAGACGGGCTACGACCAACAAATTTTTGATGATTTACGAGAATAATGGGCAGAACACATGGTTCAAATTATATCATCACTAGAAGAATCAGGAGAAGATTCTGATGATCTTGAATAATATATGACAACATAACGGTAATTTTTTTAATGATTTAATTTCTCTATTCTTGTGTCTGAAGTGACTTGTTTGATGGATGATTATATGCTCATGTATTTAGGGGAATATATTATTTTATGGACCTATTTTTGGCCCAAACAATATCTCATCTCTCTTGCCTACTTTCCTTGACAACAATTAGCACTTTATTAATCATTTGTCTATAAATATGAAGTTATCTAGAATGTTTGTTTGATGGATGTTTACATGCTTATGTATGTAGGGGAATGAATTGTTATATAGATCAGCTGTTTTGTGTCTAGTTTTCTTGTCATAATGCTGGTGATTCTATGTCAACCAAGATTCTAAGCCAACCAAGCTTCCTTGCACAATCCAATTACACTTTGACGACATTATTTTATTTGTAATTTAAGTTAATTATATGTATTGTATATACATTATTTGTTTTTGTAATAAATTTAATTATTAAGTAATTAATTATATTTAAATTTTTAATTATTTGTATTATTATTTATATTTTAATTTTTTTATGCTATATATATTGAATACGAAAAATGAGAATAAAAATTAAAAAAAATTCATAAAATGTACCTATAAAGTTGATTCACGCAATGAACCGACTTTACATTTTAAGTCACTCAATTTAAAGTCAGTTCAGTGAACGGACTTTAAATTTGTTTAAAGATGATTTTTAACTAATTTTAATGTCCATTTTTGTAATAGTGTTTGGTGAGGCTGTCAAAAAGAACTTAGAACAAAACACCCTCCCATAAGACTAAAATTTTGGTGTCTTAAAAAATTCTTCTATTCTCCTACATTCAATAGGTCAATAATACACTTTCTCAAAATATCTAGAGAAACTATATAAAATAACACCCCCTGATACTTATAATAACATAAATAACACCCCTTAATACTTATAACAACATAAATAACACCCCAATAACATTAAATGGGGTTTAATTAGACAGAGTTTAACATTGAACAGGTCTAATTGACCAAAGCTCAACTTGAATGGCATCCAACTAGTCAGATTCAATGTGAATTTTTTGGGCTGAAGTTTTTCTTTGTAGTAAAAATATATAAGCTAGACATAAGAGATACCATTTTTTGTGGTTACAAGTTTTAAGGGATGCTATGTTTTCCCAAATATCTACCATTTTCTTCAACCTTGTCCTAGAAAAATCCTACAAAAGAAAATAATTACAACTCCTTGGAAGAGCCCATTAAAGACCCATTTTTCCCACTATATTCCATAAGCCACAAGTTAAAGGACAAGACAATAGATCATTCAAATCTTCTATGTTCCTTAAACACATAACACACCAAGAAGATGAAAGAGTGCAATCAATAAATTTCCTTTGAATTCTATTACAAGTGTTATCTTTTCCTTGCACCTGCACCACTAACCAAAATAGAAATTTTACTTCATTTGGAGTAGGTCAAACTAAATTGTAGTGATCGAAAAATGGAAATGAAAGATTCTCCACACAAATTTGAGACTTATAAGAAAACAAACCAGAATTATCTGGTAGCCAAACTCTATAATCCTTACAAGAGGGATGAATATTAACCTTTTTCCAAGAGAAAAAACAGGTCTGCAAGTTCTTGAACTTCCCAATCATTTAATTTCGTCCAAAATCAAGTGACCCCAGCTGAAGAATACCTCTAACTGACCCAGCCCCTCTGATTCTCACCTACTACTATTAATGCAATGCTTATAAGATCATTACAGCAGCAGAAAAAGTTACAATCTTTCAGAATATTCTTTATAAACCTTTGAAATTGGATAAAAAGTTGGCTATCGGTGGTTCATAATTCCAGGCAGAATCTAATTTTTTTAGAAAAATTGGGCTTCAACACAAATACAGTTGACTCAATCAGCACTTATCTTCTATTTACGCACTTTTATGTCAAAAGAGGAATGAAACTTTAATATGCACAGTAAAACATCAGAATCGGTTAAACAATTATTGTCAAAATTTAAACTCAACAGTTCAATTAAAGAAATTAAAACCTGCCTCCATCCTTGACAGCAGTGACAGTAAGTCCAGCACTTGTACTTCCTAGCCCAGTAGTAATAACAGATCGGTTGCTCAACTTAGCAGCAAATTTCAAAAACTGAGATTTCCCAGTACCTAATAACTCATTGTTTTAATATATAACATCTATGATACCAATTAAAATTTAAAAGATTACACAAAGATCAAGAGGATCTAGACAATTGGGTAAGAGATCGGAGTCCGCATTTATGTGCGAATATACAAACATGGAGGCCTTTGTTATTGATATTGAAAATGATACATATTTAAAAGAGCTTCCATAAGTCTCACCCGAACATTGTTTGCTCAAATTTAAATCATTCATGTTGTACTTTATTGAACACACTTATTTCTAATTATAACTATTTTTCTATAGTTCTATCATTTCTTTAAAAAAAATGTTTTTTTCCAAAATGCCACACAGGTGTTTTTGTAAACTCACTGGAAGTAATTGGTGTAAGTGAAGTACATGAGGTTGCAATAAATTATCATGATCGCAGCCCAAGTAACCAAACCTCTTAAACGTTTAAAACAAATCACCTGGGTCACCAACTAGAAGTAAGTGAGACTCCCCTCGTACCTTTGCCCCAGAAGCATCAACATGTTGTACACCTCCAATAAGTGTTAGCACAACTAACGTTGAACAGAAAAGGGTAAATAATTATAAATGTAACCTAGTCAAATAAAATAAAAAGAAATATGTAGAAAGAAAACGATTGCATATGAATTTATACCAGCAAGTTTTACAGTGAAGAGTGCAAATATTTGAGGGCATAGGGCTTGCAGAATAGAATTTCTCCCTGTAATTAAAAAATATGAACTTAAACCAAAATGCTACCTGATTGCACAGCAGATAAGCAAATAATTAATATCCAAACTGCCAGTGCTAATACAATAATATCCATTCATTAAATGAAATTATAAATTCAAAGCTCTGTACCTTTTAGAGGAGTATCTTTGTATTCCAACCAAAACTCCTTGAATTTCATGATTATGTCATCAGGAATATCAATGTATGTCTTGAGCTCATTAGTTCTCCTAAATATGTGAAGCATGAACATATTATCACTAAACGCAGAAAATAGAATAAAAACCAGTTTACTTGCTTCGGGGAAGAAAACATATTTTGTTGCATTTTGGTCCTTAGCATCTCCACCTTTTGAAAGGATTTCAGAACTTACAATTTTTCTATATATTAAAGGAAATGGATCAACTTGTTTTCGGATGTAATTTAGGCTGTTGGTATATATCTTTTTCTCTATTCTACTTCTTTTTACTAGCTTGGTCAATTGGACTTCATTCCCACTTACTTTCACATTAAATTGAAATTTGGCTTCCTACAAAGAAGAGAAAAATGAAAGACAACTATAAAGTTAGTGTCGCAAGGCCTCCAAGAAACTGTGTTTTTTTTAAAGTGGCAAATCAACACAATTCAATGCTCCAAGTAATATGTAGATAATACAGAAAAACAGAACTGCAATTTTGCAAATGCCACAGTCAACTGCAAATTCAAGGCATAACTAGGAAAAGCTTAAAACATCGACTAGTTTGATTGAAGGAAAGATTGACAATGATTCAATCATGCGACCGAAAATAGTGCTGAATAGCCCTTCTATTTAATTGAGAATTAGGTACTTATCTTTGAGCGTTGAGGACTCACTGAGTTGTATTCAATTATATTGCCTGGTTAAAATTGTATTGACCATACTTTTTGCAACACTTCTTGCAATCAAGTTTCTTTCTTCTTTTTTTCTTTTTTAAAACATAAAACTATTTAGTGAAAGTATTGAAATACTGCAAAAGATTTTATTTACCTCACATGATTGGCAATCAACACTGGTCTAAGGTCGCAGCGGACATCCTTCAAGTCAGGAGACCACCTAGCAGTTAAGATCCCAGTAACTACGACATCATCTGAGGGAGTGTGGGTGGCAAAGAATAGATTTTGGAAGAAGCAAATGAAGCAAAAATTCTACTCAGAGAAAACCCCAAGAAAAGTTCACAAAAAAAGAAGAAAGAATACAATTTGTTCAAATGAAACAGAATCCTTCTTAGGTTACAAATAATTTATAAGCTTCTAAATGCAATCCTAAGCTAACTAGATTAAAACCCCAACTTAAAGCTAGATTTCAGGCCTTAAAATCAGGAAAATTTTAAAAGAAAAGATTGCTTAGATTATCACAAAATAGAGTTGAGCGCCATTTGTACAAAATATAGAAATGAAGACTACAACTAAACGAATAATAGGTGTTATTCTTCACAGTACTTCTTATCGGTAAAATTATTTCTTTCTATATTTTATTAAATATTTATTTTTAAAAAAATTATACTAATTTTAAATTTTAGTAATCCAAAATACTAACGGTTAATTTAATTACATTAAGATGAAGTCATATTTTTGTCCGTAAGATGTGTCTCCCTTGAAAACTGTGATATTGTGGTCCTTCATTCTCGAAATAAATAAACAAATAAATAAAGTGGCTACAGCAATTGCTGCAGTCCTAATAGATAGAAAGTTAATGCTAATTTGAGACTAAATAAATAAATCTAGAGGATATTTCTTCTTAAGACTACTTTTTTATTTAACTAGTAAGCAATTGGAGACTTATTTGATCAGTCCCACATGCTTGAGAAAAAAAAAGAACCTCGCCTCCTAGTTGTTGACCTCGTCGGATATTGTTTTCTTTTTGAAGGAAACATATTAATAAGGAGAAGTTGATGGGGAAAAGAGAGAAAATTGTAAAATAACGTAATTGAGAACTAGGGATTAGGAAATTTGGAAATTAGGGTTGAGAAATAGAGAAGAAGCTTATAAGTAATTGTATTCATCTGAGTTTCATGATACAATTCTGGTCCCTATTTAACTCTTAAGTAATTTGAGACTTATTTGATCAGTCCCACATGCTGGGAAAAAAAAAAACCTCGCCTTCTAGTTGTTTACCTCGTCGGATATTGTTATCTTGTTGAAGGAAACATATTAATATGGAGAGGTTGATGTGGAAGAGAGAAAATTGCAAAATAACGAAATTGAGAACTAGGGTTTAGGAAATTTAGAAATTAGGGTTGAGAAATAGAGAGTTTATAAAGAGAAGAAGCCTATAAATAATTGTATTTATCTGAGTTTCATCACCAATTTGTAGGACAATTTTGATAATAATATAGGTTTTAATCTTTAATTCAAAATCATTATTTATTATTTAAAATTTAAATATCCAAATAAAATTCCATCCTAATATGGAAGAAAGTAAATCCTAAAATTAAAATCATAATTATTGAATAGAAATAATAATTCAAAAATGTATTTAAAATATTTATGGTAATTTTGATTAATTCCAATCAGACCGATAAAAACTCAACTTCAACGAGTTAGCTTGCAAGTAACTATCAAAAAAAAATAATCAATACAATAAAACTTGTCTTCACTAATCTAAGAGTTATCAATATAAGGGGATTCCTCCAACAAAAATGGAATTTTTGATATCCATCATTAATAGAAACAATAAATTGGTTTTCTAGAATAGAAACTATCTCATTTAGGGAGCCATGTGTGAGTCGTAGAATTCATGACTCATTAATAAACGTAGAACTTACAAAATAAACAAAAGAAAAAACAGGAAGCTCAAATGTGCCTTGATAAGGGAACAAATCCGTTACATTAAAAAATGAACTAGTAAATCAAACAAATATGCATTCAATTCAAGACGTTGGAGAATACGATATGAACCAGAGGAAAAAGCATGCACTTTTTTGATGAGGTCAATAAGAATCATTCTTGAAAAATGTGTATCATAATGTAACCCCTAACCTCAAACTCACAGTGCCTACTGTGCACATATGCAGCAAGTTTATACTCAGCATGATTTACAACAATTTTTCATCGTATCTCAACATGAAGATCTAAAAGGCGTTGGAAAAATGTGAGCAAATTCATAAAGGCAAGTGTTAGAAGGTAATGGGGTAAGGTCCAAGGGCTGACAAAGTTTTAGGCCATGAACGATCTCGAAGGGGCTATGACCAATAGAATAATTGACTAAGTTATTATAAGCAAATACAGCGGTTAGTAAGACGAGATCACAGTATTAGGCTTCTCTCTTACCAAAAAACCAAAAAACCAATCAAATCACTCAAACTCCTATTAATTATTTGGCCATCCGTCTAGAAGAGTACTTCGATGATGTGCCAAAAATATTTTCTATAGGATTTTTTGAAAATAACTGACAAATTTAACATCCCTATCAAAAGCAGGCAACACATGAAGATGAATCACCTCCAAAGAAAATCTTAACAATATGTGAGGCATCAAAAGTCTTAGTATAAGGAATGAAGTGAGCTAACTTGGAAAACCTTTCAACCACAAATAAGACATAATCAAAACCATGGGCATTCCTAGGTAATCCTAGCACAAAATGCATGCTCAAATCTTGCCAAGAGGTATAAGGAATGGGCAGAAGGGTGTCTAATCAATGTTTTGTTTCCTAGTTTTGGCTAACCAGCAGATGCAACATTGGGATACAATCCTATGTCTCTTCAAAGGGAGGGCCAATAAAATCTATCTGCTACGAATGTTATAGTCTTTTCTTGACTAAAATGACCAACTAGGCCTCCAGCATTTAATTCCCATATAAGAAAATCTCTAAGTGAGGTATTTAAGATGCACAAATAAACGCTTCGAAAGAGACACCCATCATGAATGACGAAGTCAACTTGCTCCCTATGTGAATCATCAACTAAGTTCTTATATATGATATCAAAGTCTTCGTAAGATTAAGACTCATTTTTTATCCCATCAAATCAAAAATTTGGTTTTCCATTGTATGCAACACAAAAAACATGACTATGAGTATCAACAGCCTTATTAGTCTCACTAGATTTGTGTTCGAGGACAAAAGTACATTCCTACAAATACTCAACCCATTTTACATACGTCTCACTTAATGGTTTGAGTAGAGTACAAATTCTTTTGTAAACAAGTAGTACGTCTAATGCCTAAGTGCTTGCACCATTTCATATAACTCCCTCCCATAGATGGAGTATTTCCTTTTAGCTTCATTTAACTTTTCATTAAAGGGAGCCACAAGATGTCCTTGAGTTAGGACTCCGCTTATGCCTACACCAAAAGCATCACAGTGAACCTCAAATATCATAGATAAGTTAAGGTGTTTAAAATTATGGGTCTTTGTCATCTTTTTTTATCTCACGAAAAGCCTTAGAAGCAGCTTTGGACCAATGAAAATCACATCTTCATTGTCAGTGATAGGGGCAATAATGGTGTTGAAACCTTTGATGGACCTCCTATAAAAAGATACTAGTCCATGCAAACTATGGGCCTCTAATTTTGCTTGCCTTTCTTAATTTCCTTATACATTTACCCAACATCTTAGAGATCCTCATGTTGAGATACGACAAAAAAAATACTATAAGTAATTGTTTAAGGTTAGTGATTATGTTATGGTAAGCATTTGCCCATAAATATTCTCTAAGACCACATAAAAAAAATTGCATGCTTATTCCACTGATCCTTATCGTATTCTCCAACATCTTAGATCTAATGCACATTTGTTTGATTTACAAGCACATTTAACTAATAGTTCAATTTTTAATGTGGAAGATTTGTTCTCTTACTTAGGCAGATTTGAGCCTCGTGTTTTGTCTTATGCTTTGTCTACAAGGATCGGCACCGATCCTTGAGCCAGGACTTCCACCACTCACACATAGTGCCTCAGACGAGATAGATTCTATTTTAGAAGACCAATTTGTTGTTTCTGCTTATGGTGGATATCAAAGGTTCCTTGTCAGTTGGAAAAGTTATCTCAATATTGATAACTCTTGGATTCTAGAAAGCGAGTTTCGTCGTATTGATCCTACCTTTTTGAAGAGCTACTTACAAGCTAACTTGTCGGATTCGAGTTTTTCTTTACTCGAGGGAATTGATAGAAATCACGATAATATTAATTAGAGTTTTAAATTCATTTTAGGATTATTGTCTACATTCAATTAAGTATCACTTTAATAAGAATTATTTTTAATTTTAGGATTTAGTTTGCTTCAAATTCATATTAGGATGAAATTTTATGAAATTTAAACATTATATAATGGTATTGAATCAGAGATCAAAACCTATCTTGTTAGCAAAATTATCCTATAAATAGGAACATAATAGAATGATGAAAGTAGACTTGAATAATGGATACAATTTTCTTAAATTTTTCCTCCCTAATTCTCTTCTTATCTTCCTATAAATTCTCTATCCCTTAACCCTAATTCCCAAATTTCCTAATCCCTAATTCCCAATGTATTTCACAATTTTCCTCCTTATGTTCAACGTCAACTTTTCTTAGAAGAAGTTTCAAGAGAGGTGATTTAAAATAAAATGGTTTCATTAGAAGTGGTTTCAAGATAAACATTTAAATGTTTGGGATGAAAATATTATAAGTGGTTTTGAATGACACTTAAGTAATTATTATGGAAAGGGATCGTGCAACCAAAACTACTTCCTCCAAACGTAAGTATTATTTCTCCTAAAAGCATTATTAATGCTTCTCAAGATTCTGAAAACACTTCTCTTAGATATTGCTAAACATCTTAAGAAGTGTTTTTAGCCATTAGAAACCACTTTCAACCAAAAGAAGAAGCAGTCCAAACAGATCCAATGTTTTGTTGTGGTCATCTAATTCCTCTTTGCTTCAAGGAATGTCTAGAAGTTCAGTCTACTGTGTTTAGAGAAGGGTGCATAATGTTGGCACTTGTATTGGTTTAACTCTTGTACCTGTTTTCTCTTTCAATGAATTTAAGTTTACTGCTTCCCGTTAATTCTTGTACATGTTTTCTCTTTCAATGAATTTCTTGTTTCTTTAAAAAAAAAGCTCTTGGTTTAGTGTAGTTAGGTTTTTCTGTACATCTATTTATTTGTTCTTTTACCAATTTCTGCTCGCTTTTGTGTAGATCAGGGTGTACAGATATGTTGGTAGGGGTCCATTTATTTGTTAATGTACAGCAATCCACATTTATCATTCTGTTTTTTTCAAATAATTGGATCTTTCCTTCCCCTGTTGAAATATACGTGAAGTTCCAATAGAGCAGAATTGCATCAAATTTTATTCAATTGGCTCCTGTGCACCAGCCAGGTTCAGTAATCCATGGGAACCAATTCAACATAATATATGCATTAATCAGCTAAAAATTAACGATTGTTGCTTCACAATAACAAAACTAGGAAAGTTCCTAACATTAAAATGAGGTTTATCTAAGAACATTGTCATTAAGTCAAATCTAGAAATCAAAAACCAGAGTTTCCAGGAATGTAGTACCTCCAGCATTAACAATATCAACAAGATCATCCTTCAAGATGACGGGTATTGAACGAGGAATAGCTCCAACACCCAATACATGTATGCTCTCTTGGATTTTGATCTCCTGATAATCATGGCATGTTATAGAACCTTCTAGGTATTTGAACTTTGTGCCTCCACAAGATTTAGACCTCTGTCATTAGAGGCTAACAGATTTTCAAAAGGGTTTATATATTATATAGTGTGTGTGTATATATATATATATATGTTTTGATTTGGACGATATTATTTTGTTTTCTAGGATAAGAGAGAGAACCAAAAGCTTGGTTAAAAAATATTTAAAACACAAACTCATAAAACCAAAAGATTAATACAGCAATAGATAAATTATGATTTAAATGCAATTGAATTGTTAAAAGCTAGGGCACTTTCTTCTTTCTTGGTGGTTTGAATTCAGAGTAACAATAACAAAGATTCAATCCCACCACATAACACCTGACCTAATGCAGGAACGCTTAAATTAAATGTGTAGATCCACATTTCTATGTTGGGTTCAAACTGTGAAGCAATATCATAAAACATAAAGTAATTTTGATTTAGTAAATACTGTACCTGAGAAGGGCAGTGTGATGGTAGTTTTACGGAGTTTCTAGTTTCTAGCTCTGGATATACAGGGAAGCTGCACCCTAGCATACCTCAGCATTAGTAAGAATGACAAATGATGCAAAACATATATCTTAATATAATCATATATTGAGAAAAATGAATCAATGACAAATAAAATTCAAAAAATATCTGGACAGAGATTTGTGGGAATGCCACAATTAACTAGTTAAGCTCAAGTTAAATCTTATTAAACTTAGCTAGTTTAATGATTACATAATCCTACATAAACTCCCCAAACTTTCCTAGTTTAATAGGTACAAGTATGTTCACAGCAGAAGGCAACTCTTGTGGAAAGGTACCCACCTGTGCTGGCATTTCTGGCACATATAAAACCTCTCCCCTTCATACATCTTGATTGCTCCAGAACGAATCACTGTCCCTTTGATAGTGAGAAGTATCCCTCTATGTTTCACTCTGACACATCCGATTCTTGGAAATGTCTCTATTGAAAACCAAATACACTCAAGGGTCATGCATGTCTAACAATAAAGTACCCATTACTATGAAATCAATCCAGAACACTTAACAAATGCATGAAAAAGAGGAAAACCGGTGCATTCGAGAGGAGAACCACTGATTTCAATGCGAACATGAATAAATTCCTTTCTAACCCCAACGCAGGAACCTTTCAAATCCCCCAATATAACTTTCTGCGATCACCAGAAGAGATACCCATATCAAAATTCATCATTTCTCATGTAATTTCTGCTTAATAAACAAATACACACATCAAAATTCATCAGCTCTTATGGAATTTATGCTTGATAAATATGATTATTTATGCAGGAATTATGCCTAGAAATCTAAGAACATACATGAGCCCAAACAGCGGCCTGATCGAAAAAGCGCAAGTACTCCGTGGGTTGTGAGAAGATGAGGCGAGCAAGAGGAGGATCTTCATCTATTAGCTCTGCAAAACTGAGGCCATAGGAAAACTTACAGTGAAAAACATGAATGAGAAAATCGAAAGCAAAAGCATATAAGGGTGGGTTTGATGCAAAGACATACTCGACGCAAAGAGGGTAATGTCGCTTCGGATCAAGAGATAGGGTGATGTCGCGGAGTTGATCGGAATGGTGGCTGATGAGGAAGGCCGCAAAGGATTCGACAGGAGCCGGAGGTGCATCCATTGAAAGGCTTGGTAATGAGAACGAAGGTCACCTATGGACTTCGGTTTAGGCGGGAACCTAAGGTGCATTACAGTTCTTGCACTAATATATATCCGGAAATTGTTTTAAAAAAATAAAATAAAAGTAATATTTTTAAAATATTTATTATATTTAACTTATACATTCTTATTATTTAAAAAATTTAAAATATTATTTTATATTGAATAATTTTATTCAAAATTATTTAAATACTTATTTAATATTATTATGTATTATTTTTATTATTATAAAATCATAAATATAAGTATTTTAATTGTAAATAATTATAATTATTATTATCTCAAAAATTAAATTTAGGATAAAAATAATTATTTAAGTTAATTAAAATTTAACAGATATTCTTCGATATTTTGTATATAGTACAATTTAATTCTTAATAATTTCCAATTTTATCTAATTATTTATTTTAAATATAATATTTATCATTTTTTTTTAATTAATCACTACTCAATATCAAATTGTCTAACCTTTTTATTAAACAAATTGTCAAACGTCAAATCTTTCGCATCCCAACAACTTTACTTTAGCCAATGTAGTGTTCACAATTTTTCCGTAACAACGAGAAAATTGAAAATTTTCAAATATCTAGATAAATAATGGATAAAATGACCCTTCCTGTGATTAAATCTCTAAATCCAAATTTCTTATTATTTTATATAAAAACTTTATATATATATATTAATAAAAATACAATATTATAATTAAAAAATATTTATTTCAATTATGTAACAATCATTAAAACAAAAATTTAATTATATTTATTATTTGATATTATATTTAGTATCAATTAAATATAATTTTAAATTTATTTTATTATTTAACCTAAAACTTATTAATTTTAACAATAAATATATACTATTTGTCAATAAAATATACCCGATCTTACGAAACTTGATTAATAAAGAATACCCCCACCATTCCCCCAACTTTTAACATGGGATGGGATGTCAAACCGATTCTTGCCCTGCTCAATTTACAACACTAACCCAATCGTCTTTTACATCTCCATAACCACGAACAGATCTTCAAATCTTTCATATCCTAGCAACTTAGGAAAAATAAAATCTTCTTCTTCTTCTTCTTGGTTTGTCTATTTTACTTCTCTAATCATTTTTGCTTGTTTTTTTGCATTTTGTTTGGAATTTGTAAATAACTAAAAGTGTATTAGCTCATACTTTCAAAGAACACACAACTCACCGTTACAATTAGATCATGTACAAGAGACATATAATCAAACACTTAAGCAAATAATCTACAACTTGATTACTAAACTCTCTAAATGACACATACTCAAATATAGTCTCTCCAAAATAATTTCGACACCAGATATAAATCATAGAGTGAATTTAGAGTGAATTTAGGCAGAGTTTTAGTTCTTAAACAATATGTAAAAAGAAGAGAAATAAGTGGGGTATTTATAGTACTTGGAACTACCTCGCCACCATATGTGGCGAGGTCCCTACCGAACTTATTGGCGAGCTTGTTAGCAAAGTGTATAAAACCTAATATTTTTTGTTTTTAAAAATGTTTAGTAAAATCTATAAATACTTGCACTCAAAACAAGCCAAAAACTACAAGTAACAACATCGGGGTCGGCTTGCTCGTTGAAAACCAACGCTCTCAACCTAGCATGCATACTACGAAAATCAATCATGTGATGTGTGTAAACATGCTTACATACAAAGTATGCATGTGTGAATTACTGAACTATAGTAACCAACCTTACACAGAAAAAGATAAATACATTAAGTAAAATAAGATAGACATTGTATTACATTCTTCTCCTTTGGCTTTTCATGTCAAAACACTGCATAACTAAATAAATAAACTCATCAAACATATGATAATCATAAAGATGTCCTACAGTTGTTTGTTCCCATGAACAACATAATAATATACATCACAACCCAAAAGACACACCTACACCAAATGCATCCATCTTGAGTGCTCTATCTGACTTAATGAATCAATTCATCCAGTCCTCTATCACTCAGAAACATAAGGAACTCAGCACCACTTGCACACAACACATCTAAAGCTTGAAGACTTTACTCTACACTTGTAACCTACACACATGAAACAAACACATAGTCTGTGAACGTAATATGCATAAACAACGTGTAGTCAACCCACATACTTCCGTGTTACCCTTGCAAAGGTACATATCGATAAGCACAAACACAAATATACATGCACAACTCCTCCTAACTTCATGCAACACTCCCCTTGAATACATGCAAGAAAAACAACAATATGTAGTGAAATTCTACACTCAAAGCTCATGTAGGTTTTATTTGGTAATATCATTCTCTCTTATTGAACATTGAATTTAGTTAATTTAACTTCATCCATGAACCATTTATTTTAAAAATAAATTATTTTTAATAACTATCTTAATGGCTTATGAATATGTTGGATGTAAAACATAGCAATTGTAAATCATTTTATTGGAACACATCTAGCAATATTAATCATCATAGTCAACAAACACTACTACAAAATGTGACATTTAAGTCGATATTTAAAGTTGGTTTGGTGAAAAATCGACTTAAAATTAGCGTTGGTTGACGTGTTGAACCGATATTACATACTACGTGTAGCGTCAGTTCAATATGTCAATCGATACTTTAGGTAGCATCGATCCTACGTGTCAACCGACGCTATCCACATGTGTAGCATCGGTTGACACGTAGAACTGACGCTACGTACTACGTGTAGCATCGGTTCAATATGTCAACCCATGCTACACACGTAGATTTTTTCTTTTCTCTTCTTTCTTCCCCATCAGACACAACATTTTTAATTTGTAGTGTTGTAAACAACACCCAAAAACCCAAAACCAAGCTTCACCTTCTCCACTCTTTCTCATTTTTTGGCCACCTACGACCACCAATTTCAGTGTCGTTTAATGGCTTTTCTTCCTCTCCAAATTATCTTCCAAATCTCCTATTTTTTAGCAAAATTCTCAAATTTTTTATACCCATTTTCTCACTTATAAACACCATTTTTTTTTCTTCATTTCCTTCATTTTGTCACTTCATTTACTCTTGTAAGTATTTTTATTAATCCTACGCACTTATTATTCACTTTGCGTTATTTTTTGTATTATGTATGTTAATATTTTTATTATGTAGATTTTGTATAAATATTTCGTAATAAAATAAATTTATATATATTTATGACTGTCATTTAAGGTTGGTGTTTAATTTATTTATTTGTGTTAATATGAAATGGGAAATACATGATTCAATAATATGATGCACATTAAAATATATGTGATTTGAAGTAGTGTAGTTATTTAAAAAAATCTTAATAATCAAAAAATTGTTATATAAATTTTGTTTTATATCTCTTAAATTTTAAATGAACTCAAATAATGTGGCATATTATTATTAGTAATTACAATCAATCTCATATAATTATATTTATGTGTATATATTTGTTATGTTTGATTTTTATCTATTTATTTTTATATGATGTTTTGGTATATATTTTAATAATTAGGGAATTCATATATAATAATACCTTAAATATATTGATTGGATACATATTTAATATACTTAATGTCATTAATAAAAAATGGACAAATCTTGGATGTCAAAGTGTAGAATTGAGTAGGACTACATTTATGGAGTTAAAGTTTATTAGAATTTTCTTGTATAAATAGTAATGATGAAATTAGTATGATTTGATGCCTATGTGCTAAATGTAAAAATGAATGATTTTATGATGTTGACGAGATTAAGTATCATTTTATCCATAGTGGTATTCTTTTGAGTTATAAATATTGGTATTATCATGGAGAAAATATTGATAATACTTATAGAGAATAGATAAATAAGAATATGAATGGATTATATACATCTTATCATAATGAACAGAAAGAAAATATGGGTCATGGTGTTGAAGATGAACTACATAAGGATGATCCCAAAACCTTTAAAAAACTTCTAAAAGATGCCAAAAAATCGTTGTATTTAGAATGCAAGAAATACATTAAAATGTTGGGATTGATTAATTTGTACAATGTGAAGGCAAAAAAATGGATTTTTTGACAAAGGATTCACAAAATTATTAAATGTACTAATAGATATGTTTCCTGAGGGTATTAAATTTCCATCTTCAATGTATGAAGTGAAGAAATCTCTTAGTCAATTTGGAATAGAATATCATAAGATTCATGCTTGTCCAAATGATTGCATTCTTTATAGAAAAGAATATGAGACATTAGATGATTGTCTGATGTGTAAAGAATCGAGATAGAAGTATGCTACAAATGAGACAATACCTAAGAAAGGTGTGCCCGCAAAGGTTCTTTGGTACTTTCCTAGAATTCCTCTATTTCAAAGGTTGTTCAAAAGTAAAGAGACATCAAAGATGTTGACTTGGCATTCAAATAATTGATCTGATGATGGGGTAGTACGTCATCCTTGTGATTCTCCAAATCAGAAAGTAGTAGATAATTTATCCCCCCAATTTGCATCTGATCCGTACAATCTTCGTCTTGCCATTGATGTTGATGGAAATCCACACAGTTCCCTTAGTAGTAGATATAGTTGTCGGTCAATAATTATGGTAATATACAACATTCCTCCCAAGTTATGTATGAAAAGAAAATTCATGATGTTAACATTATTGATCTCAGGACCAAAACAACTCGGTGTTGATATTGATGTATACTTGCAACCTCTAATAGATAATTTAAAGACGTTGTGGAATGATGGTGTAAATGTTTATGATGCACATAAAGAAGAACACTTTAACTTGAAGGGGGTCCTTTTATGGATAATTAATGATTTTCCTACCTATGGGAACTTATGAGGACATGGAACAAAAGGTTATATGGGATGCCTTATATGTAGTGATGACACTTCTACAACTTATCTTGTTCACAGATGAAAGATGTCTTATAAAAGACATAGAAGATGTTTTTCCATCTAGACACGAGTTTAGATACTAAAAGAAACCATTCGATGGTGAAGAAAATCATGATCCTATACCCCGATCTTTGCAAGGTGTTGAGATTTTAAGGTAATTGAATGGTATGACATTTAAACGATATGGAAAGATGAAAAAAAATACTCACTAATGGAGGGAAACGAAATAGGTCAACTAATAAAAGGGGTGAAAATGAAAATGTTACTGAATCAGTAGATCATGGTTGTTGGAATAAAAAATCAATATTTTGGAAATTACCTTATTGGAAAGACCTACACATTCATCATATCTTAGATGTCATGCACATTGAGAAAAATGTATGTGAGAGCTTGATTGGTACATTACTTAATATACCTAAAAAAATGAAGGATGGAATTAAAGCAAGACTGGGTTTAAAGAAACTAGACATACTACCTAAATTGGCACCAAGGGTGGAAAATGATAAGAATCGAACATACTTGCCACCAGTATCATATACAATGTCAAGAAAAGAGAAGGATGTGTTTTGTAAATGTTTGGTGGGTGTGAAAGTTCCTGATGGTTACTTATCCAACTTAAGAAACTTTTTTCTATTTCTGATAAGAAACTATATAGATTGAAATCACATGACTATCATATCTTAATGCAACAGTTAGTACCAGATGCTACTAGATCAATTCTTCCAAAACATGTTCGATTATCAATAATTCGTATTTTTTCATCCATCAATACAATATGCAAGAAATATATATCAATTGGCGAGTTAAACTCATTACATAAAGATGTTGTAAAGAATTTGTGTCTAATTGAAAAATATTTCCTCCTTATTTCTTCGATATAATGATTCACTTGTGTGTTCATTTAGTTCGAGAGGTTCAATAGTGTGGTCCTACTTACTTAAGGTGGATGTATCTTTTTGAGAGATACATGCAAGTCCTTAAAGAATATGTAAATAATAGAAATTGACCTGAAGGATGCATGGTGGAATGTTACATTACTAAAGAGGCCACTGAGTTTTGTTCTCAATACTTTAGTGGTTACACTGAAATTGGGAATCCTATCCACAAGTTGTTCTTATAATGTTACATGATCCAAGTAGGTAACCCTATGCTTGGTGGAAGTAAGAAATGTTTTATTGATCACAGCTGATGGGAAAAAGCACATCGAACCATTTTGGTATATAATAAGGAGACACAATCATACATAGAGTAAGTGAGAACATGTTCATCATTTTCATTTAAAATAAAATTATTTTCTATTTAACTATTAATGATATCTAATTGATATATTTTTAATAACATTACAGAATGCATATGAACTTATTGAAGATCGATCCTGGTTATAAAAAAAGGGAGGAGAAAATTGGTTGAATGACGAACATAATGAGAGCTTATTAATTTGTTTCGTAACCATGTAAGTGTCACATATAAGAATTCATTAGTACTCATATGCAATGTTTTAAAACTTTGTTTTAAACACATTTCATGTTTTTTTATGCATAGATTCGAGTTAAACTCAATAAACCAAATCCTAAAATAACAGAAAAGTTTAGAATGGCTTGCATATGGTCCAAAATTTAATGTCAAATCATATTCTAGTTTCACAATTAATGGATCGAGGTTTACGACTCAAGAAAGGGACAAAGTTTGAGTAAATCAAAATAGTGGTGTAAAGATGGTTGCACAAACTATGCAATTTGTTAGTTTAAAAGATGGTAATCCTATACTTTCTAATAGAACATATTATGGTATAATTCAAGAAATTTGAGAACTCGATTATGAGGTCTTCCATTAAACAATATTCTTATGTTATTGAGTCGAAGATGTTATAAATGTTGGATATAAAATAGACAATTTTGGATTTACCCTTGTAAATTTATCCAAGCTAGGTGACACTGATGATCCTTTCACGTTAGCACCTCATGCAAAAACAAGTATTTTACAGCTCCACAAAAAGAGCTCTACCATTATGAAGCTTTAGAAGATAATGACATGCTTGATACATTATCCAATATTAGTCATTTCTCAAACAAATTACCTAATGTATGTGAGGATCTAGTTGATAAAGATGATTCTTCATTCATCATGTTCTCAAAGTGATTGTGAAGGAATATATATATATATATATATATATATATATATATATATATATATATGATCAACAACCTAATTAAACATAATGTATTTTCTATATTATTCTATTAACTCTTGCATGTTTATATGTTTGGAATTAAAATTGTTAATTAATTTCCATTTCATCATTGTTTATATATATTTCATGGATCCTAGGGTACCAGAGATTGTAGATCCAAATGATCCATTATGGCATTTGAAAAGAAGGGGTTAGGCGAATATACTTTATGCTCCACTTAACCCAGATGATAGAGTACCCGTTCTATTTGATGCTACTGGTCATCCATTAGGGAAAAATGGCCAACAATTGAAATCCTATATTGGTAGACTAATGAATTCAAGTATACCAATCAATATAAATGATTGCACTCAGGTTGACGAAGCTGAGAACGTCAAAATATGGAAAACCATTTGTGTAAGTCTCTTTATTTTATAACTAATTACATATATTATATCTTTGTTGTATTGTATCTCATCTTTTGTAGTGTGTTTTTACAAAATTGTTATAAATTCCTTGACACTTGGAAGAGCAAGTGTTATAAGATTGCAAATAAGGCATACAAAACTTCTTGATTGGCCAGAAATTATGTGTTTCCATATTTGGAACCACTTGATGAAGTAGAACTATACAAAATCCCTAAAGGACACCCTTGAATTACACCTCAAGTTTGGAAAGACTTTGTAGATTATAGACGTACAGATGAATTTCAAATTATTAGGGAAAAACATTAGAATGTACAAATGCACAATATTCTTTCTAACCATACTAGGAGGTATTCAAATCCTAAAGTTAGATATATAATGGTATTATTAATTTGTGTTAATTTATAAATATTTTTATATTTATTTTCCTCAAATTTAAGTTGATGTCATGGTTAATAAATTTATTTAATTTATGTAGGAAGCTGAATTGGGTAAACCGGTTACCCGATCTGAATTCTACATAGAAACAAAGACCCCTAAGATGAAGAATTTAAGACCAATGACTAAGCGAGGAAAATAACAACTAAATAAGTTGGTTAGTAATTTAACTTGATACAAAGTCCTTATGATTTTTGTTAATTGATGTAATAATGTATGATATGTTTGTTTGCTTTATTATTTGTAGAAAGATGTTTAAGAACAAATAACCAAGGGTGAAATAATCGAATAGCCAAGAAGAGATGCTATATATCATGCATTCGAACGCGAGAATCCTGATCGTGTTAGGAAAGGAAGCCAATATGATGCTTATATGGAGTATTTTCACATTCCAAAACAAAATCCGCAGATGGTTAGTAAGGAGAAGTATAGTAAAATTGAAGAAGAACTCAGCTCCTTTAAGGCCTCAATGTTAAGTGAGATTGCCACTTTAAAAGAATATCAATCAAAACACATGTCAAGCATGACAACATACTACAATCAGGGCATGCCCTATTGGCCAGGAATGCAACCATCCATGCCCTATTAGCCAGGCATGCCACCATCCATGCCAGGCATGCCACCCATGCAATCTCATGGCGCCCAACCTATATCATGTATGGGATATAGTCATCCTATTGGTCCTCCCTTTATGCCAAGAATGTAGATGCAATCAGGTAGTGGTTCAACATTTCCAATGCTATCTGTGCATTCTTACCATCTATCACATCATGATGAATGTTTTAATGAGAATGTCTTTCCAATAACTACCCCATATGGAAGTCCTCCTCTATTTGATGAATCATTTGTGGTAAGATTTAAAGTTTATTAGACAGTCTGTTATTTTATTTTTTTATTATATATTTTATTTATTATATATAATGCTTAAATTCTTTATAGAATATGAAATGTTTGTTGAAACATCCTTCATCAACTGACTTTGTTGCTATTGAAATAGTACAACAATTGAGCAATGATGAGATGATTCATAATTAACATTTTCCAAATCATTGGTGAATAGTAATTGATTAATCATTGCTCCATGATTGTCCACTACCTATGCCTTCTGATGCTACCACAGTCCAAGAGGCGGTTGGACAATATGTGGCTTGGTCGTTGAGTCAATTTGTGATAAATTTTGACATGGTATTATTTTTTTACTTAAGATAACACTTTTTTTACTACTATTATATTATTATTCTTTTATTGTTACTAACATACATAATACTTCTTCTTTAATCTATTATGTCATAATTAGTAAGTGTGGCACATTTAAGAAATACAAAGCAAGTATCTCATGGTAAATCTTTGTCTAGTGGCCAATCATCACACACTAAGTCATTCAAGAAGAAGCCATGGAAAAAGTATAGTTTTGATTACACTTTAAACTTTAGCAGAAATCTTGGTGTTTTGATGACTATTATTGCGAGGGCATCTAGCATAAATGATGGATGGAATGTGCCATTTCCTATAGAAATTTCTGGTGTAGACATTAGTCAAACATATATATTGATTGAGTGCATATTTTGCAACTATTTGAATATCAAATGATCGATTTAAGTATAATTCAAGTGTGGATAAGGTGAGTCTTCAATCAGTAAATAACTTTCATTTATTATGTAGAACATATATAATTATATTTATATTATCTAATTATTTATATATATTTCTTTTATAAAGGGCATGTTATTATCAACTTCAACATAATCACTCATCACATTTAGAAATGTTCTATGATTCTTCATTTGTCAATCAATATCAAGAGAATGATGTTAACATTAGAGCTAAATAATTATGTGATAGGACATTAACGCTTAACAGAAATCAAAAGTTGATTATCCCTTGGCCACTAAAGTTTGAACAAGGTCAAGATTATTGGATGTTGGTAATCCTTGATCTGTATGTCAATCATGTTTAGTAGTGTGACTCATCTTCCATAGAATTGAGTAAAAATACAAAAGCAGTTGTTGAAATATAAGAGTTATAGCTAGCTATTTTTCTTCTATTGTTCTTTGTAATATTTAATAAAAAAACTAACTATTTTAAACTTTGATAGGGCATGGAAGTTATGGAACAAGAGTAGGGGCATTGCCCTTAAAAATTCTAATAAGCTTATATGGGACAAAGTTATGCTATGTACAAGTGAATATTAATAATTTTACTATTGAATAATAAAGATGTTCGAATATGGAAAATCATGTACACTTATTTTTTGTAGGTTCCATAATAAAATAATGGAGTCATGTGTGGTTACTATGTCATGAAGTTTATGAGCGAAACCATCACAAATATCAACATTCCAATTAAAGATGTGGTGATCACTTTTACCAATATACATTTTTAACAAATATGAGTTATTTTTTGTGAATTCATGAAATTACATTTTTATTTTTATTTTGAATTTAAATACATGTAGTTATTTGGTTGGAACAAGACGGGTTATGACCCCCAAATTTTTTATGATCTTGAATAGCATATGACAACATCATGGTAATTTTTATAATACTTTAATTTCTCTATTACTATATCTGAAGTTTGGGTAGCTTGTTTGATGGATGTTTATGTGTGCTCATATATTTAAGGGAATGAGTTGTTATATGGACCTATTTTTTTGCCTAAACTTCATCTCATATCTCTTGCCTAGTTCCTTGGTATGACAACATCATGGTAGTCACTGGCCAGCCAAGTATAGGAAAACCACCAAGAATCATCATATCTTCAAGAGTAATTGTTGGTTCACCCCAAGGAAATACAAAAGTATTAGTATATGGGCACCAAAACTCAACCAACCCAAGTAAACAAATCGGAGTTACACTTCACTTCATATTTAGAGCTCCTTATAGCATTAAATATACTAGCTTCATTCCAAATTAATATAGTGCTAATATGATTTCAAAGGGATGTGGTTATTATTATATATCATTCCGATATTGATGTGGTAATCTATTTTACTAATCTTTTAACATATAAAAGTTATTTTTTGTGAATTCATGATATTACATTCTTATTTTGAATTTAATTACATACAGTTCTTTGGTTGGAATAAGGCGAGCTATGAGGGTTATTATTATATCATTCTGGTGTCGATGTGATAATATTTTTTACTAATCTTTTAACATGTATAAGTTATTTTTGGTGAATTCATGATATTACATTCTTATTTTGAATTTAATTACATATAGTTCTTTGGTTGGAACAAGTCAGATATGCAAATTTTTGATGATTTACGAGAAGAATGGACATAATACATGGTTAAGAATCAAGAGAAGAATATGATGATCTTGAATAACATAGGACAACATGATAATTTTTATAATATTTTAATTTCTCTATTCTTATGTCTCTGAAGTTTGAGATGTTTGTTTGATGGATGTTTATGTGCTCATGTATTTAAGGAAATGAATTGTTATATGGACCAGTTGTTTTTTTTATCCAAACTCCATCTCATCTCTCTTGCCAAATTTCCTCTCCTTAAAATAAAATGGAAATATTACAAAATCTATGACAAAAGAGACATAATTTTATTTATAATTTAAGTTAAATATATATATACATATATATATATATATATATATATATATATATATATATGTATATGTATATGTATGTATGTATATGTATATGTATGTATTGTATATAAGTTATTTTTTGTAATAAATTTAATTCTCAAGTAATTAATTATATTTAATTTTTCAATTATTTGTATTATTAAAACTTTGTTAAACAAATTTTGATTTTTTTTTGTTATTATATGATCAAATACAGGTTCTTAATAGAGTATAAAATGAGTAAAATATGTATAAAAAAAGAATTTAAAGTCGGTTAAACACGTGAACCGACTTTACATTTAAAGTCTTTCCATTTAAAGTCGGTTCAACGAGCCAACTTTAAAGCCTGATTTTGTAGTAGTGAAATGACATATTTCTTGAGATATTCCCTATAGATAAATATCATGTCATCGATATATATACAATGCTATGATGAGATATTATATCTTTGTAGTATTTGTTCAAAATGAAAAGCATATAAGTAAGACTAAAAGTGACATCAATAAAAAATACTATTAAAATAGTGGTCAAAATAGAAATATTTTTATTAAAATAAAGGTATTATAATTATTTTTTCTTTCCTACGAAATACAATCTTATATGGTTAATCCCAGACTCTTATTCTTCCCTACATAATTTTGAAACCAGAATTCTTCGTAACTCTATGCCATGTCACTTTCTTAATGTTTTTGAAGGCCTTTTTCATGACCCCAAGTGGCAATTGATGAGCGAAAACCAACATCACCGATTCTTGCCAATACTTTGGTTTATATTTATAAAACTCTCGCAAGTGCACGAATCATTTCAAAGAAAATAATAAGTATACTCCCAAGGTCGATCTAAGGAAGGAATGTATGTGGTTTTTAATTTATTATTCAAACTTTTAAAAACGAAATTAAATCCTAAACATCCTGTCACAATATTTTGGGTTTTGTATTTTTAATCTACTTACATAAAAATAAACATAAATTCAATAAACATTTATGCAAATTTTATCATTTATAATGGTGGAGTATTTATGGATATAATAACTAAGTTAATTATGCTTGCTCATATTATTTAGGTTATTAAAGATATGAATTGATATTTATTGATTCTCCCTTTTTTGTATGAATACCACCTTTGGTGGGGTTAGATATTCTTTGTTAACTAAACAAATCAATTAACACCTATGGGTGGGGTTTATAACTAATTTGCTTAATTAAATTAATTCCTTTTTCTAAGAGATTGAAAATGAACCATTTAAATGCCACCTTTGGTGGGGTTAGAAATTTAAACTTTATTCAAGGTGTCCAAATTAAACCTAAGAATTTAGTTATCCGAGTACTAACTTTCAAGTTTTAAAACCACTACTGAAAACATGTTGTCAATACATTTTCAGATAATAATTCTTATAAAAACTTTTGAAATAGAGCTTCACTCTAACTACTGGGCGATTGTACCATCAAATAAAAGAGTACTACTCTAAATCAAACCGGATAACTAAACCTTAAAATCTAATTTTCAGGTTTAAGTTTGTAATGAAAAATAATACATTTCTCTCTAACATTCTTAATATAAAATCTTGAATAAAAACAAAATCAATTCATTTTAGAGATTTTCACCTATTTAATATTTCGCAAGCATAACAACGTTATTATTACATCATGTTTATTAACAGTCAGCATAGTTAAATTTAATCACATACAAATTAAATATAACATGTAAGAATAAAGCATAAAAAATAACTATAAAGAAAATAAAATCCTTACAGAACTTTGATGTTATTCCCGTTGCTGGAAAACCTCCAAGCGGAATTTGCACTCCCATTTATTGAATCAAAAAGCTAATAAATTACAAAAACATAACTAGTTCTTCCCAAAAAGGGAAGAACTCTAAAACTAAGAAAAACTAATTAAGAAAAGCTAAAAACTAAAAAAACTAAAAAAACTAAAAAATCTAAGAAAAGAGAGAAAGAAAGAGAGAAGAGAATGTGTTTTGAGGTGTGTTTATAAGTGAAGAGAAGAGGGGTATTTATAGGTGAGGATGGGTGTGGGCATGGGTGCGTGCGGGCGTGGGCGCACGCGAGCGTGGGAGTGGGTGCGCATGGCTGGGCGATGGCACGCGCGGGATTGGGCGCACGATTTTCTCCTTTTTGACCCATTTTGTCCAATTTTTCCATATTTGTTGACCTTTCCCCATTTATTTATTAATATATTTGTGATGTATTGCTTCCAGTATTCCTCTTTGAGTCTTTAAGTTACGTTTTTAAGCCAAAATACTTGAAAAACAATAAAAATACCCGTGATTCCGAAAAAGACAAATTTATATAAATATATGATAAAACATATAAATATATATATTTTTAATCAATTAATGTGCATAAAATCATGGTAATTTTAGTGCTTTTTAAGCACTCATCAGTGATCCTAGGTGGTATATGAGTTTTTTCTAATCGCAAAACATAAGAGTGAAAAATGGCATCAATAATATTCAGCGCTTTTGTGTAAATGAAATAATTGCATTCAATTAGCACACAAAAACTTATTACTGATTTTCTATCAATTTTACAATTAGATTTGAAAATTGGAAAATGTGCACCATTAAAAAAATCCTACCATGATTTAAGTCAACAATCAGTGGCTCATATTTTGTCACCTCCATCGAGTGAAGCTCTAGAGGCCCAAGCCCAATGGTTCCTTATATGTTGGAATATTATGGATCAAAACTCCTCAAAACTCAAGAATACTCAAGAACAATTTTCCAACAACTCTTAAAAACTTTTAAACTTTTATTTCTGATTTCTTGACTTGATTATTGCATAGCGAATGAGAAGTATTTATAGAAACAACTAATAAATCAAATCCATACAACATAAACCTACCAAAAAATTTAAAACCATACACCTAGCCTCTTACCTAACTTATTTCTTTTCTTCTTTATGCCTACCAACCATGAGCTATATCTTTATCAACTCATATCATCACCATAGAAGCTTCCATGAGTTGGACTTCAAATGGACTAGACTCTTTCAAAGAGCTTGGGCTTGTAAACAAGTTTACAAAAACAACACTCCCCCTTAAAATTATTTTACGATACTGAGCAAATTTCTCAATTTGACAAAATCTTCTTGCTTGAGTGGTTTAGTGAAGATGTCGACAATTTGATCTTGTGATTTCATATACTAAAGTTGTACATCCTTTCTTGTGATGTATTCCCTGATGTAATGATATCGAGTATCTATGTGTTTTCTTCAATCATGAAAACAAGATTTTTGACTAAGGCAATAGTTGACTTGTTGCATGTCGACACAAATTTTGGTTGGCTCTTCTTGTGTCATGTTTAGCTCCTTCAACAAGTTTCTCAACCAAATTTCATGGCAAACACATGAGATAGCTGCTACATATTCTACTTCACAACTAGACAAGGTGACAATCGATTTCTTTTTTGACATCCATGTAAAAGCAGTATCTCTTATGAAAAACACAAATTCAGAAATGCTTTTTAGATCGTCTATATCTCCACCAAAATAGCTATCACTATATCAAACAAGCTTGTAATCATTAGAAGCCGAATAGAACAATCTAAGATAAATTGTACCTTTTAGATAGTGTAGGATTCTCTCTACAGCTTTGAAATAGATGATTGTCAGTTTCTCCATTTAATGGCTAATCAATCCAATAGCATACAGAATGTTAGGTCTTATGTATGATAGACAACGCAAACTTCCAACTAGACTTTTGAAAAATATTGGATCCACATTTTCACCATCTTAATACTTGGATAGTTTGATTCCACATTCCATTAGTGTGTCGATCGGCTTGCAATCATTCATCTTAAACTTCTTTAGTATCTCTTTTGCATAACTTTCTTGAGAGATGAAGATGCCTTCTTCTTTTTGCTTCACTTTAATTCCAAGGTAGTTTACCATTAAACCGATATCTATCATTTTGAATTCTTGGGTCATCACTTTCTTAAATTCTTCAAACAATTTTAGATTACTTCTGGTGAAGATGAGATCTCCTTGAGTGGTTGATATTGGTGAAGTAGGTAGAGTTGCAAGCTCTTGTTGAGGTTCACCTAGTTTTTCCCTTATTGTCTGCTCATCTTCTTTAAACTGAGGAAAGAAATTGAAATTACATTCCTGAGAGTTAAAATCCCATTCTCTTTCTTTGTTGAATATCGCATCTCAACTAATCACAATATTCTTATTGGTTAGATTTTACAACTTGTAGCCCTTTTAATTAGCATCATAGCCGATGAAGATAAAACTCTTCCTTTTATCATCAAGCTTCGTTCTTCTCTCATCTGGTACATAAACATGGGATATACTTCCAAAGACTCTTAGATGGGAAATACCAGACTTTCTTCCACTCCATGCCTCTTGCGGTGTCTTTCTCTATACACTTCTTGTTGGAGATCAGTTTGACAAGTAAACTACACATGCTACTATTTCCGCCCAAAAATACTTGGGTAATTTCTTTCTTTTGAGCATGTTTCGTGCCATGTTGAGGATTTCTCTATTCTTTCTTTAAGCTACACCATTCTGTTGGGGGGATCTCAGAAATGTCAAAGATTTACGAATTCCATTTTCTTCACAAAACTCTTGAAACTCCCTGGATGTAAATTCTCCACCTCGGTTGGATCTCATGGCTTTGATCTTTCTACTACTTTCTCTCTCCATTGCAGCTTTGAACCTTTTGAATACTTCAAAAACTTCTTATTTCTGTTTCAAGAAATATACCCCAATTTTTCTTGAAAAATCATCAATGAAAAGAAGAAAATAGTTACTCTTACTGAGAGAACTTAGCTTGATCGGTCTGCACATATCAGTATGGATTAGCTTGAGTGGCTTATTGGCTCTTGAGTTTGACTCCTTTGGAAAGCTTTTTATGAATTGCTTCCCGAGTAGACACCCTTCACAAAGTTGATCAAGATGGTTAATGCAAGGTAGTCCCTTCACCATCTCCTTCTTAGACAACAACTCTAATCCTCCAAAATTGAGATGCTCAAATCAAAGACTCCATAGCCATGATGCATCTTTATAGTAGGCTTTCAGATACTTTGCAATGTCATTTTGTATATTGGTCAAGAACATTCTATTCTTTGACATCGACACATTTGCAATGAAGTTATTCTTATCATCTTTTATAGAAAGATTACAATCCTTCATATGAATATCATAGCCTTTCTCTAATAGTTATCCTAAACTCAAGATGTTACTTTTCATATTGGGGACATAGTAAACATTGGAAATAAATTGATGTTGCTCATCTTTCAAGCGAATAAGAATGTTACCTCTTTCTATCACTGTTATGTTAGAATCATCTCCAAATAAGATATTTTTGCTTACTGACTCATCTAGCTCTACAAACATGTCTTTCCTTCCACACATATGGATGTTTGCATCATTGTCAAGATACTAGGAATTTGGTTGACCACCATCACCCTCCTACCGTGCTAGAAAAAGAGTTTCTTTCTCATCGGTCTTCTCCTCCATGTAGTTGATTTTCTCATCTACTATATTGTTGGGAGCTCTACATTCTGAAGCATAATGTCCAAACTTCTGACAATTATAGCATTGAACTTAAGATTTATCATACCTTGAGTTCATATTGCCTCTTCCACAACCTCGTGTTGAGCTTTCCCCTCTCTCGAAGTTGTTGGAGTTGTTGTTGCAAATCCAACCTAGTCCACGACCGCGACATCCACCTCATCTATGGCCTCTACCTCTATCTCGGCCATGTTGGTTTCTGTCATTGCCTTGACTTTCATGCTTATCCTTGAATTGCATCTTAAAGAGTTACTCAGTGATCCCTTGCTTCTTCTTATGCTTTTCTACATATGCTTGTAATGACCCATTGAGTTAATCAATGTTCATTTCTTCCAAATCATTTGTCTCCTCAATCATCACGACAATGTGCTCAAATTTGGAATCTAATGAGAAAAGTATCTTTTAAATTATTCTAAAATCTTCCAACATCTCACTGTTTCTTTTCAATTGATTAGGAACAACTACAACTCTCGAGAAATAGTCGGAAATAGATTCAGAAGCTTTCATATGTAGAGATTCAAATTCACTTTTTAGTGTATGGAGACAAACCTTCTTCACTTTCTCAACTCCTTTGACAGATATTTGAAGCTTATTCCACACTACTTCGGAATATGTTGCATCCAAAATTTTCTCAAACCTATCATCATTTATGGTTTGATAGACAAGGAAGAAGGATTTCTTAAATCCTTCAAAGATTCTTTTTGCACTTGCGTTAGTGTAGCTTCATCGTGTGGCTCACTTAAGCCTTTCTCTACAACTTCCCACACATCATGTGCACCCAAAAGAGCCTTTATCTTGATACTCCAATTATCATAGTTGTTGTTGAGTGTCGAGACTTAAAATGATGTCATGCATCCACTTGACATAACTTTCAATACAGTGAAAATTTGAAAATTCTAATCGCACGTATGGATTCAGAACGTCAAAAAACCTTGGGAGGAACTCCGAGGAAAAATCTAAAATTTTCAATCAATGGTCAAAGTCAACCCTTTTGGTCAATAGGCTCGGTGGCTCGGTCAAACGGCTTGGCAGCTCAGTCAGTGGCTCATTCAACTCCACTGGACTCATTTCCAACTCGGCTCTAACTTGATGAGTTAACTCACTTTCTGGTTGAAACTTTTGACGGCATATGGCGGCACATATACACTTCAATCGGGATGATTCTAGCTGCATTAGATTTATCTCATCAAGAGCTTTGATTTGATATACAATAGTATATATTTCAAACTACTATTTTGCTCTGATACCACTCTGTTGGAATATTATGGATAAAAACTCCTCAAAACTCAAGAACACTTAAGAACACTTAAGAACAATTTTTCAACAGCTCTTAGAAACTCTCAAACTTTATTTCTCATTTCTTAACTTGTTTATTACATAGCTACTGAGAAGTATTTATAGAAACAACTAATAAATCAAATCCATACAACATAAACCTACCAAGCAATCTAAAACCATACACCTAGTCCCTTACCTAACCCATTTCTTTTATTCTTTCTACCTACCAACCATGAGTTGTATCCTTATCAACATAGATTATCACCATAGAAGCTTGCATGAGTTGGACTTCAAATGGGCTGGACTCTTTCAAAGAACACGGGCTTGTAAACAAGTTTACAAAAACAATAGTTATTGATGAAGTTGTAGAGCAAAAGGTAATCCTAATCACCAAAGTTTGGTTGAGAATCTACAAAGAAGATTAAAAAATTTATGCAATGTTTGAAATTTCGAGACACCATTGGGAACTTAATGTGTTGATATGATCACCACCAAAATTTGGTGACCAATAGCTATCAGAAAAACTACATGTGATAAACACGCCACCCTAAGTGAGTGGTTACAATGATAAAACTTAAATTCTTTAAAAAATGGTATAGCTCACGGCTTCTTTTTTGCCATTAAAGACTAATTCCTTAATCTTCATGATGAGTGGAACCTTGATGGTGGTATTTATAGTAAATTTTAGCATATGGACGATAAAAAGAAAGATTGCGAGGATGAGAAAACTTAGTTAAGGACACAACCATCTAGTGGACTCCTGCCTAACAGGTTGTATAGTTTATATGGATGCCTACAAGGCCACATCAAATGAGATAGGTTTTCGTATAGTCCAAAACACTGAGTTCAAGGCTACATAGTCTAGAGCATTACCTTATAGGTCAAGTAATGCATACAATCACATTCTTGGTCACGTAGTCTAGAATGCCTCATTTTAGATTGCATAGTCTATAACAATGCCTTACATGTTGTATGTCATCAACTTTTAACTCCAAGAAGTCCACATAGCTGCCTACTAGGTTGAAAATACGTGATAAGTTTCTTCCTATAAAGTCGCGTAGTTTATATGGTTGTCATCCAAGAAACACATTTCATACCTCCGCATACTAGGGGATAGCTATTGATTTGTACACATTTTATTGCATCAAACCTATCATTTTTACACTTAATTATTGTTGCAAAAATACTTTTTATGGTTATTGTTGGGAAAATCGGGTATATTTTCCCTATTTTAAGTAGTTACTATTCACTTATGATTTAAATTAATATAACTCAAAATAACCCGACAAAATAATTCTATTGGAAATGTAATGCTAAAAGAAACTAAAACAAATATTAAAGTAGAAATATTAAAGCAAAAAAATAAAAACACCATAAATTTAACGAGGTTTAATATAAATGTTACCTATGTACTTGGGTATTGTTGACCACTTTCACTATCTCCAAATGGATAAACTCCAAAATTACAACTAATTGGGAAAAATTGAGCTAATCAATTACCCTTACAAAAGAGAGAAAAATTTACAAATTTTTAGATGTTTTAGAAGTGAAGGATGAGATTTTATTTATAGCCTAAAATACAACACCCACTTTCATTCCTAATCAATGTAGGACTTTTTCAATTTGGTCACTAAGGAGCTATACAAAAAATCTCCACCTTAGCAACTTAGTGATTCTTAAATGATTTCTTCAATCTCTAGATTAGTGATGCCATTTCCAATTCAAATTTTTAGGATGTTAATCAAGTCTAGACAATGTTTGAATTTGATTTCCGTTACTACCTTGGTCATCATATCTGCAAGATTCTCTGTAGTATTAATCTTTTGAACTAATACTTCACATTCTTCAATAATCTCTCACACGAAATGGTAACAAACGTCAATGTGCTTTGTACGTGCATGGTAGACTTGGTTCTTTCCTAAATGAATAGCACTCTGACTATCAAAAAACACCTTAATATGTTTTTGACCAACTCCCAAGTCTTCAAGAAAACCTTGTAACCAAATAGCTTCCTTCATAGCCTCTATAATTGCCATATACTATGCCTCTCTAGTAGACAAAGCAATTGTGGACTATAAGGTAGATAGGGATGTTCATCGGATCGAAACCACTGATTTTACACTCATCCGATCCGATCCGACCATCCGCTCGGATTAAAACATCCTAATCTGTAACCGATCCGATCATCTCTCACATCTCTCACATCCGCTCAATCCGATCCGTAAACTATTCGGATGACATCTGATCAATCCGACCAATAAACTTAATTAACTCTATTTTTTGTATTTTTAAATAAAATTTTAAATTTTCACATAAATCATATCATAAAATTATTTGACTTAAAAAAAGCATTAAAAAATCAAATCAATATATATTAATTAAATATATATATAATTAATTTCGGTCAGATTGGATCGGATCGGATCAGATGAATCGTAGTGAAATCCGCCATCCGATCCGCATTTAATGGATGGAAAAAATTTCCATCCGATCCAACCATCGGATTGGATCAGATCGGATTGATAGGATGATCAGATTTTTTGCACACCCCTAAAGGTAGACTTCCAACTAAATGGTGCTCTAGAAAGAGTACACATAACCAATAGTTGAACGATGCTTATCTAAATCTCATGCATAGTCGGAACCACAATATCCGATTATACATTGACCAATAGTATTATCTTGTTGAAATACTAAACCAACACCTACAGTATTTAAAATATACTATAGAATCCATTTCGCATCCAACCAATGTTCTTTACTAGAATCATGCATATACCTACTTATAGCACTAACCACATGTGAAATGTCAGGTCTCATACACACCATTGCATACATAAAGCTATCAATTACATTTGCATATGGTACATTTTCCATATATTATTGTTCTACATCATTCTGATGAGATAATTGAGCACTAAGCTTGAAATGAGGAATAAACAGAGTACTTATAGGTTTTGTCTATTCATTCATACCAAAACATTGTAGTACCTTCTTCAAATATTGACTCTGGGTCAAACTAAGCTTCCCATTCTTCCTATCTCTACTTATCTCCACGTTGAGAATCTTCTTGGCTTCTCCCAAATCTTTCATCTTGGATTCCTAATTTGGTTGAGCCTTCAACTTCTCAATTTCTGCTTGGCTCTTCGATGCAATTAACATATCATCGATGTATAATATGAGATAGAGGTAAGACTCATCTTGTAACTTGAAAAAATATACACAATGATCATGTGTACTTCTAGTATACTTCTACTATAACATAAACTGATGAAATCGTTTGTACTACTACCTTAGAGATTATTTCAATCCATACAACAATTTGTTCAAATCTTAAACCCAATTCTCTTTACCAGCAACATTAAACCTTTCTAGTTGAGACATATAGATTTCCTCTTCCAAGTCACTTTGTAGAAATGCGGTTTTCACATCAAGTTGAACTAGTTCCAAATCCAAATGTGCTATAAAGGCTAACAAAATTATAATGGAGGAATGTTTTACATATGGAGAAAATACCTTATTATAATTTATTCTCTCTTTTTGAGTGTAGCCCTTAGCCACGAACCTTGCCTTGTAACGAACACCATCTTGGATAGGAAATCCCTTTTTCTTTGCATACACCCATTTGCAACCAATTGCCTTCTTGCCCTTAGGTAGTTATGTCAACTTCCATGTCTTATTCTTTTGAAGGGAAATAAGTTATTTGTCCATGGCTTCCTTCCATATTTCAACTTAAGGGCTTCTGATTGCTTCATTTTATATGGAAGGAACATCATCACACATAATTGAAAGTGCACATGTTAGCGTACTCTTAAACTGAGTAGGTAGATCTTTTATATCTTTATATCGAGCAAGCACCTTGAAATTTTGTTGTTGGGGCTTATCAATTGCAGTTTCTTCTTATTGTTGTAGAGGTTCTTGGGTTAAAACCTTTTTCTTTATTTGATTCATCTTCTGTCAATGGAGGATCAGTTTTTGTCTTATCTCCACCAACTCGATTAACAATTCTGCTTTCAAACTCCACCTACTTTGGAGTTTGCTCCACCTACTTCAAAGTGTTATCAATCTTCTCAGTTACCTTTTTCAACAACGAAGATTCATCAAAGGTAACATCTCTACTAAAGATTATATTTTTTGTTTAAAGGCACCATAGTTGATATCCCTTAGAACCAGAGGGGATCCCAAAATATAGCTTTCTTAGCTCTTGGATCTAACTTCGATTTTGTTATATGGTAGTATGCAATAGAACCAAACACATGTAACAAATCATAATGATGCAGACCCTTTAGGCAAACAATCTAGGAACCCACGAACTCAAAAGTAATGAAACAATTGATTTTCTAAGAACGTGTTGAAGATGATCAAATTATAACCCTAAGGAAACAAAGTCCTTAAAACCCAAATCTTGAGATGCCATAAAGGATGATCACTCCCTTTGACAAGTCGAATTCAAACATTCAATCAAGAACACAAGAAGGCAAAGCAAGAAGCTTTTTGAATTTTTTTTTACAATAATAAATATTCATCTTACCTCCATTACATAGCTCTTCTTATTAATAAGCAAGAAACCTTAAAAGAAAAAAAATCCTAGATGGAATGGGCCTATTTAGTTATGGATTGGACCTAATCCAATCTTAAAAATAAAATACTAAAAGACGTAACAGAAAAATCCCACAATTAAATAAAAGAGTAAGACTTAAAATAAAAGCCCACAATTAACTAAAATAAAATTACTAAACATAAAAAGCCCATAATTAGCTAAAATAAAAATATTACTTCCTAAATCAATCTTTGCTCCCAACTTGATCTTCCAAATCTATCCCTTGCATAAAAAGGTAATAGACCATCCTTGGTGAAGCTTTATAATCTTCAAATTTAGTTTTTGATTCTTCTAACACAACCTCTTTGTATTGCACTTCCATGAACAAACCTTACAAAGCTTCATTCATCCTTTTAGTCTTTGACCTAGTCATTGGAGCGCCAATTCCTTGCAAAGGATCTTGAGAATATTTGTAGAATCTTGAGAATCTTTAGAATATGTAAACATCAACTTAGTTAGTAGCTCAATCTCCATTATTCCCCTCCTCTTCGAAAAGATTTGTCCTCGAACCACCTACATCAAACAAAGATAAATCAGTGACATTAAAAGTTGTGCTAGCATTACCATAGTCACTTGGAAAATCTATCTTGTAGGCGTTATCATTGATCCGTTCTAAGACTTGAAAAGGTCCATCTCCTCGAGGCTTCAATTTTGATTTCCTTCATATGGGAAACCTCTCCTTATGCATATGCACCCAAACCCAATCTCCAGGTTGGAAAACAACCTTCAAACGCCCCTTATTAGCTTGATTAGCATATTGCTCATTCTTCCTTTCAATGTTGGCCCAAACTCTAGCATGTAAATCCTTCACAAAATCTGCCTTGTCTTACCATCAATATTAGCATGCTCATTAGTAGGCAAAGGTAAAATATTAATAGGTTTTAAAGGATTAAAGCCATAAATAACTTCAAAAGGAGAAAATGAAGAATTAGAATGAACTATCCTATTATATGCAAACTCAATGTGTGGAAAACACTTCTCCCACTGCCTTAAATTCTTTTGAATGATAGCTCACAGCAAAGTAGTGAGTTTTCTATTAAATACTTCAATTTAACCATCCGTTTAAGGATGTGCTACAGTGGAAAATAACAGTTTAGTTCCTAGTTTATTCCATAAAATGCGCCAAAAATGACTTAGGAACTTAACATCTATATCACTAACAATTGTCTTAGGCAACCCATGCAAACTAACCACTTCTTTAAAGAAAAAATCAGCAATATGTGTTGCATCATTGGTTTTAGAACATGTAATAAAATGAGCCATTTTACTAAACCTATCAACAACAACAAAGATGTTATCCTTAGCACTTTGAGACCTTGGTAATCCTAAAACAAAATCCATAGATATATCAATCCAAGGTTGATTAGGTACAAGTAAAGTGGTATACAAGCCATGTGGTTTAACTTTAGATTTTGCTTCATTACATGTAATGCACTTTTCACAAACAAATTGCACATTATGCTTCATATTATGCCAATAAAAATGCTCATGTAAAATATCTTAAGTCTTTAGAACACCAAAGTGACCTATCAAACCTCCCCCATGACTTTCCCTAATAATCAACTCACGAATAAAACAAATAGGCACACATAATTTATCTTTCTTGAATAAAAATCCTTCATGCCTATAAAACTTACCAGACGCATAATTATCACATGCATTCCATACTTGAAAAAAACCAGAATCATTAGCATACAAGTCCTTAAGTAATTCAAAACCAAGTAATTTAGTTTGCAATGAAGTAAGTAATATGTACCTCCTAGACAATGCATCAGCCACAATATTGTCCTTTCCATGCTTTTATTTGATTACAAAAGGAAACGTTTCTATAAACTCCAACCACTTAGCATGTCTTTTATTAAGCTTACCTTGGGTCTTCAAAAACATCAGACTCTCATGATTAGAATGAATGATGAATTCCCTTGGCCATAAGTAATGCTGCCATATTTGAAGAGTTCTCACTAATGCATAAATCTCCTTGTCATAAGTAGGATAATTCAACACTGCCTCATTTAGATTTTCGCTAAAATATGCAATTGGTTTGGAGTCCTGCATTAAAATAGCTCCTATGTGATGATTGCTTAAAAAATACTAAAATTACCATGATTTTATGCACATTAATTGATTAAAAATATATATATTTATATGTTTTATCATATATTTATATAAATTTATCTTTTTCGGAATCACGGGTATTTTTATTGTTTTCATGTATTTTCGCTTAAAAACGTAACTTAAAGACTTAAAGAGGAATACTGGAAGCAATACATCACAAATATATTAATAAATAAATGGGGAAAGGTCAACAAATATGGAAAAATTGGACAAAATGGGTCAAAAAGGAGAAAATCGCTCCACCGCAGCACCCAGCCGCACCGAGCCTCGCGCGCGTAGCTCCACACTCTCGTGCACGTAGCTCCACACTCCCACACGCACCTTGCTCCAGTTCCGCGCGTGCCCCAGCGCACTGCTCTTGCTCTCGCGCGTCGCTGCCATTTCGCCCCATTTTCGCGTGTAGCCGCCCCACGTCATGCTGACGTCATCCAATGATGTCATCAATCACCACTCCGCGTTTTCACTTCTCTTCAGTTCATACCACACCTCAAAACACATTCTCTTCTCTCTTTTATTAGATTTTTTAGTTTTTTTAGTTTTTAGCTTTTCTTAATTAGTTTTTCTTAGTTTTAGAATTCTTCTCTTTTTGGGAAGAACTAGTTATGTTTTTGTAAATTATTAGCTTTTTGATTCAATAAATGGGAGTGCAAATTCCGTTTGGAGGTTTTCCAGCAACGGGAATAGCATCGAAGTTCTGTAAGAATTTTATTTTCTTTACAGTTATTTTTTATGCTTTATTCTTACATGTTATATTTAATTTGTCTGTGATTAAATTTAACTATGTTGGCTGTTAGTAAACATGATGTAATAGTAACATTGTTATGCTTGCGAAATATTAAATAGGTAAAAATCTCTAAAATGAATTAATTTTATTTTTATTTAAGATTTTATATTAAGAATGTTAGAGAGAAATATATTATTTTTCATTACAAACTTAAATCTAAAAATTAGATTTTAAGGTTTAGTTATCCGATCTGATTTACAGTAGTGCTCTTTTATTTGTTGGTACAATCGCCCGGTAGTTAGAGTGAAGCTCTATTTCAAAAGTTTTTATAAGAATTATTATCTGAAAATGTATTGATAACATCTTTTCAATAGTGGTTTTAAAATTTGAAAGTTAGTACTCGGATAACTAAATTCTTAGGTTTAATTTGGATACCTTAAATAAAGTTTAAACTCTCTAAGAGATTGATGCTGTCTCAATAACCGTTCTACCAAGGTAGTAATACAAGTTATTTTTCCGAGCACCTTTCATTGTCACAAGTGCTCCATAAGTAACTTTCAATACCCCAATTTGTATAGTCACAATGAAACCTTTTAATTCTAAGACTCTCACACTAATGAAATTCTTCTTCATATTTAGAACATAATTAACATCGAATTGTGCAAAAGGTTCTATATCACTCTCAATTATAGTAGTGTTTACCAACCACAAAGTAACGGCAAGCAAAGGTAATAAATAGATCTATTGGTAGTACGTTGAGATGTTTGGCTAGTGTTAGCACAAGATAGTGGGATATATATATCCCTTTCTCAGATTGAATATGCACTCAATAGTATCATGAACAGATCAACTGGTCGTTCCCTATTTTATATTCATAGTCTACACTAAGCCACCTAACCTCATTGTCGACATTTCCACACTACCTAATCCAAAGAGTAAAACTGCTCATAAATGGTCACAAGACTTCTAACAGTTCCATGCAGACTTCAAAGGTCATATTGAAGACATGAATGCACAATATAAGAAATAGGTTGATAAATGGAAAACGGTTCAACTTTTTGAAGAAGGTGAATTAGTCATGATTCATCTAACTAAACAGAGGTTGCCTCCAGAAACTTGCAGCAAATTACAGCCCAAGAAATATGGTCCATTTCCAATTCTGCGAAAAATCAATGACATTTTTTATATTATGGCCATATTAGAGGACTGGAAGATATCCTCCACGTTTAATGTGTATAATATTTGTGTGTATCATCCACCAAATGCAATTGCTATTAACCCAATCAATTCAAGGACAAATTCTTTTCAAGAGAGGGGCTCTAGTGCAGGAGCATAATAATGCTTAATTAGAGTATCGTTTTACTTATTAGAGTGTCGTTTGTCGTTTAATGCTTTTCTAAATATTGCTTGGCCATTTACAAAACTAACCTTAAGGGCTAATCTATAAGAGCCGAGCCCAGCCGAGCCGAGCTTTCATAATTGTTAGATAATATCCCAGAATTGTGTTTCTTCCTCTGTAATAGTTTCTATAGAACTAATCTTCAACATACAAGAGATAGGGGCCGATGAGTTCCCACTCTTTCAATATTGAGTTTTTTTTGTCTTAGCATTGATTTGTTTCCTACATCACTTTTATTTTGTGAATAATTTTCAGAACTACGAAAAAATAATAATGTTCTTAAATAAAAAATATTACGTATGAATATTTTTTTTTCCATATATTATTACTATTCTTATTCTCTCGGTACAATAATATATATATAAAATAATATTTAAATTATAATTTTTATATAGTATATTAAAATATTAATATTTTTTGTTTCTCTATTCATACAAATAACTAAAGAAATATTTACGATAACTAAATGTAAATATATATATTAGATATTTAATAATAAAATTTATTAATTATAAAATGCATAATGAAAGTGAAAGAAAGTCAAATTTGAACTTTATACCTAATGTTTTTAAAATTTGTGATTTGAAGTGTATAAGAAGTTTATCTTTCTATCATTAGATGCAATACCACTAAAAATAAATTAAGTTTAGTATTATTAGAAAATTTATATTGAATAAATTATATTTAATTTATTATTGATATTTTATATTATTATGATTACAATATACTTATTATTATCATGAGTTTTCAAAATTTAAACGAATCATATTTATATTTATATATTTTTATATTTTTCATAAGTGTATTTTATACTGAATTTTTAACGTAATAAAAATGAATTTATTACATACTTTTATTTGAATACTATTCGTATCTTATTTTGCTAAGAAAAAATATTAAGCAAGTGTATTTTATTTTACCAATTTTTACAGAGAGAATTTTATATATATACACAGAGTACACCAAACCTCATTTCAAAAACTAACATTGACCTCGAATCAAATTTAATTAACGACCCAGTAGAATATTTGAGTTGAGTATGGATGGACATGAAAATGTGTGTGAATAGTTATGACAATAATTATAACTATTATTCATCGATTTTCGATAGATTTAAAGAATAATGTTAGTTGTGACTGTACATTTTTTAATATTTATTTAATGATATACTTAGTTTAAAAAAATAACATAATATTTAATTTATTAAATTATTTAAAATATTAACATTAATTTTTATTCTTTTATTTATTATATATTTTGAAGTAAAATAAAAATATTATATAAGAATAAATAAAATTTTATCTAATTATTTAAAAATATTACATATTGTAATAATTACATGTGGTTAAAAAAACTATGTTTGCTTCGCTTAAGCTAAGTTCATCTTAAATAAGTCATAACTCAAATAAACTCATTTATATATGAGCTGACTTGTACAACTCATAAGCAACTCATTTAATTTATTTTTTTTAACTTATTTAACTTATTTTAAATATTTAGGTCATATTTGATAATCATTTTAATTTTTAATTTTTGAGTTTTAAAAGTAAATTTTCAATTTCAAATTATGTTGAAAAAAGTTATTTCATAACCAATTTATAGTTTTAATTTGAAAAACAATTAAAAAATTAAATATTACTTGTTTGATAACTAATTAATAATTTTCAATTTTTACCCTTTTAAAAGTTCAATTAAGTTCAACTTTAGCAGTAATTTTTTTAGATACTAAAATTTGATTTAAGAATACATAATAACTCAAAAAATACGCACATTTTTGTTCATGTATTCTATTTTTAACACTTTTTGAAGTTTTGGACTTTTAATGTACTTTTTAATAATTAGTGGACTTGTAGTAATACACCTAAAAGTTAATAGTTTTTTGTACATTTTGGTCATAGTTAATGGACCATTAATACCCTTCATCTTTTTAAAATACGTAAAAAATGTTCTTTTAAATCTGAACAAATAATTATTTGTAAAATATGCTTAATTTTTTGTAGAAAACTCAAGATGAAAAACTGTACAATTTATTAGAACTAGACTTATACAAATTTCTAATATTATATGAATTATTTATAAAATTTCATAAACTAGTACAATTTATATTTTTAAAAAGAGTAAAAAATATTTTTTAAAATCTAAACAATCATTATTAAAATATGCATATCTTTCTATGAAAAACTCGAAATGAAAAATTATAAAATTTCTTAGAAACTAGACTTCTAAAGATTTTTAATAATATAACAATGAATCATAATATTTTGTGGACTAATATAGTTTATATTTTAAAAATATTTAATAGAACATGAACAATATTAAATAAAATGGGCATAACTTCTCAAAAAATTCAAAATTTTAAAATGTAACATCTCTTTAGTTTCAATTATGTTGTGTATGTTTTTAAGTTAATATTTACCTTAAAATTCAATATTTATTGAAATATTATAATATCAATTTAATTTAATTTTTATTTTATTTTCAAAAAAATTAATTATTACTTTTTTATTTATTGATTTAATTAATATTAATATTTTTATCAACGTATAATAATTAATTATTACATTTTAATAAAAAAATTATTTTTTTCTTAAATTCATGAATTAAATAAAATGAATTTTTTTAAGTCATCCAATTTTAAATCAATTGAGGTCGAGAATATCCAACCCTAATTGTTTATTTCTGGATAATGCTGTTTTGATTGTCACGGATAAATACACATCCTAGAGTTGAGTTCGTCTTTGAGTCGGGGTGAACTAAAGCAGTTCAAAATCTCCAATGTTTCTCTAAATCTAAATCTAAAAGGTTTCCTCCATCCCTTACATTCGAAGTGCTAAAACAGGTCGAGCTTCTGTTATGTTTGACATTTTATTTATAGTAATGGATGAGCCTTAACCTCTGAATGTAATAAAAAAAACGAGCATTATCCAAATAATTTGAGTTAGATTTATTTTGTAATGTTTCTCAAAATAATTTACACATCTGTGCACATTACATGGGTGTGTATAAATTATTTTGTAATGTTTCGATTGGGTATGTCTTTGAGCATACCTCAAGCTTGCCATTGGTTAACTATAGACATATTTTCGTTAGGGTCGTATAGTAGATGTACCAAGTTATCATTGCAAATCCTGAGATACTATTACAATGAAGGACGAACAAAAATCCAAGGCTTTAGTTCAAATTATCTTGATTTAGCTTCCCTTGAGGAATTACCAATGCATTTGACCTTTCACCTATTTAAATATAAAAAATCAGTTAATCAAATAATAGATAGTAAATAGTTTGGGTTGAAAATAAATGAATTTCTAGTTATTGAATACTATCTTTGTTAGACTTAAATCTAACAAAAATAACAAATAAAGATTCATACAATTTTGCTATCTCTTTTGCCTATGTAAAAAGTTCGAAGGTAAGGGTTTGGATTGTGGAGATTTTTCTCCCATTCATATATCATAGATTGGTGGAGAATTTTCATTCTTTAGCCATTCTTTCCCAATATTTTCCATACCATAAAATATTTGGATTAGGAATAGAGAATCTATATCAAAGAAAGGTTGAACCATTGGAATAATCATATCAATTATTATTTGATATATTGTGGTCAATAACATTGGTGGATTAGGTGAAGTGTGCAGAAAAAGAGGGATTTGAACCATCGATAAACAAAAGACTATATAGTAGTTCCAATAATACGCCTTCAACCACTAGGTCATCTCTCGTACATAAGGATTACGATCCAAAAAAAATGAATTGTGAATAATTTATATTAGATTTTTGAATAGTTATGTACACTCTATTTTAACTAAATAAAATTAGAAAAGTTTGAAAGAAGAAAGAAAATATAAAGGTTTCGATGAAAATGGATAGAAAAGGATTCAAATTAACCCTCGATACGAAAAACTTGTACAAAGGATTTGCAATCCGACACTTTATTACACTCAGCCATCTCTTCACCACTTGAAAAAGTATAATTACTTTATAACATTACAAGAAATAAGGCTTGAAACTTCCTTATTCCTTATCGTAATTTTAGAGTAAACTTTCTATATATTTTTACATTATATAGAAACTCTATTTTTGATCCAATTTTTGTATTATTTATACATATTATTCTATATATTTCTATATTAATATAGATTCTATATTAAATGTGTATATGTAGGAATTTTTTTTTTGATTTTATCCCAAGGGACCCTTTCGTTTCCACCACTTGGCCTAGGCAGGCTTAATCAAGCTTCTTTTGTTCTAATAAATCAAAATAAAAAAATCGTAATGAAAAATGGATTTTCATATCTAAATTTATTATCGTACTTTTATTTTTTTATTTTTTAGTTGATATTCTATTTACCAATATTTTATTGAAAAAGGAAGATTTCATTTTGGATTTTTGCAGGAAAAGGGTGCGTGTTCGGAGGGATCATCATAAATGATTAAAGTATGATGTTCATGGTACATAATAGTGTATTATATTGCACCCATTTCCTATAATTCAGTCACTACTTGAGTTGTAGAAGATGCTTTTCGATCAATAGCTACATAAGCACATATTATATTTTTACCTTGTTGATTAAGAATTATACCTGTGGCTACTGCTGTTTTACCAGTCTGCCTATACCCAATAGTTAATTATTACTGATCGCATCCTATATGTATTATTGAATCAATAGCAATAAGTCCTATTTGAAGAGGCTCATATACAGAACATCTCGAAAGAATACGTGAAGTAAGAGATTCAATTAACCAAAATTCAGTAGCTACAATTTCACATAGACCATTAATAGCTTTAGCAAGGGCATTTATAACATAGCCTAAAAAAGCCTCACTTACCATTATTTGAGAAATTTTCCCTATTTCTTTTATAGAACTTCCCTCCTGTATCATCAAACCATCATCCATTAATATTACAGCGACATTATTTGACGTACCCTCTTCAAATTCTACTAATTCACCTACCATTACTTTATTAGGACAATAAATACGAGCAATGCCATTGCTTACTTGAACTACAATATTGGTATTTAAAATCTTTACTTCTCTATTATATTGCTCTATACATTCACGGGTAATATTACTAATTTCATCTACTCGAATGGTTACTATGAGTATTTCTTAATTATTTATATTTGTTTAAACGACAAAAAATTAATGCATGCTATAGAAGGACTAACTAGTTATTTCTTTCATTGTTCCAAACATACTAATATTATTATTAATGGTACATAAATGTAACTCATTGTTTAAAAAACTATTTAGAGTTCCTAGAGCCCCCTGTAAGGCTTGTTGGAAAATACGTTGTCGAATTTGATTAATTGTTTTTTGTTGTTCAAAATGAATGGTTTCATTTTTGTAATTTTCTAATTATTCCAAGGTCTTATAAGTTAAATTAATAAAATTTAATTTTTCTCGTTCTATTTCAGAGTATCCATTCACTCAAAATTGATCAGCTTCCATTTCTACTTTCCATAAGTAGGCTCGGGCTTTAAGTTATTTCAAGGCTCTCTCTTACAGTTCTTCTCAATTTAGAATAGTTTTCAAAATCCTCTATTTTCTATTATCTAATAAATCACTTAATGAAAATAGATTATCTTTCCATTCAATTCGAAATTTCCACGATCCTTTCCCGAACCAAACATGAATTTTTCAATTCATTTGGCTCTCCCACTCAATTACTTATGGTAATTCCCATATAAATAAAGATTCTTAATGTAATGAGCCTATCCTTTATTCATATTCAAAAATATCAAAGCTGATCATTCATTTAGGAATATAATAGTTAGAGGACTCTTCTGACCAAGCAAATAGTTATCAGTAAGGTTATTTCTTTTTTTTTTCTTCAAATCCAAAAATATCTTATTACTTTATACCTAGGTTATCGATTCAACATTGGATAAAAAAGATAAAAAAAGGAAGGGGTGACATACCCAATTTTATTTTCCAATTTTTTATAATCAAATGATGGATGGCTTGAAATCATTTTTGGATTGACATATGCTGTGGCACATATAAAATATCACTGTGACCTGCATTGTTTTTCACTTTTAGAAGCCCTTTTGTGTTTCACCCCTTACATTTGGTTTGGAACATATGTAAAGCATACATATTTTATTATTTTACGCTTCATGGTTGTAATCAAGTGTTACCAAGTACTATTCTTCAAGTGTTTATCAGTTGAATCAATTTGAAGCTATAAATATCTGAAAAACTACAAAACATACCTATGTGACCTGCATTGTTTTGCACTTTTAGAAGCCATTTTGTATTTCACCCTTTACATTTGGTTTGGAACATATGTAAAGCATACATATTTTATTATTTTACGCTTCATGGTTGTAATCAAGTGTTACCAAGTACTATTCTTCAAGTGTTTATCAGTTGAATCAATTTGAAGCTATAAATATCTGAAAAACTACAAAACATATACCTATGATTTTGAAAATGTAGATTTGCTAAAATGATGATAAAATTATATAAATACAAATTTATTTTAACATTTAAAGTTCATAAAATCATGTTATATTTAGTACTTTTAAGCACTCTTCACTCACTATTGAGGATAACTTATGGAAAATGACCTCGATAGAGAGTCGTTGATGAGAGGTGAGAATGAGGATGAATAAAAATATTCATAATATCATTGAGTCATTGACCAAAGGAAAAAAACAATCAATTGAAGTGCACCTCTACCATATTGATGACCAGGTCCTACCAATCGATTGGTCATCTTAGAAAAGTTGAGAGTGAAGATTTTGAAAACTTGGTAAGAAGATCAAAAGTGATAAGTTTTTCAAACTCGAAAGGGATGACAAGAAAATAAGCTTCATGTACATTTGTAAGGGATAGTATCCTAAGGACACCATCTCAAGAGAAAGTGATCTCGTGCTTTCATAAAAGAAAGGTGGTAGAAAAACTAGTGGAGTGTTACATAGCAATAATTATATAAAACTCCTAAATGAAATGAGATTCAAAATAATAATTAAAAGAACATAAGGGGAGTCAAGAAAAGTATACAAACCATTATTAGATGAAAGGAAACTCATATATGAACTCAGTTCATTTTCTGATGATAAGGGCCTGGCGGTGAGAGGAACCTGCAAAATCAGACAACTACTCTTGATCTTCAGAGGAGTTATTGGTCTTTAGATTCTTTTGGGGGGCATTGCATAGGAAGGATAGGGAAAAAGGTAGACAAGTGTTTAAAGAGAAGGAAAATGTTTAAAAAATTATATGGGTTGAAAAGAGAGGCTAAAAAAGATTTATATGAAAATTGCATGTGCTCATTGCCACTTCTTGGGTGCTCGGCAAGCCCACCATATGTGTAAAATTCACTCTCAGTAAGCATCATGTGTAAAACTATACGGTGTATGCGAGACTCAAGAAATATTTTGTTTAGAAATTCTTAAAAATACAGTAGAGTGATCCATATACATATGACTAGGTAACCTCATAGAAGAAAGTTTGGTCCTTTTTGCACTATGCCTAAGGTGCATAATGCATCCAGTTTGGACATGATTAGGAAAAACATAGTAGCTACAACCTAATAAAATAGAAGGAGATGAGCTAGGGGAAGACCTCCTAGTAGTGGTTCTAATGTTTCTAGGACACTATCTAGAAAAGTGATCAATAATGTTTCAAAGATGGCACAAATTTGCATAAGCATAAGAGAATTGGAGTCTTTGACTCTAAGGAGCAGTGCAAGGAAGGGAAGAAGATGAAGTAATACTAACATTGATTTTCATACAAGGATGAAAAATTAACTTCTCACAATGAGACCTCAGATGCCCATGATCACCATTTTAGTGACACACAAGAACAAAGGAAGTAGGTAGGGGTAAAAGGCAATCATCAGCATAATGAAGAGATGCAGCAGGAGGTGAACGATTCACCTTGCTAGAGGATTTGATAAGTGATAAATTATACATACTTTTAGTTATTAATTTCTCCATATTTAAGTTATTTTATTATTATCATATTCTATAATTATTTATTTTATATTTTATGAGAAAATATGATTTTTTTTAGAGTTTTTGGAAATTTTTTCTGAAATTTTTATAGATTTTTTTTGGATCAAGTGGATTAACTTAGAAAGGCCCACAGATGAAATTAGAAAGAAAAACCTAGTCGGTATACGTGTAGACTAGTATGCCACATGTTATTTAGAGAATATGCCACATGACATTGTGATAACTCTATTTTATATAGTTATTTTCACCTATTTTATTAATTATAATTGCTATATTTTTAATGTTTTTAGTTAATTTTAGTTTAATAAATTAGTATTTACTATTTTTTATATATTTTAATAAAATTAAATAATTTGTATCGAAAAACTTAATTAATTACAAATTTATGTCTAAAAATATAATTTCAAATAATAGAGTTCTTAATTAAAATTTATAAAAGTCAAAAATATAATTTAAATTAAAATCGGGCTTAATTTTAATTATTAAAAGTTTAAAAATTTAATTTAAATTAGAAAAGGGCTTAACTATAATTAAAGAAAGTTGAAAATGTAATTTGAAATAAATTTGTGGGCCAAAATCCAATTAATTAAAGTTTAACTTTCTGCGGAGGTAAGAAGAATCCGCGCGCCAATCTGCACGCGCGAAACGTGGACCGTCCGATCAAAGAAGAAACGGTTGAGATTCGTGCGTCCTCATCACACCCGACCAAAGCAAGTGGGTGTAGGTCTCTATTTTTCACACGGCTCGGCGCCCGAGTGGGGCCCACCTGCCGCGTAGGCCGGCGTGCAGGTGGGACCCACATGTCTGACGCGTTCAGCCGCTGTCCTCCACGTACGCGCGCCTCTGATCCCGTGCGCTGGTCTCTGCGTGCAACCGGATTTTCAGCGAATTAAATTCAGCCACGTGTCCACCTGAATCCTAACCTCGAATCAGCAATTGCCACGTGTCCCACTCTATTTTTCAGCGAATCATGTGATGACACGTGGCATGTTATGATGAGTGCGAAAGCGCAGGATCAAGCCCCGTGTTGTAGCCGTTGTATCCCGTGTGCTGATGTCCCCTCCGCCCGTTTCCCGCAGCCAATTGGATTCTGCCACGTGTCCGCATTAATTCTTGCAACGAATCAGAACCCGACACGTGGCAGCATGAATTTAAAAAAATGAGCAACGACGTGTATGATTCCAGTTTGCGTTTTCGATACCAGTTTGCGTTTTTGATACATTTTTGTCCCCCACTCGTAATTTTAAATTAATTTCTCCATCATTAGTTGTCTCTCGCGTGTATAAAAAAATATATTTTTAAATGTATTTTTTAAAAAAATTTAATGTTATAAATAGGAGATAAGATGATAGAGTTTATGAGTTTTTTTTAGTTTTAGTTTTAGAAAGTTTTGGGAGTTTTGAAGAGTAGTTTTGGAAATTATTTTGTGTTGCTAGGTTTTGGACTGTAGAGCACGCATAAGCCATTTTTTGGCTTTTGTTGTGTTCTGCGTGTGCCAAATGTTTGTTCTAAGTGTTGTTTTAATTTTCCTTCTTCTTCATCTTATTTTTCAGTATCTGTTGTAATTTTTATTTTAAATTTATGAAGTAATTTAATTTTTCTAGGGTTGCATTTGATCTTAATTTATGAAGCTTTTATTTTAATTATTTTTGATAGATTTATAAGACGTTCGATTTGTTCGTTCTATTTTGTGCTTAATGCTTTTTGATTATTTACGAATCTTATCAAAATGATCTGTGGTACATAAATAAACTTGGAAGAGGCATTTGTGTGTATATTGCTTGTAAATAGAATGACATGTATGATGAAGGATAGGAATATACCCTAATTGTATGTGTGGCCATTTGAAAACTTAAAACGTAATGAATCTCGGTGAATTTACTTCTCATAGGAATATAGTGAATTAATTTAACGAGGTGTGTTTGTACGGAGCTTGGAAGAGATGTATGAATAAAATTAGAAGTTTTCGGTTGACAAATTAAATGTACTAAAAAATATAAATCAAAAGAAAATAAAATGATTTGAGTTGATTAATTTGGTGAAAAATTGCAATCCTAGATTTCTTTTATTTTGTTATTTAACTGTTTTCTTAGCTTTGTTACAATCAATGAGCGTTTTGAATAATATTAGTGAGATATAATTTTAGTACTCAACAAACTGTAGTAACAAATCTCCGTGGGAACGATAACTTATCAAATATAAGTAAGTTATCGTTCCCACGGAGATTTGTTACTACAGTTTGTTGAGTACTAAAATTATATCTCACTGATATTATTCAAAACGCTCATTGATTGTAACAAAGCTAAGAAAACAGTTAAATAACAAAATAAAAGAAATCTAGGATTGCAATTTTTCACCAAATTAATCAACTCAAATCATTTTATTTTCTTTTGATTTATATTTTTTAGTACATTCAATTTGTCAACCGAAAACTTCTAATTTCATTCATACATCTCTTCCGAGCTCCGTACAAACACACCTCGTTAAATTAATTCACTATATTCCTATGAGAATTAAATTCACCAAGATTCATTACGTTCTAAGTTCTCAAATGGCCACACATACAATTAGGGTATATTCCTATCCTTCATCATACATGTCATTCTATCTACGAGCAATATACACACAAATTCCTCTTCCAAGTTTATTTATGTGCCACGGATCGTTTTGATAAGATTCGTAAATAATCAAAAAGAATTAAGCACAAAATAGAACGAACAAATCGAACGTCTTATAAATCTATCAAAAATAATTAAAATAAAAGCTTCATAAACTCAGATCAAATGCAACCCTAGAAAAATTAAGTTACTTCATAAAATTAAAATAAAAATTACAACAGATACAGAAAAATTAGATGAAGAAGAAGGAAAATTAAAACATCACTTAGACCAAATATTTGGCACACGCAGAACACAACAAAAGCCAAAAAAATGGCTTCTGCGTGTTCTGCGGTCCAAAACCGAACAACACAAAAAAACTAAACTCTACCCAAAACTCCAAAAACTTTCTAAAACTAAAACTAAAAAAAACTCTCAAACTCTATCATCTTATCTCTTATTTATAACATTAAATTTCTAAAAAAAATATATTTAAAAATATTTTTTTATATACGCGGAAGACAACTAATGATGGAGAAATTAATTTAAAATTACGAGTGGGAGACAAAAATGTATCGAAAACGCAAACTGGAATCATGCGCGTCGTTGCTCATTTTTTTAAATTCATGCTACCACGTGTCAGCTTCTGATTCGCTGCAAGAATTAGTGCGAACACGTGGTAGAATCCAATTGGCTACGGGGAACGGGCGCATGGGACATCAGCGCACGAGATACAACGACTACAACACGGGGCATGATCCTGCGGTTTCGCACTCATCATAACATGCCACGTGTCATCATATGATTCGGTGAAAAATAGAGTGGGACACGTGGCAATTGCTGATTCGAGGTTAGGATTCAGGTGGACACGTGGCTGAATTTAATTCACTGAAAATCCGGTTGTACGCAGAGACCAGCGCACGGGATCAGAGGCATGCATACGTGGGGGACAACGGCAGGACGCGTCATACACATGGGTCCCACTGCACACCGGCCTGCACGGCAGGTGGGCCCCATTCGGGTGCCGAGCCGCGTGAAAATAGAGACCTTCACCCACGCGAGTTGGTCGGGTGTGATCGGCACGCGCTCATCGTAGCCGTTTCTTCTTTGATCGGACGGTCCACGTTTGGCGCATGGTGTATGGCGCGTGGTTCTTCTTATCTGCGTAGAAAATTAAACTTTCTTAATTGCATTTTGACCCACAAATTTATTTCAAATTACATTTTCAACTTTCTTTAATTACTGTTTAGCCCTTTTCTAATTTAAATTAAATTTTTAAACTTTTAATAATTAAAATTGAGCCCGATTTAATTTTAAATTATATTTTTGACTTTTATAAATTGCAATTAAACACTCTTTTATTTGAAATTATATTTTTGGACACAAATTTGCAATTAAGTACGTTTTCGATACAAATTATTTAATTTTCATAAAAAAATATAAAAATAGTAAATACTAATTTATTTATCGAAAATTAACTAAAAACATTAAGAACATAGCAATTATAATTAATAAAATAGGTGAAAATAACTATATAAAATACAGTTATCACATTGCATCATTTGTAATTCCAACCAAGCGCATACCATAAGCCATAATCGTGTAAAGCGCACGTGTAGCACACCATGCAATCTAGTTGAGTCATTAGCATGTGACTCTCACACCCACGATGCATGCATGAATTTTTACTTTGAATGCATTTTAACACATTTTGACCCTTTGACCAACATTTTCTCTCACTCCAAGACACATGGTCTAATGAACCTTTGTCCATTTAACATCATCAAATGTTCCAGATTAAATTTGAGCCCAAAGACCTAATTTTTCCTACATAAATACATAAATAACATCCCCTGAAACATCATCACCAGTAAAAACCCACGAAAAATTGAGAGAACATTGTTTTTGGAGCATTTTTGAAAGATTTTTGAAGGGTGATTCAAGATCAAGGTTAAAGATTGGTGTATCTCTGTCTAGTTTTACTTTCTCCCCAAAACAATAAGATTCATGTCTCTTTCCTACCAAAATTATTATCAATTGTTTTGTTATTTTTTTTATGTGTTGAATTTTATATCTATCCAAACAATTCATTGTGATTATGGGAAATTCCAAGTACTAGATTATGATTTAATTTGAATTATGTTATGGTTTAGTTAAAGTTTCAATTTTTAATTTCTTGATGTTTAATTTATCTTTAAATATCAAATCATGCTAATTCTTGAATTAAGTGTACAATTAGTTTGATATTTAGTTTTTCTTATTGCTTGATTAGGAATTTAGTATGAAATTGATAATTTTTATAATTGAAATAGAAAATTGTAATTTTTTTACAATTAGAATAAATGTTGTCTATGGTATCAATTCCATCTAATTTAGTTATTACTTTTGTAAGTCCTATAAGTCTTTGTGTCTTGTTAGCATTATTGTGAGCAAAACACGGAGTATAGTTTGTTTACTTAGCATTTTGTTTTTCTTTGTGTAAGGCCAGTTACTGATAGTTGGTACTGTAAACAAACATAATTGGTTACACCTTCGTTAGTTGCATGTTGTGCACACACCATAGGGATTGGTTTTTTTAGTAAGCATGCTAGTTGTTTTCATGTTTTTGTTTAAAATTGGTTTGTTGGTATTTTTGGAAAATGGAATTTTTTGAAAAATAAAAAAATGAAGTTTTTGTTTACTCGTCTGGGGTCTTGCCAATGCCTCCCCATTATGATTTGTAAGAATTTTTACCATGGTAGGAAGGTGGACGATGAGTGGCTGGTGAAGTACATAGTTTTTGGATTTTTCTATAAAAAACCCTTTCTTATTATTTGATTAATTAGAACAACATTGGAAAACTCTAGCAAATTTGATACTTAAATTTTTCAAAAAGAAATTATTTTATCAAGTGGGGAATGATTTGTGAGATTAACACTTAAGACTTATATTTCTAGGTTTGAGAGCTTAATTGTTCAAGTCTTAGGATTCACATACTTTGACTATTGGTAACTTATTGTACTACCAGGCCGAGGTAGGGTTCTCGATTAAAACCTAGTCCAATTTGGATCATTGTGGTTGCTGAGGCAAATAGCAAGGGAAACATTGGAGCAATGAGGGTAGGAGTTATGACTGATAGAGGTATTAGAGTTATACTTTTGTCAAGTTCTAAACTATATTTTTTGTACTGTTAGATTTGCACTTATTTGGCATCATATAATGATAATGTTTGGTACTCAATTGAAAATAGATTGAAACTCCCTATGCACATTTTAAAATATGGTACAGTTGAACCCAAGTCCTTTGCAAATTGGAAAAAGGAAGAACATTGAATCAATGAGTTGAATTGCAAGGCTTTGTACATCGTCATCAATTCTATGGCCAATTGTGATTCAAAACATATTAAGAAGTGAAATAGCTCTAAAGATGCTTGGGATTATCTGGAAAGAAAGTATGATACTTTCATGTTCAATAATGATGAAGACAAATTAGTGGGAAAAGGTTGGTATTTATGGTTGTTCAATTCTTATAATGTACATTCTAAAAATACTTCATTAAAGACTTTTATTGGACTTATACTGCTAGTGACAATGAATTCTCTCTTCAATATTTTTCTGATTGGATACTTTATGAGAACTTAAAATTGAAGAAAATTTTATCAAGATTAATGACCACTTGAAAGAAAAAGATAAGGATCGTTTGGATCTCTCAAGTCAATTGTTAAGCCTCTTTCTTAAAAGTGAGAAGAATAATACTGAGCTAAAGATAAGCTTAAACAACCACATCAAGTCCCTTTAAACTCTCTTATGGGATAATGAGAAATTCTTGTTTAATATTAAAGATCTTAAGAACAAGACATTGATCTAAGGAATTATGTTGTTCATGCCACTCTAGATTCTACCTCTAAGGACTGTAAGAATGTTGATAAGTTCGAGTAGGAAATATTCGTTATGGAAAACTAAAAAGCTTGTCTTGAATCATATTTGATAGTTTATGAAACTGAGATTAATGATCATCAAGCCCATCTTGTGGCTATTTCTCATAAAATTAAGTTGTTAGAATCTTGCTTAATGGACAAAGATAAAATGATTGAGTTCTCTCTGCTCAACAACTTCATAATGAAAGAAATTTAGTAGAAGCCCAAGAAATTGTTTAGAATTTGTCTCTGGGAACTCAAAATCTCGATGCGATGTTGAAAATTGGTAACTTATAGTGATTTGGGAGGTCTTGGATATATTAATGATCAAGTTAGTCCCTCTTATTTTTCCTACTCAATTTGTTCGTGTCTAAACTCTAGCTCATATGGATCTTGTGCAGGACTTCTCTTTAGCTAACCTAAGAGCCAACTATGATTCTCTCTCCCCTCATTCTGAATATTCTAAGTTTCTATCCATTTCCACTTCTAGGGGTGAAACTTACCTTCCTAATAATAAAGTACTGAGCTATATCAAAACACTGTTTACTCATTCGATAAGACTTACAAATAAATAGACTGATGACTACAAAAATTTAAAACTAAAGCTAAGCATTGTATTTATGGGAAAAATTTGGTGCAAAAGGGTTTCAATTGAATTAAATAGAATGTGTCACTAGACAAGCTTTTCACCACTGCGGTACACAATAAGTTAACATTCACAAAAGTTATTCTGAATAGATCAGATTGCAGCACCATTTAATCCATGTCATGGCACCCAATACTCTGTATGCCTAGTGAATTCCATACCGGACAGTGTACGTTGCGACACACTATAATCCTGGCTTTGGCATGCTTCACTTTTCTTCAATTATACCTTGTACATGTTACCAACTGGTTGGTTCTTCCTGTATAGCTTACATGCCTTTAGCTCCTAGAGTATAAATTGAGTGCTTCAAGTATTGTTCTTCATGTGTTGACAAGTTAATACATTTTGAAGTTAAAAACACTTGAAATACAACAGAATATACTCGTGATTCCAAACATATAGATTTGTATAAATAATGATATAAACATGCATAATCAAATGTATTTATTAACATTGACTTAAAATAAAATCACAAAATATTAGTGTTTTTCAAGAAATCATCATAACCCCCAACCAACTTCTTACTAGCCTTTAGCAAAGAAAGCGATATAAAATCCAAAGACAAAAATAAACAAACTAAACAAAACTAACCTAAATAATTTTCATAGAATGACACAATTGCATTAAGCATATGCAACAAGCCTTTAAACCCCTATATTTTCGTAGTGGATGAGCTTAAGTCTCGTGAGGGCTCTCAGTAATGATACCCATATCCTGAAATGTAAAAATTAAAAATTGAAAAGAATAACAAAAATAAAAACTAAAATACACAAAAAATTCGATGCTTTAATTTCTTTTTTTCAGTTCATAATCAAAATGTCAAGCACAAGTTAAATTAACATCCTATAGGATCATAGTTTATTGTTCAAATCAATACACATCACAAATTCATGCTCCATTCCAAAACATATCACCTTTGATTCATCCAATCTTACTGTTAGGAATCTGAATTTGCTTGACTCTAATCCTTGTAAGATATACTCTCAATTTCACATTGATCATTTGGGTTCAAGCATTCAATAAGGTATATGCGAACAAAATTTATGTAAAGAATAAAGCAAAAAGGTTCACAAATGGTAAACAATAAAGGCTCAAAAGTGCATAACATTGTTCTCAAGAAAGGAATAAAATGCTTGGATTTTTTAATACATCACATTACTAATCTCATACTTCAATAAAAATCATTAAGAAAATATGATCAAATGTGTGCCTCAAGATGAAGGAAAATTTATTGACTTCAAGGGGATTATTTCCTTCTTTTTTATTTTTTAAAATAACCATATCACTACTTTGAAGAAATTAGGGTCATAGTATTTAGTTATACTATTTGTTTTTCTCTCATTTTTTTTCTTTATCTTTTTTTAAAGAATGGACCCATATACATATGTGTTATGGTAAGTGACTATTTTGGTTCTCTTTGTTGTTCATAGGGAAATCCATATATATCTTATTCTCCTATTCTTTTTACTAGAAGTCATGTATGAAGGAAGATAGACACACACTTTGATTACTACTTAGATCATTCCATTTAAGTAATGAAAATAATTACATGATACTTCATCAAATGTTTAAAATCTTAACATTCAATGCAAAACCTATAAAGACCATCTAACAACTTGAAATAATAAGAAAAGTTTTTAAATGAGTAGAAAAATGATTATCACTTAGAGATAAAAGCGTTAGGTTCAAAAATCTCATAAGGTAATTTCTACTATTTTATTCCTAAACACCAATTTTTGGTTTATCTCAATCTCAACATCCAAGTATGAAACACAAACTATGAATGGAACTAATTCTTACAATAATCCATGAACATGTTTGAGACATGAACAAACAATGCAAAGGCTCAATTATTTGCTTTAAATTAAATAAAATTATGATAATTTTGTAATTTTTTTAATTATGGATCTCAATGGATGTCCCTAAACAACTAAACAATAGTAAACAAATGTTCAAAAAAATTAAAATGCATAATTTCATAAGTAAATTTTTCTCCACCCCTAATCTATAATTTATGTTGTCTTTAATATATCAAATGTAAATGAAAGATAAAAAATAAAAAAAAGTTATCCATTTGTATTAGCTCAATGTGATCAAGTAGGTGATGTAGTCATTCATGGTGCATCCATCATCTAACTCAGATATATCACATAGATAGAAACACTGTGTACTTCTCAAGTATCACATATTATCAAAAAGTTATGAAATTAACAATTTAAATACATAAACATTGTTTACAATAAAAAATAAAAAATATATAAACATAAAATATAAAATAGAATAAAGTAAAGTACATCAAATAAAAACAAAAAAAATATAATAAAAATAAAATAAAAACAGTTAAATCAAAAGAAAAGAAAAAAATACTACCTAAAACGTTGGGTTGCCTCCTATCAAGTGTTAGTTTAATGTCTTAACTAGATGCTACTAAAGGCAATGATTTATAGACTTTGATTAACCCCTTTTTCATTGAATTTGTGTCTAAGTGTGCTTGAAAATATATGATCTTTCCTAAGACCGTCATTTTTAGACTTCTATTATGGACATCAACATTTATCTTGATAAAGGCCTTGAATGGCCTAACAAGAACTACATTTTGTACCTTGTCCATTTCTAATGATTCCTACATATCTAAAATCACAAAATCAATAGGTATAATAAGATTATCTACCTGCACCATTAGGTCCTCTACCAGCCCTTTGGATATATTATAGAATCATCCACCAATTTAAGGAATATGGTTGTAGGTTTCAACTCACTCAATCCTACTTGCAAATATACATAATATAGCATTAGATTAATACTTGCACCTATGTCAAACATAACATTTATCTCCTATTTATCACCAATGGTGATATTAACATTAAAGCTTCTAGGATCTTTGGAGGTAGTTTCATAATTTATTTTATTAATTGCATCATTAGGTATATATTTAGAAAAATTAGTGAATTTAATGTATAGAGACTCATTATTATAAGGGCTATAATAGCCTTCACATGTTCATTTTGACCGAGCAACTATTCTCTAACTTGCTTTTGCACATGCTCAATTAGTTGTCCTACTTCTACTTCTATTCTTTTTATAGATGTCTCCAAATATTCCAACCTTTGATTATTTTTAATTTGGTTGTCTTTGCTAACTTGAATGAAATCATTTAAGTTATCTTCTTAGGTTGATCGAATTGGAGTATTATGTGGCATATGTTGGTGGTACTACTGGCCCTATTGGTTTAGGTTCTGGGTATAGGTAGGGTTGTTTTACTTCCAAGAAAAGTTGGGATTATTTCTCCACCCTTGATTATAACTATTTGCATAAGGCTCATTCCTAGGAAAAAAGGTTAATAACCCTCCATTGCATTTACTTGTTCAAGTCTTGCAAATGGTTCTATTTGATAAGGGAATATTCTAGCATCATGCATATAATTACTACACACTCCACATGCTTCTATGTTTGGAGTGCCTTTAGTGATAAGAAGTACAACTTTCTTGGTCAATTCTGTACGTTGTATAGACATTTTTGTGTCAGAGTTTATCTCATAAACTCTAACTCTTCTCATTCTAGTACTCTTTTACTAGGAATAAGCACCCAATATCTCAAATAGGTAATAAGTCTCTAAGGTTGTTATTTCCCCCACAACTCCACTTGTAGCTTTGTCAACTGTGAATTGACATTGTTGTGTCAATCTATCACAGGAAAATTGATTTTACAGTTATAGTGGGAAACTGTGTTGTAGATATTGAGTGAAGAGTAATTTCAACCTATCTTAAGTTTCATGAAATGGTTTTCCTTCCATTTGAGAGAATGTAGTAACTTTTTTTCTCAAATCAAAATTTTTCTGATGGGAATAGTATCTTCCCATGATTTTATTTTACTCCTTACTAAGTTATTAGAGAACATGATGGAAGAGTCATTAGCCAAACTTTGGCCTTTTCTTTAAGGGTGTATGAAAAGCACCTCATTTTTAATTGGTCCTTAATAAGCCCATGTAAAAGAAATGTCTACATAGTTGAGTAGAAATCTCTAATTAAGGTCAACAGATCTTCATTAGGAATCCTATAGAAAAATGGCATCATGAAAAAAATGAATATTTTTCAATTCATAATTTCTGGCCGCCTCCCCCAATTGTTTAGAGGAAGTAGAAGTGCCAATAATTGGCACTACATACTCCTTCATTAGTATCCCCTCTAGTAAAACATCTTGCATTTTTTAATGACTTTAGTAATGGCTCAAGAAAAATCAAATAAAATAAAATTTACAACTAAAAAAGGAGTACTTTTAGGTGTTTTAAGACCTTAATTAAAAGTTGTCCTATTGGGGGCAATAGTTCAGTTCCAACCTCGTCTTAGTTTGAGGTAATTTATCTTAATGGTAAGAAATAAAAATAAACAAATAATAAAAAGAACTAAAAATAGAAAATAAACAAATAAAAGAAAATAACAAAATAAATAAAAATAAACAAATAAAAGAAAATAACAAAATAAATAAAATTAAAAATTAAAAATAAATCAATTATAGAAAAGAATTAAAAATAAAAATGAACAAATTTTTTTAACTAAACAATATGCTAAGCAATAAATAAACATATTAAAACAAATAACAAATAAATAAGAAATAAAAATAATTGAAAAACAAAAATATTTACAAAATCACAAAATAAAACCAAGAAAAATAACTCTTGTTATTTCTAGTAACGATGCCAAAAATTTAATGCAAAAACTTGATAGTTAAAGTTTATATTCTATAAAAAGCTCACAATTGCATAAATCACTTATAATTTATCAAATTTCGTAAAAATAAACACGAAAATAAAACATAAATATTCTATCATAATATTTTGGTTTTTGAAAATACTAATCTAATGTCAAAATAATAAAAATAACTAAAGATAGATTTGATTCAAACACATTCAAGGTTGATATATGTTCAAAAATCAATGGAGAATTAATGGAAGTATTTAGCTAGTTGGCTATGCTTATTAGTATTATTTAGGTTAATTAAGTATAAATCTAAATTATTGATTCTCCCTTTTTAGTATAAATAATGCATTCGGTTGGGTTACTATTATTTATTAATCAAACAACCTAATTCCTTCGATTAGGTCATTAATTAATTTGATTAAGTTATGCCTAATGTCTAAGGAATTAACAAAGCATTTAATTTGATGCTTTTGGTTGAGTTACCAATTTAAAATCTTAATTATACTGTCTAAATTAGATCTAGATATGTGTTAGAAACCTAATTCTCATATTTTAAATCTATTATGAAAAATATGTTATCAATATATTAATCATTGAAATAAGAAATAATATGTATTTATCAAATATTAAAAATATTCACCTAATTAATCTACATAAACATGGTAACAAAACTAACTTCCCATTATAATAATAAGCCATACATGCTTGAAATTAATAAATGACCAGTAATAGATATATATGTGTCCTACTCTAAATTAGATTTTTATACCAATAATAGATATATGATGTGTCCTCTTCGAGAGTTGTGATCATGATCTTCAAAATAATCCCAAATTTTCAATAATCTTTTATTACTTCCCGATTTGAAAACTCTCCTTGTTGATGCCTCTTATTTGTTCTTGCCTAATCTAAATTATGTATAAAACTAATCCTAAAACTAAGAAAATAAATGGATCGATGACTGTAGAAATTAAAAACTAAACAATATATTCTAATTGAAAGAGCCACGTCACCTATAAGTCTATCTACTTGATTTGATGATTTAGGAATGAAAACCTTACCTGTGTATAAAGGAAGCAGGGTGCTTCAAGAGGATAGGGTGGAATTGACCCTAGTATGCCAATCCTAGTCAAAAGATTGAGTGTCAGAGTCAATCAAGAGTCCTTCTATACTGAGTAAGAAGGTTACATCGATATGTTTACTTAATCGTAGTGGATTTTTTGGAGTTTCCTTAGTGGAAAATATAGAGCCAAATTAGACTTATGAGGTCGGTGAACTAGGTGGAACCCATATGCGAGGCATCGTCTTCACCTTCCTTGACCAAGATCTCTATCACACTTGTAACATTTGTGATCGATCTACTTAACTATGTATCGATCGAAAGGTAGGGTGGCACAATCCCTAACCAAGGGAGTGGTTATGTTTAGTATGTCCCCCCTTATTCATGATATGCCCTAGTAACTCGTGCTGGGTAGGAGTGGGTCGAGTCCCTATCATTACGGAGTAATCATCATTGTGCACTTGACAAAAGATCTTTACAAGCATTATTTCCCTTCTTCACTTACACGATATTACTGGATTGGGATTTTGCACATTGTCTAAGATTCCCCATTGTTGGCTTGGTCAGATTTTACCGTAACACCTTATGTCTGAGTCCCAGTATGGCTGATCTGATCATTTGAAAAGACTAGTTAAGCATCATTGTCTTGCTCAGACTTTACTGTATCACCCCCTACGACAACAACTCTTGTTATTTTTTCAAGTCCTCTATGCCATAACTTCGACTCTAAGTATAATGAATGAGTGGAAAGATCTTTATAGCCATGCCATGGTTTATGTTTTAGGCTCTATAGATGATACTTTTTTTGGTATTAGGGAGTGGAGGACCCCACTAAGCACTTATGGTGGGGTTTAATGCCTAACAAAAATGGCCAAAATAAAAAAAGGAAAAAAGAGATGTATGGTTGATGGGAGAAGTAGGTAGTGGCATTGGATGGATGGTCTATCCACCCTTAAGTGGTATTACTAGCCATTCTAGATGAACATTTGATTTAACAATTTATATTCTTCATCTATTTGGTGTTTCATCCATTTTAGGTTCTATCAATTTTATAACAACTATCTTCAACTACGAATATGGTATATTGGATAAATATTAGGCCTAAATTAAGAAGTGTTGCATCCCCTTGAAATGAGTGCATGTACATCATGCTAATGCAGTAGAGAAAGACCATATGAATTGGAATCTACTTATATTAAGTAAGATAGATGACCGAGAAAGAAAAGCTTCACTTTTCCAAGTGGTTGATCTTAGCATGCTAGTCACTGCTCATTTCATATATCTGGGGGCTACTACTCTGGGGCATCCAATTCCTCTTCTTTCATTTGCTATGGATCTCACATTGAGAGCAACACCTTCTTGTTTAGGGTCATCATATGAGAGATCTTCCTCTGATTATGAGAAATTGGTCAAGTGGGGGCCTACCCTAGATTCACCTATCTATCTATAAAATTTCCTCCCTATAGAAGAATAGAAGCTCTAGGATGAGTATGTCAGTTCAATCTTATCATGAACCTGAATCATTTGTTGAAGCCTTCAATCATTTTTACTGGAGAGATGCAACGTAGGAAGAAATCAATGCCCAAGAAAAAAGGAAAATACTGAGTCTCATTGCCTATAGGGAAAGAAGCCATTGGCTACATACAGTGTTGTATTATTGTATATTCTCTGTTATGAACTTTTCCTAAAAGTAGACGACAAGTTTTAAATCTTAATGCAGGTATATCTCGTTGAATTAGTCTTTTTTGCCACATCACATATAAAGAGATAGTTGAGGTTGACTATTATCAAAGAATGGTTACTACTGAACATAGGATGCAAATCAAGGAGGAAATATGGCCAAAAGGAGTACATATCCCCACTAGATTTGCTTCTAGTTTTTTGGCCAAGGGGAGTACTTACCCTCATTATGTGAACATGAAGTAGTATTGCTTTTGCTTTTTTCATCAATGGAGTTAGTACATATGTTCATTAATGATGAAAGCTGTTGAACTTAAGACTTAAGTTGAGAAAGAGGGCTAGGCTCAAGGGGGAAAGCTCTCAGGGACCGAGAGGATGCGTGCATTATAGATATATGGGCATATGTTCCCCCATGTTCTAGCCATGCAGTAGATGAAATAAATCAGAAAATGGATTTTTGTTCAAGAATGAAATATTATTTAACTATCCATATCCATTTCATCCTTCAAAACTATATCACAATCCAAATATGATGAAAAATGAATTATTTAAAGAGTTTTCTTCTAAAAGAAAAGAAAAATGCACCTCTTTTATTGAGAAAAGAAATTGGAGATACCTTTTGGGCAGGTGCAGTTCCATTTCGTTATCAATTTTTCCTACACTGTGATAATGCTAGTGCTACATACTTGGTGGCCAATCCTATGCTCCATACCTGCTCTAAGAACCTAGAAGTTTTAGAGAAGTATAATAGTTTACTAAAAAACTACTTAGATCTTGATTGATTTGGATGCAATGGAATTTTTTCAATTTTAAAAAAAGCCATCCCATGAGTATACATAAGCCCATTCCCTGTATAAAGTGTACATCTCTGCTCAGGGAGAAGGACAAAGCTTTTCATACCTTTTGAAAACCTTACTAATAGAAAAGGGAAAGATAAGCTCAAGTATGCAAAGTCCATGCCGTAAACAAGAAGTGTTCTCCCTTGGTGTAGATGAAGGGCCTAGCTAATGTGTGAAACACTCCACCTGAGGAGTATAGTCGTAAGACTTGATGGCTTAATAGAGAGAGAACTCAATTTTTAAACACTTTCGCTACTTCTAAGGATGGATAGAAAAATTAGGGATTTTCCAACTTGATTTGAGACCAAGAATCCTTACGACTCATAGCAATAATGACATTAAACAACCGAAGATTGATTGAAAGAGCAGCCCAACCAGCCTGACCCTTTAATTATTGTGACCAAGATCACATACTAGACTTGAGCTACTAATCATCATCTCATATGGCATGTGATGAGTGCTCAAATAGCACTAAAATTACCATGATTTTATGCACATTAATTGATTAAAAATATATATATTTATATGATTTTATCATATATTTATATAAATTTGTCTTTTTGGAATCACGGTATTTTTATTGTTTTTTAGGTATTTTCGCTTAAAAATGTAACTTAAAGACTCAAAGAGGAATACTGGAGGCAATACATCACAAATATATTCATAAAATAAATGAAGAAAAATCAACAAATATGGAAAAATTGGACAAAATGGGTAAAAAGGTCAAAAAGGAGGAAATCGCGCACATAGCCGCCCAGCCGCGCTGGCCAACGCGCGTAGTGTGCTATGCCAGCATCTACCCCAGCCATGCCTAACAACGTGCACACTTGCTCTCCATTCCGCGTGCGCCTACGCCCATCTCGGGCGCTGCCGCGCCCACACCAGCATGGCGTCATCATTCACTACTCTGCATTTTCTCCATTTTTAATCATTTTTTCACCCACTTTTTATTCCCTTCCTCACCTATAAATACCCCTATTCTCTTCATAACTAAAAATACCTAAAAACACATCTTCTCTTCTCTTTCTTTCTCTCAATTTCTTAGTTTTTAGCTTTTCTTAGTTTTAGAGTTCTTCTCTTTTTGAGAAGAACTAATTATGTTTTTGTAATTTATTTTCTTTTTGATTCAATAAATGGAAGTGAAAATTCCGTTTAGTGGTTTTCCAACAACAGGAATAACATCAAAGTACTGTAAGGATTTTATTTTTTTATAGTTATTTTTTATGCTTTATTTTTATATGTTATATTTAATTTATGTGTGATTAAATTTAACTTTGCTGGCTTTTTGTAAACATGATTTAATAATAACGTTGTTATGCTTGCGAAATATTAAATAGGTAAAAATCTCTAAAATGAATTGATTTTATTTTTATTTAAGATTTTATATTAAGAATGTTAGAGAGAAATATATTATTTTTCATTACAAACTTAAATGTGAAAATTAGATTTTAAGGTTTAGTTATCCTGTCTAATTTAGAGTAGTGCTATTTTATTTGTTGTTACAATCGCCCGGTAGTTAGAGTAAAACTCTATTTCAAAAGTTTTTATAAGAATTATTATCTGAAAGTTTATTGACAACATGTTTTCAGTAGTAGTTTTAAAACTTGAAAGTTAGTACTCAGGTAACTAAATTCTTAGGTTTAATTTGGAAACCTTGAATAAAGTTTAAACTATCTAACCCCCCAAAGGCGGCATTTAAATGATTCATTTTCAATCTCTTAGAAAAAGGAATTAATTTAATTAACCAAATTAGTTATCAACCCCACCTATAGGTGTTAATTGATTTGTTTAGTTAACAAAGAATATCTAACCCCACCAAAGGTGGTATTCATATAAAAAAGAGAGAATCAATAAATATCAATTTATATTTTTAATAACCTAAATAATATGAGCAAGCATAATTAACTTAGTTATTATATCCATAAATACTCCACTATTATATCCATAAATACTACACTATTATAAATGATAAAATTTGTATCAATATTTATTGAATTTGTATCTATGTTTATTTTTATTTTATTATATTAGAACACAAAAACCCAAATATGGTGATAGGATGTTTTGGATTTAATTTCATTTTTTAAAAGTTTGAATAATAAATTAAAACCCACATGCATTCCATCCTTAGATCGACCTTGGGAGTATACTTCTCATTTTCTATGAAATGATTCATGCACTTGCGAGAGTTTTATAAATATAAAACCAAAGTATTGGTAGGATCGGCGATGCCAGTTTTTTCTCATCAGCGTGAAGCATAATATTTTGCCCCAATTTGAGACCAAAAGTCTTTGATACTACATAGTCTGTCCCTCAAGGTGTTTGGAATGAAGTCTTCTTCTAATCTTCTTTTGTAACCATGATCTAGTTATAGCTAGAGAAACCATCCATAATGGAGAGCATCTCATTACGATTTTTCATTTCTCGACAAATATAATCTTTTTTGTTATTCTAAGTGGTTATTATACTCTAGGTATCAATATGTATTATTGGATTAGATCATGAATTTCTTTGGTCTCCTCTATACCCCATGTTAACGAACTATTATGAATTGGATGGGGTAGGGGAGATCGAAGTAACATAGAATGCCTAGAAGGCATTTTTCTTCCTGGACTGTAGTAAGTAGATCAAGAGGTTGTAATGGTGCTAAAGTAAGACTTATAATTATGAAAAATGATTGATCAATAAAGACTTGAGTCACCTTGGAGTAAAGCCATATACTCAAGAATGTCTCTATCTGATCTATGGAATTCCTAAATCCAAACAGACTATAATAACTTCAAACATTGGATCTATAGATCTACATGTAACCTGATTCACTAGTCTTTCCTCCAACCTCACCTAAAATCTTCCAAAGTAAACTTATCCATGGAACACTTTCTCACTAATTATGATGGTTCACTACTGCCTCTTTCCTCATCCCTTTTTTTTGCTCACATATAGGGGTCTAGACCCCCATAAATAATGAACTCAACCATACCTCCAAGTTGGTTATCACAATTTTATATGCCAGGTTTGGTTGGATGCCCAAAGGGATAGTTCTTATTAGAGGTGGAAGAACTATTGAAACTACACGAAATGTAGTTGCTTTCAAGGTGAAAGTAGGTTCTTTTAAAGCTTGCTATTTGTAAATGCCACATTTCATTGAAGAGGTTTTTTACCCTTCCTAGGAATCAAGGGTGACAAAAGTTACTAGGTCGATGTGGTTGGTTCTTAAGAACTATAAGGTTGCAAGTAAATAAATTGCCTTAACATACAAATGATAACCCGTAACAAAACCATTCTCAGAGTACAATAGGCGATTCAATATTAGTTGATACACGAACCATCTACTAGCCCATGGCTTAAACGACTACCCTACAAGGTACATCTCTCACCTATGGGCTTTTATAACTATCCGAGATGACACTTGAAATTGGAAGATAAACAAACCCATAAAGAAAGAAAAAGCCAAACCATATAGAAAGCGAGCTACACCAAGCTTAGCCTATAAAGTATCCAATTCAAAAAGAGTTTATTTTGATTTGAAAAAAGAAACTTTGGGATTGCTAAATAATAGACAAAATAAATATATAGCACTTGTGCCTATAGAAAAAAGTGAAAAGACCACCTGTAAATAAGGTAGTGATACATCGTGTAGGTGATAACGATGTCGAGTTCCCAGCGTAGAAAGACTCAACATTTAGGCAAGCCGCCCTGTTATGTGTTACATAGTGGGTTTAGTAAAAATATTTGAAATATAATAGAATATATTTGTGATTCTGAATATATAGATTTGCATAAATAATGATAAAAACACGTGTAATCAAATCTATTTATTCATATTTAAGTATAATAATATCATGAAATATTAGTGCTTTTCAAGCACTTATAATTGGACATATTATTTGGCAGTGTCATAATTTTGTTTGAAGCACTATTAGGAGATTCCCTCCTTCCTCACCTAAGGCATGGTGTAGAAAGAACTTATTTAGTGTAAGAGTCCACTTGGACATGTTATCACTTAACTTTTATTTTGAGAGTATCTAAAAAGGGTCTTCAAGTGTTGTATAGACCACATGATTATGTAAGCCAAAGACTACAGTCTGAGCCTATTTCCCCTCATAAATTCTTTTCTAATAAAGGGATGCATTTTGATAACTCTTTCATGTTATCCGTATTTATTAAGCATGTTTTTCTTTTCTCTCTTTTAGTGTATTTTTTTGTTTGTGTTATTTTCTATGTGTCTAATTTACATTTAAAGTTCTAGTTTATTTTTAAAAATACAAAAAATAGTTAATTTAATTTATTTGTTTTGTTAAAAAATTTAAAAAAACTTCTTTTTGCACTATTTTCTCTCTTTTTGGAATGTTTGCTGTGGTTCGTTGATCCTTGCCATCCCTATACTATGGCACTAGTAGAGTGTGAGGTTTTACACACTTTCTATGGGATTATTGAGCACTAGGCAAGGTGGAAAAGAGGGGTTGGAAAATGTGTTGTTTTTCTTATTTAAACCCATTTCTCATTCTCTTTCAAACTACTTAATTTCTTAAACCATTTATACCTTCTAAACATATACTTACCCTTTTCTTCTAGTCTACCTTCTAAATGGCCACCAAGAGATCTAAAAGATTCCAAAACAATGTAAAAGATCAAGAATAGTAGCCAAACTTTGCAGGTCCCTTTCACCACCTAATACAATTCTTGGAGAGGTTTTATGTTGATTGATGATTTGCCTCTCCTATAATAAAGGTTTACTATTTGTTTTGGCTTTCTTTTTGCTCTTTTACTTGTAGATTTGATCCCACCTTTTTTCGGGATTTTTATTATGTTGTCTTTCTCTTTTGCACCACTATATTTTCTACCATCTTTCTCTTGTGAAGGTGTGAGGTTAATTTTTCTGAATATGGTTATCAAGATATTTTCTACATGGGATGTATAGAATCCTTCATTTCCTATCATCCATTTTGAGTTTTAAAATCTTGTCTCCTTGGATCATCTTGCCAAGTTTTCAAACATTTCCTGTCATGATCTCATTGAGATAACTAACTTGTTTATTGATATCGATCATTATTATGGTGGTTCTACATTTCAATTGAGTGCTTCTGACCTTTTTTGGTGACTCAGTGTTATTATGAGTGCTATTATGTACCCTCATACTCATTTCACTTAAGTGACCACGAGAGGTGGTCACTTTATATATGCTATCCTCAATGGTGAGATTATAGATTTTGCATGCATGATCTATAAGACCATTTTTTATTTATCTATTCCTTTTGTTTATACTTTTCACTATCTTTTTGTGATCACTCAGTGAGATACTTTTCTATTCCTTGATATTGTCAATATTACCAAATGTAAAAAATATGTTTGTGCTAGTCATTTTTCCTTTAATTGTGCTTTATTTTTGACCGCTCCACTTCCACTTCTACTTCCTCCAAGAGTGTCTCTTAGTCTATTCCTTGTCCATTTGTTCTTACTCCACCTTCTTCCTCTCTTGATCATCTATGTTTAGAGATCTCTCCCCTATTAATATAAAAAAATTGATACATAAATTTTATATATTTATAAATGGTTCACAAGTGCTCGAACTACTTTGTAAAAAGTGACAAGTATACTTTCAAGATCGATCTAAAGAGAAACTATATGGTTTTTAAATAATTCAACAAAATTCTTAAAAAAAAAATAAACCTAAACATTTTGTCATAAAGTTGGTTTGAAAAGTCTAAACTAATAACATAAATTCAAAGATAGATTTGATTCAACAAATAACATGAAATAAATTTTTTATAATCAATGGAGAGTTTATAGGATAAATAAATTAGTTAATCTTGCTTGCTCAATACTAATTAGGTTATCAAAAATATAAATTAATATTACTATTTTTTCTTCTTTGTACAAAATATCCTATTGTCAGGATCAAATTCTTTGTTAATAAAAATCAATTAATATCCTAAGGTAGGTATCACTAATTGATTAATATTAAATTAAGGTTTATTTTTAAGAAAATGGAAAACCATCTAAATCACCATTTAAGGTAGGGTACATAATTTATTATTGAGTAATATATTGAGAATATATTCTTCATAATAGATTTAAAATATGAAAAATAGTTCTTAGATATATCAATCTTATATTCAACTTTGATAGCTTGAATATCTTCTAACAGGTCTACATACATTGCTTATTGAATTGAAAAACTACTACATAAAACTAAATGAATTTAAACTACAGAAAAAGTGTTTAGAAAAATCATAAGAAAAATTACATTTGGTTTTTTTAGTGAATGAAGGGTTTATATAGGTAAACACTAAGAAAAGGAGAGAAATGTGGATCGTGAGCTTGTGTACCATGACACACTTTCACCACCACCATGGAATTCGTTGATTTAGTATGCATTTAAATTATGATCCAATATACTCGTATAGTGGCACATATTAATTGCTGTTGTCAACCGTGTTAAACTACATCTCTCCAAATTTCTTTCTATTTTGAATCCTTACATTTGGTTGGAACATTTGTAAGACTTACATATTGAAAGAGTCCATGACCTCATATATGACTAGGTTAAGGAGATACAAACTCCTATAGAACTCATCTCTAACTGGCAAGGAGTATAATAGTATAGTACTTATATAGTTCACACAACAGAAACACAAACAATATAATATCAAAGCAAAATTTTTTAATAACATATATTATATGTCAAACACAAAGCAGGTAAATAATAATTGATTTCTAATCAGAGTTTAAGCTAATAGTATGTTGAAACATACACACCTTAAACTTAGATTGTACTAGTACAAACTCATATCATGTGTAACACTTAACATAATGAGGTAAACCTATATAGAGATTGTATCTATATGGTAGCATCCTCAGATTTCTTAGAGTAACCACTTAGCAGCAAATAACTTTCTAAATAGTAAGCAAGTTACCACACTAATAGATAGTAAAACAACTATTACCTCTATCGATTAGGACCTCTGTCCAAACCACTTACGAATCCTCTTCACTTCTTCTTCCACAACTATTTAATTATCCTCCACAGCCAACACCACCCAATGTGATGTGATTGGAAACCAATGATCAGTAACAATAAGTGTATCAAATCCCAACCTCACGGGACACATAGTCCACTACTAATATCAAATTGTGTATGGGAGATACATAGTCAAACCATGCACTCACACAGATTATGGTTTGATTAGTTATCTCACAAAAGTGACGTAATCTCAAATATAAGCTTTCCAAAATAATTTCAAAATCAGATATAAATTTCAGTGTGTATTTTGGTAGAATTTTAGCTCTTAAACAAGGGGTCAAGAAGAGAAAAATGAGTGGGATATTTATAGGGAACTATTTGACCACCTCTCCAAGGTTGGTGGTGAGCTTGGTGGCAAGTGCTAAGCATTTGCATTTTTTTATTTCCAAAAATGTTGAGTACTATCCATAAATATTCGTACCTAAAACACACCAAAAACCACAAGTAAAAATGTCAGTTTTCTAGCACGCTTGCTCATCAAAAACCTACATTATACCTAGCATACACACTATAAAAAATAATCCTATAATGTGTTTAAAAATTCTCATATACAAAGTGTGCCTAGCTAAGTAAAATAAAAATAGACACTATGTTTTATATACGAGAAGCCAACACACAGACATAAGAACAATAGAACTTACACATATGTTATTCTGTTATTCTTCTTGGTTGTAATTGAGTACTTTTAGGTACAATCCTTCAAGTGTTAATCAATTGAGTCATTTTGAAACCAAAAATACCTGCAAAATAACAAAACATATTTGTGATTCTGAAAACATATATTTGTTAAAATAATGATAAAATAATGTAAATAAAATTATACTTTTGAAATTAAAGTACAAATAAATCACGTAATATTTATTGCTTTCTCATCACCTATGCTAGGAGTTTTCATCCTTCACCCAACATTAGACTATTTTAAGGAGTTTTTTGCCATCCAACATACTAAGAACCTTTTTGCCTAGTTTCTTGCTTGTCTCGATGAGTGTACCTTTTCAAATAACTTTCAACCACCTAAACATGGCTTAACTTGATCTTATGGGTATCTTCCTTTAGTTAGACTAGTCTTTTGTGGTTCTCTTGAAGGTTCTCATAAGTTTTCATTTGGTACCTCTGATGTTGGATTCATGAGTACTCTCTATGGAAACTTTGGTAATCTTGAACCTATGTATCTTTCAATCAACTTCTTGAAAGGTTATTTTCCCAAAAAATTACTAACCCTTTCCCAGACCATAAGGATATTGGTAGCTCTTCTTGTAGGTGGTTCCTAACGATGATGGAGAGGGTTGAGGAGAGTGCTAAGTTTTTCTTTTTATTATATATATATATATATATATATATATTATGAAAAATGTGTAATAAAAAAACCATTAATAACAAAGTTTGTGTTGTTTTTTCAGCACTTTATTTTGTGTTTTGTGGATATGTGTTGGTTTTTGGCTTGGTGTTATTACTTTAATCTTCTCTACTATTTGCATGAGTGATAGAATTTTTGAATTATTATATGCCATCTCTCCCTCATGTAGGTGTGCTCTTTTGACTTTTTGTGTCAGAAAGGGGGAGAAGATTTTTTGCATAACTTATCATTTTTTGCTTTCCTGTGTGCTATACGTGATGTTAGTGTAAGCTGAACTGCATCATGCTTACCTGAGTTGCATAAATATAAGATTATGTAGCAAAAATTCAATGGAATTTTTGTGCTTTGTGCTTGTCTATTGCATATTTGAATATGCTTAACGTATCATTGTGTAACTTTATAGGGGTAATATGATAGTTTTTATAGTTAGACTACACAGAGGTCTGCATGCGTTGTTTTCTTTGTGAAGAATACAAGTGTAGCTTGAGACCTTGAGGCTCTACTGGAGCTAGAGTTTAGATGCGTGGCATGGTTATGTTAATGTATAAAGATGGTTGGAACATAACAAGATGGATGCACTTTGTGTAAAAGTGTTTAGGTGTCTTGGTTGTGTGTTGATGTTTGATCATTAGAACAAACATCTTTAGGCCATATTGCATGATTTTCTCATGTTGAGATGAATGTTTGTTTAATTGTGTAGTATTTTTCCATAGAATACAAAGGGATAGATTGTCAATCATATTTTTCCTATGTGTCTTTGTTAGTGTTCCCTTGTGGAAAATATGAAGTCTGATTATTTTACTTAATGCTTTATTTTTCTCTATATAAGATCAGTTACTGGTGGTCAGTACTGCATACAATCACGAAGTTGGGAACATTTTGTATGCTTTCATGTTTTACGCATACCATGGGAGTTGGTTCATTTAGTATGTATGCTAGGTTGTGTTTCATGTTTTTGTTTGTATTGGGTTATTTCTAAAATTTAGGAACAAAAAGCTGATTTTTTTTTGTGTACTCAGTAATGATACAAAAATTTAGCTACTTTTTGATGCTATTACCAGTATCTTCAGGAATGGAGCCAAAAACATGATGTGCCAAAACTTGTTCAATTTTGGTATATTTATAAATTACTCGCTAGTGTACGAACTACTTATACAAAATGATATATATATTTTCAAGGTCTGTTTAAAGTAGAATCATGAGATTTTTAAACAATTCAACAAATTCTTAAAAACAAAAACAAACCTAAAATATTCTCTCACAAAGTTTTGGGTTTTTGAAAGATCTAAGTTAATGACCTAAAAACAAGATAGATTCAACAAACATAAGGAAAATGAAATTTACACTCAATGGAGAATTTATGAGTTATATTAGCTAATTAATTATATTTTCTTAATATTTATTAGGTTATTTAAACATATGAATTAAGATTATTGATTTTCTCTTGTATATACTAATAGCACCTTCAGTTGGATCTACAATTTTTATTAAATAAAATCACATACAATCTTTAGTAGGAGATTTGTTTTACCCAAAATCACTTGATTTTGGATAAGATTTTTTTTTTTACCAAAATCACTTATAGGTAAGGTTTACCAAAATAGGGGTAAGCCTTACCTCAGAATAATTTTGGTAATAATTGAATTCATGGTATGACATTATCCTGATATGGGAATGCATTTTTCTTGTGTAGAATGGCTTACCACTAGCATCCAATGTCGTGGTAAGGCTTATCATGACAAGGTAATTCCTTATCACAATAGTTGTAAGCCTTACCTCAGAGTGATTTTGGTAAAAAAAAAATGGAATTTGTGGTAAGACATTGGTCTTATGTGGGAAGATATTAGTCTAGTATAGGAAGGCTTACCACAGGGATCTATTATCATGATAAGACATACCATGAAAAGATAATGCCTTACCATGCAAGTAATAACCCTTACCTCTTGATCTATTTTAGTAAAAAATAGAATATAATACAAATGTCTTACTTGTTTGATAAATCACTCTTTTGGTCGAATCTAATAGTTAATTTCAATTAAATTATGCTTCTTTTCTAAGAGATTAATAAACTAATTAATTTTCACCTTCGATCAAATCTAACAGTTTAAACTTCATTTAAGGTACCAAAGTTAGATTTAAGAATTTAAAAATATGGGAACAAAATTTCAGATTTTAAAACTACTACAAAAAATATAATCACTTTTTAATAATAATTCTTATAAATTTTTTTTGAAATAGAGTTTACACTCTATGTATAGATGGGAACTAAATTAAAGATAAAAGATCAATACTTTAAATTAAATCCAGATAATCTAACTTTCATAATTCAAGGTTATTACAAAAATTCTAGCATCACTATATTTTTTATAATAAAAGTTGGAGAATATTTGAATAGAAAATAATACTTAATTTTGTAAAGATTTTTACCTATTTTAATATTTTAAAAGTATAACAACTTTACTAATATCCTATAGTAATATCATCCGAACATGCTTAATTCAACAATATGACTAATATTTTAAACATAACATTCAAAATAACACATAAATTAATCTAAAAATAGAAGAATATATTTAAATTATACCTCAAGCGTATCCTTTCAAATATAAAGTTTCAATATTACTTCTATAACCAAAAAACCTCTAAATAGAATTGACAATTACTATTTATTGAATTTAGACTAAACTATTGCATAAAATTATAACTATGTTCAACTCTCAATTGAGAGAAGAATATTAAATTAAGAAAAAAAAAACAAAACTAAAAAGCTTAAAGGGAAATTGAGAATGATGATAGAAATAGATGAAAAGGATATGAAATACAATGAAAATAGGATCCTATTGATAGGTATAAAAAGGAGAAAATGTTGGATTAGAAGATTGAGATTGGGATACAATTCTTTCCACGTCACGACATGATACATGCTACAATTGGTTGGAATGCGGTTCATAATACATATGCCATGGCACACAACAATTCCATACTACAACCAGCATTAATTCTAGGACATGTGATATTCAGTTTGTTAGCCTCGTGCCACGGTACATAAAACTTTCATGCCACATCCCACATTGTTCTGATACACTTTAAAACCTATATTTTCTTGTATATCCGTTTTGGACCATATGTAATTCTTTAAATATGTTATCTTTTTTAGCATTTAAAGTTGTAATGGAGTACTTTCAGATATATTCTTCAAGTTAAAAAAACTAAAATAAAACAACAAAACATACTCGTAATTTCAAAATGATAGATTTTTCAAAATAATAGTAAAATTAAGCAAATACATATCTATTTATTAATTTAATATGCATAATTCATTATATATTTAGTCTTTAAAATTAAAAAAAACTAAAATCAAAATTAAACTATCCTAAATCATTTTCATAGATTGACACGATTTCATTTAGCATATGCAACAAGTCTTTAAACCTTTAGGTTTTCTTAATGGATGAGTTTAAGTCTCAAAAGAGATTATAGAGATGATACCCATAAACCTCAAATTAAAATTTAAAATTTAAAATTAAAAAAACAAAGAAATAAATAAGACATAATCAAACAAAATAAAAAAAATGCAAAAATGAAAAAAAGATAACAAAATTAAAAGAATATCAAAACTTCTCATAGATTTTAATATCGTCTAAGTTCACAATTAATTTGTATAACATAAGTTATTTTAATATTCATAACATTCATAGTTTACGATAATAATTTGTTTGAAAATCATTTCATACTCAAATAAAAAAAGTATTAATATTAAATTTTCCCAATTTTTAATATATAGAATCCAAATTTGCTTCCACTATATCCTCACAAGAAAAACTCTCAATAACACTGATTCTATTAAAAACTCTCAATAACACTGATTCTATTAAAAACTCTCAATAACACTGATTCTATTAGTTCAATACTCATACAAAAGTATATGCGAATATAATTTATTTAAAGAAATGAACTAATAGGTTCACATATGTGTAAAGAATAAAAATCTCAAAGTGGTGCATAATATTGATCTCATTAAAGGATTTTATAAATAAATCACATACTACTTCCATACATCAATCAAATTCATCAAATTAAAATTTCAAGTAATATGCCTTTAAAGAGATACAGAAAATGCAAATGACTTCTTAGTGAATTATTTTCTATCTTTCTTTTGTGTTTAGCCATTTCTTACAACTTTGTAGGATATTAGGTAATAGTATTCATTTTTCTCTCTTTTTCTTATTTTTTTCTTTTCTCTTTCTTTAGAGATATTCTTTTTTAAGAGAAGATCCATGTACAAATTATACATATTTTTGTATGATAAAATAAGTGGCTAATTTATAACATTTTTTTGTATTAGTTTAGGTAACCCTATATATGTCTCTTTTTTAGAAGTCATGAATGAAAGAAGAAAAAGGCATATACTTTCGATTTATATTTAAGTCATTCAATTTAAGCAATAAAAATATATATGACAGTTTATTAAATGTAAAAATCATAACATTAAATGCAAAGACCTATAAGGATCATCTAGCAATTTACAATTGATAGGAAAAAGTGTTTAAAAGAGTAGAAAAAATATTATCACTTAGAATGGAAAGATAACCGCTCAATATATATTCACACAAGATAGTCTCCACTATTTGATCCTAAACACTGATTTTGGGTTTATCGCAACTCAAAATTTTATTATGAAATACTAATTATGACAAAAACCAACTAATTATCATATTACTCCATGATATGTTCAAAAAATTAATCTAATAATGCAAAGACTTGATCAATTTCTTAAAATTAACTAAAAGACATGATAATTTTATAAGAAAAATTAACCAAAAGTTTCTAATCCAATAAAAATAATTAAAAGCACACAAAAAAGTAAAAATCTAATGTAAAAATGTGACCATAATTTTAAACAAAAATTTTAAATTAGCACAATTTTATAATGTGACTTTTCCCACCTCAACCTAGAATTTACATTGCCCTCAATGTAACAATTATAAATTAGAGATAAAGATCAAAGAATAGAAAAGTTACCCACTTGTTGAACCTACTCAAGTATCGGTATAGAATTACAAGTGCATCCATCAATCCAAACATTTAAACTTTACAGAAATATTGTGTATTTCTCATAAATTTCAAAAAATAGTTACAAAAGAAAAATCCAAACAATATTCACATGATAGGAATTAAAATAAAATAAGAATCTCACAATAACATTAGCATCATTAGTTTTGGTGGGTATAGCTTCTATTCACTTAGACACATAATTAATGAGAACTAGAATATATTCATATACAAGAGATGAGGGAAAGGGACCCATAAAATCAATCCCCCATTCATTATATAATTCTACAACTAAATTAGATGTCAAAGGAATTTAATCTCTTTTACCTATATTACATATCCTTCGACATCTATCACATTGTTTGCAGAACGTACGTGCATCTTTAAATAGAATAGGAAAATGAAATCTATACTAGAATACCTTATTGTTTATCTTATCTCTACTAAAATGGCCTCCATAGTGAAGTTCATGAAATGATCTTATGTTCCCTTTCAAGTGAACACATCCGAATGACTTGATCCGAATGCCTACAAGATTGTAGAAGCTTGTTCTTTTCTTGAGGACAAATTTTAGGTCTCAAAATATCAATATCAAGATAATTAACAATATTAGCATACCATGGATTTGGACATACTAAAAATAGTTGTTCATCAAGAAAAGTTTTAACAATTTCTTCTTTACTCTTACCTTCAAGAGAATTGGATTTAGAAATTAACCTAGATAGATGATCAACTATTAAGTTTTCCTTACCTTTATTATCTTTGATTTCTAGGTAAAATTCTTGTATGAGTAAAAACCACCTAATTAATCTTGGCTTAGCATTAGGTTTACTTAGCAATATCTTAAAGTAGCATGATTCGAATGCTCAATTACTTTAGAGCCCACTAAGTAAGACCAAAATTTCTCTAAAGAAAACACAAAAACTAAGAATTCTTTCTTAGTGGTGGAATAATTTATTTGGGTATCATTGAGTGTTTTGTTGGTGTAATATATAACATGCAAATGCTTATTTACTCTCTGTCCCAAAGTTGCTCCAATTGCATAATCTGAAGCATCATACATAATTTCAAATGGGAGAAACCAATTAGGTGCCAAAATAATAAGGAAAAATATTAATTTATATTTTAATGTATTAAAGACTGCAAGGTAGTTATCATTAAAATCAAAGTAAACAATTTTGACAACAAGTTACATAAAGAATAACTTATTTTAGAGAAATCTTCAATAAATTGCCTATAGAAACCCACATGTCTTAAGAAGCTTCTTATTACCTTGATAGATGTAGGGGTCATAATTTTGTAATTAATTCAATTTGTTTCCTTTTCAACCTCATTTCATTTGTTATAAATTACATTTCCAAAAAAAATCTCTTGTTGTACCATAAAGTGACTTTTTTCCCAATTAAGTGTTAGGTTGCATTGAATGCATCATTCTAAAAATAAATTTATACAAGCAACCATCAAATGGGGTTCCAAAAATATAAAACATCATCCATAAATACCTCAATGAAGTTTTCCACCATGCTAGAGAAGATTGACATCATACATCTCTGAAACGTAATGGGGGTAATGCATAACCCGAATGGCATCCTTTTAAAAGAAAATGTCCCAAAAGGAAAAGTGAAGGTGGTCTTCTCTTGATCTTCTAGTGCAATGGGTACCTGATAATAACTTGAAATCCCATCTAAAAAATAGTAAAATTCATGCCTAGCTAGTATTTCTAGCATTTGCTCAATGAAAGGAAGAGGAAAGTGATACTTTTTAGTATATAATTCAATTTCCTGAAATCTATGCACATCCTTCATCCAGTGATTGTTCTAGTGGGCACCGATTCATTCTTTTCATTTTCACAACTAGTATGTCAAATTTATTTTGGTACCACATGCATTAGACTAACTCACCTAATATCTACAATAGGGTAAATGAATACTACTTCTAAGAGTTTTAGAATTTTCTTTTTTACCACCTCTTGTATGTTTGGATTTAATCTTCTCTAGGCCTCTCTAATGGGTTTAGAATTATCCTCTAAATTGATCTTATGTGTACACATAGCAGGAATAATACCTCTAATATCCTTGATACTATAACCTATAGCTTTATTGAATTTGTTAAGCATCTTAGCAAGTTCCTTTTCTTGCTTTTGGGTCAAAGAAGATGAAAAAATAGATGGATAAGTTTATCCTTCTCCCAAAAATACATATTTTAGCTTCTTAGGCAAATCTTTTTGTTCTAAGCTGGGTGGAGTAGCTTTTTCCCTAAGTGGGGTACTAAGTAGTTCTAAAGGTTGATGACTTTATGAAAGTAGAGTCGTTAGGGCACTTTGTTTTACTTAATATTTACTTGTTTTATTCAATATATAATATTTTTGGGGTTGAAAATATTAAAATATAAACTTTTTAGTGAAAAAGGATGAAAATATAAGTTATGAATGTTTTTGAAATTTTTATGAATTTTTAACCCAAGACCAATAAGGAGATGCCACATGGCACTATGCAAACAAAGGAGTTAAATGTGAGAGCCACCTAGACGCCACACAAGTAGATACAATGAATCATAGATCATGGCAAGTGCGAAGGGACACACCATGTGACACGTGTCAGTACGACATTTAATTTGAGTTTAAGAGCAGTCAAACCTCCTTGCCACTAGTCATAACTCCATTCTTCACCAATTTCCACCAACGTGCCACACCACCTATTTTTGTGAATCACATTGTGCTGGATGGCACTGAATCAGTATGCGATGACTCGGACTGGTCTCCCTTGTCATGCATCGTGCTATGATTTTCCCAATGAATTCTGTGTGTCACATGTCACACTATGATTGGCTAGTATAGTTAATTTTGCTTATTTTGATCTCAACCTTTGATCAGAAGCTGATATGACAGTTCAAATTCCACCTGAGTTATATTTAAGCCCTTAATCACTGCATAAACTCTAAGGAGTCACCAATAGCATATTTTTTATCAGTTTTTGGAGCTAAGAAGAGAGAAAAACATAGAAAAATTCAAAAAGAGATGCAATTTTGGTAGAGATTCAAAAGGATATTAGCACTAGAATTCAAGAAATTGATTGTATTTCTTCTTTTACTCTTTTCTTTATCAATTTTTATATCTTTCTTTATGAAAAATATGAGCTTTATAGACAAAAGTATGTCTAGTTAATTTATTAATCTAGAGATCTTATGAACTCAAATGTTATCATGTGTTGACCTAATATTTTACCCCAATTATGATTTCAATTTAATTATATTAGTTAATTTGATTTTTATGCTATTAATTGTTTGGCCAACAATTTATCTATAGAAGTAATAAAATAGATTTGAGAGAATTATTTAATTGTTTGTCTTAATTAAATAACATGCACAGTTTCGAGGAAGATATATATGATTCTTATGTATCTGATTTATAATTGATGAACTTAATAAGTAGTATGCAATTTAATTGACATGACAACGTGATTAGGTTAATTACTATATGATGTGTAATTTACTTGAGAGAGGAATGTATGCAAGGTTAGATTCAATTCATTATGTAATTAATTGACAATTACATTATGTAATTAATTGACAATTACATTGGGAGACTTTTAGTGATTCACATATTTAGAAAATTAGGAGATTAAATATTCTTAGATATTTTCTCGTATATCTTCTAAGTTATCAAATTTGATTTAATTAATTATTGATATTAACTTTTAGTTATTTTAATTTTACTTCCTTAAAATATAAAAACACTAAAAAAATATTGATTTTATTTTTTTTGTTTCAAAAATTAATTTTTAATAACATAATCTCTATAGGAAAAATATTTTCTTATCATTATATTACTTGTTACAATACGTAAACTTGCGTATTCATTGCACACACTTATGTGTAGCAATCAAGTTTTTGGCGCCATTGTCGGTGATTATAAGTATTAGAAATTAATATTTTATTATTATTATTTATTTTTGTTATTTATTTATAGGTCAATGGATAGAATGATAGCCATAATAAGAGTAGTTGGAATGCATGAGGTAAATGATATCATGACACTTAAAATTCAAGTGTCATCTTTGGTAAATCTTTTGAAGTTTCAATGCTCACCAACGATTATAAACCAAGTCCAAGATTCAAAAGTGTCATGTGTGTTTTGTGATGGGGCCCATTTGTTTGATAATTATCCAGATAATCTTGAATCAGCATTTTACGTGGGTATTGTGAATCAAAACAATAATCCATTCTCAAACACATATAACCTAGGATGGAGACAACTTCCAAATTTCTCTTAGAATAACAACAATCAAGGTGGTAATCAATTCAACCATAAATCATTTCCAACATCTAGTTTCCAATAACCATAACAATCACAAGCCCAAGAAAAGATGCCATATACTAAGGAAAATACAAATGCTTTACTCGGGATGATGAAAAACTTCATCCAATCAGTAAATACAAAAATGTCCACTCAAGAGGCATCAGTTCGAAATTTGGAGAATCAAATGGGGCAACTTTCCCAAGCCAAAAGTCAAGGGCCACAAGGTAACCTTCCAAGTGATACAATCATAAATCCAAGAAGAGAAGGTAAGGACCATTGTAGCACTATAGCCTTGAGGAGTGGTAAAACTCTAGAGAAAGATGAGATTCAAAAGGATAAGGAGGAATATAAGACTAAAAATAAAAAGGATGAGGAGAAATTAGTGGATAAATAAAGTATTGGAAAGGAAATAATTCAGCCAAAAAAGAGCAACCTCTACAAACCCACAATAACCTTGACTGGAGGTTGTAGTGCCATCCTTACTAGAAAACTATATATCCCAAAATTGAAAGATCTAGGTAGTTTTTACATTCCTTGTACAATTGGGAGCATCCACTTTGAGAAAGCATTATGTGATTTGGGTTCCATATTAACTTTATGCCATTATTAGTCTTCCAGAGATTAGGGGTTGGTAAATCCAAACCTACTTTAGTAACATTAAAAATAGCAAATAGTTCAATTAAGAGACCTTGGGTGTGGTAGAAGATGTGTTAGTAAAAGTAGACAAATTCATCTTTCAGCAAACTTCATTGTGCTATACATGAAAGAGGACCGTGACAATCCTATCATACTTGGTCATCCATTCTTAGCAACTAGAAGAGAACTTATTGATTTACAAAAAGGTGTACTTATAATAAGAGTGCAAGATGAATAAGTAATGTTTAAAGCTTTAAAGCATCTGAACCCTCTGATATTGATAATGCTAATGAATGCTTAAGAAAAAAATGATACTGATTGTGAGGATAACTTAAAAGAATCTGTTGAGTCACCCACACTTACGGATTTAACACATGATGTTGTAAACAAGGACATAAACTCACCAAAAAATAACTCAACATATTTTAACTTTGAAAGTATGGAATGAAAGGTTGATATCGTGAACTGTGTGGACTTTTTGGAGAACACCCCTCTCATATGGGTATCAAAGGTGATTATGGAAAATTTTGAGATAGGATCTAAACTCGAACCATCAATTGTAACACCACCAAGTTTAGGCCTGACACTTTTCCCTCCTATCCCTAATCAAGTAGGAAAGCAAAATAGTCCAATAAAAAGGTGAAAAAGATGTTAAAAATACATAAATTAGACGAGTTATGGTGGAGTGCTTATAAGAATGCCAAAAATTTCAAAAAGAAAACAAAAATATGGCATGAGATGGGAATTGAGCACCGTGTTTACAAACAAAAAAATAAAGTATTATTGAACAAATCAAGACTCAAATTGTTTCCATGAAAACTCAAAACTAAATGATTACAAAAGGATGCACCTTAGGACTTGATAAGACCGTCTATTCAAGGAGGAAACCCAACATTATTTTACTTATATTTTCATTTTTTTTTGTTTTGTAGGTGAATACATTTGGATAGCAATGACACAACAAGATTGATCATTTCAAAAACAGATGTGGTTTGCCATGACTAAGGGAGTTTACTTTCCTTTTACTTTTTCATATTTATATGTGCATATTGGGGACAATGTGTAATTTAATTTTGGGATATGGAACTTCATTCTCTACATTAGTACTTACTATACATTTTAATTTATTTAGGGAGGTTTTTCTTTAATTCTTAGGATGTTTTTAATTATGATTTGGGTATAAATTGATAAATATATGGAAACTAAGTGCATGCATGCTTGATGCGAAACATATGACCTCAATGATAAAAATTGGTTAACATGACTAGGATAAGGAATGTTCCATACTTGTTAAGATAATGACATTAATTATGTTATATGCTTGCTAGTTTTGATTGGATTGATTTAAATTTTTATGCACATATTCATGATTGATTTTGGTGTTCTTATTGAGAGAAAATTTGTAGTGAGTTATGTGAGTTAATGAGATCTACTAGGTTTTAGAATCTATTTGATCATCCCTTAAGGTAAAATCCTAAATAGTATTTAGCAAGAGAAATGATTTAGGCCTTATTTGGATCAATTGAGTCTTTCAAGCTAACCATTGTTAACATATGTAGTCACCTATTTGAGCCTAACAAAGAACATTTCCTATCTTTAAGCCACATTTTATGCCTACCCAATAAGCAATACCTTTACCGTTTCACCTTTAGCTTATTTGAAAAGAATAAATACAATCATTTGTTATGTTATAGAGTAAGGTGAAATGTAATGCACCCTCAAAAAAGGATAGAAAAAAAAAGTAAAATTCACAACACAATTATCCCTTTAAAGAAAAAGAAAAGAAAATTGAAAATAAGTTTGGGGGTGTTGTGAAGTTACAAACAAAGAAAAAAATGTGGAATAAAATAATATGAAAAGAATGACAAGAAAGGGTGCACCAAAATATCAAATAAAAGCTCAATTGTAGTTAAAAAAAAGTGTATGATAAACAAAAGAAAACTATGGCGTGGAAAGAGCCTAAATTTCATCATTTATCGACCCCTACCTAAGCCTTACATTACAACCATATAAAGTCCTTATTGATCTTTAGCTAAGTGCATATTTATATTAGTTGAAACAGATGTGAAAAATAGACTTATGAGACTTGTTCTAAGCTTGAATTTATTAGCATACTTGTATAGGTAGATTTCATGAATGCATTGAATTATAACATATGCAGCACACACACACTAATCAATTTATCAAAAACCTTGCATATCCTTGTATTTATGGAACATTGATTGATGAATATGTGAACATCCTTATCATATGATTGTATGACTTTTGGTAGGGATAGTTTTCATTAAATATGCATTTATTAATATATATATATATGAATATACTACCCATGTTATTTTATTTAGTTATACATGGCTTTACTTGAAAACAAGCAAATAGTTAAGTTTGGGATGTAATTATTGTATGAAAGTAGAGTCATTAGTACACTTTTTTACTTAATAATTACTTTTTTAGTGATCAGAGATGAAAATATAATTTTTGGACTTTTTTGGAATTTTTAAGTATTTTTTTATGATATTTTAAAGTATGACTAATCAAGAGATGCCACATGGCACCATACAAACAGAAGATCTGACTAGGCAAGCCACGTGGATGCAATGCCAATAGATATGATGAATCATAGGTTGATTGCCACACAAATTGTGTGTGCAATAAATACGCAAGTATACGTATCATAATAAGTAATATAATGATAAATAAAGATCGTTCCCATGGAGATTATTTTTTTAGAAACTAATTTTTAAAACTAAAAATAATAAAAATCAATTTTTTTGGTGTTTTTATATCTTAAGAAAGCAAAATTAAAATAACTAAAAGTAAATAGTAATAATTAATTAAATCAGATTTTGTGACTAAAACGATATATGAGAAAATATCTAAGAATACTTAATCCCCCTAATTTTCTAAACATGTGAATCACTAAAATCCCTCCAATATAATATCAATTAATTACATGATCAATTGAATCTAACCTAGCATGTATTCCTCTCTCAAGTAAACTACACACCATATAGTAATTAATTTAATCACACTCTCATGCCAATTAAATTGCATACTACTCATTAAGTTCATCAATTATGGATCACATACATAAGAATCATACATCTCTACCTAGAAACTATGCATGTTATTTAATCAAGACAAACAATTAAATAGTTTTCTCAAATCTATTTCATTGTCTCTATAGATAAATTGTTGGCCAAACAATTAATAGCATAAAAATCAGATTAAATAATATAGTTAAATTAATATTATAATTGGGAAAAAATATTACATCATCACATGGTGAAAATTAGGTTCATAAGATCCCTAGATTAATAAATTAATCACACATAATTGTGTTAATAAAACTCATATTTTTCATAAATAAAGACATAAAATTAATAAAGAAAATAGTAGAAAAAGAAATACAATCAATCTGTTGAATTTTAGAATTAATTTCCTCTTGAATCTCCACCAAAATTGTGTCGTTTCTTGAATTTTTTTGTATTTTTCTCTCTTTTCAGCTCTAAAAACTGACCAAAATTATGCTAATGGAGGAAAATTAGGGTTTATGAAGTGATTAGGGGCTTAAATAAAGCTAAGGCACGATCTGGACCGTTCGATCAGCTTCAAATCAAGGGCTACGATCAAAACAAGCAAAACTGACAGTTTTAGCCAATCACAACACGACACGTGGCATCCGAAATTCATTAGGTGAATCAGGGAGCGACACGTGGCAGGAGAGACAGGTCAGAGTCAACGCTCACCGAGTCAACAACACGTGGTGCGACGTGATGGCGTGGCGCAAGGGTGGAACGTGTGGAGCAATGGCGTGGTGACACGTGTCATGGCGTGTTGACCAATTTCAGAACTCGGATTGAACGTCGTGTTGACACGTGGAGCATGTTTCATTCTCCTCACACACGGTGCGACATTATTCACTCTCTGTGCTTGCATGGCGTCCACGTGGCTTGCACACTCAGCTCCTCTGCTTTCGTGGCGTGATACATGGCATATTCTGATTGGTCCTACGTTAAAAATTCCAAAAATTATATTTTCACCCTTTTTCACTAAAAAGTTTATATTTTAATTTTTTTTGCCATAAAAATATTATTTATTAAATAAAACTAGTAAATATTAAATAAAAAGTGCTGTAATGACTCTATTTTCATAGAGTCATCATAGATCACCGTATGTGAGAAGGGACAAACCGTGTGACACATCTCGGCCCGATATTCAATTCAAGTTTAAGCACAATCAAACCTTCTTGCCACGTGTAGTAACTTCATTCATCATTGATTTCCACCAGCATGTCACGCCACTTATTTTCTTGAATCATGTTATGTCGTGTGGCGCTGACTCAACTTGCATTGACTCGGATTGGTCTCCCCTACCATGTGTCGCACTCTGATTTGCCCAGTAAATTCTGTGTGCAACATGTTGGAGCTAATAGCATAATTTTTATCAGTTTTTGGAGCTAAGAAGAGAGAAAAAAACAAAAAAAATTCAAAAAGAGATTAGCAATAGAATTTAAGAGATGGACTGTATTTCTTCTTCTACTCTTTTCTTTATCAATTTTTATGTCTTTCTTTATGAAAAATACGAGCTTTATAGACAAAATTATGTCTAGTTAATTTATAAATCTAGGAATCTTATGAACCCAAATTTTATCATGTGATGATCTAATATTTTACCCTAATTATGATTTCAATTTAATTATATTATTTAATCTAATTTTTATGCTATTAGTTGTTTAGACATCAATGATAGTTTTGGTAGTGGCCATAAATGGTCTACCTAGAAGTATTGAATGTTTTTTGTCCTATGTTGGGTTCTTCTCCATATCAAGAACCATAAAATCAATATGTATTATAAACGTCTACTTGTACCAACGTATCCTTAACCATTCCTCCATCTATTTAATAGATCTATTCACAGGCTAAAGATATTTTAGGTTTTAGATCTCCCGAAGCTAGATGTAAGAAAATAGAGTATGGTATCAAATTTATACTAGCAATAAATCTAGCATTGCTTTAGCCATCTTTCTATCCCTCATAGTGATTTTTATGATAGAACTACTAGGATCTTTCACCTTTACTGGTAGTTGGTGCTAAAGCATAGCCCTAGAAATTTTTGATACCACTATTTTTTCATAATATTTACCTCATTTTCTTAATATTCAATTCTTTGAAGAACTTAGAATATGATGGTATATTCTCGATCATTTCTAATAAAGGTAAATTAATATTAACTTGAAATCATTTTAAAATGATCAAAGAATTTCTTATCATGTTTGGGTTCTTTCAACCGGTGTGGAAATGGTATTGATAATTGGTATAGTCATGATGCTTTATGATTTTTGGGAATGTTAGTTGACTCTCCAATATTTTCTCAAAAGGTTTATCATTATTGGCACTAGTTTCTCCATTGTGGGAGATTATAATTTCACCTTCTTTATTACCTATAGTACTAAATGTTAAATCATTAGTAATTTCAGATAATAATTTATTGACTACCTTACCATTTTGAAGTATTGCAACATCTTTTGGTTGTTCTTCTTGGCTGGGTAGCTTTCCTTTTTCTTGCTTTTGCATGTGTTCTTCTAGCTACCTAACTTTGACTTCAAACTTTTTTTAGCGAAGCAACTATAGAGTTCAACCTTTGATTGTTCATCAATTTGTTGTCTCTACTAATTTGAATAAAAGAAGTTAAATTATCTTCTAAGGTTGGTTCAGATTGACTTTGTGGATAACGTTGGTTTTGTTTGGCCTTTATATTTGGTTTTGAGCATATGCTTGATAATTATTTGGTTTCCAGGTAGGATAAGGAAAATTATAAGTTTTGAAATGATACCTTTTGATGCAGACCGTCTTGGCGAACAACCCTAGGAACCCATAAACTCATAGAAATAGGAACAATCAATTTTCTAGACACGTGTTGAAGATGATTAGATTAGAACCCTAAGGAAACAAAGTCCTTAAAACCCTAACCTTAAGACACTACAAAGGATGATCACTTCCTTTCATAAATCAAATTCAAGTATTCAATCAAGAACACAATAAAGTAAATCAAGAAGCTTTTTGAAATAAAGTTTTTATTAATGATATATGGTTCCCCAAGATTACATAGCTGCTGCATATTTACAACAACATACCCTTATAAAAACCCTAGACACAGATTCAAGCCTAAAGAAAAATCCTAGGTGCAAATTCAAGCCCTAAAGAAAAAACCTAGATAAAATAGGCATAATTAGTGGTGGATTAGGCCTAGTTAATCCTTAAAAATATAAGACTAGAAATAACTTAAGATAAATAAAACATAAAAGGCCCATAATTAATTGAAACAATAATTTCTTCCTAAAGTAATCCTTGCACCCAACTTGATCTTCCAAATCCATCCTTAGTCATTAGACCACCAATTCCTTGCAAAATATCTTGAGAATATTTAGGAACATCAACTTGATTAGTACTTGGGAGCATCAATTTGATCAGCACCTCAATCTCCATTATTCCTTTCCTCTTCAAAAAGATTCATCCTCGAATCTTAGTTCTATAAGCAGGTCGATTTGGTATTGTGGATCCTTGTGTGAAGTCTATTTGATGCTCAATTCCTCTCAAAGGAGGTAATCTATGAGGAATCTCTTTAGAAAGTAGATCCTCAAAGTCATGCAATAAGGATATAACAACACTAGACAAAGATGAGTTAAGATTATTAGTAAAATGTAATATCCGTGTACCTAAGTACAAGTACTTGTTTCCTTGCCATCATTGCACTCTTAATCTCATGTTTTTCAGAAATTACACTTATTTTTTTATTTTCCTCTCCTATTTGCTCACTTTTTCCTTACCTTTTCCTATCACTTTCTCTCCTTTCTGCTCATTTTTCTCTTCTTTTTGTTCACTTTTCTCTCCATTTTTCCTCTCGACCTCACTTACTCTCTTTTGATTTTCCTCTTGCTCACACTTTTTTTTCTCTCAACTTAGACTCTCTTGTTATCTTAATTTGGTCCTCATAAGCTTGCAAAGATTTAGGAGGGGCTAATTCAATTTTTTAGTTGTTCATTACAAAAGAGTAATTATTTTTGCACCCATCATGAGTCACCGACCTATCAAATGGCCACGATCGGTCAAGAAAAATATGAGTAGAATACATTGGTGCCACATCACAAAGAACCTCATTTTTATATTTGCAAATTTAAAAAGGAACCCAAACTTGTTTATAACCTCCACTTCTCCATAATCATTCAGCCATTGTATCTTGTATGGTTTAGGATGCTTTTGCTACTTAAAATTCAAATTTCCTACCAACAAGGTACTAGCAACATTAGTGCAGCTCCCACTATCAATAATCAACATTCATACCTTATCCTTCACATGACATCTTGTGTGGAAAATGTGGTCATGGTGATCCTCATCTCCTTCATACTTAGGCTGTATACTCAGGGCTCTACTTGTGACAAGTAAATTTCCATGCATAGCTTCCTCCACTTCAACATTAAAATAATCCTTCAATGGTGGTATCTTATCATCACTTAAACTGGTGATGACTCTATGAAAGTAAAGTCATTAGCGTACTTTTTTACTTAATATTTACTTGTTTTATTAAATAAATAGTATTTTTTGGGTCAAAATATTAAAATATAAACCTTTTAGTGAAATGGGATAAAAATATAATTTTTTGGGATTTTTGGAATTTTTATGAATTTTTAACATAGGACCAATCAGGAGCTGTCGCATGGCATACCACGTAAGCAGGGGAGCTGACAGGGAAAGCCACTTGGATTCCACATAAGCATGGAGAGCGAATCACGCTATATCGTGTGTGAGGAGGATGAAATGTGCACCATGTGTTAGCATGGCATTTAATCCGAGTTTGGGCTTGGTCAAACCACGTTGCCACATGTCGCTATGCCATTGTTCCGCGCAATCCACCTATGCACCATGCCATCCAGTCCTATGAATTAGGTTGCACCATGCTTCGATGACTCAACGAGAATTGACTATGACTGGTCTCCCCTACCATGCATCGCTCCTTGATTCGTCTAGTGAATTTATGATGTCACGTGTCACACTATGATTGGCTAGAGTTGTCATTTTGCTTGTTTTGATCGTAGCCCTTGATCTGAAGCTGATCTTACAGTCTATATTGCACCTGAGAATTATTTAAGCCCCTAATCACTCCATAAACCCTAAGTGGCCTCTATTAGCATAATTTTGGTCAATTTTTGGAGCTAAAAAGAGAGAAATATATAGAAAAATTCAAGAGAGGACATAATTTTGGTGGAGATTCAAGAGGAGATTAATACTACAATTCAAGAGATTGATTATATTTCTTCTTCTACTCTTTTCTTTATCAAATTTTATGTATTTATTTAGGAAAAATATAAGCTTTATGAACACAATTATGTGTAATTAATTTATTAATCTAAGGATCGTATGAACCCAATTTTCACCATGTGATGATCTAATATTTTACACCAATTATAATTTTAATTTAATTATATTATTCTGAATTTTATTATGTTAATGATTTGACCAACAATTTATTTATTGAGGCAATTAAATAGATTTGAGATAATTATTTAATTGTTTGTCTTGACTAAATAACATGCATAGTTTCTAGGCAGAGATGTATGATTCTTATGTAAGTGATTCATAATTGATGAACTTAATGAGTAGTATGTAATTTAATTGGCATGAGAGTATGATTAAATTAATTACTATATGGTGTGTAGTTTACTTGAGAGAGAAATACATGCTAGTTTAGATTTAATTAATCATGTAATTAATCGATAATTATATTAGGAAGATTTTAGCGATTCACATGTTTAGAAAATTAGGAGATTAAGTATTTCTAGATATTTTCTAATATATATTTTTAGTTACCAAATTTGATTTAATTAATTATTTCTATTTACTTTTAGTTATTTTAATTTTGCTTCCTTAAAATACAAAAACACAAAAATATTGATTTTTATTTTTTAGTTTTAAAAATTAGTTTCTAATAAAATAATCTATGTGGAAAGGATATTTTCTTATCATTATATTATTTGTTACGATGCATATACTTGTGTTTCATTGCACAAATTTTGTGTGTAGCAAACAAGTTTTTGGCGCCGTTGTTGAGGATTATAAATATTAAAAATTAATAATTTTTTATTTTTTTGTTTTAGTTATTTTTCTTAATTTATTTTTCTCTACTTTAATTCGAATTTTAATTTACTTATGTTCTTTTATTAACTTATTTATTTATTTTTAACTTCAATTTATTTATTTAGTTGTTTATTTTTTATTTTTATTTTTTATTTAGACACATTCTTTAGTGCTATTAGAAACATAGAGTAGAAAATGGATAGCAATAATTATCAATGGTCAATGAACGGAATGATAGTCATAAGAAGAGTAGGTGGAATGCATGAGATAAATGATATCATGGCACTTATCACTGAAGTTTTATCTTTGGTTAATCTTTTGATGGTTCAAAACTTGCGAGCGAGTATAAACTAGGTCAAAGATTCATAGGTGTCGTATGTGTTTTGTGATGGAGCCCATTTGTTTGATAATTGTTCATATAATCTTGAATCGGTCTTATATATGGGTAATGTGAACCAAAACAATGATTCATACTCAAACACGTATAACTTAGGATGGAGATAACATCCAAATTTCTCTTAGAATAACAACAATCAGGGTGGTAATCAATTCAACTATCAATCATTTTCACCTCCTAGTTTCCAACGACCACAAAAATTACAAGCCGAAGAAAAGAAGCCACCTACTGAGGAAAATACAAATGCTTTAATGGGGATGATGAAAGACTTCATCCAATCAGTAAATACAAAAGTTTCCACTCAATAGGCTTCAATTCGAAATTTGCAAAACCAAATGGGGCAACTTACTCATGCTATAAGTCAATGGCCTCAAGTTAACCCTCCAAGTGACACAATTGTAAACCCAATAAGAGAATGTAAGGACCATTTTAATGTCATAGACTTGGAGAGTGGTAAAACTTTAGAGGAGGAACATGAGACCCAAAAGGATAAGGAGGAACTAGAAACTAAAAAGGATGAGAAGGAATTAAAGGATAAAAGAGTAATGGAAATGGAATAATTCAACCAAAAAAGAGAAACCTCTATGAACCCATTATTCCTTTCCCTCAAAGACTGCAAAAGCAAAAGTCAGATACACAGTTTTCAAAAATTTTGGAAGTCTTCAAGAAGTTGCACATAAACATATCATTTGTAGGTGCACTTGAAAAGATGCCTTGTTATGCCAAATGTCTGAAGGACATCTTATCTAAGAAAATGAGGCTTGGAGAGAATGAAATAATAACCTTAACTGAAGGTTGTAGTGTCATCCTTACTAAAAAAACTACCCCAAAATTTGAAAGATCTAGATAGTTTTGACATTCCTTGTATAATTGGGAACATCTATTTTGAGAAAGCATTATGTGACTTGGGTTCTAACATTAACCTTATGTCATTATCAGTCTTTAAGAGATTGGGGGTTGGTAAAGCCAAACCCACTTCAATAATATTATAAATAACAGATAGATCAATTAAGAGACCTTGTGGTGTGGTACAAGATATGCTAGTAAAAGTAGAAAAATTCATCTTTATGGAAAACTTCATTGTGTTAGACATGGAAGAGGACTGTGACATTCCTATCATACTTGTCAGTCCATTCTTAGCAATTGGAAGAGCACTCATTGATGTACAAACATATGAACTTACAATGAAAGTGCAAGATGAACAAATAATTTTTAAAAGTTTTTAAAGAATTTGAACCCTCTGATATTGATCATGTTAATGAATGTTTAAGGATAAATGTTACTGATGTGGGAATAGCTTAAAAGAATTTGTTGAGCCACCCACACTTAAGACTGTTACACATGATGCTATGAACAAGGACATAAAGCTACAAGAAAATAACTCAACCTATTTAACTTTGAAAGTATGGCATCAAAGGTTGATATTGTGGACAATGTGAACTTTTTGGAGGACACACCTCTCATGTATGTATCAAAGGCGATTACGGAAAATTTTGAGATAGGATCTAAACTCAAACTATCAATTGAAGATCCACCAAGTTTAGACCCCACAATTTTACCCTCCTATCCCTAGTCAAGTATAAAAGTGAAAGATTCCATTGGAGAGGTGAAAAAGCTTTTAGAAATACATAAATTGGATGAGTTACTGTGCAATGCTTATAAGAATGCCAAAAAGTTCAAAAATAAAACAAAAATATGGAATGAGAAGAGAATTGATCACTGTTTTTGCGAACTAGAGCACACGGTATTATTGAATAAATCAAGACTCAAGTTGTTTCTAGGAAAACTCAAAAGTAAATAGATACAAAGGGATGTGCCTTAGGACTTGATATGGTCGTCTAGTCAAGAATGTTAAATGTGATGCGGGTTGAGAGGAAACCCAACATTATATTTTCTATGTTTTTGTTTTGTAGGTGAATAAATATGGAGATCAATGGTGCAATAAGAATGAGCATTTCAACGACATATGTGGTGTGCCAAAGCTAAGGGAGTTTTATTTTCTTTTACCTTTTTATATTTATATATGCACATCAGGGACAATGTGTAATTTAAGTTTGGGGGAGGGAACTTCATTCTCTACATTAATTTTTTTTACTATGCATTTTAAATTTTTAGGATTTTTAGGGATTTTTTTTATTTTTAGCATATTTTTAATCATGATTTGGGTATAAATTGATAAATATATGAAAACTAAATGCATACATGCTTGATATGAAACATATGCACTCAATGATAAAAATTGGTTGTCATGACTAGGATAAGGAATATAACATATTTGTTAACATATTTACATTAATCATGTGATATGCTTGCTAGTTTTGATTGGATTGATTCAAAGTTTTATCCACATGTTTATGATTGATTTTGGTGTGCTTATTGAGAGAAAATTTGTAGTGAGTTATGTGAGTCGATGAGATCTACTATGTTTTATAATCTATTTGATCATCCCTTGAGGTGAAATCCTAAATAGTATTTAGTAAGAGAAATAATTTAGGCCTTATTTGGATGGATTGAGCCTTTCAAGTTAACAATTGTTAATATCTATAGTTACCCATTTGAGCCTAACAAAGAACCATTCATATATTTAAGCCACATTTTATGTCGAACGAATAAGCATTCCCTTTATCTTTGCACCTTTAGCTTGTATGAAAAGAAAAAAGAAAAAAACAATCAGGTGTTATGCTATAGAAGAAGGTAAAATGTAATGCACCCTATAAAAAAAGAAAAAGAAGAATAAGCCAAACTCACAACACAATCGTCCCTCTAAATAAAAAGTAACTAGAATTGAAAATAAGTTTAGGAGTGTTGTGAAGTTACAAAAAAAAAATGTGAAAAGAATGTCAAAGGAGGGTGCACTAAAATATCAAGTAAAAGCTCAATTGTAGTTAAAAAAAACGTGCATGATAAACAAAAGAAAGCTATGGCGTGGAAAGAGCCTAAATTTCATCATTTATCGACCCCCCACCTAAGCCTAACATTACAACCATGTAAAGTCCTTATTGATGTTTAGCTAAGTGCATATTTATATTAGTGGAGATTGATGTGAAAAATAGACTTATGAGACTTGATCTAAGATTGAATTGATTAGCGTAATCATATATGATGATTTCATGAGTGCATTGGATGATATCATGTGCAGCACACACATACGAATCAATTTTTTTTAAATCTTACATATCCTTGTATTGATGGAACATTGATTGATGAATATGTGAACCTCCCTATCATAGGATTGTATGACTTATGAGACGTATAGTTTTCATGAAATATGCATGTACTAATAGAAGTATATTTATGAATATACTACCCAAGTTATTTTATTTAGTTATACTTGGCTTTATTTAAGGACAAGCAAAGATTTAAGTTTGGGAGTGTGATGACTCTATGAAAGTAGAATCATTAGCACATTTTTTTACTTAATATTTACTTGTTTTATTAAATAAATAGTATTTTTGGGGTCAAAAATATTAAAATATAAACCTTTTATTGAAAAGGGGTAAAAATATAATTTTTTGGGATTTTTTATGAATTTTTAACGTAGGACCAATCAGGGGCTATCACATGGCATGCCACGTATGCATGGGAGCTGACTGGGTAAGCCATGCAGATGCCACATAAGCAGGGAGAGCAAATCACGCTACGCCGTGTGTGATGAGGATGAAATGCGTGACATGTGTGAGTACGACATTCAATTCGAGTAAAGGGCTTGGTCAAACCACGTTGCAACGTGTTGATATGTCATTATTCTGCATGATCCACCCGTGTGCCATGCCATCCGGTTCTGTGAATCAAGTTGTACCATGTTTTGATGACTCAACGAGCGTTGACTCTAACCGGTCTCCCCTACCACGCGTCGCTCCCTAATTCGTCTAGTGAATTTCTGATGTCACGTGTCGCACTATGATTGACTAGAGTTGTCATTTTGCTTGTTTTGATCGTAGCCCTTGATCTGAAGCTGATCTTACAGTCTAGATCGCACCTAAGCATTATTTAAGCCTCTAATCACTTCATAAATCCTATTAATTATGCCCACCAATTTTCATCATGTGATGATCTAATATTTTACCCCAATTATAATTATAATTTAATTATATTATTTAATCTGAATTTTATATTATTAATTGTTTGACTAACAATTTATCTATAGAGTCAATTAAATATATTTGAGAGAATTATTTAATCATTTGTCTTGATTAAATAACATATATAGTTTATAGGCAGAGATGTATGATTTTTATGTATGTGATCCATAATTGATGAACTTAACGAGTAATATGCAATTTAATTAGCATGATAGTATGATTAAATTAATTATTATATGATATGTAGTTTACTTGAGAGAAGAATACATCTTACGCTAGATTCAATTGATCATGTAATTAATTGATAATTATATGAAAGAGATTTTAGCGATTCACATGTTTAAAAAATTAGGAGATTAAGTATTCATAAATATTTTTTCATATATCTTTTTAGTTACTAAATTTGATTTAATTAATTATTACTATTTTCTTTTAGGTATTTTAATTTTGGTTTCTTAAAATATAAAAACACAAAAATATTTTATAGTTTTATATATAACTTTTTTTTTCTTTCTTTGTTTAACTGAGAAGGAAATGGCGGGCAGTGACATGAACCCACAGCTTAGTAGCCTCATTCAATCATTGCGTGAGCAACTGTAGTTTAATCCTTTCGTTTTCTTGATTTTCATTTTCTTTTGATTGATTTTGTAAAGCCCTTTGATTTGTGTTTGTTTATGGTTCATTTTTATTTTTCTTAGGTTTTACTAACTTAGAGGATGCTAATCTATTTCTTCATCTATTAGACGGATAAAGACTTGGGTTTGGTTAGTCTGTGAAAGGTTGTGTTGTCTTATGTGACTTTGAGTGGCTTAGAGCCAAGAATTAATTCAGTTTGTAATTACTTCTAATTACGTTTTGTTGGATTTGGTTGAAGATCGAGCAATAGCTTAATCTGTTCCTCTGAGATGAAGCTTCAAAAAATTTATATTCAATATGAAATGTCTGGTTGTGAGCAACTGACATTTAAAAAAAATGTCTGGTTAAACATCTAGTTGTCTAACTAGTTATATAATATAAACTGGATACTGTATCAAAATATCAAAAGACTTGGTTTTGGTATTATTGACTACTTTGTCCTTGTGTTCTTACCAACGTATACTGGACCAAAACTTTGATATCGTGAGAGGTCTACAGAAGGAAGAAAATCCTTACCTTTCTTTTGCAATCGATCGCCACATACTGCTCGGATGCGGAAAATACCATAGGAGAAATCACCATCCTTCTGTAAATCAAATTTATCTACTTTTTCTGCTCTAGGATATTCATATCAACATCCATATATTTGTTCCTTTTACGTTATTGCCTTTCTGATATCATCGTCTTTAAGCATGATGATTGATTATTTCGCATGTTTGTAGCCTCCAGCCAATTGTCAACTATGTCAGAATGATCAGTCATGCTCACCTGCTGAAGGGAAGTAGCTTTAGGTAAATTTCTGAAATTTCCAATTTGATTGAAGTTGAACACTTGATCTTTTTTTCACTCCCCTCTTTGCCATGCAATTTTCCATGACATTTGTTTGATCTTGATCTTATGTGTATGCCTCATGTAATCATAAGATCTAAGGGTTTTGTTAAAAAAATATGTATGTGATTGTGGATTTTCTTATATTTGATACATTTTATACACTACTACAAAAATGGGTATTAAAGTCGGTTAAAAAACCGACTTTAAACCAATTTAAAGTTGGTTCACTGAAATGACTTTAAATGAAATGATTTAAAATTTAAAATCGGTTCATGCGATGAACCGATTTTATGTTTACATTCATCGAAAATGAGAAAGAGTAGAGAAAGAAAACCCACTATCCTCTCTCAGGGAAGAAGCTAGAGGCTATGAAGGAAGAAAATTGAAATATAGACAAGCCCTCAAAGTTATTCGATCGATACTATCCTACAATGTTGCTTTCAATATAGCAAAGTAAAGACCACAGTGGGTCTTATGTATGAGAAGTCATCGACCTCAAACAAAGTGCACCCGATGAGATGTTTGTTCAATTTACAGTCACAACCCAATTGAGTTCAGTTGCAATTGAATTCGATGAAGAAGTATGAGTATTGATACATTTGTCTTCTTTACCAAAAAGTTGGAATGCTACTGTCATGGCTGTGAGTAGCTCATCAGGAAACAATAAGTTGAAATTTGACAATGTTTGTGATCTGGTTCTTAGTGAAGAGATACAACGTAGAGAGTTGGGTGAATCGTCAACCTCTTCAGTTTTGCATACATAGTCAAGAGGAAGAAATTCAACCAGAGGTAATGGACGTGACGAAACAAACTATCAAGGTATATCAAAGGATAGGAGGTCCAAATCCAAGAATCCCAATAATTCCCACAACTTTAAGACTATCGAGTGTTGAAATTGTGGAAGAACCAAGCACTACAAAAATTAGTGAAAGAGTGCACTAATAGACCAAGAAGCCAAGGTAGAGGCAAATGTTACTTTCACCTTAGGAGGAAATGATGCATTGATATGCTCTTTGGAGAACAAGGAAGAATCTTGGGTATTAGACTCTGGAGCATCGTTCCATGCTACTTCATAGAAAGAATTCTTCGAGAAATATGTCCTAGGAAACCATGGAAAGGTATATCTTGGTGATGATAAACTGTGTGCTATTATTGGAAAAGGTGTAGTTAAGATTAAGTTGAATGGGTTTGTTTAGGAGCTGAAGGATGTCAGGCATATTTCCAACCTAAGAAATAACTTAATCTTAGTAAGGTATTTGGCCAGTGAAGGCTACACTACGATCTTTCATGGTGATGATTGGAATATTTCAAAGGATGCAATGAAGATTTCTTGAAACAAGAAGAGTGACACTCTTTACATGAAAATAGGGGCACGTTGTTCCATCACAATTGCAACAAGAAATGAAACACCAAATATGTGGCACCAAAGACTAGGCCATATGAGTGAGAAGTGAATGAAGATTATGCACTCAAAGGGAAAACTTCCAAGTCTACATTCAGCGGAGATAGACATATGCAAAAATTGCATACTTGGAAAGCATAAGGGAGTTAGCTTTCAGACAAGTGGCAAAACCCTAAAGAATGAAAGGCTAGAGCTCATTCACTCTGATATTTGAGGAAAAACGACCGTCTCATCCATTGGTGGGAAACACTACTTCGTGACTTTCATCAATGATCACTCTTGGAAGGTATAGGTTTACTTTCTAAAGCATAAGTCTAAAATGTTTGAGGCTTTCATGAGATGGAAAGTTATGGTTGAAAATGAGATAGGTTTAAAGATGAAAAAACTCAGAACCGACAATGGTGGTGAACATGAAGACACCATATTCAAAAATTTCTTCTATGAGCATGGGATCAGAATGGAGAGAACTGTGCCAGACATGCCTCAACACAATGGTGTAGCTAAACGATGAACCGAACGTTGATAGAAAGAGCCAAAAGCATTCATATACAGTTAATAAAGTTGTTATCTTCCTCATCAACACTACAACTACTACCTAAAAGAGTAACCTCGACTTTCATCGCTCAAGAATTGCTCTTTTCCCTAAGCAATTATGCTTAGCATTTTATTAAGAAATAATGTCTCTAAGTTTCTTGCACTCAACACCCTTGATTTGGTTAACGTGGATCCAACTCTTATTCTTGTCACCATCACAGAGTTTTTTAGCTTTCTTCCTTGTTTAAAGTATCCTCTAATCAAGCTATATTTTCTGGTCTTACCAAAGAGTTCATCTTGCTTTAAACAAACCTGGTGAATGTTTGGAGTGCCATACACTCTTCATCTTGGTTAGAATTATCATCACTGGCCACAATTTTGTACTTTTCTTTATTGCTTCCACTGCTTGAGAAGTGCTTAAAAATCACTAAAATTACCACGATTTAATGTAGTTTAATTAATTAAATCATCTCGATTAGAACTATCATCACTGGCCACAGATTTGTACTTTTCTTTATTGCTTCTACTAGCTAATGAATGCTTAAAAAACAATAAAATTACCATAATTTAATGTAATTTAATTGATTAAATAAATTTATATTTGTATTATTTTATCATATTTTTATATAAATTTGTCTTTTTGGAATCACGGGTATTTTTATAATTATTCAGATATTTTTGTTCAAAAATAACTTAAAAACTCAGAGAAAAATACTAGAGGTAATACATCACAAATATGTTGAGAAACAAAATGAGAAAAAGTCAAAAAGATGGAAAATTTTGATAAAATGGGTCAAAACGATCAAAAATGTCAAAAAGGCTAATATCATGTGCGTAGTCGCCCATTCATGCCGCGCGCCAACACACGCCTGCATAGTGTCCCGCATGCGCCAAACGACTGTCTATCGCAAATTTCGTATACCACATGCGTGCCAACGTATCCAAACACTTCCAAAATCAATTTTTGAAATATTTTCTCATCGTAAAACACAATTTTTTCAACTCTTTCTCTCTCTAGATTTCTTTCTCTAGAAAGTTTTCTTAGTTTATGCAGTTTTTAGTTTTAAAGTTCTTCACTTTTTGAGAAGAACTAATTATATTTTTATAGATTTTTAATTTTTGATTTAATAAGTGGAAATATAAATTTGTTTGGAGGTTTTCCAACAACAGAATTATCATTAAAGTTCTGTACAGATTCTTTTGAGGTATAATATTAAAATGAATTATTTACAATTATTTTTTATGTTTTATTCTTATATGTTATTTTTAATTTGTATGTGATTAAATTTAAGATGATTGGTTGTTTGCAAAATATAATATAATAATAACTTTTTTATGCTTGCGAAATATTAAATAGGTAAATCATTTCTATAAAATAAATTGATTTTGTTTTTATTCAAGATTTTATATTAAGAATGTTAGAGAGAAATACATTATTTTTCATGACAAATTAAATTTAAAAATTAGATTTTAAGGTTTAATTATCAAGCCTTTTTAGAGTAGTATTATTTTATTTGTTGGTACAACCGCCCGGTAGTTAGAATAAAGCTCTATTTCAAAAGTTTTTATAAGAACTATTATACAAAAATATATTAACAACATATTTGCAGTAATGGTTTTAAAACTTGAAAGTTAGTACTTGAATAATTAAATTCTTAGGTTTAATTTGGATACCTTGAATAAAGTCTAATTAACTAACTCCGCCTAAAGCTGTGATTAGATGGTTTGATATTTTCTTAGAAATAAAGTTTAAATTTAATATTTAATTAATTAATAGGCCAATAATTAATATTAAACAAAAGAATTTGGGCCCTGTCTAGGGATACTTGCATGCCAAAAAGAGAAAATCAACAAATATCAATTTACATCTGTAATAATCTAAATAATATGAGAAAACATAATTAACTTAATTGTTATATCCTTAAATACTCCACTATTATGAATGATTAAAATTTGCATTATTTTTTATTGAATCTATATCTATGTTTAGTTTTTTGTTATTAGATTAGGAAACAAAAAATCAAAATTTCGTGACAAGATGTTTAGAATTTAATTTAATTTTTAAAAGTTTAAATAATAAATTAAAAATCACATATATTCTAAACATATATTCCTTAGTTCAAACCTTGGGAGTATACTTGTTATTTTTCTATAAAATGATTCGTTCACTAACGAGAATTTTGTAAATACAAAACCAAGGTATTTGCAAGATCGGCATTGCATGCCGATCTTGTTCATCACTGCCATTAGTAGACTTGAGAGCAATGTTCTTTCCTTTATCAGAATCACTTTCCCTTTCCTACAAAGAAAAGGTAAAATGGTAGATCTCATAAGCTTGGAGATTTAGAATAAATTGATTAATCTAAAGCTCTTTAGGCTTATAAAAGGTTCCAATTGTAGTAACTTTCTCTTTAAACCGAGGAGGGAGACTAACAAAAACATTTTTTTTCTTAATCAATGGGACAAACCAGGTTGTATGAAGAGTTTACTAGATCTGAGAATTTGGCATAGAAATAATCAAAATTTCATCTTCTTCCATTTGCAAAAGCTCGAAGTTTGTTGTTTAGGCAAATTACTCTTGATCTCTTCGTTGGAAAGGTACCTTTATATGCCACTTCTAGATTGTCCAAAGCTTCTTTCGATGTCTGACATGCTCAAATTATTTTGTACTCATCAGCATTGATATCTCGAGTGATGGCATACAATCCTTTGTTGTTCCAATTTGACTTCTTGCTTTCTTCCTTAGTCTATTTGATCATAGGTTTGGAAATCATTGTCTCATTAGCTAGGGTTTTGGTAGGGTACTTCCAGCCATTTTCAAGTTGGAACCAAGCATGGTATCATAAAGACCATAAGAAGGCTAGCTTCTGGGACTTCCAATAGGCATAGTTATTCCAATTACATAAAGAAGGTTTTCCTACTTTATCTTATTCATCGAAATCCATCATTGTGAAAATGATCATGTGAAAATACCAAGGAAGAAATATTAAACACTGGAGTGGTTAATCTCGAAATGGTGTGCACACTTTGATACCAAATGAAAAAGTCCAAGACTCGGTGCATGACCATGGCAAGGAGATACTAACTCCTTAAGACTCACCCTAGTATCGCAAACAACAAAAACATGTAGTCAAATAAAACAATATAGATAAATATTCAAGGAAAAAATCAAATATATTAAACAATCTCAGATAGTAGTAGTTTAATAATCAGTAGACATGGTGAAGTAGAATATAGATACAAAAAGAAACCATGTGATATACATAAAGCAGTAAAAGGATAAAGCATGCAACAAGCAAAATGCAAAGACAATAAAATTTGATAATCATAAAGCAATAAAGAAAGAAAGATTTTTCAATCATAACCAAATCCCTAAATCATCCTATGTATGAACATATCTGGATAAAATCATAATTGTACTAACATTGCATGCTATGATACAAACATAACAATATAATGTAATAAGCCTACATTGGATCCACTCTTATTTGGTAGCATTCACAAGTTTCTTATGGAAATTACTTGGTATCAAGCAATTATCTATTTAAGCAAATCTATTGTTTAGAATCTAAAGATGATTTTAGCTAATAACTCTCATAGTTGTAATACCATGCTCAATTGCGCCCAATCCGTTTGCACATCAATTACAATCCAATCCTAGATCTAGCTTTCTTTCAGAGCCTTACCACCAGATAATGTGGAACAATTGTCAACAGCCAATATCTGTGAATCCTAAGGTAAGGGAAATCACATGCACATATACCAATATGCAAACTATGCCTTGGTTGTTAATTTTGCTTTTAGTTATCACAACCTAAAAACAATTTTTGAAAAACACTCAACAAATCACCAATAACGAAAGCCACTCAAGGTATTAATGATACATAATTTAGAAAACAATTTCAAACTAAAAGTCATGAGTTTTCAAATTGCAAGAGTTTTCTCACGTAAACTAACACAAAACAAATCAAAGCATAAACACAAGCTAACATGCAAACTATATGCTCCCAACTCCTAGTGATGTGTATAAGACGCAAACATACAAAGTGTTTCAACTATGTGAGTGTGCAATGTTGAATCGTCAATAATTGACCATACATAGAGAAAAAAAACATAAGTAAATAATACACCCATTTTTGTACACTAGAATGCCAACAAAGACGCAACATAAATTATAAGACTTAAACTTAACCTTAGAATTTGACCTATTCTTATTCCCGACCACTTTGACCTTTTATTCAAACCTACCACCACTACTACAAAAAGTACATATGACCTCGGTTTTTAACCGTGGCCTTAGGTCTATGGCCACGGTTATAAGAATCGATGCCTAAGTGAGAGAGATCATAGGTACACCCTATGACCTCGATTTTTCTAATAACTGAGGCCATAGGATATACATAAATTAAAAAAAATACAGTTAATAATTACAATATTAAAAATCAATATAAATTATAATAAATTTATTAAAAACAATACTAAAAATCATATTATATTTAAATTAAAAATATAATTACATTCAAGAGTTTATTATACACTAAAACATAATAAAAACTTATTATTACAAACTAACTTTTTACTATTAATTAAAAGCATAAATATGCTACAAAAACTATTATAATGATAATTCCTGTTTTTCAATTGATTGAAAAATCTCTCAAGTCTTTCTTGACTCCATCTTCTACAAATGTATATTCGATTGCATATTTTTCCAATTGAAATATTTCTCTCCTACCTGAATCTCCTGCAATATTAAGAAAGAATAATAATCAACTAAATTGTAATTATAGAAACACATTAAACATCCTCAAACATCCCAATTTGATACAAAATTTCCATTGTAGCCTCTGTGGTTTCCCTGCATTCAATGATCAAAAACATCCATTGCAGCACACCAGCGTAGTGTAGCGCGCCAGCACTAGCACCAGCGCAGCGCACCAGCGTACCAGCACCAACACCCACGCAACGCACCAGCTCCAGCGCAGCTTAGATTAGCTTCAAGAAAAATAGAAGAGCATCAATAAAAGTAAACAATTAGCACAAAGCTATGAAACATTCCACATGCTAAAAGTAACAAAAAACAATTTATAGGAAAAATATTCTCTGTTCATTTAGCCAATCATACTTCACATGATAACATACACATAAAATTGCAATTCTTAGATGACATTGCTTGAAATAAATAGAGTGCATAACTACTTTTGGCGAAAAAAATTGATAAGACATCATGAAGTGCAATCTAGAGAAGATGATATTATCGAAAAGATCAATTTCAATTTATAGTTCCAACAAAGGGCTAATAAGTTCCTTTTCGTAGCATACAAAAGCACCAAAATGGACCAAAATAAAATGAACTAGTGAGAAAGTTCAGAGAGTACAATGCTTTACATTAAATACAACAACAAAGAAAGTAATAATTAAACATATAGTTTGAAGAAATACCACATAGCCTCTATAAGCAGCCTCCATGGTTATTACAATTTCCTCTTATATGAATTTATCAGGATCTTCAGAAGATGCTGTGTTAATAATAGCTTGTGTAGAGCCATTTTCATTTTAGCTAGCATACTACTACAATCCAAAGCTAAAAAATGTCTTAATCATGAAAACCCAAAAGCCCTTAAATAAATAGTCAACTAAAAAATTCAATCTATGCCATTATTCATCAAAAACAATTCTCAGTCCTCTTTGTCTCCCATGGTGGGAAGGCGACAATTAGCATAAGAAAGAGGTGCCAACCCTACAAGGTTCTTGCAAACCCATTGCTTATACTAAATAAAAGGGGAAATAATTATCATTTGTGCACACCTGTAGATAATAAAAAATTAAGATACATCTAAAATCTTAACCATTAAGTATTTTTCGTCAAAAGATTTAAAACTACATTTATAAACCATAGAAAATTATTGAATTACTAGTCTTAAGCAAAACAATTGCTATTTTAGCTAGAATAAGAAAAACGCTCAGCTTTTGGGATATCACTTTGTTGCAGATCAAAATACCAACGCATACACTTATGTAGAATTCTGGTTCTAGTTCTGGATTGATCTCTGAATGAGGCTTATATAATGTGAGGATAATAACAATAAAAATAAATATAAGTATATCATGAAAAAATAGAAAAAATAATTCACTTCCTTATAGGTCTCTCCTTTGGCTCTCAACAACATAAGAAAAGCACTGATTAATGTCTCATCGGCATCATTCAGCAAGAAATTCACACGATTGACCAAAGAATCAATCAGTTGCCAAAACCCATCATAGAAAAATAACAAATACATATTAAATTTCCCAGAAAATCAAATATTCAAAACGGGTAAAGACTCAACTCAAACCTCATTGAAAGATGTCACATGTGGGATTGATTTTTCACCAATAGTAGGTAGAGCACTGACAAAAGAGATAGTCTTAGAAACAAACCAGAACTGACCAAAGACTGAAGCTTTACTCAAATCCAACTTCTGGGTTTGTTCTTAAAGGATGATACAAAAACAAACCAGAACTGAACCAAAGACTGAAGCTTTACTCAAATCTAACTTCTGGGTTTGTTCTTAAAGGATGATACAAAAACAAATCAGAATTGAGCCAAAGAGTGAAGCTTTACCTAGATCTAATTTCTAGGTTTGTTCTTAAAGGATGATACAACAAGAACATAGCGCAAAACATAGAAAGAATCTAACCTGATGGTTTATGAAGACGAGACAACGATGGTGAGAGATTGGGCTGAGGGAGAGGGACGCCAGAATAAACTTTGGTTCACGAGAGGGATGCGTGTTGAACAAAATTATTAATTAATTTTTTTTTGAAAATAAAGTGAAAAAAAGATAGGAAAAAAGAATCGAGGAAAAAAAAGAATATAAAAAATTTGATATATATATATATATTATAAAATAAATAAAAATATATTAAATTAAATTAATAATAAAGAAAAATAAAAAATAATTGTAAAGTAATTTTTATATTTCTTTTAAATGAAGGACATATATATAATATTTTAATATTAAAAACTCTATTATTTTAATTATAATCACAATCATTTAATAATCGTGGCTATATAAATTTATTTTTATATATTTAAATATTTTTTGTAATTTAACTTATCAAAATCACATATTATAGTATGCCTCCAACCAAGCCTTCACTATAATTATGACCTCTATCCCCATAACTAATTTCCAATTCTTTAGAACATAAATTTGTAATGACATGATCAAAAGATAAACTATCATGATCATACAATATATGAGTCTTAACATTTTTATATATTTTCATACAAAGAACTCAATAAATTGATTGTCTATGTTTCATCTTCTACCTTGTAATCAATAGAAGATAAATTACTAGTAATCTTTTTAAATTCATCAAGATTTGACTCAAGATATAAGAGTTCATTTTTAAAGTATAAAATTTCAATTTTAAATGGATCTTCGCGGAAAAGAAAGAGTTTTTTTTCAAATAAAGATTACTTTTTGGTGTGATTCGGTCAAAAACTTAATGAAGTATTTTATCAAATTGAGTAATATGATCATGTAGGCATTTTTCTCATTTTTATTTTATTTTTCACATTATGTTGCAATAGCAAGTATATCATAGGGTCAATGGCCCCATAAGTTTATGTTTGCATTAAAGGAGTTAACATTGTCTTTTTCTAGACCACCAAATGACGAAAATATCAGAGTTTGAGAAAAACGTCCTAAACTCCTAATATTCCTAATATTATGTAAAAACCCTATAATTTATACTTGGGTTATATTTATGAAAATTTGATATTTTAGTTTAAAAATTGCAAGTTAATCTCGGGAGTAAAGTGGAATTTTTTAAAATAATTATGGGACTAAAATACTCATATTTAATAATTATAAAATTAAATATATTTAATTTTTATAATAATAATAAGATTAGTAATACTTGTCATAGAAATTATGGGACTAAAATGTATTTATTAATAAAAAATTGAATTAAGATTATTATTAAAATAAGAAAATAATATAACATATTGAAATTAAAACTAGAAAAAAAAAATTAAAATTTTGGCTGCCGTCTTTATTCCTCCATCTCCTCCCAAGTAACCCATTGGCTGAGGAAGAAAGAATGGGCCTACCTCATTTTTTTCAACTACAGTAAATGTTCAATAGTACTGGTTTTCAATATATCATTGTTCAGTACAATATTCCTATTTATAAAGAGCTTACTAGTTGTGTGCAGAGCACTCAACGACTCCCATGACTCTTTAAAAAAATAACAAATAAACTAACATTGGGATCTTAAGTGCTGAGATGTAAGAGAAATTATCTAGTGCAACACTGCACACTATAAGCTAGTTACTAATTTATTATTGGGAGCCTATGTAGTAAACTAAGTTTATGATATGCCTTATATTTCCTCTCAAAATCAAGTCATTAGAAAGAATTGCGAGCTTGATTCTCAAATCCTCAAAAGTAATGTGCCAAGTGATCTCTGGTCATAATATATAGAATTGAGATGGTATATAATCAACGATCAAATATCCATTGCGAAACTGTTCTCCTAATGAAGTAAAAATCCACTTCTATGTGTTTAATACGAAAGTGTAGAACATAATGTTTAGACAAATGGCCAGCCTGTATGTTATCATAATGAACTGTTGGTGTACCAATAGGATCAATATGTAATTCTTTGAGAATTTTTTGAATCCATAAAATTTTAGAGATAGTTAAAGCAAGAGCTCTAACCTCATATTCGGTTGATGATCTTGGAAGCACCTTGTGTTTAATAGAATTCCATGATACTAGATAGCATCCAAGAAACACACATCAGCCTCTAAGTACTCTTCCTATCACCTCAACATCTAGCCTAATTAGCATCTATATAAGTTGTAACTTAAAGAGCACCTGTTTTTTAGAATTGAATGTCATAAGCTAGAGGACCTTTAAGTACCTCATAAGTCACTTTGCTACTTTCCAATGGACATCAGTAAGGTAATTTAGAAACTAACATAGCTTATTTACATTATAAGCTATATCAAGCCTAATAGGTGTAGTACTATAATGCTATTACCAATGATTTGAATTTTGTCGAGTCTTCTTGTGGTTGGCCATCACTCTTAGAGAGTGTTGTTCATGGAGACATTGGAGTTGGCACTGATTTAGTTTCATGCAACTGTGTCATCTCTAGAAGCTGTTGAATGTATTTTTGTTTATTAACATGCATGCCACAATCAATTTTAGAGACCACAATGCCTAAGAAATAATGAAGATACCCCAAATCTTTTAGGAAAAAAAATTACTATACAATCTTGTAATCAACAATTGAATAAAACTTGAATCATATCCAATGACTAAAATGTCATCCACATAAATAAGGATCATACATATATGACTCCCATCATTAAATAACATCGTAGAAGCATCAACTTGTGAGTTTACAAAACCTATAGAGTTAAGACAAGTGTTAAGTTTGGTGTACTAAGCTCTTGAAGCTTGTTTAAAGTCATACAATGCATTTTTTTTACCTATACACATGGTGTGGGAACTCCTGACACAAAACCTTTTGGTTGAAAAATACGCATTTCTTCTTACAAGTCTTCATTTATAAAAGCATTATCAACATCTAAGTGCCTTACATTCTATCATTTTGTCAATAATGTAAGAAATATTATGATTGTAGTATGTTTCACAACTGGGCTAAATGTTTCACTATAATCAATACAAGCAGTTTAATGAAAGCCTTTTGCTACTAACCTACTTTTGTACCTCTCTAGTGTTCTATCTGGATTGAGCTTTACAACAAAGACTCATTTGTTACCTATAACCTTCCCATTTGGTAGAGGTAAGACAAGTTCCCAGGTTATATTCCTTATCAAAGCTAAGAACTCCTTTTGCATAGCTTTCACTCACTAAGGATACTTAAAAGTGTCTCTAACAAAGGTAGGAATAGAAGATATGATTGTGGTTCGAAGAGTTATAACCTTAAAAATACCAACCTTAGCTTGAGTCTTATTACGTAAGTGTTGGTTAGAGTTACTAACTTATGTATATGAGAAATAGGTCTGGAAACTGATGTATTGATAATATGTGCGAAGTTGAAATCGGTAATATTGGTAAGGGATGAGAGTTTATCACAGATGATATGGATAGTGTGTGAAAAGGTGAAATACTCATTGGATTATAAGAAAAAGGTGTATATGAGCTATCAATAGAACTAGACATACCTCTTACAGAGCTAGTACAAGGTGACAAAGAAGGTTGCATAAAGCTATCATCCTAAATAGGACAAGGCACGGTCATAAGAGAAAAAAGTAAAGGTTGGGATGGTTGAACTGCATTGTAAATGGTTTGGACTTGACCATGTGTTTGGGTAAAGTGACAAAATGAATTGGTGAAGGAGCACTAGAATTGCTACTTTGAGTACTTGAGCCATTACGGTGTAGAAAAGAGAAATGAGATTCCTTAAAGAAACTTGTGGAAAGGTATACACTTTCTTGGATACAGTGTAAGACAAATATATCCTTTTTGGTGTGTTGAATATCTCAAGAAAACACAAGGTATGGATATGATCTCCAATTTAGTTTATGCATAGGGTCTAGTGTAATGATAGCACAAATGTCTGGTTCAACAAGTGTCGAGGCATTGTATTCAAATTAAGTGGTTGATAGTAAGTGACCAACTAAGGAGGATGTTTTAGAATTCGAACAAGACTTGTTGACATCTTTGTCTTTATCTCATTCTCAAGACAGTGAAGTCATTTCTCATCATCCATAAGCGTCTGTAGGTGGCTTTTTAAGTCCACCTTCAAATCCCAGGGTTCAACCCTAGATAGGCGGTGGAAACTACTAAGCTTGAGTACGGTAAGGGTAGAGGAAATTTTCGATGAAGTGATGAAATGCGTAGAGATTGAAAAGAACATCCCTTTTTATGCCTCCATTATCATCAACTACTCTCTAGAAAATCTTGACGGCATGAAGGAGAGGGTTAGATAGTGGGCATTCACTGCTTATGAAAGATAAGGGAGATACTGATGCAGTTTATCTATAGGTCAGTCTTGATGGTCAACACATTACTCCAAAGAGGAGAAATTTGAATGAGGTGAAATCCCGAAAGCTTAGGCTATTGAGTACAAGCCTCCAGATCTCATACATGAGGAAAGGACCTAGAACAGAGAAAAGGTTCCCTCTAGGATAAGCCAAAGCAGAAGCAAAGATGTTTTACTTGACGAATAGACCTTAGTTACACACTTATTGGGACTTGTAATAAGCTGAGTTTCTTTTCTTTGTTTCATCACAGTAGTTGGGAAAATAAAAAGTCAAAGCAGCAGACATGTAGTCCCATTATCCATCTTTAGAGACATTTTTTAAGAAGGTTTTGTTTAACACATCTTGACCAAGCAGGAAATAAGTGCTTTGTCGGTTGAAGGTGAGCTTTTCTCTACTCCTAGACATAGGATAGAGGCTCACTTTGAATCCATAGTCTTTTCTGCATCTTCTGCCTCATCTTTTGGTTTGGTCCAATTTAGTTGATGTATAGAATCTAGTGTAAGGATAACACAAACACCCAAACATTCTCTGATGATCATAAGCAGGTTTGCACTAATAAAGCAAATCAAATGGATTTATATTTCCCAATGCTCTTGATAAAGTAAAGGAACACCTGCTAACCTTAAGTGATAAACTCCACAATATGCCCATTTTTTCTTTCTACAACTTCATTTTGTGAAGGTGTATATTATTCTAATGTATAGGCACCTATCTCGAGTGTTTGCTAGTACATTAACAGTTCTAGTAGGAAACTGTGACGTTTGCACAGAATGTGCATGTGAAGAAAAAAAAAAGTTTTGTGACATTCCAGTTGAGAATTGTTGAGGAGTAATCTGTTGAGATTGATTAGTAAGGTTAGCATGGACTAGTTAAAAATCTACTAGATTCATTCTCTGTAATTGCTTCTCGTGTGTACGCATTCTAGAAAATACTTCATCCAATGTAGGCGTCTTCTTTTTATTAGTCAGATTTTTTACTAGATAAATATAACTACTACTCAGTCCTCCTACTAAATATAAGATCTGTTCTCTTAGAGGAACAGAATATCCACTAGCTGATATGAGATCAAATAACTCCTTAGCTTGTTCTATGTACTGATCCATTGACAAATTATCTTTCCTCAACATTTGTAATTGCCTCCTCAGTTGCATCAAATTTGAGCTTGAGTTATCTTGAAGATTCTTGGCCAAAGATGATCAGTGGCCATTTGCTGAAGAATTACTAAATAGAAATTTCAACTTACTAGGTGAAACTGAATTATGCATCCAGTTCATAATAATTTTATCTTTCCTATCTTATAGTTCAAACTGAGGATTTACCTCCATAACTTGTGGAACGGTCAGAGTTTCATCCTTATTTCTTGATGAGTTTTCGTTTCCCTTCATATGCTGTGAAAGTGTTGATTCAAATTCTTCAAGTATATTTTGCAAGCCATATACAACAACTGCATGCTTGATCTGTTCTCTCCAGATCAAAAACTTTGTATCATTAAGCTTTATTGAAAAAATTGGATTTATAGGTATACTTGTTAAAGGATATGAGAAAAGAGAAGGTTGAATACTTGATGAAGAAGACAACATGTCTCCTCCATCAACAACTAAGGAAACAACAGGTTGGGCCATTACGTCTCTAATACCATGAAAAACACCATTAAAGAAAGGAGGAAAAACTAGAAAGAAATACAAAGAAAAAGTAGTAGTATATGTTCAATAGTACTGGATTTCAATATATCATTGTTTAGTACAATATCCTATTTATAGTGAGCTTATAAGTTGTTTACAGAGCAATCAACCACTCACATGACTCTTTAACAAAATAACAAATCAGCCACTCACATGACTCTTTAACAAAATAATATTGCACATTATAATCTAGTTTAGGGGTGTCCATAAACCGGACCGGACCGGATTAAACCGTAAAACCGGACCGGACCGGACCGAACGGTTTTACTAATCAAACGGTCCGGTCCGGTTTGTATTAATTTTAAATCGTTCAAACCGGACCGGACCGGTTTAATAATATATTAAATTTTTTACATTATTCTTCATTAAATTATAAAAAAATCGAACCAAACCGGGAATAAAACCGGACCGAACGGTTTTATAAGTCAAACGGTTCGGTCTGGTTTTTATTTCTTAAAACCGTTTCAAACGATCCGGTCCGGTCCGGTGCGAGTAATATGAACGGTCCGGTCCGGTTAATTTTTTTTTAGGGAAAACCGGACCGGACTGGACCATGGACACCCCTAATCTAGTTACTGATTTATTATTGTAAGCGTTATAGTAAACTAAGTTTCTGTGATATGCCTTACAGTATGGGATTTTGTAATTCATGATGGTAACACAAGTCAATGATACTTATAACTCCAGTAAAGCTTTGTATAGATTAAAAATCACAAATTTAGTGAAGAAATCAATGTTTGAAGAAATAATCAGAGGAACAAATAAACGTTTTCCTTCGTATATTTTCTTAATTTGTATCGAATATTTACATTGTTTATATAGACAAATATCAATTACTATTTCACCAACCACCATGATTGAATTGCATGGTTTACAGCGGCTTTGGTAGGCATATATTGGAAAAAAAATGTTTGGCGTCGGTGCAGTGTTTGTTGAATTGTGTTGCAGTGTTTGTTGAATTATGTTGCAGTGTTTGTTGAATTCAACACTCCCCCTCAAGTTGGTGCATAGATATCTTTCATGCCCAACTTGACTGAAACTTCTGTGAATACTCGATATGAGACTGCTTTAGTGAGGATGTCAGCCAATTGATCTTCTGACTTAATTTTTGGCAATTCCAATGAATTTTCTTCTAACTTTTCCTTAATAAAGAATCTGTCAACTTCAACATGTTTTGTACGATCGTGTTGAACTGGATTATGAGCAATATCACATGCTGCTTTATTGTCACAAAATAACTTAATTGATTCTTTAGCATGATATCCCAAATCTTTTAAGAGAGATTGTAACCACAAGACCTCACAAAGCCCAAGTGCCATGCCTCTGTATTCAGCCTTTGCGCTTGAACGGGCCACAACATGTTGTTTCTTACTTCTCCATGTTACAAGGTTTCCCCCTACAAAAGTGAAGTAGCCTGATGTTGATCATCTATCATTTATTGATCTAGCCCAATCAACATCAGTATATACTTCAATTCTAGAAAACTCTGAGTTTTTAGTGAACAATACTCCTTTTCCAGGAGCAGATTTTAAATACCTCAAAATACGAATAACTGCATTCATATGTTGTTCTCCAGGATCATGCATAAATTGGCTGACAATACTTAGCATAGGCAAGGTCTGGTCTTGTGTGTGCCAAATACATCAACCTTCCAACAAGCCTTTGGTATCTTTCTTTATTTGTTGGAACTTGATCAACCTTGATACATAACTTTAATCCTTCCTCTATTGGTGTATTAGCTGGTTGACATGACAACATACCGGTTTCTTTTAATAAATCTAAGGCATACTTTCTTTGAGATAAGAAGATTCCTTCTGTTGATCGAGAAACCTCAAGAAAATATTTTAAGGAACCAAGGTCTTTCATTTCAAATTCTTTGGACAAATAAGTTTGTAGTGCTTTCCTTTCTTCAAGATCATTTCCTGTTACTATCATATCATCAACATATACAATAAGTGCAGTGATCTTACCATACTCGTTTTTTAGAAATAAAGTATGGTCTGAATTGCTTTGCTTGTAGCCAAATGCCTTCATTGGCTTTGTGAACCTGCCAAACCATGCTCTTGGGGATTGTTTCAATCCATACAATGATTTTTTTAATTTGCACACCTTTTCATCATGGATTTTGGATTTCTTGATTCCTGGTGGTAAATCCATGTAAACTTCTTCAATTAAATCTCCATGTAGAAAGGCATTTTTTACATCAAACTGATATAATGGCCAATCTAAATTTGCAGCTAGAGATACCAAGACTCGAATAGTGTTAATTTTGGCTACATGTGCAAATGTTTCTGTATAGTCGATCCCATATGTTTGAGTGTATCCTTTTGCCACCAATCTTGCTTTATAGCGTTCCATCATACGATCTGCTTGATACTTTACTGAAAAAATCCATCGACATCCAACAATTTTCTTTGTTGGTGGACGATCGACAAGCTCCTAAGTTCTATTTATTTCTAAGGATCTTAGTTCTTCATTCATAGCATCTTTCCATTTTTGGTCAGTTAAAGCTTCCTGTACATTGTTAGGAATAGATACAGCAGATAATTGATTCACAAATGATACGTTTGATTTTGACAAACGATGTTTAGACATATAGTTACTCATGGGATATTTGACTTTACTAGAAATCTCAGGTTCATACATGGCTTTAGGAATACCTCTGTTAGGACGTGATGGAAGTATTTTTCTGGCTGGTTCAATAGTTGGAACATCCTCTGCAAACGATTGGTTAGGTATATCAGCAGCTTGTGGAGAAGGAAACTCGTACTCACTTAGTGGTAGTAAGGAACTTGCTTGATGATCTTGAAGTTGATGAGGACTTGATTCCATTTCCCTTGAGTCTTTTCTATATTGAGAGTTATTACCATCTGAATTCAAGTTATTTGTATTTTCCTCACATATAATTTGTCTTTCTTCATAAGGAAACAATTTATATGTAAGGGTCTGAATTTCAGCATGGTTGTACTCCCCCTGAAATTCAGATGTAGAGGAGAAATACATTGTATCTTCATGAAAAATAACATCCATAGTAGTAATCATTTTTTTTGTAGGAGGATGATAACAACGATACCCTTTTTGTTGTATGGCATATCCCATAAAACACAACGTATTGCTCGTGGATCCAACTTGCTACGTTGTTGTTTATGTAGGTGTACAAATGCCACACAACCAAAGACATGAGGAGGTAAATTGGGAACATTTGGTGCAACAATTGCTTCAGTGATGGCTTGTAGTGGTGTTTGGAAGTTAATGGGACTAGAAGGTACCCGATTGATCAAATATGCAGCAGAAGTAATTGCTTCTCCCTAATAAGATAATAACATATTAGCTTCGATCAATGAGGCACGGAAAACTTCCAACAAGTGTCGATTTTTTCTTTCTACAACTCCATTTTGTTGAGGTGTATCGACATAAGTAGTTTGATGAATAATGCCTTCTGATTGAAGATATTCTTGAAGCTCAGAACTTTTATACTCTCCTTCTTCTTAGAACTTGAATCTGTGTTTTATATTGAGTACGAACCATTTTATGAAATTTTCTAAATAATACGTTTACCTCACTTTTAGATTTCATTAAACAGACCCAAGTCATTCTACTAAAATCATCAATAAATGTAACAAACCAACGTGATCCTCCCAACGTAGAGACTTTGGAAGGACCCCATACATCAGAATGTATAACCATAAACGAAAATGGACTTTTATTTAAGGTTACAGGAAATGAGGAACAATGACTTTTAGCTAGTTCACAAACATCACACTTTAAAGTAGAAAGATCTAAGCTCAAAAATAAACTTGGAAATAATTTCTTTAAATATCCAAAAGAAGCATGACCCAATCTCCTATGTCATCCTTGTTAGATCCAGTTGCTACCAATGCATGATTTGTTGAATCCAAGTCCAAATAATACAGGTTTCCTTGCCTAACATCACGACCAATCGTTTGCTTTGTTTGAATGTCCTTGAACACACAAAAGTCAGGCCAAAAAATAACAAAACAAGATAAAGTAGTGGTTATTTGAGAAATAGATATAAGGTTATACTCTAAAGAGGGAACAACTAGTACTGAGTCTAAATTCAAAGTACTAGTGAGAGACAAAGATCTTTCCCCAATGAATGGGGTTGTGTTACCGTTGGCAGTGCAAATAGTTTTATGTGAGGATGGTTTTGTGATTTGTCTAGAATCGAATGTCATATGATCAGTTGCACCTGAATCAATTATCCATGTATTATTAAAAACAGGAGAAAAAACTTTAAGCATCTTACCAACATGTGCTGAGGAGGTTGCAACATGATCCTTTGTTGTTTCAACAATGGTGGCAGTAGACATTTGCCGTGGATTTTTCTTTCCAGAGTCACGGTTGTGATCCCACCAGTCAGGATATCCCACCAGTTCAAAACATCGTTCTTTTGTATGACCCTTTTGATGACAATGGGTACATTTAAATGATGATTTATCAGTCACCTTTCGTTCTTGCTGATTAGAAAAAGAACGATTTTTATATATCATGGCGGAAGCGTCAACATCTCTAGATTTTTCCTTCAATGAGATTTGACGTACTACCTCCCGTCGAATCAAAGAATAACAACCTTCTAAATCTGGGATAGTTTCTTTTCGCAAAATTTCTCCACGAACCTGCTCAAACTCATCATCTAATCCAGCAAGGAAAATATGTATCCTTAGTCTTTCAACAGACTCTTGATATGATATTAGATCATGAGGGTCTTTCATGACCACCTTATCACGATGGTCTAGCTCTTGGAAAATTTCAGTCAACTCTCCATAATACTCTGAAAGTGATTTTCCATTTTGTCTAGAAGTAAAGGCTTTTTGGTTTAAGACAAATACCTGTAATTCGTCACTTCCATCATAGAATGCTTTTGCCAAAGCACCCCAAATTTCAAGAGCAGTAGGTATGCGTAAATATCGTTTCATGATTTCTGGACTCATTGACATAAGTATCCATCTCTTCACCTTTTGATTTTCTGCATACCACTTGTTATAATTGTTTGATGTTTTTTCTGGTTGTAAATTTTTGTCATGAATATAAGAGAGTTTTTTTCTCTCTACAATATGCATTTCTATTATTTGAGACCAAACATCATAATTAGTCTCAGTAAGAACAATTCCAGCAATAAAAACACCTTCAGACTGAACAAATTGTACAACAACTGGATTTGATTGCTCCATAGGTAATGAAATTATACCCTCTGTCATGATATTATGGTAATCAAACAAAAAAATAGTGTAATAATTTTAGGACTAAAAAATTTCCTGTTTTTTTTTATATATATATATTTATACTAAATCGGATAAAAAACCACAAAACCGGTTCAAAATTGGTTTCAAAACTTGAAAAACTGAACCAAACCGGTTTTAGAAATCCAGAACCAGACAAAAAACTGGGTTCAGACCTTTAAAATGGACCGAACCGTCCAAAAAAAAAGAAAACTGTGAAAAACCGAGAAAACCGGGTTCAACCGAACCGCTGGCTGGACCAACCTGACCGAACCGAGGTGACCTAAGCCGAACCGCGCTGCGGGCCGACTACGCCCTCGAGCCGCACCGAGCCGAGCTGGATGACACGTCATCATCTTCAACCTCCAGACAGCGCGTGGAGCGTATGGCAAATTTTCCCTTCACTTCAGGCGGCACGTGGGGGCGCGTGGAGGGCTTTTCTTCTACTCTATTTTTACCAAAATGTTCAAAATTGTGTTTAGAGTAATCTGGTAAAATTAGGTGAGACAAATACTGCTTAAAAAATGATGTTTGTAATTAATATTTGTACCGTGATTGAATGAGAATTTTTTTTCACGAGAAGAAATATTTTCAGAGAAAGAAATCTCTGTTTTAGAGAACAAGAGTTCAAATTTGTATAAAGCAACGACTTGGCTTTGATACCATGAAGAAATCAATGTTTGAAGAAATAATCAGAGGAAGAAATAAACGTTTTCCTTCGTATATTTTCTTAATTTGTATCGAATATTTACATTGTTTATATAGACAAATATCAATTACTATTTCACCAACCACCATGATTGAAGTGCATGGTTTACAGCGGCTTTGGTAGGCGCCGTGTATATTGGAAAAAAATGTTTGCCGTCGGTGTAGTGTTTGTTGAATTGTGTTGCAGTGTTTGTTGAATTATGTTGTAGTGTTTGTTGAATTCAACATTTAGTTCCATCACAAAATTGAAATGTGGAGCACTTACACCGTTAGAATAGCAAAAGAAATATTGTAAAGAGAAGGATAAGAAAAAGAAAGATTTCCATTGACAAATAACTTGATGCTTAGAAGCACAAAAGCCACTCTAGATATAGAGTTTAATAGAGCCAATTAAGGCATAATTGAAATGGCATAATAGGGATATAATGACCATAAATTTTGCTGATCAATAAGTCCATAATTACAATATTAGTTCTTTAATTCATCCTAATGTAAATCCCATAATCAATCCTTAATATACATAAAGAGAAAAAGTAAGTGCTAATAATCTGTCCATGTTGTGAAATTACGCAAATTCTCGATAAGTCAAATTTATGGAAAAGTAAGAATAGAAAAATAACACACAAATTTATAACAGAATTCGACCAATCTTACTTACGTCTCTGAACCTGCTACAAATCTTTTTATTAAAAGGGGAGAAATTACATAAGATGTTTACAACATTCACAACTTACAACCCACAACCCAATTACACCCAAGAAAATTACTCTCAATTTTCTCTCACAAAAGATTTTCTCTCAATTGGAATGAACACTTGGTTGTTTAAATTCATTATAATTACACATCTATTTATAAGAAAATTCACTCCTTGAATTACTCCTTAAATTAATGGTTCCTTAAATTGCTCCTTGAATTAAGCTCCATGTTTTGCTCCTTATTTTGTTCCATGTTTTACTCCTTAATTTAAGGAGCTTTATAACAATCTCCAACAATCTCCCACTTGAAGACTGATTTCAATATGTTTTCACACCTCGATCAATACAGAAACTTTTCTAGTCTTGTTACTCTAGCAGGCCAACTGAAGTTGAGCACAACTTCAGTTTCATGGTAAGCTCCCACTTGCTGGCATCTCGAGTCTGACAAGCTTCATCATAGCATTCAGGTCGAGAAGACCTTCCTAATACAGGAGTTGTAGTAGGAGGTTGTGGTGTGTTGAACTGTTGCGCACTGCTTTGTGTAACGAGTTCCTCTGGCTGAGGGCTTACTACAATTGGTTCCTTCACGGAACTATCGGGGACATCTATGCTACAGATCACTTTCTTGTTTTTGTCATCCCAAATGTGGTAGCCAAACTCATCCTCACCATAGCCAATGAAGGTGCATTTCTTAGATTTGGGATTAAGCTTATTCCTACATTGATCACTAATATGCACAAATGCTACACAATCGAAAACTTTTAGATGTGATAATTTTACCTCTTTTTTGCTCCATACCTCCTATGGTATTCTATGCTCCAATGGAATAGATGAGCCTCGGTTGATCAAGTAAGTTGTCGTGTTGACTGCTTCTGCCCAGAACTACTTCGATAGACTTGACTGTATACGAATGCTTTTGGCTTTTTCTGTCAATGTTCGGTTCATACGCTCAGTTACACCATTGTGTTAAGGCATGCCTGGCACAGTTCTTTCCATTCTAATCATGTGCTTATAGCAGAAATTTTTGAATCTAGTGTCTTCATATTCACCACTATTAACGGTTCTGAGCTTTTTGATCTTTAAACCCATCTCATTTTCCACCATAGATTTTCATCTTCTGAAAGCCTCAAATACTTGAGACTTATGCTTTAGAAAGTAAACACATACCTTCCAAGAGTGATCATCGATGAAAGTCACGAAGTAGTGTTCCCACCAATGAATGAGACGGTTGTTGGTCCCCAAACATTAGAGTGGATAAGCTCTAACCTTTCCTTCTTTGGGGTTCTACCACTTGTTTGAAAGTTGACTCTCTTTTGCTTTCCAAGTATGCAATCTTCACACATGTCTATCTCTACTGACTCTAGACCTAAAAGTTTTCCCTTTGAGTGCATAATCTTCATCCCTTTCTCACTCATATGGCCTAGTCTCTCGTGCCATATATTTGGTGTTTCATTACCTGATGCAACTGCGATTGAACAACGTACCCCTACTATCATGTAAAGATTTCCACTCTTCTTGCCTCGAGCAACCGTCATTGCACCTTTTGAAATCTTCTGATCATCACCATGGAAGATCGTAGTGTAGCCTTCACTAGTCAATTTCCCTACTGAGATTAAGGTTTTTCTTAGGTCGAGAATATGTCTGACATCCTTCAGCTCCTAAACTAACTCGTTCAACTTAATCTTCACTACACCTTTGCCAATAGTAGCACACGGTTGATCATCACCAAGATACACCTTTCCAAGGTTTCTGGGGACATATTTATCGAATAATTCTTTATGTGAAGTAACATGGAACGATGCTCCAAAGTCTAACACCCAAGATTCTTCGTTGCTCTCCAAAGAGCATATCAATGCATCATCTCCTCCTGAGGTGGAAGTAACATTTCATTTGCCTTCACTTGTTTGTCCTTCGGTGCACTCTTGCACTGATTTTTGTAGTGTCTGGTTCTCCCACAATTTCAACACTCGATAGTCTTCGAGCTATGGGAATTATTAGGATTCCTAGATTTGGACCTCCTATCCTTTGATCTACCTCAGTAGTCTGTTCTGCCACGTCTATTCCCTATGGTTGAATTTCTTCCTCTTGACTCTGTATGCAAAACTGAAGAGATTGACGATTCACCCGACTCTCTACGTCGGATCTCTTCACTGAGAACCAGATCACGAACATCATCAAATTTCAACTTATTACTTCCTGACGAGCTACTCACAGTTGTGATAGTAGCATTCTATCTTTATGGTAGAGAAGACAAAAGTATCAATGCTCGTAATTCTTCATCGAATTCAATTTCCACTGAACTCAACTAGGTTGTGATTGTGTTGAGTTCATTGAGATGTTGAGCTACCGATGCACCTTCCGTCATCCACAAATTGAACAAACGCCTCATTAAGTTCACTTTGTTTGAGGCTGATGACTTCTCATACATATTGGAAAGAGCTACCATAAGACTCGTCGTGGTCTTTTCCTTTGCTATGTTGAAAGCAACATTACGGGATAGTGTTAATCGAATAACTCCGAGGGCTTATTTGTCTAAAAGATTCCAATCTTCTTTCTTCATAGCCTCTGGCTTCTTCTCTGATAGAGGTTGATATAAATTTCTTTGATACAGATAATCCTCTATCTGCATTTTCCAAAACCCGAAATCTGTGTCATCGAATTTCTCAAGTTTTACCTTTCCTTCATCTGCGGTCATTGCTCCCACTCAAATCTGACTTTCTCCAGATCGTTTCTGACTATTTCTACAAACCACCATGTATTAGAACACCTCCGTCGACAAACCAATATTGCCAACAAATTTTTACTATTCACGTAATTCACTATTTACGTAAATAATAACCTTGTAGAAAATTGACATAAATCACCACCAATAGCTTTGATACCAGTTGTTGAAAAATTGCACAAATTCATGATAAGCTAGATTTATGAGAAAACAAGAATAGAAAAATAACACAAATTTGATAATGGAGTTCGATCAATTTTGCTTACGTCTCCGGAACTACTGCAAATTTTTTTACTAAAAGGGGAGAAATTACACAAGGTGTTTACAACACTCACAACTCACAACACACAACCTAATTACACCCAAGAAAATTACTCTCAATTTTCTCTCACAAAAATTTCTCTCTCAATTGGAATGAACACTTGGTTGTTTAAATTCATTACAATTACATATCTATTTATAGGAAAATTCACTCCTTGAATTGCTCCTTGAATTAAACTTCATGTTTTGCTCTTTGTTTTGCTTCTTAATTTGATTCTTAAATTAAGAAGCTTTATAACAATATACTACATTTCAAACATAAGATTGAACAAACATGCTACTCTTTAAAACCCATGGTATTATATGTAAATTGCTCAGAAGCAGTTATGCAGAATCAGCTTTGTCGGAAGCTGCACAAAATATAATTATATATACTTGGCACATTCTTTTTCTAGCATAATAGTTCTATATTATAAGAGAGAATCCCAATCGCATGTGTCAGGTAATAAATGGAGAGGCTACGTTATTTAATTCATGGTCATCAATGAGATTAAGACACTACTCTCATAAAGAGTGCATGAAGAAGTCACATGTATAACACCAGCAAAGATTAAATTGCTTTTAAGGTACTAAACTTTTGACTCAATTACACAAAGGTTCCCTAACTAAATAACTTATCACTTTGGTCCCAAACATAACAATTTGGGGACTTAATTGTCACATATTAGTCATATATATTTGAAACTTATCTGTTAAAATATAATGTCTTTTATACTGTGTTGGTCCTTAACTTTTACCTCAAAACAACATTCGGTCTCTTACTTTTTAAGACACATAATTTAGTCTCTAATCTTTTAAAATAACATTTTCAGTCCAATTTAACAATTATCATAAAAGGTTATGAATCAAAGTCTATTAAATTGGATTAAAACTATTAAATGTTAAAAGGTTATGGATGCAATTATGCATTTTAAAAGATTATGACTAAATTTTGTTAGGGAAACAGAGTACAAAAGCCAAATGTAATAGATTAAGGGCCAAATGTTAAATTGTTTAATTTGAGTACCTTAGGCAATACATATTCAATTCCCATGTCAACAACAATGTTGGAATTAATCCAAGTCTAAATCCCTTGTGTTATTTAGCTTTTCCTATCACGGTTTGGGCTAATAATCTGGTAATAGGAGACAAGAAAAGAAAATAAGATTAAGTTTTTCTAACATTTTCTTAATATAATTGACTACACCTGGCTACAGATGGAGAAGGCAAACCGTGGTGACAGAGTTAGAAGAGGTCAAAAGTAAAGAACTGTTTTCGATCTTTGGTTCAACTTTCAGAATATCAGATGTTTTCATATGCTATGTATTAAGTGAGTACAGTGTATAACTTCGACTGTTCTGCAAAAAAATTAGTTTAGTTTTTCTTTGTTTTCCCTCTATTTTCTCAGTTTAATCAGTTTGCTGAAAAATTAATCCAGTCTCAGTATAATAGTGAAGTCTTTCAAATTTAACAAGTTCTTCTAGTTTCTCTTCTTGGTGGACTCTTATGGAACAGTTAGTCTTTCATTTTTTTGGCAGTCATTAAAGTTTCAGTCTTTTTGTAGGCAATAGAATATGTTCCTTAGAAAAATATAAAATAAGGGAGGATGATTGGATAAATCTTATATTTATTTTAAAAATGACATTTGAATTATGTATTATATTTTACGACAGTTTAGTTATATTATTATTAAAATATGATAGTACAAATACAAATGATTATTTTTTATATTTTTATATTTTTTCTATTTTTTCAATTACAACCTATTTCAATTAAAACAATCTCTATCTAATGTTGTTGAAAAAATAAATAAATAAAATTAATTTTTTCCTTATACGGTATCTTTTTAATAATAATAGAACTAAATTATCACAAAAAATGAACATAGAATCGAAGTGTCATTTTTTACATTAAGTGGCCTATGTGGTATTTTTCTCATAGAAATAAAAGGGTAGTTGACATTTATTACAAAAAACTTAGTTTTGAATTTAGTCAAATTGTAATTGCCTATTGAAAGCTTGTGAATTCTTTTTTAAGGACAACGTAGGTCCCCCGTCCAAGATATTATGGTTCCACTTGGTTGATATACACAGAAGACTTAGTCAAGATAGTACCAACTCGTTTCTTATTAAAGTCTTAAGTAGTTAGGACTGAGTTTGAGAGTTGGGAAGAACGAAAGAAATGCATTATCTTTCTTGAGGTTGGTCTCATGTGTATATCAACCAGGTGGAACCATAATACCTCGGATAGGGGACCTACGCAAATATCCTTAAATGTGCGAACCTAGGTTCAAACATCAAAAGGCATCCTTTTTACCAACATCTTGTGTTGGGTTTAGATAATATCCCCAAGAGTTCCTAACCTCTAGTTGAAATTCACATTGGCTAGTTTGTTGGTTTTTTTCGCCTTTTCCAACCTCAAACCCATGATTAGGCCCTTTTAGTCACAAACTCTTAGAAGCTGATACCATCTGGACTAACTAGTCCAGATGGTACTAACTCTCTTCCTATTAGGTCTTAAGTGGTCAAGACCAAGTTCGAGAGTTGGAGAGAACGAAATAAATGCGTTATCTTTCTTAAGGTTGGTCTCCTATATATATCAACCAAGTATAACCATAATATCTCGAACAAGGGACCTACGTAGATATCCATAAATGTGCGAACCCAGATTCAAACAGATGACATAATAGTTAGTGAAGACATTGAACTGATCAATAAGTTGAAGAATAGATTAACAAAAGTCTTTAATAGGAAAAAATTTGATCCAACCAAACAAATTAAGGACATGGAAATAATTAGTTCAAGAAGGTCTAGGAAATTATGGTTGTGTCAAGAGAGATACGTTGAGTGTGTCTTTGAACAATTCAACAAGAAAGGTTACTTCACATCTTGGTGGTCAATTTAAACTCACTAAGAAATTATGTCCATATTCAGAGGAAGAAAATATGAAGATGGATTTCATTCTATATTCTTCAATTGTTTTGTTGGTAACCTTATGTACACTATGGTCTATATTAGACTAGATATTGCTCATGCAATAGGAGTCACTATTATATTTTTGTTAAATAATAGCAATTAAAGTGCATTGGGAAGCAATAAAATAGATCTTTAAATATTTAAGGGGTACATCCAAGTTATGCTTGAGCTTTGGAAAAGGAAAACCAATCTTGGAAAGTTATACAAATGCAGACAATGCATGAGACCTTGATGGTAGAAAGTCTACATCTGCTTATGTGTTTACTTTTGCAGGGGAGCTGTTTCTTGGTATTCTAAACTACAAAAATGTATTACATAATCTACAATAAAGGCCAAATATATTGTGGTGATAGAAGTTGAAAAATAGATATTATAGATGAAGGTTTTTCTTCAAGAATTAGGTTTACAATAAGATCATTCAACATGCCACTGATTTAAGCACAAATGCCACATATCACTCTCGCAAAAAGCACATCATTGTAAGGTATTATTGGATACACTAAGTCCTTGAAAAGAAACTGATTAATTAAGTGAAGAAGAGTAATACCAACAAGAATGTTGCTGATATGCTAAGGAAGGTCGTCTCAAAGCAAAAACTTGAGCTATGTTCTAAAATAGTTGTAAGGAGCTCGACATGATGGAGCGAACTTGTGATTCCTCTCTCTACGAGGTTGATGGGGTTTACCTCCAATTATTTCTTTTACTTTACCACCCACGTGAAAGAAAGAGAAGGAAAGACTGTCATTCCTTTACAGCCAATGGCTTGTAGCAAGGCAACAAAGATCATCTCAGAGCTGAGAAACAAATAAGCAGAAGTAAAGAATACCACAGTATGTTCAAGCTGTGAGAAGAAAAGTGAGTGTTCCTGCATAGAATAAAAATACCTATAGATATAAAATAGCGAGAAAGGTACCACATATTTGTGAATGTGAAAGATGCACTTTGAAAGTGTAATATTAAATATTAAAATACCTCAAATTTGGGCATAAACTTGAGAGAATTGTTATTCTCACATTTAATATAACGAAAGTTTTCAGAGCCTCTCACATTAAGTGGATTAACCAAGTTAAATTTTGCCACTTAATTTTAATTCCTGTAGATTTATTATTTCTTATTCTTAATCTTACGGGCACACAGCTGAGCCATATATCCCAACAACTTTAGGTTGACGATTCTAGACGGTGAGTTTTCACTGTGACTCGTAGACCCTTCTAGTCCATAACTGTCTCTTTGGCAATATCTTCTCCAATATTTGGGGATAGACCGAGTGGACCATCTTTTGACCAAGTGAACTGACCACTCTAACTTCACCGCCATTGACTCGAGCGTAACCATCCACCACTCAAGAGAGGTCAAATTTCGACGGCATTGTTTGACTTTAAGAGAGAGAGAGAGACCGAGACTGAGAGAGAGACAGCTAAGAATTATGAGAAGATTGAGAAGAAAAAAATTAACAGACCATTGGGCTAGCCCACATATGAACAAGTTGGACAGGTCCAGCCCATTTTGTACCACTAGTGACAATAGAAGTATCATTAGCTTCTTCAATATATCCCCTCTTCATCACACACTATTTCACCGCAGCTTCCATGCAAACGTTTAAACCCTCCTCAATTATAATAGGTTATTCTTTCATGCAAACGTTATAACCAGCCTTCTCAATTATAATAGGTTATTCTTCCATGCAAACGTTATAATCAACCTCCTCAATTATAATAGGTTATTCTCTAGGGTCTTTCTGAGAACAATTGACTAGCAACATGACCTTTAGAAATGCAATGAAAACGTAGATGAACTTAAGAAGCAGCAGTACACAAACTTGTTATTAGCTAACATCCAACCATGAAAGGACTATGAAGATAGAAGCTAAACCGTTGTGTCCAACCAATATGACACGCATGTAAGTATGATACTCACTCTCCAAATTGGTGATAATTTACATATAATTGAGAAAAATACATGTGTTTGACACACAAATACATGTCCAAAAAATTAGAATAATTGTGGTCCTAAAAAAGTCCATAAATTGCTAGAACATAATTGTTTTGCTTTTGCCATGACCAATTCGCCAAGCAGTATAGCAACACATGTTGAAAGAAATTTATTGTTTTGTTTTTGCCCATGATCAATTTGCCAAGAAATAAAGCATATATGAGGAATGGTAATTCAAATTATCTTATGTCTCATCTAATGGTTTCCCAATCCAAGTTAGATAAGAGCAGTACATAAAGGGACGAAACAACTAGAAAACCACTTCTTCGGATAGTTCTGATGAAATATAGGACTTTTTCCCTGGTCGTCAAAAGACCTTAACAATGATAACACAACTCACTGCACCTCCAGCACTCAGGTGCAAATAACATAACAAACAGAACAATGTATGTGAGAGAATGAGGCAAAGAGAGAGTTACATAGTTGCTATACCAATGAGAGGAAAAAGTGAATGTGAGAGACTGAAGCAAGAAGAAAGTCACATAAAAAGTCTTTATGCATCAAGTTGTCATTCAACAACAACTGATGCCGCAATCAATTACGGTCAAAGAAAAAGTTGGTCTCTAACTATCTTGAGCTTGCATGCCATATAGTTGCTGTGTAAGAGCAACTTGATGTATAAAAAAGTGCTCCATAGTTAATTGGCGTATCAATGAGGAGAAAAACTGCATCAATTTCAGAGTTTTTGTGTAATAATTATAACAATTTGATTAAAAATTCAATGGTGAAAAATTACATCAAAGGAGAAAACAGGACATGAGACTTCTGAAACATACAAACAAATGATAGAGAAAATTCGACTTACCAAAAATCAACTGGCAAGCCTTGCCTTTTTCTTCTTGTCCATTCTGTTTCCAGCTAGAATTTTCACATTCCCTAACCAAGCACTAATCATACATGATCAAGTTTCGAGATCAGAACAATCCAACTAGAGAAGCCTAAGGTGTGCAATATCATTCAATCTTTTAATCTGCCAACCTGTTCTCCATGAATGTTGCAACACTGTTACAGAAGAATCTTCTATACAAAACTTATGCAACATTACTGGGCTGCACCCAAGAAGCCCTGTAAGTAGACATTTAATTGGCACTGAATGACTGAAAACACCAACACAAGAAGAGGCATAGGAAGAGCTCCTGCTACTTAAATCATATAAGGAGTTATGGAGATTTGATTCCTGAGGAGAAATCTCTTCCTCTACCTCATGTTCTCCTGTTGTAGTCATAAACTGTAGTCTACTCTTTCCCGATTTCTTCCTTAGGAGGTTAGGCCTTTGCCTTTGAAGCAGATCTCGTTCATTAATTGAGTTGGTTACAACATGGGAACTATGGTGTGAAAACCCATGATTCTCGTTCTGATGAGGTGATAATAAATCCAATTTGAACTTTTCAGGCAATCCCAAAACTGTTCCATTTAGAAAATTGACCATTCGAAATTCAACTTGCCTAAGTGAATCTCCGGAGGGTACAGAGAAATCAGGCTGAAGTTTATCAATGAAGCTCAACACTTCAGTTGTGTATATTTCTGATTGGAGACAACCCTCCCAATGGCCATGACTCATCTCTGCAAGTGCATCAGAGGTTTGTATTTGTTCTTCCGAAATGTTCATTTCTTTACAAACAGAAACTGCCATGGATCGAGCTCGATCCAAAGGAGACGAATAAACGGAATTAAATCGAATACCTTGAGAATTCAAGAACACCGCTAAAGCTCTAGCTTGACGCTTCCCAATGGCGGTCAAGCTCGCTTCAGGGCACCGACCTCCCACTAAGTCCGGCCTCAGATTCAACTCACTTTCACCATGAGTGATCAGAAACACCTCTGTCACCATCATCCGATCTTCGTTGTCCATCGTACTCGACGAGAAGCTTCGAGAAAACACAGGCGGCGGAAAGGGCGGAGGCGGAGCAAGAACGTTGTAGGGGTCCCACACCTTGATTGACGGTCCCAACCGAGGTGTGCCTAAAGAGGAGAGCTGGGGAGAAAGAGGCGACGCAGATGCGTAACAAGGTAACATCTCTGGCTCTTGTTGTAGAACCTTCTTGACCAAATGAGGGTCCGCTTCTCTTCGACCATGGGACTCACCATTATCGTCATGCTCGTCTTCTTCCTTGTCGCGTTCTTCTTCTTCGCTGTCATTGGCCAGTTCCACGGACTGGTTCGAACCCATTGGATTCAATGCAAAAAACTGATCCCAATGGAGAAGAGATACGATTCCCAAAATAAATCTAGATCCACAGTGATTTTAGGGATTTCATGTCTAGTTTTGAGAATGAAAATGCAGGTAATGTGTCAAATTTGAAAGGTTGAAATCGAAATCAGACTAGGACACTACGTAGTGTTTGCGAGAGAAACTTCCAAATTGCTTCAAGTAAAAATGAGGCACGTGTAGTAGTACTGACTTCAGACAGAAAAGTACTTATTTTAAAAACACTTTATGAAAATTACATAATAACTCAAAAATCTATAAGCAAAATTACATAAGCACCTAAATAATAATAAATAATATCTTAATTGGATATGCCTTATCTAACATGGTGGTTTTTTTTTTTTAACTTAAATCGGTTTTAATTGATCCATATTTAATATAAAATAATAAATTAAGTATCTTTTAAATAATAAAAAATATGAATTAAATATAAATAATGTTATTTTTTGTTGATAAATATTTTAATATTAAATGTATATAATTAACTAAAATTTAATATTAAATAATTTTAATCAGTTAGAATTTAATTTAAACAACATCTAATTAAATAATATTCAATATAAAAATTTTAAAATAATTTTTTTTTTAGTAAAAATATATAAGCTAGTCAAATGATGATTGCTTTCATCGTTACAAGTATCAAGAAGTGTTATAAATATTATTATTTTTTAATTAAAAAATTAAATTAAATAATATCTTAAAATTTATAAAAACAAAAATAATTGAAAATATGGTATAATTAAACTATTTTCAATATTAATAAGTCTAAATAACCATAATTTAACTTGAATAAAATTTGATATGAAATAATAAGTTAATTTTTTTAATAATAAAAATATATGACTTATACATAAAAATTGTTATCACAAGTTAAAGACAAGATTGAACCATGGATAGAAGATACCAACATTTAAACAACATTAGTATTCAATTTTAGAGCTTACTATCATGAAAAGACACAAATATATATATATATATATATATATATATATATATATATATATATATATATATATATATATATATATATATATATATATATATATACATAGGTGTCTAGTTTAACAATTCTTAAAAATGAGCTACTATTAAAATCACACTCCGAGAAGATCGAATGTTGCGTACCCAAAACCTCTTTCATTTTGTGTTTTCTATATATGCCAAGAAAGGACGACCCTAAAACAATAATTTGATATCTCCATTTAACTTTTCGTTAACTTTCCATTAAAATAGTTTATTAATTTGTCAAAAAGCTTGAGAAGAAACAATCATTCACATAATTAGACATGATTAAACACAAAAGAGAACTCTTGATAGAAGCACATTGAAAGAAGAAGTGATCGATTGTTTCTCCTTTTATAAGCCACTCACGAGTAAACACGAAAGATACTTATTGATAGAAACACATTGAAAGAAGTGATTGATTGTTTCTCCTTATATAAGTCACTCTCGAGGAAACTAATTGAAACTTAAACTCCTCACTTATTCTTATTTAAATTAACTCTAGCAATAAAATTCTCATACAAATTATTTAAATATACGAAATTACATAAGAAAAGGTAATAATAATAATAATATTCTAACATAAAACTATTTACATATATATTTTTGTTTTTCAAAAATAAAAAATAAAAATCAATAAAATAGTGACAATTAGAAAATAATTAAAAAATATTTTATAATAATAAGTTTCATACTAATTATCACCATTGTTAAAAGCTCGATTTTTAATCGCATTTTATTAACTTGAGGAAAAAATAATATTCTAGTAGAAAAATAATTAAAATAATATTATTTATAATTAATCTCTTTTCTCAAATATGAGAGACTAAAAAAGATATTTTACAATATGAGAGACTAAATGCCTACTAATGTTCAATCTGATATACTTACCTGACACTTTTCATTGAAATTTAAGAAATTTGGAGATCAACTTGAATATGCTAGATATGTATAGAAAGATAAGGGGATGTATCTTTTGGCTAGTTAGGAGTTTTGAGTTGCTAATTTAGACTATTAATATCAAGTTACAAACCAAATTTTTTTATTTAGCAAATGCAACATCACTTATGTTAAGTAGTGAAAGTTTACCTTCAACGAATTTGGCACAACTTAAACTCCTTCAATAGGTGGTCAAAATGCTATTATAAATGCTAAGAACGTTTCTCTATTCACTCAATTTGTAAGTCTTGTAATTATTATTGTCTTTATATTGGTATTCCTATGCGCAAAATATATTTCCTGTATTATTTGACTTAGTATTTTGTCATCTTCTATATAAGGTCAATTAGTAATTGTTCAGTAGTGAACATACTTACATAGTTGTAACATTTTGTATATTTTCATGTTATGCACACCACTATGACTTTGGAGCATGTTTAGATTGTGTTTATGCATTACATTGTTTTTGTTGTTTGTGGGTATTTTTGGAAAACTACTTGGAAAATATTTCAAACAAAACAACTAGTTTTCAAAGTTTCCGAGGGCCTACCAAGGTGATCAACAAGGTAGTTAGTGAATGGTTGTTGACAAATTGGGGCTATTATCCTTGGTGTAATGGATATTACCCTAATAGAGGTGGTTGGCAAGGTGATCGGTAAGGGCTCATGAAACTCAAGAACTTTCTATAAATACCTTTCATTTGGTTTTTGAAAATGAATTAGAAAACATGGAAAAACTCTTACAATTTGCAAACTGAGGATTTTTAGTGAAATGTTGGTTTTTAAATTATGTATCATCAATACTTTAAGTGTTTTTTAGTATTAGTGATACATTGAGAGTTTTTATAATGGTTTTTGGGTTTGTTAATTAAAAGTGAATTAACATCAAGACATAGGTGCAAATTAGGTACATGTGCATGTGATTTCCCTTACCTTAGGTTGTATCACATACATTGACTTCTTGGTAAATGTACCACATAACCTGGATATGGATCATTAAGGGAGAGCTAGATTTAGAGATTGGATCATAAATTTTGTGTAGAAAGCAGTGGAGATAGCTTACGAACAATTGAGTTTGGTGCTCTAACTAATAGAGGTATTAGCTACTACAATCTTTAAGTTTTAAACTATAAATTTACCTAACATAGTGAATCGCTTCATGGTGAGTGCTTGCCTTGACCAACAAGTGGATGTTACCATATAGGTGTAGATCCTATACGAGTTTTCCATAGTACATTGTTGTGTTTTTTGATAGCATTGAGTATGAGTACAATCAGGATGGCATCCGAATATGTCCCTATATAGAAGAATCTAATTATGATTAGAAAGCCTTCTTTCTTATTTCTTTTTGTTGTATCACATGCTATATATCTTACCTTTTTTTGATCTTTCTTATCGCATGCTATCTTTCAATTCTCTATCTATCTATTGATGTTGATGCCTTATTGTATGCTATTGTCATTATGTGTGCTGATTATTAAACATTTTGTCTTTTATGTTTAATATGTTTGACTATTTTCTTCTTTCTATTTATCTGGCTATTGTTCTTTTATTATTTACCTATTTTTGTTATTTGTGAGATTGGGGCGAGTCGTAAGGTTTTGGTATCATCTTGATTTGGTTGGATATCAAGTCCCACACTCTTTCGATTGGTATTAAAAGGGGTACACACTTTTTGGCTTAATCACTCCATAGTTGTTTCTTTCCTTTTCCCTCTTGTGTGTGTTTCTCTCTAATCTAAAATTACTTTTGGAGAAAGAGGAGTTGTTTATAGACTTCCTTTATTTAGTGGCATGTGTAATGCCTATTGGAGGTCTCAAATGTGTTCTTATCTGAGATTGTATGATGATGATGATTATGTTTAGTACTTGATTGAAAATGGTGAAAATTTCCTTTCCAAACTCATAAAGATGGTGAAAGAGTTTGACACTCGATACACCCAGGATAAGGAAATACTAACTCCTTAAAGACTTATCAAAACTCATAAGCAGTAGAAAGTAAACACTTCGCATATAGATAATAGATGCAATAAAAATTAATCATAGGGCATGCAGATTAATTTGAACAATAGAGATAATAATAAAAAAAGAAATAGGTATGTAATGAGGTAAACCTATATAGAACCCATATCTATATGATAAAATATTTGGGTTATTTATGGAAACCATTCCGTAGTAAGTAGTTTACTAATCATAATAAATAGATATAACTTGATAAAAGTATAAACATAAATACCTCAATCAGTTGGGACCACACTATCCTAACTGTATATTACTTCCCTCGCTCACTACTTCTGTAACTACTTGATCTAACACACGGATTTGACTATCTTCTAAAGCCAACACCACACAGAGTAGTATAATTAGTAACCAATGACCAGTAATGTGAACAACAATGTGGGAAAAACCTTAACCAAACCAACAAACACTGTTTTGAGAATCTTAAGATAATACTAAGCCTAGTTCAAAAGAATAGTTTTGGTCATAATAAAATTGTAAAATAGTCTTAAGCCCTCATCACTTAAGAATACTATTTTACTCACACAAAAATGTAACACAAATATATAGAGGCATGGGACTACTTGGAACGTAAGTATAAAGATGATTTCTAGAGTTTGGTAGGTCTTATTGTTCCATTGTAATTGGTTCTTGATTTTGAGGCTTCTCCTTTCTCACATTTTGAAGCGTTATTTTAATTTCAAGGTCGTAGGGAATAAGTTACAAGCCAACTTGAGCATAAAGAAAACCACTATAAAGAAATTAAAATACCTACACTAGTATTATCATACTCATTACTAATTTCAATTAACAAAATAGTTTCCACTCCATGGCTACAACACCCAAAACTTGACATGTGGTCCTTAAGTATATAGATCTTGTAAGTAATATTATGCTAAAGCACGAGTGTAGATCCTTGAGGGGTAGGATGTTTCATAGTAGAATACTAGTCATAAGCAATCGTAATACTATTTAGGCTAACAATAAGGGCATCAATAACTAATATTACTATTAAAATAAAGCTATTCCTAATGTACTATTTCAACCATAAGAAAAAGTTAGGATTTTGAAATCCCCTAACCACATCACATACAATTCAAAACAATACATAAATGACTTTACTAAATATGATATCTAGCTATGTGATCTTAAATGTCAATAACTCTTTTTCAATCAATCATATATGACTTCGCATAGACAATCATATTCTCATGCTATTTTACTTGCACCATAATTAAAGTCACATGCAATCGTACCATATACATTGATCATACTTTACATTACTACATTGCATATGTTAATTAATCTATGAATAATTTAGATTCTACTTTTCAAGTTAGAACATAAATCTCAAACTCATGTAATTAATGACCAATTTAATTGAAGCATTAAGTATAAGATTAATTAAGTTATCATATAAAGAGAAAAATCACATAAATAAATTTATTTTGATTACATGTTATGTACACTACTACAAAACGGGCCATTAAAGTCGGTTCACATGTTGAACCGACTTTAAAATATATATTGATTTTTTTTTACATTTTGTACTCTATTAATAACCTGTATTCAGTCACATATAGCATAAAAAACCAATATCTATTTAACAAAGTGTAAATAATAATACAAATAATTAAAAATTTAAATATAATTAATTACTTGATAATTAAATTTATTACAAAAATAATAATGTATATACAATACACACACACACACATATATATATATATAGTTAACTTAAATTACAAATAAAATGATGTCGTCAAGATGTCATAGATTTTGTGATATTCCCACTTTATTTCAAGGAGAGCAAGCTTGGTTGGCTTAGAATCACTAGCATAATGACAAGGAAACTGGGCAAAAAGTAGTTGGTCCATATAACAATTCATTTCTCTACATACATGAGCACGTAAACATCCATCAAACAAGTAGTCTAAACTTCATAGACATATGAATAGAGAAATTAAAGCATTATAAATATTACCATGGTGTTTTCCTATGTTATTCAAGATTATATCCTTCTCCTCATGTTATAATTTGAACAAAATGTTTTGTCCATTCTTCTTGTAAATCATCAAAAATATGCATATCATAGCCCCACTTGTTCCAACCAAAGAAATATACGTAATTAAATTCAAAATAAGAATGTAATATCATGAATTCACAAAAATAACTTATTTATGTTAAAAGATTATTAGAAGAGATTACCACATTGACACCTAAGTGATATAATAATAACCTTATCCCTTCGGAATCATATTAGCACTTTATTAATCTTTTGTCTATACATATGAAGCTATCTTGAATCAAGCTAGTATTCTTAATGTTATAATGAGCTCTAAATATGAAGTCAAGTGTAACTCCGATTTATTACTTGGCTTGGTTGAGTTTTGGTACCCATAAACGTATTACACAATTGTTCCATATGTTTAAGGTCACCAAAACTCAACCAAGCCAAGTAACAAATTGGAGTACACTTGACTTCATATTATAGCTCATTATAGCATTAAAAATATTAACTTGATTCCAGATAGCTTTATATTTATAAACAAAAGATTAATAAAGTGCTAATATGATTTTGAAGGGATAAGGTTATTATTATATCACTCAGATGTCGATGTGGTAATCTCTTTTACTAATCTTTTAACATATATTAGTTATTTTTTGTGAATTCATGATATTACACTAGAATGATTATTCTTGGGTGGTTTTCCTGTACTTGAGTGGCCAGTGACTACCATGATGCATGTTGTCATAAGGAAAGTAGGCAAAAGATATGAGATGAAGTTTGGGCAAAAAATAGGTCCATAAAACAATGCATTTTCCTAAATACATGAGAACATAAACATTCATTAAACAAGGGACTTCAGACATAGGAATAGAGAAATTAAAGCATTATAAAAATTACAATTATGTTGTCATATGCTATTCAAGATCATCATAATCTTCTCCTGATTCTTCTTGTGATGATATAATTTGAACCATGTGTTCTGCCTATTCCTCTCGTAAATCATCAAAAAATTTCTGGTCATAACGTGTCTTGTTCCAACAAAAGGTCAAAACAAAACTCAATGGCCTCTTCAGCAATGTAACATTTCACCATGCATTCTTCAGGTCGATTTCTATTATTAACATATCCTTTAAGGACTTGCATATATCTCTCAAAAGGATACATCCACCTTAAGTAAGTAAGACCACACAATTGAACCACTCAAACTAAATGAACACACAAGTGAATCATTATATCAAAGAAAGAAAGAGGAAAATATTTTTCAATTAGACACAAAGTCTCTACAACATCTTTTTGTAAAGAGTTTAACTCGCCAATTAATATAGATTTCTTGCATATTGTATTGAAGAATTAATAAAGACAAATTATTAATAATCGAACATGTTTTGGAAGAATTGATCTAATATTAATTGGTAATAATTGTTGCATTAAGATATGACAATCATGTGATTTCAATCCATAAAGTTTCTTATCGGTGATAGACACAAAATTTCTTAAGTTGGATGAGTAAACATCAGGAACTTTCACACCTGCCAAACATTTACAAAACACATCCTTCTCTTTTGTTGACATTGTATATGATGTTAGTGACAAGTATGTTCAATTCTTATCATTTTCTACCCTTAGTACCAATTCAGGTCGCATGCCTAGTTTCTTTAAATCCAGTCTTACTTTAATTCCATTCTTCGTTTTTCCAGGTATATTAAGTAATGTACCAATCAAGCTCTCACATAGATTTTTCTCAATGTGCATGAAATCTAAGATGTGATAGATGTGTAGGTTTTTTCAATAAGGTAATTCCCAAAATATTGATTTTTTATTCCAACAACCATGGTTTACTAATTCTCCTCCTTTTTTTTCATTTTCACCTCTTTCATTAATTGACCTCTTTTGTTTCCCTACGTTAGTGAGTATTCTTTTTTCATCTTTTCATATTGTTTGAATGTCATACCATTCAATTTCCTTAATATCTCAACACCTTGCAAAGGTCGGGGTGCATGATCATGATCTTCATCATCATCAAACAGTTTCTTTTGGTATCTAAACTTGTGTCCAAATGGAAAAAATCTTCTATGTCTTCTATAAGACATCTTTCGTCTGTGAACAAAATAAGTTGCAGAAGTGTCATCATTACATATAGAGCATCACTTGTAACATTTTGTTGTATGTCCTGATAAGTTCCTATAGGCAGAAAAATCATTAATTGTCCATAAAAGGACCCCCCCTCAAGTCAAAGTGTTCTTTTTTATGTGCATCGTAAATATTTACACCATCATTCCACAAAGTCTTTAAATCATCTATCAGAGGCTGCAAATATACATCAATATCAACACCGGGTTGTTTTGATCCTGAGATCAATAATGTTAGCATCATGAATTTTGTTTTCATACACAACCAAGGAGGAAGGTTGTATGTTACTATAATTACTGGCCAACAACTATATCTACTACTAAGGGAACTATGTGGATTAATTCCATTAGCAGCAATGGCAAGATGAAGATTGCATGAATCAGATGCAAATTGAAGGGATAAATTATCAACTACTTTCCAATTTGGAGAATCATAAGGATGACATAGCACACCATCATTAGATCAATTATTTGAATGCCAAGTCAACATCTTTGATGTCTCTTTACTTTTGAACAACCTTTGAAAGTAAGGAATTAGAGGAAAGTACTAAAGAACCTTTGCGGGCACACCTTTCTTAAGTGTTGTCTCATTTGTAGCATGCTTCCATCTCAATTCTTTACACATCGGACAATCATCTAATGTCTCATATTCTTTTCTATAAAGAATGCAATCATTTGGACAAGCATGAATCTTATGATATTCCATGCCATATCGACTAAGATATTTCTTCACTTCTTACATTAAAGATAGCAATTCAATACCCTCAGGAAACATATTTATTAGTAGATTTAGTAATTCTGTGAATCCCTTGTCAGAAAAACCATGTCTTGCTTTCATATGTACAAATGAACCAATCTTGACATTTTAGTGTATTTCTTGCATTTTGGATACAACGGTTTTTCGACTTCTTCTAGAAGTTTTTTAAAGGTTTCAGGATCATCCTCACGTAGTTCACCTTCAACACCATGAAACATATTTTTTGTCTGTACATTATGATAAGATGTATATAATCCACTCACATTCTTATTTATCTCTTCCCCATGAGTATTATCAATATTTTCTCCATGATAATACCAACATTTATAGCTCAAAAGAATACCACTACGGATAAGGTGATACTTAACCTCGTCAACTTCATGAAATTGCTCATTTTTACATTTAACACATGGACATCAAATCATAATAATTTAATTATTACTATTTCTACAACCAAATTCCATGAAACTTTCAACTCCAGAAATGTAGTCCTGCTCAATTCTACACTTTGACATCCAAGATTTGTCTATTTTCTATTAATGACATTAATTAAGAATATTAATTATGTATCCAATCAATATATTTCAAGTATTATTATATATGAATTCCCTAATTATTAGAATATATACCAAAATATACATAATACAAAAATTATCATTTTAATCATATTAAAATTGTATTACTTTTACTTAATAAAATATAATTATTTATATGCAAATAAAATTATCCACGTACGGTAAATATTCTAGTCCCTTAAACCCACAACATCCAGATATTATTTCTTTTGAAAATCAGCCAAACATATAATAACAAGCATAATACAAAACATACATAAATCAAAAATTTATAAAAAAAATAACGCAAACTGAATAATAAGTGCATAGGATTAATAGAAATACTTACAAGAGTAAATGAAGTGACTAAATGAAGGAAATAAAGAAAAAAATGGTGTTTTGTAAGTGAGAAAATGAGTATAAAAAATTTGAGTATTTCATTCAAAATAATAGGGGATCTGAAAGATACTTTGGAGAAGAAGATAACCCATTAAATGGCATTGGAAATGGTGGTCAGAGGTGGCTGAAAAATGAGAAAGAGTGGAGGAGGTGAGCTCGATTTTTGAGTTTTTTTGGGTGCTATCTTTGCGTAAATTGAAAATGATGATGTTCTAATGAAGAAGAGAGAAGAGAAATGGAAAAATACACATGGATAACATCGATTGATGTGTTAAATCAACGTTACAGACGTGGATAGAGTCGGTTGACACGTAGAACCGACTCTATTCATGTGTGTAGCGTCGGTTCAACATGTCAACAGATGCTATCCACGTGTATTTTTTTATTTTAATAGTTTTTAAAATTGAAATTAAACAATTCAATTTTTTTTTAATTTTTATGGTCAATTATTTTTTAAGATTTTAATTAACTATAGACCTTTTATATTTTTTTGAAAACTTTTATGTATTGTGTTTTTCATGCTATCCAAATTCGATAACTATGTCAGGAATGCATGTACATAAAATTAAGTATGTATTCACGTGCATTTTTTTTATTTTAACAGTTTTAAAAATTTAAATTAAATAATACCATTTTTTTTTATTTTTTTGGTCAATTATTTTTTAAGAACTTAATTAATTATAGACTTTTTTATATTTTTTTGAAAACTTTTATGTATATTATGTTATCCAAATTCGATAACTACTATGAAAAACATTTACATAAAATTAAGTACGTATCCACATGCATTTTTTTATTTTAGTAGTTTTTAAAATTGAAATTAAACAATAATTTTATTTTATTTTTTTGATCAATTATTTTTTAAGATTTTAATTAACTATAGACCTTTTATATTTTTGCTCATAAACTTTTTTTGTATTGTGTTTTTCATGCTATTCAAATTCGATCACTATGTATGAAAAACATGTACATAAAATTAAGTACGTATCCAAAGAAATACACAAAATTCTATAAATTATATAATTTTAAAAACCAATTGACTAAATAAAAGAAGAAAAAATTATACTATATATATCCAAATTCAATTTTAAAAGTTCAAATAAAATAATAATTGACAAAAAAAATTAATTACGTGGATAGCGTTGGTTTTTCACCAAACCGACTTTAAATTGATTATACATTAGTTTTATCCAAAAACTGACTTTATATATTGACTTAAATATAACATTTTGTAGTAGTGTGGCTAGGTTCAATTAAATTTCTAAATAATGAAACTAGCCATTTAATAAGTGCTTAAAAAGCACTCATATTTTATAATTTTATTATGCTTAAATAAAATAGATAGGTGTCATTATAGCATATTTATGTAATAATTTATGCAAATCTATCTTTTGGAATCACAGGCATGCTTTGTTGTATTTTAGACATTTTAGCTTCAAAATCGAAATAAATTTATTAACACATGAAGAACAACACTTGCATCACTTATTTTGCACCTTAAGAGCTTAAAAGATTAAGGCATGTAAGCCTTATATCAAGAACCAACCAATTTGTAAGGTATACAAGGTAAATTTCAAGAAAAATAGAGGGTTCCGTGGTGAAGAAATTAATGTGGCATGGTGCACCCCTTTTAGGATTAATTATTGGGGATGTTAAACTTTGCATGCCGTAGTGAGAAATAATGTGTTCAATAATGTGGCCCTCTCAGGTTGAATTATGTGAACATGTTTCACCTTTATACCATGACGCGATAAACTTTGCATGTCGTAGTGAGAAATAATGTGTTCAATAATGTGATGTTTTTTTCAGATCCTGATTTTTATTCATTGCCTCTTCTTATAAATAGATCTTTTATATTATTACATCTTTAGCTTTAGCTTTTCATTTGTAATTTAGAAAACCATATTTTAGCTTAGAATTTAGGTTAATTTCATAAGCTGTTCCACCACCAGATACAGATGTAGAAAGAGATCCTCTTGGTTGTAAAAAAGATCCAAGAATTTGGAGAAACTAGTGATAACTTATTCAAAGATATGGTAACGTTTTTAACAATAATGGGGTATTTTTAATTGTTATGTGTTTTATTTATTTTTGTAGGCTGATGCCTTTTGTATTTAATTGGATTTTTGTTAATTTAACAATGATTGTTTAACTTTGTAATATGAGATTTTAATACCTGCTTTCAATGATTAGAAGGAAATTTTTTTGATATAAATAAATAAAAACTTTAGATTTATTTCTTGTTCATAATCTTCATATTTTTAATCTTAAATTCATGATGGACCAAGTCTTGATTTATGATTAAAGAAAATATTTTAAAATTAAGCATTATACACATTATTTGTGCTTAGTTGGGCATAAAGAATAAGAGTCTAATTTAATTTTAAATATTTGTACTAAATTAGATTGATGAAAAATATATTTATTATAAATTAATAATGGTCTAAATCTTGATTTATAATTAAAAAATATATCTAACTTATGTTTATCAATTTATTAATTTCAAGTTCGACCAAAAGAAGTTACTAATTAATTGAAGATTTTGGTTTATATATATTTCTTTAGTTTACTAACTAATTAAGTTCAACCTCAACCAATGAAGTATTGATTAATTGAGTATCATTGGAAACTTACTATGATTATATGGAGTTCGCTTATTTTAAAAAGGAAAAATTAATAAATCTAACTTATATTTAAATCACTTAATTTATTTTTTCTACGAAGGTTTATGCTCGTTAAAATCTCATATTCATCCATCATCCTTGATTCAACTATAATTTAGTTTACTTGCTTTTATTTACTCACTTTCTTTAAATATAAAGTAATTTAGAATTTACACTTCTTTCTGAGAGTTTTTTAGTTATGAATCTAATTAAACTAGAGGGGATGAATAATTAATTAATTGAATTATGTCAAATTAAAATTTCACAAAAGACACCAGACATGCAATAGTGTGTAAATAAAACAATGTAGAAATAAATAGAGGTTTATGCATGATATTTTAGGTGAAAATAACCTAGGCCATAACAATAACTTAAGAGAAAAGTTACTGATTCATTGGACCACCTAACTATCTACTATGAAAATAAGGTTCAATTATAAGGTCAAAACTTAAACTACCCTACAAGACAATGCCCCTAAGTAATCTACTTACAATATACTACTTTCCTTCACAATCATCACAATAAAAGGCATTTAGATCCATACCAATGTTCCAATAAACTCAAGTTACATGAGAAATCCAACCCATTTAACCAGTACTTGAAATGTTAGCACAATAACACAAGTACAAAGTGTATTATAAAGTAGATTCAATAATGAATAATCCTAACTAGAAGATTGAAGAATATATTAGTTAATTTTAAGTCATTTGGGAACCCTAGAGCAAGTAGATTAAGCACAGGTTCAATAAAGATAGCTTCTTTAAAGTAAAATAATCAATTCAAATAATTATGATACTACACACATAATTATTTAATCAAGTATTCAAGAACATAGTGAAGAAGATGCTATATGAACATGTGATCACAATATCATAAAATAAATAGGCTTATTAATTAATCAAACATAACCACTAATATTTGACAAATTAATTGAAGAAAAAATCCTAAACAAATATGATCTTATTTTTGCAAAACTTTTTGAGAGAGAGAGTGCACAAAAGAAATTAGAAAATTATAATCAATGTGGTTGTTTGAAACAATGAGCAATGTATTTTATTTATATGAAAAATTCAATCCCTAACCCTATGAAATTGATAAATATATTTTCTATTACAAATAGGATTAGTAATACTCATTAATCAAGAAGACTCTTATTTAAATAAAAGTTATTTTTAAGTAGTTTCAATGAGATTTTTGGATATCTCTTAGACTATACTTTAGGCTATATTTTAGTCTACATCTTATTGAATATTTTAGCCTTTATGTTATCATATATTTTAGCTAATTTAGGATATATCTTAGCCTATATTTTAAGACATATTTTAAAAACATTGAAGCATAATAAAGAAAAGCCTTAGCTGCTTGATCGATCCGATCCATGTGATTGATCGACCTTATATGTTCAATTGATCGAAACCCTTTTTAATCGATCTAGTAATAATTAAAATAAACCCTAGACTAGGAAGATCGAATACGATCGATTCTTGATCAATCTAGTCCTTGATCGATCAAACTTAACTTGATTAATCTATCCTAATTTGAAAATCAACCTAAGAGGACATAGATTGTATAAGATCAATCCTCGATCGATCTAACCCATTTGATCGATCGACTCAATACTCAATCAATCAACTAATGTATATGCCAAATGTTCCTAAGTTGATAACATGTATTGTAACGTGCATAAGGATGAGTATATATCTTAAACATATTGACTTAAAAGCTTGGAAATTTCTTTGGTTTGAATAGTGGATAAAAAAGCATACATAGAACCTTGTTTACATGTAAATGTTTTGTTTATGAATATAGCTAAATACTAATATACCTTACAATTTCCACAAACCAACAAATTTTTAAATTGTAGGATTTGTTTTTATTCATAACTATATTAGAAAATAACTCAACTTTTTAAAATCACCATAATTCCTTGAGTGATTGACCTTGGAAGTATACTTATCGTTTATTGTAAGTGTTTCAGCACTTGCAAGTTTTATAAATATAAAAATTATGTATCAAGTTTTTAATACCATTGTCGAAGAATTGGTATTATTTATTATTTATTTTTTGATTTTTAGTTATTTTTCTTGATTTTTCTTGAATTTTTTATGATTTTCTTTTTATTTTTGTGATTTTGTGAATATGTGATATGTTTTCTTATTTTTGTTTCTTGTTTCCTTTTTTCTCTTTTATTTATTTGTTTTTATTTTTTAATTTTAATTTTATTTTCTTTATTTATTTTTCTTGAACAATCAATAGAGCCATTAAACATGGGAGATGATTTTCCAAGGGGTATACCATTGAGGTAGTATTGAAGGCCAAACATTAGCACTTCTATTTCCTTTATTCAATTGGGAGAGATGGCTAAAAACTATGAATTGAAAAAAAATATCATTTTTTCATGTTGTCATACTTCAATGGAATTCTTAATAAAGATCATTTGACATTCATTAAAGATTTATATTTAACTGTAAAAACATTCCCTTTGCATGAGCTAACCAAAGACCAACTAAAATGAGGTATTTTCCATATACCTTTAAAGATAGGGCTAAGACTTGGCTAATGACTCTCTCTTCAGGTTTCTTGATAACTTGGAGGGAATCTACAATACATTAATGGGAATATGCTATTTCTATAAAAAAAAACTTCCATTTAGAGAACAACCATTTCTACATTCTCTCAAATGAAAGAAGAACCATTCCATGAAACTTTGGATAGGTTCAAATTATTTCTCACTTAGTACCCATAGCACAACTTTCTAATTATAACTACAAAATAAATTTTTCTATGATGGATTGGCACAACAATTTCAATTCATAGTTGACAATGTTGTAGGTGGAGCTTTGGGGAAATAATATCCTTAGAGACTTATGATCTCTATGATATGTTAGGTGCAAATACCCAACCAAAGAGTACTATATTGATAAGAGAGTCAATGAGATAGGCTCTGGTAATGAGATGGTTATGCAACTTGTGGAGTTAACCAAGTCACACTCCTCACCTCTAAAAAGGTACCAACTTAAGAGGTATATAGATTTTGTAGTACTTACAGACATGATGCTAATACTTGTCTTTTTGTTGTTGATTCATACGTAGATACTAGTCAACAATAAGTGCATTGAATGTAGGGGTACTTTTGTAGACATATTCAGTTTATAGAGAGAAAAAAGAGAGATGCTATAAATGAGCAATAAATGATGAATGACTCTAGGTCTTTAATTTGATATATATATAAGGCTTACATAGATGTGGAATTCATTTAGGGGATTCATATTGACTTACCAAGAATCAACTCAAAAGCATACATAAAATAAACATAAATGCTGACCTACATTTGATATTCTTCTTGACCATATGTATACTAGTTTGGTCTTCTCTTTGACATCCAGAGGCTTCGAGTCTTCCATGAGCTTGAGCTCAACCTTTAACTCTAGCTCCTCGAGGAGTTCTAGAAGCTTTCAAAACATAATAGTCATTGTGCCTTCAGTAAGTATAGCTTAAATTTCCTATGAACAAGGAGCTATCACTCCTATTTGCATTCCCATTTCAACTAGCATTGTAGTTCCTAAGGTTTGGCAAAAAAAGACTTGAATAGGTAAAGGTACGAGAAAACCACATATTAAAATAAGATATAGGTTTGGGTCCATACCTTGTGAGTTTAGACTGGAGGATGCTTCCAAGCTTAAGGAGGCATACGACATTCCAAATTCTATACCAATTCAAATCCCTAATCCAACATCTCTCAACAATGACTTTCTTCTTGAAGGTTGGATCATCTTCCATGATAGATCACTTTGGCTAGGCTTACGGTTTCCACTACTCGACTTCATCAAATACTTATTAAGGCATATGTAAATAAGTCTTGATCAACTAATCTCAATAGATGGAGGTACTTACATGAATCACCTTGCTGGGAAAAAAGCTCAATTTGTTAATAGGTATGCCCTAGTTTAATGAGGTATGAAACCAAAAAATAGAATCCATTAGATCCTCATCAGATATATATATCAGAAAAAAAGATTGAGGTTTGAATGTCTAGCTTCTAGATAGTGATAGGAGCTAGAAGTAATTCTTTTTCTATATTTTTGGTTGATGAGAGTCTAAGGATGGAAATAGCCTGATTCCTCTGGTATGGGGGAATGTGAAAGCCATTCTAACGATGTTGTGCTTTAAGATGTCTTCCTTGAACCAAGAGGCAAATAGCAAGCTCATTCAACTCTAACAATGCTTACCCAAATTGACCCTATGGAGGCATGTTTTATTAGAGTCTAGGTTGGCTAATATGGGGATGATCCAACTAGGGTTGGGTTTGGGAAAAACCAAGGTTATGTGTATGTTATGCTCCATCTCAAAAAATAAAATCATGAAACACAAGAAGTGTCAACTTGAATTTGGTTCTAATTTTAACCTAATACCAAAAGGTTGTAGTTTTTGTTAGGACTACTTTTGTTGATTTATTTATGTTACAACTCAACTAACACATTTTGTTTTATACTGTGCAGACATTGACTTGGACAATTTGTCATTAGATGACCTCCTTATGAACTTTCAGTCGAGTAAATAGGGTTAGGGAAAAACTACCTCCAAGTTGAAGAAGAGGAATATGGTGCCTCAAGATTGGAGTGTTGTTAGGATGCATCCATAGAACTCACCAATACCTCTAGCCACTTCCAAGTAGCTGACAGTCTTCCATCCTATACCAATGACCTTTTTTGCACCTACTCTACCTTCATCGAGCAAGCGCATATCTTTGAACTTTACAGACGCTCCAGGCTTATTCAATGTATAGGTTATGGGAAATCCTACAACCCTAGATAAGTTCATTAATATAATGCTAATTGAACCAAATGAGGCCATCTTGGTTGATATGTGTAAGGAGTCTAATGTCCTTATGCTTATGAACATAAAAATGCTTGTTGTGAGCTTGAAATTCTTCTCTTATTTATGCATATTTGCATCATACCAAGTCGATTAAAAAAATTCTAATTTTTGTGTGGTGTAGGGGATGACCTTTATTCACTACTACAAGGTTTGAGAAGTAGAACAAATGAAAGAGGATCTATGGAAGGAGAGGAAAAACCACAAGGTTGTACTGTCCAAGTTCTCTATTCTCTTTGTGCATAAAGTTAATTTGATAAATAGGGAAGAGGTTTTCTCGAGGGCCAGGGAGGAGGTGAAGAAGTAGCTCCGTGGCCTCAAGGGCAAGCTTAGTTAGTCTAAGGCTACCAAGGAATAAGCTTGATAAGTTGTAGAGACTGCTAAACAGAAGAGTCAGGAGGTACTCCAATCCGACTTCAATAATGATTTGGATTCTTTCAAGCTTAAGGCTATAGCCAAGGGTAAGGTCGAAGGCTATTACCAAGTCATCAACCTCACCCCTAACCTGATAAGGTCTCCTCGTACATTTATGGAGGATGAGGAGTAGGAGACTGAAGCTAGAGATAAGGCTAAAACTAACGTACCTTTTTATTAGCCCCAAGCTAACTAGTAGACTCCCAGATAGTCTACTCCTTTTATTTTTATTTTCTATCTTTTTTAGTGTTTCTTTTTTATTGTATGGTATTTATGTAAAGAATAACTCCTTTTTAAATATAATTAATGTTTATTTTCTATTTATAATTACCATTACACATATTTTTATGTTTTTGAATGATGTTTTCCTTTTATGAAAATGAATGATTCTTCATACTTTTAGGAGATATATGGGACCCATTACTGGCTTTTATAAAAAAAGGAATGCTTCCATTATAAATTGAACTACAAGTTTTATCCCCTTGATTATCTTTTCATACCTTATAATTACTCCCCATAAATTATGGCCATTGACTAGTCTTCAAGTTTTTGAGTTCATTTACTTAAGAAAAGGAGCTCAAAATTGATGAATGAGGTCGAAAAGTTGAAGCTCAAGGTGAACAAGCATAAGGTACATGTTGAGCTCTACAAGGATGAAGTCTATATTTTATGAGCTTACCTTGAGGATAGAGAACACGAACATGATAAGGTAATGAGTTCACTAATCAATTATATAGAAGAGGAGACCCATGAGTCCAACATGTATCTGAAGCATATAGAGACCTTATTTTTAAAGACAATAAGGATCACCTTGGACCTCGAAAGGTAACTTGGCCTGAACTCTCTCTTATTGAAGTTCTAAAATGCCTACCTTAAATTATCATCGAAGTTTAGATCAAGATTTTTCCACTAGTCCACCCTGAGGTGTCTAATAAGAATAGTCACCATGAAGCCAATTGACTAAGAGGTGCTTAGACGTGATGCTTCCGCACTCATTGATCACTTTTATTAATTATGAATTATATTATCTTATTGATGTAATGTATGAACTACAACTTGAAATAAATAATGAATATTATTCCATTTTAGTTACATCATATCTTTTTTTTTACATCGCCTAAGGAAAGTGGTGATCAACTCATTTATAATAAGGTGGCTCCTTTTTAACCTGGAATTGGACAATGCTAGCTATCCAAGGTTCCAAAGGCTTTGACTAAGTGCTCTATCTAGTTCATTATCAAAGTAATCAACTTGATTATAATGAGGCAGTGCCTTTTCAACCTAGAAATTGACAATTCCAATTATCCAAGGCTTCTAAGGCTTTGCCCGAGTGCTCTACATGGTTCATTATTAAGGTGATTAACTCGTTTATAATAAGTTGGAACATTTTTAGGCTTGAACTAGACAGTGTCAACTATCCAAGGCTTTAAGGCTTTATCCAAGTGCTTTGCATGGTTCATTATTGAGGCGATCATCTCATTTATAATGAGGTGGTACCTTTTTAGCTAGAAACTGGACAATGCCAACTATCCAAGACTCTTAAGGTTTTGTCTGAGTTCTTTTCCTGGTTCATTACTCAGGTGATCATCTCATTTATAGTGATGCTCATTAGAGTTGTATGTGATCATTCATCCATTTATGCTTCAATTGATGTCATTCGACCTATATTAGCACATTTACATATAAGATAAGGTGTTTTTCTAATATTCACTCCAAATAAGAAAAATAGCTAGCTTAGAATGGCTAAATAACTCTACTTTCAAATAGTTATCAATAGTAGAGTTGGGTCAAATGTCTTGTTTACACCTCTAATTGCATATTCTTCTTGAGTTCCAACGATTCTTATGATAAAATACATATGATCATATTGTAGGGTGGGCACAGCTATTCAAGCTTTGGAATCATTAAACAATATAACTTTTATCTAGAATTTGAGAATATAGGGAGTAAATTATATTTCTTTTGAGAAAACCTCCCAAACCATTATAACACCTAGACACTAAGATATAAGGAATCTTAGCACAACAACCAGGTGTCATCGAGTAAGTTAAATGCCATAACTCTATGACAAGAGATCAATTAAATCACTCAAGATTAAGATTGTCTTGCATATTTTCATCAAATGACATAAATAAACAACAATGAGTAAACATATGTTGATAGTTTCTAATATGGTTAGTCTAGTTTTGTACCATCTTTATCATACATAAGTACTCCAACTAGATATCTTTATATCAATTACCCAGAATTAGGTTCACTCCATTCCAAATGGTTATGGGCCATACTAGGAACATAATAATGTGATGACACAAATTGAAAGTTTAGATTTTAAAATAGGTTTGGTGATCCCTAATGGGAAAAAGTAACCTTTTTAGAAAGCTTAAAATATATAATTTTTAATGTTTTAATGTTTTTTTAATTTTGAAATTTTAATTAGAGTTACGTGTGTTTGAATGAAGAAACTATTTTTGTAGATTTTAAAAGATGTTTCACCCAAATTCGTGGCGGGTCGAGTTATCATTGTAATTTAGCGAGGTTTATAAATTGTATCAAACCTATTTTACTTGTATATTTAATAGATTTAATAGTGTGCATTTTTATTTTATTTTGGAGTAATAGCATAATAATATCAAAGCTATAAACAACCTTTTGATTTCTACCTTAGTATTAAAGAGAGATATTAACATACATGTTATTAGCTCCTATTTTAGAACCTTTAGAGGATTTTTTATATTTTAAATTAGCCAAAAAAATATATGGTGTAATTCTTGTTTCTGACACAAGTATGATCATATATATAGGAAGGGATGATTCAACAGACCATACAGAAAAACTAGAGAAACAACAGTGATACAGTACTATGAGTGGATATACTACATTTTTAAAAACTATACTGTATGATTTTACATTCTTATGTGACTATTTGATTTTAGCAACTAATTTATTTAAATATTTATTAAAGTTTTATGCATATGGATATGAAATTATCATATAAGTTAAAATGAATTTTCAATACCACATATTCTTTATTTTCTAATAGTATGCCTTCGTGCAAGGCTTTGCTACTAGAGTTGTTCTTATTTGATTTAAAATTGCATATTTCATGTCATTGCATTTTATATTCCTATGCACCAAATCTTGTTATAGAAACGTATTTTCTTTTTGCTACTTGAATTTGTGCCAATAATCCACCATAAAATGTTTGAATTTGTAACTATGGAGGAATACTATGATATGAGCATTTTCTCTAGAGTTCTTTAAAATTTCACATGCCTCGAAAGAAGGTTCTCCTCTAAATTGTTGAAAGGACGTGATAAAATTCCTAAATTTGGCTATCTTTGAAGGTATGAAATATTTTGCCAAGAATTTCATAGACAAGTCATCCTAAGTGGTGATTGATCTTATTGATAAAGAATTTAATCACACATTTGTCTTGTCCCTGTATGAGAAAGAGAACAAGAAAAGTATGGTATCTTCTCATACTCCATTCATTTTAAAGGTATCACATAACTCAAAGAATGTGGCTAAGTAGAAGTTAGGATCCTCATTATCTAACCCCTATATTAATTAGATTACACCATTTAGATCACAGTAGATTTCAGTTCAAATTTGTTTGAATTGATGAAGGGTGTATTGATAGATGATTAAACTCAATCCACTTGCAGTACTACAAAGTTGAGAAGAGGTTTTGGGACGATATGTCCCATTAATCTCCTAAATTTTCCATAGCTCCAAGTTGAGTTGATGTAGTCTTATCTTCTTAACCTATGAAGAGTTCTCTCTATCTAAGGATCAAAAAGTGAAAGAATATTACATGTCTCCTTGGGTATACAACAAAACTAAAACAAAAGATTAAATTTCCAAAACTAGTACTGTTATACTTATATTGATATTAATCATAAAATATATTACACACTTCGACAATGGAGCTAAACACTTGGCAACGATTTCACAAGTATACGCATTATCCAAGTAATAAAATGTGTTATGCATGAGTATTATTCCATAGAGATTATTATCCTTTATAATTAAGTACCAATATACAGCATTCAAAATACTATCTAAGTGAGTAATAAAAAATATTTAAACTATGAATTAAACCTAAAATTTATTCAAAGAAAAAATAATGATGAAGTAAACAATGTTTGAGCACTTGGGATATATGAATCCCTTAACCATTTCACATGCAATATCAAATATCATTGAACAATTTCTTTACCTAACTGATTGGCTACATGCTCTTATATGCCTTTGAATATTTTTCAAGCATTCTTTTAGAATATGTGCAAACTATCGCATTTTCATGCTATTTCATTAACATAACAATTATGATAACATGTAACAATATATGTCAAACATTTATCAATAATATTGTCGTACCATTTCAATTCATGTGATAATAATTCCATTACTATTTTAAAAACTTACTTTATCAAGCTAGTACATAAATATCAAATAATATATTATTGGCCAAACAATCAAAGCATTAAGATCAAATTTATTATATCAACTAATATTATAGAAATTCATTCAACTAAATAAAATCAATCACATGGTTTATGACTAGGTTCGTCAAAATTCCAAATAAGAACCTAGCTACTCATAACTCTAAAACTCATCATTAAAATATATGAGTGCATAAATGGTACAAGAATGATGAAAAAGGAATTAGATCAAACTTTGATAAAGAATCCACTCATTTTTCTCTACTTGATCTCTCTTTATTCTTATGAATTTTCCTTCTTATGAATTCTCCTTACTAATTTCCAATAATTAGTTTATGTTTATGGCATCTCGATGGTGTTATATGCTTAATTAAGTCCTAATCAATTTAGGATTCATATTAGCTTTGATTGAATGCCTAAGATTGAAGTTGGACTTCAAATTAGGACTGATGTGTCAAATTTTGCTTGCTCGATCGATCTAGACACTGCTCAATCGATGTAACTATGTCATTTTTCAACTCAAGAGCACTCGATTGATCTACCTATGCTTGATCAATTGATACCCTTTGATGAGCGAAAACTGACATCGCCGATTCTAGCCAATACTTTGGTTTTAATATTTATAAAACTCTCGCAAGTGCACGAATCATTTCGTAGAAAATGATAAGTATACTCCCAAGGTCGATCTAAGGAATGAATGTGTGTGGTTTTTAATTTATTATTCAAACTTTTAAAAACGAAATTAAATCCTAAACATCCTGTCACGATATTTTGGGGTTTTGTGTTTTTAATCTACTTACATAAAAATAAACATAGATTCAATAAACATTCATGCAAATTTTATCATTTATAATGGGGGAGTATTTATAGATATAATAACTAAGTTAATTATGCTTGCTCATATTATCTAGGTTATTAAAGATATGAATTGATATTTATTGATTCTCCCTTTTTTGTATGAATACCACCTTTGGTGGGGTTAGATATTCTTTGTTAACTAAACAAATCAATTAACACCTATGGGTGGGGTTGATAACTAATTTGCCTCATTAAATTAATTCCTTTTTCTAAGAGATTGAAAATGAACCATTTAAATGCCACCTTTGGTGGGGTTAGACAGTTTAAACTTTATTCAAGGTGTCCAAATTAAACCTAAGAATTTAGTTATCCGAGTACTAACTTTCAAGTTTTAAAACCACTACTGAAAACATGTCGTCAATACATTTTCAGATAATAATTCTTATAAAAACTTTTGAAATAGAGCTTCACTCTAACTACCGGGCGATTGTACCATCAAATAAAAGAGCACTACTCTAAATCAGACCGGATAACTAAACCTTAAAATCTAATTTTCAGGTTTAAGTTTGTAATGAAAAATAATATATTTCTCTCTAACATTCTTAATATAAAATCATGAATAAAAATAAAATCAATTCATTTTAGAGATTTTTACCTATTTAATATTTCGCAAGCATAACAACGTCATTATTACATCATGTTTACTAAATAGCCAGCACAATTAAATTTAACCACATACAAATTAAATATAACATGTAAGAATAAAGCATAAAAATAACTGTAAAGAAAATAAAATCCTTACAGAACTTCGACGCTATTCCCGTTGCTGGAAAAACTCCAAGCGGAATTTGCACTCCCATTTATTGAATCAAAGAGCTAAAATATTACAAAAACATAACTAGTTCTTCCCTAAAAAGGGAAGAACTCTAAAACTAAGAGAAATTAACTAAGAAAAGCTAAAAACTAAGAAAACATAAGAAAAACTAAGAAAAACTAAAGAATCCTAAAAATCTAAGAAAAGAGAGAAAAGAATGTATTTGGAGGTGTTTTTTAGGTGTGTTTTGAAGTGAAGGGAAGGGGGGTATTTATAGGTGAGAATGGAGAGAAAAAGTAGAGAAAAAAATGTTAAAAAAATGTAAAAACGCGGATTAGTGATTGCTGACGTCATTTGATGACGTCAGCATGACGGGGGGCGGCTGCACAGTACCGGGTATGAACAGTACCGCGGCTGCACAGTACCGGGGATGAACAGTGCCGAGGCTGCACAGTGCAGCGCGGATGAACAGTGCGCGCGGATGAACAGTTCCGCGCGCAGCTTGGGGCGGAGCTGGGCGCTGGGGCGCGGCGGCGCGATTTTTTCCTTTATGACATTTTTGTCCTTTTTGACCTATTTTGTCCAATTTTTCCATATTTGTTGACCTTTCCCCATTTATTTATTAATATATTTGTGATGTATTGCTTCGAGTATTCCTCTTTGAGTTTTTAAGTTGCGTTTTTAAGCCAAAATACCTGAAAAATAATAAAAATACCCGTGATTCCGAAAAAGACAAATTTATATAAATATATGATAAAACATATAAATATATATATTTTTAATCAATTAATATGCATAAAATCATGGTTATTTTAGTGCTTTTTGAGCACTCATCACAACCCCCAACCAGCTTCTTGCTAGTCCCTTAGCAAGAGAAGCGATAAAAACTAAAAATTAAACTATCCTAAATCACTTTCGTGGATTGAAACGGTTGCATTTAGCCTATGCAACAAGCCGTTAAACCCCTAGGTTGCCCTAGTGGACGAGTTTGAGTCTCGTGAGGATTTTCAGTAATGATACACACAAACATTGAACTAACTGTAAAAATCAAAAGAAACTATAAAAACAATCAAATCAAAAACTACAATTACAACACAATTAATTTAAGAATAAAAGAAAACAACATATCACAAAAATATCTCATACTTTTTAATCTCCTTTAAGATCATAATTAAAATCTCAAGCATAAGTTATTTTAATCTCTTTAAACAATCATGATTTTATTATAATAATTAGTCGAAAATCATTTTCATATTTCATTTCAAAAATGTATCAATTTAATTTTACCCAATTTCAGTGTCATGAATCAGAATTCGTTCGACTCTATTCCTCACAAGTCAATACTCTCAAAGCACTGAATCCTATGGGTTCAAACACTCATACTAATTTATATGCGAAAGAGTTGATGTATAGAAATGAACTAATAGGTTCGCATATGTATAAAGAATAAAGGCTCAAAGTGTTATTTTAACATTGATCTCATGAAAGGAATCGAATGTATAAATTATAAAGATATCATATATAAAAATTATTTTAATGCATAAATCAAACTCATTAAGAAAGAATTTCAAGATATATGCTTTTTACAAATGAAGAAATTGCAATGACTTTTTAGGGAATTACTTCCTATATATTTCTTTTGTAATTAGCCTTTACTCACAACTTTGTAGGCAATGTGGGTCATAGTATGTAGATGATACTATAATTTTTTTATCTCTCTATATATATATATATTTTTTTTTTTTGAAGATATTTTTTTTTTCAATATATGTATTTTTTTTAGAGAGTCAAACCCATGTACAGATTGTACATTTTTTTGGATTTTGGTGAGTGGTTAATTTTGTGGCTTTTCTGTTTGATCTTGGTTTAGGTAACCCCAGATATGTCTTTTTGTTTTTGTAGCAGTCATGCATAAATGAGATATAAGCATATACTATCAATTTCTACTCAAATCATTTAATCTAAACAAAAAAAATAAAAAAAATATATGATACTCTATTAAGATGAGAAAAAATTCATACATTCAATGCTAATACCTATAGAGATCATCTAAAAATTTGAATAAATAAGAAATGTGTTTGGAGTAGAAAAAATATATATTTCACTCTGAATAAAAGAAATTAGGCTCAAATTATATCTCACAAGGGTAGTCTCCACTAAAAAAAATTCATAAACACCGATTTTGGGTTTAATATAATTTCCACATTTTATTAAGAAATACTAGTTATGACAAAAACTAACTAATTATCAAAAACAATTACAAAATATTTCATGATATGTTTTCAAAAATTAATCTAACAGTACAAAAGACTTAACTATTTACTTAAATTTGATTTAAAGAAATGATAAATTTTTGTGAGAAAATATTTAATAATTTTTTTTTTAATTTTTAAATTGTTAAATCTTTTTTTTTTCTAATTAAGCACGGTAATTTTTCACCACCCCCAACCTAGAACTTACATTGTCCTCAATGTAACAACTGTAAATTAAAGATAAAGAGAAAAGAGAAGAAAGATTACCTATTTCTTGAGAATGTGTAAGTAGTAATGGAGAAATGCAGGTGTATCCATCATATTCATTATTAAAGTGTATACAGACAGATCGCTGTAAACTTCTAACATCTCAACAAATATTTTTAGTTTTAAGACTTTAAAAATTATTAAACTAAAATGAACAATCAAATTAAGTAAATAAAATAAATAACAGAAAATTACCTAAAATGATGGGTTGCCTCCCATCCAGCGCTTAGTTTAACGTCTTAGCAATACGTAACTTGGGGATTGCATTTTAAGTAAACTCAATGTCCCCTCATCATTGAGTCAATCATACCTACAAGTAAGACAAGGTTGTCTACCTATACTGTTTCAAACATGCCCTATTGATTTTCAAATTTTTCTGTACCAAAAACTAGGAGCATGCTTAAGGGTTTTAGATAACCCACATCTAGGTGCAAATCAAATAATTAAGGCATCAAAACACAATTGTACCTAGATCAAAAAAAGAAACTAACTCTTGAGATTGTAATTAAGACTTTAAAATTTTGGAGATAGTTTCAGAATTTTTTTTTTTTAAAGTTAAAATAACATAATCAGTATTAACCAAGAGTGTTCCCAGGAAAGAATGGTGGGGCAAAGGCTCCTTAAAAACCATCCTCCTAAACAGAACAACGTTCCCAGGAAAGACTAGTGGCACAAAGGCATCCAGGAACTAGTCTCCTAGACAGAACTCCCTTAGATCTTTACTTTTCATTTTTATTAAAGTTAAGTCAATTAAGTTATATTAAGTAAAAATTTAAGTTAATTAAGTAAAAGAAAATCTAAGTTAATTAAGTTAAGTTAATTAAAAAAAACTAAGTTGGTTAAGTTAAAAAAAATCTAAATTAATTAAAAAGGTAAGTTAATGAAAGTTAATTCAAAAGTTCAAGTTAATTAAGTTAAGTTAATTAAAAAGCTAAGTTAAAAATCTAAGTTAGTTAAGTTAAAAAAAATTCTAAGTTAAAAAAGTTAAGTTAATTAAGTTAAGTAAACTAAAAATCTAAGTTAATTAAATTAATGAAAAATCTAAGTTAATTAAGTTAAATAAAAATTAAAAGAGAAATAAAAAAAAATAGTTAAAAAATAATAATAATAATAAAAAAAATAAAAATAAAAATAAATTATATAAAATTGATATAAAATAAAATAAAATAAAGTAAAATAAAATAAAATAAAATAAACAAAAATAAAATAAAAATAAAATAAAATTGAAAAAGGTAAAGGAAAATAAAATAAGAATAAAAATTGATTTTTTTTGTTTTTATTCATTTTTATTATTACTTTTATTAAAATAAAATTAAGATTTTAAATAAAAATTAAAATTAAATGAAAATTAAAAAGTAAGCTTTATTTTTTTTTAATTAAATTTCTTTTTAAAATTTTTTTTACTATTCATGAACGGTAATTTTTTTTACTATTTACATTAGATTATTTATTTATTTTTATTTTAAAATTTTAAAATTTTAATTTTTTTTTACTATTCATGAATGGTAATTTTATTTTACTATTTAAACTATATTAAAAAATTTTAAGTTTTTAATTTTTTTTAATTTTTTTTTACTATTCATGAACGGTAAAATTTTTTACTTCAAAATTCAAATTTCTAAATTATTTTACAATTAAAAAAAATTAATTTTTAATTTTTTAATTTTTTTAATTTTTTTTTATTTCTTATGAAATTTGAAATTTGATTATTATTTTTTCTATTAAAACAAAAAAAAAATCAAAATTATTTACAGCACAAAAATGTTTTTAAAATTTTGATAAATAATTTAAAAACCGTTATTCCTTCCCCGGCAACGACGCCAAAAACTAGATGAGCGAAAACCGGCATCGCCGATTCTAGCCAATACTTTGGTTTTAATATTTATAAAACTCTCGCAAGTGCACGAATCATTTCGTAGAAAATGATAAGTATACTCCCAAGGTCGATCTAAGGAAGGAATGTGTGTGGTTTTTAATTTATTATTCAAACTTTTAAAAATGAAATTAAATCCTAAACATCCTGTCACGATATTTTGGGGTTTTGTGTTTTTAATCTACTTACATAAAAATAAACATAGATTCAATAAACATTCATGCAAATTTTATCATTTATAATGGGGGAGTATTTATAGATATAATAACTAAGTTAATTATGCTTGCTCATATTATCTAGGTTATTAAAGATATGAATTGATATTTATTGATTCTCCCTTTTTTGTATGAATACCACCTTTTGTGGGGTTAGATATTCTTTGTTAACTAAACAAATCAATTAACACCTATGGGTGGGGTTGATAACTAATTTGCCTCATTAAATTAATTCCTTTTTCTAAGAGATTGAAAATGAACCATTTAAATGCCACCTTTGGTGGGGTTAGACAGTTTAAACTTTATTCAAGGTGTCCAAATTAAACCTAAGAATTTAGTTATCCGAGTACTAACTTTCAAGTTTTAAAACCACTACTGAAAACATGTCGTCAATACATTTTCAGATAATAATTCTTATAAAAACTTTTGAAATAGAGCTTCACTCTAACTACCGGGCGATTGTACCATCAAATAAAAGAGCACTACTCTAAATCAGACCGGATAACTAAACCTTAAAATCTAATTTTCAGGTTTAAGTTTGTAATGAAAAATAATATATTTCTCTCTAACATTCTTAATATAAAATCATGAATAAAAATAAAATCAATTCATTTTAGAGATTTTTACCTATTTAATATTTCGCAAGCATAACAACGTCATTATTACATCATGTTTACTAAACAGCCAGCACAGTTAAATTTAACCACATACAAATTAAATATAACATGTAAGAATAAAGCATAAAAATAACTGTAAAGAAAATAAAATCCTTACAGAACTTCGACGCTATTCCCGTTGCTGGAAAAACTCCAAGCGGAATTTGCACTCCCATTTATTGAATCAAAGAGCTAAAATATTACAAAAACATAACTAGTTCTTCCCTAAAAAGGGAAGAACTCTAAAACTAAGACAAATTAACTAAGAAAAGCTAAAAACTAAGAAAACATAAGAAAAACTAAGAAAAACTAAAGAATCCTAAAAATCTAAGAAAAGAGAGAAAAGAATGTATTTGGAGGTGTTTTTTAGGTGTGTTTTGAAGTGAAGGGAAGGGGGGTATTTATAGGTGAGGATGGGGAGAAAAAGTAGAGAAAAAATGTTAAAAAAATGTAAAAACGCGGATTAGTGATTGCTGACGTCATTTGATGACGTCAGCATGACGGGGGGCGGCTGCAGAGTACCGGGTATGAACAGTACCGCGGCTGCACAGTACCGGGGATGAACAGTGCCGAGGCTGCACAGTGCAGCGCGGATGAACAGTGCAGCGCGGATGAACAGTCCCGCGCGCAGCTTGGGGCGGAGCTGGGCGCTGGGGCGCGACGGCCGGGCGGCGCGGCGGCGCGATTTTTTCCATTATGACATTTTTGTTCTTTTTGACCCTTTTTGTCCAATTTTTCCATATTTGTTGACCTTTCCCCATTTATTTATTAATATATTTGTGATGTATTGCTTCCAGTATTCCTCTTTGAGTTTTTAAGTTGCGTTTTTAAGCCAAAATACCTGAAAAACAATAAAAATACCCGTGATTCCGAAAAAGACAAATTTATATAAATATATGATAAAACATATAAATATATATATTTGTAATCAATTAATGTGCATAAAATCATGGTTATTTTAGTGCTTTTTGAGCACTCATCACCCTTCTTGGTCGAACTGAATCTCATTTTCCATTCTTGGACATCATGCCATATTTCCTCGATTGATCAAGTCTTATCTCTATTGATTGATAGGTGGTTCAATCTATTGAGCCTTGTTGATCCTAAATTGTTCATATTTGCCTATTTTTGTTTTTTAATGTATTTTCACATATATTAAGTGAGTTAAACATAAGATAGATCTTTTTAACAATATTTATCTCACAACAAGACAAATAGCTAGCTTAAAATGGCCAAATAACTCTATTTTCATAGGGTTATCAATGTGCAACCCTCTCACCAATAGCCAATATTTCACAACTACGGTCTTAGGAGCTAGTGAGAATAGTTTTGTGATGAAGGTTTGCCTTTCATCAGTGAAATTCACTTGCTTCTAATACACTACATAAAAAGATGACATGCAAAAGGTTAGTAGGATAAAACCAATGAGAATTCTATTCACAACCACATAAGTTGAATGTATACAAGTGATTTACCATTGGAAACAAACTAAATAGGTATTGGGACAAGTTCAGGGAAGGCCACACCATAAGCAAAAGTCATTATAAAGCGAGACAACTACCAACCCATATTGGATTTGTGCACATTCTCAATAAATGTTTTATTACCAAAAGGTTTAAAATTGAACTAATCTCACCTATAGATTATGTATAGTATTGAGATTGGAATTATTCTAGAGTCATATCTTTTCCATGCTCTCTCTATAGAACATAATAAGACACCAGGGATTTCCAAACAATATGAGGAAATTTCCTAGGAGCTACCCTCACCCTAAAAAAATTGTCACACTAAAGGAAACAACGGTAGAAAAATAAGTCTGAGTCCAACAAACAATTTATCCCTAGAAATAATGATCCTCTCATGATGGGATTATTAGGAAGGATATAGTTACTAGGAAGAATGATTTCAATGTCCTGGAGAATCTTTAACATTTCTCTAAACATGTAGATTATGTGTTTGGTGTAAATGCTATTAGAGAATCAATTTCATAGCCAAGATTAAGCTCAAAATTAGAAATTGGATCACCTTCAGGGAATGCCTTCATCAATAGTAGGAATAAAGGGACCATGACTGGGAAAGAGTTGGATAAAAACCTAAGATCTATGATTGGTATCAAAGCCATTACTGGTCGGATTCACCTCCTTGTGTGCTTGGTTGGTCTATTTTCTTGTCATTCGACTAGCTCTCCAATTGACTAGATCTCTAGTTGGTCGGTCGACTGGCTCATCAATTGAATAGCTCTCAAATCGACTAGATATCTAGTTGGTTGACTCTCTATTCAGCTAGCTCAATGGTAGGTTGATCAATTAGGTCTTCATGTGGCTAGTTGGTTGGCCTCATGGATGGTTGGTTAACTTGGTGCCTAGTTAGTTGGTTGGCTCAATTATTAGCCAACTAGTCAACTTGATGTCAAGTTGACCTAGTCATTAGTTGACTTGATTGTTGAAGGACTTGTCGGTTGGCTACTTTGATTAGCTAGATGATTCAACTCAACTTAGTGGCTTGATGGGTCCTTCTTGTCCCATCCTGCCTACGATGAACCATCCTTATATTGATCGCATCTTCTATGCTTGTAATTATCTACACTTTGATCATCATTCCTTGGTCTTCTTAGAGCTTCATCATGGTACACATGGTCTTGTGTATGGTTCTTATTTCTATGTATAGGGTTTTTAGGTGTTGATCTATCAAATCCACTACCATGAGACATGACACCTCTGGATCCTAAAAAAATATGGCTGCAAGTATTCTTCATGTTCTTGATGTTCATGGAAATATTAAAGTTTATCTAAAGAGAAAAATAAAAAGAAGGAATTTTGATCCACTTATCAAAACTTTACTATTACAGAATTCTACTATCAAGTTCTTCTACTCGAAAGGTTTGACCTTTGATTGACTAGGTTTATATATAGGCTATTGGGTAAAGCTAAGAGTGACCAAGTCTATATATAGGCAAATAAGCTCAATCTCAACCTCCCATTATCCAAGGGTCTAGATATGAAGGAGATTTGGCATAATCGGGCCAAAAAAGTATCAGATTTGGGAAGTCAAGTTTATAGTACATGTTGACTTTTTCTCTCAAATTTGACAAGTCATAATTTCGTAACTGGAATTTTGATAAGACACAAAAATAGGTGTTGGGAAGCTTATGACCTGAAGATCAACATAATACAAACAAGATCGAGATACCAACTTCACACCACAATAAAGATATACCAAGACAAGATTCCATTGTGCCACCATACCTAAGTGATCAATTAGATCACATACCTCACTGAAGACAACTAAGGGGGTCTAGGAGCTTGAGTTTGATGGAAAAATTACTTGGTATGCATTTGATTGGTCCATACTACCATTGAAAATTTCAATAGGTATGATTAGTTCAATTTGATTTCAAAATAAACCGTTTATGATAATCTTCTTGAATTTATTATAAAATATATATTAATGACTTAAATTCAGTCACTAATAAGTTAAATAATTTATATATTATTTAGTATTTAAATCATTAAAATCATTAAAATTTAAATATTAATTAATGTTTAATTTATTTACAATATTATCATTAGCTCAAGTCTATAAATAGATCTATTCCATCTTTAAAATGTATGCATAAATAAATGCTTAAGCTCTCTAAATCCTTTTGATTTAAGCTTATTCACATAGAAACTAACTTAAACATTAAAATAAATACGACACCCTATAGTGTTATTCCTTCTAGTTAATGACTTACAAGATCATCATGGAAAGAACAAGGTGAACATAAAAATCGACTTCAACATATTTTATTTAGTTGTACACTTGTGCTTATAGTCGTTGGCCATGTTGAAAAGTGGACATGCTCTTGTAGGCTTAACAAAGCACGACCTCAATGGCATCATCGTGTTTGATAATGCCCTAGTTACCATTGGTCTGCCAATGCAGTTGAGAACTCAAGACATATCCAATGATTTTTTTCCTTTATGAATGGTGATCGACTCATACGTGGAATCTTGGTTATTGTCGTGGCACAATAGAAGATTGAGTTGGTTCAGGTGCATTTGGTTAATCTTTTGAAAGTTTTTGAAAATGAATGCAAAAGTGTACACTTGCTATTGTTAAAATCACACTTATAAATTAAATATGAAGTAACACAACAAGTATATCTTTACCTATATATATATATATAAAATCTTGATGGTTTGGTCTACATCGGTTTTCTTTAATTTTGTACCAATAAATATCAAAATATATACACAATAAATATATATATTTTATACTTTTTGTTACTTTTTCTTTATATAAAAAAGTCTTGATGGTTTTTTCCACATCGGTTTTTTCCTTTATTTTTAGTTTTTTATACCAATAAATATCAAATTATCTATACAATTAATACATATTTTATACTTTTTTGTTAGTGTTTTTATACCAATAAGTATCAAAATATTTATATAATAAATATATTATATATGAATAGTTATTTTGTATAATGCAATCATTTTTATTACATTATTGATGACAATTCATATAGTTAATCATTATACATTTAATAAGTATTCAATCAATTCACTTATGTTATCTTTATATATAAAAGACATAATGTTTGGTTGACAACCGCTAATTTTTAGTTTATTTTACATAAACTATTTTTTCTTTTACTCTTTTTTTACACTAATAAATATCAAAATGTCTATATAATAAACACATATTTTATTTTATTTTTGTTATATTTTACACCAATAAATACTAAAATTTTTATATAATAAATATATTTTTTATGAATTATTTTTATTACATTAAGTGTGACAATTCATACCGTTAATGATTACACATTTAATAAGTGTTCAATCAATTCACTTATAATATCTTTATATATAAAAAAACTATAATGTTTGGTCAACGATCGCTTTTTTTAGTTTTCTTTACACCAACTGTTTTTTTTTACTTTTTTTACATCAATAAATATCAAAATATCTATATAATAAATACATATTTATACTTTTTTCTTAGTTTTTACATCAATAAATACCAAAATATTCATATAATAAATATATTTTTTATATATAGTTATTTTGTATAATATAATATTTTTTTATTACATTAAGGGTAAGAATTTATATAGTTAATGATTACCCATTTATTGATTACTCATTAAATGAATAATCATATGTGTTATTCTATTATCTTTGATATCACTAATGTATAGTCACGCTTTAAGTTCATATGTGTCATCTTATTATCTTTGATTTATTTGTTAAATAAAGTATAACTTATACATTGTCACAAAGTGTCATACCTATTGCTTATAAAATAATTATTATTGTCAATATATTTTTCACTAAAGCAATAAATTAATTAAATTTTTACTAATAAAATAATAATTATTATATATTTACTGTTTATTAAACTAATAAATTAATTAACTATTTATTTTATGAATATTTTTTTAAACTTATATATAAATTTTTAATATAAATTTTTCAACTTGTAAATAATTAAAGACTTTATTTTATTTTATTTTATTTTTTTAACATAACAAATTTTAAAGTAATAATACTTATTATTAATGAGTTAATATTATTATATACTTATTAAATTTAAATTCAAAACTACTTTTTATAAATAAATAAATTAACAAAAACCTAAGAGCTAGTGCTTGTTGAAAGCTTTAAGAGTAAGGGTGATAAGTCATCCAACGATGCATTGAGTCTTCTTCTTCACGGAGAAGTTGCATTTAAGTTCCTTTTTATTAAAATAAATACTTGAATAATCTATTTTTAATAAAAAGTGCACTCCCATTTTAATAAATAAGTACAATATTAATTCTCTTCTTATTAAAAAAGTGCATTTATTTAATTTTTTTTTTCTGAAAAACTATGATTAAATCAAACTGTACATGTTTTCATAAAAGAAAATTATGATTCTCTAAGTGGTTTGAGGATACAATTCAATTCTTAAAATCATACCTATTTGATGTAAAAATAGAAAAGGGGACTCCAACATCCATTTCAATAAAAAGAAAATCTAAGTGCATTTTTTGTTAAAAAATAAGATCTAGGGTTTCATTTAAAAAAGAGAAATAATCCTAAATGCACATTTTTATTAAAAAAACAATTGGACTTGAAGTGTGTTTTTCTTTTCTTTTCTTTTTAAACAAAAGACTATACTACGACTATTTATGATATAGTGGGATGACAAAAAAAGCCCTTCTAAGCTGCATAAATGATTATATGTACCACATTTTCAACGGAAATAGACTACCCGTAAATATTTTTCTTTGAATAAATACATGATGCTAAAAACCTATGTCCTTGTAGGACATGGAGATGTATTCTAATCCTAAGTCATGATTATTGAAAAGCAAAGTGTTTGGGTGACATGTAAGGTTTATGTAAGTATTGACAATATTCTTAAATAAAATATATAAATGTAATTTTAGTTTCTAAGTATGTCTTTCAAGAATATTTTAAACCAAAGAAACTATTGAGGTCTAACAAACTCATATCAAGTATATCTCTATTATTACGCACGTTAGATTTCATATTAGACACATAGGAATATTTTGAATTTAGGCTACTCGATCGATCGAGATATGTCTATATCGATCAAGGTGTGTAGATGGATCGAGAATTGATCTATTTTGCTTAAAAAATCCTGAATTTATTTTTTTAATTAACTAGATCCATCAAGTAATTAGTTGTCGATCAATCAAGCATTAGATCGATTGATCTAATATTATAATCAAAACATACTTGATCTAATATATTGTCTTCATTTTTTAAAAAACTTTTAATTGATTTTATGGATAGGACATTAATATTGCTTAGACCCCGTGCTTCAAAATATTCTATTTAAACAAATCTAAGAACACAAATTTATCATCCACATAAGAGCATTATTCTTTTCATCTTAATCTTTTTCTCTTATTTCATAAAAACTATTCTAGTAGGCCTCTTCATTTAGTTAATTTTTCAAACATTTTGTGGTTGCGTTTGATTGATTAAAAAACTTACAATATTTGTGATATTGTGCACAAACTGATTGTTCTAGGGTTGCTAGTTGATTTTGATTTATCTAATATAATATTCAATAATCTAGTTAGATTTATTAATTATTAATTATTCTTTAAAACACACATTTTTACTTGTGTTATTGTGCTAACGTTTTAGGTACTGATTGAACGGATTCAATTGCTTATGTGACTAAAGTTTTCGAAATGTTATTCCATATCATAAAAACTATGAAAGAAAGTAGAAGCTTGTAAATAGATTACTTAAGGGTATTATCTTGGTAGGTAGTATAAAACCTGGTCTTGTAATTGGACCTTATTTCTTATAGTGGATAGTTAGGTGGTCCCGTGTACTGGTGGTTTTCCTCTTAAATCATTGAGGTGACCTAGGTTATTCCTATTTGATGAGTACTTACACTTATGAACATTCCTCACCTTTTTCTATTATTATATAAACTGAACTAATGAATAATGAGTTTTTCGGGACAAGTTGTTTGGTTGTTTATGTTTTTATTTTTTAGTGTATACTAGTTTCACCATATCATAGGATAGTTTCACTATGTAAAAATTTATTTTTCCTATTAGTGTTATGTAGTTAGAAAGAGGTTTTATCACACGAATATGCTAAAGAGGGAGATTGTAAGGTTTATATGAGTATTGACGATATTCATGATTAAAACATATAAATGCAATTTTAGTTTCTAGGTGTGTCTTTCAAGAATATTTTAAGCCAAAGAAACTATCAACCTCTAAGAGCATTTATCAAGTATATCTCTATTCTTATGCATATTAGATACATAAGAACATTTTGAATTTAGGATACTTAATCGGTTGAGACATGTCTAGATCAATTAAGGTGTGTGGATTGGTCGAGAATTTATCTGCTCAATTTAAAAATTTCTTAATTAATTTTTTTAATTGACTAGATTGATCGAGTAAATAGTGATTTAATTACCTAAATCGATCTATCTTTGTTAGAATTAATTATTGTTACACTAAATCGATCAAGGATTGATCGGATTGATCGAACATGTTTTGACCACAATATTGGATTGATCAATAAGGGTTTTGATTGATTGAATTATGTGTTTGATTGATCAACAATATGTTAGATTGATCGAGCGATTAAGGCTTTAATTTTAAACCTATTTCTGACTTTAATTGAATCAATTTGTTACTATATTGTCCTTATTCTTTAAAACTCTTTTAACTGATTTTATAAACAGAATAATAATATTACTTAAACCTAGTGCTTTAAAATATTTTATTTAAACAAACTTAAGCATCCAAATTTATCAACCACATAAGAACGATATTCTATTCATCTTAATCTCTCTCTTATTTTGCAAAAAACTATTCAAGTAGGCCTTTTCATTTAGTTAATTTTTCAAATATTTTTTTGTTATGTTTAATTGATTAATAAGCCTACAATATTTTGATATGATACTTAAACTAGTTGTTCTAGGGTTTCTCTAGGACACACATTTACACTTGTGTTATTGTGCTAATTTTTTCAGATATTGGTTGATCGGGTTTGATTGCTTATGTGACTCAAGTTGTGTAAATATTAGTCTAGATCCTAATACCTTACTTGTATAGACTATAAGGAAACCAAGAGCTTGTAAGTAGATTACTTGGGGCTTTATCTTGATGGGTAGTATAAGACTTGGCCTTGTAATTGGACATTATTTTTCATAATGGATAGTTAGGTGGTTCAATAGACCAATGGTTTTTATATTAGGTCATTGGTGTAGCCTAGGTTGTTTCCACTTAAAAATATCATGTGTTGATTTATATTTTCACATTACTTTATTTACACATAATTGCATGTATGACTATCTATGAAAATTTTAATTTTTCATAATTCCGTTGATTATATATATTCAACACTCTAGTTAATTAGATCCATAACAAAATAAAACTTTTCATGACAAATAGCTAGTTTGGATCCATATGTGGTGCTACATAGGATAATACCAATAATACTCTCAAACTTTGAAATAATATTATAAATACTTTTAAAGTTTCAAAAATATCAAAAATATCCTCAAACTTAAAGAAAGTTAAAGTTAACGAAAATAAATAATTATTTTGTATACATAAAAAATGATAGAAATAATAGAAAATCAAGAAAAATAAAAATATAAACACAACACATCTAAAGAAGGTTCTCAAAAGAAATGATAATTAACAAAAAAAAAATTATAACAAGCAAGATTAAATCCTAATAAATAAGATGGATTTAAAGATTCGTCATTCTTAAGAATAAGAAAAATATTTTCAAGTAAATATATAGTTTACTATGATATAAGTAATAAATAAATGAGTATTAATATTATAGATATAAAAATATATATAATATACCATAAATTAAAAAATAAATCTTTATAAATAAATTGTCAAAAATTCCTCAGAATGATAAAGAAAAAATTAAATACATTCATTTAATTAGGAGGAATACAAATATTAATAAAAACACATTTTATAAAAAAAATTGATACACAAATAAAATTAGTACTTCTAGATAATAGAGTAATAAATAGAAAATATTTTTTATTAAGAATGATACATGGAAACCTACGACACCATAAATTAAATTCATAGCATACCTTAGGTTTGTCATTAATATTAATGATAAGAATTTAAATCAAGTATTAAGTATAGTCTATAAATTTGAAACATAAGATTTAATAAAAGAAGAAAATCTTCCATTTTTAGTACATTACAACCATAATAGTTCAATATATGGACAATAAATTCGTAAAAATAGATAAAAAAAATTCAAGAAATTAAGCAAATAATAAATATTAATAGACTTTAAAAAACTAGAAGAATGAAACTTATATGTTAAAGAAAAACCTTTGATACTAGGGAAAAGAAGTAACATAGCAAGAAAAAGTAATGTATCAAAGTTTATGCCTATAGATCTTAAAGGAGAAACCTCTAATAAAGAAAGAGGGGTGACTGATCTAAAATGAAAATTTAATATAATAAAATCATTAGTCCATAACGTAATATTAGAAAAAAATGATATCATCTTAATAATGTTAAAAAAACTACAGGATATAGAATTAGGCTTTAATGGAAGCCTAACAAGTATATAAAAAAATAACAATAATGAAAGCTTTAGTTCTTTTAGTAGAAGAAATTGATATATCACAAGAATCAACTATCAAGCCTTACAAGATATAAATGAAACATAAAAGGAAATCCTAAAATAAATAAATGAATGTGGTTATTATAAGAAATTACAACATGACATAAATAAAAACTTTACAGAATTTAAAATACATAGAGATAATGAAACTATAAGTTATATTTTTGGTCCATGTATAGGATTAAAAGAAGAACACCTATGAGATCAAATACATTGATACCTAAGAATGAGGAAAAAGCTAAAGATAAAGAAGAAGCTATTATCGTAGGTTAATGTAATATAGAAAAGAATTAGAATAACAATTTATGGACCCTAAGAATAAAGACATACAAAAATTAGTTACTTTGTAAACCCTAACAGACGAAGAATTAAGAAGACATTATGATGAAAAATTTCGTATAAACAAAGAGGAAGGTAATAGGATAATACTTAGTGAAACTGATTCTGAACTAGAAAATATGATCCCAAAAAATCATATGAAACCTATTTCATTACCAGTTCCTTATCAAGAAGAAACAACTAACCCACATAGGGAAGAATCTGGTGGGACACTACCTCTCGTATCCCACTAGAATTCAAACTTCATGAAAATTATATATTTGATCTTTTAGATTTATATTGTATAAGAGACATAAAAAAGTATTAGATGAATGGTCTAGTGGTATGAGTGTAATCACACAAACTTCACCAATTATACAATCAAACCCTTCAACTTGTAGAGTCTTAGTAGCTCATAAAATGACGAAAATGTTAAATTTGGATTACAAATTTAACATAATGAAATTTACAAATACATAGAAATGCTTCCATAGATAACGACTACTTATATTTTAGTAAATGAAATATAAAAAGAATATATTGGAGAAAATAAAGGTAGACATCACTAAGTCCAGTGAAAATGAAATTGAGAAAGCCAAATAACATTTAACAAATATGGATATGATATGGGTTATATAGATTTCTTTATTTGTAAATATGAAATATATTATCATAAGTTACTACCCTCTATGCAAAAAACTTATAAAAAATGCTTTTCGATAAATTATCTAAAACATTATATAAAACTATAATATAAACATGATATGAAAGAAATAGGAAGAATATACCAAACACCTTAGGAAGAATAATAAGAACTCTTAAAAATTGGATAATCATTAAATGTTAAGAAAGACAGGAATATAAACAAATAAGAGAAAATTATAAAATCGATTATGATATAAGAGATTATAGGATGTCAGAAAAGTATAGATGTAACATAAAATCTTATAAGCAAAAGTATAAAAAGTACAAAACATTTAAAAGATATAAATTTAGAAAAAAAAAAAATTTCAAAAATATAAGAGAAGGTATAACAAAGAAAATTATAGAAAAATATATTTTATGAGAAAAAGATATAAACCATCAAAAAAAAATTATTCCCATTAGAAAAAAAGAAATGCAGATTTTGGATTTGCAATGAGGAAGGAATGATGAGTGCTCAAAAAGCACTAAAATTACCATGATTTTATGCACATTAATTGATTAAATATATATATTTATATGTTTTATCATATATTTATATAAATTTGTCTTTTTTGGAATCACGGGTATTTTTATTGTTTTTCAAGTATTTTTGCTTAAAAACATAATTTAAAAACATAATTTAAAAACTCAAAGAGGAATACTGTAAGCAATACATCACAAATATATTAATAAATAAATGAGTAAAGGTCAACAAATATGGAAAAATTGGACAAAATGGGTCAAAAATGTCAAAAATGTCAAAATGGAGGAAATCGTGCCACCAAGCCGTCAAGCCGCCCAGCACGCCCCACGTCCGCGCGCACCCTAGCTGCCCTCCGCGCGCGCCGCTGCCATTTCGCCCCATTTTCGCACACAACCGCCCCCATTATGTCATGCTGACGCCCCTTTTCTTAGTTTTTAGCTTTTCTTAGTTAATTTCTCTTAGTTTTAGAGTTCTTCCCTTTTTGGGAAGAACTAGTTATGTTTTTGTAATTTATTTGCTTTTCGATTCAATAAATGGGAGTGCAAATTCCGCTTGGAGGTTTTCTAGCAACGGGAATAACATCGAAGTTCTGTAAGGATTTTATTGTTTTTGTAGTTATTTTTTATGCTTTATTCTTACATGTTATATTTAATTTGTCTATGATTAAATTTAACTATGCTGGCTATTTGTAAACATGCTATAATAATAACGTTGTTATGCTTGCGAAATATTAAATAGGTAAAAATCTCTAAAATAATTTGATTTTATTTTTATTCAAGATTTTATATTAAGAATGTTAGAGAGAAATATATTATTTTTCATTACAAACTTAAACCTGAAAATTAGATTTTAAGGTTTAGTTATCCGGTCTGATTTAGAGTAGTGCTCTTTTATTTGTTGGTACAATCGCCCAGTAGTTAGAGTGAAGCTCTATTTCAAAAGTTTTTATAAGAATTATTATGTGAAAATGTATTGATAACATGTTTTCAATGGTGGTTTTAAAACTTGAAAGGTAGTACTCGGATAACTAAATTCTTAGGTTTAATTTGGACACCTTGAATAAAGTTTAAACTGTCTAACCCCACCAAAGGTGGCATTTAAATGATTCATTTTCAATCACTTAGAAAAATGAATCAATTTAATTAACCAAATTAGTTATCAACCCCACCCATAGGTGTTAATTGATTTGTTTAGTTAACAAAGAATATCTAACCCCACCAAAGGTGGTATTCATACAAAAAAAAGGAGAATCAATAAATATCAATTCATATCTTTAATAACCTAGATAATATGAGCAAGCATAATTAACTTAGTTATTATATCCATAAATACTCCGCCATTATAAATGATAAAATTTTCATAAATGTTTATTGAATCTAGGTTTATTTTTATGTCATTAGATTAAAAACACAAAACCCCAAAATATCGTGACAGGATGTTTAGGATTTAATTTCGTTTTTTAAAAGTTTGAATAATAAATTAGAAACCACATACATTCCTTCCTTAGATCGACCTTGGGAGTATACTTATCATTTTCTTCGAAATGATTCGTGCACTTGCGAGAGTTTTATAAATATTAAAACCAAAGTATTGGCAAGAATCGGCGATGTCGATTTTCGCTCATCAAAATGTATTATTGAATTATTCAAGACTCAAACTATTTCCAAGAAAACTCAATAGTAAATGGACATTGAAGGATGTACCTTAGGAGTTAATATGACCATCTAGTCAAGGACGTTAAATGTGATACTGGTTGGGAGGCAACCCAATGCCATTTTATTTATATTTTTTTTTTTGTTTTTGTTTCATAAGTGAATAAATGTGAACATAATGGCATAATAAGATTAAGCATTTCAACAATAGATATGGTACACCAAGATTAAGTAAGCTTTCTTTCTTTTACTTTTCAATATTTATATTTGAACATTGGGGACAATGTGCAATTTTAAGTTGGGGGAGGAAACTTCATTTTTTGCTTTAGTATGTAGTATGCATTTTCTATTTTTAGAATTTGTTTACTTTTAGGATGTTTTAATCGTGATTTGGGTAGAAATTGATAAATTTATGGAAACCAAATGCATGCATGGTTGATATAAAATGTATGAACCCAATGGTTAAAATTGGTTGTCATCACTAGGACAAGGATTAAGATACTTACATTAATCATGTGGTATGCTTGCCAGTTTTGATTGGATTGATTCAAATTATTATGCATATATTCATGAGTGATTTTAGTGTTCTTATTGAGAGAAAATTTGTAGTGAGTTATGCTAGTTGATGAGATCTATCATGTTTTAGAATATGTTTGATCCTTCCTTAAGGTGAAATCTTAAGTAGTAATTAGCATGAGAAATAATTTAGGCCTTATTTAGATTGATTGAGCCTTTCAAAATAACCATTATTAATATCCGGTGTCACCCGTTTGAGCCTCACAAAGAATCTTTTATATCCTTAAGCCATATTTTATTCCTAATTAATAAGCATTACCTTTATCTTTGCACCTTTAGCTTGTATGAAAAGACAAAAATGTAATAATGTGTTATGTTATAGAGTATGGTTAAATGTAATGCATCCTATTTAAAAAAAACCCTTAACACAATTATCCCTCTAAATAAAAAATAAGTTTGAAAATAAGCTTTGGGGTGTTGTGATGTTACCAAAAAAGATATAGAATACAAGAATATAAAAAGAATGATAAGATAGGGTACATTAAAATATCAAGTAAAAGCTCAATTGTAGTTAAAAAGTGTATAATAAATAAACAAAAATCTAAGGTATGGAATGAACCTAAATTTCTACATTTATCTACCCCTACCTAAGCCTTACATTATAAGTATGAAAAGCCCTTATTGATCTTTAGCTAAGTGGTTTTTACATTAGTGAAAAATGATGTGAAAAATAAACTTATGAAATTTGTTCTAAGATTTAATTGATTAGCATGCTCATAGAGGTTGATTTCATGAGTGCATTGAATGATGTCATATGTAACACACATACGAATCAACTTGTCAAAAACCTTACATATCCTTGTATGGAACATTGATCGATAAATATGTGAACCTTCTTGTCATAGAATTGTATTGCCTTTTAAAGATGATAGTTTTCGCTAAATATTCATGTATTAATAGATACATATTTATGAATATATTGCCTATGTCATTTTATCTAGTTGGACTTGGCTTTACTTGAGGGTAAGCAAAGAGTTAAGTCTAAGCAAAGAGTTAAGTCTAAGGGTGTGATAACTTTATGAAAGTAGAGTCACTAGTGCACTTTTTTACTTAATAGTTTTTCAATTTATTTAATAAGTAGTACTTTTAGGGTTAAAAATATCAAAATATGAACTTTCTAGTGCTAATGGATGAAAATATATTTTTCAAAAATTTTATGAAGTTTTTTCAATTTGTTATGGATTTGTTATGAATTTATTAATGTAGGATTAATCAAAACAGGACATATAGATACCATGCAAGTAAAGAAGAATCAATTAGAGCACGACGCCTACGTCAGCTTATGTAAGCATTACCACGTGTTTCCACGCTTTCACTTCAATTTTTTCCATGTGTTGTCAATGAGCATGCCACACGTCGTCATGAAATTTGTCCACCCGTTGTCACGATTAAAAACTAAGGGCATATATCAATATTGTAATAATGATTTGATATTTAATAAGGGTATTTTTAAGCACTAGGAATATAATACGAAAGTTTCATATTTTATTGTATATATTGGGTTTTACGAGGAATGGAATATGATTTTATGATATCTCTTTTATAAGGATTTTTTCAACTTTATTATTAAGTATCCACCAATATATATTTTCATGAAACAAAAATATGATATGTGAAAACCAATCTCCTTGGACTCTCATCTTTATTTTATTTCTTTCTCATATCTATTTTCCAATTTCTTTGATTTATTTCTCTAATTTGTTTTCCAAATTGTCTTACCTACTCTTTTATGAATAGAAAAAAGATGGATTTGCCTTAATTTTTAGAATAAATATATAATTGGGTAGAGAAACTAAAAACTAAATTTATATTCATTCTTGTATGAAGTCCTATAAGCACATGATTTGTTTGGTTGTTATTTGAGGCTAATTATTTATCATGATGACATGATTGTAGGTTTTTGGTAATTTTCATTTTTGATTATTCACTAAAATGGAATCTAATGAGGACTTACATGGGATATCTGATGAGGAATTATATGGTCATCTTAGAAGCACATTCACTAAACGTGCAGAATCATTGTTACATATAGAGATTTCTCGTGTATCCCATAGTCCTACTTGTAGTCATAGATCTACCCCTAGTCCTAGACCTATTCCTAGCCATAGGCTTACTAGTACTAAAACAAAGCTAACATCATATGTTTGAAAGCAATCCAATATTGTATTTATTGAGGAGAAAGATGAAAGAATAGAAACTTGCAAGTATTTCCAAGTTAGTTAATCTTATATATTAAATAATGGCACTAGTCATTTGGATAGACACTTGCAAGGGTTTCATTAGGAATAAGTTTTTGGTGCATCCAATGTAGCAGTCACTGCAAATAGCTTTGTGTATGATCATTCAAATATGAGGGAAGGACATGCTCATTATGTAGGTAGTGGAGGGTAGCCATTTATATTTGCTAATTACAATAGTTATGAATATTTATGGCAAACTTATATTCAACCCTAGTAGACTCGTATTTCTAAAGACACAGTTAGAAGTGATTATTTAAAAACTTTCAGTGTAATGAATAAAGCTTTAATTGATCATTTTTACACATTGAGTAATAGGTCACATACTCTTATTTTAGATATGTGAAAGAGTTGTAACAATCATAGTTATATACGTGTAACTACACATTAGCTAGATTCAAGTTGGAAATTAGAGAAGATCTGGATAATTGGATTTGAGTTAGCTGAATACCCACACAATGAAACATAAAATTTTAGCTTTATTAAAAGTATCATCAGGGATTGCAACCATCTTGATAAGATCTTCTCCATCACTTTTGATATTACAAGTGCCAACTTGAGTGCTTTCAACATGTTGAAACGTGCTATTCCACCACTGCATGACAATTCTAATTTATTTTTTCATGACTTGTATGTGCCACGTTATCAATTTATGTATGCAAGATGGAATAAAGATTGTTACAAGTCATTTGAAAAATATCAGAAATACAATAACTTTATCTCATTATTCACTGTAAGTAAGCAAAAGTCTGTTGTTCATTGTAGGGCTTTTTGTTTAAAGGAAAAAAAGACATAAGACAGACATTGTCATCAGATGAAGTTCTACATAGTTGATGTTGAAATCTTACATAGGTTATAATGCACTATTAACTTCATATTATAATAAGAAAAGGGGTCAGTTGTCCTTATTGTCTGATAATGATTAGCATAGGGTATTCAATTTTATGAAACTTTTGGAAGTTTTTTTATATTTCTGCTAAGGAGTTTTTTTGACATATCGCTTGATCACGTTTATTTTCTGTGTCTGAGGTATTTTCCAAACATAGAATTCATGATATGTTTGATGATGTAAGCAAAGTAGAAGAGAAATTTAAAAAATTTGGGAGACTATTTCAAGAATATTTATATTAGTTGTAGGCATGGATCTGAGAATTAAACCACACTCTATTGAAATGGGACTTGATAAATTTAAAAAAAAAATTAACATGATATCCCCTTGGACTTATTATGTTATTACGAATTTATTGAGAAATGTTAAATGCTTATAAATTTGAACATATATGTACATTCATATTTATTATATATGATGTGATATATTTTATAATTTTTTTTAAAAAATAAATAAATGTTTTATACCATACTCTAGGATTACATTTGATTATTTATAAGTTATAATTTACTTCATCAAATATAAATAATTTCATAGGGCAGTAATCATTTTATTATAAAATATCTCAAATAAATATATATATATATATATATATATATATCACAATAAAATAACTAACATATTAATATTTGATAAAATTATTATTATACTAATAATAGTTTATATTATAAAAATATTAATATATATATATAAACACCCTCGATCGGTTGCGAGTTGTCGGACTATTATTGTTTTATATGATATGTATGATAGCTACAATTAATGTTCAAGATGATATGTTAAAACATACTTGAGTGTTTTAGAATGCTACGGCTTTAATAAGAGCGTGACACTTATTAGAGTTTTTTAGAATGCTACAGCTTTAATATGAACGTGGCTTTTGCACTAAATATAATAAGACAAATAAACATGACAACCATTCTATGCACTTTTAAGATTACATGGTAATTGGTATGGTTCTTTTATGTAATCGAAAGGAAATAATAATATTTATATCCACCGTACCTAAGTAATCTAATTAATAGCGAAGTGAACAAATGGTAACTTGTTTAGGATTTAAAATATTTAGTGTCTTAATTTTGAAAACATGGTCGTTTTAAATTTTTTTATTGATAAAAAAATATATCATTTAAATTCTTTTATTTATAAAGAAAGCAACAAAAAATGATAAAGTTAATTTTTAATCGAATTTTTTCTTAAATATAATAGAATAATATATTTGTTACATACATATTTATATTTTTTGATAAATATATACGCAAATAATTAATATTTTATTAAGAAAATTACTTTAACTTTAAAAAAAAACTTCTTTTAAACTTAAAAAAAAATTTCATTATTTAATATCCAAAGTCGCATATTAAACAATGATATTTTAATTTAAGTTGATCCAAAGAATTTGTTAAAAACATTTGAGCAAATTTTTAATTAAAATTTACTTCATTACATATATGTTTATTAAAAAATAAGAACATATATGTATCACATGTGTTATTCCATAATTTAAATAATTTTTTTATTAAAATTTAATATCTAAAGTCACACATTAGATAATGGTAATTTTATTTAAGTTAATTGAAAGAATTTGTTAAAAAATAATCTTAAGTAAATTTATTAAAAAAATTGTGAGTAATTTTGTTAATTAAAATTAATTTATTAGACATATGTTTATAAAAAATGTGCATATATGATATGTATTATTGTATAATATTTAACTAAAAATTGAATACAAAATTAACATGTTTATTATTGGATTTTTTTTTTTACAAAAAATGGATTTAAAAATATATATTCTAAACAATGGTACCAATTACAACCCATAAAACCTAAACAAACAAACATGTAAGATACTTTTTCCTACTATTATTCCAACGGTGATCCTGAGCAAGTTCTACTAATACCAGAATAATATTTTCATTTTTAGAAATTTTAGAACATTAAATTGTCGAGTAAATATTTAATTATTTTGATGTTAATATTTTTACTTAATTTAAATGTGATAATCATTTCATACTAGTAATTTCCCCTCTTCAAATTTAAACTTAATGTAGACATTCTACGTCGAGTAAAATTTAGAATGCACAATTCTAAATTTACAAATATTTGATCTAAATAAGTAAACAAACTACTTGTATTATAGTCACAATAAAAGACATTATAACATATTTTAAAAACAACTCACAAATTGAAGAGAAATACAAACACTGAAAGAGTCTTATTTTTTTTTATGGAATGATTAAACCAAATATAAGGTAGATTATTTATAGTCCTCACCATGCAATTTACACACTTCTTTTTTCTACATCCTTCAACCACCCTATTTATTCATCATTCAACCACTCCATTTATTTCTCTACATCCTTCAACCACTCCATTTATTTTTCTACATCCTTCAACCACTTCATTTATTATGTTGGTGTTGATTTTCAACACTCCCCCTCAACACCAAATCTCACTATTTTTACTGGGTTAAGTTGATGGCGAAGCATTTCAAACTTACCAACACTTAAGCTTTTTGTGAACAAGTCTGCAACTTGATCATCTGTCTTGATTTGACTCATCTTAATTTCTTCTTGCAAAACATTTTCTGTGAAAAAGTGATAGTGCAATTCAACATGCTTAGTCCTTGCATGAAAGATTGGATTCTCTGTAAAACGAATTTCCAACTAAGCACAGTATAACAGAACTGCATAATCTATTGGTTGTTGCAGATTATTCATTAATTGTATCAACCATGTACTCTCTTGAGCTGCCATTATCGATGCTCGATACTCAACTTCAATGGTTGATAATGATACTGTTGATTGTCTCTTGCTATACCAAGAAATTGTTCTAAAACCAAGCTTAAAAAAATACCCAATTATTGATCTCCTGGTGTTATGATATCCTGCATAGTCAACATCGTAGTAACCAACTAACTTGTCATCTCTACATTTCTTGTACAAAAGACCATAACCAATTGTACTTTTCACATATCTCAATATTCATCAAACTGCTTCCAAATGAGGCTTCTTTAGATTTTACATGTACCGACTCATTACACTAAATGCATAAGAAATGTTAGGTCGAGTTAAGGTTAAGTAGATTAGACTGCCTACCAATTTTCAAAACATTGTTGCATCTTCCAAATCTTTTCCTTCATATGCACACATTTTAGCATTTGGTTCCATCGGCATTGAAATTGGTTTACATTCAAGCATTTTGAACCTCTTCATCAAATCTTTGGAATGTTTTTGTTGACAAAGCAATATTCCTTCTTTTTTGTAGTCAACCTTTAGACCAAGGAAGTGCTTAAGCTATCCAAGTTCCTTCATCTGGAAACGGACTGATAAATTCTTCTTTGTTCTAAGAATTTTTGCATCATCATCACCAGTTATGATTAAATCATATACGTACACTAGTACGATATCTAGCTTTCCTTCATTGGCTTTGACAAACAAGCTGGAATCTATAGGTGTTACTGAATAGCCACTTTGTGTTAAAAAATCAGCATCTTACCATAACATTCGCAACTTACATACATGTTTAGGATGATTTTGGTTCTGAAAACCCATTGGTTGGATCATGTAGATCTCCCAGTCCATCTCTCCATGAAAAAAACATTCTTCATGCAATAAATTCTAGTCTTTGTTAGCTGCAAGTGCCAGTAGGAATCGTACAGTTGTAAGTTTTGCCACTGAACTAAATGTTTCATCATAATCTAATTCGTACTATTGAGAGAAACCATGAACTACCAATCGTGCCTTGTATCTCTCAATTGACCAATCTGGATGATGCTTTATCTTGTAAACTCATTTATAGGATATGAGTTTCACATCTCCTAGATTTCGCACCATCCCAAGTTTGATTTTGCTGAAGTGCATCGATCTCTTCTTTCATAGTTGTCATCCACTCAGATCTTTGTGATGCTTCTTTGAATGTCTCCGGTTCTATTGCTTCTTCAACTATGGATGCCTTGGCATATTTGGGATTTAGCCTTCGTGTTCTTGTTGACCTACAGAGTTGATATTGTGGAGTTGATTCTTCCATTTCACTAGGCTCACCTTCCTCATTTAGTTGTTGATATATGCCAGTTTGCCAAGGATTCTGAGTTACTCTTTGTTTGGCACCATCATCGTTTGGATCTGTGGATTCATCTAAACTTGGTTGGAATTGAATAGTATGCTCCCCCATATTTTGTTGCGGTTTGTCTCAAAATTCTCTCGAGTTTGGCAACATCTCCTTTTCTAAGGACCACTAAGAAGATGCTTCATCGAACACCACATCTCGTGAAGTGTAGCATCTTTCACTCGTTGGATCACAACATTTCCACCCTTTTCTCTAGCTTTCGTATCCCACAAAGATACATCTAACAAATTTCTTGTCAAATTTGCTTTGTAAATGATCAAGAACAAATACATAACATACACAACCAAATACGCGAAAGTAGCTAACTGTAGGTTTCATGTTCCACAGTTTCTCAAAGGTTGAAACAAATTCTAACCTTGCTTGAGGAAGTATGTTGATCACAAAGGTTGTAGTCCTCATCGCTTTAGCCCAAAACCTCCCAGGTACATTCTTTTCATATAGCATACTTCAAAACATTTCTACAAGATGTCGATTCTTTCTCTCTGATACACCATTTTGTTGTGATATGTTGGCACAAGTGTACTAATGACGTATTCAACATTCCCTTAGGTATTGAGAGAACTCGCTTGAGCTATATTCTTTGTTATTGTTTGTGCACAAGCAACATATCTTCTTTCCTACTTATCCTTCAGTTGACTCTCTAATCTCTTTAAACTTTGAGAATATGTCAGATTTTTCTTTCATAAAGAAAACCCACACATACCTTGAGAAGTCGTCAATGAATGTCACCATGTATCACATACCGCCAATTGATGGTTGCTTAACAGGACCAAATAAATCAGAGTGAACTAACTCCAATGGTTCTTTTGCTTTAAACTTTGATTCCTCATATGGCAATTGGTAAGCTTTACCATACTGGCATCCTACACAAACCATGTTTGTTCGCATGTCTAGTTGAGGAAGCCCTTTAAGCATCGACTTCTTCACCATCACACTTAGCTTAAAATAGCTGACGTGGCATAATTGAATATGCTATAGATCTATTGTCTCATTTCTTCTTGTCCTGTCTAGATATGCAAATTTTGTTAACATCATATAGATTGATTCCAATTGTTGCCCCTTCATTGTCGGTGTTTCTGAGATTTTTAGATCACGATAAACCGTCACGTCTTGAGGACCGAACAAGACATAGTGCCCTGATGATGTCAATTGAGCCATAGATAGCACATTTTTCTTCATTCCTGGGACATGATAAACATCTTGAAGTGGTACCTGGTTAGTATTATATCGAGGCGTAACTATTGTCTTATGATTTGAGCAACCCGAATCTATAATCCAGTCATTCTTGTAGTCGATCTATTTTGATGTTGTCATAGTAAGAGCTAATTCTTCTTCCTCTGTAGCGAATAATGCTTCGGCATCCCAACCATCTTTGCTATACTCCTTAGAACTAAAAGTAGTTGTATTACTTTCAACAAGTTTTTTTTACTCCAAGAATATTTTTCCATGTGACCCATCTTTCCGCAGTTGTAACATTCACCATCAAATTTTCTTCTATTTTTGCGATTCTTCCAAGCTCTCCCTGAAAGAAAGCCTCCCTTTCCTTGAGGAATTTTTCCTTTGTCACCGTCATTTTTATATCCATTTCCATTGTACCACTTGAAAGTGCCTCTACTTTTGCTGGAGTAGAGTGCTTCTTCTTCACCCTTCAGCGAGACTTGATGAACGAAAACCGGCATCGCCGATTCCCGCAAATACTTTGGTTTTAATATTTATAAAACTCTCGCAAGTGCACGAATCATTTCGTAGAAAATGATAAGTATACTCCCAAGGTCGATCTAAGGAAGGAATGTGTGTGGTTTTTAATTTATTATTCAAACTTTTAAAAACGAAATTAAATCCTAAACATCCTGTCACGATATTTTGGGGTTTTGTGTTTTTAATCTAATTACATAAAATTAAACATAGATTCAATAAACATTTATGCAAATTTTATCATTTATAATGGCGGAGTATTTATGGATATAATAACTAAGTTAATTATGCTTGCTCATATTATCTAGGTTATTAAGGATATGAATTGATATTTATTGATTCTCCCTTTTTTGTATGAATACCACCTTTGGTGGGGTTAGATATTCTTTGTTAACTAAACAAATCAATTAACACCTATGGGTGGGGTTGATAACTAATTTGCTTAATTAAATTAATTCCTTTTTCTAAGAGATTGAAAATGAACCATTTAAATGCCACCTTTGGTGGGGTTAGACAGTTTAAACTTTATTCAAGGTGTCCAAATTAAACCCAAGAATTTAGTTATCCGAGTACTAACTTTCAAGTTTTAAAACCACTACCGAAAACATGTTGTCAATACATTTTCAGATAATAATTCTTATAAAAACTTTTGAAATAGAGCTTCACTCTAACTACCGGGCGATTGTACCATCAAATAAAAGAGCACTACTCTAAATCAGACCGGATAACTAAACCTTAAAATCTAATTTTCAGGTTTAAGTTTGTAATGAAAAATAATATATTTCTCTCTAACATTCTTAATATAAAATCATGAATAAAAATAAAATCAATTCATTTTAGAGATTTTTACCTATTTAATATTTCGCAAGCATAACAACGTTATTATTACATCATGTTTACTAAATAGCCAGCACAGTTAAATTTAACCACAGACAAATTAAATATAACATGTAAGAATAAAGCATAAAAATAACTGTAAAGAAAATAAAATCCTTACAGAACTTCGACGCTATTCCCGTTGCTGGAAAAACTCCAAGCGGAATTTGCACTCCCATTTATTGAATCAAAAAGCTAAAATATTACAAAAACATAACTAGTTCTTCCCAAAAAGGGAAGAACTCTAAAACTAAGAGAAATTAACTAAAAACTAAGAAAAACTAAAAAAACCTAAAAATCTAAGAAAAGAGAGAAAGAAATAAGAGAGAAGTATGTTTTGAAGGTGTGATTTGAAGTGAAGGGAAGGGGGGTATTTATAGGTGAGGATGGAGAGAAAAAGTAGAGAAAAAAATGTTAAAAAAATGTAAAAACGCGGATTATTGATTGCTGACGTCATTTGATGACGTCAGCATGACATGGGGCGGCTGCACAGTACCGGGTATGAACAGTGCCGAGTCTGATGAACAGTAGCTGGGTATGAACAGTGCCGAGTCTGATGAACAGTACCCGCGGATGAACAGTACCCGCGGATGAACAGTACCCGCGGATGAACAGTGCCGAGTCTGATGAACAGTACCGGGGTATGAACAGTGCCGAGTCTGATGAACAGTAACCGCGGATGAACAGTGCCGCGCGCTGCTGCCTGGGGCGGTGCTGGGCGCTGGGGCGCGGCGGCGCGTTTTTCTCCTTTTTGACATTTTTGACCTTTTTGACCCATTTTGTCCAATTTTTCCATATTTGTCGACCTTTCCGCATTTATTTATTAATATATTTGTGATGTATTGCTTCCAGTATTCCTCTTTGAGTTTTTAAGTTGCGTTTTTAAGCCAAAATACCTGAAAAACAATAAAAATACCCGTGATTCCGAAAAAGATAAATTTATATAAATATATGATAAAACATATAAATATATATATTTTTAATCAATTAATGTGCATAAAATCATGGTTATTTTAGTGCTTTTTGAGCACTCATCACAACCCCCAACCAGCTTCTTGCTAGTCCCTTAGCAAGAGAAGCGATAAAAACTAAAAATTAAACTATCCTAAATCACTTTCGTGGATTGAAACGGTTGCATTTAGCCTATGCAACAAGCCGTTAAACCCCTAGGTTGCCCTAGTGGACGAGTTTGAGTCTCGTGAGGGTTTTCAGTAATGATACCCACAAACATTGAACTAACTGTAAAAATCAAAAGAAACTATAAAAACAATCAAATCAAAAACTACAATTACAACACAATCAATAATTAATTTAAGAATAAAAGAAAACAACATATCACAAAAATATCTCATACTTTTTAATCTCCTTTAAGATCATAATTAAAATCTCAAGCATAAGTTATTTTAATCTCTTTAAACAATCATGATTTTATTATAATAATTAGTCGAAAATCATTTTCATATTTCATTTCAAAAATGTATCAATTTAATTTTACCCAATTTCAGTGTCATGAATCAGAATTCGCTTCGACTCTATTCCTCACAAGTCAATACTCTCAAAGCACTGAATCCTATGGGTTCAAACACTCATACTAATTTATATGCGAAAGAGTTGATGTATAGAAATGAACTAATAGGTTCGCATATGTATAAAGAATAAAGGCTCAAAGTGTTATTTTAACATTGATCTCATGAAAGGAATCGAATGTATAAATTATAAAGATATCATATATAAAAATTATTTTAATGCATAAATCAAACTCATTAAGAAAGAATTTCAAGATATATGCTTTTTACAAATGAAGAAATTGCAATGACTTTTTAGGGAATTACTTCCTATATATTTCTTTTGTAATTAGCCTTTACTCACAACTTTGTAGGCAATGTGGGTCATAGTATGTAGATGATACTATAATTTTTTTATCTCTCTATTTTTTTTCTGAAGATATTTTTTTTTTCAATATATGTATTTTTTTTAGAGAGTCAACCCATGTACAGATTGTACATTTTTTTGGATTTTGGTGAGTGGTTAATTTTGTGGCTTTTCTGTTTGATCTTGGTTTAGGTAACCCCAGATATGTCTTTTTGTTTTTGTAGCAGTCATGCATAAATGAGATATAAGCATATACTATCAATTTCTACTCAAATCATTTAATCTAAACAAAAATAATAAAAAAATATATGATACTCTATTAAGATGAGAAAAAATTCATACATTCAATGCTAATACCTATAGAGATCATCTAAAAATTTGAATAAATAAGAAATGTGTTTGGAGTAGAAAAAATATATTTCACTCTGAATAAAAGAATTTAGGCTCAAATTATATCTCACAAGGGTAGTCTCCACTAAAAAAAAATTCATAAACACCGATTTTGGGTTTAATATAATTTCCACATTTTATCAAGAAATACTAGTTATGACAAAAACTAACTAATTATCAAAAATAATTACAAAATATTTCATGATATGTTTTCAAAAATTAATCTAACAGTACAAAAGACTTAACTATTTACTTAAATTTGATTTAAAGAAATGATAAATTTTTTTTTTCTATTATTATTATTTTTTTTTTATTTTTTTTTTAATTTTTAAATTGTTAAATCTTTTTTTTTTTCTTTCTAATTAAGCATGGTAATTTTTCACCACCCCCAACCTAGAACTTACATTGTCCTCAATGTAACAACTGTAAATTAAAGATAAAGAGAAAAGAGAAGAAAGATTACCTATTTCTTGAGAATGTGTAAGTAGTAATGGAGAAATGCAGGTGCATTCATTATATTCATCATTAAAGTGTATACAGACAGATCGCTGTGAACTTCTAACATCTCAACAAACATTTTTAGTTTTAACAATTTAAAAATTATTAAACTAAAATAAACAATAAAATTAAGTAAATAAAATAAATAACAGAAAATTACCTAAAATGATGGGTTGCCTCCCATCCAGCGCTTAGTTTAACGTCTTAGCAAGATGTAACTTGGGGATTGCCTTTTAAGTAAACTCAATGTCCCCTCATCATTGAGTCAATCAAACCTACAAGTAAGACAAGGTTGTCTACCTATATTGTTTCAAACATGCCCTATTGATTTTGAAATTTTTCTGTACCAAAAACTAGGAGCATGCTTGAGGGTTTTAGATAACCCACATCTAGGTGCAAATCAAATAATTTAAGGCATCAAAACATAATTGTACCTAGATCAAATAAAGAAACTAACTCTTGAGATTGTAATTAAGACTTTAAAATTTTGGAGATAGTTTCAGAATTTTTTTTTTTTAAGTTAAAATAACATAATCAGTATTAACCAAGAGTGTTCCCAGGAAAGAATGGTGGGGCAAAGGCTCCTTAAAAACCATCCTCCTAGACAGAACAACGTTCCCAGGAAAGACTAGTGGCACAAAGGCATCCAGGAACTAGTCTCCTAGACAGAACTCCCTTAGATCTTTACTTTTCATGCTATTAAATTTAATTAAGTTCAGTTAAGTAAAAATCTAAGTTAATTAAGTTAGAAAATCTAAGTTAATTAAGTTAAGTGAAGTAAAAATCTAAGTTAATTAAGTTAAGTTAAAAAAAATCTAAGTTAATTAAGTTAGGTTAATTAAAAATCTAGGTTAATTAAGTTAGTAAAAATCTAAGTTAATTAAGTTAGATTAATTAAAAATCAAGGTTAATTAATTTAGTAAAAATCTAAGTTAATTAAGTTAAATAAAAATTAAGAAAAAAAAATAATAATAGAAAAAAAAATAATAAAAATAAAAATAAAATTAAATTGAAATTGAAATAAAATAAAGTAAAATAAAATAAAAATAAACTAAAATAAAAATAAAGCAAAATTGAAAAAGGTAAAGGAAAATTAAAATTAAAATTAAATTTTTTTTTTAATTTTTTAATTTTTTTTTTATGAACGGTAATTTTATTTTACTATTCACGCTATCTTATTTCTTACTAACTTAAAATTTTTGAATTTAAAATTTTTTTTTTTACTATTCATGAACGGTAAAATTTTTTTACTTCAAATTTCAAATTTCTAAATTATTTTACAATTTAAAAAAAAAATTAATTTTTAAATTTTTAAGTTTTTTAATTTTTTAATTTTTTTTTTAATTTTTTTTTCTTATGAAATTTGAAATTTGATTATTATTTTTTCTATTAAAACAAAAAAAATCACAATTATTTACAGCACAAAAATGTTTTTAAAATTTTGATAAATAATTTAAAAACCGTTATTCCTTCCCCGGCAACGGCGCCAAAAACTTGATGAACGAAAACCGGCATCGCCGATTCCCGCAAATACTTTGGTTTTAATATTTATAAAACTCTCGCAAGTGCACGAATCATTTCGTAGAAAATGATAAGTATACTCCCAAGGTCGATCTAAGGAAGGAATGTGTGTGGTTTTTAATTTATTATTCAAACTTTTAAAAACGAAATTAAATCCTAAACATCCTGTCACGATATTTTGGGGTTTTGTGTTTTTAATCTAATTACATAAAATTAAACATAGATTCAATAAACATTTATGCAAATTTTATCATTTATAATGGCGGAGTATTTATGGATATAATAACTAAGTTAATTATGCTTGCTCATATTATCTAGGTTATTAAGGATATGAATTGATATTTATTGATTCTCCCTTTTTTGTATGAATACCACCTTTGGTGGGGTTAGATATTCTTTGTTAACTAAACAAATCAATTAACACCTATGGGTGGGGTTGATAACTAATTTGCTTAATTAAATTAATTCCTTTTTCTAAGAGATTGAAAATGAACCATTTAAATGCCACCTTTGGTGGGGTTAGACAGTTTAAACTTTATTCAAGGTGTCCAAATTAAACCCAAGAATTTAGTTATCCGAGTACTAACTTTCAAGTTTTAAAACCACTACCGAAAACATGTTGTCAATACATTTTCAGATAATAATTCTTATAAAAACTTTTGAAATAGAGCTTCACTCTAACTACCGGGCGATTGTACCATCAAATAAAAGAGCACTACTCTAAATCAGACCGGATAACTAAACCTTAAAATCTAATTTTCAGGTTTAAGTTTGTAATGAAAAATAATATATTTCTCTCTAACATTCTTAATATAAAATCATGAATAAAAATAAAATCAATTCATTTTAGAGATTTTTACCTATTTAATATTTCGCAAGCATAACAACGTTATTATTACATCATGTTTACTAAATAGCCAGCACAGTTAAATTTAACCACAGACAAATTAAATATAACATGTAAGAATAAAGCATAAAAATAACTGTAAAGAAAATAAAATCCTTACAGAACTTCGACGCTATTCCCGTTGCTGGAAAAACTCCAAGCGGAATTTGCACTCCCATTTATTGAATCAAAAAGCTAAAATATTACAAAAACATAACTAGTTCTTCCCAAAAAGGGAAGAACTCTAAAACTAAGAGAAATTAACTAAAAACTAAGAAAAACTAAAAAAACCTAAAAATCTAAGAAAAGAGAGAAAGAAATAAGAGAGAAGTATGTTTTGAAGGTGTGATTTGAAGTGAAGGGAAGGGGGGTATTTATAGGTGAGGATGGAGAGAAAAAGTAGAGAAAAAAATGTTAAAAAAATGTAAAAACGCGGATTATTGATTGCTGACGTCATTTGATGACGTCAGCATGACATGGGGCGGCTGCACAGTACCGGGTATGAACAGTGCCGAGTCTGATGAACAGTACCGGGGTATGAACAGTACCCGCGGATGAACAGTACCCGCGGATGAACAGTGCCGAGTCTGATGAACAGTACCGGGGTATGAACAGTGCCGAGTTTGATGAACAGTAACCGCGGATGAACAGTGCCGCGCGCTGCTGCCTGGGGCGGTGCTGGGCGCTGGGGCGCGGCGGCCGGGCGGCGCGGCGGCTCGTTTTTCTCCTTTTTGACATTTTTGACCTTTTTGACCCATTTTGTCCAATTTTTCCATATTTGTCGACCTTTCCGCATTTATTTATTAATATATTTGTGATGTATTGCTTCCAGTATTTCTCTTTGAGTTTTTAAGTTGCGTTTTTAAGCTAAAATACCTGAAAAACAATAAAATACCCGTGATTCCGAAAAAGACAAATTTATATAAATATATGATAAAACATATAAATATATATATTTTTAATCAATTAATGTGCATAAAATCATGGTTATTTTAGTGCTTTTTGAGCACTCATCAAGACTCCTCCCATTTGCTTAGCCATAGCTTCTTGATCGGCCAACAAATTCTCAAACTCAACAAGAGATGGTTGTGTCAACCATTATTGTATAGCGGTAACAAACCCTTTATATTCAGGTTTTAAACCATGGATAATTATTCTTTTTATCCTGGTTTATCCAATAGAATCTTTGGGATCTAACTCTGAAATTTTGCAGCATAACGACTTCACCTTGTGAAAGTACTATGAAATCATCATGTCACATTGCGCCATCAATAGCAACTCATTCTCAAGAAGCTGCAGTCTTGTATCATTCTTCTTTGAAAAGAGTGTAACAAGAGTGTCCTATGTTTCCTTCAGTGTTTTGGCATCCTGAATGTGCTCTAACATTTCTTCTTCAACTATGATCTTTAAAGCAAAGATCGATTTTCCTGCTTTAATTTTCCATTTCCGCAAGATGTCGTTTGCATCTTCCACTATTGGTTATGTAACTTCGTCAGCACCAACAACCTTCCACAAGTCTTGACCTTGTAGGTAAGACTTCATACATGTTGTCAATGTGGTATAGTTTTTGTTGTTGAGCTTCTTGATTCCTCTAACTACTTAAAGATCACTCATCGTGCTGACAAGACTTCGACTATACCGAACAAGCTTGAATAATAAACTTGCAAAGTACCAAACTCCCCACGACTCAAAATAGCTCCACTAACAACGATTCATGATCGTTCTGCTCTGATACCAATTGTTGAGTTACACAACTCTAAATTTACTAATATTGGATCCAAACAAGTAAACAAACTACTTGAATTATACCCACAATAAAATACACTATAGCACCTTTCAAAAGCAACTCACAAATTGAAGAGAAATACAAATACTCAAAGAGAAAGCTCTCAACCCACACTCAAACTAATAATACAAAAACTTATTTGTTTTTGATAGAATGATTAAACCAAATGCAAGATAGGTTATTTATAATCCTCATCATTCAATCTATATATTTCTCTTTTCTACATCTTTCAACTAACTCATTTATTAATCCTTCAATCACTCCATTTATTTTTCTACATCCTTGAACCATTCCATTTATTTTCCTACATCATTCAACCACTTCATTTATTATGTTGGTGTTATTTTCAACATTCTAATAATTGTCGAGGAGAGAACTCTAATATGAATCGATTATGAAGGCACTTGCAATTGACTAAAGGACTAAGCTAGGAAATTCAATCAATGGTGCACCATGTAAGTAGAAATTATTTAGTTTAATTACAATTAATTAATATGAAATTTATAAAGAAGATTAAACAATATATAAAACAACTAAGAGTTTAATTTTATATTTTTGAAAAAAAACATAATTGAAGAGATATTTATGGATAAAGCTTTTAAAATGTCAAAGGAATAAAAGTATGTATAAATAATAACTATGTCGTATTAAAAACTAATGAAGGATCCTAATGAACATTTTATAATTAAATTATGTATTAAATATTTCTTATATCACAAATTTTATTAAAAAAAAGAGCATATTAGAGGAAGAACGAATTAAAAGAGAAACTTCATTATTAAACATGAAGAATTGCACTACTACAATAAAGATCGGTATGGTAAAAAAATTTAGCATGTTCACCAAAAAGGAGTTAAAATTAGGGTTTTTGCCCGTTCATTAAAAACAGACGATTTTTTTTTATTTTACCTCAATTCAAATTGGATAAAATTTGAAATTAAATATTTTTAATAAAAAATTTATAAAGATTTTTCCCATTGAAAAGGACCAAAATTTTGTGGGCTGTTCCAAAAACTTTTAGTAGTTTAAAATTTTAATTTAAGAAAATTTTAGTTATTGTTTAAAAATCTTAAATTTTAACTACTTTATTATAATATTTATACATACAAAAATTATAAAACTTGAATACTTTCTAGAAAAATATTCCATAAAAATTAAAAATATTATAAACCATAAATTTAATTAAAAAAATAATTATTTTAAATATTTATAAACAATCCTAAATTTTGATAATAATTCTTAAAAATTATGAAAATCAAAGTAAAAAAAATAGAATTGTTATTGAACTACTAGTTACAACATAATTTAAGGTTTTTTCGTTTTGTAAGATTAACAATAAAATTAAAGAAGTTATTAATACTTTAAAATTTTAGTATTAGTGTAATTTTTTACTAAAAAAATATTAAATAAAAAATAAAAAAAAGAATAATTTTGCCAATAAAACATATATTTCAATAATAATAAAAAACACACCTGAAGTGGGAACCAACCATCAAACGTAAAAGCCTGTCTGGCTCTTATGACGACCTGACATCTGTGTTAACACTTTAATTCGACCCACTAGCTTCCACGGCCTGCATTGACCAAGCCATATGCATAATTTAAAACAACGAAAATGTACAGCGTTTGTGTCACACGAATTTACTACTACTCCTCACGTTTGAATGCAATATTATTACGTCTTAAAGACGCATCCGCCTTCGTCTATATTAATTTACGGTGGTAAACATAACGGGTCCGGTCAATACTTTATTATATAGATGATCACATTAAAATAAAAACAAAAACATATTCAATCGTGTTACATAAAGAATTATAATAATAAATACCTAGTTAACGTCCGATCATCAAATTTTTTAGGCTTTTAGTTTAATTTAATCAGTAAAGTGAGAATATAATTTACTTACATCTAAGCTTAAAAATTAATCAATCTTACACAAGTTACATTACTAACCTAGAAAGGATACTTTGCCTACTAATAGAAAATAAGTTAATTAGGAATAAAAATAATTCATAAATTATGATTATAATTTTAGTAATCATTAATGTTGCACCAGGGTCACATACAAAATGTTTTATATATCTTCTGATCCGTGTAATTTCAAATTTACTTTTGAGAGAATAGTTAACAATGATTATTTTTTCAAGCTCGTTTATCATCATCGTCATCATATATATATATATCATTACTACTACAATATTTTTTGGTCTTGATTATTTAAAATATGAGATCATAGACATATCTTATGATCTTTTTTTTAAAGACTGAGCTTATATACATACCATATTAATTTTATCTCTTTTACACCAAATATTAAAAAAAAATTAATTTTTTTTCATTTTCCCTCTCTTTTTTTCCTCTTTCTTTTTCTTTTTTACGCTTTTTTTTATTTCTTTCTTTTCCCAACTTTTTCCATCCTCGATCTCTTTTTATTTCTTCTTTGCCTGGCTACAATTTCACTGCTCTCTCTCTCTCTCTCTCTCTCTCTCTCTCTCTCTCTCTCTCTCTCTCTCTCTCTCTCTCTCTCTCTCTCTCTCTCTCTCTCTCTTTTTGTTATAAAAAATCAATATAGGGTTTCGACGAAGCTATCGTTGGCGGTAACGAATTTGATGGTAGCACGGTTTTCGTCAGTGGTGGATTCATGCCCTCTCAAACCACTCAAATCCCTAGGTCCACGTACGCAAGCTTTTCCCTAGGTGCTATGCTAGCATTTCCCTAGTGCTAGCTACACGATCTGCATCTTCTTTCTCTTCCCCGAGTAGTTGGTTTCTCAGCTCAGACTTTATTTTGATTTGTTGGGTTTATCACTCTTCTCAATTTTCAATTTAGGGTTTTTCACTTTTGGGATCTTAAAGCATTTTTATAGATCTTTACTATGCATGGTGCCTAGTCTTGATGTGTGCCTGGTCCTAGTTCTTCTTCTTCAATGTGGTTTGGGGAAATCAGAAGGAAAATGAGGGAAAAGATATCAGTGAAGCCCATGTTTAGCGTAGCGGTGGTGGCTCTCTCTTTCCTCCTCGTCGTTCTTCTGTTATTTCCAACTGCTCCTTTTTCTCAAAACCCTTCTTCTACTTCGCAATTGTAAGCTATATTTCTCTTCTTCTTTTTTCCCTCCCTCTAAAGTTTTGTATTTTACTATCTCTATTTTGGGTTTCTTTCGTCCCTGTTATTTAGCATTTCTTATTTAATATGCTAATATTTGTGAACATAGAGGGAAGATGGAGATTTGGAATGTGAGGATAGTATAGTAGATCCCTTGCAAATGGTGGATACAAGGACATCTTTTCTGATTCGTTTGAGATGGAGGGGGACTATATGGTTGGGCTTGAGTTTCTTATTCATTTTTTGATATTCTGAGTTAGTCTTAATTGACATTAAGTACAAATAATTGCTTTGGTTTTTTGTTAAAATGTTGCAGCTCTACTAGCACACAATAATGGATATATTCTAGTGAATTGCTATGTGGTCTCAATCAGATGAGAAGAGATGTACGAATAACTCCACAAATTGATTGTAAGATCCAGATGCTCTATAAGTGTTAGATTCTTTTCTGATCATGCATGCTTTCTCTTTTATGATGAATGCAGTTGTGCGATGGTGTTGGTATTGCACGTCTCTTGAATGCAACCCTTGTTTTGCCAAAGTTTGAAGTGGCTGGATATTGGAATGAATCAAGGTAATATATGATATTTTTGTGACTTAGGAGATTGTGGATATCGATGTGTCCAATGCACCATCATAGCATGTTATGTGTTATCTTCTTATTTGATTGCATAATGTAGAATATTTCCCAACTTCGCTGTTTGCTTAGTCTTCTTCTGATGACCATTATTAATTTTTTAGTTTGTTGTTCACTTACTCCTTGATTAGCTAATTTTTATATTTTCTTTCAAGCTCTTCAATGATTGGAATTTATGTTATACATGGCATTTGAGTGCCATGGTTTAGATATAGGTTTCTACACATCAATTATCAAACCTTTTTGTGGTTGTTTGTATTATGGTTTATTATACTTCTCAAAAGATATGTATAATTGCATGAAATCAAATTATTTAATAATAATGCAAACCAAATATTTTATTTAATCTAATAATTAGTGGATACGGTGCTATTTTCTTAAGTGGGACAGTTTGAAAGGCTAAGGATGGAGTTGTTTAGAATGCTTGTAGTTTACTCAACTCTTTGTACTGGGATCTGACAGTTATTTTGAATCATTTTTCACTTAATTGGTAGTAGATTAATGTTTTAACTCTTTAATTGTGCCTCAGTTATTTTTCAGATATATTTGATGTTGATTACTCCATTCAAAAAATGAATGGCTTCCTTAAAGTTGCCAAAGAGTTGCACCAGAAATTGCATCAAAAGAACCTTTTCATGTGGATTTGCAGCAAACGCAAAGGTCAATTCGATTACATTGAGAGTGTGCTTCCATTGCTGCTAGAACATCATTATATTTCAATAACACCAGTAATGAGCCAAAGAAGGGACATCTTATTGGTACTTTCTGGATCTTTATTGGGTTTTCATATTGTTTATTTTTCTTGTTGTTTTATGAGATTCCTAGAGGTTATGGTTCCTTAAATTTTTGTTTGTCGGTCTGGGAATGGTAGTGAAGTTCTTTGTTTTGTTTGGTCAAGAGTTGTAAGAAGTTAAGATTAGGATTTTTCAAAATTTTGAGATTTATTAAGAGTTATGTGTAGTATCTTGGGTATTTGTTTTTTGTTTTTGATATTAAGCTGGATTTTGATATCCTTTATCATATGAAAACACTGTATAGAAGGACTATCATGCCTTGGTTTTTATGTGTTAATTACTGGTCCATTAATTGCTTTAGTAGAACTCTCACATTTTTAGAAAGATAGTTTTAATCCATTTGTATGTGTTATAAGCATTTAAAAGAAAATAAATTGACACGAGATCTTTTCAAGCTTTTGATACATGGAATCTGTTCAGGGAATTTTGGAGGACCATTAATTGATTCATATGGCCATGTTATTGGAGTTAACCCAACAACGTTCACTCGTAAAGGTGGACAATTTTTGGGAAAATATTTTTGGATCAAACATCTTTTTTAGCAACCTTTGACCAACCCTACTAGTGATCATTTTTTTTCTCTTTTTAGAGACTAGAATATCATCTGGTGTTAATTTCGCCATACCAATTGACACCGTTGTGAGAACTGTACATGATCTTATTGTGTATGGAACATCTTATAGGGATAGGTTTTGATTATATTATGCATTGTAATCGAAATAAACTATTTTCGTGTATATTTTAATTAGTTAGTTAGTTATATTAAGGTTTTATTATGTTTTAGTGTATCTATTAAACTCTTAATGTAATATCTCTCTTAAGTTTAATATAATGACTCTTAATTTTCTCAATTTATTTTAATTTATATTTGAAAATTAGCTTAATTGAGACAATAGATATCATTTTGATTACAAGTCTATGACCTCGGTTATTAGAAAATCAAGGTCATAGGGTGTATCTATGGCCTCGGTTATGAGATAACTGAGGCCATAGGGTGTACTTATGACCTTGGTTATTAAAAAACCGAAGCCATAGGGAGTACTTATGGCCCTGGTTATTAAAAAACCAAGGCCATAGGTAGTTACCTATGGTCTCTCCCACTTAAACCTCGGTTCTTATAACCGTAGTCATAGGCTTACGGTCACGTTTAGGAATCAAGGCCAAAGGCATGTTTTGTAGTAGTGTATATATGGCTCCCAAGATTACCTTCCTCGTATTTTACTAAATCTTTTCAGTGTTGAACTTATATCACTTTTCATTGTTTTCTCCTTGTAATTCTATTAGCTTGAAGGCTTTATTTTTCTCCCTTCTTCGATATTTCTAACCACTATCTTCAATTTGTCAATTTCAGGTTGCTTCTCCCCTCCTTTGCACTTCTTCTCCTTCACCTTCTAATTTCTTCTTTTTCATAGGTATTTTATTCTTAATTTCTCATATCCTTTTCTTTTAATTTGTAAGGCCAATGGCTCTTAAAGACAAGTGGGATGCAAAGCAAAAACATTCCAAGAGAAGTTGAATCTCAATAAAAAAAAAAACACATATACAAGCTCAAATTCTTCCTAAATAAGTGATGCAAGTTCGGGTTCTTTGTGTTCTTCCTTGGGTTCTCATTCAAAACTTGCTAGGAAAGATTCTTGGTAGTGTAAATTTTAAACACTTTAATTACTCCAAGGTAAGATTTAGTGAAATTGTAGTGATTTTAAATCCTTTATTTATTTTCTTAAAAATAATAAGCTTATAAAATAAAATAAACCTAAGCATTCTAAATAAATTATTAAGAAAGTTGAAAAAATAAAATAAAATAATTAATTAAATGATTAAATTAACAAAAAAAGGAAGAGAATTTTAATTAAAAAGTGTGACAAGTAATCGAGAATTTTAACTAACTAATCAATCAAATATTAGATTTATTTAGATTAATTTAATAATTGTTCTTAAATGGAGATTATTAATTTTTTAGCTAAAACTAGAAATTTTCCATGATGAATGCAATTTTTACTAACAATTTATTAACCAATTTCTTTTGATGAATATCATTAATTAATTAATGGGAGAAAGTACTAGCAAAACCACAAAACATATAAACTAACACAATAATCATATAATTAATTTAGATTATTATTCAAGAGAAAATAATTAGGTATAGATGATTTTTTTTTAAATCCTAATTCACAAATTTCCACTTTAATCATAAATAAATATTTGATTAATCAATAATTCATGATTATAGATATGAACAACAATGAATAAATAATCTCAAATTTTCATTAAATAAAAATTAACCTAAGAATCCAAAATATCATAGTAGCCAAACTTAAATCCTATAGAAAATTTAATTATCATAATTAAACTCAATATTATGAATAAAATTATTAAAGATATCATCTTTACAAATCAAATCAAATCAAAAGAAAACTATACATTAAAATATCTTTTATTAAAAAAAAAATCTAAACTCTTAAATTGATTGATCTTACTCTTCCAAAATCCAGAAGAAATTGTACAACAATAGGGTCTTATGTTGAGTTTATAGGTAAATTTTCATGCAAAACCATATAATAAATATGAAATGTTGAATCAAAAAATGATATGGTGGCCAAAAAGTATGTATTAACTGATACTGTGCATTTGAGTGAAAAGTGGTGCGGAAAATCAATACAAAATGATGACTTTTCATAAAAAAAAGCACATGGCGAGCTACGGGGCTCGAATCAACAATGTTTTGGTGCCATGTTCTAAAAAGTTCTACGTAGTTGCTTGGCATATCCAAATTTCTAGTTTTAAAGAAATTTTGTTCATCTCTCAGTGCACATCCATTCTGTTGGGAAATTACGCAAATTCCCGATAAGTCAGATTTATGAGAAAATAAAAATAAAAATAACACACAAATTTGATAACAGATTTTGGCCAATCTTGCTTACATCTCCGAACCTACTGCAAATCTTTTTACTAAAAGAGGAGAAATTACACAAGGTGTTTACAACACTCACAACTCACAACCCAATTACACCCAAGAAAATTACTCTCAATTTTCTCTCATAAAAGCTTTTCTCTCTAAGCTTTTCTCTCAATTGGAATGAACACTTTGGATGATTAATTCATTACAATTACACATCTATTTATAGGAAAATTCACTCCTTGAATTACTCCTTAAATTAATGGTTCCTTGAATTGCTCTTTAAATTAAGCTCCATGTTTTCTCTATGTTTTGCTCCATGTTTTACTCCATGTTTTGCTCCATGTTTTGCTCCTTAATTTGCTCCTTAAATTAAGGAGCTTTATAACAATCTCCAACAATCTCCCACTTGAAGACTGATTTCAATCTGTCTTCACACCTCGATCAATGCAGCAGCTTTTCTAGTCTTTGTTACTCTAGCAGACCAACTGAAGTTGAGCACAACTTCAGTTTGTCAATAGTCACCACCTTTGTTAACATATCTGCTGGATTTTTGCTTCCTTGAATCTTCTATAATATTAACACATCATCTTCCAATAGAGATCTGATAAAGTGATAACGAAGTCCAATATGCTTGGTTCTAGAATGAAATGCTGAATTCTTCACCAAGTGTATTGCACTTTGACTATCACTATGCATAACATTCTTCTCATGTTTAAATCCCAACTCAGTTAACAAACCTTAAAACCATATCATCTCTTTACTAGCTTTAGTTACTGCTACATACTCAGCCTCTATAGTGGATGGAGTGACAATTTTCTATATTTGTGACATCCAACTAACAACTGTAGTTCTAACAATAAATATATAACCAGTGGTGCTTCTTTGGTGATCAACTTCACCTCCAAAGTCTGCGTCTATGTACCCTTGTACTTTTAACTCTCCTTTAGTACAAGCACTTTTCTGTGGTGCCTCGCAGATACCTCAAAATCCACTTGATTGCTTCCCAATGAGTTTTCCCTGGATTTGACATAAATCTGCTAACAACTCTCACTGCATGGCCAATGTCTGGTCTCGTACAGACCATTGCGTACATCAAACTTCCAATGGCTGAGGCATAAGGAACCTTAGCCATGAATTATCTCTCTTCCTCTATCTGAGGGGACTGGTCCTTGGATAGGTGAAAATGACTGGCCAAGGGTGTGCTAACTGGCTTGGCATCACCCATGTTGAATCTATGCAAAACACGATTGATGTACTCTGCCTGAGATAACTGCAAGGATCCTTTCTTCTTATTTCTTGTGATTTTCATTCCAAGAATCTTTTTTTGCTAGACCCAAGTCTTTCATGTCAAAATCCTTTGATAATTGTTGCTTCAACCTTTTAATATCATCCATATCTGAACCTGCTACTAACATATCATCAACATAAAGTAGTAAAATGATATAACTGGACCTATATCTCTTGAAGTAGCAATAATGGTCAGCATTGCACTTCTGGAAACCTTCCTTGTGCATGAAGCTATTAAAATTTCTGTACCATTATCTCGGGGCTTGTTTCAGGCCATACAAATTCTTCTTAAGTCTACACACCATGTTCTTCTTCCCTCTTTCTGAGAAACCTTCTGGCTAGTACATGTATATCTCTTCATGAAGGAATGCAGTCTTCATATCCAACTGTTCAAGATGAAGATCTTCAATGGCTACAATACTCAATACTGATCTAATATTATTGAGCTTCACAACGGGAGTGAAAATGTCAGTGTAGTCAACTCCTTCCTTCTGTTGAAACCCTTTGACAACTAGGCACGCTTTGTATCTCTTGGAACCATCATGCTCCTCTTTCATCCGGTACACCCATTTGTTATGAAGTTCCTTCTTTCCCATAGGTAACTTAGCTAGTTCCCATGTCTGGTTGGAAATGAGAGATTTCATTTCTTTTTTCATAGCAAGCTCCCACTTGTTGGAATATCGAGTCTGACAAGCTTCATCATAGCATTCAGGCTCCCCTCTATCAGTCAGCAACATATAGCTCATATATCTCCTGTTAGGCACATGAGGTCGAGAAGACCTTCTCAATATAGGAGCTGGAGTATGAGGTTATGGTGTGTTGGAATGATGTTATGTCCAACAAGTTCCTCTGGCTGAGGACTTGTTACAATTGGTTCTGTCATAAAACTATCTGGGACATCATCTGCATCTGCAAATACTGACTCATTCTGCTCTAAGTCATTGGCGTCTATTTTATGCATGTCCTTATACATCACCCTTTCGTTGAAAATCACATCTCTGCTACGGATAACTTTCTTATTTTTGTCATCCCAAATGCGGTAGCCAAACTCATCCTCACCATAGCCAATGAATGTGAATTTCTTGGATTTGGGATCAAGCTTATTCCTCCCTTGATTATTCCTACCTTGATCACTGATATGCACAAATGCTACACAGCCGAAAACTTTTAGATGTGATAGTTTCACCTCTTTTCTGCTTCATACCTCCTCTAGTATTCTATGCTCCAATGGAACATATGGGCCTCGGTTGATCAAGTAAGCTGCCATGTTGACTGCTTCGGTAGACCTGACTGTATACAAATGCTTCAGGCTCTTTCTGTCAATGTTCGGTTCATACGCTTAGCTACACCATTGTATTGAGGCGTGCTTGGCACAGTTCTTTCCATTCTGATCTCGTGCTCATAGCAGAAATTTTTGAATCTGGTGTCTTCATATTCACCACCATTATCGGTTCTAAGCTTTTTGATCTTTCAACCCGTCTCATTTTCCACCATAGCTTTCCATCTTTTGAAAGCCTCAAATACTTCAGACTTATGCTTTAGAAAGTAAACTCATACTTTCCGAGAGTGATCATCGATGAAAGTCACGAAGTAGTGTTTCCCACCAATAGATGAGATGGTCGTTGGTCCCCAAACATCAGAGTGAATAAGCTCTAGCCTTTCCTTCTTTGGGGTTCTACCACTTGTCTGAAAGCTGACTCTCTTTTGCTTTCCAAGTATGCAATCTTCGCACATGTCCATCTCTACAGACTGTAGACCTTGAAGTTTTCCCGTTGAGTGCATAATCTTCATCCCTTTCTCACTCATGTGGCCTAGTCTCTGGTGCCACAAATTTGGTGTTTCATTTCCTGCTGCAATTATGATTGAACAACGTGCCTCTGCTGTCATGTAAAGAGTTCCACTTTTCTTGCCTCGAGCAACTATCATTGTACCCTTTGAAATCTTCCAATCATCACCATGGAAGATCGTAGTGTAGCCTTCACTGGCCAATTGCCCTACTGAGATTAACTTCCTTCTGGGGATGGGAATATGCCTGACATCCTTCAGCTCCCAAACAGACCCGTTCAACTTAATCTTCACTACACCTTTGCCAATAATAGCACATGGTTGATCATCACCAAGATATATCTTTCCAAGGTTTCCGGAGACATATTTCTCGAAGAATTATTTCTATGAAGTATCATGGAATGATGCTCCAGAGTCTAACACCCAAGATTCTTCCTTGCTCTCCAAAGAGTATATCAATGCATCATCCCCTCCTGAGGTGGAAGTAACATTTGCCTCTGCCTTCACTTGTTTGTCCTTCGGTGCACTCTTGCATTGATTTTTGTAGTGCCCGGTTCTTCCACAATTCCAACACTCGATAGTCTTCGAGCTATGGGAATTATTAGGATTCTTAGATTTGGACCTCCTATCCTTTGATCTACCTTGGTAGTCTGTTCTATCACGTCCATTCCCTTTGGTTGAATTTCTTCCTCTTAACTCTGTATGCAAAACTGAAGAAGTTGATGATTCACCTAACTCTCTACGTTGGATCTCTTCACTGAACCAAATCACGAACATCATCAAATTTCAACTTATTGCTTCCTGACGAGCTACTCACAGCCATGACAGTAGCATTCCAACTTATGGTAAAGAAGGCAAAAGTATCAATGCTCGTATTTCTTCATCGAATTCAATTTCCACTGAACTCAACTGGGTTGTGACTGTGTTGAGTTCATTGAAATGTTGGGCTACCGATGCATTTTCTGTCATCCATAAATTGAACAAATGCCTCATCAAGTGCACTTTGTTTGAGGTTGATGGCTTCTCATAGATATTGGAGAGAGCTGCCATAAGACCCACCATGGTCTTTTCCTTTGCTATGTTGAAAGCAACATTACGGGATAACGTCAATCGAATAACTCTGAGGGTTTGTCTGTCTAGAAGATTCCAATCTTCTTCCTTCATAGCCTCTGGTTTCTTCCCTGAGAGAGATTGATACAAATTTCTTTGATATAGATAATCCTCTATCTGCATTTTCCAAAATCTGAAATCTGTGTCATCGAATTTCTCAAGTTTCACCTTTCCTTCATCTACGACCATTGCTCCCACTCAAATCTGACTTCCTCCGGATTGTTTCTGACTATTTCTACAAACCACCGTGTATTAAAACACCTCCGTCGACAAACCAATATCGCCAACAAAATTTTACTATTCACGTAATTCACTATTCACGTAAATAGTAACCTTGTAGAAAATTGACAAGAATCACCACCAATAGCTCTGATACCAATTGTTGGAAAATTACACAAATTCCCGACAAGCCATATTTATGAGAAAGCAAGAATAAAAATAACACACAAATTTGATAACGGAGTTTGGCCAATCTTGCTTACGTTTCCGGACCTGAGCTTTTCTCTCAATTGGAATGAACACTTTGGATGATTAATTCATTACAATTACACATCTATTTATAGGAAAATTCACTCCTTGAATTACTCCTTAAATTAATGGTTCCTTGAATTGCTCTTTGAATTAAGCTTCATGTTTTGCTCCTTAAATTAAGAAGCTTTATAACAATTTCCAACACATTTGACTTCTATTTAGATCAACCTAGGTTGATTTTTACAATTCATCTCCCCTTTTTCATAAGATACAACCACTCCAACTTCTATTTGCAGCCACCAATTTTCATGAATTGATAGAAAATTCTAAAATAATTTCAAAAATTGTAAAAAAAATTCCAAATACTTATACACCTATAAAATAACTTAAATACTTTTAAATTAGTAAAATTCTTTAACAAAATGCAAAAACAATGCCTAAAAATATAACAAAGTATTAAAATAAATATTGATTTATCACATTCCCCAAACCTAGATTTTGCTGATCCTTAAGTAAAACAAAAATAAAAGTTAAATGAAATCCTAAAAAACAAACCTAAAAACTTAAGTCAACAACGTCTTTCATGCCTCAATCTCTTAATAGTTCATAACCTAATCACATGCACAATTATGTTCATCATCTTAACATATCAAAGTCCATCTCGCAAATCAAATTCATATGTTCATCTATATCCTAATGCTCCAACATATTTATATCAAATCACCTAAGCTCAATGTCAAGAATTTGAATTCATTTCAACTCTAAGCCTCAAAAGATTAACTCTTTATAGCACAAAGATCCTAGGTTTCAAACGCTTATAAAGTATATACGAATGGAAGTCATGTAAATAAGAACAACAAAAGATTCACATATGTATATAAATAATAAAAGCTTAAATGACACGAATAAATCTCATAGAAGAAATCAAGTACTAGGATTTTCAAGATATTGTATTGCATATATCTTATTGTAATAAAATATTTTTAAGTAATTAATATCAATAATGTGATTAAAGATAAATGGAAATTAGCATAAACTTAACTTCAAAGCAGTTATATATTTTACTTATATTAGGAACTACAACTCTTAGAAAATTTTAGGGTCATTCTTCTCCTTTTGCTAATTTTCTTAACAAATATGCAAATATATATAGGATATAATGGTATGGAGAAAATGGACACCATGAAGAGAACTTTGGTTGGCACTAGCAAAGGGTATTTGAGAAATACCACCAACACCATACATTGGTTGTCTAATAGAGGGATGGGAATCAAAGGATTAGGGAGAGCCATACCTAGGAGCCAACTCTACTTTAAGGAAGCACTCACTAATCTAAAGCAACATCTGTATGTAAAGGCTTTTTTCTTATTAGTGAGTAGCATGGTCCATAATCACTATATCCAGTTGCTAACTTAAAGAGGAAAACTCTTGACACCACAAAGTGATCTCTTATAGGTGAGGAGGGAAAGAAGGAGTAGGAGAAATAAAATATGAGAGATAAGGGACAAACTAAGAGACACTATAAGGAAGAAGAAGAAGGTACAAAGCATCATTGGCATACATAATTCCTCTACTAGTATTGTTGCTGGAAGTACTATAAAAAAATATATGCACCTATTGGAAATAATGTAAATTTAAATAAAATAAATGATAAGGAAAAAGTGTAAAATTTTCCTCTCTTAAAAAACTTTCTCCCATATTGCTTTTTTACATCATGGGGTACCCATTTTTGTCGAAGGGAAGAGGACCTAGGTAATTATGGAGCCACACATGCACCCGCACATCGTCGCTATCGTCTGTCTAACCGACCAGCCAAGCCAAGTGCGAGTGCATGTGAGTATGTGTGTGTGTGTGTGTGTGCACGCTTGTGTGAGTGTAAGGTGAGGTGACACTTTATTTTTTGGAAAAAAAATTATTATTAAAATTATTTTTTCCAATAGTCAAAAATTTGATTCTTATCCAAACTGAGTCACCTAAAACCTTACCATTATTTTTTACCATTTCGTTCCATTATTGTGTGAACGTTTTCTTTGTGAATGTTATATGTATGATCATCATTTTTTCAACTATAAAAAGAGGGTCATAGCTCTCAGTTTTACAAAATTAAGAAACTACTCTTCATAGTAAACCCAAGAAAAGAAAATTGAAAATTGTTTTTTTAGTTTTCCGAGAAATATAAATACTTTAGAGGTATAGCATTCCAAACTTCATTAGGGCAGTGAAGTTCCAAGACAGAAGAAGGATTATGGGTTGTTTTATCTTGGGGATAACGAAGTTGTGTTTGTTTTCACAATTTTGGGCAGAGATATGAAACGTCTTAAGGAGAGAGACTTAGTCTACAACTCAACCCGAATAGTACTTTTTAGTATATCAGGAGTATATTTATATCTTATTTTTACATACCAGCTACCAACAATTTTAAGACGTATTTATATATGTCATGTCTATTGAAATGTTAACTGCTGATCTCAACAAACTATTTTGTATCGAGAGACTACATTTTAAAAGATGGAAACAAAAGATGTTATTTTTCTTATCAATGAAAAAGGTTGCTTCTTTTCTTACCGCTTAAAAACCAACAATGCTTAGTCCTCCTACTGAAGCTACAATTAAAAACTTAGACACCTAGATAAAAAATTTATTTTTAATGGTTTTAGGTATTTTTGGCTTAAAAACGTAACTTAAAGACTCAAAGAGAAATACTGGAAGCAATACATCACAAATATATTAATAAATAAATGGGGAAAGGTCAACAAATATGGAAAAATTGGACAAAATGGGTCAAAAATGTCAAAAAAGTTAAAAAAGAGAAAATCGCGCCGCCGCACCACTCAGCCGCGCCGAGCCACGCGCGCAGCGCTCTAGTCCCGCGCCAAGCCGCGCGCGCCTTAGTTAGTTTTTCTTAGTTTTTAGCTTTTCTTAGTTAATTTCTCTTAGTTTTAGAGTTCTTCCCTTTTTGGGAAGAACTAGTTATGTTTTTTTAATTTTTTTAGCTTTTTGATTCAATAAATGGGAGTGCAAATTCCGCTTGGAGGTTTTCCAGCAACGGGAATAGCGTCGAAGTTCTGTAAGGATTTTATTTTTTTTACAGTTATTTTTTATGCTTTATTCTTACATGTTATATTTAATTTGTCTGTGATTAAATTTAACTCTACTGGCTGTTTATAAACATGATGTAATAATAACGTTGTTATGCTTGCGAAATATTAAATAAGTAAAAATCTCTAAAATGAATTGATTTTGTTTTTATTCAAGATTTTATATTAAGAATGTTAGAGAGAAATATATTATTTTTCATTACAAACTTAAACCTAAAAATTAGATTTTAAGGTTTAGTTATCCGGTCTGATTTAGAGTAGTGCTCTTTTATTTGTTGGTACAATCGCCTGGTAGTTAGAGTGAAGCTTTATTTCAAAAGTTTTTATAAGAATTATTATCTGAAAATGTATTGACAACATGTTTTCAGTAGTGGTTTTAAAACTTGAAAGTTAGTACTCGGATAACTAAATTCTTAGGTTTAATTTGGACACCTTGAATAAAGTTTACACTGTCTAACCCCACCAAAGGTGGCATTTATATGGTTCATTTTCAATCTCTTAGAAAAAGGAATTAATTTAATTAAACATATTAGTTATCAACCCCACCCATAGGTGTTAATTGATTTGCTTAGTTAACAAAGAATATCTAACCCCACCAAAGGTGGTATTCATACAAAAAAGGGAGAATCAATAAATATCAATTCATATCTTTAATAACCTAAATAATATGAGCAAGCAGAATTAACTTAGTTATTATATCCATAAATACTCCGCCATTATAAATGATAAAATTTGCATAAATGTTTATTGAATCTATGTTTATTTTTATGTAAGTAGATTAAAAACACAAAAACCCTAAAAAATCGTGACAGGATGTTTAGGATTTAATTTCGTTTTTAAAAGTTTGAATAATAAATTAGAAACCACATACATTCCTTCCTTAGATCGACCTTGGGAGTATACTTATCATTTTCTTCGAAATGATTCGTGCACTTGCGAGATTTTTACAAATATTAAAATCAAAGTATGGGCAAGAATCGACGATGTCGATTTTCGCTCATCAATGCACTTTAAAAGAAATATGACAATCTAGGTGTCTAAGTTTTTAATTGCAGCTTCAGTAGGAGGATTAAGCATTATTGGTTTTTAAGCGGTAAGAAAAGAAGTGACCTTTTTCATGGTTAAGAAAAATAACATATTTTGTTTCCATCTTTTAAAGTGTAGTCTCTCGAAACAAAATAGTTTGTTGAGATCAGTAGTTAACATTTCAATAGACATGACATATATAAATACGTCTTAAAATTGTTGGTAGCTGGTATGTAAAAATAAGATATAAATATACTCGCGATATACTAAAAAGTACTATTTGGGTTGAGTTGTAGACTAAGTCTCTGAAAACAAGATAAAAAAGATGAAGTACTCATTGTCTTAAACAACAGTAACAATAAGAAATCCTTTTCTATAATTCTGAAACCTAAAGGAAGAAACATGAAAACTTAAAATCACAATAATAACCAGAACCGTAACAACCAAAATAGAAATAGAAATCCTCCACAGAATGGACTTCAATCCCCTTAAGAAATAACACATTCATGTAATTATGGAGCGTTCCTGCTAAATGAAAAAGGTTACCCCAATAGCTCGTTTTAGACATCATTTGTAAATAGCTTGTTACCTAGCAAAAATAATTTCTATGTCGCAAGCGCACAATATTTTCTCATTATATTTCGTTACATCTTACTCTAAGAATAGGTTTGGAATTAAGATTCTAAGGTAGAAAGGAAGAAAAACAAGTTAAATTCAATATAGTACAACACAACACAACTAGAATAATTTATAAAAATGGTAAGAATATTGATGTCGTAAACGAATTAAGAATAATATGTACTCATTATCCATTAAAAAAATTAATTAAAAAAATTTATAAATTATGATTGATTGACATTTTAAGATGTAATATTTTCCATTTAAATATTTCATAATTATATAAGAAATAAAACTTGTAGTATTTATTTCCCCTAGTTTCTATTGTAAATTAGACATGAGAACATGTTTAAGTTTTCTTTCACACTTATTTTATCTTCCTTATGTTTTCTCGCTATTTTCTTTAATTTATAATTTTTGATTAACGACATTATCTAATTCATTCAAATTTGGTGCCTCCCTGCTAAATAAAAAAGGTTTCCGCTATAGCTTGTTTTAGATATCATTTGTAAACAGCTTGGTACCTAGCAAGAAATATTTCTATGTCGCAACCTCAAAATATTTCTCATTATATTTCGTTACTTCTTACTCTTAAAATGGATTTCGAATTAAGATTCTAAGGTAGAAAGGAAAAAAAACAACTTAAATTCAATACAGTGCAATACAACACAACTAGAACAATTTATAAAAATGGTAAGAATATTGATGGCATAAAAGAATCAAGAATAATAAGTACTGATCATCCATTAAAAAAATTAATTAACAAAATTTATAATTTATGATTGATTGAAATTTTAAGATGTAATATATTCCATTTAAATATTTCATAATTATATAAGAAATAAAACTTGGAGTATTTATTTCCCCTAGTTTCTATTGTAAATTAGACATGAGAAAATGTTAAAGTTGTCTTTCCCACATATTTTATTTTCCTTATGTTTTCTCACTATTTTCTTTAATTTGTAATTTTTGATTCTCACCACAATCTAATTCATTCGAATTATGGAGCCTTCCTGCTAAATGAAAAGGGTTACCGCAATAGCACGTTTTAGACATCATTTGTAAATAGCTTGTTACCTAGCAAAAATAATTTCTATGTCGCAAGCGCACAATATTTTCTCATTATATTTCTTTACATCTTACTCTTAGAATAGGTTTGGAATTAAGATTCTAAAGTAGAAAGGAAAAAAAGCAAGTTAAATTCAATATAGTACAATACAACACAACTAGAATAATTTATAAAAATGGTAAGAATATTGATATCTTAAACGAATTAAGAATAATATGTACTCATTATCCATTAAAAAAATTAATTAACAAAATCTATAAATTATGATTGATTGATATTTTAAGATGTAATATTTTCCATTTAAATATTTCATAATTATATAAGAAATAAAACTTGTAGTATTTATTTCCCCTAGTTTCTATTGTAAATTAGACATGAGAAAATATTTAAGTTTTCTTTCCCACTTATTTTATCTTCCTTATGTTTTCTCGCTATGTTCTTTAATTTATAATTTTTGATTAACGACATTATCTAATTCATTCAAATTTGGTGCCTCCCTGCTAAACAAAAAAGGTTTCCGTTATAGCTTGTTTTAGATATCATTCGTAAACAGCTTGGTACCTAGCAAGAAATATTTCTATGTCGCAACCTCACAATATTTCTCATTATCTTTCGTTACTTCTTACTCTTAAAATGGATTTCGAATTAAGATTCTTAGGTAGAATGGAAAAAAAAACAAGTTAAATTCAATACAGTGCAATACAACACAACTAGAACAATTTATAAAAATGGTAAGAATATTGATGTCATAAAAGAATCAAGAATAATAAGTACTAATCATCCATTAAAAAAGTTAATTAACAAAATTTATAATTTATGATTGATTGAAATTTTAAGATGCAATATATTCCATTTATATATTTCATAATTATGTAAGAAATAAAACTTGTAGTATTTATTTCCCCTAGTTTCTATTGTAAATTAGACATGAGAAAATGTTTAAGTTGTCTTTCCCACATATTTTATTTTCCTTATGTTTTCTCACTATTTTTTTTAATTTGTAATTTTTGATTAACGACATTATCTAATTCATTCAAATTTGGTGCCTCCCTGCTAAATAAAAAAGGTTTCCGCTATAGCTTGTTGTAGATATCATTTGTAAACATCTTGGTACCTAGCAAGAAATATTTCTATGTCGCAACCTCAAAATATTTCTCTTTATATTTCGTTACTTCTTACTCTTAAAATGGATTTCGAATTAAGATTCTAAGGTAGAAAGGAAAAAAAACAACTTAAATTCAATACAGTGCAATACAACACAACTAGAAATATTTATAAAAATGGTAAGAATATTGATGGCATAAAAGAATCAAGAATAATAAGTACTGATCATCCATTAAAAATATTAATTAACAAAATTTATAATTTATGATTCATTGAAATTTTAAGATGTAATATATTCCATTTAAATATTTCATAATTATATAAGAAATAAAACTTGGAGCATTTATTTCCCCTAGTTTCTATTGTAAATTAGACATGAGAAAATGTTTAAGTTGTCTTTCCCACATATTTTATTTTCCTTATGTTTTCTCACTATTTTCTTAAATTTGTAATTTTTGATTCTCACCACAATCTAATTCATTCGAATTATGGAGCCTTCCTGCTAAATGAAAAAGGTTACCCCAATAGCTCGTTTTAGACATCATTTGTAAATAGCTTGTTACCTAGCAAAAATAATTTCTATGTCGCAAGCGCACAATATTTTCTCATTATATTTCGTTACATCTTACTCTTAGAATAGGTTTGGAATTTAGATTCTAAGGTAGAAAGCAAGAAAAACAAGTTAAATTCAATAGAGTACAACACAACACAACTAGAATAATTTATAAAAATGGTAAGAATATTGATGTCGTAAACGAATTAAGAATAATATGTACTCATTATCCATTAAAAAAATTAATTCACAAAATTTATAAATTATGATTGATTGATATTTTAAGATGTAATATTTTCCATTTAAATATTTCATAATTATATAAGAAATAAAACTTGTAGTATTTATTTCCCCTATTTTCTATTGTAAATTAGACATGAGAAAATGTTTAAGTTTTCTTGCACACTTATTTTATCTTCCTTATGTTTTCTCGCTATTTTCTTTAATTTATGATTTTTGATTAACGACATTATCTAATTCATTCAAATTTGGTGCCTCCCTGCTAAATAAAAAAGGTTTCTGTTATAGCTTGTTTTAGATATCATTTGTAAACAGCTTGGTACCTAGCAAGAAATATTTCTATGTCGCAACCTCACAATATTTCTCATTATCTTTCGTTACTTCTTACTCTTAAAATGGATTTCGAATTAAGATTCTTAGGTAGAATGGAAAGAAAACAAGTTAAATTCAATACAGTGCAATACAATACAAAAATAATGTACAAAATCTCAAAATATTGATAGTATTGCATTTAAAGATATAAAAATTTCCATTTAAATATATCGTAATTTTAATGATATAAAATTTGGAGTATTTATTCCCCCGACATTCATTTGTAAAATAGACATGAGAAATTGTTAACGTTTTCTTTTCCACTAATTTATTTTTTCCTCATGTTTCATCATTATTCTCTTTCCTTTGTAAGTCTTAATTACCAAAATAGGCATATTCATGCTAATTTTATTACCTCTCTTCCCAATTGAAAAAGGGCGATGCATCTTGCAGGTGGTTTTAAACATTTTTTGTAAAGTTCTTGTCACATACATAGAAATACGTCTATAGAGGATGAGCATAATATTTCCAATCATATTTCTTTTCTTCTAACTCTTTGAATGGGTTTGGAAACTAGATTCTTAGGGAGAAAAGGTACCCAAATTTAAATTCCAAAAGGTACATTCCAACACAAAGTGAATAACTTATAAATAAATTTAAGAATATTGATTTCATAAATTAGTTCAAAATTAGAATTATTGATCTCTTATATAAAATAATGTACAAAATCACAAAATATTGATAGTATTGCATTTAAATATATAAAAATTTCCATTTAAATATATCGTAATTTTAATGATATAAAATTTGGAGTATTTATTCCCCCGACATTCATTTGTAAAATAGACATGAGAAATTGTTAACGTTTTCTTTTCCACTAATTTATTTTTTCCTCATGTTTCATCATTATTCTCTTTCCTTTGTAAGTCTTAATTACCAAAATAGGCATATTCATCCTAATTTTATTACCTCTCTTCCCAATTGAAAAAGGGCGATGCATATTGCAGGTGGTTTTAAACATTTTTTGTAAAGTTCTTGTCACCTCTATAGAAATACGTCTATAGAGGATGAGCATAATATTTCCAATCATATTTCTTTTCTTCTCACTCTTTGAATGGGTTTGGAAACTAGATTCTTAGGGAGAAAAGGTACCCAAATTTAAATTCCAAAAGGTACATTCCAACACAAAGTGAATAACTTATAAATAAATTTAAGAATATTGATTTCATAAATTAGTTCAAAATTAGAATTATTGATCTCTTATATAAAATAATGAACAAAATCACAAAATATTGATAGTATTGCATTTAAATATATAAAAATTTCCATTTAAATATATCGTAATTTTAATGATATAAAATTTGGAGTATTTATTCCCCCGACATTCATTTGTAAAATAGACATGAGAAATTGTTAACGTTTTCTTTTCCACTAATTTATTTTTTCCTCATGTTTCATCATTATTCTCTTTCCTTTGTAAGTCTTAATTACCAAAATAGGCATATTCATCCTAATTTTATTACCTCTCTTCCCAATTGAAAAAGGGCGATGCATATTGCAGGTGGTTTTAAACATTTTTTGTAAAGTTCTTGTCACATACATAGAAATACGTCTATAGAGGATGAGCATAATATTTCCAATCATATTTCTTTTATTCTTACTCTTTGAATGGGTTTGGAAACTAGATTCTTAGGGAGAAAAGGTAACCAAATTTAAATTCCAAACGGTACATTCCACACACAAAGTGAATAACTTATAAATAAATTTAAGAATATTGATTTCATAAATTAGTTCAAAATTAGAATTATTGATCTCTTATATAAAATAATGTACAAAATCACAAAATATTGATAGTATTGCATTTAAAGATATAAAAATTTCCATTTAAATATATCTTAATTTTAATGATATAAAATTTGGAGTATTTATTCCCCCGACATTCATTTGTAAAATAGACATGAGAAATTGTTAACGTTTTCTTTTCCACTAATTTATTTTTTCCTCATGTTTCATCATTATTCTCTTTCCTTTGTAAGTCTTAATTACCAAAATAGGCATATTCATGCTAATTTTATTACCTCTCTTCCCAATTGAAAAAGGGCGATGCATATTGCAGGTGGTTTTAAACATTTTTTGTAAAGTTCTTGTCACATACATAGAAATACGTCTATAGAGGATGAGCATAATATTTCCAATCATATTTCTTTTCTTCTCACTCTTTGAATGGGTTTGGAAACTAGATTCTTAGGGAGAAAAGGTACCCAAATTTAAATTCCAAAAGGTACATTCCAACACAAAGTGAATAACTTATAAATAAATTTAAGAATATTGATTTCATAAATTAGTTCAAAATTAGAATTATTGATCTCTTATATAAAATAATGTACAAAATCACAAAATATTGATAGTATTGCATTTAAATATATAAAAATTTCCATTTAAATATATCGTAATTTTAATGATATAAAATTTGGAGTATTTATTCCCCCGACATTCATTTGTAAAATAGACATGAGAAATTGTTAACGTTTTCTTTTCCACTTATTTATTATTCCTCATGTTTCATCATTATTCTCTTTCCTTTGTAAGTCTTAATTACCAAAATAGGCATATTCATGCTAATTTTATTACCTATCTTCCCAATTGAAAAAGGGCGATGCATATTGCAGGTGGTCTTAAACATTTTTTGTAAAGTTCTTGTCACATACATAGAAATACGTCTATAGAGGATGAGCATAATATTTCCAATCATATTTCCTTTCATCTTAATCTTTGAATGGGTTTGGAAACTAGATTCTTAGGAAGAAATGGTAACCAAATTTAAATTCCATACGGTGCATTCCAACACAAAGTGAATAACTTATAAATAAATTTAAGAATATTGATTTCATAAATTAATTCAAAATGAGAATTATTGATCTCTTATATAAAATAATGTACAAAATCTCAAAATATTGATAGTATTGCATTTAAAGATATAAAAATTTCCATTTAAATATATCGTAATTTTAATGATATAAAATTTGGAGTATTTATTCCCCCGACATTCATTTGTAAAATAGACATGAGAAATTGTTAACGTTTTCTTTTCCACTTATTTATTTTTCCTCATGTTTCATCATTATTCTCTTTCCTTTGTAAGTCTTAATTACCAAAATAGGCATATTCATCCTAATTTTATTACCTCTCTTCCCAATTGAAAAAGGGCGATGCATATTGCAGGTTGTTTTAAACATTTTTTGTAAAGTTCTTGTCACATACATAGAAATACGTCTATAGAGGATGAGCATAATATTTCCAATCATATTTCTTTTCTTCTCACTCTTTGAATGGGTTTGGAAACTAGATTCTTTGGGAGAAAAGGTACCCAAATTTAAATTCCAAAATGTACATTCCAACACAAAGTGAATAACTTATAAATAAATTTAAGAATATTGATTTCATAAATTAGTTCAAAATTAGAATTATTGATCTCTTATATAAAATAATGTACAAAATCACAAAATATTGATAGTATTGCATTTAAAGATATAAAAATTTCCATTTAAATATATCGTAATTTTAATGATATAAAATTTGGAGTATTTATTCCCCCGACATTCATTTGTAAAATAGTCATAAGAAATTGTTAACGTTTTCTTTTCCACTAATTTATTTTTTCCTCATGTTTCATCATTATTCTCTTTCCTTTGTAAGTCTTAATTACCAAAATAGGCATATTCATGCTAATTTTATTACCTCTCTTCCCAATTGAAAAAGGGCGATGCATATTGCAGGTGGTTTTAAACATTTTTTGTAAAGTTCTTGTCACATACATAGAAATACGTCTATAGAGGATGAGCATAATATTTCCAATCATATTTCCTTTCATCTTAATCTTTGAATGGGTTTGGAAACTAGATTCTTAGGAAGAAATGGTAACCAAATTTAAATTCCAAACGGTACATTCCACACACAAAGTGAATAACTTATAAATAAATTTAAGAATATTGATTTCATAAATTAGTTCAAAATTAGAATTATTGATCTCTTATATAAAATAATGTACAAAATCACAAAATATTAATAGTATTGCATTTAAAGATATAAAAATTTCCATTTAAATATATCGTAATTTTAATGATATAAAATTTGGAGTATTTATTCCCCCGACATTCATTTGTAAAATAGACATGAGAAATTGTTAACGTTTTCTTTTCCACTTATTTATTTTTCCTCATGTTTCATCATTATTTTCTTTCCTTTGTAAGTCTTAATTACCAAAATAGGCATATTCATGCTAATTTTATTACCTCTCTTCCCAATTGAAAAAGGGCGATGCATATAGCAGGTGGTTTTAAACATTTTTTGTAAAGTTCTTGTCACATACATAGAAATACGTCTATAGAGGATGAGCATAATATTTCCAATCATATTTCTTTTCTTCTCACTCTTTGAATGGGTTTGGAAACTAGATTCTTAGGAAGAAATGGTAACCAAATTTAAATTCCATACGGTGCATTCCAACACAAAGAGAATAACTTATAAATAAATTTAAGAATATTGATTTCATAAATTAATTCAAAATGAGAATTATTGATCTCTTATATAAAATAATGTACAAAATCTCAAAATATTTATAGTATTGCATTTAAAGATATAAAAATTTCCATTTAAATATATCGTAATTTTAATGATATAAAATTTGGAGTATTTATTCCCCCGACATTCATTTGTAAAATAGACATGAGAAATTGTTAACGTTTTCTTTTCCACTAATTTATTTTTTCCTCATGTTTCATCATTATTCTCTTTCCTTTGTAAGTCTTAATTACCAAAATAGGCATATTCATGCTAATTTTATTACCTCTCTTCCCAATTGAAAAAGGGCGATGCATATTGCAGGTGGTTTTAAACATTTTTTGTAAAGTTCTTGTCACATACATAGAAATACGTCTATAGAGGATGAGCATAATATTTCCAATCATATTTCTTTTCTTCTCACTCTTTGAATGGGTTTGGAAACTAGATTCTTAGGGAGAAAAGGTACCCAAATTTAAATTCCAAAAGGTACATTCCAACACAAAGTGAATAACTTATAAATAAATTTAAGAATATTGATTTCATAAATTAGTTCAAAATTAGAATTATTGATCTCTTATATAAAATAATGTACAAAATCACAAAATATTGATAGTATTGCATTTAAATATATAAAAATTTCCATTTAAATATATCGTAATTTTAATGATATAAAATTTGGAGTATTTATTCCCCCGACATTCATTTGTAAAATAGACATGAGAAATTGTTAACGTTTTCTTTTCCACTAATTTATTTTTTCCTCATGTTTCATCATTATTCTCTTTCCTTTGTAAGTCTTAATTACCAAAATAGGCATATTCATGCTAATTTTATTACCTCTCTTCCCAATTGAAAAAGGGCGATGCATATTGCAGGTGGTTTTAAACATTTTTTGTAAAGTTCTTGTCACATACATAGAAATACGTCTATAGAGGATGAGCATAATATTTCCAATCATATTTCTTTTCTTCTCACTCTTTGAATGGGTTTGGAAACTAGATTCTTAGGGAGAAAAGGTACCCAAATTTAAATTCCAAAAGGTACATTCCAACACAAAGTGAATAACTTATAAATAAATTTAAGAATATTGATTTCATAAATTAGTTCAAAATTAGAATTATTGATCACTTATATAAAATAATGTACAAAATCACAAAATATTGATAGTATTGCATTTAAATATATAAAAATTTCCATTTAAATATATCGTAATTTTAATGATATAAAATTTGGAGTATTTATTCCCCCGACATTCATTTGTAAAATAGACATGAGAAATTGTTAACGTTTTCTTTTCCACTAATTTATTTTTTCCTCATGTTTCATCATTATTCTCTTTCCTTTGTAAGTCTTAATTACCAAAATAGGCATATTCATCCTAATTTTATTACCTCTCTTCCCAATTGAAAAAGGGCGATGCATATTGCAGGTGGTCTTAAACATTTTTTGTAAAGTTCTTGTCACATACATAGAAATACGTCTATAGAGGATGAGCATAATATTTCCAATCATATTTCCTTTCATCTTAATCTTTGAATGGGTTTGGAAACTAGATTCTTAGGAAGAAATGGTAACCTAATTTAAATTCCATACGGTGCATTCCACACACAAAGTGAATAACTTATAAATAAATTTAAGAATATTGATTTCATAAATTAGTTCAAAATGAGAATTATTGATCTCTTATATAAAATAATGTACAAAATCCCAAATATTGATAGTATTGCATTTAAAGATATAAAAATTTCCATTTAAATATATCGTAATTTTAATGATATAAAATTTGGAGTATTTATTCCCCCGACATTCATTTGTAAAATAGACATGAGAAATTGTTAACGTTTTCTTTTCCACTTATTTATTTTTCCTCATGTTTCATCATTATTCTCTTTCCTTTGTAAGTCTTAATTACCAAAATAGGCATATTCATCCTAATTTTATAACCTCTCTTCCCAATTGAAAAAGGGCGATGCATATAGCAGGTGGTTTTAAACATTTTTTGTAAAGTTCTTGTCACATACATAGAAATACGTCTATAGAGGATGAGTATAATATTTCCAATCATATTTCCTTTCATCTTAATCTTTGAATGGGTTTGGAAACTAGATTCTTAGGAAGAAATGGTAACCAAATTTAAATTCCATACGGTGCATTCCAACACAAAGTGAATAACATATAAATAAATTTAAGAATATTGATTTCATAAATGAGTTCAAAATGAGAATTATTGATCTCTTATATAAAATAATGTACAAAATCTCAAAATATTGATAGTATTGCATTTAAAGATATAAAAATTTCCATTTAAATATATCGTAATTTTAATGATATAAAATTTGGAGTATTTATTCCCCCGACATTCATTTGCAAAATAGACATGAGAAATTGGTAACGTTTTCTTTTCCACTAATTTATTTTTTCCTCATGTTTCATCATTATTCTCTTTCCTTTGTAAGTCTTAATTACCAAAATAGGCATATTCATGCTAATTTTATTACCTCTCTTCCCAATTGAAAAAGGGCGATGCATATTGCAGGTGGTTTTAAACATTTTTTGTAAAGTTCTTGTGACATACATAGAAATACGTCTATAGAGGATGAGCATAATATTTCCAATCATATTTCCTTTCATCTTAATCTTTGTATGGGTTTGGAAACTAGATTCTTAGGAAGAAATGGTAACCAAATTTAAATTCCATACGGTACATTCCAACACAAAGTGAATAACTTATAAATAAATTTAAGAATATTGATTTCATAAATTAATTCAAAATGAGAATTATTGATCTCTTATATAAAATAATGTACAAAATCTCAAAATATTGATAGTATTGCATTTAAAGATATAAAAATTTCCATTTAAATATATCGTAATTTTAATGATATAAAATTTGGAGTATTTATTCCCCCGACATTCATTTGTAAAATAGACATGAGAAATTGTTAACGTTTTCTTTTCCACTTATTTATTTTTCCTCATGTTTCATCATTATTCTCTTTCCTTTGTAAGTCTTAATTACCAAAATAGGCATATTCATCCTAATTTTATTACCTCTCTTCCCAATTGAAAAAGGGCGATGCATATTGCAGGTGGTTTTAAACATTTTTTGTAAAGTTCTTGTCACATACATAGAAATACGTCTATAGAGGATGAGCATAATATTTCCAATCATATTTCTTTTCTTCTCACTCTTTGAATGGGTTTGGAAACTAGATTCTTAGGGAGAAAAGGTACCCAAATTTAAATTCCAAAAGGTACATTCCAACACAAAGTGAATAACTTATAAATAAATTTAAGAATATTGATTTCATAAATGAGTTCAAAATGAGAATTATTGATCTCTTATATAAAATAATGTACAAAATCACAAAATATTGATAGTATTGCATTTAAAGATATAAAAATTTCCATTTAAATATATCGTAATTTTAATGATATAAAATATGGAGTATTTATTCCCCCGACATTCATTTGTAAAATAGACATGAGAAATTGTTAACGTTTTCTTTTCCACTTATTTATTTTTCCTCATGTTTCAGCATTATTCTATTTCCTTTGTAAGTCTTAATTACCAAAATAGGCATATTCATGCTAATTTTATTACCTCTCTTCCCAATTGAAAAAGGGCGATGCATATTGCAGGTGGTTTTAAACATTTTTTGTAAAGTTCTTGTCACATACATAGAAATACGTCTATAGAGGATGAACATAATATTTCCAATCATATTTCCTTTCATCTTAATCTTTGTATGGGTTTGGAAACTAGATTCTTAGGAAGAAATGGTAACCAAATTTAAATTCCATACGGTGCATTCCAACACAAAGTGAATAACTTATAAATAAATTTAAGAATATTGATTTCATAAATTAGTTCAAAATTAGAATTATTGATCTCTTATATAAAATAATGTACAAAATCACAAAATATTGATAGTATTGCATTTAAATATATAAAAATTTCCATTTAAATATATCGTAATTTTAATGATATAAAATTTGGAGTATTTATTCCCCCGACATTCATTTGTAAAATAGACATGAGAAATTGTTAACGTTTTCTTTTCCACTAATTTATTTTTTCCTCATGTTTCATCATTATTCTCTTTCCTTTGTAAGTCTTAATTACCAAAATAGGCATATTCATCCTAATTTTATTACCTCTCTTCCCAATTGAAAAAGGGCGATGCATATTGCAGGTGGTTTTAAACATTTTTTGTAAAGTTCTTGTCACATACATAGAAATACGTCTATAGAGGATGAGCATAATATTTCCAATCATATTTCTTTTCTTCTCACTCTTTGAATGGGTTTGGAAACTAGATTCTTAGGGAGAAAAGGTACCCAAATTTAAATTCCAAAAGGTACATTCCAACACAAAGTGAATAACTTATAAATAAATTTAAGAATATTGATTTCATAAATTAGTTGAAAATTAGAATTATTGATCACTTATATAAAATAATGTACAAAATCACAAAATATTGATAGTATTGCATTTAAATATATAAAAATTTCCATTTAAATATATCGTAATTTTAATGATATAAAATTTGGAGTATTTTTTCCCCCGACATTCATTTGTAAAATAGACATGAGAAATTGTTAACGTTTTCTTTTCCACTAATTTATTTTTTCCTCATGTTTCATCATTATTCTCTTTCCTTTGTAAGTCTTAATTACCAAAATAGGCATATTCATCCTAATTTTATTACCTCTCTTCCCAATTGAAAAAGGGCGATGCATATTGCAGGTGGTTTTAAACATTTTTTGTAAAGTTCTTGTCACATACATAGAAATACGTCTATAGAGGATGAGCATAATATTTCCAATCATATTTCCTTTCATCTTAATCTTTGAATGGGTTTGGAAACTAGATTCTTAGGAAGAAATGGTAACCAAATTTAAATTCCATACGGTGCATTCCACACACAAAGTGAATAACTTATAAATAAATTTAAGAATATTGATTTCATAAATTAGTTCAAAATGAGAATTATTGATCTCTTATATAAAATAATGTACAAAATCCCAAATATTGATAGTATTGCATTTAAAGATATAAAAATTTCCATTTAAATATATCGTAATTTTAATGATATAAAATTTGGAGTATTTATTCCCCCGACATTCATTTGTAAAATAGACATGAGAAATTGTTAACGTTTTCTTTTCCACTAATTTATTTTTTCCTCATGTTTCATCATTATTCTCTTTCCTTTGTAAGTCTTAATTACCAAAATAGGCATATTCATGCTAATTTTATTACCTCTCTTCCCAATTGAAAAAGGGCGATGCATATTGCAGGTGGTTTTAAACATTTTTTGTAAAGTTCTTGTCACATACATAGAAATACGTCTATAAAGGATGAGCATAATATTTCCAATCATATTTCTTTTATTCTTACTCTTTGAATGGGTTTGGAAACTAGATTCTTAGGGAGAAAAGGTACCCAAATTTAAATTCCAAACGGTACATTACACACACAAAGTGAATAACTTATAAATAAATTTAAGAATATTGATTTCATAAATTAGTTCAAAATTAGAATTATTGATCTCTTATATAATATAATGTACAAAATCACAAAATATTGATAGTATTGCATTTAAAGATATAAAAATTTCCATTTAAATATATCGTAATTTTAATGATATAAAATTTGGAGTATTTATTCCCCTCACATTTATTTGTAAAATAGACATGAGAAATTGTTAACGTTTTCTTTTGCACTTATTTATTTTTCCTCATGTTTCATCATTATTCTCTTTCCTTTGTAAGTCTTAATTACCAAAATAGGCATATTCATCCTAATTTTATTACCTCTCTTCCCAATTGAAAAAGGGCGATGCATATTGCAGGTGGTTTTAAACATTTTTTGTAAAGTTCTTGTCACATACATAGAAATACGTCTATAGAGGATGAGCATAATATTTCCAATCATATTTCTTTTCTTCTCACTCTTTGAATGGGTTTGGAAACTAGATTCTTAGGGAGAAAAGGTACCCAAATTTAAATTCCAAAAGGTACATTCCAACACAAAGTGAATAACTTATAAATAAATTTAAGAATATTGATTTCATAAATTAGTTCAAAATTAGAATTATTGATCACTTATATAAAATAATGTACAAAATCACAAAATATTGATAGTATTGCATTTAAATATATAAAAATTTCCATTTAAATATATCGTAATTTTAATGATATAAAATTTGGAGTATTTATTCCCCCGACATTCATTTGTAAAATAGACATGAGAAATTGTTAACGTTTTCTTTTCCACTTATTTATTTTTCCTCATGTTTCATCATTATTCTCTTTCCTTTGTAAGTCTTAATTACCAAAATAGGCATATTCAAGCTAATTTTATTACCTATCTTCCCAATTGAAAAAGGGCGATGCATATTGCAGGTGGTTTTAAACATTTTTTGTAAAGTTCTTGTCACATACATAGAAATACATCTATAGAGGATGAGCATAATATTTCCAATCATATTTCTTTTATTCTTACTCTTTGAATGGGTTTGGAAACTAGATTCTTAGGGAGAAAAGGTAACCAAATTTAAATTCCAAACGGTACATTCCACACACAAAGTGAATAACTTATAAATAAATTTAAGAATATTGATTTCATAAATTAGTTCAAAATTAGAATTATTGATCTCTTATATAATATAATGTACAAAATCACAAAATATTGATAGTATTGCATTTAAAGATATAAAAATTTCGATTTAAATATATCGTAATTTTAATGATATAAAATTTGGAGTATTTATTCCCCCGACATTCATTTGTAAAATAGACATGAGAAATTGTTAACGTTTTCTTTTCCACTAATTTATTTTTTCCTCATGTTTCATCATTATTCTCTTTCCTTTGTAAGTCTTAATTACCAAAATAGGCATATTCATCCTAATTTTATTACCTCTCTTCCCAATTGAAAAAGGGCGATGCATATTGCAGGTGGTTTTAAACATTTTTTGTAAAGTTCTTGTCACATACATAGAAATACGTCTATAGAGGATGAGCATAATATTTCCAATCATATTTCTTTTCTTCTCACTCTTTGAATGGGTTTGGAAACTAGATTCTTAGGGAGAAAAGGTACCCAAATTTAAATTCCAAAAGGTACATTCCAACACAAAGTGAATAACTTATAAATAAATTTAAGAATATTGATTTCATAAATTAGTTCAAAATTAGAATTATTGATCACTTATATAAAATAATGTACAAAATCACAAAATATTGATAGTATTGCATTTAAATATATAAAAATTTCCATTTAAATATATCGTAATTTTAATGATATAAAATTTGGAGTATTTATTCCCCCGACATTCATTTGTAAAATAGACATGAGAAATTGTTAACGTTTTCTTTTCCACTAATTTATTTTTTCCTCATGTTTCATCATTATTCTCTTTCCTTTGTAAGTCTTAATTACCAAAATAGGCATATTCATGCTAATTTTATTACCTCTCTTCCCAATTGAAAAAGGGCGATGCATATTGCAGGTGGTTTTAAACATTTTTTGTAAAGTTCTTGTCACATACATAGAAATACGTCTATAAAGGATGAGCATAATATTTCCAATCATATTTCTTTTATTCTTACTCTTTGAATGGGTTTGGAAACTAGATTCTTAGGGAGAAAAGGTACCCAAATTTAAATTCCAAACGGTACATTACACACACAAAGTGAATAACTTATAAATAAATTTAAGAATATTGATTTCATAAATTAGTTCAAAATTAGAATTATTGATCTCTTATATAATATAATGTACAAAATCACAAAATATTGATAGTATTGCATTTAAAGATATAAAAATTTCCATTTAAATATATCGTAATTTTAATGATATAAAATTTGGAGTATTTATTCCCCTCACATTTATTTGTAAAATAGACATGAGAAATTGTTAACGTTTTCTTTTGCACTTATTTATTTTTCCTCATGTTTCATCATTATTCTCTTTCCTTTGTAAGTCTTAATTACCAAAATAGGCATATTCATCCTAATTTTATTACCTCTCTTCCCAATTGAAAAAGGGCGATGCATATTGCAGGTGGTTTTAAACATTTTTTGTAAAGTTCTTGTCACATACATAGAAATACGTCTATAGAGGATGAGCATAATATTTCCAATCATATTTCTTTTCTTCTCACTCTTTGAATGGGTTTGGAAACTAGATTCTTAGGGAGAAAAGGTACCCAAATTTAAATTCCAAAAGGTACATTCCAACACAAAGTGAATAACTTATAAATAAATTTAAGAATATTGATTTCATAAATTAGTTCAAAATTAGAATTATTGATCACTTATATAAAATAATGTACAAAATCACAAAATATTGATAGTATTGCATTTAAATATATAAAAATTTCCATTTAAATATATCGTAATTTTAATGATATAAAATTTGGAGTATTTATTCCCCCGACATTCATTTGTAAAATAGACATGAGAAATTGTTAACGTTTTCTTTTCCACTTATTTATTTTTCCTCATGTTTCATCATTATTCTCTTTCCTTTGTAAGTCTTAATTACCAAAATAGGCATATTCAAGCTAATTTTATTACCTATCTTCCCAATTGAAAAAGGGCGATGCATATTGCAGGTGGTTTTAAACATTTTTTGTAAAGTTCTTGTCACATACATAGAAATACATCTATAGAGGATGAGCATAATATTTCCAATCATATTTCTTTTATTCTTACTCTTTGAATGGGTTTGGAAACTAGATTCTTAGGGAGAAAAGGTAACCAAATTTAAATTCCAAACGGTACATTCCACACACAAAGTGAATAACTTATAAATAAATTTAAGAATATTGATTTCATAAATTAGTTCAAAATTAGAATTATTGATCTCTTATATAATATAATGTACAAAATCACAAAATATTGATAGTATTGCATTTAAAGATATAAAAATTTCGATTTAAATATATCGTAATTTTAATGATATAAAATTTGGAGTATTTATTCCCCCGACATTCATTTGTAAAATAGACATGAGAAATTGTTAACGTTTTCTTTTCCACTAATTTATTTTTTCCTCATGTTTCATCATTATTCTCTTTCCTTTGTAAGTCTTAATTACCAAAATAGGCATATTCATCCTAATTTTATTACCTCTCTTCCCAATTGAAAAAGGGCGATGCATATTGCAGGTGGTTTTAAACATTTTTTGTAAAGTTCTTGTCACATACATAGAAATACGTCTATAGAGGATGAGCATAATATTTCCAATCATATTTCTTTTCTTCTCACTCTTTGAATGGGTTTGGAAACTAGATTCTTAGGGAGAAAAGGTACCCAAATTTAAATTCCAAAAGGTACATTCCAACACAAAGTGAATAACTTATAAATAAATTTAAGAATATTGATTTCATAAATTAGTTCAAAATTAGAATTATTGATCACTTATATAAAATAATGTACAAAATCACAAAATATTGATAGTATTGCATTTAAATATATAAAAATTTCCATTTAAATATATCGTAATTTTAATGATATAAAATTTGGAGTATTTATTCCCCCGACATTCATTTGTAAAATAGACATGAGAAATTGTTAACGTTTTCTTTTCCACTAATTTATTTTTTCCTCATGTTTCATCATTATTCTCTTTCCTTTGTAAGTCTTAATTACCAAAATAGGCATATTCATGCTAATTTTATTACCTCTCTTCCCAATTGAAAAAGGGCGATGCATATTGCAGGTGGTTTTAAACATTTTTTGTAAAGTTCTTGTCACATACATAGAAATACGTCTATAAAGGATGAGCATAATATTTCCAATCATATTTCTTTTATTCTTACTCTTTGAATGGGTTTGGAAACTAGATTCTTAGGGAGAAAAGGTACCCAAATTTAAATTCCAAACGGTACATTACACACACAAAGTGAATAACTTATAAATAAATTTAAGAATATTGATTTCATAAATTAGTTCAAAATTAGAATTATTGCTCTCTTATATAATATAATGTACAAAATCACAAAATATTGATAGTATTGCATTTAAAGATATAAAAATTTCCATTTAAATATATCGTAATTTTAATGATATAAAATTTGGAGTATTTATTCCCCTCACATTTATTTGTAAAATAGACATGAGAAATTGTTAACGTTTTCTTTTGCACTTATTTATTTTTCCTCATGTTTCATCATTATTCTCTTTCCTTTGTAAGTCTTAATTACCAAAATAGGCATATTCATCCTAATTTTATTACCTCTCTTCCCAATTGAAAAAGGGCGATGCATATTGCAGGTGGTTTTAAACATTTTTTGTAAAGTTCTTGTCACATACATAGAAATACGTCTATAGAGGATGAGCATAATATTTCCAATCATATTTCTTTTCTTCTCACTCTTTGAATGGGTTTGGAAACTAGATTCTTAGGGAGAAAAGGTACCCAAATTTAAATTCCAAAAGGTACATTCCAACACAAAGTGAATAACTTATAAATAAATTTAAGAATATTGATTTCATAAATTAGTTCAAAATTAGAATTATTGATCACTTATATAAAATAATGTACAAAATCACAAAATATTGATAGTATTGCATTTAAATATATAAAAATTTCCATTTAAATATATCGTAATTTTAATGATATAAAATTTGGAGTATTTATTCCCCCGACATTCATTTGTAAAATAGACATGAGAAATTGTTAACGTTTTCTTTTCCACTTATTTATTTTTCCTCATGTTTCATCATTATTCTCTTTCCTTTGTAAGTCTTAATTACCAAAATAGGCATATTCAAGCTAATTTTATTACCTATCTTCCCAATTGAAAAAGGGCGATGCATATTGCAGGTGGTTTTAAACATTTTTTGTAAAGTTCTTGTCACATACATAGAAATACATCTATAGAGGATGAGCATAATATTTCCAATCATATTTCTTTTATTCTTACTCTTTGAATGGGTTTGGAAACTAGATTCTTAGGGAGAAAAGGTAACCAAATTTAAATTCCAAACGGTACATTCCACACACAAAGTGAATAACTTATAAATAAATTTAAGAATATTGATTTCATAAATTAGTTCAAAATTAGAATTATTGATCTCTTATATAATATAATGTACAAAATCACAAAATATTGATAGTATTGCATTTAAAGATATAAAAATTTCGATTTAAATATATCGTAATTTTAATGATATAAAATTTGGAGTATTTATTCCCCCGACATTCATTTGTAAAATAGACATGAGAAATTGTTAACGTTTTCTTTTCCACTAATTTATTTTTTCCTCATGTTTCATCATTATTCTCTTTCCTTTGTAAGTCTTAATTACCAAAATAGGCATATTCATCCTAATTTTATTACCTCTCTTCCCAATTGAAAAAGGGCGATGCATATTGCAGGTGGTTTTAAACATTTTTTGTAAAGTTCTTGTCACATACATAGAAATACGTCTATAGAGGATGAGCATAATATTTCCAATCATATTTCTTTTCTTCTCACTCTTTGAATGGGTTTGGAAACTAGATTCTTAGGGAGAAAAGGTACCCAAATTTAAATTCCAAAAGGTACATTCCAACACAAAGTGAATAACTTATAAATAAATTTAAGAATATTGATTTCATAAATTAGTTCAAAATTAGAATTATTGATCACTTATATAAAATAATGTACAAAATCACAAAATATTGATAGTATTGCATTTAAATATATAAAAATTTCCATTTAAATATATCGTAATTTTAATGATATAAAATTTGGAGTATTTATTCCCCCGACATTCATTTGTAAAATAGACATGAGAAATTGTTAACGTTTTCTTTTCCACTAATTTATTTTTTCCTCATGTTTCATCATTATTCTCTTTCCTTTGTAAGTCTTAATTACCAAAATAGGCATATTCATGCTAATTTTATTACCTCTCTTCCCAATTGAAAAAGGGCGATGCATATTGCAGGTGGTTTTAAACATTTTTTGTAAAGTTCTTGTCACATACATAGAAATACGTCTATAAAGGATGAGCATAATATTTCCAATCATATTTCTTTTATTCTTACTCTTTGAATGGGTTTGGAAACTAGATTCTTAGGGAGAAAAGGTACCCAAATTTAAATTCCAAACGGTACATTACACACACAAAGTGAATAACTTATAAATAAATTTAAGAATATTGATTTCATAAATTAGTTCAAAATTAGAATTATTGATCTCTTATATAATATAATGTACAAAATCACAAAATATTGATAGTATTGCATTTAAAGATATAAAAATTTCCATTTAAATATATCGTAATTTTAATGATATAAAATTTGGAGTATTTATTCCCCTCACATTTATTTGTAAAATAGACATGAGAAATTGTTAACGTTTTCTTTTGCACTTATTTATTTTTCCTCATGTTTCATCATTATTCTCTTTCCTTTGTAAGTCTTAATTACCAAAATAGGCATATTCATCCTAATTTTATTACCTCTCTTCCCAATTGAAAAAGGGCGATGCATATTGCAGGTGGTTTTAAACATTTTTTGTAAAGTTCTTGTCACATACATAGAAATACGTCTATAGAGGATGAGCATAATATTTCCAATCATATTTCTTTTCTTCTCACTCTTTGAATGGGTTTGGAAACTAGATTCTTAGGGAGAAAAGGTACCCAAATTTAAATTCCAAAAGGTACATTCCAACACAAAGTGAATAACTTATAAATAAATTTAAGAATATTGATTTCATAAATTAGTTCAAAATTAGAATTATTGATCACTTATATAAAATAATGTACAAAATCACAAAATATTGATAGTATTGCATTTAAATATATAAAAATTTCCATTTAAATATATCGTAATTTTAATGATATAAAATTTGGAGTATTTATTCCCCCGACATTCATTTGTAAAATAGACATGAGAAATTGTTAACGTTTTCTTTTCCACTAATTTATTTTTTCCTCATGTTTCATCATTATTCTCTTTCCTTTGTAAGTCTTAATTACCAAAATAGGCATATTCATCCTAATTTTATTACCTCTCTTCCCAATTGAAAAAGGGCGATGCATATTGCAGGTGGTTTTAAACATTTTTTGTAAAGTTCTTGTCACATACATAGAAATACGTCTATAGAGGATGAGCATAATATTTCCAATCATATTTCCTTTCATCTTAATCTTTGAATGGGTTTGGAAACTAGATTCTTAGGAAGAAATGGTAACCAAATTTAAATTCCATACGGTGCATTCCACACACAAAGTGAATAACTTATAAATAAATTTAAGAATATTGATTTCATAAATTAGTTCAAAATGAGAATTATTGATCTCTTATATAAAATAATGTACAAAATCCCAAATATTGATAGTATTGCATTTAAAGATATAAAAATTTCCATTTAAATATATCGTAATTTTAATGATATAAAATTTGGAGTATTTATTCCCCCGACATTCATTTGTAAAATAGACATGAGAAATTGTTAACGTTTTCTTTTCCACTAATTTATTTTTTCCTCATGTTTCATCATTATTCTCTTTCCTTTGTAAGTCTTAATTACCAAAATAGGCATATTCATGCTAATTTTATTACCTCTCTTCCCAATTGAAAAAGGGCGATGCATATTGCAGGTGGTTTTAAACATTTTTTGTAAAGTTCTTGTCACATACATAGAAATACGTCTATAAAGGATGAGCATAATATTTCCAATCATATTTCTTTTATTCTTACTCTTTGAATGGGTTTGGAAACTAGATTCTTAGGGAGAAAAGGTACCCAAATTTAAATTCCAAACGGTACATTACACACACAAAGTGAATAACTTATAAATAAATTTAAGAATATTGATTTCATAAATTAGTTCAAAATTAGAATTATTGATCTCTTATATAATATAATGTACAAAATCACAAAATATTGATAGTATTGCATTTAAAGATATAAAAATTTCCATTTAAATATATCGTAATTTTAATGATATAAAATTTGGAGTATTTATTCCCCTCACATTTATTTGTAAAATAGACATGAGAAATTGTTAACGTTTTCTTTTGCACTTATTTATTTTTCCTCATGTTTTATCATTATTCTCTTTCCTTTGTAAGTCTTAATTCCCCAAAAAGGCATATTCATGCTAATTTTATTACCTCTCTTCCCAATTGAAAAAGGGCGATGCGTATTGCAGGTGGTTTTAAACATTTTTTGTAAAGTTCTTGTCACATACATAGAAATACGTCTATAGAGGATGAGCATAATATTTCCAATCATATTTCCTTTCATCTTAATCTTTGAATGGGTTTGGAAACTAGATTCTTAGGAAGAAATGGTAACCAAATTTAAATTCCATACGGTGCATTCCAACACAAAGTGAATAACTTATAAATAAAATTAAGAATATTGATTTCATAAATTAATTCAAAATGAGAATTATTGATCTCTTATATAAAATAATGTACAAAATCACAAAATATTGATAGTATTGCATTTAAAGATATAAAAATTTCCATTTAAATATATCGTAATTCTAATGATATAAAATTTGGAGTATTTATTCCCCCGACATTCATTTGTAAAATAGACATGAGAAATTGTTAACGTTTTCTTTTCCACTTATTTATTTTTCCTCATGTTTTATCATTATTCTCTTTCCTTTGTAAGTCTTAATTACCAAAATAGGCATATTCAAGCTAATTTTATTACCTATCTTCCCAATTGAAAAAGGGCGATGCATATTGCAGGTGGTTTTAAACATTTTTTGTAAAGTTCTTGTCACATACATAGAAATACATCTATAGAGGATGAGCATAATATTTCCAATCATATTTCTTTTATTCTTACTCTTTGAATGGGTTTGGAAACTAGATTCTTAGGGAGAAAAGGTAACCAAATTTAAATTCCAAACGGTACATTCCACACACAAAGTGAATAACTTATAAATAAATTTAAGAATATTGATTTCATAAATTAGTTCAAAATTAGAATTATTGATCTCTTATATAATATAATGTACAAAATCACAAAATATTGATAGTATTGCATTTAAAGATATAAAAATTTCGATTTAAATATATCGTAATTTTAATGATATAAAATTTGGAGTATTTATTCCCCCGACATTCATTTGTAAAATAGACATGAGAAATTGTTAACGTTTTCTTTTCCACTTATTTATTTTTCCTCATGTTTCATCATGATTCTCTTTCCTTTGTAAGTCTTAATTACCAAAATAGGCATATTCATGCTAATTTTATTACCTCTCTTCCCAATTGAAAAAGGGCGATGCATATTGCAGGTGGTTTTAAACATTTTTTGTAAAGTTCTTGTCACATACATAAAAATACGTCTATAGAGGATGAGCATAATATTTCCAATCATATTTCCTTTCATCTTAATCTTTGAATGGGTTTGGAAACTAGATTCTTAGGAAGAAATGGTAACCAAATTTAAATTCCATACGGTGCATTCCAACACAAAGTGAATAACTTATAAATAAAATTAAGAATATTGATTTCATAAATTAATTCAAAATGAGAATTATTGATCTCTTATATAAAATAATGTACAAAATCACAAAATATTGATAGTATTGCATTTAAAGATATAAAAATTTCCATTTAAATATATCGTAATTTTAATGATATAAAATTTGGAGTATTTATTCCCTCGACATTCATTTGTAAAATATACATGCGAAATTGTTAACGTTTTCTTTTCCACTAATTTATTTTTCCTCATGTTTTATCATTATTCTCTTTCCTTTGTAAGTCTTAATTCCCAAAAAAGGCATATTCATGCTAATTTTATTACCTCTCTTCCCAATTGAAAAAGGGCGATGCATATTGCAGGTGGTTTTAAACATTTTTTGTAAAGTTCTTGTCACATACATAGAAATACGTCTATAGAGGATGAGCATAATATTTCCAATCATATTTCTTTTCATCTTAATCTTTGAATGGGTTTGGAAACTAGATTCTTAGGAAGAAATGGTAACCAAATTTAAATTCCATACGGTGCATTCCAACACAAAGTGAATAACTTATAAATAAATTTAAGAATATTGATTTCATAAATTAATTCAAAATGAGAATTATTGATCTCTTATATAAAATAATGTACAAAATCACAAAATATTGATAGTATTGCATTTAAAGATATAAAAATTTCCATTTAAATATATCGTAATTTTAATGATATAAAATTTGGAGTATTTATTCCCCCGACATTCATTTGTAAAATAGACATGAGAAATTGTTAACGTTTTCTTTTCCACTAATTTATTTTTTCCTCATGTTTCATCATTATTCTCTTTCCTTTGTAAGTATTAATTACCAAAATAGGCATATTCATGCTAATTTTATTACCTCTCTTCCCAATTGAAAAAGGGCGATGAATATTGTAGGTGGTTTTAAACATTTTTTGTAAAGTTCTTGTCACATACATAGAAATACGTCTATAGAGGATGAGCATAATATTTCCAATCATATTTCTTTTATTCTTACTCTTTGAATGGGTTTGGAAACTAGATTCTTAGGGAGAAAAGGTACCCAAATTTAAATTCCAAACGGTACATTACACACACAAAGTGAATAACTTATAAATAAATTTAAGAATATTGATTTCATAAATTAGTTCAAAATTAGAATTATTGATCTCTTATATAATATAATGTACAAAATCACAAAATATTGATAGTATTGCATTTAAAGATATAAAAATTTCCATTTAAATATATCGTAATTTTAATGATATAAAATTTGGAGTATTTATTCCCCTGACATTTATTTGTAAAATAGACATGAGAAATTGTTAACGTTTTCTTTTGCACTTATTTATTTTTCCTCATGTTTTATCATTATTCTCTTTCCTTTGTAAGTCTTAATTCCCAAAAAAGGCATATTCATGCTAATTTTATTACCTCTCTTCCCAATTGAAAAAGGGCGATGCGTATTGCAGGTGGTTTTAAACATTGTTTGTAAAGTTCTTGTCACATACATAGAAATACGTCTATAGAGAATGAGCATAATATTTCCAATCATATTTCCTTTCATCTTAATCTTTGAATGGGTTTGGAAACTAGATTCTTAGGAAGAAATGGTAACCAAATTTAAATTCCATACGGTGCATTCCAACACAAAGTGAATAACTTATAAATAAAATTAAGAATATTGATTTCATAAATTAATTCAAAATGAGAATTATTGATCTCTTATATAAAATAATGTACAAAATCACAAAATATTGATAGTATTGCATTTAAAGATATAAAAATTTCCATTTAAATATATCGTAATTCTAATGATATAAAATTTGGAGTATTTATTCCCCCGACATTCATTTGTAAAATAGACATGAGAAATTGTTAACGTTTTCTTTTCCACTTATTTATTTTTCCTCATGTTTTATCATTATTCTCTTTCCTTTGTAAGTCTTAATTACCAAAATAGGCATATTCAAGCTAATTTTATTACCTATCTTCCCAATTGAAAAAGGGCGATGCATATTGCAGGTGGTTTTAAACATTTTTTGTAAAGTTCTTGTCACATACATAGAAATACATCTATAGAGGATGAGCATAATATTTCCAATCATATTTCTTTTATTCTTACTCTTTGAATGGGTTTGGAAACTAGATTCTTAGGGAGAAAAGGTAACCAAATTTAAATTCCAAACGGTACATTCCACACACAAAGTGAATAACTTATAAATAAATTTAAGAATATTGATTTCATAAATTAGTTCAAAATTAGAATTATTGATCTCTTATATAATATAATGTACAAAATCACAAAATATTGATAGTATTGCATTTAAATATATAAAAATTTCGATTTAAATATATCGTAATTTTAATGATATAAAATTTGGAGTATTTATTCCCCCGACATTCATTTGTAAAATAGACATGAGAAATTGTTAACGTTTTCTTTTCCACTTATTTATTTTTCCTCATGTTTCATCATGATTCTCTTTCCTTTGTAAGTCTTAATTACCAAAATAGGCATATTCATGCTAATTTTATTACCTCTCTTCCCAATTGAAAAAGGGCGATGCATATTGCAGGTGGTTTTAAACATTTTTTGTAAAGTTCTTGTCACATACATAGAAATACGTCTATAGAGGATGAGCATAATATTTCCAATCATATTTCTTTTCTTCTTACTCTTTGAATGGGTTTGGAAACTAGATTCTTAGGGAGAAAAGGTACCCAAATTTAAATTCCAAAAGGTACATTCCAACACAAAGTGAATAACTTATAAATAAATTTAAGAATATTGATTTCATAAATGAGTTCAAAATGAGAATTATTGATCTCTTATATAAAATAATGTACAAAATCACAAAATATTGATAGTATTGCATTTAAAGATATAAAAATTTCCATTTAAATATATCGTAATTTTAATGATATAAAATTTGGAGTATTTATTCCCTCGACATTCATTTGTAAAATATACATGCGAAATTGTTAACGTTTTCTTTTCCACTAATTTATTTTTCCTCATGTTTTATCATTATTCTCTTTCCTTTGTAAGTCTTAATTCCCAAAAAAGGCATATTCATGCTAATTTTATTACCTCTCTTCCCAATTGAAAAAGGGCGACGCATATTGCAGGTGGTTTTAAACATTTTTTGTAAAGTTCTTGTCACATACATAGAAATACGTCTATAGAGGATGAGCATAATATTTCCAATCATATTTCCTTTCATCTTAATCTTTGAATGGGTTTGGAAACTAGATTCTTAGGAAGAAATGGTAACCAAATTTAAATTCCATACGGTGCATTCCAACACAAAGTGAATAACTTATAAATAAAATTAAGAATATTGATTTCATAAATTAATTCAAAATGAGAATTATTGATCTCTTATATAAAATAATGTACAAAATCACAAAATATTGATAGTATTGCATTTAAAGATATAAAAATTTCCATTTAAATATATCGTAATTTTAATGATATAAAATTTGGAGTATTTATTCCCTCGACATTCATTTGTAAAATATACATGCGAAATTGTTAACGTTTTCTTTTCCACTAATTTATTTTTCCTCATGTTTTATCATTATTCTCTTTCCTTTGTAAGTCTTAATTCCCAAAAAAGGCATATTCATGCTAATTTTATTACCTCTCTTCCCAATTGAAAAAGGGCGACGCATATTGCAGGTGGTTTTAAACATTTTTTGTAAAGTTCTTGTCACATACATAGAAATACGTCTATAGAGGATGAGCATAATATTTCCAATCATATTTCCTTTCATCTTAATCTTTGAATGGGTTTGGAAACTAGATTCTTAGGAAGAAATGGTAACCAAATTTAAATTCCATACGGTGCATTCCAACACAAAGTGAATAACTTATAAATAAAATTAAGAATATTGATTTCATAAATTAATTCAAAATGAGAATTATTGATCTCTTATATAAAATAATGTACAAAATCACAAAATATTGATAGTATTGCATTTAAAGATATAAAAATTTCCATTTAAATATATCGTAATTCTAATGATATAAAATTTGGAGTATTTATTCCCCCGACATTCATTTGTAAAATAGACATGAGAAATTGTTAACGTTTTCTTTTCCACTTATTTATTTTTCCTCATGTTTTATCATTATTCTCTTTCCTTTGTAAGTCTTAATTACCAAAATAGGCATATTCAAGCTAATTTTATTACCTATCTTCCCAATTGAAAAAGGGCGATGCATATTGCAGGTGGTTTTAAACATTTTTTGTAAAGTTCTTGTCACATACATAGAAATACATCTATAGAGGATGAGCATAATATTTCCAATCATATTTCTTTTATTCTTACTCTTTGAATGGGTTTGGAAACTAGATTCTTAGGGAGAAAAGGTAACCAAATTTAAATTCCAAACGGTACATTCCACACACAAAGTGAATAACTTATAAATAAATTTAAGAATATTGATTTCATAAATTAGTTCAAAATTAGAATTATTGATCTCTTATATAATATAATGTACAAAATCACAAAATATTGATAGTATTACATTTAAAGATATAAAAATTTCGATTTAAATATATCGTAATTTTAATGATATAAAATTTAGAGTATTTATTCCCCCGACATTCATTTGTAAAATAGACATGAGAAATTGTTAACGTTTTCTTTTCCACTTATTTATTTTTCCTCATGTTTCATCATGATTCTCTTTCCTTTGTAAGTCTTAATTACCAAAATAGGCATATTCATGCTAATTTTATTACCTCTCTTCCCAATTGAAAAAGGGCGATGCATATTGCAGGTGGTTTTAAACATTTTTTGTAAAGTTCTTGTCACATACATAGAAATACGTCTATAGAGGATGAGCATAATATTTCCAATCATATTTCTTTTCTTCTTACTCTTTGAATGGGTTTGGAAACTAGATTCTTAGGGAGAAAAGGTACCCAAATTTAAATTCCAAAAGGTACATTCCAACACAAAGTGAATAACTTATAAATAAATTTAAGAATATTGATTTCATAAATGAGTTCAAAATGAGAATTATTGATCTCTTATATAAAATAATGTACAAAATCACAAAATATTGATAGTATTGCATTTAAAGATATAAAAATTTCCATTTAAATATATCGTAATTTTAATGATATAAAATTTGGAGTATTTATTCCCTCGACATTCATTTGTAAAATAGACATGCGAAATTGTTAACGTTTTCTTTTCCACTAATTTATTTTTCCTCATGTTTTATCATTATTCTCTTTCTTTTGTAAGTCTTAATTCCCAAAAAAGGCATATTCATGCTAATTTTATTACCTCTCTTCCCAATTGAAAAAGGGCGATGCATATTGCAGGTGGTTTTAAACATTTTTTGTAAAGTTCTTGTCACATACATAAAAATACGTCTATAGAGGATGAGCATAATATTTCCAATCATATTTCCTTTCACCTTAATCTTTGAATGGGTTTGGAAACTAGATTCTTAGGAAGAAATGGTAACCAAATTTAAATTCCATACGGTGCATTCCAACACAAAGTGAATAACTTATAAATAAATTTAAGAATATTGATTTCATAAATTAATTCAAATTGAGAATTATTGATCTCTTATATAAAATAATGTACAAAATCACAAAATATTGATAGTATTGCATTTAAAGATATAAAAATTTCCATTTAAATATATCGTAATTTTAATGATATAAAATTTGGAGTATTTATTCCCTCGACATTCATTTGTAAAATAGACATGCAAAATTGTTAACGTTTTCTTTTCCACTAATTTATTTTTCCTCATGTTTTATCATTATTCTCTTTCTTTTGTAAGTCTTAATTCCCAAAAAAGGCATATTCATGCTAATTTTATTACCTCTCTTCCCAATTGAAAAAGGGCGATGCATATTGCAGGTGGTTTTAAACATTTTTTGTAAAGTTCTTGTCACATACATAAAAATACGTCTATAGAGGATGAGCATAATATTTCCAATCATATTTCCTTTCATCTTAATCTTTGAATGGGTTTGGAAACTAGATTCTTAGGAAGAAATGGTAACCAAATTTAAATTCCATACGGTGCATTCCAACACAAAGTGAATAACTTATAAATAAATTTAAGAATATTGATTTCATAAATTAATTCAAATTGAGAATTATTGATCTCTTATATAAAATAATGTACAAAATCACAAAATATTGATAGTATTGCATTTAAAGATATAAAAATTTCCATTTAAATATATCGTAATTTTAATGATATAAAATTTGGAGTATTTATTCCCTCGACATTCATTTGTAAAATAGACATGCGAAATTGTTAACGTTTTCTTTTCCACTAATTTATTTTTCCTCATGTTTTATTATTATTCTCTTTCTTTTGTAAGTCTTAATTCCCAAAAAAGGCATATTCATGCTAATTTTATTACCTCTCTTCCCAATTGAAAAAGGGCGATGCATATTGCAGGTGGTTTTAAACATTTTTTGTAAAGTTCTTGTCACATACATAAAAATACGTCTATAGAGGATGAGCATAATATTTCCAATCATATTTCCTTTCATCTTAATCTTTGAATGGGTTTGGAAACTAGATTCTTAGGGAGAAAAGGTAACCAAATTTAAATTCCAAACGGTACATTCCACACACAAAGTGAATAACTTATAAATAAATTTAAGAATATTGATTTCATAAATGAGTTCAAAATGAGAATTATTGATCTCTTATATAAAATAATGTAAAAAATCACAAAATATTGATAGTATTGCATTTAAAGATATAAAAATTTCCATTTAAATATATCGTAATTTTAATGATATAAAATTTGGAGTATTTATTCCCTTGACATTCATTTGTAAAATAGACATGCGAAATTGTTAACGTTTTCTTTTCCACTAATTTATTTTTCCTCATGTTTTATCATTATTCTCTTTCTTTTGTAAGTCTTAATTCCCAAAATAGGCATATTCATGCTAATTTTATTACCTCTCTTCCCAATTGAAAAAGGGCGATGCATATTGCAGGTGGTTTTAAACATTTTTTGTAAAGTTCTTGTCACATACATAGAAATACGTCTATAGAGGATGAGCATAATATTTCCAATCATATTTCCTTTCATCTTAATCTTTGAATGGGTTTGGAAACTAGATTCTTAGGAAGAAATGGTAACCAAATTTAAATTCCATACGGTGCATTCCAACACAAAGTGAATAACTTATAAATAAATTTAAGAATATTGATTTCATAAATTAATTCAAAATGAGAATTATTGATCTCTTATATAAAATAATGTACAAAATCACAAAATATTGATAGTATTGCATTTAAAGATATAAAAATTTCCATTTAATTATATCGTAATTTTAATGATATAAAATTTGGAGTATTTATTCCCCTGACATTTATTTGTAAAATAGACATGCGAAATTGTTAACGTTTTCTTTTGCACTTATTTATTTTTCCTCATGTTTTATCATTATTCTCTTTCCTTTGTAAGTCTTAATACCCAAAAAAGGCATATTCATGCTAATTTTATTACCTCTCTTCCCAATTGAAAAAGGGCGATGCATATTGCAGGTGGTTTTAAACATTTTTTGTAAAGTTCTTGTCACATACATAGAAATACGTCTATAGAGGATGAGCATAATATTTCCAATCATATTTCCTTTCATCTTAATCTTTGAATGGGTTTGGAAACTAGATTCTTAGGAAGAAATGGTAACCAAATTTAAATTCCATACGGTGCATTCCAACACAAAGTGAATAACTTATAAATAAATTTAAGAATATTGATTTCATAAATTAATTCAAAATGAGAATTATTGATCTCTTATATAAAATAATGTACAAAATCACAAAATATTGATAGTATTGCATTTAAAGATATAAAAATTTCCATTTAATTATATCGTAATTTTAATGATATAAAATTTGGAGTATTTATTCCCCTGACATTTATTTGTAAAATAGACATGCGAAATTGTTAACGTTTTCTTTTGCACTTATTTATTTTTCCTCATGTTTTATCATTATTCTCTTTCCTTTGTAAGTCTTAATACCCAAAAAAGGCATATTCATGCTAATTTTATTACCTCTCTTCCCAATTGAAAAAGGGCGATGCATATTGCAGGTGGTTTTAAACATTTTTTGTAAAGTTCTTGTCACATACATAGAAATACGTCTATAGAGGATGAACATAATATTTCCAATCATATTTCCTTTCATCTTAATCTTTGAATGGGTTTGGAAACTAGATTCTTAGGAAGAAATGGTATCCAAATTTAAATTCCATACGGTGCATTCCAACACAAAGTGAATAACTTATAAATAAAATTAAGAATATTGATTTCATAAATTAATTCAAAATGAGAATTATTAATCTCTTATATAAAATAATGTACAAAATCACAAAATATTGATAGTATTGCATTTAAAGATATAAAAATTTCCATTTAAATATATCGTAATTCTAATGATATAAAATTTGGGGTATTTATTCCCCCGACATTCATTTGTAAAATAGACATGAGAAATTGTTAACGTTTTCTTTTCCACTTATTTATTTTTCCTCATGTTTCATCATTATTCTCTTTCCTTTGTAAGTCTTAATTACCAAAATAGGCATATTCAAGCTAATTTTATTACCTATCTTCCCAATTGAAAAAGGGCGATGCATATTGTAGGTGGTTTTAAACATTTTTTGTAAAGTTCTTGTCACATATATAGAAATACATCTATAGAGGATGAGCATAATATTTCCAATCATATTTCTTTTATTCTTACTCTTTGAATGGGTTTGGAAACTAGATTCTTAGGGAGAAAAGGTAACCAAATTTAAATTCCAAACGGTACATTCCACACACAAAGTGAATAACTTATAAATAAATTTAAGAATATTGATTTCATAAATGAGTTCAAAATGAGAATTATTGATCTCTTATATAAAATAATGTAAAAAATCACAAAATATTGATAGTATTGCATTTAAAGATATAAAAATTTCCATTTAAATATATCGTAATTTTAATGATATAAAATTTGGAGTATTTATTCCCTTGACATTCATTTGTAAAATAGACATGCGAAATTGTTAACGTTTTCTTTTCCACTAATTTATTTTTCCTCATGTTTTATCATTATTCTCTTTCTTTTGTAAGTCTTAATTCCCAAAAAAGGCATATTCATGCTAATTTTATTACCTCTCTTCCCAATTGAAAAAGGGCGATGCATATTGCAGGTGGTTTTAAACATTTTTTGTAAAGTTCTTGTCACATACATAGAAATACGTCTATAGAGGATGAGCATAATATTTCCAATCATATTTCCTTTCATCTTAATCTTTGAATGGGTTTGGAAACTAGATTCTTAGGAAGAAATGGTAACCAAATTTAAATTCCATACGGTGCATTCCAACACAAAGTGAATAACTTATAAATAAATTTAAGAATATTGATTTCATAAATTAATTCAAAATGAGAATTATTGATCTCTTATATAAAATAATGTACAAAATCACAAAATATTGATAGTATTGCATTTAAAGATATAAAAATTTCCATTTAATTATATCGTAATTTTAATGATATAAAATTTGGAGTATTTATTCCCCTGACATTTATTTGTAAAATAGACATGCGAAATTGTTAACGTTTTCTTTTGCACTTATTTATTTTTCCTCATGTTTTATCATTATTCTCTTTCCTTTGTAAGTCTTAATACCCAAAAAAGGCATATTCATGCTAATTTTATTACCTCTCTTCCCAATTGAAAAAGGGCGATGCATATTGCAGGTGGTTTTAAACATTTTTTGTAAAGTTCTTGTCACATACATAGAAATACGTCTATAGAGGATGAACATAATATTTCCAATCATATTTCCTTTCATCTTAATCTTTGAATGGGTTTGGAAACTAGATTCTTAGGAAGAAATGGTAACCAAATTTAAATTCCATACGGTGCATTCCAACACAAAGTGAATAACTTATAAATAAAATTAAGAATATTGATTTCATAAATTAATTCAAAATGAGAATTATTAATCTCTTATATAAAATAATGTACAAAATCACAAAATATTGATAGTATTGCATTTAAAGATATAAAAATTTCCATTTAAATATATCGTAATTCTAATGATATAAAATTTGGAGTATTTATTCCCCCGACATTCATTTGTAAAATAGACATGAGAAATTGTTAACGTTTTCTTTTCCACTTATTTATTTTTCCTCATGTTTCATCATTATTCTCTTTCCTTTGTAAGTCTTAATTACCAAAATAGGCATATTCAAGCTAATTTTATTACCTATCTTCCCAATTGAAAAAGGGCGATGCATATTGTAGGTGGTTTTAAACATTTTTTGTAAAGTTCTTGTCACATACATAGAAATACATCTATAGAGGATGAGCATAATATTTCCAATCATATTTCTTTTATTCTTACTCTTTGAATGGGTTTGGAAACTAGATTCTTAGGGAGAAAAGGTAACCAAATTTAAATTCCAAACGGTACATTCCACACACAAAGTGAATAACTTATAAATAAATTTAAGAATATTGATTTCATAAATGAGTTCAAAATGAGAATTATTGATCTCTTATATAAAATAATGTAAAAAATCACAAAATATTGATAGTATTGCATTTAAAGATATAAAAATTTCCATTTAAATATATCGTAATTTTAATGATATAAAATTTGGAGTATTTATTCCCTTGACATTCATTTGTAAAATAGACATGCGAAATTGTTAACGTTTTCTTTTCCACTAATTTATTTTTCCTCATGTTTTATCATTATTCTCTTTCTTTTGTAAGTCTTAATTCCCAAAAAAGGCATATTCATGCTAATTTTATTACCTCTCTTCCCAATTGAAAAAGGGCGATGCATATTGCAGGTGGTTTTAAACATTTTTTGTAAAGTTCTTGTCACATACATAGAAATACGTCTATAGAGGATGAGCATAATATTTCCAATCATATTTCCTTTCATCTTAATCTTTGAATGGGTTTGGAAACTAGATTCTTAGGAAGAAATGGTAACCAAATTTAAATTCCATACGGTGCATTCCAACACAAAGTGAATAACTTATAAATAAATTTAAGAATATTGATTTCATAAATTAATTCAAAATGAGAATTATTGATCTCTTATATAAAATAATGTACAAAATCTCAAAATATTGATAGTATTGCATTTAAAGATATAAAAATTTCCATTTAAATATATCGTAATTTTAATGATATAAAATTTGGAGTATTTATTCCCCCGACACTCATTTGTAAAATAGACATGAGAAATTGTTAACGTTTTCTTTTCCACTTATTTATTTTTCCTCATTATTCATCATTATTCTCTTTCCTTTGTAAGTCTTAATTACCAAAATAGGCATATTCATCCTAATTTTATTACCTCTCTTCCCAATTGAAAAAGGGCGATGCATATTGCAGGTGGTTTTAAACATTTTTTGTAAAGTTCTTGTCACATACATAGAAATACGTCTATAGAGGATGAGCATAATATTTCCAATCATATTTCTTTTATTCTTACTCTTTGAATGGGTTTGGAAACTAGATTCTTAGGGAGAAAAGGTAACCAAATTTAAATTCCAAACGGTACATTCCACACACAAAGTGAATAACTTATAAATAAATTTAAGAATATTGATTTCATAAATTAGTTCAAAATTAGAATTATTGATCTCTTATATAAAATAATGTACAAAATCACAAAATATTGATAGTATTGCATTTAAAGATATAAAAATTTCCATTTAAATATATCGTAATTTTAATGATATAAAATTTGGAGTATTTATTCCCCCGACATTCATTTGTAAAATAGACATGAGAAATTGTTAACGTTTTCTTTTCCACTTATTTATTTTTCCTCATGTTTCATCATTATTTTCTTTCCTTTGTAAGTCTAAATTACCAAAATAGGCATATTCATGCTAATTTTATTACCTCTCTTCCCAATTGAAAAAGGGCGATGCATATAGCAGGTGGTTTTAAACATTTTTTGTAAAGTTCTTGTCACATACATAGAAATACGTCTATAGAGGATGAGCATAATATTTCCAATCATATTTCCTTTCATCTTAATCTTTGAATGGGTTTGGAAACTAGATTCTTAGGAAGAAATGGTAACCAAATTAAAATTCCATACGGTGCATTCCAACACAAAGTGAATAACTTATAAATAAATTTAAGAATATTGATTTCATAAATTAATTCAAAATGAGAATTATTGATCTCTTATATAAAATAATGTACAAAATCTCAAAATATTGATAGTATTGCATTTAAAGATATAAAAATTTCCATTTAAATATATCGTAATTTTAATGATATAAAATTTGGAGTATTTATTCCCCCGACATTCATTTGTAAAATAGACATGAGAAATTGTTAACGTTTTCTTTTCCACTAATTTATTTTTTCCTCATGTTTCATCATTATTCTCTTTCCTTTGTAAGTCTTAATTACCAAAATAGGCATATTCATGCTAATTTTATTACCTCTCTTCCCAATTGAAAAAGGGCGATGCATATTGCAGGTGGTTTTAAACATTTTTTGTAAAGTTCTTGTCACATACATAGAAATACGTCTATAGAGGATGAGCATAATATTTCCAATCATATTTCTTTTATTCTTACTCTTTGAATGGGTTTGGAAACTAGATTCTTAGGGAGAAAAGGTACCCAAATTTAAATTCCAAAAGGTACATTCCAACACAAAGTGAATAACTTATAAATAAATTTAAGAATATTGATTTCATAAATTAGTTCAAAATTAGAATTATTGATATCTTATATAAAATAATGTACAAAATCACAAAATATTGATAGTATTGCATTTAAAGATATAAAAATTTCCATTTAAATATATCGTAATTTTAATGATATAAAATTTGGAGTATTTATTCCCCCGACATTCATTTGTAAAATAGACATGAGAAATTGTTAACGTTTTCTTTTCCACTAATTAATTTTTTACTCATGTTTCATCATTATTCTCTTTCCTTTGTAAGTCTTAATTACCAAAATAGGCATATTCATCCTAATTTTATTACCTCTCTTCCCAATTGAAAAAGGGCGATGCATATTGCAGGTGGTTTTAAACATTTTTTGTAAAGTTCTTGTCACATACATAGAAATACGTCTATAGAGGATGAGCATAATATTTCCAATCATATTTCTTTTATTCTTACTCTTTGAATGGGTTTGGAAACTAGATTCTTAGGGAGAAAAGGTAACCAAATTTAAATTCCAAACGGTACATTCCACACACAAAGTGAATAACTTATAAATAAATTTAAGAATATTGATTTCATAAATTAGTTCAAAATTAGAATTATTGATCTCTTATATAAAATAATGTACAAAATCACAAAATATTGATAGTATTGCATTTAAAGATATAAAAATTTCCATTTAAATATATCGTAATTTTAATGATATAAAATTTGGTGTATTTATTCCCCCGACATTCATTTGTAAAATAGACATGAGAAATTGTTAACGTTTTCTTTTCCACTTATTTATTTTTCCTCATGTTTCATCATTATTTTCTTTTCTTTGTAAGTCTAAATTACCAAAATAGGCATATTCATTCTAATTTTATTACCTCTCTTCCCAATTGAAAAAGGGCGATGCATATAGCAGGTGGTTTTAAACATTTTTTGTAAAGTTCTTGTCACATACATAGAAATACGTCTATAGAGGATGAGCATAATATTTCCAATCATATTTCCTTTCATCTTAATCTTTGAATGGGTTTGGAAACTAGATTCTTAGGAAGAAATGGTAACCAAATTTAAATTCCATACGGTGCATTCCAACACAAAGTGAATAACTTATAAATAAATTTAAGAATATTGATTTCATAAATTAATTCAAAATGAGAATTATTGATCTCTTATATAAAATAATGTACAAAATCTCAAAATATTGATAGTATTGCATTTAAAGATATAAAAATTTCCATTTAAATATATCGTAATTTTAATGATATAAAATTTGGAGTATTTATTCCCCCGACATTCATTTGTAAAATAGACATGAGAAATTGTTAACGTTTTCTTTTCCACTAATTTATTTTTTCCTCATGTTTCATCATTATTCTCTTTCCTTTGTAAGTCTTAATTACCAAAATAGGCATATTCATGCTAATTTTATTACCTCTCTTCCCAATTGAAAAAGGGCGATGCATATTGCAGGTGGTTTTAAACATTTTTTGTAAAGTTCTTGTCACATACATAGAAATACGTCTATAGAGGATGAGCATAATATTTCCAATCATATTTCTTTTATTCTTACTCTTTGAATGGGTTTGGAAACTAGATTCTTAGGGAGAAAAGGTAACCAAATTTAAATTCCAAACGGTACATTCCACACACAAAGTGAATAACTTATAAATAAATTTAAGAATATTGATTTTATAAATTAGTTCAAAATTAGAATTATTGATCTCTTATATAATATAATGTACAAAATCACAAAATATTGATAGTATTGCATTTAAAGATATAAAAATTTCCATTTAAATATATCGTAATTTTAATGATATAAAATTTGGAGTATTTATTCCCCTAACATTTATTTGTAAAATAGACATGAGAAATTGTTAACGTTTTCTTTTGCACTTATTTATTTTTCCTCATGTTTTATCATTATTCTCTTTCCTTTGTAAGTCTTAATTCCCAAAAAAGGCATATTCATGCTAATTTTATTACCTCTCTTCCCAATTGAAAAAGGGCGATGCATATTGCAGGTGGTTTTAAACATTTTTTGTAAAGTTCTTGTCACATACATAGAAATACGTCTATAGAGGATGAGCATAATATTTCCAATCATATTTCCTTTCATCTTAATCTTTGAATGGGTTTGGAAACTAGATTCTTAGGAAGAAATGGTAACCAAATTTAAATTCCATACGGTGCATTCCAACACAAAGTGAATAACTTATAAATAAAATTAAGAATATTGATTTCATAAATTAATTCAAAATGAGAATTATTGATCTCTTATATAAAATAATGTACAAAATCACAAAATATTTATAGTATTGCATTTAAAGATATAAAAATTTCCATTTAAATATATCGTAATTCTAATGATATAAAATTTGGAGTATTTATTCCCCCGACATTCATTTGTAAAATAGACATGAGAAATTGTTAACGTTTTCTTTTCCACTTATTTATTTTTCCTCATGTTTTATCATTATTCTCTTTCCTTTGTAAGTCTTAATTCCCCAAAAAGGCATATTCATGCTAATTTTATTACCTCTCTTCCCAATTGAAAAAGGGCGATGCGTATTGCAGGTGGTTTTAAACATTTTTTGTAAAGTTCTTGTCACATACATAGAAATACGTCTATAGAGGATGAGCATAATATTTCCAATCATATTTCCTTTCATCTTAATCTTTGAATGGGTTTGGAAACTAGATTCTTAGGAAGAAATGGTAACCAAATTTAAATTCCATACGGTGCATTCCAACACAAAGTGAATAACTTATAAATAAAATTAAGAATATTGATTTCATAAATTAATTCAAAATGAGAATTATTGATCTCTTATATAAAATAATGTACAAAATCACAAAATATTGATAGTATTGCATTTAAAGATATAAAAATTTCCATTTAAATATATCGTAATTCTAATGATATAAAATTTGGAGTATTTATTCCCCCGACATTCATTTGTAAAATAGACATGAGAAATTGTTAACGTTTTCTTTTCCACTTATTTATTTTTCCTCATGTTTCATCATTATTTTCTTTTCTTTGTAAGTCTAAATTACCAAAATAGGCATATTCATTCTAATTTTATTACCTCTCTTCCCAATTGAAAAAGGGCGATGCATATAGCAGGTGGTTTTAAACATTTTTTGTAAAGTTCTTGTCACATACATAGAAATACGTCTATAGAGGATGAGCATAATATTTCCAATCATATTTCCTTTCATCTTAATCTTTGAATGGGTTTGGAAACTAGATTCTTAGGAAGAAATGGTAACCAAATTTAAATTCCATACGGTGCATTCCAACACAAAGTGAATAACTTATAAATAAATTTAAGAATATTGATTTCATAAATTAATTCAAAATGAGAATTATTGATCTCTTATATAAAATAATGTACAAAATCTCAAAATATTGATAGTATTGCATTTAAAGATATAAAAATTTCCATTTAAATATATCGTAATTTTAATGATATAAAATTTGGAGTATTTATTCCCCCGACATTCATTTGTAAAATAGACATGAGAAATTGTTAACGTTTTCTTTTCCACTAATTTATTTTTTCCTCATGTTTCATCATTATTCTCTTTCCTTTGTAAGTCTTAATTACCAAAATAGGCATATTCATGCTAATTTTATTACCTCTCTTCCCAATTGAAAAAGGGCGATGCATATAGCAGGTGGTTTTAAACATTTTTTGTAAAGTTCTTGTCACATACATAGAAATACGTCTATAGAGGATGAGCATAATATTTCCAATCATATTTCCTTTCATCTTAATCTTTGAATGGGTTTGGAAACTAGATTCTTAGGAAGAAATGGTAACCAAATTAAAATTCCATACGGTGCATTCCAACACAAAGTGAATAACTTATAAATAAATTTAAGAATATTGATTTCATAAATTAATTCAAAATGAGAATTATTGATCTCTTATATAAAATAATGTACAAAATCTCAAAATATTGATAGTATTGCATTTAAAGATATAAAAATTTCCATTTAAATATATCGTAATTTTAATGATATAAAATTTGGAGTATTTATTCCCCCGACATTCATTTGTAAAATAGACATGAGAAATTGTTAACGTTTTCTTTTCCACTAATTTATTTTTTCCTCATGTTTCATCATTATTCTCTTTCCTTTGTAAGTCTTAATTACCAAAATAGGCATATTCATGCTAATTTTATTACCTCTCTTCCCAATTGAAAAAGGGCGATGCATATTGCAGGTGGTTTTAAACATTTTTTGTAAAGTTCTTGTCACATACATAGAAATACGTCTATAGAGGATGAGCATAATATTTCCAATCATATTTCTTTTATTCTTACTCTTTGAATGGGTTTGGAAACTAGATTCTTAGGGAGAAAAGGTACCCAAATTTAAATTCCAAAAGGTACATTCCAACACAAAGTGAATAACTTATAAATAAATTTAAGAATATTGATTTCATAAATTAGTTCAAAATTAGAATTATTGATATCTTATATAAAATAATGTACAAAATCACAAAATATTGATAGTATTGCATTTAAAGATATAAAAATTTCCATTTAAATATATCGTAATTTTAATGATATAAAATTTGGAGTATTTATTCCCCCGACATTCATTTGTAAAATAGACATGAGAAATTGTTAACGTTTTCTTTTCCACTAATTAATTTTTTACTCATGTTTCATCATTATTCTCTTTCCTTTGTAAGTCTTAATTACCAAAATAGGCATATTCATCCTAATTTTATTACCTCTCTTCCCAATTGAAAAAGGGCGATGCATATTGCAGGTGGTTTTAAACATTTTTTGTAAAGTTCTTGTCACATACATAGAAATACGTCTATAGAGGATGAGCATAATATTTCCAATCATATTTCTTTTATTCTTACTCTTTGAATGGGTTTGGAAACTAGATTCTTAGGGAGAAAAGGTAACCAAATTTAAATTCCAAACGGTACATTCCACACACAAAGTGAATAACTTATAAATAAATTTAAGAATATTGATTTCATAAATTAGTTCAAAATTAGAATTATTGATCTCTTATATAAAATAATGTACAAAATCACAAAATATTGATAGTATTGCATTTAAAGATATAAAAATTTCCATTTAAATATATCGTAATTTTAATGATATAAAATTTGGTGTATTTATTCCCCCGACATTCATTTGTAAAATAGACATGAGAAATTGTTAACGTTTTCTTTTCCACTTATTTATTTTTCCTCATGTTTCATCATTATTTTCTTTTCTTTGTAAGTCTAAATTACCAAAATAGGCATATTCATTCTAATTTTATTACCTCTCTTCCCAATTGAAAAAGGGCGATGCATATAGCAGGTGGTTTTAAACATTTTTTGTAAAGTTCTTGTCACATACATAGAAATACGTCTATAGAGGATGAGCATAATATTTCCAATCATATTTCCTTTCATCTTAATCTTTGAATGGGTTTGGAAACTAGATTCTTAGGAAGAAATGGTAACCAAATTTAAATTCCATACGGTGCATTCCAACACAAAGTGAATAACTTATAAATAAATTTAAGAATATTGATTTCATAAATTAATTCAAAATGAGAATTATTGATCTCTTATATAAAATAATGTACAAAATCTCAAAATATTGATAGTATTGCATTTAAAGATATAAAAATTTCCATTTAAATATATCGTAATTTTAATGATATAAAATTTGGAGTATTTATTCCCCCGACATTCATTTGTAAAATAGACATGAGAAATTGTTAACGTTTTCTTTTCCACTAATTTATTTTTTCCTCATGTTTCATCATTATTCTCTTTCCTTTGTAAGTCTTAATTACCAAAATAGGCATATTCATGCTAATTTTATTACCTCTCTTCCCAATTGAAAAAGGGCGATGCATATTGCAGGTGGTTTTAAACATTTTTTGTAAAGTTCTTGTCACATACATAGAAATACGTCTATAGAGGATGAGCATAATATTTCCAATCATATTTCTTTTATTCTTACTCTTTGAATGGGTTTGGAAACTAGATTCTTAGGGAGAAAAGGTAACCAAATTTAAATTCCAAACGGTACATTCCACACACAAAGTGAATAACTTATAAATAAATTTAAGAATATTGATTTTATAAATTAGTTCAAAATTAGAATTATTGATCTCTTATATAATATAATGTACAAAATCACAAAATATTGATAGTATTGCATTTAAAGATATAAAAATTTCCATTTAAATATATCGTAATTTTAATGATATAAAATTTGGAGTATTTATTCCCCTGACATTTATTTGTAAAATAGACATGAGAAATTGTTAACGTTTTCTTTTGCACTTATTTATTTTTCCTCATGTTTTATCATTATTCTCTTTCCTTTGTAAGTCTTAATTCCCAAAAAAGGCATATTCATGCTAATTTTATTACCTCTCTTCCCAATTGAAAAAGGGCGATGCATATTGCAGGTGGTTTTAAACATTTTTTGTAAAGTTCTTGTCACATACATAGAAATACGTCTATAGAGGATGAGCATAATATTTCCAATCATATTTCCTTTCATCTTAATCTTTGAATGGGTTTGGAAACTAGATTCTTAGGAAGAAATGGTAACCAAATTTAAATTCCATACGGTGCATTCCAACACAAAGTGAATAACTTATAAATAAAATTAAGAATATTGATTTCATAAATTAATTCAAAATGAGAATTATTGATCTCTTATATAAAATAATGTACAAAATCACAAAATATTTATAGTATTGCATTTAAAGATATAAAAATTTCCATTTAAATATATCGTAATTCTAATGATATAAAATTTGGAGTATTTATTCCCCCGACATTCATTTGTAAAATAGACATGAGAAATTGTTAACGTTTTCTTTTCCACTTATTTATTTTTCCTCATGTTTTATCATTATTCTCTTTCCTTTGTAAGTCTTAATTCCCCAAAAAGGCATATTCATGCTAATTTTATTACCTCTCTTCCCAATTGAAAAAGGGCGATGCGTATTGCAGGTGGTTTTAAACATTTTTTGTAAAGTTCTTGTCACATACATAGAAATACGTCTATAGAGGATGAGCATAATATTTCCAATCATATTTCCTTTCATCTTAATCTTTGAATGGGTTTGGAAACTAGATTCTTAGGAAGAAATGGTAACCAAATTTAAATTCCATACGGTGCATTCCAACACAAAGTGAATAACTTATAAATAAAATTAAGAATATTGATTTCATAAATTAATTCAAAATGAGAATTATTGATCTCTTATATAAAATAATGTACAAAATCACAAAATATTGATAGTATTGCATTTAAAGATATAAAAATTTCCATTTAAATATATCGTAATTCTAATGATATAAAATTTGGAGTATTTATTCCCCCGACATTCATTTGTAAAATAGACATGAGAAATTGTTAACGTTTTCTTTTCCACTTATTTATTTTTCCTCATGTTTCATCATTATTTTCTTTTCTTTGTAAGTCTAAATTACCAAAATAGGCATATTCATTCTAATTTTATTACCTCTCTTCCCAATTGAAAAAGGGCGATGCATATAGCAGGTGGTTTTAAACATTTTTTGTAAAGTTCTTGTCACATACATAGAAATACGTCTATAGAGGATGAGCATAATATTTCCAATCATATTTCCTTTCATCTTAATCTTTGAATGGGTTTGGAAACTAGATTCTTAGGAAGAAATGGTAACCAAATTTAAATTCCATACGGTGCATTCCAACACAAAGTGAATAACTTATAAATAAATTTAAGAATATTGATTTCATAAATTAATTCAAAATGAGAATTATTGATCTCTTATATAAAATAATGTACAAAATCTCAAAATATTGATAGTATTGCATTTAAAGATATAAAAATTTCCATTTAAATATATCGTAATTTTAATGATATAAAATTTGGAGTATTTATTCCCCCGACATTCATTTGTAAAATAGACATGAGAAATTGTTAACGTTTTCTTTTCCACTAATTTATTTTTTCCTCATGTTTCATCATTATTCTCTTTCCTTTGTAAGTCTTAATTACCAAAATAGGCATATTCATGCTAATTTTATTACCTCTCTTCCCAATTGAAAAAGGGCGATGCATATAGCAGGTGGTTTTAAACATTTTTTGTAAAGTTCTTGTCACATACATAGAAATACGTCTATAGAGGATGAGCATAATATTTCCAATCATATTTCCTTTCATCTTAATCTTTGAATGGGTTTGGAAACTAGATTCTTAGGAAGAAATGGTAACCAAATTTAAATTCCATACGGTGCATTCCAACACAAAGTGAATAACTTATAAATAAATTTAAGAATATTGATTTCATAAATTAATTCAAAATGAGAATTATTGATCTCTTATATAAAATAATGTACAAAATCTCAAAATATTGATAGTATTGCATTTAAAGATATAAAAATTTCCATTTAAATATATCGTAATTTTAATGATATAAAATTTGGAGTATTTATTCCCCCGACATTCATTTGTAAAATAGACATGAGAAATTGTTAACGTTTTCTTTTCCACTAATTTATTTTTTCCTCATGTTTCATCATTATTCTCTTTCCTTTGTAAGTCTTAATTACCAAAATAGGCATATTCATGCTAATTTTATTACCTCTCTTCCCAATTGAAAAAGGGCGATGCATATTGCAGGTGGTTTTAAACATTTTTTGTAAAGTTCTTGTCACATACATAGAAATACGTCTATAGAGGATGAGCATAATATTTCCAATCATATTTCTTTTATTCTTACTCTTTGAATGGGTTTGGAAACTAGATTCTTAGGGAGAAAAGGTAACCAAATTTAAATTCCAAACGGTACATTCCACACACAAAGTGAATAACTTATAAATAAATTTAAGAATATTGATTTTATAAATTAGTTCAAAATTAGAATTATTGATCTCTTATATAATATAATGTACAAAATCACAAAATATTGATAGTATTGCATTTAAAGATATAAAAATTTCCATTTAAATATATCGTAATTTTAATGATATAAAATTTGGAGTATTTATTCCCCTGACATTTATTTGTAAAATAGACATGAGAAATTGTTAACGTTTTCTTTTGCACTTATTTATTTTTCCTCATGTTTTATCATTATTCTCTTTCCTTTGTAAGTCTTAATTCCCAAAAAAGGCATATTCATGCTAATTTTATTACCTCTCTTCCCAATTGAAAAAGGGCGATGCATATTGCAGGTGGTTTTAAACATTTTTTGTAAAGTTCTTGTCACATACATAGAAATACGTCTATAGAGGATGAGCATAATATTTCCAATCATATTTCCTTTCATCTTAATCTTTGAATGGGTTTGGAAACTAGATTCTTAGGAAGAAATGGTAACCAAATTTAAATTCCATACGGTGCATTCCAACACAAAGTGAATAACTTATAAATAAAATTAAGAATATTGATTTCATAAATTAATTCAAAATGAGAATTATTGATCTCTTATATAAAATAATGTACAAAATCACAAAATATTTATAGTATTGCATTTAAAGATATAAAAATTTCCATTTAAATATATCGTAATTCTAATGATATAAAATTTGGAGTATTTATTCCCCCGACATTCATTTGTAAAATAGACATGAGAAATTGTTAACGTTTTCTTTTCCACTTATTTATTTTTCCTCATGTTTTATCATTATTCTCTTTCCTTTGTAAGTCTTAATTCCCCAAAAAGGCATATTCATGCTAATTTTATTACCTCTCTTCCCAATTGAAAAAGGGCGATGCGTATTGCAGGTGGTTTTAAACATTTTTTGTAAAGTTCTTGTCACATACATAGAAATACGTCTATAGAGGATGAGCATAATATTTCCAATCATATTTCCTTTCATCTTAATCTTTGAATGGGTTTGGAAACTAGATTCTTAGGAAGAAATGGTAACCAAATTTAAATTCCATACGGTGCATTCCAACACAAAGTGAATAACTTATAAATAAAATTAAGAATATTGATTTCATAAATTAATTCAAAATGAGAATTATTGATCTCTTATATAAAATAATGTACAAAATCACAAAATATTGATAGTATTGCATTTAAAGATATAAAAATTTCCATTTAAATATATCGTAATTCTAATGATATAAAATTTGGAGTATTTATTCCCCCGACATTCATTTGTAAAATAGACATGAGAAATTGTTAACGTTTTCTTTTCCACTTATTTATTTTTCCTCATGTTTCATCATTATTTTCTTTTCTTTGTAAGTCTAAATTACCAAAATAGGCATATTCATTCTAATTTTATTACCTCTCTTCCCAATTGAAAAAGGGCGATGCATATAGCAGGTGGTTTTAAACATTTTTTGTAAAGTTCTTGTCACATACATAGAAATACGTCTATAGAGGATGAGCATAATATTTCCAATCATATTTCCTTTCATCTTAATCTTTGAATGGGTTTGGAAACTAGATTCTTAGGAAGAAATGGTAACCAAATTTAAATTCCATACGGTGCATTCCAACACAAAGTGAATAACTTATAAATAAATTTAAGAATATTGATTTCATAAATTAATTCAAAATGAGAATTATTGATCTCTTATATAAAATAATGTACAAAATCTCAAAATATTGATAGTATTGCATTTAAAGATATAAAAATTTCCATTTAAATATATCGTAATTTTAATGATATAAAATTTGGAGTATTTATTCCCCCGACATTCATTTGTAAAATAGACATGAGAAATTGTTAACGTTTTCTTTTCCACTAATTTATTTTTTCCTCATGTTTCATCATTATTCTCTTTCCTTTGTAAGTCTTAATTACCAAAATAGGCATATTCATGCTAATTTTATTACCTCTCTTCCCAATTGAAAAAGGGCGATGCATATTGCAGGTGGTTTTAAACATTTTTTGTAAAGTTCTTGTCACATACATAGAAATACGTCTATAGAGGATGAGCATAATATTTCCAATCATATTTCTTTTATTCTTACTCTTTGAATGGGTTTGGAAACTAGATTCTTAGGGAGAAAAGGTAACCAAATTTAAATTCCAAACGGTACATTCCACACACAAAGTGAATAACTTATAAATAAATTTAAGAATATTGATTTTATAAATTAGTTCAAAATTAGAATTATTGATCTCTTATATAATATAATGTACAAAATCACAAAATATTGATAGTATTGCATTTAAAGATATAAAAATTTCCATTTAAATATATCGTAATTTTAATGATATAAAATTTGGAGTATTTATTCCCCCGACATTTATTTGTAAAATAGACATGAGAAATTGTTAACGTTTTCTTTTGCACTTATTTATTTTTCCTCATGGTTTATCATTATTCTCTTTCCTTTGTAAGTCTTAATTCCCAAAAAAGGCATATTCATGCTAATTTTATTACCTCTCTTCCCAATTGAAAAAGGGCGATGCATATTGCAGGTGGTTTTAAACATTTTTTGTAAAGTTCTTGTCACATACATAGAAATACGTCTATAGAGGATGAGCATAATATTTCCAATCATATTTCCTTTCATCTTAATCTTTGAATGGGTTTGGAAACTAGATTCTTAGGAAGAAATGGTAACCAAATTTAAATTCCATACGGTGCATTCCAACACAAAGTGAATAACTTATAAATAAAATTAAGAATATTGATTTCATAAATTAATTCAAAATGAGAATTATTGATCTCTTATATAAAATAATGTACAAAATCACAAAATATTTATAGTATTGCATTTAAAGATATAAAAATTTCCATTTAAATATATCGTAATTCTAATGATATAAAATTTGGAGTATTTATTCCCCCGACATTCATTTGTAAAATAGACATGAGAAATTGTTAACGTTTTCTTTTCCACTTATTTATTTTTCCTCATGTTTTATCATTATTCTCTTTCCTTTGTAAGTCTTAATTACCAAAATAGGCATATTCATGCTAATTTTATTACCTCTTTTCCCAATTTTAAAAGGGCGATGCATATTACAGGTGGTTTTAAACATTTTTTGTAAAGTTCTTGTCACATACATAGAAATACGTCTATAGAGGATGAGCATAATATTTCCAATCATATTTCTTTTATTCTTACTCTTTGAATGGGTTTGGAAACTAGATTCTTAGGGAGAAAAGGTAACCAAATTTAAATTCCAAATGGTACATTCCACACACAAAGTGAATAACTTATAAATAAATTTAAGAATATTGATTTCATAAATTAGTTCAAAATTAGAATTATTGATCTCTTATATAAAATAATGTACAAAATCACAAAATATTGATAGTATTGCATTTAAAGATATAAAAATTTCCATTTAAATATATCGTAATTTTTATGATATAAAATTTGGAGTATTTATTCCCCCGACATTCATTTGTAAAATAGACATGAGAAATTGTTAACGTTTTCTTTTCCACTAATTTATTTTTTCCTCATGTTTCATCATTATTCTCTTTCCTTTGTAAGTCTTAATTACCAAAATAGGCATATTCATCCTAATTTTATTACCTCTCTTCCCAATTGAAAAAGGGCGATGCATATTGCAGGTGGTTTTAAACATTTTTTGTAAAGTTCTTGTCACATACATAGAAATACGTCTATAGAGGATGACCATAATATTTCCAATCATATTTCCTTTCATCTTAATCTTTGAATGGGTTTGGAAACTAGATTCTTAGGAAGAAATGGTAACCAAATTTAAATTCCATACGGTGCATTCCAACACAAAGTGAATAACTTATAAATAAATTTAAGAATATTGATTTCATAAATTAATTCAAAATGAGAATTATTGATCTCTTATATAAAATAATGTACAAAATCACAAAATATTGATAGTATTGCATTTAAAGATATAAAAATTTCCATTTAAATATATCGTAATTTTAATGATATAAAATTTGGAGTATTTATTCCCCCGACATTCATTTGTAAAATAGACATGCGAAATTGTTAACGTTTTCTTTTCCACTTATTTATTTTTCCTCATGTTTTATCATTATTCTCTTTCCTTTGTAAGTCTTAATTACCAAAATAGGCATATTCATGCTAATTTTATTACCTCTCTTCCCAATTGAAAAAGGGCGATGCATATTGCAGGTGGTAATAAACATTTTTTGTAAAGTTCTTGTCACATACATAGAAATACGTCTATAGAGGATGAGCATAATATTTCCAATCATATTTCTTTTATTCTTACTCTTTGATTGGGTTTGGAAACTAGATTCTTAGGGAGAAAAGGTAACCAAATTTAAATTCCAAACGGTACATTCCACACACAAAGTGAATAACTTATAAATAAATTTAAGAATATTGATTTCATAAATTAGTTCAAAATGAGAATTATTGATCTCTTATATAATATAATGTACAAAATCACAAAATATTGATAGTAGTGCATTTAAAGATATAAAAATTTCCATTTAAATATATCGTAATTTTAATGATATAAAATTTGGAGTATTTATTCCCCCGACATTTATTTGTAAAATAGACATGAGAAATTGTTAACGTTTTCTTTTCCACTAATTTATTTTTTCCTCATGATTCATCATTATTCTCTTTCCTTTGTAAGTCTTAATTACCAAAATAGGCATATTCATGCTAATTTTATTACCTCTCTTCCCAATTGAAAAAGGGCGATGCATATTGCAGGTGGTTTTAAACATTTTTTGTAAAGTTCTTGTCACATACATAGAAATACGTCTATAGAGGATGAGCATAATATTTCCAATCATATTTCTTTTATTCTTACTCTTTGAATGGGTTTGGAAACTAGATTCTTAGGGAGAAAAGGTACCCAAATTTAAATTCCAAAAGGTACATTCCAACACAAAGTGAATAACTTATAAATAAATTTAAAAATATTGATTTCATAAATTAGTTCAAAATGATATTATTGAAGTCTTATATAAAATAATGTACAAAATCACAAAATATTGATAGTATTGCATTTAAAGATATAAAAATTTCCATTTAAATATATCGTAATTTTAATGATAAAATTTGGAGTATTTATTCCCCCGACATTCATTTGTAAAATAGACATGCGAAATTGTTAACGTTTTCTTTTCCATTTATTTATTTTTCCTCATGTTTTATCATTATTCTCTTTTCTTTGTAAGTCTTAATTACCAAAATAGGCATATTCATGCTAATTTTATTACCTCTCTTCCGAATGGAAAAAGGGCGATGGATATTGCAGGTGGTTTTAAACATTTTTTCTAAAGTTCTTGTCACATACATAGAAATACGTCTATAGAGGATGAGCATAATATTTCCAATCATATTTCCTTTCATCTTACTCTTTCAATGGGTTTGGAAACTAGATTCTTAGGGAGAACAGGTAACCAAATTTAAATTCCAAACGGTACATTCCAACACAAAGTGAATAACTTATAAATAAATTTAAGAATATTGATTTCATAAATTAGTTCAAAATTAGAATTATTGATCTCTTATATAATATAATGTACAAAATCACAAAATATTGATAGTATTGCATTTAAAGATATAAAAATTTCGATTTAAATATATCGTAATTTTAATGATATAAAATTTGGAGTATTTATTCCCCCGACATTCATTTGTAAAATAGACATGAGAAATTGTTAACGTTTTCTTTTCCACTTATTTATTTTTCCTCATGTTTCATCATGATTCTCTTTCCTTTGTAAGTCTTAATTACCAAAATAGGCATATTCATGCTAATTTTATTAGCTCTCTTCCCAATTGAAAAAGGGCGATGCATATTGCAGGTTGTTTTAAACATTTTTTGTAAAGTTCTTGTCACATACATAGAAATACGTCTATAGACGATGAGCATAATATTTCCAATCATATTTCCTTTCTTCTTAATCTTTGAATGGGTTAGGAAACTAGATTCTTAGGAAGAAATGGTAAACAAATTTAAATTCCATACGGTGCATTCCAACACAAAGTGAATAACTTATAGATAAATTTAAGAATATTGATTTCATAAATTAATTCAAAATGAGAATTATTGATCTCTTATATAAAATAATGTACAAAATCACAAAATATTGATAGTATTGCATTTAAAGATATAAAAATTTCCATTTAAATATATCGTAATTTTAATGATATAAAATTTGGAGTATTTATTCCCCCGACATTCATTTGTAAAATAGACATGCGAAATTGTTAACGTTTTCTTTTCCACTTATTTATTTTTCCTCATGTTTTATCATTATTCTCTTTCCTTTGTAAGTCTTAATTACCAAAATAGGCATATTCATGCTAATTTTATTACCTCTCTTCCCAATTGAAAAAGGGCGATGCATATTGCAGGTGGTTTTAAACATTTTTTGTAAAGTTCTTGTCACATACATAGAAATACGTCTATAGAGGATGAGCATAATATTTCCAATCATATTTCTTTTATTCTTACTCTTTGAATGGGTTTGGAAACTAGATTCTTAGGGAGAAAAGGTAACCAAATTTAAATTCCAAATGGTACATTCCACACACAAAGTGAATAACTTATAAATAAATTTAAGAATATTGATTTCATAAATTAGTTCAAAATTAGAATTATTGATCTCTTATATAATATCATGTACAAAATCACAAAATATTGATAGTATTGCATTTAAAGATATAAAAATTTCCATTTAAATATATCGTAATTTTAATGATATAAAATTTGGAGTATTTATTCCCCCGACATTCATTTGTAAACTAGACATGAGAAATTGTTAACGTTTTCTTTTCCACTTATTTATTTTTCCTCATGTTTCATCATTATTCTCTTTCCTTTGTAAGTCTTAATTACCAAAATAGGCATATTCATGCTAATTTTATTACCTCTCTTCCCAATTGAAAAAGGGCGATGCATATTGCAAGTGGTTTTAAACATTTTTTGTAAAGTTCTTGTTACATACATAGAAATACGTCTATAGAGGATGAGCATAATATTTCCAATCATATTTCTTTTCTTCTTACTCTTTGAATGGGTTTGGAAACTAGATTCTTAGGGAGAAAAGGTACCCAAATTTAAATTCCAAATGGTACATTCCAACACAAAGTGAATAACTTATAAATAAATTTAAGAATATTGATTTCATAAATTAGTTCAAAATGAGAATTATTAAAGTCTTATATAAAATAATGTACAAAATCACAAAATATTGATAGTATTGCATTTAAAGATATAAAAATTTCCATTTAAATATATCATAATTTTAATGATATAAAATTTGGAGTATTTATTCCCCCGACATTCATTTGTAAAATAGACATGCGAAATTGTTAACGTTTTCTTTTCCACTTATTTATTTTTCCTCATATTTTATCATTATTCTCTTTCCTTTGTAAGTCTTAATTACCGAAATAGGCATATTCATGCTAATTTTATTACCTCTCTTCCCATTTGAAAAAGGGCAATGCATATTGCAGGTGGTTTTAAACATTTTTTGTAAAGTTCTTGTCACATACATAGAAATACGTCTACAGAGGATGAGCATAATATTTCCAATCATATTTCTTTTATTCTTACTCTTTGAATGGGTTTGGAAACTAGATTCTTAGGGAGAAAAGGTAACCAAATTTAAATTCCAAATGGTACATTCCACACACAAAGTGAATAACTTATAAATAAATTTAAGAATATTGATTTCATAAATTAGTTCAAAATTAGAATTATTGATCTCTTATATAATATAATGTACAAAATCACAAAATATTGATAGTAGTGCATTTAAAGATATAAAAATTTCCATTTAAATATCGTAATTTTAATGATATAAAATTTGGAGTATTTATTCCCCCGACATTCATTTGTAAAATAGACATGCGAAATTGTTAACGTTTTCTTTTCCATTTATTTATTTTTCCTCATGTTTTATCATTATTCTCTTTTCTTTGTAAGTCTTAATTACCAAAATAGGCATATTCATGCTAATTTTATTACCTCTCTTCCGAATGGAAAAAGGGCGATGGATATTGCAGGTGGTTTTAAACATTTTTTCTAAAGTTCTTGTCACATACATAGAAATACGTCTATAGAGGATGAGCATAATATTTCCAATCATATTTCCTTTCATCTTAATCTTTGAATGGGTTTGGAAACTAGATTCTTAGGAAGAAATGGTAACCAAATTAAAATTCCATACGGTGCATTCCAACACAAAGTGAATAACTTATAGATAAATTTAAGAATATTGATTTCATAAATTAATTCAAAATGAGAATTATTGATCTCTTATATAAAATAATGTACAAAATCACAAAATATTGATAGTATTGCATTTAAAGATATAAAAATTTCCATTTAAATATATCGTAATTTTAATGATATAAAATTTGGAGTATTTATTCCCCCGACATTCATTTGTAAAATAGACATGCGAAATTGTTAACGTTTTCTTTTCCACTTATTTATTTTTCCTCATGTTTTATCATTATTCTCTTTCCTTTGTAAGTCTTAATTACCAAAATAGGCATATTCATGCTAATTTTATTACCTCTCTTCCCAATTGAAAAAGGGTGATGCATATTGCAGGTGGTTTTAAACATTTTTTCTAAAGTTCTTGTCACATACATAGAAATACGTCTATAGAGGATGAGCATAATATTTCCAATCATATTTCCTTTCATCTTAATCTTTGAATGGGTTTGGAAACTAGATTCTTAGGAAGAAATGGTAACCAAATTAAAATTCCATACGGTGCATTCCAACACAAAGTGAATAACTTATAGATAAATTTAAGAATATTGATTTCATAAATTAATTCAAAATGAGAATTATTGATCTCTTATATAAAATAATGTACAAAATCACAAAATATTGATAGTATTGCATTTAAAGATATAAAAATTTCCATTTAAATATATCGTAATTTTAATGATATAAAATTTGGAGTATTTATTCCCCCGACATTCATTTGTAAAATAGACATGCGAAATTGTTAACGTTTTCTTTTCCATTTATTTATTTTTCCTCATGTTTTATCATTATTCTCTTTTCTTTGTAAGTCTTAATTACCAAAATAGGCATATTCATGCTAATTTTATTACCTCTCTTCCGAATGGAAAAAGGGCGATGGATATTGCAGGTGGTTTTAAACATTTTTTCTAAAGTTCTTGTCACATACATAGAAATACGTCTATAGAGGATGAGCATAATATTTCCAATCATATTTCCTTTCATCTTACTCTTTCAATGGGTTTGGAAACTAGATTCTTAGGGAGAACAGGTAACCAAATTTAAATTCCAAACGGTACATTCCAACACAAAGTGAATAACTTATAAATAAATTTAAGAATATTGATTTCATAAATTAGTTCAAAATTAGAATTATTGATCTCTTATATAATATAATGTACAAAATCACAAAATATTGATAGTATTGCATTTAAAGATATAAAAATTTCGATTTAAATATATCGTAATTTTAATGATATAAAATTTGGAGTATTTATTCCCCCGACATTCATTTGTAAAATAGACATGAGAAATTGTTAACGTTTTCTTTTCCACTTATTTATTTTTCCTCATGTTTCATCATGATTCTCTTTCCTTTGTAAGTCTTAATTACCAAAATAGGCATATTCATGCTAATTTTATTAGCTCTCTTCCCAATTGAAAAAGGGCGATGCATATTGCAGGTTGTTTTAAACATTTTTTGTAAAGTTCTTGTCACATACATAGAAATACGTCTATAGACGATGAGCATAATATTTCCAATCATATTTCCTTTCTTCTTAATCTTTGAATGGGTTAGGAAACTAGATTCTTAGGAAGAAATGGTAAACAAATTTAAATTCCATACGGTGCATTCCAACACAAAGTGAATAACTTATAGATAAATTTAAGAATATTGATTTCATAAATTAATTCAAAATGAGAATTATTGATCTCTTATATAAAATAATGTACAAAATCACAAAATATTGATAGTATTGCATTTAAAGATATAAAAATTTCCATTTAAATATATCGTAATTTTAATGATATAAAATTTGGAGTATTTATTCCCCCGACATTCATTTGTAAAATAGACATGCGAAATTGTTAACGTTTTCTTTTCCACTTATTTATTTTTCCTCATGTTTTATCATTATTCTCTTTCCTTTGTAAGTCTTAATTACCAAAATAGGCATATTCATGCTAATTTTATTACCTCTCTTCCCAATTGAAAAAGGGCGATGCATATTGCAGGTGGTTTTAAACATTTTTTGTAAAGTTCTTGTCACATACATAGAAATACGTCTATAGAGGATGAGCATAATATTTCCAATCATATTTCTTTTATTCTTACTCTTTGAATGGGTTTGGAAACTAGATTCTTAGGGAGAAAAGGTAACCAAATTTAAATTCCAAATGGTACATTCCACACACAAAGTGAATAACTTATAAATAAATTTAAGAATATTGATTTCATAAATTAGTTCAAAATTAGAATTATTGATCTCTTATATAATATCATGTACAAAATCACAAAATATTGATAGTATTGCATTTAAAGATATAAAAATTTCCATTTAAATATATCGTAATTTTAATGATATAAAATTTGGAGTATTTATTCCCCCGACATTCATTTGTAAACTAGACATGAGAAATTGTTAACGTTTTCTTTTCCACTTATTTATTTTTCCTCATGTTTCATCATTATTCTCTTTCCTTTGTAAGTCTTAATTACCAAAATAGGCATATTCATGCTAATTTTATTACCTCTCTTCCCAATTGAAAAAGGGCGATGCATATTGCAAGTGGTTTTAAACATTTTTTGTAAAGTTCTTGTTACATACATAGAAATACGTCTATAGAGGATGAGCATAATATTTCCAATCATATTTCTTTTCTTCTTACTCTTTGAATGGGTTTGGAAACTAGATTCTTAGGGAGAAAAGGTACCCAAATTTAAATTCCAAATGGTACATTCCAACACAAAGTGAATAACTTATAAATAAATTTAAGAATATTGATTTCATAAATTAGTTCAAAATGAGAATTATTAAAGTCTTATATAAAATAATGTACAAAATCACAAAATATTGATAGTATTGCATTTAAAGATATAAAAATTTCCATTTAAATATATCATAATTTTAATGATATAAAATTTGGAGTATTTATTCCCCCGACATTCATTTGTAAAATAGACATGCGAAATTGTTAACGTTTTCTTTTCCACTTATTTATTTTTCCTCATATTTTATCATTATTCTCTTTCCTTTGTAAGTCTTAATTACCGAAATAGGCATATTCATGCTAATTTTATTACCTCTCTTCCCATTTGAAAAAGGGCAATGCATATTGCAGGTGGTTTTAAACATTTTTTGTAAAGTTCTTGTCACATACATAGAAATACGTCTACAGAGGATGAGCATAATATTTCCAATCATATTTCTTTTATTCTTACTCTTTGAATGGGTTTGGAAACTAGATTCTTAGGGAGAAAAGGTAACCAAATTTAAATTCCAAATGGTACATTCCACACACAAAGTGAATAACTTATAAATAAATTTAAGAATATTGATTTCATAAATTAGTTCAAAATTAGAATTATTGATCTCTTATATAATATAATGTACAAAATCACAAAATATTGATAGTAGTGCATTTAAAGATATAAAAATTTCCATTTAAATATCGTAATTTTAATGATATAAAATTTGGAGTATTTATTCCCCCGACATTCATTTGTAAAATAGACATGCGAAATTGTTAACGTTTTCTTTTCCATTTATTTATTTTTCCTCATGTTTTATCATTATTCTCTTTTCTTTGTAAGTCTTAATTACCAAAATAGGCATATTCATGCTAATTTTATTACCTCTCTTCCGAATGGAAAAAGGGCGATGGATATTGCAGGTGGTTTTAAACATTTTTTCTAAAGTTCTTGTCACATACATAGAAATACGTCTATAGAGGATGAGCATAATATTTCCAATCATATTTCCTTTCATCTTACTCTTTCAATGGGTTTGGAAACTAGATTCTTAGGGAGAACAGGTAACCAAATTTAAATTCCAAACGGTACATTCCAACACAAAGTGAATAACTTATAAATAAATTTAAGAATATTGATTTCATAAATTAGTTCAAAATTAGAATTATTGATCTCTTATATAATATCATGTACAAAATCACAAAATATTGATAGTATTGCATTTAAAGATATAAAAATTTCCATTTAAATATATCGTAATTTTAATGATATAAAATTTGGAGTATTTATTCCCCCGACATTCATTTGTAAACTAGACATGAGAAATTGTTAACGTTTTCTTTTCCACTTATTTATTTTTCCTCATGTTTCATCATTATTCTCTTTCCTTTGTAAGTCTTAATTACCAAAATAGGCATATTCATGCTAATTTTATTACCTCTCTTCCCAATTGAAAAAGGGCGATGCATATTGCAGGTTGTTTTAAACATTTTTTGTAAAGTTCTTGTCACATACATAGAAATACGTCTATAGACGATGAGCATAATATTTCCAATCATATTTCCTTTCTTCTTAATCTTTTAATGGGTTTGGAAACTAGATTCTTAGGAAGAAATGGTAAACAAATTTAAATTCCATACGGTGCATTCCAACACAAAGTGAATAACTTATAAATAAATTTAAGAATATTGATTTCATAAATTAATTCAAAATGAGAATTATTGATCTCTTATATAAAATAATGTACAAAATCACAAAATATTGATAGTATTGCATTTAAAGATATAAAAATTTCCATTTAAATATATCGTAATTTTAATGATATAAAATTTGGAGTATTTATTCCCCCGACATTCATTTGTAAAATAGACATGCGAAATTGTTAACGTTTTCTTTTCCACTTATTTATTTTTCCTCATGTTTCATCATGATTCTCTTTCCTTTGTAAGTCTTAATTACCAAAATAGGCATATTCATGCTAATTTTATTACCTCTCTTCCCAATTGAAAAAGGGCGATGCATATTGCAGGTGGTTTTAAACATTTTTTGTAAAGTTCTTGTCACATACATAGAAATACGTCTATAGAGGATGAGCATAATATTTCCAATCATATTTATTTTATTCTTACTCTTTGAATGGGTTTGGAAACTAGATTCTTAGGGAGAAAAGGTAACCAAATTTAAATTCCAAATGGTACATTCCACACACAAAGTGAATAACTTATAAATAAATTTAAGAATATTGATTTCATAAATTAGTTCAAAATTAGAATTATTGATCTCTTATATAATATCATGTACAAAATCACAAAATATTGATAGTATTGCATTTAAAGATATAAAAATTTCCATTTAAATATATCGTAATTTTAATGATATAAAATTTGGAGTATTTATTCCCCCGACATTCATTTGTAAACTAGACATGAGAAATTGTTAACGTTTTCTTTTCCACTTATTTATTTTTCCTCATGTTTCATCATTATTCTCTTTCCTTTGTAAGTCTTAATTACCAAAATAGGCATATTCATGCTAATTTTATTACCTCTCTTCCCAATTGAAAAAGGGCGATGCATATTGCAAGTGGTTTTAAACATTTTTTGTAAAGTTCTTGTTACATACATAGAAATACGTCTATAGAGGATGAGCATAATATTTCCAATCATATTTCTTTTCTTCTTACTCTTTGAATGGGTTTGGAAACTAGATTCTTAGGGAGAAAAGGTACCCAAATTTAAATTCCAAATGGTACATTCCAACACAAAGTGAATAACTTATAAATAAATTTAAGAATATTGATTTCATAAATTAGTTCAAAATGAGAATTATTGAAGTCTTATATAAAATAATGTACAAAATCACAAAATATTGATAGTATTGCATTTAAAGATATAAAAATTTCCATTTAAATATATCATAATTTTAATGATATAAAATTTGGAGTATTTATTCCCCCGACATTCATTTGTAAAATAGACATGCGAAATTGTTAACGTTTTCTTTTCCACTTATTTATTTTTCCTCATATTTTATCATTATTCTCTTTCCTTTGTAAGTCTTAATTACCGAAATAGGCATATTCATGCTAATTTTATTACCTCTCTTCCCATTTGAAAAAGGGCAATGCATATTGCAGGTGGTTTTAAACATTTTTTGTAAAGTTCTTGTCACATACATAGAAATACGTCTACAGAGGATGAGCATAATATTTCCAATCATATTTCTTTTATTCTTACTCTTTGAATGGGTTTGGAAACTAGATTCTTAGGGAGAAAAGGTAACCAAATTTAAATTCCAAATGGTACATTCCACACACAAAGTGAATAACTTATAAATAAATTTAAGAATATTGATTTCATAAATTAGTTCAAAATTAGAATTATTGATCTCTTATATAATATCATGTACAAAATCACAAAATATTGATAGTATTGCATTTAAAGATATAAAAATTTCCATTTAAATATATCGTAATTTTAATGATATAAAATTTGGAGTATTTATTCCCCCGACATTCATTTGTAAACTAGACATGAGAAATTGTTAACGTTTTCTTTTCCACTTATTTATTTTTCCTCATGTTTCATCATTATTCTCTTTCCTTTGTAAGTCTTAATTACCAAAATAGGCATATTCATGCTAATTTTATTACCTCTCTTCCCAATTGAAAAAGGGCGATGCATATTGCAAGTGGTTTTAAACATTTTTTGTAAAGTTCTTGTTACATACATAGAAATACGTCTATAGAGGATGAGCATAATATTTCCAATCATATTTCTTTTCTTCTTACTCTTTGAATGGGTTTGGAAACTAGATTCTTAGGGAGAAAAGGTACCCAAATTTAAATTGCAAACGGTACATTCTAACACAAAGTGAATAACTTATAAATAAATTTAAGAATATTGATTTCATAAATGAGTTCAAAATGAGAATTATTGATCTCTTATATAAAAACATGTACAAAATCACAAAATATTGATAGTATTGCATTTAAAGATATAAAAATTTCCATTTAAATATATTGTAATTTTAATGATATAAAATTTGGAGTATTTATTCCCTCGACATTCATTTGTAAAATAGACATGCGAAATTGTTAACGTTTTCTTTTCCACTTATTTATTTTTCCTCATGTTTTATCATTATTCTCTTTCCTTTGTAAGTCTTAATTACCGAAATAGGCATATTTATGCTAATTTTATTACCTCTCTTCCCAATTGAAAAAGGGCGATGCATATTGCAGGTTGTTTTAAAAATGTTTTTGTAAAGTTCTTGTTACATACATAGAAATACGTCTATAGAGGATGAGCATAATATTTCCAATCATATTTCTTTTCATCTTACTCTTTGAATGGGTTTGGAAACTAGATTCTTAGGGAGAAAAGGTAACCAAATTTAAATTCCAAACGGTACATTCTAACACAAAGTGAATAACTTATAAATAAAATTAAGAATATTGATTTCATAAATGAGTTCAAAATGAGAATTATTGATCTCTTATATAAAAACATGTACAAAATCACAAAATATTGATAGTATTGCATTTAAAGATATAAAAATTTCCATTTAAATATATCGTAATTCTAATGATATAAAATTTGGAGTATTTATTCCCCCGACATTCATTTGTAAAATAGACATGAGAAATTGTTAACGTTTTCTTTTCCACTTATTTATTTTTCCTCATGTTTTATCATTATTCTCTTTCCTTTGTAAGTCTTAATTACCAAAATAGGCATATTCAAGCTAATTTTATTACCTCTCTTCCCAATTGAAAAAGGGCGATGCATATTGCATGTGGTTTTAAACATTTTTTCTAAAGTTCTTGTCACATACATAGAAATACGTCTATAGAGGATGAGCATAATATTTCCAATCATATTTCTTTTATTCTTACTCTTTGAATGGGTTTGGAAACTAGATTCTTAGGGAGAAAAGGTAACCAAATTTAAATTCCAAACGGTACATTCCACACACAAAGTGAATAACTTATAAATGAATTTAAGAATATTGATTTCATAAATTAGTTCAAAATTAGAATTATTGATCTCTTATATAATATAATGTACAAAATCACAAAATATTGATAGTATTGCATTTAAAGATATAAAAATTTCGATTTAAATATATCTTAATTTTAATGATATAAAATTTGGAGTATTTATTCCCCCGACATTCATTTGTAAAATAGACATGAGAAATTGTTAACGTTTTCTTTTCCACTTATTTATTTTTCCTCATGTTTCATCATTATTCTCTTTCCTTTGCAAGTCTTAATTACCAAAATAGGCATATTCATGCTAATTTTATTACCTCTCTTCCCAATTGAAAAAGGGCGATGCATATTGCAGGTGGTTTTAAACATTTTTTGTAAAGTTCTTGTCACATACATAGAAATACGTCTATAGAGGATGAGCATAATATTTCCAATCATATTTCTTTTCTTCTTACTCTTTGAATGGGTTTGGAAACTAGATTCTTAGGCAGAAAAGGTACCCAAATTTAAATTCCAAAAGGTACATTCCAACACAAAGTGAATAACTTATAAATAAATTTAAAAATATTGATTTCATAAATTAGTTCAAAATGATATTATTGAAGTCTTATATAAAATAATGTACAAAATCAAAAAATATTGATAGTATTGCATTTGAAGATATAAAAATTTCCATTTAAATATATCGTAATTTTAATGATATAAAATTTGGAGTATTTATTCCCCCGACATTCATTTGTAAAATAGACATGCGAAATTGTTAACGTTTTCTTTTCCATTTATTTATTTTTCCTCATGTTTTATCATTATTCTCTTTTCTTTGTAAGTCTTAATTACCAAAATAGGCATATTCATGCTAATTTTATTACCTCTCTTCCGAATGGAAAAAGGGCGATGGATATTGCAGGTGGTTTTAAACATTTTTTCTAAAGTTCTTGTCACATACATAGAAATACGTCTATAGAGGATGAGCATAATATTTCCAATCATATTTCCTTTCATCTTACTCTTTCAATGGGTTTGGAAACTAGATTCTTAGGGAGAACAGGTAACCAAATTTAAATTCCAAACGGTACATTCCAACACAAAGTGAATAACTTATAAATAAATTTAAGAATATTGATTTCATAAATTAGTTCAAAATTAGAATTATTGATCTCTTATATAATATAATGTACAAAATCACAAAATATTGATAGTATTGCATTTAAAGATATAAAAATTTCGATTTAAATATATCGTAATTTTAATGATATAAAATTTGGAGTATTTATTCCCCCGACATTCATTTGTAAAATAGACATGAGAAATTGTTAACGTTTTCTTTTCCACTTATTTATTTTTCCTCATGTTTCATCATGATTCTCTTTCCTTTGTAAGTCTTAATTACCAAAATAGGCATATTCATGCTAATTTTATTAGCTCTCTTCCCAATTGAAAAAGGGCGATGCATATTGCAGGTTGTTTTAAACATTTTTTGTAAAGTTCTTGTCACATACATAGAAATACGTCTATAGACGATGAGCATAATATTTCCAATCATATTTCCTTTCTTCTTAATCTTTGAATGGGTTTGGAAACTAGATTCTTAGGAAGAAATGGTAAACAAATTTAAATTCCATACGGTGCATTCCAACACAAAGTGAATAACTTATAAATAAATTTATGAATATTGATTTCATAAATTAATTCAAAATGAGAATTATTGATCTCTTATATAAAATAATGTACAAAATCTCAAAATATTGATAGTATTGCATTTGAAGATATAAAAATTTCCATTTAAATATATCGTAATTTTAATGATATAAAATTTGGAGTATTTATTCCCCCGACATTCATTTGTAAAATAGACATGCGAAATTGTTAACGTTTTCTTTTCCATTTATTTATTTTTCCTCATGTTTTATCATTATTCTCTTTTCTTTGTAAGTCTTAATTACCAAAATAGGCATATTCATGCTAATTTTATTACCTCTCTTCCGAATGGAAAAAGGGCGATGGATATTGCAGGTGGTTTTAAACATTTTTTCTAAAGTTCTTGTCACATACATAGAAATACGTCTATAGAGGATGAGCATAATATTTCCAATCATATTTCCTTTCATCTTACTCTTTCAATGGGTTTGGAAACTAGATTCTTAGGGAGAACAGGTAACCAAATTTAAATTCCAAACGGTACATTCCAACACAAAGTGAATAACTTATAAATAAATTTAAGAATATTGATTTCATAAATTAGTTCAAAATTAGAATTATTGATCTCTTATATAATATCATGTACAAAATCACAAAATATTGATAGAATTGCATTTAAAGATATAAAAATTTCCATTTAAATATATCGTAATTTTAATGATATAAAATTTGGAGTATTTATTCCCCCGACATTCATTTGTAAAATAGACATGAGAAATTGTTAACGTTTTCTTTTCCACTTATTTATTTTTCCTCATGTTTCATCATGATTCTCTTTCCTTTGTAAGTCTTAATTACCAAAATAGGCATATTCATGCTAATTTTATTAGCTCTCTTCCCAATTGAAAAAGGGCGATGCATATTGCAGGTTGTTTTAAACATTTTTTGTAAAGTTCTTGTCACATACATAGAAATACGTCTATAGACGATGAGCATAATATTTCCAATCATATTTCCTTTCTTCTTAATCTTTGAATGGGTTTGGAAACTAGATTCTTAGGAAGAAATGGTAAACAAATTTAAATTCCATACGGTGCATTCCAACACAAAGTGAATAACTTATAAATAAATTTATGAATATTGATTTCATAAATTAATTCAAAATTAGAATTATTGATCTCTTATATAAAATAATGTACAAAATCACAAAATATTGATAGTATTGCATTTAAAGATATAAAAATTTCCATTTAAATATATCGTAATTTTAATGATATAAAATTTGGAGTATTTATTCCCCCGACATTCATTTGTAAAATAGACATGCGAAATTGTTAACGTTTTCTTTTCCACTTATTTATTTTTCCTCATGTTTTATCATTATTCTCTTTCCTTTGTAAGTCTTAATTACCAAAATAGGCATATTCATGCTAATTTTATTACCTCTCTTCCCAATTGAAAAAGGGCGATGCATATTGCAGGTGGTTTTAAACATTTTTTGTAAAGTTCTTGTCACATACATAGAAATACGTCTATAGAGGATGAGCATAATATTTCCAATCATATTTCTTTTATTCTTACTCTTTGAATGGGTTTGGAAACTAGATTCTTAGGGAGAAAAGGTAACCAAATTTAAATTCCAAATGGTACATTCCACACACAAAGTGAATAACTTATAAATAAATTTAAGAATATTGATTTCATAAATTAGTTCAAAATTAGAATTATTGATCTCTTATATAATATCATGTACAAAATCACAAAATATTGATAGTATTGCATTTAAAGATATAAAAATTTCCATTTAAATATATCGTAATTTTAATGATATAAAATTTGGAGTATTTATTCCCCCGACATTCATTTGTAAACTAGACATGAGAAATTGTTAACGTTTTCTTTTCCACTTATTTATTTTTCCTCATGTTTCATCATTATTCTCTTTCCTTTGTAAGTCTTAATTACCAAAATAGGCATATTCATGCTTATTTTATTACCTCTCTTCCCAATTGAAAAAGGGCGATGCATATTGCAGGTTGTTTTAAACATTTTTTGTAAAGTTCTTGTTACATACATAGAAATACGTCTATAGAGGATGAGCATAATATTTCCAATCATATTTCTTTTCTTCTTACTCTTTGAATGGGTTTGGAAACTAGATTCTTAGGGAGAAAAGGTACCCAAATTTAAATTCCAAATGGTACATTCCAACACAAAGTGAATAACTTATAAATAAATTTAAGAATATTGATTTCATAAATTAGTTCAAAATGAGAATTATTGAAGTCTTATATAAAATAATGTACAAAATCACAAAATATTGATAGTATTGCATTTAAAGATATAAAAATTTCCATTTAAATATATCGTAATTTTAATGATATAAAATTTGGAGTATTTATTCCCCCGACATTCATTTGTAAAATAGACATGCGAAATTGTTAACGTTTTCTTTTCCACTTATTTATTTTTCCTCATGTTTTATCATTATTCTCTTTCCTTTGTAAGTCTTAATTACCGAAATAGGCATATTCATGCTAATTTTATTACCTCTCTTCCCATTTGAAAAAGGGCGAGGCATATTGCAGGTGGTTTTAAACATTTTTTGTAAAGTTCTTGTCACATACATAGAAATACGTCTATAGAGGATGAGCATAATATTTCCAATCATATTTCTTTTATTCTTACTCTTTGAATGGGTTTGGAAACTAGATTCTTAGGGAGAAAAGGTAACCAAATTTAAATTCCAAATGGTACATTCCACACACAAAGTGAATAACTTATAAATAAATTTAAGAATATTGATTTCATAAATTAGTTCAAAATTAGAATTATTGATCTCTTATATAATATCATGTACAAAATCACAAAATATTGATATTATTGCATTTAAAGATATAAAAATTTCCATTTAAATATATCGTAATTTTAATGATATAAAATTTGGAGTATTTATTCCCCCGACATTCATTTGTAAACTAGACATGAGAAATTGTTAACGTTTTCTTTTCCACTTATTTATTTTTCCTCATGTTTCATCATTATTCTCTTTCCTTTGTAAGTCTTAATTACCAAAATAGGCATATTCATGCTAATTTTATTACCTCTCTTCCCAATTGAAAAAGGGCGATGCATATTGCAGGTGGTTTTAAACATTTTTTGTAAAGTTCTTGTCACATACATAGAAATACGTCTATAGAGGATGAGCATAATATTTCCAATCATATTTCTTTTATTCTTACTCTTTGAATGGGTTTGGAAACTAGATTCTTAGGGAGAAAAGGTAACCAAATTTAAATTCCAAATGGTACATTCCACACACAAAGTGAATAACTTATAAATAAATTTAAGAATATTGATTTCATAAATTAGTTCAAAATTAGAATTATTGATCTCTTATATAATATCATGTACAAAATCACAAAATATTGATAGTATTGCATTTAAAGATATAAAAATTTCCATTTAAATATATCGTAATTTTAATGATATAAAATTTGGAGTATTTATTCCCCCGACATTCATTTGTAAACTAGACATGAGAAATTGTTAACGTTTTCTTTTCCACTTATTTATTTTTCCTCATGTTTCATCATTATTCTCTTTCCTTTGTAAGTCTTAATTACCAAAATAGGCATATTCATGCTAATTTTATTACCTCTCTTCCCAATTGAAAAAGGGCGATGCATATTGCAGGTTGTTTTAAACATTTTTTGTAAAGTTCTTGTTACATACATAGAAATACGTCTATAGAGGATGAGCATAATATTTCCAATCATATTTCTTTTCTTCTTACTCTTTGAATGGGTTTGGAAACTAGATTCTTAGGGAGAAAAGGTACCCAAATTTAAATTCCAAATGGTACATTCCAACACAAAGTGAATAACTTATAAATAAATTTAAGAATATTGATTTCATAAATTAGTTCAAAATGAGAATTATTTAAGTCTTATATAAAATAATGTACAAAATCACAAAATATTGATAGTATTGCATTTAAAGATATAAAAATTTCCATTTAAATATATTGTAATTTTAATGATATAAAATTTGGAGTATTTATTCCCCCGACATTCATTTGTAAAATAGACATGCGAAATTGTTAACGTTTTCTTTTCCACTTATTTATTTTTCCTCATGTTTTATCATTATTCTCTTTCCTTTGTAAGTCTTAATTACCGAAATAGGCATATTCATGCTAATTTTATTACCTCTCTTCCCATTTGAAAAAGGGCGATGCATATTGCAGGTGGTTATAAACATTTTTTGTAAAGTTCTTGTCACATACATAGAAATACGTCTATAGAGGATGAGCATAATATTTCCAATCATATTTCTTTTATTCTTACTCTTTGAATGGGTTTGGAAACTAGATTCTTAGGGAGAAAAGGTAACCAAATTTAAATTCCAAATGGTACATTCCACACACAAAGTGAATAACTTATAAATAAATTTAAGAATATTGATTTCATAAATTAGTTCAAAATTAGAATTATTGATCTCTTATATAATATCATGTACAAAATCACAAAATATTGATAGTATTGCATTTAAAGATATAAAAATTTCCATTTAAATATATCGTAATTTTAATGATATAAAATTTGGAGTATTTATTCCCCCGACATTCATTTGTAAAATAGACATGAGAAATTGTTAACGTTTTCTTTTCCACTTATTTATTTTTCCTCATGTTTCATCATGATTCTCTTTCCTTTGTAAGTCTTAATTACCAAAATAGGCATATTCATGCTAATTTTATTAGCTCTCTTCCCAATTGAAAAAGGGCGATGCATATTGCAGGTTGTTTTAAACATTTTTTGTAAAGTTCTTGTCACATACATAGAAATACGTCTATAGAGGATGAGCATAATATTTCCAATCATATTTCTTTTATTCTTACTCTTTGAATGGGTTTGGAAACTAGATTCTTAGGGAGAAAAGGTAACCAAATTTAAATTCCAAATGGTACATTCCACACACAAAGTGAATAACTTATAAATAAATTTAAGAATATTGATTTCATAAATTAGTTCAAAATTAGAATTATTGATCTCTTATATAATATCATGTACAAAATCACAAAATATTGATATTATTGCATTTAAAGATATAAAAATTTCCATTTAAATATATCGTAATTTTAATGATATAAAATTTGGAGTATTTATTCCCCCGACATTCATTTGTAAACTAGACATGAGAAATTGTTAACGTTTTCTTTTCCACTTATTTATTTTTCCTCATGTTTCATCATTATTCTCTTTCCTTTGTAAGTCTTAATTACCAAAATAGGCATATTCATGCTAATTTTATTACCTCTCTTCCCAATTGAAAAAGGGCGATGCATATTGCAGGTGGTTTTAAACATTTTTTGTAAAGTTCTTGTCACATACATAGAAATACGTCTATAGAGGATGAGCATAATATTTCCAATCATATTTCTTTTATTCTTACTCTTTGAATGGGTTTGGAAACTAGATTCTTAGGGAGAAAAGGTAACCAAATTTAAATTCCAAATGGTACATTCCACACACAAAGTGAATAACTTATAAATAAATTTAAGAATATTGATTTCATAAATTAGTTCAAAATTAGAATTATTGATCTCTTATATAATATCATGTACAAAATCACAAAATATTGATAGTATTGCATTTAAAGATATAAAAATTTCCATTTAAATATATCGTAATTTTAATGATATAAAATTTGGAGTATTTATTCCCCCGACATTCATTTGTAAACTAGACATGAGAAATTGTTAACGTTTTCTTTTCCACTTATTTATTTTTCCTCATGTTTCATCATTATTCTCTTTCCTTTGTAAGTCTTAATTACCAAAATAGGCATATTCATGCTAATTTTATTACCTCTCTTCCCAATTGAAAAAGGGCGATGCATATTGCAGGTTGTTTTAAACATTTTTTGTAAAGTTCTTGTTACATACATAGAAATACGTCTATAGAGGATGAGCATAATATTTCCAATCATATTTCTTTTCTTCTTACTCTTTGAATGGGTTTGGAAACAAGATTCTTAGGGAGAAAAGGTACCCAAATTTAAATTCCAAATGGTACATTCCAACACAAAGTGAATAACTTATAAATAAATTTAAGAATATTGATTTCATAAATTAGTTCAAAATGAGAATTATTTAAGTCTTATATAAAATAATGTACAAAATCACAAAATATTGATAGTATTGCATTTAAAGATATAAAAATTTCCATTTAAATATATTGTAATTTTAATGATATAAAATTTGGAGTATTTATTCCCCCGACATTCATTTGTAAAATAGACATGCGAAATTGTTAACGTTTTCTTTTCCACTTATTTATTTTTCCTCATGTTTTATCATTATTCTCTTTCCTTTGTAAGTCTTAATTACCGAAATAGGCATATTCATGCTAATTTTATTACCTCTCTTCCCATTTGAAAAAGGGCGATGCATATTGCAGGTGGTTATAAACATTTTTTGTAAAGTTCTTGTCACATACATAGAAATACGTCTATAGAGGATGAGCATAATATTTCCAATCATATTTCTTTTATTCTTACTCTTTGAATGGGTTTGGAAACTAGATTCTTAGGGAGAAAAGGTAACCAAATTTAAATTCCAAATGGTACATTCCACACACAAAGTGAATAACTTATAAATAAATTTAAGAATATTGATTTCATAAATTAGTTCAAAATTAGAATTATTGATCTCTTATATAATATCATGTACAAAATCACAAAATATTGATAGTATTGCATTTAAAGATATAAAAATTTCCATTTAAATATATCGTAATTTTAATGATATAAAATTTGGAGTATTTATTCCCCCGACATTCATTTGTAAAATAGACATGAGAAATTGTTAACGTTTTCTTTTCCACTTATTTATTTTTCCTCATGTTTCATCATGATTCTCTTTCCTTTGTAAGTCTTAATTACCAAAATAGGCATATTCATGCTAATTTTATTAGCTCTCTTCCCAATTGAAAAAGGGCGATGCATATTGCAGGTTGTTTTAAACATTTTTTGTAAAGTTCTTGTCACATACATAGAAATACGTCTATAGACGATGAGCATAATATTTCCAATCATATTTCCTTTCTTCTTAATCTTTGAATGGGTTTGGAAACTAGATTCTTAGGAAGAAATGGTAAACAAATTTAAATTCCATACGGTGCATTCCAACACAAAGTGAATAACTTATAAATAAATTTATGAATATTGATTTCATAAATTAATTCAAAATTAGAATTATTGATCTCTTATATAAAATAATGTACAAAATCACAAAATATTGATAGTATTGCATTTAAAGATATAAAAATTTCCATTTAAATATATCGTAATTTTAATGATATAAAATTTGGAGTATTTATTCCCCCGACATTCATTTGTAAAATAGACATGCGAAATTGTTAACGTTTTCTTTTCCACTTATTTATTTTTCCTCATGTTTTATCATTATTCTCTTTCCTTTGTAAGTCTTAATTACCAAAATAGGCATATTCATGCTAATTTTATTACCTCTCTTCCCAATTGAAAAAGGGCGATGCATATTGTAGGTGGTTTTAAACATTTTTTGTAAAGTTCTTGTCACATACATAGAAATACGTCTATAGAGGATGAGCATAATATTTCCAATCATATTTCTTTTATTCTTACTCTTTGAATGGGTTTGGAAACTAGATTCTTAGGGAGAAAAGGTAACCAAATTTAAATTCCAAATGGTACATTCCACACACAAAGTGAATAACTTATAAATAAATTTAAGAATATTGATTTCATAAATTAGTTCAAAATTAGAATTATTGATCTCTTATATAATATCATGTACAAAATCACAAAATATTGATAGTATTGCATTTAAAGATATAAAAATTTCCATTTAAATATATCGTAATTTTAATGATATAAAATTTGGAGTATTTATTCCCCCGACATTCATTTGTAAACTAGACATGAGAAATTGTTAACGTTTTCTTTTCCACTTATTTATTTTTCCTCATGTTTCATCATTATTCTCTTTCCTTTGTAAGTCTTAATTACCAAAATAGGCATATTCATGCTTATTTTATTACCTCTCTTCCCAATTGAAAAAGGGCGATGCATATTGCAGGTTGTTTTAAACATTTTTTGTAAAGTTCTTGTTACATACATAGAAATACGTCTATAGAGGATGAGCATAATATTTCCAATCATATTTCTTTTCTTCTTACTCTTTGAATGGGTTTGGAAACTAGATTCTTAGGGAGAAAAGGTACCCAAATTTAAATTCCAAATGGTACATTCCAACACAAAGTGAATAACTTATAAATAAATTTAAGAATATTGATTTCATAAATTAGTTCAAAATGAGAATTATTGAAGTCTTATATAAAATAATGTACAAAATCACAAAATATTGATAGTATTGCATTTAAAGATATAAAAATTTCCATTTAAATATATCGTAATTTTAATGATATAAAATTTGGAGTATTTATTCCCCCGACATTCATTTGTAAAATAGACATGCGAAATTGTTAACGTTTTCTTTTCCACTTATTTATTTTTCCTCATGTTTTATCATTATTCTCTTTCCTTTGTAAGTCTTAATTACCGAAATAGGCATATTCATGCTAATTTTATTACCTCTCTTCCCATTTGAAAAAGGGCGAGGCATATTGCAGGTGGTTTTAAACATTTTTTGTAAAGTTCTTGTCACATACATAGAAATACGTCTATAGAGGATGAGCATAATATTTCCAATCATATTTCTTTTATTCTTACTCTTTGAATGGGTTTGGAAACTAGATTCTTAGGGAGAAAAGGTAACCAAATTTAAATTCCAAATGGTACATTCTACACACAAAGTGAATAACTTATAAATAAATTTAAGAATATTGATTTCATAAATTAGTTCAAAATTAGAATTATTGATCTCTTATATAATATCATGTACAAAATCACAAAATATTGATATTATTGCATTTAAAGATATAAAAATTTCCATTTAAATATATCGTAATTTTAATGATATAAAATTTGGAGTATTTATTCCCCCGACATTCATTTGTAAACTAGACATGAGAAATTGTTAACGTTTTCTTTTCCACTTATTTATTTTTCCTCATGTTTCATCATTATTCTCTTTCCTTTGTAAGTCTTAATTACCAAAATAGGCATATTCATGCTAATTTTATTACCTCTCTTCCCAATTGAAAAAGGGCGATGCATATTGCAGGTGGTTTTAAACATTTTTTGTAAAGTTCTTGTCACATACATAGAAATACGTCTATAGAGGATGAGCATAATATTTCCAATCATATTTCTTTTATTCTTACTCTTTGAATGGGTTTGGAAACTAGATTCTTAGGGAGAAAAGGTAACCAAATTTAAATTCCAAATGGTACATTCCACACACAAAGTGAATAACTTATAAATAAATTTAAGAATATTGATTTCATAAATTAGTTCAAAATTAGAATTATTGATCTCTTATATAATATCATGTACAAAATCACAAAATATTGATAGTATTGCATTTAAAGATATAAAAATTTCCATTTAAATATATCGTAATTTTAATGATATAAAATTTGGAGTATTTATTCCCCCGACATTCATTTGTAAACTAGACATGAGAAATTGTTAACGTTTTCTTTTCCACTTATTTATTTTTCCTCATGTTTCATCATTATTCTCTTTCCTTTGTAAGTCTTAATTACCAAAATAGGCATATTCATGCTAATTTTATTACCTCTCTTCCCAATTGAAAAAGGGCGATGCATATTGCAGGTTGTTTTAAACATTTTTTGTAAAGTTCTTGTTACATACATAGAAATACGTCTATAGAGGATGAGCATAATATTTCCAATCATATTTCTTTTCTTCTTACTCTTTGAATGGGTTTGGAAACTAGATTCTTAGGGAGAAAAGGTACCCAAATTTAAATTCCAAATGGTACATTCCAACACAAAGTGAATAACTTATAAATAAATTTAAGAATATTGATTTCATAAATTAGTTCAAAATGAGAATTATTTAAGTCTTATATAAAATAATGTACAAAATCACAAAATATTGATAGTATTGCATTTAAAGATATAAAAATTTCCATTTAAATATATTGTAATTTTAATGATATAAAATTTGGAGTATTTATTCCCCCGACATTCATTTGTAAAATAGACATGCGAAATTGTTAACGTTTTCTTTTCCACTTATTTATTTTTCCTCATGTTTTATCATTATTCTCTTTCCTTTGTAAGTCTTAATTACCGAAATAGGCATATTCATGCTAATTTTATTACCTCTCTTCCCATTTGAAAAAGGGCGATGCATATTGCAGGTGGTTTTAAACATTTTTTGTAAAGTTCTTGTCACATACATAGAAATACGTCTATAGAGGATGAGCATAATATTTCCAATCATATTTCTTTTATTCTTACTCTTTGAATGGGTTTGGAAACTAGATTCTTAGGGAGAAAAGGTAACCAAATTTAAATTCCAAATGGTACATTCCACACACAAAGTGAATAACTTATAAATAAATTTAAGAATATTGATTTCATAAATTAGTTCAAAATTAGAATTATTGATCTCTTATATAATATCATGTACAAAATCACAAAATATTGATAGTATTGCATTTAAAGATATAAAAATTTCCATTTAAATATATCGTAATTTTAATGATATAAAATTTGGAGTATTTATTCCCCCGACATTCATTTGTAAACTAGACATGAGAAATTGTTAACGTTTTCTTTTCCACTTATTTATTTTTCCTCATGTTTCATCATTATTCTCTTTCCTTTGTAAGTCTTAATTACCAAAATAGGCATATTCATGCTAATTTTATTACCTCTCTTCCCAATTGAAAAAGGGCGATGCATATTGCAGGTGGTTTTAAACATTTTTTGTAAAGTTCTTGTTACATACATAGAAATACGTCTATAGAGGATGAGCATAATATTTCCAATCATATTTCTTTTCTTCTTACTCTTTGAATGGGTTTGGAAACTAGATTCTTAGGGAGAAAAGGTACCCAAATTTAAATTCCAAATGGTACATTCCAACACAAAGTGAATAACTTATAAATAAATTTAAGAATATTGATTTCATAAATTAGTTCAAAATGAGAATTATTGAAGTCTTATATAAAATAATGTACAAAATCACAAAATATTGATAGTATTGCATTTAAAGATATAAAAATTTCCATTTAAATATATCGTAATTTTAATGATATAAAATTTGGAGTATTTATTCCCCCGACATTCATTTGTAAAATAGACATGCGAAATTGTTAACGTTTTCTTTTCCACTTATTTATTTTTCCTCATATTTTATCATTATTCTCTTTCCTTTGTAAGTCTTAATTACCGAAATAGGCATATTCATGCTAATTTTATTACCTCTCTTCCCATTTGAAAAAGGGCGATGCATATTGCAGGTGGTTTTAAACATTTTTTGTAAAGTTCTTGTCACATACATAGAAATACGTCTATAGAGGATGAGCATAATATTTCCAATCATATTTCTTTTCATCTTACTCTTTGAATGGGTTTGGAAACTAGATTCGTAGGGAGAAAAGGTAACCAAATTTAAATTCCAAACGGTACATTCTAACACAAAGTGAATAACTTATAAATAAATTTAAGAATATTGATTTCATAAATGAGTTCAAAATGAGAATTATTGATCTCTTATATAAAAACATGTACAAAATCACAAAATATTGATAGTATTGCATTTAAAGATATAAAAATTTCCATTTAAATATATTGTAATTTTAATGATATAAAATTTGGAGTATTTATTCCCTCGACATTCATTTGTAAAATAGACATGCGAAATTGTTAACGTTTTCTTTTCCACTTATTTATTTTTCCTCATGTTTTATCATTATTCTCTTTCCTTTGTAAGTCTTAATTACCGAAATAGGCATATTCATGCTAATTTTATTACCTCTCTTCCCAATTGAAAAAGGGCGATGCATATTGAAGGTTGTTTTAAAAATGTTTTTGTAAAGTTCTTGTCACATACATAGAAATACGTCTATAGAGGATGAGCATAATATTTCCAATCATATTTCTTTTCATCTTACTCTTTGAATGGGTTTGGAAACTAGATTCTTAGGGAGAAAAGGTAACCAAATTTAAATTCCAAACGGTACATTCTAACACAAAGTGAATAACTTATAAATAAAATTAAGAATATTGATTTCATAAATGAGTTCAAAATGAGAATTATTGATCTCTTATATAAAAACATGTACAAAATCACAAAATATTGATAGTATTGCATTTAAAGATATAAAAATTTCCATTTAAATATATCGTAATTCTAATGATATAAAATTTGGAGTATTTATTCCCCCGACATTCATTTGTAAAATAGACATGAGAAATTGTTAACGTTTTCTTTTCCACTTATTTATTTTTCCTCATGTTTTATCATTATTCTCTTTCCTTTGTAAGTCTTAATTACCAAAATAGGCATATTCAAGCTAATTTTATTACCTCTCTTCCCAATTGAAAAAGGGCGATGCATATTGCAGGTGGTTTTAAACATTTTTTGTAAAGTTCTTGTCACATACATAGAAATACGTCTATAGAGGATGAGCATAATATTTCCAATCATATTTCTTTTATTCTTACTCTTTGAATGGGTTTGGAAACTAGATTCTTAGGGAGAAAAGGTAACCAAATTTAAATTCCAAACGGTACATTCCACACACAAAGTGAATAACTTATAAATAAATTTAAGAATATTGATTTCATAAATTAGTTCAAAATTAGAATTATTGATCTCTTATATAATATAATGTACAAAATCACAAAATATTGATAGTATTGCATTTAAAGATATAAAAATTTCGATTTAAATATATCGTAATTTTAATGATATAAAATTTGGAGTATTTATTCACCCGACATTCATTTGTAAAATAGACATGAGAAATTGTTAACGTTTTCTTTTCCACTTATTTATTTTTCCTCATGTTTCATCATGATTCTCTTTCCTTTGTAAGTCTTAATTACCAAAATAGGCATATTCATGCTAATTTTATTACCTCTCTTCCCAATTGAAAAAGAGCGATGCATATTGCAGGTGGTTTTAAACATTTTTTGTAAACTTCTTGTCACATACATAGAAATACGTCTATAGAGAATAAGCATAATATTTCCAATCATATTTCTTTTCTTCTTACTCTTTGAATGGGTTTGGAAACTAGATTCTTAGGGAGAAAAGGTACCCAAATTTAAATTCCAAAAGGTACATTCCAACACAAAGTAAATAACTTATAAATAAATTTAAAAATATTGATTTCATAAATTAGTTCAAAATGAGAATTATTGATCTCTTATATAAAATAATGTACAAAATCACAAAATATTGATAGTATTGCATTTAAAGATATAAAAATTTCCATTTAAATATATCGTAATTTTAATGATATAAAATTTGGAGTATTTATTCCCCCGACATTCATTTGTAAAATAGACATGCGAAATTGTTAACGTTTTCTTTTCCACTAATTTATTTTTCCTCATGTTTTATCATTATTCTCTTTCCTTTGTAAGTCTTAATTACCAAAATACGCATATTCATGCTAATTTTATTACCTCTCTTCCCAATTGAAAAAGGGCGATGCATATTGCAGGTGGTAATAAACATTTTTTGTAAAGTTCTTGTCACATACATAGAAATACGTCTATAGAGGATGAGCATAATATTTCCAATCATATTTCTTTTATTCTTACTCTTTGAATGGGTTTGGAAACTAGATTCTTAGGGAGAAAAGGTAACCAAATTTAAATTCCAAACGGTACATTCCACACACAAAGTGAATAACTTATAAATAAATTTAAGAATATTGATTTCATAAATTAGTTCAAAATTAGAATTATTGATCTCTTATATAATATAATGTACAAAATCACAAAATATTGATAGTATTGCATTTAAAGATATAAAAATTTCCATTTAAATATATCGTAATTTTAATGATATAAAATTTGGAGTATTTATTCCCCCGACATTCATTTGTAAAATAGACATGAGAAATTGTTAACGTTTTCTTTTCCACTTATTTATTTTTCCTCATGTTTCATCATTATTCTCTTTCCTTTGTAAGTCTTAATTACCAAAATAGGCATATTCATGCTAATTTTATTACCTCTCTTCCCAATTGAAAAAGGGCGATGCATATTGCAGGTGGTTTTAAACATTTTTTGTAAAGTTCTTGTCACATACATAGAAATACGTCTATAGAGGATGAGCATAATATTTCCAATCATATTTCTTTTCTTCTTACTCTTTGAATGGGTTTGGAAACTAGATTCTTAGGGAGAAAAGGTACCCAAATTTAAATTCCAAAAGGTACATTCCAACACAAAGTGAATAACTTATAAATAAATTTAAAAATATTGATTTCATAAATTAGTTCAAAATGATATTATTGAAGTCTTATATAAAATAATGTACAAAATCAAAAAATATTGATAGTATTGCATTTAAAGATATAAAAATTTCCATTTAAATATATCGTAATTTTAATGATATAAAATTTGGAGTATTTATTCCCCCGACATTCATTTGTAAAATAGACATGCGAAATTGTTAACGTTTTCTTTTCCATTTATTTATTTTTCCTCATGTTTTATCATTATTCTCTTTTCTTTGTAAGTCTTAATTACCAAAATAGGCATATTCATGCTAATTTTATTACCTCTCTTCCGAATGGAAAAAGGACGATGGATATTGCAGGTGGTTTTAAACATTTTTTCTAAAGTTCTTGTCACATACATAGAAATACGTCTATAGAGGATGAGCATAATATTTCCAATCATATTTCCTTTCATCTTACTCTTTGAATGGGTTTGGAAACTAGATTCTTAGGGAGAACAGGTAACCAAATTTAAATTCCAAACGGTACATTCCAACACAAAGTGAATAACTTATAAATAAATTTAAGAATATTGATTTCATAAATTAGTTCAAAATTAGAATTATTGATCTCTTATATAATATAATGTACAAAATCACAAAATATTGATAGTATTGCATTTAAAGATATAAAAATTTCCATTTAAATATATCGTAATTTTAATGATATAAAATTTGGAGTATTTATTCCCCCGACATTCATTTGTAAACTAGACATGAGAAATTGTTAACGTTTTCTTTTCCACTTATTTATTTTTCCTCATGTTTCATCATTATTCTCTTTCCTTTGTAAGTCTTAATTACCAAAATAGGCATATTCATGCTAATTTTATTACCTCTCTTCCCAATTGAAAAAGGGCGATGCATATTGCAGGTGGTTTTAAACATTTTTTGTAAAGTTCTTGTCACATACATAGAAATACGTCTATAGAGGATGAGCATAATATTTCCAATCATATTTATTTTATTCTTACTCTTTGAATGGGTTTGGAAACTAGATTCTTAGGGATAAAAGGTAACCAAATTTAAATTCCAAATGGTACATTCCACACACAAAGTGAATAACTTATAAATAAATTTAAGAATATTGATTTCATAAATTAGTTCAAAATTAGAATTATTGATCTCTTATATAATATCATGTACAAAATCACAAAATATTGATAGTATTGCATTTAAAGATATAAAAATTTCCATTTAAATATATCGTAATTTTAATGATATAAAATTTGGAGTATTTATTCCCCCGACATTCATTTGTAAACTAGACATGAGAAATTGTTAACGTTTTCTTTTCCACTTATTTATTTTTCCTCATGTTTCATCATTATTCTCTTTCCTTTGTAAGTCTTAATTACCAAAATAGGCATATTCATGCTAATTTTATTACCTCTCTTCCCAATTGAAAAAGGGCGATGCATATTGCAGGTTGTTTTAAACATTTTTTGTAAAGTTCTTGTTACATACATAGAAATACGTCTATAGAGGATGAGCATAATATTTCCAATCATATTTCTTTTCTTCTTACTCTTTGAATGGGTTTGGAAACTAGATTCTTAGGGAGAAAAGGTACCCAAATTTAAATTCCAAATGGTACATTCCAACACAAAGTGAATAACTTATAAATAAATTTAAGAATATTGATTTCATAAATTAGTTCAAAATGAGAATTATTGAAGTCTTATATAAAATAATGTACAAAATCACAAAATATTGATAGTATTGCATTTAAAGATATAAAAATTTCCATTTAAATATATCGTAATTTTAATGATATAAAATTTGGAGTATTTATTCCCCCGACATTCATTTGTAAAATAGACATGCGAAATTGTTAACGTTTTCTTTTCCACTTATTTATTTTTCCTCATGTTTTATCATTATTCTCTTTCCTTTGTAAGTCTTAATTACCGAAATAGGCATATTCATGCTAATTTTATTACCTCTCTTCCCATTTGAAAAAGGGCGATGCATATTGCAGGTGGTTTTAAACATTTTTTGTAAAGTTCTTGTCACATACATAGAAATACGTCTATAGAGGATGAGCATAATATTTCCAATCATATTTCTTTTATTCTTACTCTTTGAATGGGTTTGGAAACTAGATTCTTAGGGAGAAAAGGTAACCAAATTTAAATTCCAAATGGTACATTCCACACACAAAGTGAATAACTTATAAATAAATTTAAGAATATTGATTTCATAAATTAGTTCAAAATTAGAATTATTGATCTCTTATATAATATAATGTACAAAATCACAAAATATTGATAGTATTGCATTTAAAGATATAAAAATTTCCATTTAAATATATCGTAATTTTAATGATATAAAATTTGGAGTATTTATTCCCCCGACATTCATTTGTAAAATAGACATGAGAAATTGTTAACGTTTTCTTTTCCACTTATTTATTTTTCCTCATGTTTCATCATTATTCTCTTTCCTTTGTAAGTCTTAATTACCAAAATAGGCATATTCATGCTAATTTTATTACCTCTCTTCCCAATTGAAAAAGGGCGATGCATATTGCAGGTGGTTTTAAACATTTTTTGTAAAGTTCTTGTCACATACATAGAAATACGTCTATAGAGGATGAGCATAATATTTCCAATCATATTTCTTTTCTTCTTACTCTTTGAATGGGTTTGGAAACTAGATTCTTAGGGAGAAAAGGTACCCAAATTTAAATTCCAAAAGGTACATTCCAACACAAAGTGAATAACTTATAAATAAATTTAAAAATATTGATTTCATAAATTAGTTCAAAATGATATTATTGAAGTCTTATATAAAATAATGTACAAAATCAAAAAATATTGATAGTATTGCATTTAAAGATATAAAAATTTCCATTTAAATATATCGTAATTTTAATGATATAAAATTTGGAGTATTTATTCCCCCGACATTCATTTGTAAAATAGACATGCGAAATTGTTAACGTTTTCTTTTCCATTTATTTATTTTTCCTCATGTTTTATCATTATTCTCTTTTCTTTGTAAGTCTTAATTACCAAAATAGGCATATTCATGCTAATTTTATTACCTCTCTTCCGAATGGAAAAAGGACGATGGATATTGCAGGTGGTTTTAAACATTTTTTCTAAAGTTCTTGTCACATACATAGAAATACGTCTATAGAGGATGAGCATAATATTTCCAATCATATTTCCTTTCATCTTACTCTTTCAATGGGTTTGGAAACTAGATTCTTAGGGAGAACAGGTAACCAAATTTAAATTCCAAACGGTACATTCCAACACAAAGTGAATAACTTATAAATAAATTTAAGAATATTGATTTCATAAATTAGTTCAAAATTAGAATTATTGATCTCTTATATAATATAATGTACAAAATCACAAAATATTGATAGTATTGCATTTAAAGATATAAAAATTTCCATTTAAATATATCGTAATTTTAATGATATAAAATTTGGAGTATTTATTCCCCCGACATTCATTTGTAAACTAGACATGAGAAATTGTTAACGTTTTCTTTTCCACTTATTTATTTTTCCTCATGTTTCATCATTATTCTCTTTCCTTTGTAAGTCTTAATTACCAAAATAGGCATATTCATGCTAATTTTATTACCTCTCTTCCCAATTGAAAAAGGGCGATGCATATTGCAGGTGGTTTTAAACATTTTTTGTAAAGTTCTTGTCACATACATAGAAATACGTCTATAGAGGATGAGCATAATATTTCCAATCATATTTATTTTATTCTTACTCTTTGAATGGGTTTGGAAACTAGATTCTTAGGGATAAAAGGTAACCAAATTTAAATTCCAAATGGTACATTCCACACACAAAGTGAATAACTTATAAATAAATTTAAGAATATTGATTTCATAAATTAGTTCAAAATTAGAATTATTGATCTCTTATATAATATCATGTACAAAATCACAAAATATTGATAGTATTGCATTTAAAGATATAAAAATTTCCATTTAAATATATCGTAATTTTAATGATATAAAATTTGGAGTATTTATTCCCCCGACATTCATTTGTAAACTAGACATGAGAAATTGTTAACGTTTTCTTTTCCACTTATTTATTTTTCCTCATGTTTCATCATTATTCTCTTTCCTTTGTAAGTCTTAATTACCAAAATAGGCATATTCATGCTAATTTTATTACCTCTCTTCCCAATTGAAAAAGGGCGATGCATATTGCAGGTTGTTTTAAACATTTTTTGTAAAGTTCTTGTTACATACATAGAAATACGTCTATAGAGGATGAGCATAATATTTCCAATCATATTTCTTTTCTTCTTACTCTTTGAATGGGTTTGGAAACTAGATTCTTAGGGAGAAAAGGTACCCAAATTTAAATTCCAAATGGTACATTCCCACACAAAGTGAATAACTTATAAATAAATTTAAGAATATTGATTTCATAAATTAGTTCAAAATGAGAATTATTGAAGTCTTATATAAAATAATGTACAAAATCACAAAATATTGATAGTATTGCATTTAAAGATATAAAAATTTCCATTTAAATATATTGTAATTTTAATGATATAAAATTTGGAGTATTTATTCCCCCGACATTCATTTGTAAAATAGACATGCGAAATTGTTAACGTTTTCTTTTCCACTTATTTATTTTTCCTCATGTTTTATCATTATTCTCTTTCCTTTGTAAGTCTTAATTACCGAAATAGGCATATTCATGCTAATTTTATTACCTCTCTTCCCATTTGAAAAAGGGAGATGCATATTGCAGGTGGTTTTAAACATTTTTTGTAAAGTTCTTGTCACATACATAGAAATACGTCTATAGAGGATGAGCATAATATTTCCAATCATATTTCTTTTATTCTTACTCTTTGAATGGGTTTGGAAACTAGATTCTTAGGGAGAAAAGGTAACCAAATTTAAATTCCAAATGGTACATTCCACACACAAAGTGAATAACTTATAAATAAATTTAAGAATATTGATTTCATAAATTAGTTCAAAATTAGAATTATTGATCTCTTATATAATATCATGTACAAAATCACAAAATATTGATAGTATTGCATTTAAAGATATAAAAATTTCCATTTAAATATATCGTAATTTTAATGATATAAAATTTGGAGTATTTATTCCCCCGACATTCATTTGTAAACTAGACATGAGAAATTGTTAACGTTTTCTTTTCCACTTATTTATTTTTCCTCATGTTTCATCATTATTCTCTTTCCTTTGTAAGTCTTAATTACCAAAATAGGCATATTCATGCTAATTTTATTACCTCTCTTCCCAATTGAAAAAGGGCGATGCATATTGCAGGTGGTTTTAAACATTTTTTGTAAAGTTCTTGTTACATACATAGAAATACGTCTATAGAGGATGAGCATAATATTTCCAATCATATTTCTTTTCTTCTTACTCTTTGAATGGGTTTGGAAACTAGATTCTTAGGGAGAAAAGGTACCCAAATTTAAATTCCAAATGGTACATTCCAACACAAAGTGAATAACTTATAAATAAATTTAAGAATATTGATTTCATAAATTAGTTCAAAATGAGAATTATTGATCTCTTATATAAAAACATGTACAAAATCACAAAATATTGATAGTATTGCATTTAAAGATATAAAAATTTCCATTTAAATATATTGTAATTTTAATGATATAAAATTTGGAGTATTTATTCCCTCGACATTCATTTGTAAAATAGACATGAGAAATTGTTAACGTTTTCTTTTCCACTTATTTATTTTTCCTCATGTTTTATCATTATTCTCTTTCCTTTGTAAGTCTTAATTACCAAAATAGGCATATTCAAGCTAATTTTATTACCTCTCTTCCCAATTGAAAAAGGGCGATGCATATTGCAGGTTGTTTTAAAAATGTTTTTGTAAAGTTCTTGTCACATACATAGAAATACGTCTATAGAGGATGAGGATAATATTTCCAATCATATTTCTTTTCATCTTACTCTTTGAATGGGTTTGGAAACTAGATTCTTAGGGAGAAAAGGTAACCAAATTTAAATTCCAAACGGTACATTCTAACACAAAGTGAATAACTTATAAATAAAATTAAGAATATTGATTTCATAAATGAGTTCAAAATGAGAATTATTGATCTCTTATATAAAAACATGTACAAAATCACAAAATATTGATAGTATTGCATTTAAAGATATAAAAATTTCCATTTAAATATATCGTAATTCTAATGATATAAAATTTGGAGTATTTATTCCCCCGACATTCATTTGTAAAATAGACATGAGAAATTGTTAACGTTTTCTTTTCCACTTATTTATTTTTCCTCATGTTTTATCATTATTCTCTTTCCTTTGTAAGTCTTAATTACCGAAATAGGCATATTCATGCTAATTTTATTACCTCTCTTCCCATTTGAAAAAGGGCGATGCATATTGCAGGTGGTTTTAAACATTTTTTGTAAAGTTCTTGTCACATACATAGAAATACGTCTATAGAGGATGAGCATAATATTTCCAATCATATTTCTTTTATTCTTACTCTTTGAATGGGTTTGGAAACTAGATTCTTAGGGAGAAAAGGTAACCAAATTTAAATTCCAAATGGTACATTCCACACACAAAGTGAATAACTTATAAATAAATTTAAGAATATTGATTTCATAAATTAGTTCAAAATTAGAATTATTGATCTCTTATATAATATCATGTACAAAATCACAAAATATTGATAGTATTGCATTTAAAGATATAAAAATTTCCATTTAAATATATCGTAATTTTAATGATATAAAATTTGGAGTATTTATTCCCCCGACATTCATTTGTAAAATAGACATGCGAAATTGTTAACGTTTTCTTTTCCACTTATTTATTTTTCCTCATATTTTATCATTATTCTCTTTCCTTTGTAAGTCTTAATTACCGAAATAGGCATATTCATGCTAATTTTATTACCTCTCTTCCCATTTGAAAAAGGGCGATGCATATTGCAGGTGGTTTTAAACATTTTTTGTAAAGTTCTTGTCACATACATAGAAATACGTCTATAGAGGATGAGCATAATATTTCCAATCATATTTCTTTTCATCTTACTCTTTGAATGGGTTTGGAAACTAGATTCTTAGGGAGAAAAGGTAACCAAATTTAAATTCCAAACGGTACATTCTAACACAAAGTGAATAACTTATAAATAAATTTAAGAATATTGATTTCATAAATGAGTTCAAAATGAGAATTATTGATCTCTTATATAAAAACATGTACAAAATCACAAAATATTGATAGTATTGCATTTAAAGATATAAAAATTTCCATTTAAATATATTGTAATTTTAATGATATAAAATTTGGAGTATTTATTCCCTCGACATTCATTTGTAAAATAGACATGCGAAATTGTTAACGTTTTCTTTTCCACTTATTTATTTTTCCTCATGTTTTATCATTATTCTCTTTCCTTTGTAAGTCTTAATTACCGAAATAGGCATATTCATGCTAATTTTATTACCTCTCTTCCCAATTGAAAAAGGGCGATGCATATTGCAGGTTGTTTTAAAAATGTTTTTGTAAAGTTCTTGTCACATACATAGAAATACGTCTATAGAGGATGAGCATAATATTTCCAATCATATTTCTTTTCATCTTACTCTTTGAATGGGTTTGGAAACTAGATTCTTAGGGAGAAAAGGTAACCAAATTTAAATTCCAAACGGTACATTCTAACACAAAGTGAATAACTTATAAATAAAATTAAGAATATTGATTTCATAAATGAGTTCAAAATGAGAATTATTGATCTCTTATATAAAAACATGTACAAAATCACAAAATATTGATAGTATTGCATTTAAAGATATAAAAATTTCCATTTAAATATATCGTAATTCTAATGATATAAAATTTGGAGTATTTATTCCCCCGACATTCATTTGTAAAATAGACATGAGAAATTGTTAACGTTTTCTTTTCCACTTATTTATTTTTCCTCATGTTTTATCATTATTCTCTTTCCTTTGTAAGTCTTAATTACCAAAATAGGCATATTCAAGCTAATTTTATTACCTCTCTTCCCAATTGAAAAAGGGCGATGCATATTGCAGGTGGTTTTAAACATTTTTTGTAAAGTTCTTGTCACATACATAGAAATACGTCTATAGAGGATGAGCATAATATTTCCAATCATATTTCTTTTATTCTTACTCTTTGAATGGGTTTGGAAACTAGATTCTTAGGGAGAAAAGGTAACCAAATTTAAATTCCAAACGGTACATTCCACACACAAAGTGAATAACTTATAAATAAATTTAAGAATATTGATTTCATAAATTAGTTCAAAATTAGAATTATTGATCTCTTATATAATATAATGTACAAAATCACAAAATATTGATAGTATTGCATTTAAAGATATAAAAATTTCGATTTAAATATATCGTAATTTTAATGATATAAAATTTGGAGTATTTATTCCCCCGACATTCATTTGTAAAATAGACATGAGAAATTGTTAACGTTTTCTTTTCCACTTATTTATTTTTCCTCATGTTTCATCATTATTCTCTTTCCTTTGTAAGTCTTAATTACCAAAATAGGCATATTCATGCTAATTTTATTACCTCTCTTCCCAATTGAAAAAGGGCGATGCATATTGCAGGTGGTTTTAAACATTTTTTGTAAACTTCTTGTCACATACATAGAAATACGTCTATAGAGGATGAGCATAATATTTCCAATCATATTTCTTTTCTTCTTACTCTTTGAATGGGTTTGGAAACTAGATTCTTAGGGAGAAAAGGTACCCAAATTTAAATTCCAAAAGGTACATTCCAACACAAAGTGAATAACTTATAAATAAATTTAAGAATATTGATTTCATAAATTAGTTCAAAATGAGAATTATTGAAGTCTTATATAAAATAATGTACAAAATCATAAAATATTGATAGTATTGCATTTAGAGATATAAAAATTTCCATTTAAATATATCGTAATTTTAATGATATAAAATTTGGAGTATTTATTCCCCCGACATTCATTTGTAAAATAGACATGCGAAATTGTTAACGTTTTCTTTTCCACTTATTTATTTTTCCTCATGTTTTATCATTATTCTCTTTCCTTTGTAAGTCTTAATTACCGAAATAGGCATATTCATGCTAATTTTATTACCTCTCTTCCCAATTGAAAAAGGGCGATGCATATTGCAGGTTGTTTTAAACATTTTTTTGTAAAGTTCTTGTCACATACATAGAAATACGTCTATAGAGGATGAGCATAATATTTCCAATCATATTTCTTTACGTCTTACTCTTTGAATGGGTTTGGAAACTAGATTCTTAGGGAGAAAAGGTAACCAAATTTAAATTCCAAACGGTTCATTCCAACACAAAGTGAATAACTTATAAATAAATTTAAGAATATTGATTTTAATAAATGAGTTCAAAATGAGAATTATTGATCTCTTATATAAAAACATGTAGAAAATCACAAAATATTGATAGTGTTGCATTTAAAGATATAAAAATTTCCATTTAAATATATTGTAATTTTAATGATATAAAATTTGGAGTATTTATTCCCTCGACATTCATTTGTAAAATAGACATGCGAAATTGTTAACGTTTTCTTTTCCACTAATTTATTTTTCCTCACGTTTTATCATTATTCTCTTTCTTTTGTAATTCTTAATTCCCAAAAAAGGCATATTCATGCTAATTTTTTACCTCTCTTCCGAATTGAAAAAGGGCGATGCATATTGCAGGTGGTTTTAAACATTTTTTGTAAAGTTCTTGTCACATACATAGAAATACGTCTATAGAGGATGAGCATAATATTTCCAATCAAATTTCCTTTCATCTTAATCTTTGAATGGGTTTGGAAACTAGATTCTTAGGGAGAAAAGGTAACCAAATTTAAATTCCAAACGGTACATTCCACACACAAAGTGAATAACTTATAAATAAATTTAAGAATATTGATTTCATAAATTAGTTCAAAATTAGAATTATTGATCTCTTATATAAAATAATGTACAAAATCACAAAATATTGGTAGTATTGCATTTAAAGATATAAAAATTTCCATTTAAATCTATCGTAATTTTAATGATATAAAATTTGGAGTATTTATTCCCCCGACATTCATTTGTAAAATAGACATGCGAAATTGTTAACGTTTTCTTTTCCACTTATTTATTTTTCCTCATGTTTCATCATTATTCTCTTTCCTTTGTAAGTATTAATTACCAAAATAGGCATATTCATGCTAATTTTATTACCTCTCTTCCCAATTGAAAAAGGGCGATGCATATTGCAGGTTGTTTTAAACATTTTTTGTAAAGTTCTTGTCACATACATAGAAATACGTCTATAGAGGATGAGCATAATATTTCCAATCATATTTCCTTTCCTCTTAATCTTTGAATGGGTTTGGAAACTAGATTCTTAGGAAGAAATGGTAACCAAATTTAAATTCCATACGGTGCATTACAACACAAAGTGAATAACTTATAAATAAATTTAAGAATATTGATTTCATAAATTAGTTCAAAATGAGAATTATTGAAGTCTTATATAAAATAATGTACAAAATCACAAAATATTGATAGTATTGCATTTAGAGATATAAAAATTTCCATTTAAATATATCGTAATTTTAATGATATAAAATTTGGAGTATTTATTCCCCCGACATTCATTTGTAAAATAGACATGCGAAATTGTTAACGTTTTCTTTTCCACTTATTTATTTTTCCTCATGTTTTATCATTATTCTCTTTCCTTTGTAAGTCTTAATTACCGAAATAGGCATATTCATGCTAATTTTATTACCTCTCTTCCCAATTGAAAAAGGGCGATGCATATTGCAGGTTGTTTTAAACATTTTTTTGTAAAGTTCTTGTCACATACATAGAAATACGTCTATAGAGGATGAGCATAATATTTCCAATCATATTTCTTTTATTCTTACTCTTTGAATGGGTTTGGAAACTAGATTCTTAGGGAGAAAAGGTAACCAAATTTAAATTCCAAACGTTACATTCCACACACAAAGTGAATAACTTATAAATAAATTTAAGAATATTGATTTCATAAATTAGTTCAAAATTAGAATTATTGATCTCTTATATAATATAATGTACAAAATCACAAAATATTGATAGTATTGCATTTAAAGATATAAAAATTTCGATTTAAATATATCGTAATTTTAATGATATAAAATTTGGAGTATTTATTCCCCCGACATTCATTTGTAAAATAGACATGAGAAATTGTTAACGTTTTCTTTTCCACTTATTTATTTTTCCTCATGTTTCATCATGATTCTCTTTCCTTTGTAAGTCTTAATTACCAAAATAGGCATATTCATGCTAATTTTTTACCTCTCTTCCCAATTGAAAAAGGGCGATGCATATTGCAGGTGGTTTTAAACATTTTTTGTAAAGTTCTTGTCACATACATAGAAATACGTCTATAGAGGATGAGCATAATATTTCCAATCATATTTCTTTTCTTCTTACTCTTTGAATGGGTTTGGAAACTAGATTCTTAGGGAGAAAAGGTACCCAAATTTAAATTCCAAAAGGTACATTCCAACACAAAGTGAATAACTTATAAATAAATTTAAGAATATTGATTTCATAAATTAGTTCAAAATGAGAATTATTGAAGTCTTATATAAAATAATGTACATAATCACAAAATATTGATAGTATTGCATTTAGAGATATAAAAATTTCCATTTAAATATATCGTAATTTTAATGATATAAAATTTGGAGTATTTATTCCCCCGACATTAATTTGTAAAATAGACATGCGAAATTGTTAACGTTTTCTTTTCCACTTATTTATTTTTCCTCATGTTTTATCATTATTCTCTTTCCTTTGTAAGTCTTAATTACCGAAATAGGCATATTCATGCTAATTTTATTACCTCTCTTCCCAATTGAAAAAGGGCGATGCATATTGCAGGTTGTTTTAAACATTTTTTTGTAAAGTTCTTGTCACATACATAGAAATACGTCTATAGAGGATGAGCATAATATTTCCAATCATATTTCCTTTCATCTTAATCTTTGAATGGGTTTGGAAACTAGATTCTTAGGGAGAAAAGGTAACCAAATTTAAATTCCAAACGGTACATTCCACACACAAAGTGAATAACTTATAAATAAATTTAAGAATATTGAATTCATAAATTAGTTCAAAATTAGAATTATTGATCTCTTATATAAAATAATGTACAAAATCACAAAATATTGATAGTATTGCATTTAAAGATATAAAAATTTCCATTTAAATATATCGTAATATTAATGATATAAAATTTGGAGTATTTATTCCCCCGACATTCATTTGTAAAATAGACATGAGAAATTGTTAACGTTTTCTTTTCCACTTATTCATTTTTCCTCATGTTTCATCATTATTCTCTTTCCTTTGTAAGTATTAATTACCAAAATAGGCATATTCATGCTAATGTTTTTACCTCTCTTCCCAATTGAAAAAGGGCGATGCATATTGCAGGTGGTTTTAAACATTTTTTGTAAAGTTCTTGTCACATACATAGAAATACGTCTATAGAGGATGAGCATAATATTTCCAATCATATTTCTTTTCTTCTTACTCTTTGAATGGGTTTGGAAACTAGATTCTTAGGGAGAAAAGGTACCCAAATTTAAATTCCAAAAGGTACATTCCAACACAAAGTGAATAACTTATAAATAAATTTAAGAATATTGATTTCATAAATTAGTTCAAAATGAGAATTATTGAAGTCTTATATAAAATAATGTACATAATCACAAAATATTGATAGTATTGCATTTAGAGATATAAAAATTTCCATTTAAATATATCGTAATTTTAATGATATAAAATTTGGAGTATTTATTCCCCCGACATTAATTTGTAAAATAGACATGCGAAATTGTTAACGTTTTCTTTTCCACTTATTTATTTTTCCTCATGTTTTATCATTATTCTCTTTCCTTTGTAAGTCTTAATTACCGAAATAGGCATATTCATGCTAATTTTATTACCTCTCTTCCCAATTGAAAAAGGGCGATGCATATTGCAGGTTGTTTTAAACATTTTTTTGTAAAGTTCTTGTCACATACATAGAAATACGTCTATAGAGGATGAGCATAATATTTCCAATCATATTTCTTTACGTCTTACTCTTTGAATGGGTTTGGAAACTAGATTCTTAGGGAGAAAAGGTAACCAAATTTAAATTCCAAACGGTACATTCCAACACAAAGTGAATAACTTATAAATAAATTTAAGAATATTGATTTTAATAAATGAGTTCAAAATGAGAATTATTGATCTCTTATATAAAAACATGTACAAAATCACAAAATATTGATAGTGTTGCATTTAAAGATATAAAAATTTCCATTTAAATATATTGTAATTTTAATGATATAAAATTTGGAGTATTTATTCCCTCGACATTCATTTGTAAAATAGACATGCGAAATTGTTAACGTTTTCTTTTCCACTAATTTATTTTTCCTCACGTTTTATCATTATTCTCTTTCTTTTGTAATTCTTAATTCCCAAAAAAGGCATATTCATGCTAATTTTTTACCTCTCTTCCCAATTGAAAAAGGGCGATGCATATTGCAGGTGGTTTTAAACATTTTTTGTAAAGTTCTTGTCACATACATAGAAATACGTCTATAGAGGATGAGCATAATATTTCCAATCATATTTCCTTTCATCTTAATCTTTGAATGGGTTTGGAAACTAGATTCTTAGGAAGAAATGGTAACCAAATTTAAATTCCATACGGTGCATTCCAACACAAAGTGAATAACTTATAAATAAATTTAAGAATATTGATTTCATAAATTAATTCAAAATGAGAATTATTGATCTCTTATATAAAATAATGTACAAAATCTCAAAATATTGATAGTATTGCATTTAAAGATATAAAAATTTCCATTTAAATATATCGTAATTTTAATGATATAAAATTTGGAGTATTTATTCCCCCGACATTCATTTGTAAAATAGACATGAGAAATTGTTAACGTTTTCTTTTCTACTTATTTATTTTTCCTCATGTTTCATCATTATTCTCTTTCCTTTGTAAGTCTTAATTACCAAAATAGGCATATTCATTCTAATTTTATTACCTCTCTTCCCAATTGAAAAAGGGCAATGCATATTGCAGGTGGTTTTAAACATTTTTTGTAAAGTTCTTGTCACATACATAGAAATACGTCTATAGAGGATGAGCATAATATTTCCAATAATATTTCTTTTCTTCTTACTCTTTGAATGGGTTTGGAAACTAGATTCTTAGGGAGAAAAGGTACCCAAATTTAAATTCCAAAAGGTACATTCCAACACAAAGTGAATAACTTATAAATAAATTTAAGAATATTGATTTCATAAATTAGTTCAAAATGAGAATTATTGAAGTCTTATATAAAATAATGTACAAAATCACAAAATATTGATAGTATTGCATTTAGAGATATAAAAATTTCCATTTAAATATATCGTAATTTTAATGATATAAAATTTGGAGTATTTATTCCCCCGACATGCATTTGTAAAATAGACATGCGAAATTGTTAACGTTTTCTTTTCCACTTATTTATTTTTCCTCATGTTTTATCATTATTCTCTTTCCTTTGTAAGTCTTAATTACCGAAATAGGCATATTCATGCTAATTTTATTACCTCTCTTCCCAATTGAAAAAGGGCGATGCATATTGCAGGTTGTTTTAAACATTTTTTTGTAAAGTTCTTGTCACATACATAGAAATACGTCTATAGAGGATGAGCATAATATTTCCAATCATATTTCTTTTATTCTTACTCTTTGAATGGGTTTGGAAACTAGATTCTTAGGGAGAAAAGGTAACCAAATTTAAATTCCAAACGTTACATTCCACACACAAAGTGAATAACTTATAAATAAATTTAAGAATATTGATTTCATAAATTAGTTCAAAATTAGAATTATTGATCTCTTATATAATATAATGTACAAAATCACAAAATATTGATAGTAATGCATTTAAAGATATAAAAATTTCGATTTAAATATATCGTAATTTTAATGATATAAAATTTGGAGTATTTATTCCCCCGACATTCATTTGTAAAATAGACATGAGAAATTGTTAACGTTTTCTTTTCCACTTATTTATTTTTCCTCATGTTTCATCATTATTCTCTTTCCTTTGTAAGTATTAATTACCAAAATAGGCATATTCATGCTAATTTTTTTACCTCTCTTCCCAATTGAAAAAGGGCGATGCATATTGCAGGTGGTTTTAAACATTTTTTGTAAAGTTCTTGTCACATACATAGAAATACGTCTATAGAGGATGAGCATAATATTTCCAATCATATTTCTTTTCTTCTTACTCTTTGAATGGGTTTGGAAACTAGATTCTTAGGGAGAAAAGGTACCCAAATTTAAATTCCAAAAGGTACATTCCAACACAAAGTGAATAACTTATAAATAAATTTAAGAATATTGATTTCATAAATTAGTTCAAAATGAGAATTATTGAAGTCTTATATAAAATAATGTACAAAATCACAAAATATTGATAGTATTGCATTTAGAGATATAAAAATTTCCATTTAAATATATCGTAATTTTAATGATATAAAATTTGGAGTATTTATTCCCCCGACATTCATTTGTAAAATAGACATGCGAAATTGTTAACGTTTTCTTTTCCACTTATTTATTTTTCCTCATGTTTTATCATTATTCTCTTTCCTTTGTAAGTCTTAATTACCGAAATAGGCATATTCATGCTAATTTTATTACCTCTCTTCCCAATTGAAAAAGGGCGATGCATATTGCAGGTTGTTTTAAACATTTTTTTGTAAAGTTCTTGTCACATACATAGAAATACGTCTATAGAGGATGAGCATAATATTTCCAATCATATTTCTTTACGTCTTACTCTTTGAATGGGTTTGGAAACTAGATTCTTAGGGAGAAAAGGTAACCAAATTTAAATTCCAAACGGTACATTCCAACACAAAGTGAATAACTTATAAATAAATTTAAGAATATTGATTTTAATAAATGAGTTCAAAATGAGAATTATTGATCTCTTATATAAAAACATGTACAAAATCACAAAATATTGATAGTGTTGCATTTAAAGATATAAAAATTTCCATTTAAATATATTGTAATTTTAATGATATAAAATTTGGAGTATTTATTCCCTCGACATTCATTTGTAAAATAGACATGCGAAATTGTTAACGTTTTCTTTTCCACTAATTTATTTTTCCTCACGTTTTATCATTATTCTCTTTCTTTTGTAATTCTTAATTCCCAAAAAAGGCATATTCATGCTAATTTTTTACCTCTCTTCCCAATTGAAAAAGGGCGATGCATATTGCAGGTGGTTTTAAACATTTTTTGTAAAGTTCTTGTCACATACATAGAAATACGTCTATAGAGGATGAGCATAATATTTCCAATCATATTTCCTTTCATCTTAATCTTTGAATGGGTTTGGAAACTAGATTCTTAGGGAGAAAGGGTACCCAAATTTAAATTCCAAAAGGTACATTCCAACACAAAGTGAATAACTTATAAATAAATTTAAGAATATTGATTTCATAAATTAGTTCAAAATGAGAATTATTGAAGTCTTATATAAAATAATGTACAAAATCACAAAATATTGATAGTATTGCATTTAGAGATATAAAAATTTCCATTTAAATATATCGTAATTTTAATGATATAAAATTTGGAGTATTTATTCCCCCGACATTCATTTGTAAAATAGACATGCGAAATTGTTAACGTTTTCTTTTCCACTTATTTATTTTTCCTCATGTTTTATCATTATTCTCTTTCCTTTGTAAGTCTTAATTACCGAAATAGGCATATTCATGCTAATTTTTTACCTCTCTTCCCAATTGAAAAAGGGCGATGCATATTGCAGGTGGTTTTAAACATTTTTTGTAAAGTTCTTGTCACATACATAGAAATACGTCTATAGAGGATGAGCATAATATTTCCAATCATATTTCTTTACGTCTTAATCTTTGAATGGGTTTGGAAACTAGATTCTTAGGGAGAAAAGGTAACCAAATTTAAATTCCAAACGGTACATTCCACACACAAAGTGAATAACTTATAAATAAATTTAAGAATATTGATTTCATAAATTAGTTCAAAATTAGAATTATTGATCTCTTATATAAAATAATGTACAAAATCACAAAATATTGATAGTATTGCATTTAAAGATATAAAAATTTCCATTTAAATATATCGTAATTTTAATGATATAAAATTTGGAGTATTTATTCCCCCGACATTCATTTGTAAAATAGACATGAGAAATTGTTAACGTTTTCTTTTCCACTTATTTATTTTTCCTCATGTTTCATCATTATTCTCTTTCCTTTGTAAGTATTAATTACCAAAATAGGCATATTCATGCTAATTTTTTTACCTCTCTTCCCAATTGAAAAAGGGCGATGCATATTGCAGGTGGTTTTAAACATTTTTTGTAAAGTTCTTGTCACATACATAGAAATACGTCTATAGAGGATGAGCATAATATTTCCAATCATATTTCTTTTCTTCTTACTCTTTGAATGGGTTTGGAAACTAGATTCTTAGGGAGAAAAGGTACCCAAATTTAAATTCCAAAAGGTACATTCCAACACAAAGTGAATAACTTATAAATAAATTTAAGAATATTGATTTCATAAATTAGTTCAAAATGAGAATTATTGAAGTCTTATATAAAATAATGTACAAAATCACAAAATATTGATAGTATTGCATTTAGAGATATAAAAATTTCCATTTAAATATATCGTAATTTTAATGATATAAAATTTGGAGTATTTATTCCCCCGACATTCATTTGTAAAATAGACATGCGAAATTGTTAACGTTTTCTTTTCCACTTATTTATTTTTCCTCATGTTTTATCATTATTCTCTTTCCTTTGTAAGTCTTAATTACCGAAATAGGCATATTCATGCTAATTTTATTACCTCTCTTCCCAATTGAAAAAGGGCGATGCATATTGCAGGTTGTTTTAAACATTTTTTTGTAAAGTTCTTGTCACATACATAGAAATACGTCTATAGAGGATGAGCATAATATTTCCAATCATATTTCTTTACGTCTTACTCTTTGAATGGGTTTGGAAACTAGATTCTTAGGGAGAAAAGGTAACCAAATTTGAATTCCAAACGGTACATTCCAACACAAAGTGAATAACTTATAAATAAATTTAAGAATATTGATTTTAATAAATGAGTTCAAAATGCGAATTATTGATCTCTTATATAAAAACATGTACAAAATCACAAAATATTGATAGTGTTGCATTTAAAGATATAAAAATTTGCATTTAAATATATTGTAATTTTAATGATATAAAATTTGGAGTATTTATTCCCTCGACATTCATTTGTAAAATAGACATGCGAAATTGTTAACGTTTTCTATTCCACTAATTTATTTTTCCTCACGTTTTATCATTATTCTCTTTCTTTTGTAATTCTTAATTCCCAAAAAAGGCATATTCATGCTAATTTTTTACCTCTCTTCCCAATTGAAAAAGGGCGATGCATATTGCAGGTGGTTTTAAACATTTTTTGTAAAGTTCTTGTCACATACATAGAAATACGTCTATAGAGGATGAGCATAATATTTCCAATCATATTTCCTTTCATCTTAATCTTTGAATGGGTTTGGAAACTAGATTCTTAGGAAGAAATGGTAACCAAATTTAAATTCCATACGGTGCATTCCAACACAAAGTGAATAACTTATAAATAAATTTAAGAATATTGATTTCATAAATTAATTCAAAATGAGAATTATTGATCTCTTATATAAAATAATGTACAAAATCTCAAAATATTGATAGTATTGCATTTAAAGATATAAAAATTTCCATTTAAATATATCGTAATTTTAATGATATAAAATTTGGAGTATTTATTCCCCCGACATTCATTTGTAAAATAGACATGAGAAATTGTTAACGTTTTCTTTTCTACTTATTTATTTTTCCTCATGTTTCATCATTATTCTCTTTCCTTTGTAAGTCTTAATTACCAAAATAGGCATATTCATGCTAATTTTATTACCTCTCTTCCCAATTGAAAAAGGGCGATGCATATTGCAGGTGGTTTTAAACATTTTTTGTAAAGTTCTTGTCACATACATAGAAATACGTCTATAGAGGATGAGCATAATATTTCCAATCATATTTCTTTACGTCTTACTCTTTGAATGGGTTTGGAAACTAGATTCTTAGGGAGAAAAGGTACCCAAATTTAAATTCCAAAAGGTACATTCCAACACAAAGTGAATAACTTATAAATAAATTTAAGAATATTGATTTCATAAATTAGTTCAAAATGAGAATTATTGAACTCTTATATAAAATAATGTACAAAATCACAAAATATTGATAGTATTGCATTTAGAGATATAAAAATTTCCATTTAAATATATCGTAATTTTAATGATATAAAATTTGGAGTATTTATTCCCCCGACATTCATTTGTAAAATAGACATGCGAAATTGTTAACGTTTTCTTTTCCACTTATTTATTTTTCCTCATGTTTTATCATTATTCTCTTTCCTTTGTAAGTCTTAATTACCGAAATAGGCATATTCATGCTAATTTTTTACCTCTCTTCCCAATTGAAAAAGGGCGATGCATATTGCAGGTGGTTTTAAACATTTTTTGTAAAGTTCTTGTCACATACATAGAAATACGTCTATAGAGGATGAGCATAATATTTCCAATCATATTTCCTTTCATCTTAATCTTTGAATGGGTTTGGAAACTAGATTCTTAGGGAGAAAAGGTAACCAAATTTAAATTCCAAACGGTACATTCCACACACAAAGTGAATAACTTATAAATAAATTTAAGAATATTGATTTCATAAATTAGTTCAAAATTAGAATTATTGATCTCTTATATAAAATAATGTACAAAATCACAAAATATTGATAGTATTGCATTTAAAGATATAAAAATTTCCATTTAAATATATCGTAAATTTAATGATATAAAATTTGGAGTATTTATTCCCCCGACATTCATTTGTAAAATAGACATGAGAAATTGTTAACGTTTTCTTTTCCACTTATTTATTTTTCCTCATGTTTCATCATTATTCTCTTTCCTTTGTAAGTATTAATTACCAAAATAGGCATATTCATGCTAATTTTTTTACCTCTCTTCCCAATTGAAAAAGGGCGATGCATATTGCAGGTGGTTTTAAACATTTTTTGTAAAGTTCTTGTCACATACATAGAAATACGTCTATAGAGGATGAGCATAATATTTCCAATCATATTTCTTTTCTTCTTACTCTTTGAATGGGTTTGGAAACTAGATTCTTAGGGAGAAAAGGTACCCAAATTTAAATTCCAAAAGGTACATTCCAACACAAAGTGAATAACTTATAAATAAATTTAAGAATATTGATTTCATAAATTAGTTCAAAATGAGAATTATTGAAGTCTTATATAAAATAATGTACAAAATCACAAAATATTGATAGTATTGCATTTAGAGATATAAAAATTTCCATTTAAATATATCGTAATTTTAATGATATAAAATTTGGAGTATTTATTCCCCCGACATTCATTTGTAAAATAGACATGCGAAATTGTTAACGTTTTCTTTTCCACTTATTTATTTTTCCTCATGTTTTATCATTATTCTCTTTCCTTTGTAAGTCTTAATTACCGAAATAGGCATATTCATGCTAATTTTGATTACCTCTCTTCCCAATTGAAAAAGGGCGATGCATATTACAGGTTGTTTTAAACATTTTTTTGTAAAGTTCTTGTCACATACATAGAAATACGTCTATAGAGGAAGAGCATAATATTTCCAATCATATTTCTTTACGTCTTACTCTTTGAATGGGTTTGTAAACTAGATTCTTAGGGAGAAAAGGTAACCAAATTTAAATTCCAAACGGTACATTCCAACACAAAGTGAATAACTTATAAATAAATTTAAGAATATTGATTTTAATAAATGAGTTCAAAATGAGAATTATTGATCTCTTATATAAAAACATGTACAAAATCACAAAATATTGATAGTGTTGCATTTAAAGATATAAAAATTTCCATTTAAATATATTGTAATTTTAATGATATAAAATTTGGAGTATTTATTCCCTCGACATTCATTTGTAAAATAGACATGCGAAATTGTTAACGTTTTCTATTCCACTAATTTATTTTTCCTCACGTTTTATCATTATTCTCTTTCTTTTGTAATTCTTAATTCCCAAAAAAGGCATATTCATGCTAATTTTTTACCTCTCTTCCCAATTGAAAAAGGGCGATGCATATTGCAGGTGGTATTAAACATTTTTTGTAAAGTTCTTGTCACATACATAGAAATACGTCTATAGAGGATGAGCATAATATTTCCAATCATATTTCCTTTCATCTTAATCTTTGAATGGGTTTGGAAACTAGATTCTTAGGAAGAAATGGTAACCAAATTTAAATACCATACGGTGCATTTCAACACAAAGTGAATAACTTATAAATAAATTTAAGAATATTGATTTCATAAATTAATTCAAAATGAGAATTATTGATCTCTTATATAAAATAATGTACAAAATCACAAAATATTGATAGTATTGTATTTAAAGATATAAAAATTTCCATTTAAATATATCGTAATTTTAATGATATAAAATTTGGAGTATTTATTCCCCCGACATTCATTTGTAAAATAGACATGAGAAATTGTTAACGTTTTCTTTTCTACTTATTTATTTTTCCTCATGTTTCATCATTATTCTCTTTCCTTTGTAAGTCTTAATTACCAAAATAGGCATATTCATGCTAATTTTATTACCTCTCTTCCCAATTGAAAAAGGGCGATGCATATTGCAGGTGGTTTTAAACATTTTTTGTAAAGTTCTTGTCACATACATAGAAATACGTCTATAGAGGATGAGCATAATATTTCCAATAATATTTCTGTTCTTCTTACTCTTTGAATGGGTTTGGAAACTAGATTCTTAGGGAGAAAAGGTACCCAAATTTAAATTCCAAAAGGTACATTCCAACACAAAGTGAATAACTTATAAATAAATTTAAGAATATTGATTTCATAAATTAGTTCAAAATGAGAATTATTGAAGTCTTATATAAAATAATGTCCAAAATCACAAAATATTGATAGTATTGCATTTAGAGATATAAAAATTTCCATTTAAATATATCGTAATTTTAATGATATAAAATTTGGAGTATTTATTCCCCCGACATGCATTTGTAAAATAGACATGCGAAATTGTTAACGTTTTCTTTTCCACTTATTTATTTTTCCTCATGTTTTATCATTATTCTCTTTCCTTTGTAAGTCTTAATTACCGAAATAGGCATATTCATGCTAATTTTATTACCTCTCTTCCCAATTGAAAAAGGGCGATGCATATTGCAGGTTGTTTTAAACATTGTTTTGTAAAGTTCTTGTCACATACATAGAAATACGTCTATAGAGGATGAGCATAATATTTCCAATCATATTTCTTTACGTCTTACTCTTTGAATGGGTTTGGAAACTAGATTCTTAGGGAGAAAAGGTAACCAAATTTAAATTCCAAACGGTACATTCCAACACAAAGTGAATAACTTATAAATAAATTTAAGAATATTGATTTTAATAAATGAGTTCAAAATGAGAATTATTGATCTCTTATATAAAAACATGTACAAAATCACAAAATATTGATAGTGTTGCATTTAAAGATATAAAAATTTCCATTTAAATATATTGTAATTTTAATGATATAAAATTTGGAGTATTTATTCCCTCGACATTCATTGGTAAAATAGACATGCGAAATTGTTAACGTTTTCTATTCCACTAATTTATTTTTCCTCACGTTTTATCATTATTCTCTTTCTTTTGTAATTCTTAATTCCCAAAAAAGGCATATTCATGCTAATTTTTTACCTCTCTTCCCAATTGAAAAAGGGCGATGCATATTGCAGGTGGTTTTAAACATTTTTTGTAAAGTTCTTGTCACATACATAGAAATACGTCTATAGAGGATGAGCATAATATTTCCAATCATATTTCCTTTCATCTTAATCTTTGAATGGGTTTGGAAACTAGATTCTTAGGAAGAAATGGTAACCAAATTTAAATTCCATACGGTGCATTCCAACACAAAGTGAATAACTTATAAATAAATTTAAGAATATTGATTTCATAAATTAATTCAAAATGAGAATTATTGATCTCTTATATAAAATAATGTACAAAATCTCAAAATATTGATAGTATTGCATTTAAAGATATAAAAATTTCCATTTAAATATATCGTAATTTTAATGATATAAAATTTGGAGTATTTATTCCCCCGACATTCATTTGTAAAATAGACATGAGAAATTGTTAACGTTTTCTTTTCTACTTATTTATTTTTCCTCATGTTTCATCATTATTCTCTTTCCTTTGTAAGTCTTAATTACCAAAATAGGCATATTCATGATAATTTTATTACCTCTCTTCCCAATTGAAAAAGGGCGATGCATATTGCAGGTGGTTTTAAACATTTTTTGTAAAGTTCTTGTCACATACATAGAAATACGTCTATAGAGGATGAGCATAATATTTCCAATAATATTTCTTTTCTTCTTACTCTTTGAATGGGTTTGGAAACTAGATTCTTAGGGAGAAAAGGTACCCAAATTTAAATTCCAAAAGGTACATTCCAACACAAAGTGAATAACTTATAAATAAATTTAAGAATATTGATTTCATAAATTAGTTCAAAATGAGAATTATTGAAGTCTTATATAAAATAATGTACAAAATCACAAAATATTGATAGTATTGCATTTAGAGATATAAAAATTTCCATTTAAATATATCGTAATTTTAATGATATAAAATTTGGAGTATTTATTCCCCCGACATGCATTTGTAAAATAGACATGCGAAATTGTTAACGTTTTCTTTTCCACTTATTTATTTTTCCTCATGTTTTATCATTATTCTCTTTCCTTTGTAAGTCTTAATTACCGAAATAGGCATATTCATGCTAATTTTATTACCTCTCTTCCCAATTGAAAAAGGGCGATGCATATTGCAGGTTGTTTTAAACATTTTTTTGTAAAGTTCTTGTCACATACATAGAAATACGTCTATAGAGGATGAGCATAATATTTCCAATCATATTTCTTTACGTCTTACTCTTTGAATGGGTTTGGAAACTAGATTCTTAGGGAGAAAAGGTAACCAAATTTAAATTCCAAACGGTACATTCCAACACAAAGTGAATAACTTATAAATAAATTTAAGAATATTGATTTTAATAAATGAGTTCAAAATGAGAATTATTGATCTCTTATATAAAAACATGTACAAAATCACAAAATATTGATAGTGTTGCATTTAAAGATATAAAAATTTCCATTTAAATATATTGTAATTTTAATGATATAAAATTTGGAGTATTTATTCCCTCGACATTCATTTGTAAAATAGACATGCGAAATTGTTAACGTTTTCTTTTCCACTAATTTATTTTTCCTCACGTTTTATCATTATTCTCTTTCTTTTGTAATTCTTAATTCCCAAAAAAGGCATATTCATGCTAATTTTTTACCTCTCTTCCCAATTGAAAAAGGGCGATGCATATTGCAGGTGGTTTTAAACATTTTTTGTAAAGTTCTTGTCACATACATAGAAATACGTCTATAGAGGATGAGCATAATATTTCCAATCATATTTCCTTTCATCTTAATCTTTGAATGGGTTTAGAAACTAGATTCTTAGGAAGAAATGGTAACCAAATTTAAATTCCATACGGTGCATTCCAACACAAAGTGAATAACTTATAAATAAATTTAAGAATATTGATTTCATAAATTAGTTCAAAATGAGAATTATTGAAGTCTTATATAAAATAATGTACAAAATCTCAAAATATTGATAGTATTGCATTTAAAGATATAAAAATTTCCATTTAAATATATCGTAATTTTAATGATATAAAATTTGGAGTATTTATTCCCCCGACATTCATTTGTAAAATAGACATGCGAAATTGTTAACGTTTTCTTTTCCACTTATTTATTTTTCCTCATGTTTTATCATTATTCTCTTTCCTTTGTAAGTCTTAATTACCGAAATAGGCATATTCATGCTAATTTTATTACCTCTCTTCCCAATTGAAAAAGGGCGATGCATATTGCAGGTTGTTTTAAACATTTTTTTGTAAAGTTCTTGTCACATACATAGAAATACGTCTATAGAGGATGAGCATAATATTTCCAATCATATTTCTTTACGTCTTACTCTTTGAATGGGTTTGGAAACTAGATTCTTAGGGAGAAAAGGTAACCAAATTTAAATTCCAAACGGTACATTCCAACACAAAGTGAATAACTTATAAATAAATTTAAGAATATTGATTTTAATAAATGAGTTCAAAATGAGAATTATTGATCTCTTATATAAAAACATGTACAAAATCACAAAATATTGATAGTGTTGCATTTAAAGATATAAAAATTTCCATTTAAATATATTGTAATTTTAATGATATAAAATTTGGAGTATTTATTCCCTCGACATTCATTTGTAAAATAGACATGCGAAATTGTTAACGTTTTCTTTTCCACTAATTTATTTTTCCTCACGTTTTATCATTATTCTCTTTCTTTTGTAATTCTTAATTCCCAAAAAAGGCATATTCATGCTAATTTTTTACCTCTCTTCCCAATTGAAAAAGGGCGATGCATATTGCAGGTGGTTTTAAACATTTTTTGTAAAGTTCTTGTCACATACATAGAAATACGTCTATAGAGGATGAGCATAATATTTCCAATCATATTTCCTTTCATCTTAATCTTTGAATGGGTTTGGAAACTAGATTCTTAGGGAGAAAAGGTAACCAAATTTAAATTCCAAACGGTACATTCCACACACAAAGTGAATAACTTATAAATAAATTTAAGAATATTGATTTCATAAATTAGTTCAAAATTAGAATTATTGATCTCTTATATAAAATAATGTACAAAATCACAAAATATTGATAGTATTGCATTTAAAGATATAAAAATTTCCATTTAAATATATCGTAATTTTAATGATATAAAATTTGGAGTATTTATTCCCCCGACATTCATTTGTAAAATAGACATGAGAAATTGTTAACGTTTTCTTTTCCACTTATTTATTTTTCCTCATGTTTCATCATTATTCTCTTTCCTTTGTAAGTATTAATTACCAAAATAGGCATATTCATGCTAATTTTTTTACCTCTCTTCCCAATTGAAAAAGGGCGATGCATATTGCAGGTGGTTTTAAACATTTTTTGTAAAGTTCTTGTCACATACATAGAAATACGTCTATAGAGGATGAGCATAATATTTCCAATCATATTTCTTTTCTTCTTACTCTTTGAATGGGTTTGGAAACTAGATTCTTAGGGAGAAAAGGTACCCAAATTTAAATTCCAAAAGGTACATTCCAACACAAAGTGAATAACTTATAAATAAATTTAAGAATATTGATTTCATAAATTAGTTCAAAATGAGAATTATTGAAGTCTTATATAAAATAATGTACAAAATCACAAAATATTGATAGTATTGCATTTAGAGATATAAAAATTTCCATTTAAATATATCGTAATTTTAATGATATAAAATTTGGAGTATTTATTCCCCCGACATTCATTTGTAAAATAGACATGAGAAATTGTTAACGTTTTCTTTTCTACTTATTTATTTTTCCTCATGTTTCATCATTATTCTCTTTCCTTTGTAAGTCTTAATTACCAAAATAGGCATATTCATGCTAATTTTATTACCTCTCTTCCCAATTGAAAAAGGGCGATGCATATTGTAGGTGGTTTTAAACATTTTTTGTAAAGTTCTTGTCACATACATAGAAATACGTCTATAGAGGATGAGCATAATATTTCCAATCATATTTCTTTTCTTCTTACTCTTTGAATGGGTCTGGAAACTAGATTCTTAGGGAGAAAAGGTACCCAAATTTAAATTCCAAAAGGTACATTCCAACACAAAGTGAATAACTTATAAATAAATTTAAGAATATTGATTTCATAAATTAGTTCAAAATGAGAATTATTGAAGTCTTATATAAAATAATGTACAAAATCACAAAATATTGATAGTATTGCATTTAGAGATATAAAAATTTCCATTTAAATATATCGTAATTTTAATGATATAAAATTTGGAGTATTTATTCCCCCGACATTCATTTGTAAAATAGACATGAGAAATTGTTAACGTTTTCTTTTCTACTTATTTATTTTTCCGCATGTTTCATCATTATTCTCTTTCCTTTGTAAGTCTTAATTACCAAAATAGGCATATTCATGCTAATTTTTTACCTCTCTTCCCAATTGAAAAAGGGCGATGCATATTGCAGTTGGTTTTAAACATTTTTTGTAAAGTTCTTGTCACATACATAGAAATACGTCTATAGAGGATGAGCATAATATTTCCAATCATATTTCCTTTCATCTTAATCTTTGAATGGGTTTGGAAACTAGATTCTTAGGAAGAAATGGTAACCAAATTTAAATTCCATACGGTGCATTCCAACACAAAGTGAATAATTTATAAATAAATTTAAGAATATTGATTTCATAAATTAATTCAAAATGAGAATTATTGATCTCTTATATAAAATAATGTACAAAATCTCAAAATATTGATAGTATTGCATTTAAAGATATAAAAATTTCCATATAAATATATCGTAATTTTAATGATATAAAATTTGGAGTATTTATTCCCCCGACATTCATTTGTAAAATAGACATGAGAAATTGTTAACGTTTTCTTTTCTACTTATTTATTTTTCCTCATGTTTCATCATTATTCTCTTTCCTTTGTAAGTCTTAATTACCAAAATAGGCATATTCATGCTAATTTTATTACCTCTCTTCCCAATTGAAAAAGGGCGATGCATATTGCAGGTGGTTTTAAACATTTTTTGTAAAGTTCTTGTCACATACATAGAAATACGTCTATAGAGGATGAGCATAATATTTCCAATAATATTTCTTTTCTTCTTACTCTTTGAATGGGTTTGGAAACTAGATTCTTAGGGAGAAAAGGTACCCAAATTTAAATTCCAAAAGGTACATTCCAACACAAAGTGAATAACTTATAAATAAATTTAAGAATATTGATTTCATAAATTAGTTCAAAATGAGAATTATTGAAGTCTTATATAAAATAATGTACAAAATCACAAAATATTGATAGTATTGCATTTAGAGATATAAAAATTTCCATTTAAATATATCGTAATTTTAATGATATAAAATTTGGAGTATTTATTCCCCCGACATGCATTTGTAAAATAGACATGCGAAATTGTTAACGTTTTCTTTTCCACTTATTTATTTTTCCTCATGTTTTATCATTATTCTCTTTCCTTTGTAAGTCTTAATTACCGAAATAGGCATATTCATGCTAATTTTATTACCTCTCTTCCCAATTGAAAAAGGGCGATGCATATTGCAGGTGGTTTTAAACATTTTTTGTAAAGTTCTTGTCACATACATAGAAATACGTCTATAGAGGATGAGCATAATATTTCCAATCATATTTCTTTTATTCTTACTCTTTGAATGGGTTTGGAAACTAGATTCTTAGGGAGAAAAGGTAACCAAATTTAAATTCCAAACGGTACATTCCACACACAAAGTGAATAACTTATAAATAAATTTAAGAATATTGATTTCATAAATTAGTTCAAAATTAGAATTATTGATCTCTTATATAAAATAATGTACAAAATCACAAAATATTGATAGTATTGCATTTAAAGATATAAAAATTTCCATTTAAATATATCGTAATTTTAATGATATAAAATTTGGAGTATTTATTCCCCCGACATTCATTTGTAAAATAGACATGAGAAATTGTTAACGTTTTCTTTTCCACTTATTTATTTTTCCTCATGTTTCATCATTATTCTCTTTCCTTTGTAAGTATTAATTACCAAAATAGGCATATTCATGCTAATTTTTTTACCTCTCTTCCCAATTGAAAAAGGGCGATGCATATTGCAGGTGGTTTTAAACATTTTTTGTAAAGTTCTTGTCACATACATAGAAATACGTCTATAGAGGATGAGCATAATATTTCCAATCATATTTCTTTTCTTCTTACTCTTTGAATGGGTTTGGAAACTAGATTCTTAGGAAGAAAAGGTACCCAAATTTAAATTCCAAAAGGTACATTCCAACACAAAGTGAATAACTTATAAATAAATTTAAGAATATTGATTTCATAAATTAGTTCAAAATGAGAATTATTGAAGTCTTATATAAAATAATGTACAAAATCACAAAATATTGATAGTATTGCATTTAAAGATATAAAAATTTCCATTTAAATATATCGTAATTTTAATGATATAAAATTTGGAGTATTTATTCCCCCGACATTCATTTGTAAAATAGACATGCGAAATTGTTAACGTTTTCTTTTCCATTTATTTATTTTTCCTCATGTTTTATCATTATTCTCTTTCCTTTTTAAGTCTTAATTACGGAAATAGGCATATTCATGCTAATTTTATTACCTCTCTTCCCAATTGAAAAAGGGCGATGCATATTGCAGGTTGTTTTAAACATTTTTTTGTAAAGTTCTTGTCACATACATAGAAATACGTCTATAGAGGATGAGCATAATATTTCCAATCATATTTCCTTTCATCTTAATCTTTGAATGGGTTTGGAAACTAGATTCTTAGGAAGAAATGGTAACCAAATTTAAATTCCATACGGTGCATTCCAACACAAAGTGAATAATTTATAAATAAATTTAAGAATATTGATTTCATAAATTAATTCAAAATGAGAATTATTGATCTCTTATATAAAATAATGTACAAAATCTCAAAATATTGATAGTATTGCATTTAAAGATATAAAAATTTCCATTTAAATATATCGTAATTTTAATGATATAAAATTTGGAGTATTTATTCCCCCGACATTCATTTGTAAAATAGACATGAGAAATTGTTAACGTTTTCTTTTCTACTTATTTATTTTTCCTCATGTTTCATCATTATTCTCTTTCCTTTGTAAGTCTTAATTACCAAAATAGGCATATTCATGCTAATTTTATTACCTCTCTTCCCAATTGAAAAAGGGCGATGCATATTGCAGGTGGTTTTAAACATTTTTTGTAAAGTTCTTGTCACATACATAGAAATACGTCTATAGAGGATGAGCATAATATTTCCAATCATATTTCTTTTCTTCTTACTCTTTGAATGGGTCTGGAAACTAGATTCTTAGGGAGAAAAGGTACCCAAATTTAAATTCCAAAAGGTACATTCCAACACAAAGTGAATAACTTATAAATAAATTTAAGAATATTGATTTCATAAATTAGTTCAAAATGAGAATTATTGAAGTCTTATATAAAATAATGTACAAAATCACAAAATATTGATAGTATTGCATTTAGAGATATAAAAATTTCCATTTAAATATATCGTAATTTTAATGATATAAAATTTGGAGTATTTATTCCCCCGACATTCATTTGTAAAATAGACATGAGAAATTGTTAACGTTTTCTTTTCTACTTATTTATTTTTCCTCATGTTTCATCATTATTCTCTTTCCTTTGTAAGTCTTAATTACCAAAATAGGCATATTCATGCTAATTTTTTACCTCTCTTCCCAATTGAAAAAGGGCGATGCATATTGCAGTTGGTTTTAAACATTTTTTGTAAAGTTCTTGTCACATACATAGAAATACGTCTATAGAGGATGAGCATAATATTTCCAATCATATTTCCTTTCATCTTAATCTTTGAATGGGTTTGGAAACTAGATTCTTAGGAAGAAATGGTAACCAAATTTAAATTCCATACGGTGCATTCCAACACAAAGTGAATAATTTATAAATAAATTTAAGAATATTGATTTCATAAATTAATTCAAAATGAGAATTATTGATCTCTTATATAAAATAATGTACAAAATCTCAAAATATTGATAGTATTGCATTTAAAGATATAAAAATTTCCATTTAAATATATCGTAATTTTAATGATATAAAATTTGGAGTATTTATTCCCCCGACATTCATTTGTAAAATAGACATGAGAAATTGTTAACGTTTTCTTTTCTACTTATTTATTTTTCCTCATGTTTCATCATTATTCTCTTTCCTTTGTAAGTCTTAATTACCAAAATAGGCATATTCATGCTAATTTTATTACCTCTCTTCCCAATTGAAAAAGGGCGATGCATATTGCAGGTGGTTTTAAACATTTTTTGTAAAGTTCTTGTCACATACATAGAAATACGTCTATAGAGGATGAGCATAATATTTCCAATAATATTTCTTTTCTTCTTACTCTTTGAATGGGTTTGGAAACTAGATTCTTAGGGAGAAAAGGTACCCAAATTTAAATTCCAAAAGGTACATTCCAACACAAAGTGAATAACTTATAAATAAATTTAAGAATATTGATTTCATAAATTAGTTCAAAATGAGAATTATTGAAGTCTTATATAAAATAATGTACAAAATCACAAAATATTGATAGTATTGCATTTAGAGATATAAAAATTTCCATTTAAATATATCGTAATTTTAATGATATAAAATTTGGAGTATTTATTCCCCCGACATGCATTTGTAAAATAGACATGCGAAATTGTTAACGTTTTCTTTTCCACTTATTTATTTTTCCTCATGTTTTATCATTATTCTCTTTCCTTTGTAAGTCTTAATTACCGAAATAGGCATATTCATGCTAATTTTATTACCTCTCTTCCCAATTGAAAAAGGGCGATGCATATTGCAGGTGGTTTTAAACATTTTTTGTAAAGTTCTTGTCACATACATAGAAATACGTCTATAGAGGATGAGCATAATATTTCCAATCATATTTCTTTTATTCTTACTCTTTGAATGGGTTTGGAAACTAGATTCTTAGGGAGAAAAGGTAACCAAATTTAAATTCCAAACGGTACATTCCACACACAAAGTGAATAACTTATAAATAAATTTAAGAATATTGATTTCATAAATTAGTTCAAAATTAGAATTATTGATCTCTTATATAAAATAATGTACAAAATCACAAAATATTGATAGTATTGCATTTAAAGATATAAAAATTTCCATTTAAATATATCGTAATTTTAATGATATAAAATTTGGAGTATTTATTCCCCCGACATTCATTTGTAAAATAGACATGAGAAATTGTTAACGTTTTCTTTTCCACTTATTTATTTTTCCTCATGTTTCATCATTATTCTCTTTCCTTTGTAAGTATTAATTACCAAAATAGGCATATTCATGCTAATTTTTTTACCTCTCTTCCCAATTGAAAAAGGGCGATGCATATTGCAGGTGGTTTTAAACATTTTTTGTAAAGTTCTTGTCACATACATAGAAATACGTCTATAGAGGATGAGCATAATATTTCCAATCATATTTCTTTTCTTCTTACTCTTTGAATGGGTTTGGAAACTAGATTCTTAGGAAGAAAAGGTACCCAAATTTAAATTCCAAAAGGTACATTCCAACACAAAGTGAATAACTTATAAATAAATTTAAGAATATTGATTTCATAAATTAGTTCAAAATGAGAATTATTGAAGTCTTATATAAAATAATGTACAAAATCACAAAATATTGATAGTATTGCATTTAAAGATATAAAAATTTCCATTTAAATATATCGTAATTTTAATGATATAAAATTTGGAGTATTTATTCCCCCGACATTCATTTGTAAAATAGACATGCGAAATTGTTAACGTTTTCTTTTCCATTTATTTATTTTTCCTCATGTTTTATCATTATTCTCTTTCCTTTTTAAGTCTTAATTACGGAAATAGGCATATTCATGCTAATTTTATTACCTCTCTTCCCAATTGAAAAAGGGCGATGCATATTGCAGGTTGTTTTAAACATTTTTTTGTAAAGTTCTTGTCACATACATAGAAATACGTCTATAGAGGATGAGCATAATATTTCCAATCATATTTCTTTACGTCTTACTCTTTGAATGGGTTTGGAAACTAGATTCTTAGGGAGAAAAGGTAACCAAATTTAAATTCCAAACGGTACATTCCAACACAAAGTGAATAACTTATAAATAAATTTAAGAATATTGATTTTAATAAATGAGTTCAAAATGAGAATTATTGATCTCTTATATAAAAACATGTACAAAATCACAAAATATTGATAGTGTTGCATTTAAAGATATAAAAATTTCCATTTAAATATATTGTAATTTTAATGATATAAAATTTGGAGTATTTATTCCCTCGACATTCATTTGTAAAATAGACATGCGAAATTGTTTACGTTTTCTTTTCCACTAATTTATTTTTCCTCACGTTTTATCATTATTCTCTTTCTTTTGTAATTCTTAATTCCCAAAAAAGGCATATTCATGCTAATTTTTTACCTCTCTTCCCAATTGAAAAAGGGCGATGCATATTGCAGGTGGTTTTAAACATTTTTTGTAAAGTTCTTGTCACATACATAGAAATACGTCTATAGAGGATGAGCATAATATTTCCAATCATATTTCCTTTCATCTTAATCATTGAATGGGTTTGGAAACTAGATTCTTAGGGAGAAAAGGTAACCAAATTTAAATTCCAAACGGTACATTCCACACACAAAGTGAATAACTTATAAATAAATTTAAGAATATTGATTTCATAAATTAGTTCAAAATGAGAATTATTGATCTCTTATATAAAATAATGTACAAAATCTCAAAATATTGATAGTGTTGCATTTAAAGATATAAAAATTTCCATTTAAATATATCGTAATTTTAATGATATAAAATTTGGAGTATTTATTCCCCCGACATTCATTTGTAAAATAGACAAGAGAAATTGTTAACGTTTTCTTTTCTACTTATTTATTTTTCCTAATGTTTCATCATTATTCTCTTTCCTTTGTAAGTCTTAATTACCAAAATAGGCATATTCATGCTAATTTTTTTACCTCTCTTCCCAATTGAAAAAGGGCGATGCATATTGCAGGTGGTTTTAAACATTTTTTGTAAAGTTCTTGTCACATACATAGAAATACGTCTATAGAGGATGAGCATAATATTTCCAATCATATTTCTTTTATTCTTACTCTTTGAATGGGTTTGGAAACTAGATTCTTAGGGAGAAAAGGTAACCAAATTTAAATTCCAAACGGTACATTCCACACACAAAGTGAATAACTTATAAATAAATTTAAGAATATTGATTTCATAAATTAGTTCAAAATTAGAATTATTGATCTCTTATATAAAATAATGTACAAAATCACAAAATATTGATAGTATTGCATTTAAAGATATAAAAATTTCCATATTAATATATCGTAATTTTAATGATATAAAATTTGGAGTATTTATTCCCCCGACATTCATTTGTAAAATAGACATGAGAAATTGTTAACGTTTTCTTTTCCACTTATTTATTTTTCCTCATGTTTCATCATTATTCTCTTTCCTTTGTAAGTATTAATTACCAAAATAGGCATATTCATGCTAATTTTTTTACCTCTCTTCCAAATTGAAAAAGGGCGATGCATATTGCAGGTGGTTTTAAACATTTTTTGTAAAGTTCTTGTCACATACATATAAATACGTCTATAGAGGATGAGCATAATATTTCCAATCATATTTCTTTTCGTCTTACTCTTTGAATGGGTTTGGAAACTAGATTCTTAGGGAGAAAAGGTACCCAAATTTAAATTCCAAAAGGTACATTCCAACACAAAGTGAATAACTTATAAATAAATTTAAGAATATTGATTTCATAAATTAGTTCAAAATGAGAATTATTGAAGTCTTATATAAAATAATGTACAAAATCACAAAATATTGATAGTATTGCATTTAAAGATATAAAAATTTCCATTTAAATATATCGTAATTTTAATGATATAAAATTTGGAGTATTTATTCCCCCGACATTCATTAGTAAAATAGACATGCGAAATTGTTAACATTTTCTTTTCCATTTATTTATTTTTCCTCATGTTTTATCATTATTCTCTTTCCTTTGTATGTCTTAATTACCGAAATAGGCATATTCATGCTAATTTTATTACCTCTCTTCCCAATTGAAAAAGGGCGATGCATATTGCAGGTTGTTTTAAACATTTTTTGTAAAGTTCTTGTCACATACATATAAATACGTCTATAGAGGATGAGCATAATATTTCCAATCATATTTCTTTTCGTCTTACTCTTTGAATGGGTTTGGAAACTAGATTCTTAGGGAGAAAAGGTAACCAAATTTAAATTCCAAACGGTACATTCCAACACAAAGTGAATAACTTATAAATAAATTTAAGAATATTGATTTCATAAATGAGTTCAAAATGAGAATTATTGATCTCTTATATAAAAACATGTACAAAATCACAAAATATTGATAGTATTTCATTTAAAGATATAAAAATTTCCATTTAAATATATTGTAATTTTAATGATATAAAATTTGGAGTATTTATTCCCTCGACATTCATTTGTAAAATAGACATGCGAAATTGTTAACGTTTTCTTTTCCACTAATTTATTTTTCCTCACGTTTTATCATTATTCTCTTTCTTTTGTAAGTCTTAATTCCCAAAATAGGCATATTCATGCTAATTTTATTACCTCTCTTCCCAATTGAAAAAGGGCGATGCATATTGTAGGTGGTTTTAAACATTTTTTGTAAAGTTCTTGTCACATACATAGAAATACGTCTATAGAGGATGAGCATAATATATCCAATCATATTTCCTTTCATCTTAATCTTCGAATGGGTTTGGAAACTAGATTCTTAGGAAGAAATGGTACCCAAATTTAAATTCCAAAAGGTGCATTCTAACACAAAGTGAATAACTTATAAATAAATTTAAGAATATTGATTTCATAAATTAATTCAAAATGAGAATTATTCAAGTCTTATATAAAATAATGTACAAAATCTCAAAATATTGATAGTATTGCATTTAAAGATATAAAAATTTCCATTTAAATATATCGTAATTTTAATGATATAAAATTTGGAGTATTTATTCCCCCGACATTCATTTGTAAAATAGACATGAGAAATTGTTAACGTTTTCTTTTCTACTTATTTATTTTTCCTCATATTTCATCTTTATTCTCTTTCCTTTGTAAGTCTTAATTACCAAAATAGACATATTCATGCTAATTTTATTACCTCTCTTCCCAATTGAAAAAGGGCGATGCATATTGCAGGTGGTTTTAAACATTTTTTGTAAAGTTCTTGTCACATACATAGAAATACGTCTATAGAGGATGAGCATAATATTTCCAATCATATTTCTTTTATTCTTACTCTTTGAATGGGTTAGGAAACTAGATTCTTAGGGAGAAAAGGTAACCAAATTTAAATTCCAAACGGTACATTCCAACACAAAGTGAATAACTTATAAATAAATTTAAGAATATTGATTTCATAAATTAGTTCAAAATTAGAATTATTGATCTCTTATATAAAATAATGTACAAAATCACAAAATATTGATAGTATTGCATTTAAAGATATAAAAATTTCCATTTAAATATATCGTAATTTTAATTATATTAAATTTGGAGTATTTATTCCTCCGACATTCATTTGTAAAATAGACATGAGAAATTGTTAACGTTTTCTTTTCCACTTTTTTATTATTCCTCATGTTTTATCATTATTCTCTTTCCTTTGTAATTCTTAATTACCAAAATAATCATATTCATGCAAATTTTATTACCTCTCTTCCCAATTGAAAAAGGGCGATGCATATTACAGGTTGTTTTAAACATTTTTTGTAAAGTTCTTGTCACATACATAGAAATACGTCTATAGAGGATGAGCATAATATTTCCAATCATATTTCTTTTCGTCTTACTCTTTGAATGGGTTTGGAAACTAGATTCTTAGGGAGAAAAGGTAACCAAAATTAAATTCCAAACGGTACATTCCAACACAAAGTGAATAACTTATAAATAAGTTTAAGAATATTGATTTCATAAATGAGTTCAAAATTAGAATTATTGATCTCTTATACAAAATCACAAAATATTGATAGTATTGCATTTAAAGATATAAAAATTTCCATTTAAATATATCGTAATTTTAATGATATAAAATTTGGAGTATTTATTCCCCCGACATTCATTAGTAAAATAGACATGCGAAATTGTTAACATTTTCTTTTCCATTTATTTATTTTTCCTCATGTTTTATCATTATTCTCTTTCCTTTGTAAGTCTTAATTACCGAAATAGGCATATTCATGCTAATTTTATTACCTCTCTTCCCAATTGAAAAAGGGCGATGCATATTGCAGGTTGTTTTAAACATTTTTTGTAAAGTTCTTGTCACATACATAGAAATACGTCTATAGAGGATGAGCATAATATTTCCAATCATATTTCTTTTCGTCTTACTCTTTGAATGGGTTTGGAAACTAGATTCTTAGGGAGAAAAGGTAACCAAATTTAAATTCCAAACGGTACATTCCAACACAAAGTGAATAACTTATAAATAAATTTAAGAATATTGATTTCATAAATGAGTTCAAAATGAGAATTATTGATCTCTTATATAAAAACATGTACAAAATCACAAAATATTGATAGTATTTCATTTAAAGATATAAAAATTTCCATTTAAATATATTGTAATTTTAATGATATAAAATTTGGAGTATTTATTCCCTCGACATTCATTTGTAAAATAGACATGCGAAATTGTTAACGTTTTCTTTTCCACTAATTTATTTTTCCTCACGTTTTATCATTATTCTCTTTCTTTTGTAAGTCTTAATTCCCAAAAAAGGCATATTCATGCTAATTTTATTACCTCTCTTCCCAATTGAAAAAGGGCGATGCATATTGTAGGTGGTTTTAAACATTTTTTGTAAAGTTCTTGTCACATACATAGAAATACGTCTATAGAGGATGAGCATAATATATCCAATCATATTTCCTTTCATCTTAATCTTTGAATGGGTTTGGAAACTAGATTCTTAGGAAGAAATGGTAACCAAATTTAAATTCCATACGGTGCATTCCAACACAAAGTGAATAACTTATAAATAAATTTAAGAATATTGATTTCATAAATTAATTCAAAATGAGAATTATTGATCTCTTATATAAAATAATGTACAAAATCTCAAAATATTGATAGTATTGCATTTAAAGATATAAAAATTTCCATTTAAATATATCGTAATTTTAATGATATAAAATTTGGAGTATTTATTCCCCCGACATTCATTTGTAAAATAGACATGCGAAATTGTTAACGTTTTCTTTTCCACCTATTTATTTTTCCTCATATTTTATCATTATTCTCTTTTCTTTGTAAATCTTAATTACCAAAATAGGCATATTCATGCTAATTTTATTACCTCTCTTCCCAATTGAAAAAGGGCGATGGATATTGAAGGTCGTTTTAAACTTTTTTTGTAAAGTTCTTGTCACATACATAGAAATACGTCTATAGAGGTTGAGCATAAAATTTCCAATCTTATTTCTTTTCTTCTTACTCTTTAAATGGGTTTGGAAACTAGATTCTTAGGGAGAAAAGGTAACCAAATTAAAATTCCAAACGGTACATTACAACACAAAGTGAATAACTTATAAATAAATTTAAGAATATTGATTTCATAAATGAGTTCAAAATTTGAATTATTGATCTCTTATACAAAATCTCAAAATATTGATGGTATTGCATTTAAAGATATAAAAACTCCATTTAAATATATCGTAATTTTAATTATATAAAATTTGGAGTATTTATTCCCCCAACATTCATTTGTAAAATAGACATGAGAAATTGTTAACGTTTTCTTTTCCACTTATTTATTTTTCCTCATGTTTTATCATTATTCTATTTCCTTTGTACGTCTTAATTCCCAAAATAGGCATATTCATGCTAATTTTATTACCTCTCTTCCCAATTGAAAAGGGCGAGGGATGTTCGAGGTGGTTTTGGACATTATTTCTAACGTTCTTGTCACATAGCAAGAAAAATTGCTATAGAGGAGGAGCATAATATTTCCAATCATATTTCTTTTCTTCTTACTCTTTGAATGGGTTTGGAAACTAGATTCTTAGGGAGAAAAGGTAACCAAATTTAAATTCCAAATGGTACATTCCAACACAAAGTGAATAACTTATAAATAAATTTAAGAATATTGATTTCATAAATGAGTTCAAAATGAGAATTATTGATCTCTTATATAAAATAATGTACAAAATCTCAAAATATTGATAGAATTGCATTAAAGGATATAAAAATTTCAATTTAAATATATCATAACTTTAATGATATAAAATTTGGAGTATTTATTCCCCCGACATTCATTTGTAAAATAGACATGAGTAAGTGTTTACGTTTTATTTCCCACTAATTTATTTTTCCTCATGTTTTATCATTATTCTCTTTCCTTTGTAAGTCTTAATTCCCAATTTAAATATTCATGCTAATTTTACTACCTCTCTTCCCAATTGAAAAAAGGCTATGGATATTGTAGGTGGTTTTAAACATTTTTTGTAAAGTTCTTGTCACATACATAGAAATACGTCTATAGAGGATGAGCATAATATTTCCAATCATATTTCTTTTCTTCGTAATCTTTGAATGGGTTTGGAAACTAGATTCTTAGGTAGAAATGGTAACCAAAATTTAAATTCCATACGGTGCATTCCAACACAAAGAGAATAACTTATAAATAAATTTAAGAATATTGATTTCATAAATGAGTTCAAAATGAGAATTATTGATCTCTTATATAAAATAATGTACAAAATCTCAAAATATTGATAGAATTGCATTAAAGGATATAAAAATTTCAATTTAAATATATCATAACTTTAATGATATAAAATTTGGAGTATTTATTCCCCCGACATTCATTTGTAAAATAGACATGAGTAAGTGTTTACGTTTTATTTCCCACTAATTTATTTTTCCTCATGTTTTATCATTATTCTCTTTCCTTTGTAAGTCTTAATTCCCAATTTAAATATTCATGCTAATTTTACTACCTCTCTTCCCAATTGAAAAAAGGCTATGGATATTGTAGGTGGTTTTAAACATTTTTTGTAAAGTTCTTGTCACATAGATAGAAATATGTCTATAGAGGTTGAGCATAATATTTCCAATCTTATTTATTTTCTTCTTACTCTTTAAATGGGTTTGGAAACTAGATTCTTTGGGAGAAAGGGTAACCAAATTTAAATTCCATACGGTGCATTCCTACAGAATGAGAAGAAGTTATAAATAAATTGAAGCATATTGATCTAAAAAATGAGTTCAAAATGAGAATTATTGATCTCTTATAAAAAATAATGTACAAAATCACAAAATATTGATAGTATTGTATTTAAAGATATAAAAATTTCAATTTAAATATATCATAACTTTAATGATATAAAATTTGGAGTATTTATTCCCCCGACATTCATTTGTAAAATAGACATGCGAAATTGTTAACGTTTTCTTTTCCACCTATTTATTTTTCCTCATATTTTATCATTATTCTCTTTTCTTTGTAAGTCTTAATTACCAAAATAGGCATATTCATGCTAATTTTATTACCTCTCTTCCCAATTGAAAAAGGGCGACGGATATTGAAGGTCGTTTTAAACATTTTTTGTAAAGTTCTTGTCACATACATAGAAATACGTCTATAGATGTTGAGCATAAAATTTCCAATCTTATTTCTTTTCTTCTTACTCTTTAAATGGGTTTGGAAACTAGATTCTTAGGGAGAAAAGGTAACCAAATTAAAATTCCAAACGGTACATTACAACACAAAGTGAATAACTTATAAATAAATTTAAGAATATTGATTTCATAAATGAGTTCAAAATTTTAATTATTGATCTCTTATACAAAATCTCAAAATATTGATAGTATTGCATTTAAAGATATAAAAATTTCCATTTAAATATATCGTAATTTTAATTATATAAAATTTGGAGTATTTATTCCCCCGACATTCATTTGTAAAATAGACATGAGAAATTGTTAACGTTTTCTTTTCCACTTATTTATTTTTCCTCATGTTTTATCATTATTCTATTTCCTTTGTACGTCTTAATTCCCAAAATAGGCATATTCATGCTAATTTTATTACCTCTCTTCCCAATTGAAAAGGGCGAGGGATGTTCGAGGTGGTTTTGGACATTATTTCTAACGTTCTTGTCACACAGCAAGAAAAATTGCTATAGAGGAGGAGCATAATATTTAGAATCATATTTCTTTTCTTCTTAATCTTTGAATGGGTTTGGAAACTAGATTCTTAGGTAGAAATGGTAACCAAAATTTAAATTCCATACGGTGCATTCCAACACAAAGTGAATAACTTATAAATAAATTTAAGAATATTGATTTCATAAATGAGTTCAAAATGAGAATTATTGATCTCTTATATAAAATAATGTACAAAATCTCAAAATATTGATAGAATTGCATTAAAGGATATAAAAATTTCAATTTAAATATATCATAACTTTAATGATATAAAATTTGGAGTATTTATTCCCCCGACATTCATTTGTAAAATATACATGAGTAAGTGTTTACGTTTTATTTCCCACTAATTTATTTTTCCTCATGTTTTATCATTATTCTCTTTCCTTTGTAAGTCTTAATTCCCAATTTAAATATTCATGCTAATTTTACTACCTCTCTTGCCAATTGAAAAAAGGCTATGGATATTGTAGGTGGTTTTAAACATTTTTTGTAAAGTTCTTGTCACATAGATAGAAATATGTCTATAGAGGTTGAGCATAATATTTCCAATCTTATTTCTTTTCTTCTTACTCTTTAAATGGGTTTGGAAACTAGATTCTTTGGGAGAAAGGGTAACCAAATTTAAATTCCATACGGTGCATTCCTACAGAATGAGAAGAAGTTATAAATAAATTGAAGCATATTGATCTAAAAAATGAGTTCAAAATGAGAATTATTTATCTCTTATATAAAATAATGTACAAAATCACAAAATATTGATAGTATTGTATTTAAAGATATAAAAATTTCAATTTAAATATATCATAACTTTAATGATATAAAATTTGGAGTATTTATTCCCCCGACATTCATTTGTAAAATAGACATGCGAAATTGTTAACGTTTTCTTTTCCACCTATTTATTTTTCCTCATATTTTATCATTATTATCTTTTCTTTGTAAGTCTTAATTACCAAAATAGGCATATTCATGCTAATTTTATTACCTCTCTTCCCAATTGAAAAAGGGCGATGGATATTGAAGGTCGTTTTAAACATTTTTTGTAAAGTTCTTGTCACATACATAGAAATACGTCTATAGAGGTTGAGCATAAAATTTCCAATCTTATTTCTTTTCTTCTTACTCTTTAAATGGGTTTGGAAACTAGATTCTTAGGGAGAAAAGGTAACCAAATTAAAATTCCAAACGGTACATTACAACACAAAGTGAATAACTTATAAATAAATTTAAGAATATTGATTTCATAAATGAGTTCAAAATTTGAATTATTGATCTCTTATACAAAATCTCAAAATATTGATAGTATTGCATTTAAAGATATAAAAATTTCCATTTAAATATATCGTAATTTTAATTATATAAAATTTGGAGTATTTATTCCCCCGACATTCATTTGTAAAATAGACATGAGAAATTGTTAACGTTTTCTTTTCCACTTATTTATTTTTCCTCATTTTTTATCATTACTCTCTTTCTTTTGTAAGTCTTAATTCCCAAAATAGGCATATTCATGCTAATTTTATTACCACTCTTCCCATTTGAAAAAGGGGATGGATGTTGTAGGTGGTTTTGGACATTATTTCTAACGTTCTTGTTACATAGCAAGAAAAATTGCTATAGAGGAGGAGCATAATATTTAGAATCATATTTCTTTTCTTCTTAATCTTTGAATGGGTTTGGAAACTAGATTCTTAGGAAGAAATGGTAACCAAATTTAAATTCCATACGGTGCATTCCAACACAAAGTGAATAAGTTATAAATAAATTAAAGCATATTGATCTAATAAATGAGTTCAAAATGAGAATTATTGATCTCTTATATAAAATAATGTACAAAATCTCAAAATATTGATATTATTGCATTTAACGATATAAAAATTTCCATGTAAATATATCGTAATTTTAATGATATAAAATTTGGAGTATTTATTCCCCCGACATTTCTTTGTAAAATAGACATGAGAAATTGTTAACGTTTTCTTTTCCACTTATTTATTTTTCCTCATGTTTTATCATTATTCTTTTTCCTTTGTAAGTCTTAATTACCAAAATAGGAATATTCATGCTAATTTTATTACCTCTCTTCCCAATTGAAAAAGGGCGATGCATATTACAGGTGGTTTTAAACATTTTTTGTAAAGTTCTTGTCACATACATAGAAATACGTCTATAGAGGATGAGCATAATATTTCTAATCATATTTCTTTTCTTCTTACTCTTTGAAATGGTTTGGAAACTAGATTCTTAGGGAGAAAAGGTAACAAAATTTAAATTCCAAACGGTACATTCCAACACAAAGTGAATAAGTTATAAATAAATTTAAGAATATTGATTTCATAAATGAGTTCAAAATGAGAATTATTGATCTCTTATATAAAATAATGTACAAAATCAAAAAATATTGATAGTATTGTATTTAAAGATATAAAAATTTCAATTTAAATATATCATAACTTTAATGATATAAAATTTGGAGTATTTTTTCCCCCGACATTCATTTGTAAAATAGACATGCGAAATTGTTAACGTTTTCTTTTCCACTTATTTATTTTTCATCATGTTTTATCATTATTCTCTTTTCTTTGTAAGTATTAATTACCAAAATAGGCATATTCATGCTAATTTTATTACCTCTCTTCCCAATTGAAAAAAGGCGATGGATATTGCAGGTGGTTTTAAACATTTTTTGTAAAGTTCTTGTCACATACATAGAAATACGTGTATAGAGGATGAGCATAATATTTCCAATCATATTTCTTTTCTTCTTACTCTTTAAATGGGTTTTGAAACTAGATTCTTAGGGAGAAAAGGTAACCAAATTTAAATTCCAAACGGTACATTCCAACACAAAGTGAATAACTTATAAATAAATTTAAGAATATTGGTTTCATAAATGAGTTCAAAATGAGAATTATTGATCCCTTATATAAAATAATGTACAAAATCACAAAATATTGATAGTATTGCATTTAAAGATATAAAAATTTCCATTTAAATATATCGTAATTTTAATGATATAAAATTTGGAGTATTTATTCCCCCGACATTCATTTGTAAAATAGACATGAGAAATTGTTAACGTTTTCTTTTCCACTTATTTATTTTTCCTCATGTTTTATCATTATTCTTTTTCCTTTGTAAGTCTTAATTACCAAAATAGGCATATTCATGCTAATTTTATTACCTCTCTTCCCAATTTAAAAAGGCGATGGATGTTGTAGGTGGTTTTGGACATTATTTCTAACGTTCTTGTTACATAGCAAGAAAAATTGCTATACAGGAGGAGCATAATATTTCCAATCATATTTCTTTTCTTCTTACTCTTTGAATGGGTTTGGAAACTAGATTCTTAGGGAGAAAAGGTAACCAAATTTAAATTCCAAACGGTACTTTCCAACACAAAGTGAATAACTTATAAATAAATTTAAGAATATTGATTTCATAAATGAGTTCAAAATTTGAATTATTGATCTCTTATATAAAATAATGTACAAAATCTCAAAATATTGATAGTATTCCATTTAAAGATATAAAAATTTCCATTTAAATATATCGTAATTTTAATTATATTAAATTTGGAGTATTTATTCCTCCGACATTCATTTGTAAAATAGACATGCGAAATTGTTAACGTTTTCTTTTCCACTTATTTATTTTTCCTCATGTTTTATCATTATTCTTTTTCCTTTGTAAGTCTTAATTACCAAAATAGGCATATTCATGCTAATTTTATTACCTCTCTTCCCAATTTTAAAAGGGCGATGCATATTACAGGTGGTTTTAAACATTTTTTGTAAAGTTCTTGTCACATACATAGAAATACATCTATAGAGGATGAGCATAATATTTCCAACCATATTTCTTTTCTTCTTACTCTTTGAATGGGTTTGGAAACTAGATTCTTAGGGAGAAAAGGTAACAAAATTTAAATTCCAAACGGTACATTCCAACACAAAGTGAATAACTTATAAATAAATTTAAGAATATTGATTTCATAAATGAGTTCAAAATGAGAATTATTGATCTCTTATATAAAATAATGTACAAAATCACAAAATATTGATAGTATTGTATTTAAAGATATAAAAATTTCAATTTAAATATATCATAACTTTAATGATATAAAATTTGGAGTATTTATTCCCTCGACATTCATTTGTAAAATAGACATGCGAAATTGTTAACGTTTTCTTTTCCACTTATTTATTTTTCCTCATGTTTTATCATTATTCTCTTTTCTTTGTAAGTCTTAATTACCAAAATAGGCATATTCATGCTAATTTTATTACCTCTCTTCCCAATTGAAAAAAGGCGATGGATATTGCAGGTGGTTTTAAACATTTTTTGTAAAGTTCTTATCACATACATAGAAATACGTCTATAGAGGATGAGCATAATATTTCCAATCATATTTCTTTTCTTCTTACTCTTTCAATGGGTTTGTAAACTAGATTCTTAGGGAGAAAAGGTAACCAAATTTAAATTCCAAACGGTACATTCCAACACAAAGTGAATAACTTATAAATAAATTTAAGAATATTGGTTACATAAATGAGTTCAAAATGAGAATTATTGATCTCTTATATAAGATAATGTACAAAATCACAAAATATTGATAGTATTGCATTTAAAGATATAAAAATTTCCATTTAAATATATCGTAATTTTAATGATATAAAATTTGGAGTATTTATTCCCCCGACATTCATTTGTAAAATAGACATGAGAAATTGTCAACGTTTTCTTTTCCACTTATTTATTTTTCCTCATGTTTTATCATTATTCTTTTTCCTTTGTAAGTCTTAATTACCAAAATAGGCATATTCATGCTAATTTTATTACCTCTCTTCCCAATTTTAAAAGGGAGATGCATATTACAGGTGGTTTTAAACATTTTTTGTAAAGTTCTTGTCACATACATAGAAATACGTCTATAGAGGATGAGCATAATATTTCCAATCATATTTCTTTTCTTCTTACTCTTTGAATGGGTTTGGAAACTAGATTCTTAGGGAGAAAAGGTAACCAAATTTAAATTCCAAACGGTACATTCCAACACAAAGTGAATAACTTATAAATAAATTTAAGAATATTGGTTACATAAATGAGTTCAAAATGAGAATTATTGATCTCTTATATAAGATAATGTACAAAATCACAAAATATTGATAGTATTGCATTTAAAGATATAAAAATTTCCATTTAAATATATCGTAATTTTAATGATATAAAATTTGGAGTATTTATTCCCCCGACATTCATTTGTAAAATAGACATGAGAAATTGTCAACGTTTTCTTTTCCACTTATTTATTTTTCCTCATGTTTTATCATTATTCTTTTTCCTTTGTAAGTCTTAATTACCAAAATAGGCATATTCATGCTAATTTTATTACCTCTCTTCCCAATTTTAAAAGGGAGATGCATATTACAGGTGGTTTTAAACATTTTTTGTAAAGTTCTTGTCACATACATAGAAATACGTCTATAGAGGATGAGCATAATATTTCCAATCATATTTCTTTTCTTCTTACTCTTTGAATGGGTTTGGAAACTAGATTCTTAGGGAGAAAAGGTAACAAAATTTAAATTCCAAACGGTACATTCCAACACAAAGTGAATAACTTATAAATAAATTTAAGAAAATTGATTTCATAAATGAGTTCAAAATGAGAATTATTGATCTCTTATATAAAATAATGTACAAAATCACAAAATATTGATAGTATTGTATTTAAAGATATAAAAATTTCAATTTAAATATATCATAACTTTAATGATATAAAATTTGGAGTATTTATTCCCCCGACATTCATTTGTAAAATACACATGCGAAATTGTTAACGTTTTCTTTTCCACTTATTTATTTTTCCTCATGTTTTATCATTATTCTCTTTTCTTTGTAAGTCTTAATTACCAAAATAGGCATATTCATGCTAATTTTATTACCTCTCTTCAAAATTGAAAAAAGGCGATGGATATTGCAGGTGGTTTTAAACATTTTTTGTAAAGTTCTTGTTACATACATAGAAATACGTCTATAGAGGATGAGCATAATATTTCCAATCATATTTCTTTTCTTCTTACTCTTTCAATGGGTTTGGAAACTAGATTCTTAGGGAGAAAAGGTAACCAAATTTAAATTCCAAACGGTACATTCCAACACAAAGTGAATAACTTATAAATAAATTTAAGAATATTGGTTTCATAAATGAGTTCAAAATGGGAATTATTGATCTCTTATATAAAATAATGTACAAAATCACAAAATATTGATAGTATTGCATTTAAAGATATAAAAATTTCCATTTAAATATATCGTAACTTTAATGATATAAAATTTGGAGTATTTATTCCCCCGACATTCATTTGTAAAATAGACATGAGAAATTGTTAACGTTTTCTTTTCCACTTATTTATTTTTCCTCATGTTTTATCATTATTCTTTTTCCTTTGTAAGTCTTAATTACCAAAATAGGCATATTTATGCTAATTTTATTACCTCTTTTCCCAATTTTAAAAGGGCGATGCATATTATAGGTGGTTTTAAACATTTTTTGTAAAGTTCTTGTCACATACATAGAAATACGTGTATAGAGGATGAGCATAATATTTCCAATCATATTTCTTTTCTTCTTACTCTTTCAATGGGTTTGGAAACTAGATTCTTAGGGAGAAAAGGTAACCAAATTTAAATTCCAAACGGTACATTCCAACACAAAGTGAATAACTTATAAATAAATTTAAGAATATTGGTTTCATAAATGAGTTCAAAATGAGAATTATTGATCTCTTATATAAGATAATGTACAAAATCACAAAATATTGATAGTATTGTATTTAAAGATATAAAAATTTCAATTTAAATATATCGTAATTTTAATGATATAAAATTTGGAGTATTTATTCCCCCGACATTCATTTGTAAAATAGACATGAGAAATTGTCAACGTTTTCTTTTCCACTTATTTCTTTTTCCTCATGTTTTATCATTATTCTTTTTCCTTTGTAAGTCTTAATTACCAAAATAGGCATATTCATGCTAATTTTATTACCTCTCTTCCCAATTTTAAAAGGGAGATGCATATTACAGGTAGTTTTAAACATTTTTTGTAAAGTTCTTGTCACATACATAGAAATACGTCTATAGAGGATGAGCATAATATTTCCAATCATATTTCTTTTCATCTTACTCTTTGAATGGGTTTGGAAACTAGATTCTTCGGGAGAAAAGGTAACAAAATTTAAATTCCAAACGGTACATTCCAACACAAAGTGAATAACTTATAAATAAATTTAAGAATATTGATTTCATAAATGAGTTCAAAATGAGAATTATTGATCTCTTATATAAAACAATGTACAAAATCACAAAATATTGATAGTATTGCATTTAAAGATATAAAAATTTCAATTTAAATATATCGTAATTTTAATGATATAAAATTTGGAGTATTTATTCCCCCGACATTCATTTGTAAAATAGACATGCGAAATTGTTAACGTTTTCTTTTCCACTTATTTATTTTCCCTCATGTTTTATCATTATTCTTTTTCCTTTGTAAGTCTTAATTACCAAAATAGGCATATTCATGCTAATTTTATTACCTCTCTTCCCAATTTTAAAAGGGCGATGCATATTACGGGTGGTTTTAAACATTTTTTGTAAAGTTCTTGTCACATACATAGAAATACGTCTATAGAGGATGAGCATAATATTTCCAATCATATTTCTTTTCTTCTTACTCTTTGAATGGGTTTGGAAACTAGATTCTTAGGGAGAAAAGGTAACAAAATTTAAATTCCAAACGGTACATTCCAACACAAAGTGAATAACTTATAAATAAATTTAAGAATATTGGTTTCATAAATGAGTTCAAAATGAGAATTATTGATCTCTTATATAAAATAATGTACAAAATCACAATATATTGATAGTATTGCATTTAAAGATATAAAAATTTCCATTTAAATATATCGTAATTTTAATGATATAAAATTTGGAGTATTTATTCCCCCGACATTCATTTGTAAAATAGACATGAGAAATTGTTAACGTTTTCTTTTCCACTTATTTATTTTTCCTCATGTTTTATCATTATTCTTTTTCCTTTGTAAGTCTTAATTACCAAAATAGGCATATTCATGCTAATTTTATTACCCCTTTTCCCAATTTTAAAAGGGCGATGCATATTATAGGTGGTTTTAAACATTTTTTGTAAAGTTCTTGTCACATACATAGAAATACGTGTATAGAGGATGAGCATAATATTTCCAATCATATTTCTTTTCTTCTTACTCTTTCAATGGGTTTGGAAACTAGATTCTTAGGGAGAAAAGGTAACAAAATTTAAATTCCAAACGGTACATTCCAACACAAAGTGAATAACTTATAAATAAATTTAAGAATATTGGTTTCATAAATGAGTTCAAAATGAGAATTATTGATCTCTTATATAAAATAATGTACAAAATCACAATATATTGATAGTATTGCATTTAAAGATATAAAAATTTCCATTTAAATATATCGTAATTTTAATGATATAAAATTTGGAGTATTTATTCCCCCGACATTCATTTGTAAAATAGACATGAGAAATTGTTAACGTTTTCTTTTCCACTTATTTATTTTTCCTCATTTTTATCATTATTCTTTTTCCTTTGTAAGTCTTAATTACCAAAATAGGCATATTCATGCTAATTTTATTACCTCTTTTCCCAATTTTAAAAGGGCGATGCATATTATAGGTGGTTTTAAACATTTTTTGTAAAGTTCTTGTCACATACATAGAAATACGTGTATAGAGGATGAGCATAATATTTCCAATCATATTTCTTTTCTTCTTACTCTTTCAATGGGTTTGGAAACTAGATTCTTAGGGAGAAAAGGTAACCAAATTTAAATTCCAAACGGTACATTCCAACACAAAGTGAATAACTTATAAATAAATTTAAGAATATTGGTTTCATAAATGAGTTCAAAATGAGAATTATTGATCTCTTATATAAGATAATGTACAAAATCACAAAATATTGAGAGTATTGCATTTAAAGATATAAAAATTTCCATTTAAATATATCGTAATTTTAATGATATAAAATTTGGAGTATTTATTCCCCCGACATTCATTTGTAAAATAGACATGAGAAATTGTCAACGTTTTCTTTTCCACTTATTTCTTTTTCCTCATGTTTTATCATTATTCTTTTTCCTTTGTAAGTCTTAATTACCAAAATAGGCATATTCATGCTAATTTTATTACCTCTCTTCCCAATTTTAAAAGGGAGATGCATATTACAGGTAGTTTTAAACATTTTTTGTAAAGTTCTTGTCACATACATAGAAATACGTCTATAGAGGATGAGCATAATATTTCCAATCATATTTCTTTTCATCTTACTCTTTGAATGGGTTTGGAAACTAGATTCTTCGGGAGAAAAGGTAACAAAATTTAAATTCCAAACGGTACATTCCAACACAAAGTGAATAACTTATAAATAAATTTAAGAATATTGATTTCATAAATGAGTTCAAAATGAGAATTATTGATCTCTTATATAAAACAATGTACAAAATCACAAAATATTGATAGTATTGCATTTAAAGATATAAAAATTTCAATTTAAATATATCGTAATTTTAATGATATAAAATTTGGAGTATTTATTCCCCCGACATTCATTTGTAAAATAGACATGCGAAATTGTTAACGTTTTCTTTTCCACTTATTTATTTTCCCTCATGTTTTATCATTATTCTTTTTCCTTTGTAAGTCTTAATTACCAAAATAGGCATATTCATGCTAATTTTATTACCTCTCTTCCCAATTTTAAAAGGGCGATGCATATTACGGGTGGTTTTAAACATTTTTTGTAAAGTTCTTGTCACATACATAGAAATACGTCTATAGAGGATGAGCATAATATTTCCAATCATATTTCTTTTCTTCTTACTCTTTCAATGGGTTTGGAAACTAGATTCTTAGGGAGAAAAGGTAACAAAATTTAAATTCCAAACGGTACATTCCAACACAAAGTGAATAACTTATAAATAAATTTAAGAATATTGGTTTCATAAATGAGTTCAAAATGAGAATTATTGATCTCTTATATAAAATAATGTACAAAATCGCAATATATTGATAGTATTGCATTTAAAGATATAAAAATTTCCATTTAAATATATCGTAATTTTAATGATATAAAATTTGGAGTATTTATTCCCCCGACATTCATTTGTAAAATAGACATGAGAAATTGTTAACGTTTTCTTTTCCACTTATTTATTTTTCCTCATGTTTTATCATTATTCTTTTTCCTTTGTAAGTCTTAATTACCAAAATAGGCATATTCATGCTAATTTTATTACCTCTTTTCCCAATTTTAAAAGGGCGATGCATATTATAGGTGGTTTTAAACATTTTTTGTAAAGTTCTTGTCACATACATAGAAATACGTGTATAGAGGATGAGCATAATATTTCCAATCATATTTCTTTTCTTCTTACTCTTTCAATGGGTTTGGAAACTAGATTCTTAGGGAGAAAAGGTAACAAAATTTAAATTCCAAACGGTACATTCCAACACAAAGTGAATAACTTATAAATAAATTTAAGAATATTGGTTTCATAAATGAGTTCAAAATGAGAATTATTGATCTCTTATATAAAATAATGTACAAAATCACAATATATTGATAGTATTGCATTTAAAGATATAAAAATTTCCATTTAAATATATCGTAATTTTAATGATATAAAATTTGGAGTATTTATTCCCCCGACATTCATTTGTAAAATAGACATGAGAAATTGTTAACGTTTTCTTTTCCACTTATTTATTTTTCCTCATGTTTTATCATTATTCTTTTTCCTTTGTAAGTCTTAATTACCAAAATAGGCATATTCATGCTAATTTTATTACCTCTTTTCCCAATTTTAAAAGGGCGATGCATATTATAGGTGGTTTTAAACATTTTTTGTAAAGTTCTTGTCACATACATAGAAATACGTGTATAGAGGATGAGCATAATATTTCCAATCATATTTCTTTTCTTCTTACTCTTTCAATGGGTTTGGAAACTAGATTCTTAGGGAGAAAAGGTAACAAAATTTAAATTCCAAACGGTACATTCCAACACAAAGTGAATAACTTATAAATAAATTTAAGAATATTGATTTCATAAATGAGTTCAAAATGAGAATTATTGATCTCTTATATAAAATAATGTATAAAATCACAAAATATTGATAGTATTGTATTTAAAGATATAAAAATTTCAATTTAAATATATCATAACTTTAATGATATAAAATTTGGAGTATTTATTCCCCCGACATTCATTTGTAAAATAGACATGTCAAATTGTTAACGTTTTCTTTTCCACTTATTTATTTTTCATCATGTTTTATCATTATTCTTTTTCCTTTGTAAGCCTTAATTACCAAAATAGGCATATTCATGCTAATTTTATTACCTCTCCTCCCAATTGAAAAAAGGCGATGGATATTGCAGGTGGTTTTAAACATTTTTTGTAAAGTTCTTGTCACATACATAGAAATACGTCTATAGAGGATGAGCATAATATTTCCAATCATATTTCTTTTCTTCTTACTCTTTCAATGGGTTTGGAAACTAGATTCTTAGGGAGAAATGGTAACCAAATTTAAATTCCAAACGGTACATTCCAACACAAAATGAATAACTTATAAATAAATTTAAGAATATTGGTTTCATAAATGAGTTCAAAATGAGAATTATTGATCTCTTATATAAAATAATGTACAAAATCACAAAATATTGATAGTATTGCATTTAAAGATATAAAAATTTCCATTTAAATATATCGTAATTTTAATGATATAAAATTTGGAGTATTTATTCCCCCGACATTCATTTGTAAAATAGACATGAGAAATTGTTAACGTTTTCTTTTCCACTTATTTATTTTCCCTCATGTTTTATCATTATTCTTTTTCCTTTGTAAGTCTTAATTACCAAAATAGGCATATTCATGCTAATTTTATTACCTCTTTTCCCAATTTTAAAAGGGCGATGCATATTACAGGTGGTTTTAAACATTTTTTGTAAAGTTCTTGTCACATACATAGAAATACGTGTATAGAGGATGAGCATAATATTTCCAATCATATTTCTTTTCTTCTTACTCTTTCAATGGGTTTGGAAACTAGATTCTTAGGGAGAAAAGGTAACCAAATTTAAATTCCAAACGGTACATTCCAACACAAAGTGAATAACTTATAAATAAATTTAAGAATATTGGTTTCATAAATGAGTTCAAAATGAGAATTATTGATCTCTTATATAAGATAATGTACAAAATCACAAAATATTGATAGTATTGCATTTAAAGATATAAAAATTTCCATTTAAATATATCGTAATTTTAATGATATAAAATTTGGAGTATTTATTCCACCGACATTCATTTGTAAAATAGACATGAGAAATTGTCAACGTTTTCTTTTCCACTTATTTATTTTTCCTCATGTTTTATCATTATTCTTTTTTCCTTTGTAAGTCTTAATTACCAAAATAGGCATATTCATGCTAATTTTATTACCTCTCTTCCCAAAAAAAAAAAGCGATGGATATTGCAGGTGGTTTTAAACATTTTTTGTAAAGTTCTTGTAACATACATAGAAATACGTCTATAGAGGATGAGCATAATATTTCCAATCATATTTCTTTTCTTCTTACTCTTTCAATGGGTTTGGAAACTAGATTCTTAGGGAGAAAAGGTAACCAAATTTAAATTCCAAACGGTACATTCGAACACAAAGTGAATAACTTATAAATAAATTTAAGAATATTGGTTTCATAAATGAGTTCAAAATGAGAATTATTGATCTCTTATATAAGATAATGTACAAAATCACAAAATATTGATAGTATTGCATTTAAAGATATAAAAATTTCCATTTAAATATATCGTAATTTTAATGATATAAAATTTGGAGTATTTATTCCCCCGACATTCATTTGTAAAATAGACATGAGAAATTGTCAACGTTTTCTTTTCCACTTATTTATTTTTCCTCATGTTTTATCATTATTCTTTTTCCTTTGTAAGTCTTAATTACCAAAATAGGCATATTCATGCTAATTTTATTACCTCTCTTCCCAATTTTAAAAGGGCGATGCATATTACAGGTGGTTTTAAACATTTTTTGTAAAGTTCTTGTCACATACATAGAAATACGTCTATAGAGGATGAGCATAATATTTCCAATCATATTTCTTTTCTTCTTACTCTTTCAATGGGTTTGGAAACTAGATTCTTAGGGAGAAATGGTAACCAAATTTAAATTCCAAACGGTATATTCCAACACAAAGTGAATAACTTATAAATAAATTTAAGAATATTGGTTTCATAAATGAGTTCAAAATGGGAATTATTGATCTCTTATATAAAATAATGTACAAAATCACAAAATATTGATAGTATTGCATTTAAAGATATAAAAATTTCCATTTAAATATATCGTAACTTTAATGATATAAAATTTGGAGTATTTATTCCCCCGACATTCATTTGTAAAATAGACATGAGAAATTGTCAACGTTTTCTTTTCCACTTATTTATTTTTCCTCATGTTTTATCATTATTCTTTTTTCCTTTGTAAGTCTTAATTACCAAAATAGGCATATTCATGCTAATTTTATTACCTCTCTTCCCAATTTTAAAAGGGCGATGCATATTACAGGTGGTTTTAAACATTTTTTGTAAAGTTCTTGTCACATACATAGAAATACGTCTATAGAGGATGAGCATAATATTTCCAATCATATTTCTTTTCTTCTTACTCTTTGAATGGGTTTGGAAACTAGATTCTTAGGGAGAAAAGGTAACAAAATTTAAATTCCAAACGGTACATTCCAACAGAAAGTGAATAACTTATAAATAAATTTAAGAATATTGATTTCATAAATGAGTTCAAAATGAGAATTATTGATCTCTTATATAAAATAATGTACAAAATCACAAAATATTGATAGTATTGTATTTAAAGATATAAAAATTTCAATTTAAATATATCATAACTTTAATGATATAAAATTTGGAGTATTTATTCCCCCGACATTCATTTGTAAAATAGACATGTGAAATTGTTAACGTTTTCTTTTCTACTTATTTATTTTTCCTCATGTTTTATCATTATTCTTTTTCTTTTGTAAGTCTTAATTACCAAAATAGGCATATTCATGCTAATTTTATTACCTCTTTTCCCAATTTTAAAAGGGCGATGCATATTACAGGTGGTTTTAAACATTTTTTGTAAAGTTCTTGTCACATACATAGAAATACGTGTATAGAGGATGAGCATAATATTTCCAATCATATTTCTTTTCTTCTTACTCTTTCAATGGGTTTGGGAACTAGATTCTTAGGGAGAAAAGGTAACCAAATTTAAATTCCAAACGGTACATTCCAACACAAAGTGAATAACTTATAAATAACTTTAAGAATATTGGTTTCATAAATGAGTTCAAAATGAGAATTATTGATCTCTTATATAAGATAATGTACAAAATCACAAAATATTGATAGTATTGCATTTAAAGATATAAAAATTTCCATTTAAATATATCGTAATTTTAATGATATAAAATTTGGAGTATTTATTCCACCGACATTCATTTGTAAAATAGACATGAGAAATTGTCAACGTTTTCTTTTCCACTTATTTATTTTTCCTCATGTTTTATCATTATTCTTTTTTCCTTTGTAAGTCTTAATTACCAAAATAGGCATATTCATGCTAATTTTATTACCTCTCTTCCCAATTTTAAAAGGGCGATCCATATTACAGGTGGTTTTAAACATTTTTTGTAAAGTTCTTGTCACATACATACAAATACGTCTATAGAGGATGAGCATAATATTTCCAATCATATTTCTTTTCTTCTTACTCTTTGAATGGGTTTGGAAACTAGATTCTTAGGGAGAAAAGGTAACAAAATTTAAATTCCAAACGGTACATTCCAACAGAAAGTGAATAACTTATAAATAAATTTAAGAATATTGATTTCATAAATGAGTTCAAAATGAGAATTATTGATCTCTTATATAAAATAATGTACAAAATCACAAAATATTGATAGTATTGTATTTAAAGATATAAAAATTTCAATTTAAATATATCGTAACTTTAATGATATAAAATTTGGAGTATTTATTCCCCCGACATTGATTTGTAAAATAGACATGAGAAATTGTTAACGTTTTCTTTTCCACTTATTTATTTTTCCTCATGTTTTATCATTATTCTTTTTCCTTTGTAAGTCTTAATTACCAAAATAGGCATATTCATGCTAATTTTATTACCTCTCTTCCCAATTGAAAAAAGGCGATGGATATTGCAGGTGGTTTTAAACATTTTTTGTAAAGTTCTTGTCACATACATAGAAATACGTCTATAGAGGATAAGCATAATATTTCCAATCATATTTCTTTTCTTCTTACTCTTTCAATGGGTTTGGAAACTAGATTCTTAGGGAGAAAAGGTAACCAAATTTAAATTCCAAACGGTACATTCCAATACAAAATGAATAACTTATAAATAAATTTAAGAATATTGGTTTCATAAATGACTTCAAAATGAGAATTATTGATCTCTTATATAAAATAATGTAAAAAATCACAAAATATTGATAGTATTATATTTAAAGATATAAAAATTTCCATTTAAATATATCGTAATTTTAATGATATAAAATTTGGAGTATTTATTCCCCCGACATTCATTTGTAAAATAGACATGAGAAATTGTTAACGTTTTCTTTTCCACTTATTTATTTTTCCTCATGTTTTATCATAATTTTTTTTCCTTTGTAAGTCTTAATTACCAAAATAGGCATATTCATGCTAATTTTATTACCTCTTTTCCCAATTTTAAAAGGGCGATGCATATTATAGGTGGTTTTAAACATTTTTTGTAAAGTTCTTGTAACATACATAGAAATACGTCTATAGAGGATGAGCATAATATTTCCAATCATATTTCTTTTCTTCTTACTCTTTCAATGGGTTTGGAAACTAGATTCTTAGGGAGAAAAGGTAACCAAATTTAAATTCCAAACGGTACATTCGAACACAAAGTGAATAACTTATAAATAAATTTAAGAATATTGGTTTCATAAATGAGTTCAAAATGAGAATTATTGATCTCTTATATAAGATAATGTACAAAATCACAAAATATTGATAGTATTGCATTTAAAGATATAAAAATTTCCATTTAAATATATCGTAATTTTAATGATATAAAATTTGGAGTATTTATTCCCCCGACATTCATTTGTAAAATAGACATGAGAAATTGTCAACGTTTTCTTTTCCACTTATTTATTTTTCCTCATGTTTTATCATTATTCTTTTTCCTTTGTAAGTCTTAATTACCAAAATAGGCATATTCATGCTAATTTTATTACCTCTCTTCCCAATTTTAAAAGGGCGATGCATATTACAGGTGGTTTTAAACATTTTTTGTAAAGTTCTTGTCACATACATAGAAATACGTCTATAGAGGATGAGCATAATATTTCCAATCATATTTCTTTTCTTCTTACTCTTTCAATGGGTTTGGAAACTAGATTCTTAGGGAGAAATGGTAACAAAATTTAAATTCCAAACGGTACATTCCAACACAAAGTGAATAACTTATAAATAAATTTAAGAATATTGGTTTCATAAATGAGTTCAAAATGGGAATTATTGATCTCTTATATAAAATAATGTACAAAATCACAAAATATTGATAGTATTGCATTTAAAGATATAAAAATTTCCATTTAAATATATCGTAACTTTAATGATATAAAATTTGGAGTATTTATTCCCCCGACATTCATTTGTAAAATAGACATGACAAATTGTCAACGTTTTCTTTTCCACTTATTTATTTTTCCTCATGTTTTATCATTATTCTTTTTTCCTTTGTAAGTCTTAATTACCAAAATAGGCATATTCATGCTAATTTTATTACCTCTCTTCCCAATTTTAAAAGGGCGATGCATATTACAGGTGGTTTTAAACATTTTTTGTAAAGTTCTTGTCACATACATAGAAATACGTCTATAGAGGATGAGCATAATATTTCCAATCATATTTCTTTTCTTCTTACTCTTTGAATGGGTTTGGAAACTAGATTCTTAGGGAGAAAAGGTAACAAAATTTAAATTCCAAACGGTACATTCCAACAGAAAGTGAATAACTTATAAATAAATTTAAGAATATTGATTTCATAAATGAGTTCAAAATGAGAATTATTGATCTCTTATATAAAATAATGTACAAAATCACAAAATATTGATAGTATTGTATTTAAAGATATAAAAATTTCAATTTAAATATATCGTAACTTTAATGATATAAAATTTGGAGTATTTATTCCCCCGGCATTCATTTGTAAAATAGACATGAGAAATTGTTAACGTTTTCTTTTCCACTTATTTATTTTTCCTCATGTTTTATCATTATTCTTTTTCCTTTGTAAGTCTTAATTACCAAAATAGGCATATTCATGCTAATTTTATTACCTCTCTTCCCAATTGAAAAAAGGCGATGGATATTGCAGGTGGTTTTAAACATTTTTTGTAAAGTTCTTGTCACATACATAGAAATACGTCTATAGAGGATGAGCATAATATTTCCAATCATATTTCTTTTCTTCTTACTCTTTCAATGGGTTTGGAAACTAGATTCTTAGGGAGAAAAGGTAACCAAATTTAAATTCCAAACGGTACATTCCAACACAAAATGAATAACTTATAAATAAATTTAAGAATATTGGTTTCATAAATGAGTTCAAAATGAGAATTATTGATCTTTTATATAAGATAATGTACAAAATAACAAAATATTGATAGTATTATATTTAAAGATATAAAAATTTCCATTTAAATATATCGTAATTTTAATGATATAAAATTTGGAGTATTTATTCCCCCGACATTCATTTGTAAAATAGACATGAGAAATTGTTAACGTTTTCTTTTCCACTTATTTATTTTTCCTCATGTTTTATCATTATTCTTTTTCCTTTGTAAGTCTTAATTACCAAAATAGGCATATTCATGCTAATTTTATTACCTCTCTTCCCAATTATAAAAAGGCGATGGATATTGCAGGTGGTTTTAAACATTTTTTGTAAAGTTCTTGTAACATACATAGAAATACGTCTATAGAGGATGAGCATAATATTTCCAATCATATTTCTTTTCTTCTTACTCTTTCAATGGGTATGGAAACTAGATTCTTAGGGAGAAAAGGTAACCAAATTTAAATTCCAAACAGTACATTCGAACACAAAGTGAATAACTTATAAATAAATTTAAGAATATTGGTTTCATAAATGAGTTCAAAATGAGAATTATTGATCTCTTATATAAGATAATGTACAAAATCACAAAATATTGATAGTATTGCATTTAAAGATATAAAAATTTCTATTTAAATATATCGTAATTTTAATGATATAAAATTTGGAGTATTTATTCCCCCGACATTCATTTGTAAAATAGACATGAGAAATTGTCAACGTTTTCTTTTCCACTTATTTATTTTTCCTCATGTTTTATCATTATTCTTTTTCCTTTGTAAGTCTTAATTACCAAAATAGGCATATTCATGCTAATTTTATTACCTCTCTTCCCAATTTTAAAAGGGCGATGCATATTACAGGTGGTTTTAAACATTTTTTGTAAAGTTCCTGTCACATACATAGAAATACGTCTATAGAGGATGAGCATAATATTTCCAATCATATTTCTTTTCTTCTTACTCTTTCAATGGGTTTGGAAACTAGATTCTTAGGGAGAAATGGTAACCAAATTTAAATTCCAAACGGTACATTCCAACACAAAGTGAATAACTTATAAATAAATTTAAGAATATTGGTTTCATAAATGAGTTCAAAATGGGAATTATTGATCTCTTATATAAAATAATGTACAAAATCACAAAATATTGATAGTATTGCATTTAAAGATATAAAAATTTCCATTTAAATATATCGTAACTTTAATGATATAAAATTTGGAGTATTTATTCCCCCGACATTCATTTGTAAAATAGACATGAGAAATTGTTAACGTTTTCTTTTCCACTTATTTATTTTTCCTCATGTTTTATCATTATTCTTTTTCCTTTGTAAGTCTTAATTACCAAAATAGGCATATTCTTGCTAATTTTATTACCTCTTTTCCCAATTTTAAAAGGGCGATGCATATTATAGGTGGTTTTAAACATTTTTTGTAAAGTTCTTGTCACATACATAGAAATACGTGTATAGAGGATGAGCATAATATTTCCAATCATATTTCTTTTCTTCTTACTCTTTCAATGGGTTTGGAAACTAGAATCTTAGGGAGAAAAGGTAACCAAATTTCAATTCCAAACGGTACATTCCAACACAAAGTGAATAACTTATAAATAAATTTAAGAATATCGGTTTCATAAATGAGTTCAAAATGAGAATTATTGATCTCTTATATAAGATAATGTACAAAATCACAAAATATTGATAGTATTGCATTTAAAGATATAAAAATTTCCATTTAAATATATCGTAATTTTAATGATATAAAATTTGGAGTATTTATTCCCCCGACATTCATTTGTAAAATAGACATGAGAAATTGTCAACGTTTTCTTTTCCACTTATTTATTTTTCCTCATGTTTTATCATTAATCTTTTTCCTTTGTAAGTCTTAATTACCAAAATAGGCATATTCATGCTAATTTTATTACCTCTTTTTCCAATTTTAAAAGGGCGATGCATATTACAGGTGGTTTTAAACATTTTTTGTAAAGTTCTTGTCACATACATAGAAATACGTGTATAGAGGATGAGCATAATATTTCCAATCATATTTCTTTTCTTCTTACTCTTTCAATGGGTTTGGAAACTAGATTCTTAGGGAGAAAAGGTAACCAAATTTAAATTCCAAACGGTACATTCCAACACAAAGTGAATAACTTATAAATAAATTTAAGAATATTGGTTTCATAAATGAGTTCAAAATGAGAATTATTGATCTCTTATATAAGATAATGTACAAAATCACAAAATATTGATAGTATTGCATTTAAAGATATAAAAATTTCCATTTAAATATATCGTAATTTTAATGATATAAAATTTGGAGTATTTATTCCCCCGACATTCATTTGTAAAATAGACATGAGAAATTGTTAACGTTTTCTTTTCCACTTATTTATTTTTCCTCATGTTTTATCATTATTGTTTTTCCTTTGTAAGTCTTAATTACCAAAATAGGCATATTCATGCTAATTTTATTACCTCTTTTCCCAATTTTAAAAGGGCGATGCATATTATAGGTGGTTTTAAACATTTTTTGTAAAGTTCTTGTCACATACATAGAAATACGTCTATAGAGGATGAGCATAATATTTCCAATCATATTTGTTTTCTTCTTAATCTTTCAATGGGTTTGGAAACTAGATTCTTAGGGAGAAAAGGTAACCAAATTTAAATTCCAAACGGTACATTCCAACACAAAATGAATAACTTATAAATAAATTTAAGAATATTGGTTTCATAAATGAGTTCAAAATGAGAATTATTGATCTATTATATAAAATAATGTACAAAATCACAAAATATTGATAGTATTGCATTTAAAGATATAAAAATTTCCATTTAAATATATCGTAATTTTAATGATATAAAATTTGGAGTATTTATTCCCCCGACATTCATTTGTAAAATAGACATGAGAAATTGTTAACGTTTTCTTTTCCACTTATTTATTTTTCCTCATGTTTTATCATTATTCTTTTTCCTTTGTAAGTCTTAATTACCAAAAGAGGCATATTCATGCTAATTTTATTACCTCTCTTCCCAATTATAAAAAGGCGATGGATATTGCAGGTGGTTTTAAACATTTTTTGTAAAGTTCTTGTAACATACATAGAAATACGTCTATAGAGGATGAGCATAATATTTCCAATCATATTTCTTTTCTTCTTACTCTTTCAATGGGTTTGGAAACTAGATTCTTAGGGAGAAAAGGTAACCAAATTTAAATTCCAAACGGTACATTCGAACACAAAGTGAATAACTTATAAATAAATTTAAGAATATTGGTTTCATAAATGAGTTCAAAATGAGAATTATTGATCTCTTATATAAGATAATGTACAAAATCACAAAATATTGATAGTATTGCATTTAAAGATAAAAAAATTTCCATTTAAATATATCGTAATTTTAATGATATAAAATTTGGAGTATTTATTCCCCCGACATTCATTTGTAAAATAGACATGAGAAATTGTCAACGTTTTCTTTTCCACTTATTTATTTTTCCTCATGTTTTATCATTATTCTTTTTCCTTTGTAAGTCTTAATTACCAAAATAGGCATATTCATGCTAATTTTATTACCTCTCTTCCCAATTTTAAAAGGGCGATGCATATTACAGGTGGTTTTAAACATTTTTTGTAAAGTTCTTGTCACATACATAGAAATACGTCTATAGAGGATGAGCATAATATTTCCAATCATATTTCTTTTCTTCTTACTCTTTCAATGGGTTTGGAAACTAGATTCTTAGGGAGAAAAGGTAACCAAATTTAAATTCCAAACGGTACAATCCAACACAAAGTGAATAACTTATAAATAAATTTAAGAATATTGGTTTCATAAATGAGTTCAAAATGGGAATTATTGATCTCTTATATAAAATAATGTACAAAATCACAAAATATTGATAGTATTGCATTTAAAGATATAAAAATTTCCATTTAAATATATCGTAACTTTAATGATATAAAATTTGGAGTATTTATTCCCCCGACATTTATTTGTAAAATAGACATGAGAAATTGTTAACGTTTTCTTTTCCACTTATTTATTTTTCCTCATGTTTTATCATTATTCTTTTTCCTTTGTAAGTCTTAATTACCAAAATAGGCATATTCATGCTAATTTTATTACCTCTCTTCCCAATTTTAAAAGGGCGATGCATATTACAGGTGGTTTTAAACATTTTTTGTAAAGTTCTTGTCACATACATAGAAATACGTCTATAGAGGATGAGCATAATATTTCCAATCATATTTCTTTTCTTCTTACTCTTTGAATGGGTTTGGAAACTAGATTCTTAGGGAGAAAAGGTAACCAAATTTAAATTCCAAACGGTACAATCCAACACAAAGTGAATAACTTATAAATAAATTTAAGAATATTGGTTTCATAAATGAGTTCAAAATGGGAATTATTGATCTCTTATATAAAATAATGTACAAAATCACAAAATATTGATAGTATTGCATTTAAAGATATAAAAATTTCCATTTAAATATATCGTAACTTTAATGATATAAAATTTGGAGTATTTATTCCCCCGACATTCATTTGTAAAATAGACATGAGAAATTGTTAACGTTTTCTTTTCCACTTATTTATTTTTCCTCATGTTTTATCATTATTCTTTTTCCTTTGTAAGTCTTAATTACCAAAATAGGCATATTCATGCTAATTTTATTACCTCTCTTCCCAATTATAAAAAGGCGATGGATATTGCAGGTGGTTTTAAACATTTTTTGTAAAGTTCTTGTCACATACATAGAAATACGTGTATAGAGGATGAGCATAATATTTCCAATCATATTTCTTTTCTTCTTACTCTTTCAATGGGTTTGGAAACTAGATTCTTAGGGAGAAAAGGTAACCAAATTTAAATTCCAAATGGTACATTCCAACACAAAGTGAATAACTTATAAATAAATTTAAGAATATTGGTTTCATAAATGAGTTCAAAATGAGAATTATTGATCTCTTATATAAGATAATGTACAAAATCACAAAATATTGATAGTATTGCATTTAAAGATATAAAAATTTCCATTTAAATATATCGTAATTTTAATGATATAAAATTTGGAGTATTTATTCCCCCGACATTTATTTGTAAAATAGACATAAGAAATTGTCAACGTTTTCTTTTCCACTTATTTATTTTTCCTCATGTTTTATCATTATTCTTTTTCCTTTGTAAGTCTTAATTACCAAAATAGGCATATTCATGCTAATTTTATTACCTCTCTTCCCAATTTTAAAAGGGAGATACATATTACAGGTGGTTTTAAACATTTTTTGTAAAGTTCTTGTCACATACATAGAAATACGTCTATAGAGGATGAGTATAATATTTCCAATCATATTTCTTTTCATCTTACTCTTTGAATGGGTTTGGAAACTAGATTCTTCGGGAGAAAAGGTAACAAAATTTAAATTCCAAACGGTACATTCCAACACAAAGTGAATAACTTATAAATAAATTTAAGAATATTGATTTCATAAATGAGTTCAAAATGAGAATTATTGATCTCTTATATAAAATAATGTACAAAATCACAAAATATTGATAGTATTGCATTTAAAGATATAAAAATTTCAATCTAAATATATCGTAATTTTAATGATATAAAATTTGGAGTATTTATTCCCCCGACATTCATTTGTAAAATAGACATGAGAAATTGTTAACGTTTTCTTTTCCACTTATTTATTTTTCCTCATGTTTTATCATTATTCTTTTTCCTTTGTAAGTCTTAATTACCAAAATAGGCATATTCATGCTAATTTTATTACCTCTCTTCCCAATTATAAAAAGGCGATGGATATTGCAGGTGGTTTTAAACATTTTTTGTAAAGTTCTTGTAACATACATAGAAATACGTCTATAGAGGATGAGCATAATATTTCCAATCATATTTCTTTTCTTCTTACTCTTTCAATGGGTTTGGAAACTAGATTCTTAGGGAGAAAAGGTAACCAAATTTAAATTCCAAACGGTACATTCGAAGACAAAGTGAATAACTTATAAATAAATTTAAGAATATTGGTTTCATAAATGAGTTCAAAATGAGAATTATTGATCTCTTATATAAGATAATGTACAAAATCACAAAATATTGAGAGTATTGCATTTAAAGATATAAAAATTTCCATTTAAATATATCGTAATTTTAATGATATAAAATTTGGAGTATTTATTCCCCCGACATTCATTTGTAAAATAGACATGAGAAATTGTCAACGTTTTCTTTTCCACTTATTTATTTTTCCTCATGTTTTATCATTATTCTTTTTCCTTTGTAAGTCTTAATTACCAAAATAGGCATATTCATGCTAATTTTATTACCTCTCTTCCCAATTATAAAAAGGCGATGGATATTGCAGGTGGTTTTAAACATTTTTTGTAAAGTTCTTGTAACATACATAGAAATACGTCTATAGAGGATGAGCATAATATTTCCAATCATATTTCTTTTCTTCTTACTCTTTCAATGGGTTTGGAAACTAGATTCTTAGGGAGAAAAGGTAACCAAATTTAAATTCCAAACGGTACATTCGAACACAAAGTGAATAACTTATAAATAAATTTAAGAATATTGGTTTCATAAATGAGTTCAAAATGAGAATTAATGATCTCTTATATAAGATAATGTACAAAATCACAAAATATTGAGAGTATTGCATTTAAAGATATAAAAATTTCCATTTAAATATATCGTAATTTTAATGATATAAAATTTGGAGTATTTATTCCCCCGACATTCATTTGTAAAATAGACATGAGAAATTGTCAACGTTTTCTTTTCCACTTATTTATTTTTCCTCATGTTTTATCATTATTCTTTTTCCTTTGTAAGTCTTAATTACCAAAATAGGCATATTCATGCTAATTTTATTACCTCTCTTCCCAATTTTAAAAGGGCGATGCATATTACAGGTGGTTTTAAACATTTTTTGTAAAGTTCTTGTCACATACATAGAAATACGTCTATAGAGGATGAGCATAATATTTCCAATCATATTTCTTTTCTTCTTACTCTTTCAATGGGTTTGGAAACTAGATTCTTAGGGAGAAATGGTAACCAAATTTAAATTCCAAACGGTACATTCCAACACAAAGTGAATAACTTATAAATAAATTTAAGAATATTGGTTTCATAAATGAGTTCAAAATGGGAATTATTGATCTCTTATATAAAATAATGTACAAAATCACAAAATATTGATAGTATTGCATTTAAAGATATAAAAATTTCCATTTAAATATATCGTAACTTTAATGATATAAAATTTGGAGTATTTATTCCCCCGACATTCATTTGTAAAATAGACATGAGAAATTGTTAACGTTTTCTTTTCCACTTATTTATTTTTCCTCATGTTTTATCATTATTCTTTTTCCTTTGTAAGTCTTAATTACCAAAATAGGCATATTCATGCTAATTTTATTACCTCTCTTCCCAATTATAAAAAGGCGATGGATATTGCAGGTGGTTTTAAACATTTTTTGTAAAGTTCTTCTCACATACATAGAAATACGTGTATAGAGGATGAGCATAATATTTCCAATCATATTTCTTTTCTTCTTACTCTTTCAATGGGTTTGGAAACTAGATTCTTAGGGAGAAAAGGTAACCAAATTTAAATTCCAAATGGTACATTCCAACACAAAGTGAATAACTTATAAATAAATTTAAGAATATTGGTTTCATAAATGAGTTCAAAATGAGAATTATTGATCTCTTATATAAGATAATGTACAAAATCACAAAATATTGATAGTATTGCATTTAAAGATATAAAAATTTCCATTTAAATATATCGTAATTTTAATGATATAAAATTTGGAGTATTTATTCCCCCGACATTCATTTGTAAAATAGACATGAGAAATTGTCAACGTTTTCTTTTCCACTTATTTATTTTTCCTCATGTTTTATCATTATTCTTTTTACTTTGTAAGTCTTAATTACCAAAATAGGCATATTCATGCTAATTTTATTACCTCTCTTCCCAATTTTAAAAGGGAGATGCATATTACAGGTGGTTTTAAACATTTTTTGTAAAGTTCTTGTCACATACATAGAAATACGTCTATAGAGGATGAGCATAATATTTCCAATCATATTTCTTTTCATCTTACTCTTTGAATGGGTTTGGAAACTAGATTCTTCGGGAGAAAAGGTAACCAAATTTAAATTCCAAACGGTACATTCCAACACAAAGTGAATAACTTATAAATAAATTTAAGAATATTGATTTCATAAATGAGTTCAAAATGAGAATTATTGATCTCTTATATAAAATAATGTACAAAATCACAAAATATTGATAGTATTGCATTTAAAGATATAAAAATTTCAATCTAAATATATCGTAATTTTAATGATATAAAATTTGGAGTATTTATTCCCACGACATTCATTTGTAAAATAGACATGAGAAATTGTTAACGTTTTCTTTTCCACTTATTTATTTTTCCTCATGTTTTATCATTATTTTTTTTCCTTTGTAAGTCTTAATTACCAAAATAGGCATATTCATGCTAATTTTATTACCTCTTTTCCCAATTTTAAAAGGGCGATGCATATTACAGGTGGTTTTAAACATTTTTTGTATAGTTCTTGTCACATACATAGAAATACGTGTATAGAGGATGAGCATAATATTTCCAATCATATTTCTTTTCTTCTTACTCTTTCAATGGGTTTGGAAACTAGATTCTTAGGGAGAAAAGGTAACCAAATTTAAATTCCAAACGGTACATTCGAACACAAAGTAATTAACTTATAAATAAATTTAAGAATATTGGTTTCATAAATGAGTTCAAAATGAGAATTATTGATCTCTTATATAAGATAATGTACAAAATCACAAAATATTGATAGTATTGCATTTAAAGATATAAAAATTTCCATTTAAATATATCGTAATTTTAATGATATAAAATTTGGAGTATTTATTCCCCCGACATTCATTTGTAAAATAGACATGAGAAATTGTCAACGTTTTCTTTTCCACTTATTTATTTTTCCTCATGTTTTATCATTATTATTTTTACTTTGTAAGTCTTAATTACCAAAATAGGCATATTCATGCTAATTTTATTACCTCTCTTCCCAATTTTAAAAGGGCGATGCATATTACAGGTGGTTTTAAACATTTTTTGTAAAGTTCTTGTCACATACATAGAAATACGTCTATAGAGGATGAGCATAATATTTCCAATCATATTTCTTTTCTTCTTACTCTTTGAATGGGTTTGGAAACTAGATTCTTCGGGAGAAAAGGTAACAAAATTTAAATTCCAAACGGTACATTCCAACACAAAGTGAATAACTTATAAATAAATTTAAGAATATTGATTTCATAAATGAGTTCAAAATGAGAATTATTGATCTCTTATATAAAATAATGTACAAAATCACAAAATATTGATAGTATTGTATTTAAAGATATAAAAATTTCAATTTAAATATATCATAACTTTAATGATATAAAATTTGGAGTATTTACTCCCCCGACATTCATTTGTAAAATAGACATGAGAAATTGTTAACGTTTTCTTTTCCACTTATTTATTTTTCCTCATGTTTTATCATTATTCTTTTTCCTTTGTAAGTCTTAATTACCAAAATAGGCATATTCATGCTAATTTTATTACCTCTCTTCCCAATTATAAAAAGGCGATGGATATTGCAGGTGGTTTTAAACATTTTTTGTAAAGTTCTTGTAACATACATAGAAATACGTCTATAGAGGATGAGCATAATATTTCCAATCATATTTCTTTTCTTCTTACTCTTTCAATGGGTTTGGAAACTAGATTCTTAGGGAGAAAAGGTAACCAAATTTAAATTCCAAACGGTACATTCGAACACAAAATGAATAACTTATAAATAAATTTAAGAATATCGGTTTCATAAATGAGTTCAAAATGAGAATTATTGATCTCTTATATAAGATAATGTACAAAATCACAAAATATTGATAGTATTGCATTTAAAGATATAAAAATTTCCATTTAAATATATCGTAATTTTAATGATATAAAATTTGGAGTATTTATTCCCCCGACATTCATTTGTAAAATAGACATGAGAAATTGTCAACGTTTTCTTTTCCACTTATTTATTTTTCCTCATGTTTTATCATTATTCTTTTTCCTTTGTAATTCTTAATTACCAAAATAGGCATATTCATGCTAATTTTATTACCTCTCTTCCCAATTTTAAAAGGGCGATGCATATTACAGGTGGTTTTAAACATTTTTTGTAAAGTTCTTGTCACATACATAGAAATACGTCTATAGAGGATGAGCATAATATTTCCAATCATATTTCTTTTCTTCTTACTCTTTCAATGGGTTTGGAAACTAGATTCTTAGGGAGAAATGGTAACCAAATTTAAATTCCAAACGGTACATTCCAACACAAAGTGAATAACTTATAAATAAATTTAAGAATATTGGTTTCATAAATGAGTTCAAAATGGGAATTATTGATCTCTTATATAAAATAATGTACAAAATCACAAAATATTGATAGGATTGCATTTAAAGATATAAAAATTTCCATTTAAATATATCGTAACTTTAATGATATAAAATTTGGAGTATTTATTCCCCCGACATTCATTTGTAAAATAGACATGAGAAATTGTTAACGTTTTCTTTTCCACTTATTTATTTTTCCTCATGTTTTATCATTATTCTTTTTCCTTTGTAAGTCTTAATTACCAAAATAGGCATATTCATGCTAATTTTATTACCTCTTTTCCCAATTTTAAAAGGGCGATGCATATTATAGGTGGTTTTAAACATTTTTTGTAAAGTTCTTGTCACATACATAGAAATACGTGTATAGAGGATGAGCATAATATTTCCAATCATATTTCTTTTCTTCTTACTCTTTCAATGGGTTTGGAAACTAGATTCTTAGGGAGAAAAGGTAACCAAATTTCAATTCCAAACGGTACATTCCAACACAAAGTGAATAACTTATAAATAAATTTAAGAATATCGGTTTCATAAATGAGTTCAAAATGAGAATTATTGATCTCTTATATAAGATAATGTACAAAATCACAAAAAATTGATAGTATTGCATTTAAAGATATAAAAATTTCCATTTAAATATATCGTAATTTTAATGATATAAAATTTGGAGTATTTATTCCCCCGACATTCATTTGTAAAATAGACATGAGAAATTGTCAACGTTTTCTTTTCCACTTATTTATTTTTCCTCATGTTTTATCATTAATCTTTTTCCTTTGTAAGTCTTAATTACCAAAATAGGCATATTCATGCTAATTTTATTACCTCTCTTCCCAATTGAAAAAAGGCGATGGATATTGCAGGTGGTTTTAAACATTTTTTGTAAAGTTCTTGTCACATACATAGAAATACGTCTATAGAGGATGAGCATAATATTTCCAATCATATTTCTTTTCTTCTTACTCTTTCAATGGGTTTGGAAACTAGATTCTTAGGGAGAAAAGGTAACCAAATTTAAATTCCAAACGGTACATTCCAACACAAAATGAATAACTTATAAATAAATTTAAGAATATTGGTTTCATAAATGAGTTCAAAATGAAAATTATTGATCTATTATATAAAATAATGTACAAAATCACAAAATATTGATAGTATTGCATTTAAAGATATAAAAATTTCCATTTAAATATATCGTAATTTTAATGATATAAAATTTGGAGTATTTATTCCCCCGACATTCATTTGTAAAATAGACATGAGAAATTGTTAACGTTTTCTTTTCCACTTATTTATTTTTCCTCATGTTTTATCATTATTCTTTTTCCTTTGTAAGTCTTAATTACCAAAATAGGCATATTCATGCTAATTTTATTACCTCTCTTCCCAATTATAAAAAGGCGATGGATATTGCAGGTGGTTTTAAACATTTTTTGTAAAGTTCTTGTAACATACATAGAAATACGTCTATAGAGGATGAGCATAATATTTCCAATCATATTTCTTTTCTTCTTACTCTTTCAATGGGTTTGGAAACTAGATTCTTAGGGAGAAAAGGTAACCAAATTTAAATTCCAAACGGTACATTCGAACACAAAGTGAATAACTTATAAATAAATTTAAGAATATTGGTTTCATAAATGAGTTCAAAATGAGAATTATTGATCTCTTATATAAGATAATGTACAAAATCACAAAATATTGATAGTATTGCATTTAAAGATATAAAAATTTCCATTTAAATATATCGTAATTTTAATGATATAAAATTTGGAGTATTTATTCCCCCGACATTCATTTGTAAAATAGACATGAGAAATTGTCAACGTTTTCTTTTCCACTTATTTATTTTTCCTCATGTTTTATCATTATTCTTTTTCCTTTGTAAGTCTTAATTACCAAAATAGGCATATTCATGCTAATTTTATTACCTCTCTTCCCAATTTTAAAAGGGCGATGCATATTACAGGTGGTTTTAAACATTTTTTGTAAAGTTCTTGTCACATACATAGAAATACGTCTATAGAGGATGAGCATAATATTTCCAATCATATTTCTTTTCTTCTTACTCTTTCAATGGGTTTGGAAACTAGATTCTTAGGGAGAAATGGTAACCAAATTTAAATTCCAAACGGTACATTCCAACACAAAGTGAATAACTTATAAATAAATTTAAGAATATTGGTTTCATAAATGAGTTCAAAATGGGAATTATTGATCTCTTATATAAAATAATGTACAAAATCACAAAATATTGATAGTATTGCATTTAAAGATATAAAAATTTCCATTTAAATATATCGTAACTTTAATGATATAAAATTTGGAGTATTTATTCCCCCGACATTCATTTGTAAAATAGACATGAGAAATTGTTAACGTTTTCTTTTCCACTTATTTATTTTTCCTCATGTTTTATCATTATTCTTTTTCCTTTGTAAGTCTTAATTACCAAAATAGGCATATTCATGCTAATTTTATTACCTCTCTTCCCAATTATAAAAAGGCGATGGATATTGCAGGTGGTTTTAAACATTTTTTGTAAAGTTCTTCTCACATACATAGAAATACGTGTATAGAGGATGAGCATAATATTTCCAATCATATTTCTTTTCTTCTTACTCTTTCAATGGGTTTGGAAACTAGATTCTTAGGGAGAAAAGGTAACCAAATTTAAATTCCAAACGGTACATTCCAACACAAAGTGAATAACTTATAAATAAATTTAAGAATATCGGTTTCATAAATGAGTTCAAAATGAGAATTATTGATCTCTTATATAAGATAATGTACAAAATCACAAAATATTGATAGTATTGCATTTAAAGATATAAAAATTTCCATTTAAATATATCGTAATTTTAATGATATAAAATTTGGAGTATTTATTCCCCCGACATTTATTTGTAAAATAGACATGAGAAATTGTCAACGTTTTCTTTTCCACTTATTTATTTTTCCTCATGTTTTATCATTATTCTTTTTCCTTTGTAAGTCTTAATTACCAAAATAGGCATATTCATGCTAATTTTATTACCTCTCTTCCCAATTTTAAAAGGGAGATGCATATTACAGGTGGTTTTAAACATTTTTTGTAAAGTTCTTGTCACATACATAGAAATACGTCTATAGAGGATGAGCATAATATTTCCAATCATATTTCTTTTCATCTTACTCTTTGAATGGGTTTGGAAACTAGATTCTTCGGGAGAAAAGGTAACAAAATTTAAATTCCAAACGTTACATTCCAACACAAAGTGAATAACTTATAAATAAATTTAAGAATATTGATTTCATAAATGAGTTCAAAATGAGAATTATTGATCTCTTATATAAAATAATGTACAAAATCACAAAATATTGATAGTATTGCATTTAAAGATATAAAAATTTCAATCTAAATATATCGTAATTTTAATGATATAAAATTTGGAGTATTTATTCCCCCGACATTCATTTGTAAAATAGACATGAGAAATTGTTAACGTTTTCTTTTCCACTTATTTATTTTTCCTCATGTTTTATCATTATTCTTTTTCCTTTGTAAGTCTTAATTACCAAAATAGGCATATTCATGCTAATTTTATTACCTCTCTTCCCAATTATAAAAAGGCGATGGATATTGCAGGTGGTTTTAAACATTTTTTGTAAAGTTCTTGTAACATACATAGAAATACGTCTATAGAGGATGAGCATAATATTTCCAATCATATTTCTTTTCTTCTTACTCTTTCAATGGGTTTGGAAACTAGATTCTTAGGGAGAAAAGGTAACCAAATTTAAATTCCAAACGGTACATTCGAACACAAAGTGAATAACTTATAAATAAATTTAAGAATATTGGTTTCATAAATGAGTTCAAAATGAGAATTATTGATCTCTTATATAAGATAATGTACAAAATCACAAAATATTGAGAGTATTGAATTTAAAGATATAAAAATTTCCATTTAAATATATCGTAATTTTAATGATATAAAATTTGGAGTATTTATTCCCCCGACATTCATTTGTAAAATAGACATGAGAAATTGTCAACGTTTTCTTTTCCACTTATTTATTTTTCCTCATGTTTTATCATTATTCTTTTTCCTTTGTAAGTCTTAATTACCAAAATAGGCATATTCATGCTAATTTTATTACCTCTCTTCCCAATTTTAAAAGGGCGATGCATATTACAGGTGGTTTTAAACATTTTTTGTAAAGTTCTTGTCACATACATAGAAATACGTCTATAGAGGATGACCATAATATTTCCAATCATATTTCTTTTCTTCTAACTCTTTCAATGGGTTTGGAAACTAGATTCTTAGGGAGAAATGGTAACCAAATTTAAATTCCAAACGGTACATTCCAACACAAAGTGAATAACTTATAAATAAATTTAAGAATATTGGTTTCATAAATGAGTTCAAAATGGGAATTATTGATCTCTTATATAAAATAATGTACAAAATCACAAAATATTGATAGTATTGCATTTAAAGATATAAAAATTTCCATTTAAATATATCGTAACTTTAATGATATAAAATTTGGAGTATTTATTCCCCCGACATTCATTTGTAAAATAGACATGAGAAATTGTTAACGTTTTCTTTTCCACTTATTTATTTTTCCTCATGTTTTATCATTATTCTTTTTCCTTTGTAAGTCTTAATTACCAAAATAGGCATATTCATGCTAATTTTATTACCTCTCTTCCCAATTATAAAAAGGCGATGGATATTGCAGGTGGTTTTAAACATTTTTTGTAAAGTTCTTGTCACATACATAGAAATACGTGTATAGAGGATGAGCATAATATTTCCAATCATATTTCTTTTCTTCTTACTCTTTCAATGGGTTTGGAAACTAGATTCTTAGGGAGAAAAGGTAACCAAATTTAAATTCCAAATGGTACATTCCAACACAAAGTGAATAACTTATAAATAAATTTAAGAATATTGGTTTCATAAATGAGTTCAAAATGAGAATTATTGATCTCTTATATAAGATAATGTACAAAATCACAAAATATTGATAGTATTGCATTTAAAGATATAAAAATTTCCATTTAAATATATCGTAATTTTAATGATATAAAATTTGGAGTATTTATTCCCCCGACATTCATTTGTAAAATAGACATGAGAAATTGTCAACGTTTTCTTTTCCACTTATTTATTTTTCCTCATGTTTTATCATTATTCTTTTTCCTTTGTAAGTCTTAATTACCAAAATAGGCATATTCATGCTAATTTTATTACCTCTCTTCCCAATTTTAAAAGGGAGATGCATATTACAGGTGGTTTTAAACATTTTTTGTAAAGTTCTTGTCACATACATAGAAATACGTCTATAGAGGATGAGCATAATATTTCCAATCATATTTCTTTTCATCTTACTCTTTGAATGGGTTTGGAAACTAGATTCTTCGGGAGAAAAGGTAACAAAATTTAAATTCCAAACGTTACATTCCAACACAAAGTGAATAACTTATAAATAAATTTAAGAATATTGATTTCATAAATGAGTTCAAAATGAGAATTATTGATCTCTTATATAAAATAATGTACAAAATCACAAAATATTGATAGTATTGCATTTAAAGATATAAAAATTTCAATCTAAATATATCGTAATTTTAATGATATAAAATTTGGAGTATTTATTCCCCCGACATTCATTTGTAAAATAGACATGAGAAATTGTTAACGTTTTCTTTTCCACTTATTTATTTTTCCTCATGTTTTATCATTATTCTTTTTCCTTTGTAAGTCTTAATTACCAAAATAGGCATATTCATGCTAATTTTATTACCTCTCTTCCCAATTATAAAAAGGCGATGGATATTGCAGGTGGTTTTAAACATTTTTTGTAAAGTTCTTGTAACATACATAGAAATACGTCTATAGAGGATGAGCATAATATTTCCAATCATATTTCTTTTCTTCTTACTCTTTCAATGGGTTTGGAAACTAGATTCTTAGGGAGAAAAGGTAACCAAATTTCAATTCCAAACGGTACATTCGAACACAAAGTGAATAACTTATAAATAAATTTAAGAATATTGGTTTCATAAATGAGTTCAAAATGAGAATTATTGATCTCTTATATAAGATAATGTACAAAATCACAAAATATTGAGAGTATTGAATTTAAAGATATAAAAATTTCCATTTAAATATATCGTAATTTTAATGATATAAAATTTGGAGTATTTATTCCCCCGACATTCATTTGTAAAATAGACATGAGAAATTGTCAACGTTTTCTTTTCCACTTATTTATTTTTCCTCATGTTTTATCATTATTCTTTTTCCTTTGTAAGTCTTAATTACCAAAATAGGCATATTCATGCTAATTTTATTACCTCTCTTCCCAATTTTAAAAGGGCGATGCATATTACAGGTGGTTTTAAACATTTTTTGTAAAGTTCTTGTCACATACATAGAAATACGTCTATAGAGGATGACCATAATATTTCCAATCATATTTCTTTTCTTCTAACTCTTTCAATGGGTTTGGAAACTAGATTCTTAGGGAGAAATGGTAACCAAATTTAAATTCCAAACGGTACATTCCAACACAAAGTGAATAACTTATAAATAAATTTAAGAATATTGGTTTCATAAATGAGTTCAAAATGGGAATTATTGATCTCTTATATAAAATAATGTACAAAATCACAAAATATTGATAGTATTGCATTTAAAGATATAAAAATTTCCATTTAAATATATCGTAACTTTAATGATATAAAATTTGGAGTATTTATTCCCCCGACATTCATTTGTAAAATAGACATGAGAAATTGTTAACGTTTTCTTTTCCACTTATTTATTTTTCCTCATGTTTTATCATTATTCTTTTTCCTTTGTAAGTCTTAATTACCAAAATAGGCATATTCATGCTAATTTTATTACCTCTCTTCCCAATTATAAAAAGGCGATGGATATTGCAGGTGGTTTTAAACATTTTTTGTAAAGTTCTTGTCACATACATAGAAATACGTGTATAGAGGATGAGCATAATATTTCCAATCATATTTCTTTTCTTCTTACTCTTTCAATGGGTTTGGAAACTAGATTCTTAGGGAGAAAAGGTAACCAAATTTAAATTCCAAATGGTACATTCCAACACAAAGTGAATAACTTATAAATAAATTTAAGAATATTGGTTTCATAAATGAGTTCAAAATGAGAATTATTGATCTCTTATATAAGATAATGTACAAAATCACAAAATATTGATAGTATTGCATTTAAAGATATAAAAATTTCCATTTAAATATATCGTAATTTTAATGATATAAAATTTGGAGTATTTATTCCCCCGACATTCATTTGTAAAATAGACATGAGAAATTGTCAACGTTTTCTTTTCCACTTATTTATTTTTCCTCATGTTTTATCATTATTCTTTTTACTTTGTAAGTCTTAATTACCAAAATAGGCATATTCATGCTAATTTTATTACCTCTCTTCCCAATTTTAAAAGGGAGATGCATATTACAGGTGGTTTTAAAACATTTTTTGTAAAGTTCTTGTCACATACATAGAAATACGTCTATAGAGGATGAGCATAATATTTCCAATCATATTCCTTTTCATCTTACTCTTTGAATGGGTTTGGAAACTAGATTCTTCGGGAGAAAAGGTAACAAAATTTAAATTCCAAACGGTACATTCCAACACAAAGTGAATAACTTATAAATAAATTTAAGAATATTGATTTCATAAATGAGTTCAAAATGAGAATTATTGATCTCTTATATAAAATAATGTACAAAATCACAAAATATTGATAGTATTGCATTTAAAGATATAAAAATTTCAATCTAAATATATCGTAATTTTAATGATATAAAATTTGGAGTATTTATTCCCACGACATTCAAATTTAAAATAGACATGAGAAATTGTTAACGTTTTCTTTTCCACTTATTTATTTTTCCTCATGTTTTATCATTATTTTTTTTTCCTTTGTAAGTCTTAATTACCAAAATAGGCATATTCATGCTAATTTTATTACCTCTTTTCCCAATTTTAAAAGGGCGATGCATATTACAGGTGGTTTTAAACATTTTTTGTATAGTTCTTGTCACATACATAGAAATACGTGTATAGAGGATGAGCATAATATTTCCAATCATATTTCTTTTCTTCTTACTCTTTCAATGGGTTTGGAAACTAGATTCTTAGGGAGAAAAGGTAACCAAATTTAAATTCCAAACGGTACATTCGAACACAAAGTAATTAACTTATAAATAAATTTAAGAATATTGGTTTCATAAATGAGTTCAAAATGAGAATTATTGATCTCTTATATATAGATAATGTACAAAATCACAAAATATTGATAGTATTGCATTTAAAGATATAAAAATTTCCATTTAAATATATCGTAATTTTAATGATATAAAATTTGGAGTATTTATTCCCCCGACATTCAGTTGGTAAAATAGACATGAGAAATTGTCAACGGTGTTTCTTTTCCACTTGATTTGATTTTTCCTCATGTTTTATCATTATGATTTTTACTTTGTAAGTCTTAATTACCAAAATAGGCATATTCATGCTAATTTATTACCTCTCTTCCCAATTTTAAAAGGGCTATTACAGGTGGTTTTAAACATTTTTTGTAAAGTTCTTGTCACATACATAGAAATACGTCTATAGAGGATGAGCATAATATTTCCAATCATATTTCTTTTCTTCTTACTCTTTGAATGGGTTTGGAAACTAGATTCTTTGGGAGAAAAGGTAACAAAATTTAAATTCCAAACGGTACATTCCAACACAAAGTGAATAACTTATAAATAAATTTAAGAATATTGATTTCATAAATGAGTTCAAAATGAGAATTATTGATCTCTTATATAAAATAATGTACAAAATCACAAAATATTGATAGTATTTGTATTTAAAGATATAAAAATTTCAATTTAAATATATCATAACTTTAATGATATAAAATTTGGAGTATTTACTCCCCTGACATTCATTTGTAAAATAGACATGAGAAATTGTTAACGTTTTCTTTTCCACTTATTTATTTTTCCTCATGTTTTATCATTATTCTTTTTTTCCTTTGTAAGTCTTAATTACCAAAATAGGCATATTCATGCTAATTTTATTACCTCTCTTCCCAATTATAAAAAGGCGATGGATATTGCAGGTGGTTTTAAACATTTTTTGTAAAGTTCTTGTAACATACATAGAAATACGTCTATAGAGGATGAGCATAATATTTCCTATCATATTTCTTTTCTTCTTACTCTTTCAATGGGTTTGGAAACTAGATTCTTAGGGAGAAAAGGTAACCAAATTTAAATTCCAAACGGTACATTCGAACACAAAATGAATAACTTATAAATAAATTTAAGAATATTGGTTTCATAAATGAGTTCAAAATGAGAATTATTGATCTCTTATATAAGATAATGTACAAAATCACAAATATTGATAGTATTGCATTTAAAGATATAAAAATTTCCATTTAAATATATCGTAATTTTAATGATATAAAATTTGGAGTATTTATTCCCCCGACATTCATTTGTAAAATAGACATGAGAAATTGTCAACGTTTTCTTTTCCACTTATTTATTTTTCCTCATGTTTTATCATTATTCTTTTTCCTTTGTAAGTCTTAATTACCAAAATAGGCATATTCATGCTAATTTTATTACCTCTCTTCCCAATTTTAAAAGGGCGATGCATATTACAGGTGGTTTTAAACATTTTTTGTAAAGTTCTTGTCACATACATAGAAATACGTCTATAGAGGATGAGCATAATATTTCCAATCATATTTCTTTTCTTCTTACTCTTTCAATGGGTTTGGAAACTAGATTCTTAGGGAGAAATGGTAACCAAATTTAAATTCCAAACGGTACATTCCAACACAAAGTGAATAACTTATAAATAAATTTAAGAATATTGGTTTCATAAATGAGTTCAAAATGGGAATTATTGATCTCTTATATAAAATAATGTACAAAATCACAAAATATTGATAGTATTGCATTTAAAGATATAAAAATTTCCATTTAAATATATCGTAACTTTAATGATATAAAATTTGGAGTATTTATTCCCCCGACATTCATTTGTAAAATAGACATGAGAAATTGTCAACGTTTTCTTTTCCACTTATTTATTTTTCCTCATGTTTTATCATTATTCTTTTTCCTTTGTAAGTCTTAATTACCAAAATAGGCATATTCATGCTAATTTTATTACCTCTTTTCCCAATTTTAAAAGGGCGATGCATATTATAGGTGGTTTTAAACATTTTTTGTAAAGTTCTTGTCACATACATAGAAATACGTGTATAGAGGATGAGCATAATATTTCCAATCATATTTCTTTTCTTCTTACTCTTTCAATGGGTTTGGAAACTAGATTCTTAGGGAGAAAAGGTAACCAAATTTAAATTCCAAACGGTACATTCCAACACAAAGTGAATAACTTATAAATAAATTTAAGAATATTGGTTTCATAAATGAGTTCAAAATGAGAATTATTGATCTCTTATATAAGATAATGTACAAAATCACAAAATATTGATAGTATTTCATTTAAAGATATAAAAATTTCCATTTAAATATATCGTAATTTTAATGATATAAAATTTGGAGTATTTATTCCCCCGACATTCATTTGTAAAATAGACATGAGAAATTGTCAACGTTTTCTTTTCCACTTATTTATTTTTCCTCATGTTTTATCATTATTCTTTTTCCTTTGTAAGTCTTAATTGCCAAAATAGGCATATTCATGCTAATTTTATTACCTCTCTTCCCAATTTTAAAAGGGAGATGCATATTACAGGTGGTTTTAAACATTTTTTGTAAAGTTCTTGTCACATACATAGAAATACGTCTATAGAGGATGAGCATAATATTTCCAATCATATTTCTTTTCATCTTACTCTTTGAATGGGTTTGGAAACTAGATTCTTCGGGAGAAAAGGTAATAAAATTTAAATTCTAAACGGTACATTCCAACACAAAGTGAATAACTTATAAATAAATTTAAGAATATTGATTTCATAAATGAGTTCAAAATGAGAATTATTGATCTCTTATATAAAATAATGTACAAAATCACAAAATATTGATAGTATTGCATTTAAAGATATAAAAATTTCAATCTAAATATATCGTAATTTTAATTATATAAAATTTGGAGTATTTATTCCCCCGACATTCATTTGTAAAATAGACATGAGAAATTGTTAACGTTTTCTTTTCCACTTATTTATTTTTCCTCATGTTTTATCATTATTTTTTTTCCTTTGTAAGTCTTAATTACCAAAATAGGCATATTCATGCTAATTTTATTACCTCTTTTCCCAATTTTAAAAGGGCGATGCATATTACAGGTGGTTTTAAACATTTTTTGTATAGTTCTTGTCACATACATAGAAATACGTGTATAGAGGATGAGTATAATATTTCCAATCATATTTCTTTTCTTCTTACTCTTTCAATGGGTTTGGAAACTAGATTCTTAGGGAGAAAAGGTAACCAAATTTAAATTCCTAACGGTACATTCGAACACAAAGTAATTAAGTTATAAATAAATTTAAGAATATTGGTTTCATAAATGAGTTCAAAATGAGAATTATTGATCTCTTATATAAGATAATGTACAAAATCACAAAATATTGATAGTATTGCATTTAAAGATATAAAAATTTCCATTTAAATATATCGTAATTTTAATGATATAAAATTTGGAGTATTTATTCCCCTGACATTCATTTGTAAAATAGACATGAGAAATTGTCAACGTTTTCTTTTCCACTTATTTATTTTTCCTCATGTTTTATCATTATTATTTTTACTTTGTAAGTCTTAATTTCCAAAATAGGCATATTCATGCTAATTTTATTACCTCTCTTCCCAATTGAGAAAAGGCGATGGATATTGCAGGTGGTTTTAAACATTTTTTGTAAAGTTCTTGTCACATACATTGAAATACGTGTATAGAGGATGAGCATAATATTTCCAATCATATTTCTTTTCTTCTTACTCTTTCAATGGGTTTGGAAACTAGATTCTTAGGGAGAAAAGGTAACCAAATTTAAATTCCAAAAGGTACATTCCAACACAAAGTGAATAACTTATAAATAAATTTAAAAATATTGATTTCATAAATTAGTTCAAAATGAGAATTATTGAAGTCTTATATAAAATAATGTATAAAATCACAAAATATTGATAGTATTGCATTTAAAGATATAAAAATTTCCATTTAAATATATCGTAATTTTAATGATATAAAATTTGGAGTATTTATTCCCCCGACATTCATTTGTAAAATAGACATGCGAAATTGTTAACATTTTCTTTTCCATTTATTTATTTTTCCTCATGTTTTATCATTATTCTCTTTCCTTTTTAAGTCTTAATTACCGAAATAGGCATATTCATGCTAATTTTATTACCTCTCTTCCCAATTTTAAAAGGGCGATGCATATTACAGGTGGTTTTAAACATTTTTTGTAAAGTTCTTGTCACATACATAGAAATACGTCTATAGAGGATGAGCATAATATTTCCAATCATATTTCTTTTCTTCTTACTATTTGAATGGGTTTGGAAACTAGATTCTTAGGGAGAAAAGGTAACAAAATTTAAATTCCAAACGGTACATTCCAACAGAAAGTGAATAACTTATAAATAAATTTAAGAATATTGATTTAATAAATGAGTTCAAAATGAGAATTATTGATCTCTTATATAAAATAATGTACAAAATCACAAAATATTGATAGTATTGTATTTAAAGATATAAAAATTTCAATTTAAATATATCGTAACTTTAATGATATAAAATTTGGAGTATTTATTCCCCCGACATTCATTTGTAAAATAGACATGAGAAATTGTTAACGTTTTCTTTTCCACTTATTTATTTTTCCTCATGTTTTATCATTATTCTTTTTCCTTTGTAAGTCTTAATTACCAAAATAGGCATATTCATGCTAATTTTATTACCTCTTTTCCCAATTGAGAAAAGGCGATGGATATTGCAGGTGGTTTTAAACATTTTTTGTAAAGTTCTTGTCACATACATAGAAATACGTCTATAGAGGATGAGCATAATATTTCCAATCATATTTCTTTTCTTCTTACTCTTTCAATGGGTTTGGAAACTAGATTTTTAGGGAGAAAAGGTAACCAAATTTAAATTCCAAACGGTACATTCCAACACAAAATGAATAACTTATAAATAAATTTAAGAATATTGGTTTCATAAATGAGTTCAAAATGAGAATTATTGATCTCTTATATAAAATAATGTACAAAATCACAAAATATTGATAGTATTATATTTAAAGATATAAAAATTTCCATTTAAATATATCGTAATTTTAATGATATAAAATTTGGAGTATTTATTCCCCCGACATTCATTTGTAAAATAGACATGAGAAATTGTTAACGTTTTCTTTTCCCCTTATTTATTTTTGCTCATGTTTTATCATTATTCTTTTTCCTTTGTAAGTCTTAATTACCAAAATAGGCATATTCATGCTAATTTTATTACCTCTCTTCCCAATTATAAAAAGGCGATGGATATTGCAGGTGGTTTTAAACATTTTTTGTAAAGTTCTTGTAACATACATAGAAATACGTCTATAGAGGATGAGCATAATATTTCCAATCATATTTCTTTTCTTCTTACTCTTTCAATGGGTTTGGAAACTAGATTCTTAGGGAGAAAAGGTAACCAAATTTAAATTCCAAACGGTACATTCGAACACAAAGTGAATAACTTATAAATAAATTTAAGAATATTGGTTTCATAAATGAGTTCAAAATGAGAATTATTGATATCTTATATAAGATAATGTACAAAATCACAAAATATTGATAGTATTGCATTTAAAGATATAAAAATTTCCATTTAAATATATCGTAATTTTAATGATATAAAATTTGGAGTATTTATTCCCCCGACATTCATTTGTAAAATAGACATGAGAAATTGTTAACGTTTTCTTTTCCACTTATTTATTTTTCCTCATGTTTTATCATTATTCTTTTTCCTTTGTAAGTCTTAATTACCAAAATAGGCTTATTCATGCTAATTTTATTACCTCTTTTTCCAATTTTAAAAGGGCGATGCATATTACAGGTGGTTTTAAACATTTTTTGTAAAGTTCTTGTCACATAAATAGAAATACGTGTATAGAGGATGAGCATAATATTTCCAATCATATTTCTTTTCTTCTTACTCTTTCAATGGGTTTGGAAACTAGATTCTTAGGGAGAAAAGGTAACCAAATTTAAATTCCAAACGGTACATTCCAACACAAAGTGAATAACTTATAAATAAATTTAAGAATATTGGTTTCATAAATGAGTTCAAAATGAGAATTATTGATCTCTTATATAAGATAATGTACAAAATCACAAAATATTGATAGTATTGCATTTAAAGATATAAAAATTTCCATTTAAATATATCGTAATTTTAATGATATAAAATTTGGAGTATTTATTCCCCCGACATTCATTTGTAAAATAGACATGAGAAATTGTTAACGTTTTCTTTTCCACTTATTTATTTTTCCTCATGTTTTATCATTATTCTTTTTCCTTTGTAAGTCTTAATTACCAAAATAGGCATATTCATGCTAATTTTATTACCTCTTTTCCCAATTGAAAAAAGGCGATGGATATTGCAGGTGGTTTTAAACATTTTTTGTAAAGTTCTGGTCACATACATAGAAATACGTGTATAGAGGATGAGCATAATATTTCCAATCATATTTCTTTTCTTCTTACTCTTTCAATGGGTTTGGAAACTAGATTCTTAGGGAGAAAAGGTAACCAAATTTAAATTCCAAACGGTACATTCCAACACAAAGTGAATAACTTATAAATAAATTTAAGAATATTGGTTTCATAAATGAGTTCAAAATGAGAATTATTGATCTCTTATATAAAATAATGTACAAAATCACAAAATATTGATAGTATTGCATTTAAAGATATAAAAATTTCCATTTAAATATATCGTAATTTTAATGATATAAAATTTGGAGTATTTATTCCCCCGATATTCATTTGTAAAATAGACATGCGAAATTGTTAACGTTTTCTTTTCCACTTATTTATTTTTCCTCATGTTTTATCATTATTCTCTTTCCTTTGTAAGCCTTAATTACCAAAATAGGCATATTCATGCTAATTTTATTACCTCTCCTCCCAATTGAAAAAAGGCGATGGATATTGCAGGTGGTTTTAAACATTTTTTGTAAAGTTCTTGTCACATACATAGAAATACGTCTATAGAGGATGAGCATAATATTTCCAATCATATTTCTTTTCTTCTTACTCTTTGAATGGGTTTGGAAACTAGATTCTTAGCCAGAAAAGGTAACAAAATTTAAATTACAAACGGTACATTCCAACAGAAAGTGAATAACTTATAAATAAATTTAAGAATATTGATTTCATAAATGAGTTCAAAATGAGAATTATTGATCTCTTATATAAAATAATGTACAAAATCACAAAATATTGATAGTATTGTATTTAAAGATATAAAAATTTCCATTTAAATATATCGTAATTTTAATGATATAAAATTTGGAGTATTTATTCCCCCGACATTCATTTGTAAAATAGACATGAGAAATTGTTAACGTTTTCTTTTCCACTTATTTATTTTTCCTCATGTTTTATCATTATTCTTTTTCCTTTGTAAGTCTTAATTACCAAAATAGGCATATTCATGCTAATTTTATTACCTCTCTTCCCAATTGAAAAAAGGCGATGGATATTGCAGGTGGTTTTAAACATTTTTTGTAAAGTTCTTGTCACATACATAGAAATACGTCTATAGACGATGAGCATAATATTTCCAATCATATTTCTTTTCTTCTTACTCTTTAAATGGGTTTGGAAACTAGATTCTTAGGGAGAAAAGGTAACCAAATTTAAATTCCAAACGGTACATTCGAACACAAAGTGAATAACTTATAAATAAATTTAAGAATATTGGTTTCATAAATGAGTTCAAAATGAGAATTATTGATCTCTTATATAAGATAATGTACAAAATCACAAAATATTGATAGTATTATATTTAAAGATATAAAAATTTCCATTTAAATATATCGTAATTTTAATGATATAAAATTTGGAGTATTTATTCCCCCGACATTCATTTGTAAAATAGACATGAGAAATTGTTCACGTTTTCTTTTCCACTTATTTATTTTTCCTCATGTTTTATCATTATTCTTTTTCCTTTGTAAGTCTTAATTACCAAAATAGGCATATTCATGCTAATTTTATTACCTCTCTTCCCAATTATAAAAAGGCGATGGATATTGCAGGTGGTTTTAAACATTTTTTGTAAAGTTCTTGTAACATACATAGAAATACGTCTATAGAGGATGAGCATAATATTTCCAATCATATTTCTTTTCTTCTTACTCTTTCAATGGGTTTGGAAACTAGATTCTTAGGGAGAAAAGGTAACCAAATTTAAATTCCAAACGGTACATTCGAACACAAAGTGAATAACTTATAAATAAATTTAAGAATATTGGTTTCATAAATGAGTTCAAAATGAGAATTATTGATCTCTTATATAAGATAATGTACAAAATCACAAAATATTGATAGTATTGCATTTAAAGATATAAAAATTTCCATTTAAATATATCGTAATTTTAATGATATAAAATTTGGAGTATTTATTCCCCCGACATTCATTTGTAAAATAGACATGAGAAATTGTCAACGTTTTCTTTTACACTTATTTATTTTTCCTCATGTTTTATCATTATTCTTTTTCCATTGTAACTCTTAATTACCAAAATAGGCATATTCATGCTAATTTTATTACCTCTTTTTCCAATTTTAAAAGGGCGATGCATATTACAGGTGGTTTTAAACATTTTTTGTAAAGTTCTTGTCACATACATAGAAATACGTGTATAGAGGATGAGCATAATATTTCCAATCATATTTCTTTTCTTCTTACTCTTTCAATGGGTTTGGAAACTAGATTCTTAGGGAGAAAAGGTAACCAAATTTAAATTCCAAACGGTACATTCCAACACAAAGTGAATAACTTATAAATAAATTTAAGAATATTGGTTTCATAAATGAGTTCAAAATGAGAATTATTGATCTCTTATATAAGATAATGTACAAAATCACAAAATATTGATAGTATTGCATTTAAAGATATAAAAATTTCCATTTAAATATATCGTAACTTTAATGATATAAAATTTGGAGTATTTATTCCCCCGACATTCATTTGTAAAATAGACATGAGAAATTGTTAACGTTTTCTTTTCCACTTATTTATTTTTCCTCATGTTTTATCATTATTTTTTTTCCTTTGTAAGTCTTAATTACCAAAATAGGCATATTCATGCTAATTTTATTACCTCTTTTCCAATTTTAAAAGGGCGATGCATATTACAGGTGGTTTTAAACATTTTTTGTAAAGTTCTTGTCACATACATAGAAATACGTGTATAGAGGATGAGCATAATATTTCCAATCATATTTCTTTTCTTCTTACTCTTTCAATGGGTTTGGAAACTAGATTCTTAGGGAGAAAAGGTAACCAAATTTAAATTCCAAACGGTACATTCGAACACAAAGTGAATAACTTATAAATAAATTTAAGAATATTGGTTTCATAAATGAGTTCAAAATGAGAATTATTGATCTCTTATATAAGATAATGTACAAAATCACAAAATATTGATAGTATTGCATTTAAAGATATAAAAATTTCCATTTAAATATATCGTAATTTTAATGATATAAAATTTGGAGTATTTATTCCCCCGACATTCATTTGTAAAATAGACATGAGAAATTGTCAACGTTTTCTTTTCCACTTATTTATTTTTCCTCATGTTTTATCATTATTCTTTTTCCTTTGTAAGTCTTAATTACCAAAATAGGCATATTCATGCTAATTTTATTACCTCTTTTCCCAATTTTAAAAGGGCGATGCATATTACAGGTGGTTTTAAACATTTTTTGTAAAGTTCTTGTCACATACATAGAAATACGTCTATAGAGGATGAGCATAATATTTCCAATCATATTTCTTTTCTTCTTACTCTTTCAATGGGTTTGGAAACTAGATTCTTAGGGAGAAAAGGTAACCAAATTTAAATTCCAAACGGTACATTCCAACACAAAGTGAATAACTTATAAATAAATTTAAGAATATTGGTTTCATAAATGAGTTCAAAATGAGAATTATTGATCTCTTATATAAAATAATGTACAAAATCACAAAATATTGATAGTATTGCATTTAAAGATATAAAAATTTCCATTTAAATATATCGTAATTTTAATGATATAAAATTTGGAGTATTTATTCCCCCGATATTCATTTGTAAAATAGACATGCGAAATTGTTAACGTTTTCTTTTCCACTTATTTATTTTTCCTCATGTTTTATCATTATTCTCTTTCCTTTGTAAGCCTTAATTACCAAAATAGGCATATTCATGCTAATTTTATTACCTCTCCTCCCAATTGAAAAAAGGCGATGGATATTGCAGGTGGTTTTAAACATTTTTTGTAAAGTTCTTGTCACATACATAGAAATACGTCTATAGAGGATGAGCATAATATTTCCAATCATATTTCTTTTCTTCTTACTCTTTGAATGGGTTTGGAAACTAGATTCTTAGCCAGAAAAGGTAACAAAATTTAAATTACAAACGGTACATTCCAACAGAAAGTGAATAACTTATAAATAAATTTAAGAATATTGATTTCATAAATGAGTTCAAAATGAGAATTATTGATCTCTTATATAAAATAATGTACAAAATCACAAAATATTGATAGTATTGTATTTAAAGATATAAAAATTTCCATTTAAATATATCGTAATTTTAATGATATAAAATTTGGAGTATTTATTCCCCCGACATTCATTTGTAAAATAGACATGAGAAATTGTTAACGTTTTCTTTTCCACTTATTTATTTTTCCTCATGTTTTATCATTATTCTTTTTCCTTTGTAAGTCTTAATTACCAAAATAGGCATATTCATGCTAATTTTATTACCTCTCTTCCCAATTGAAAAAAGGCGATGGATATTGCAGGTGGTTTTAAACATTTTTTGTAAAGTTCTTGTCACATACATAGAAATACGTCTATAGACGATGAGCATAATATTTCCAATCATATTTCTTTTCTTCTTACTCTTTAAATGGGTTTGGAAACTAGATTCTTAGGGAGAAAAGGTAACCAAATTTAAATTCCAAACGGTACATTCGAACACAAAGTGAATAACTTATAAATAAATTTAAGAATATTGGTTTCATAAATGAGTTCAAAATGAGAATTATTGATCTCTTATATAAGATAATGTACAAAATCACAAAATATTGATAGTATTATATTTAAAGATATAAAAATTTCCATTTAAATATATCGTAATTTTAATGATATAAAATTTGGAGTATTTATTCCCCCGACATTCATTTGTAAAATAGACATGAGAAATTGTTCACGTTTTCTTTTCCACTTATTTATTTTTCCTCATGTTTTATCATTATTCTTTTTCCTTTGTAAGTCTTAATTACCAAAATAGGCATATTCATGCTAATTTTATTACCTCTCTTCCCAATTATAAAAAGGCGATGGATATTGCAGGTGGTTTTAAACATTTTTTGTAAAGTTCTTGTAACATACATAGAAATACGTCTATAGAGGATGAGCATAATATTTCCAATCATATTTCTTTTCTTCTTACTCTTTCAATGGGTTTGGAAACTAGATTCTTAGGGAGAAAAGGTAACCAAATTTAAATTCCAAACGGTACATTCGAACACAAAGTGAATAACTTATAAATAAATTTAAGAATATTGGTTTCATAAATGAGTTCAAAATGAGAATTATTGATCTCTTATATAAGATAATGTACAAAATCACAAAATATTGATAGTATTGCATTTAAAGATATAAAAATTTCCATTTAAATATATCGTAATTTTAATGATATAAAATTTGGAGTATTTATTCCCCCGACATTCATTTGTAAAATAGACATGAGAAATTGTCAACGTTTTCTTTTACACTTATTTATTTTTCCTCATGTTTTATCATTATTCTTTTTCCATTGTAACTCTTAATTACCAAAATAGGCATATTCATGCTAATTTTATTACCTCTTTTTCCAATTTTAAAAGGGCGATGCATATTACAGGTGGTTTTAAACATTTTTTGTAAAGTTCTTGTCACATACATAGAAATACGTGTATAGAGGATGAGCATAATATTTCCAATCATATTTCTTTTCTTCTTACTCTTTCAATGGGTTTGGAAACTAGATTCTTAGGGAGAAAAGGTAACCAAATTTAAATTCCAAACGGTACATTCCAACACAAAGTGAATAACTTATAAATAAATTTAAGAATATTGGTTTCATAAATGAGTTCAAAATGAGAATTATTGATCTCTTATATAAGATAATGTACAAAATCACAAAATATTGATAGTATTGCATTTAAAGATATAAAAATTTCCATTTAAATATATCGTAACTTTAATGATATAAAATTTGGAGTATTTATTCCCCCGACATTCATTTGTAAAATAGACATGAGAAATTGTTAACGTTTTCTTTTCCACTTATTTATTTTTCCTCATGTTTTATCATTATTTTTTTTCCTTTGTAAGTCTTAATTACCAAAATAGGCATATTCATGCTAATTTTATTACCTCTTTTCCAATTTTAAAAGGGCGATGCATATTACAGGTGGTTTTAAACATTTTTTGTAAAGTTCTTGTCACATACATAGAAATACGTGTATAGAGGATGAGCATAATATTTCCAATCATATTTCTTTTCTTCTTACTCTTTCAATGGGTTTGGAAACTAGATTCTTAGGGAGAAAAGGTAACCAAATTTAAATTCCAAACGGTACATTCGAACACAAAGTGAATAACTTATAAATAAATTTAAGAATATTGGTTTCATAAATGAGTTCAAAATGAGAATTATTGATCTCTTATATAAGATAATGTACAAAATCACAAAATATTGATAGTATTGCATTTAAAGATATAAAAATTTCCATTTAAATATATCGTAATTTTAATGATATAAAATTTGGAGTATTTATTCCCCCGACATTCATTTGTAAAATAGACATGAGAAATTGTCAACGTTTTCTTTTCCACTTATTTATTTTTCCTCATGTTTTATCATTATTCTTTTTCCTTTGTAAGTCTTAATTACCAAAATAGGCATATTCATGCTAATTTTATTACCTCTTTTCCCAATTTTAAAAGGGCGATGCATATTACAGGTGGTTTTAAACATTTTTTGTAAAGTTCTTGTCACATACATAGAAATACGTCTATAGAGGATGAGCATAATATTTCCAATCATATTTCTTTTCTTCTTACTCTTTCAATGGGTTTGGAAACTAGATTCTTAGGGAGAAAAGGTAACCAAATTTAAATTCCAAACTGTACATTCCAACACAAAGTGAATAACTTATAAATAAATTTAAGAATATGATTTCATAAATGAGTTCAAAATGAGAATTATTGATCTCTTATATAAAATAATGTACAAAATCACAAAATATTGATAGTATTGTATTTAAAGATATAAAAATTTCCATTTAAATATATCATAACTTTAATGATATAAAATTTGGATTATTTATTCCCCCGACATTCATTTGTAAAATAGACATGAGAAATTGTTAATGTTTTCTTTTCCACTTATTTATTTTTCCTCATGTTTTATCATTATTTTTTTTCCTTTGTAAGTCTTAATTACCAAAATAGGCATATTCATGCTAATTTTATTACCTCTTTTCCCAATTTTAAAAGGGTGATGCATATTACAGGTGGTTTTAAACCTTTTTTGTAAAGTTCTTGTCACATACATAGAAATACGTCTATAGAGGATGAGCATAATATTTCCAATCATATTTCTTTTCTTCTTACTCTTTGAATGGGTTTGGAAACTAGATTCTTAGGGAGAAAAGGTAACCAAATTTAAATTCCAAACGGTACATTCCAACACAAAGTGAATAACTTATAAATAAATTTAAGAGTATTGATTTCATAAATGAGTTCAAAATGAGAATTATTGATCTCTTATATAAAATAATGTACAAAATCACAAAATATTGATAGTATTGCATTTAAAGATATAAAAATTTCCATTTAAATATATCCTAATTTTAATGATATAAAATTTGGAGTATTTATTCCCCCGACATTCATTTGTAAAATAGACAAGAGAAATTGTCAACGTTTTCTTTTCCACTTATTTATTTTTCCTCATGTTTTATCATTATTCTTTTTCCTTTGTAAGTCTTAATTACCAAAATAGGCATATTCATGCTAATTTTATTACCTCTCTTCCCAATTTTAAAAGGGCGATGCATATTACAGGTGGTTTTAAACATTTTTTGTAAAGTTCTTGTCACATACATAGAAATACGTGTATAGAGGATGAGCATAATATTTCCAATCATATTTCTTTTCTTCTTACTCTTTCAATGGGTTTGGAAACTAGATTCTTAGATAGAAAAGGTAACCAAATTTAAATTCCAAACGGTACAGTCCACACACAAAGTGAATAACTTATAAATAAATTTAAGAATATTGATTTCATAAATGAGTTCAAAATGAGAATTATTGATCTCTTATATAAAATAATGTACAAAATCACAAAATATTGATAGTATTGCATTTAAAGATATAAAAATTTCCATTTAAATATATCGTAATTTTAATGATATAAAATTTGGAGTATTTATTCCCCCGACATTCATTTGTAAAATAGACATGAGAAATTGTCAACGTTTTCTTTTCCACTTATTTATTTTTCCTCATGTTTTATCATTATTCTTTTTCCTTTGTAAGTCTTAATTACCAAAATAGGCATATTCATGCTAATTTAATTACCTCTTTTCCCAATTTTAAAAGGGCGATGCATATTACAGGTGGTTTTAAACATTTTTTGTAAAGTTCTTGTCACATACATAGAAATACGTGTATAGAGGATGAGCATAATATTTCCAATCATATTTCTTTTCTTCTTACTCTTTCAATGGGTTTGGAAACTAGATTCTTAGGGAGAAAAGGTAACCAAATTTAAATTCCAAACGGTACATTCCAACACAAAGTGAATAACTTATAAATAAATTTAAGAATATTGGTTTCATAAATGAGTTCAAAATGAGAATTATTGATCTCTTATATAAAATAATGTACAAAATCACAAAATATTGATAGTATTGCATTTAAAGATATACAAATTTCCATTTAAATATATCGTAATTTTAATGATATAAAATTTGGAGTATTTATTCCCCCGACATTCATTTGTAAAATAGACATGAGAAATTGTCAACGTTTTCTTTTCCACTTATTTATTTTTCCTCATGTTTTATCATCATTCTTTTTCCTTTGTAAGTCTTAATTACCAAAATAGGCATATTCATGCTAATTTTATTACCTCTCTTCCCAATTTTAAAAGGGCGATGCATATTACAGGTGGTTTTAAACATTTTTTGTAAAGTTCTTGTCACATACATAGAAATACGTGTATAGAGGATGAGCATAATATTTCCAATCATATTTCTTTTATTCTTACTCTTTGAATGGGTTTGGAAACTAGATTCTTAGGGAGAAAAGGTAACCAAATTTAAATTCCAAACGGTACATTCCAACACAAAGTGAATAACTTATAAATAAATTTAAGAATATTGGTTTCATAAATGAGTGCAAAATGAGAATTATTGATCTCTTATATAAAATAATGTACAAAATCACAAAATATTGATAGTATTGTATTTAAAGATATAAAAATTTCAATTTAAATATATCATAAGTTTAATTATATAAAATTTGGAGTATTTATTCCCCCGACATTCATTTGTAAAATAGACATGAGAAATTGTTAACGTTTTCTTTTCCACTTATTTATTTTTCATCATGTTTTATCATTATTCTTTTTCCTTTGTAAGTCTTAATTACCAAAATAGGCATATTCATGCTAATTTTATTACCTCTTTTCCCAATTGAAAAAAGGAGATGGATATTGTAGGTGGTTTTAAACATTTTTTGTAAAGTTCTTGTCACATACATAGAAATACGTGTATAGAGGATGAGCATAATATTTCCAATCATATTTCTTTTCTTCTTACTCTTTCAATGGGTTTGGAAACTAGATTCTTAGGGAGAAAAGGTAACCAAATTTAAATTCCAAACGGTACATTCCAACACAAAGTGAATAACTTATAAATAAATTTAAGAATATTGGTTTCATAAATGAGTTCAAAATGAGAATTATTGATCTCTTATATAAAATAATGTACAAAATCACAAAATATTGATAGTATTGCATTTAAAGATATAAAAATTTCCATTTAAATATATCGTAATTTTAATGATATAAAATTTGGAGTATTTATTCCCCCGATATTCATTTGTAAAATAGACATGCGAAATTGTTAACGTTTTCTTTTCCACTTATTTATTTTTCCTCATGTTTTATCATTATTCTCTTTGCTTTGTAAGTCTTAATTACCAAAATAGGCATATTCTTGCTAATTTTATTACCTCTCTTCCCAATTATAAAAGGGCGATGCATATTACAGGTGGTTTTAAACATTTTTTGTAAAGTTCTTGTCACATACATAGAAATACGTCTATAGAGGATGAGCATAATATTTCCAATCATATTTCTTTTCTTCTTACTCTTTGAATGGGTTTGGAAACTAGATTCTTACGGAGAAAAGGTAACAAAATTTAAATTCCAAACGGTACATTCCACACACAAAGTGAATAACTTATAAATAAATTTAAGAATATTGATTTCATAAATGAGTTCAAAATGAGAATTATTGATCTCTTATATAAAATAATGTACAAAATCACAAAATATTGATAGTATTGCATTTAAAGATATAAAAATTTCCATTTAAATATATCGTAATTTTAATGATATAAAATTTGGAGTATTTATTCCCCCGACATTCATTTGTAAAATAGACATGAGAAATTGTTAACGTTTTCTTTTCCACTTATTTATTTTTCCTCATGTTTTATCATTATTTTTTTTCCTTTGTAAGTCTTAATTACCAAAATAGGCATATTCATGCTAATTTTATTACCTCTTTCCCAATTTTAAAAGGGCGATGCATATTACAGGTGGTTTTAAACATTTTTTGTAAAGTTCTTGTCACATACATAGAAATACGTGTATAGATGATGAGCATAATATTTCCAATCATATTTCTTTTCTTCTTACTCTTTCAATGGGTTTGGAAACTAGATTCTTAGGGAGAAAAGGTAACCAAATTTAAATTCCAAACGGTACATTCGAACACAAAGTGAATAACTTATAAATAAATTTAAGAGTATTGATTTCATAAATGAGTTCAAAATGAGAATTATTGATCTCTTATATAAAATAATGTACAAAATCACAAAATATTGATAGTATTGCATTTAAAGATATAAAAATTTCCATTTAAATATATCCTAATTTTAATGATATAAAATTTGGAGTATTTATTCCCCCGACATTCATTTGTAAAATAGACATGAGAAATTGTCAACGTTTTCTTTTCCACTTATTTATTTTTCCTCATGTTTTATCATTATTCTTTTTCCTTTGTAAGTCTTAATTACCAAAATAGGCATATTCATGCTAATTTTATTACCTCTCTTCCCAATTTTAAAAGGGCGATGCATATTACAGATGGTTTTAAACATTTTTTGTAAAGTTCTTGTCACATACATAGAAATACGTCTATAGAGGATGAGCATAATATTTCCAATCATATTTCTTTTCTTCTTACTCTTTGAATGGGTTTGGAAACTAGATTCTTACGGAGAAAAGGTAACAAAATTTAAATTCCAAACGGTACATTCCACACACAAAGTGAATAACTTATAAATAAATTTAAGAATATTGATTTCATAAATGAGTTCAAAATGAGAATTATTGATCTCTTATATAAAATAATGTACAAAATCACAAAATATTGATAGTATTGCATTTAAAGATATAAAAATTTCCATTTAAATATATCGTAATTTTAATGATATAAAATTTGGAGTATTTATTCCCCCGACATTCATTTGTAAAATAGACATGAGAAATTGTTAACGTTTTCTTTTCCACTTATTTATTTTTCCTCATGTTTTATCATTATTTTTTTTTCTTTGTAAGTCTTAATTACCAAAATAGGCATATTCATGCTAATTTTATTACCTCTCTTCCCAATTTTAAAAGGGCGATGCATATTACAGGTGGTTTTAAACATTTTTTGTAAAGTTCTTGTCACATACATAGAAATACGTGTATAGATGATGAGCATAATATTTCCAATCATATTTCTTTTATTCTTACTCTTTCAATGGGTTTGGAAACTAGATTCTTAGGGAGAAAAGGTAACCAAATTTAAATTCCAAACGGTACATTCCAACACAAAGTGAATAACTTATAAATAAATTTAAGAATATTGGTTTCATAAATGAGTTCAAAATGAGAATTATTGATCTCTTATATAAGATAATGTACAAAATCACAAAATATTGATAGTATTGCATTTAAAGATATAAAAATTTCCATTTAAATATATCGTAATTTTAATGATATAAAACTTTGAGTATTTATTCCCCCGACATTCATTTGTAAAATAGACATGAGAAATTGTCAACGTTTTCTTTTCCACTTATTTATTTTTCCTCATGTTTTATCATTATTCTTTTTCCTTTGTAAGTCTTAATTACCAAAATAGGCATATTCATGCTAATTTTATTACCTCTCTTCCCAATTTTAAAAGGGCGATGCATATTACAGGTGGTTTTAAACATTTTTTGTAAAGTTCTTGTCACATACATAGAAATACGTCTATAGAGGATGAGCATAATATTTCCAATCATATTTCTTTTATTCTTACTCTTTGAATGGGTTTGGAAACTAGATTCTTAGGGAGAAAAGGTAACCAAATTTAAATTCCAAATGGTTCATTCCAACACAAAGTGAATAACTTATAAATAAATTTAAGAATATTGGTTTCATAAATGAGTTCAAAATGAGAATTATTGATCTCTTATATAAGATAATGTACAAAATCACAAAATATTGATAGTATTGCATTTAAAGATATAAAAATTTCCATTTAAATATATCGTAATTTTAATGATATAAAACTTTGAGTATTTATTCCCCCGACATTCATTTGTAAAATAGACATGAGAAATTGTCAACGTTTTCTTTTCCACTTATTTATTTTTCCTCATGTTTTATCATTATTCTTTTTCCTTTGTAAGTCTTAATTACCAAAATAGGCATATTCATGCTAATTTTATTACCTCTCTTCCCAATTTTAAAAGGGCGATGCATATTACAGGTGGTTTTAAACATTTTTTGTAAAGTTCTTGTCACATACATAGAAATACGTCTATAGAGGATGAGCATAATATTTCCAATCATATTTCTTTCATTCTTACTCTTTGAATGGGTTTGGAAACTAGATTCTTAGGGAGAAAAGGTAACCAAATTTAAATTCCAAACGGTACATTCCAACACAAAGTGAATAACTTATAAATAAATTTAAGAATATTGGTTTCATAAATGAGTTCAAAATGAGAATTATTGATCTCTTATATAAAATAAGGTACAAAATCACAAAATATTGATAGTATTGCATTTAAAGATATAAAAATTTCCATTTAAATATATCGTAATTTTAATGATATAAAATTTGGAGTATTTATTCCCCCGACATTCATTTGTAAAATAGACATGAGAAATTGTTAACGTTTTCTTTTCCACTTATTTCTTTTTCCTCATGTTTTATCATTATTCTTTTTCCTTTGTAAGTCTTAATTACCAAAATAGGCATATTCATGCTAATTTTATTACCTCTTTTCCCAATTTTAAAAGGGCGATGCATATTACAGGTGGTTTTAAACATTTTTTGTAAAGTTCTTGTCACATACATAGAAATACGTGTATAGAGGATGAGCATAATATTTCCAATCATATTTCTTTTCTTCTTACTCTTTCAATGGGTTTGGAAACTAGATTCTTAGGGAGAAAAGGTAACCAAATTTAAATTCCAAACGGTACATTCCAACACAAAGTGAATAACTTATAAATAAATTTAAGAATATTGGTTTCATAAATGAGTTCAAAATGAGAATTATTGATCTCTTATATAAGATAATGTACAAAATCACAAAATATTGATAGTATTGCATTTAAAGATATAAAAATTTCCATTTAAATATATCGTAATTTTAATGATATAAAATTTTGAGTATTTATTCCCCCGACATTCATTTGTAAAATAGACATGAGAAATTGTCAACGTTTTCTTTTCCACTTATTTATTTTTCCTCATGTTTTATCATTATTCTTTTTCCTTTGTAAGTCTTAATTACCAAAATAGGCATATTCATGCTAATTTTATTACCTCTCTTCCCAATTTTAAAAGGGCGATGCATATTACAGGTGGTTTTAAACATTTTTTGTAAAGTTCTTGTCACATACATAGAAATACGTCTATAGAGGATGAGCATAATATTTCCAATCATATTTCTTTTCTTCTTACTCTTTGAATGGGTTTGGAAACTAGATTCTTAGGGAGAAAAGGTAACCAAATTTAAATTCCAAATGGTTCATTCCAACACAAAGTGAATAACTTATAAATAAATTTAAGAATATTGGTTTCATAAATGAGTTCAAAATGAGAATTATTGATCTCTTATATAAGATAATGTACAAAATCACAAAATATTGATAGTATTGCATTTAAAGATATAAAAATTTCCATTTAAATATATCGTAATTTTAATGATATAAAACTTTGAGTATTTATTCCCCCGACATTCATTTGTAAAATAGACATGAGAAATTGTCAACGTTTTCTTTTCCACTTATTTATTTTTCCTCATGTTTTATCATTATTCTTTTTCCTTTGTAAGTCTTAATTACCAAAATAGGCATATTCATGCTAATTTTATTACCTCTCTTCCCAATTTTAAAAGGGCGATGCATATTACAGGTGGTTTTAAACATTTTTTGTAAAGTTCTTGTCACATACATAGAAATACGTCTATAGAGGATGAGCATAATATTTCCAATCATATTTCTTTCATTCTTACTCTTTGAATGGGTTTGGAAACTAGATTCTTAGGGAGAAAAGGTAACCAAATTTAAATTCCAAACGGTACATTCCAACACAAAGTGAATAACTTATAAATAAATTTAAGAATATTGATTTCATAAATGAGTTCAAAATGAGAATTATTGATCTCTTATATAAAATAATGTACAAAATCACAAAATATTGATAGTATTGCATTTAAAGATATAAAAATTTCCATTTAAATATATCCTAACTTTAATGATATAAAATTTGGAGTATTTATTCCCCCGACATTCATTTGTAAAATAGACATGAGAAATTGTCAACGTTTTCTTTTCCACTTATTTATTTTTCCTCATGTTTTATCATTATTCTTTTTCCTTTGTAAGTCTTAATTACCAAAATAGGCATATTCATGCTAATTTTATTACCTCTCTTCCCAATTTTAAAAGGGCGATGCATATTACAGGTGGTTTTAAACATTTTTTGTAAAGTTCTTGTCACATACATAGAAATACGTCTATAGAGGATGAGCATAATATTTCCAATCATATTTCTTTTCTTCTTACTCTTTGAATGGGTTTGGAAACTAGATTCTTACGGAGAAAAGGTAACAAAATTTAAATTCCAAACGGTACATTCCACACACAAAGTGAATAACTTATAAATAAATTTAAGAATATTGATTTCATAAATGAGTTCAAAATGAGAATTATTGATCTCTTATATAAAATAATGTACAAAATCACAAAATATTGATAGTATTGCATTTAAAGATATAAAAATTTCCATTTAAATATATCGTAATTTTAATGATATAAAATTTGGAGTATTTATTCCCCCGACATTCATTTGTAAAATAGACATGAGAAATTGTTAACGTTTTCTTTTCCACTTATTTATTTTTCCTCATGTTTTATCATTATTATTTTTCCTTTGTAAGTCTTAATTACCAAAATAGGCATATTCATGCTAATTTTATTACCTCTTTTCCCAATTTTAAAAGGGCGATGCATATTACAGGTGGTTTTAAACATTTTTTGTAAAGTTCTTGTCACATACATAGAAATACGTGTATAGAGGATGAGCATAATATTTCCAATCATATTTCTTTTCTTCTTACTCTTTGAATGGGTTTGGAAACTAGATTCTTACGGAGAAAAGGTAACAAAATTTAAATTCCAAACGGTACATTCCACACACAAAGTGAATAACTTATAAATAAATTTAAGAATATTGATTTCATAAATGAGTTCAAAATGAGAATTATTGATCTCTTATATAAAATAATGTACAAAATCACAAAATATTGATAGTATTGCATTTAAAGATATAAAAATTTCCATTTAAATATATCGTAATTTTAATGATATAAAATTTGGAGTATTTATTCCCCCGACATTCATTTGTAAAATAGACATGAGAAATTGTCAACGTTTTCTTTTCCACTTATTTATTTTTCCTCTTGTTTTATCATTATTCTTTTTCCTTTGTAAGTCTTAATTACCAAAATAGGCATATTCATGCTAATTTTATTACCTCTCTTCCCAATTTTAAAAGGGCGATGCATATTACAGGTGGTTTTAAACATTTTTTGTAAAGTTCTTGTCACATACATAGAAATACGTGTATAGAGGATGAGCATAATATTTCCAATCATATTTCTTTTCTTCTTACTCTTTGAATGGGTTTGGAAACTAGATTCTTAGGGAGAAAAGGTAGCAAAATTTAAATTCCAAACGGTACATTCCAACACAAAGTGAATAACTTATAAATAAATTTAAGAATATTGGTTTCATAAATAAGTTCAAAATGAGAATTATTGATCTCTTATATAAGATAATGTACAAAATCACAAAATATTGATAGTATTGCATTTAAAGATATAAAAATTTCCATTTAAATATATCGTAATTTTAATGATATAAAATTTGGAGTATTTATTCCCCCGACATTCATTTGTAAAATAGACATGAGAAATTGTCAACGTTTTCTTTTCCACTTATTTATTTTTCCTCATGTTTTATCATTATTCTTTTTCCTTTGTAAGTCTTAATTACCAAAATAGGCATATTCATGCTAATTTTATTACCTCTCTTCCCAATTTTAAAAGGGCGATGCATATTACAGGTGGTTTTAAACATTTTTTGTAAAGTTCTTGTCACATACATAGAAATACGTCTATAGAGGATGAGCATAATATTTCCAATCATATTTCTTTCATTCTTACTCTTTGAATGGGTTTGGAAACTAGATTCTTAGGGAGAAAAGGTAACCAAATTTAAATTCCAAACGGTACATTCCAACACAAAGTGAATAACTTATAAATAAATTTAAGAATATTGATTTCATAAATGAGTTCAAAATGAGAATTATTGATCTCTTATATAAAATAATGTACAAAATCACAAAATATTGATAGTATTGCATTTAAAGATATAAAAATTTCCATTTAAATATATCCTAACTTTAATGATATAAAATTTGGAGTATTTATTCCCCCGACATTCATTTGTAAAATAGACATGAGAAATTGTCAACGTTTTCTTTTCCACTTATTTATTTTTCCTCATGTTTTATCATTATTCTTTTTCCTTTGTAAGTCTTAATTACCAAAATAGGCATATTCATGCTAATTTTATTACCTCTCTTCCCAATTTTAAAAGGGCGATGCATATTACAGGTGGTTTTAAACATTTTTTGTAAAGTTCTTGTCACATACATAGAAATACGTCTATAGAGGATGAGCATAATATTTCCAATCATATTTCTTTTCTTCTTACTCTTTGAATGGGTTTGGAAACTAGATTCTTACGGAGAAAAGGTAACAAAATTTAAATTCCAAACGGTACATTCCACACACAAAGTGAATAACTTATAAATAAATTTAAGAATATTGGTTTCATAAATGAGTTCAAAATGAGAATTATTGATCTCTTATATAAAATAATGTACAAAATCGCAAAATATTGATAGTATTGCATTTAAAGATATAACAATTTCCATTTAAATATATCGTAATTTTAATGATATAAAATTTGGAGTATTTATTCCCCCGACATTCATTTGTAAAATAGACATGAGAAATTGTCAACGTTTTCTTTTCCACTTATTTATTTTTCCTCATGTTTTATCATTATTATTTTTCCTTTGTAAGTCTTAATTACCAAAATAGGCATATTCATGCTAATTTTATTACCTCTCTTCCCAATTTTAAAAGGGCGATGCATATTACAGGTGGTTTTAAACATTTTTTGTAAAGTTCTTGTCACATACATAGAAATACGTGTATAGAGGATGAGCATAATATTTCCAATCATATTTCTTTTATTCTTACTCTTTCAATGGGTTTGGAAACTAGATTCTTAGGGAGAAAAGGTAACCAAATTTAAATTCCAAACGGTACATTCCAACACAAAGTGAATAACTTATAAATAAATTTAAGAATATTGGTTTCATAAATGAGTTCAAAATGAGAATTATTGATCTCTTATATAAAATAATGTACAAAATCACAAAATATTGATAGTATTGCATTTAAAGATATAAAAATTTCCATTTAAATATATCGTAATTTTAATGATATAAAATTTGGAGTATTTATTCCCCCGATATTCATTTGTAAAATTGACATGCGAAATTGTTAACGTTTTCTTTTCCACTTATTTATTTTTCCTCATGTTTTATCATTATTCTCTTTGCTTTGTAAGTCTTAATTACCAAAATAGGCATATTCTTGCTAATTTTATTACCTCTCTTCCCAATTATAAAAGGGCGATGCATATTACAGGTGGTTTTAAACATTTTTTGTAAAGTTCTTGTAACATACATAGAAATACGTCTATAGAGGATGAGCATAATATTTCCAATCATATTTCTTTTCTTCTTACTCTTTCAATGGGTTTGGAAACTAGATTCTTAGGGAGAAAAGGTAACCAAATTTAAATTCCAAACGGTACATTCCAACACAAAGTGAATAACTTATAAATAAATTTAAGAATATTGATTTCATAAATGAGTTCAAAATGAGAATTATTGATCTCTTATATAAAATAATGTACAAAATCACAAAATATTGATAGTATTGCATTTAAAGATATAAAAATTTCCATTTAAATATATCCTAATTTTAATGATATAAAATTTGGAGTATTTATTCCCCCGACATTCATTTGTAAAATAGACATGAGAAATTGTCAACGTTTTCTTTTCCACTTATTTATTTTTCCTCATGTTTTATCATTATTCTTTTTTCCTTTGTAAGTCTTAATTACCAAAATAGGCATATTCATGCTAATTTTATTACCTCTCTTCCCAATTTTAAAAGGGCGATGCATATTACAGGTGGTTTTAAACATTTTTTGTAAAGTTCTTGTCACATACATAGAAATACGTCTATAGAGGATGAGCATAATATTTCCAATCATATTTCTTTTCTTCTTACTCTTTGAATGGGTTTGGAAACTAGATTCTTACGGAGAAAAGGTAACAAAATTTAAATTCCAAACGGTACATTCCACACACAAAGTGAATAACTTATAAATAAATTTAAGAATATTGATTTCATAAATGAGTTCAAAATGAGAATTATTGATCTCTTATATAAAATAATGTACAAAATCACAAAATATTGATAGTATTGCATTTAAAGATATAAAAATTTCCATTTAAATATATCGTAATTTTAATGATATAAAATGTGGAGTATTTATTCCCCCGACATTCATTTGTAAAATAGACATGAGAAATTGTCAACGTTTTCTTTTCCACTTATTTATTTTTCCTCTTGTTTTATCATTATTCTTTTTCCTTTGTAAGTCTTAATTACCAAAATAGGCATATTCATGCTAATTTTATTACCTCTCTTCCCAATTTTAAAAGGGCGATGCATATTACAGGTGGTTTCAAACATTTTTTGTAAAGTTCTTGTCACATACATAGAAATACGTGTATAGAGGATGAGCATAATATTTCCAATCATATTTCTTTTCTTCTTACTCTTTGAATGGGTTTGGAAACTAGATTCTTAGGGAGAAAAGGTAGCAAAATTTAAATTCCAAACGGTACATTCCAACACAAAGTGAATAACTTATAAATAAATTTAAGAATATTGGTTTCATAAATGAGTTCAAAATGAGAATTATTGATCTCTTATATAAGATAATGTACAAAATCACAAAATATTGATAGTATTGCATTTAAAGATATAAAAATTTCCATTTAAATATATCGTAATTTTAATGATATAAAATTTGGAGTATTTATTCCCCCGACATTCATTTGTAAAATAGACATGAGAAATTGTCAACGTTTTCTTTTCCACTTATTTATTTTTCCTCATGTTTTATCATTATTCTTTTTCCTTTGTAAGTCTTAATTACCAAAATAGGCATATTCATGCTAATTTTATTACCTCTTTTCCCAATTTTAAAAGGGCGATGCATATTACAGGTGGTTTTAAACATTTTTTGTAAAGTTCTTGTAACATACATAGAAATACGTCTATAGAGGATGAGCATAATATTTCCAATCATATTTCTTTTCTTCTTACTCTTTCAATGGGTTTGGAAACTAGATTCTTAGGGAGAAAAGGTAACCAAATTTAAATTCCAAACGGTACATTCCAACACAAAGTGAATAACTTATAAATAAATTTAAGAATATTGATTTCATAAATGAGTTCAAAATGAGAATTATTGATCTCTTATATAAAATAATGTACAAAATCACAAAATATTGATAGTATTGCATTTAAAGATATAAAAATTTCCATTTAAATATATCGTAATTTTAATGATATAAAATTTGGAGTATTTATTCCCCCGACATTCATTTGTAAAATAGACATGCGAAATTGTCAACGTTTTCTTTTCCACTTATTTATTTTTCCTCATGTTTTATCATTATTCTTTTTCCTTTGTAAGTCTTAATTACCAAAATAGGCATATTCATGCTAATTTTATTACCTCTTTTCCCAATTTTAAAAGGGCGATGCATATTACAGGTGGTTTTAAACATTTTTTGTAAAATTCTTGTCACATACATAGAAATACGTGTATAGATGATGAGCATAATATTTCCAATCATATTTTTTTCTTCTTACTCTTTCAATGGGTTTGGAAACTAGATTCTTAGGGAGAAAAGGTAACCAAATTTAAATTCCAAATGGTACATTCCAACACAAAGTGAATAACTTATAAATAAATTTAAGAATATTGGTTTCATAAATGAGTTCAAAATGAGAATTATTGATCTCTTATATAAAATAATGTACAAAATCGCAAAATATTGATAGTATTGCATTTAAAGATATAACAATTTCCATTTAAATATATCGTAATTTTAATGATATAAAATTTGGAGTATTTATTCCCCCGACATTCATTTGTAAAATAGACATGAGAAATTGTCAACGTTTTCTTTTCCACTTATTTATTTTTCCTCATGTTTTATCATTATTCTTTTTCCTTTGTAAGTCTTAATTACCAAAATAGGCATATTCATGCTAATTTTATTACCTCTCTTCCCAATTTTAAAAGGGCGATGCATATTACAGGTGGTTTTAAACATTTTTTGTAAAGTTCTTGTCACATACATAGAAATACGTCTATAGAGGATGAGCATAATATTTCCAATCATATTTCTTTTCTTCTTACTCTTTGAATGGGTTTGGAAACTAGATTCTTTGGGAGAAAAGGTAACCAAATTTAAATTCCAAACGGTACATTCGAACACAAAGTGAATAACTTATAAATAAATTTAAGAGTATTGATTTCATAAATGAGTTCAAAATGAGAATTATTGATCTCTTATATAAAATATTGTACAAAATCACAAAATATTGATAGTATTGCATTTAAAGATATAAAAATTTCCATTTAAATATATCGTAATTTTAATGATATAAAATTTGGAGTATTTATTCCCCAGACATTCATTTGTAAAATAAACATGAGAAATTGTTAACGTTTTCTTTTCCACTTATTTATTTTTCCTCATGTTTTATCATTATTATTTTTCCTTTTTATGTCTTAATTCCCAAAATAGGCATATTCATGCTAATTTTATTACCTCTCTTCCCATTTGAAAAAGGGGATGGATGTTGTAGGTGGTTTTGGACATTATTTCTAACGTTCTTGTCACATACATAGAAATACGTCTATAGAGGTTGAGCATAATATTTCCAATCATATTTCTTTTCTTCTTACTCTTTCAATGGGTTTGGAAACTAGATTCTTAGGGAGAAAAGGTAACCAAATTTAAATTCCAAACGGTACATTCCAACACAAAGTGAATAACTTATAAATAAATTTAAGAATATTGGTTTCATAAATGAGTTCAAAATGAGAATTATTGATCTCTTATATAAGATAATGTACAAAATCACAAAATATTGATAGTATTGCATTTAAAGATATAAAAATTTCCATTTAAATATATCGTAATTTTAATGATATAAAATTTGGAGTATTTATTCCCCCGACATTCATTTGTAAAATAGACATGAGAAATTGTCAACGTTTTCTTTTCCACTTATTTATTTTTCCTCATGTTTTATCATTATTCTTTTTCCTTTGTAAGTCTTAATTACCAAAATAGGCATATTCATGCTAATTTTATTACCTCTTTTCCCAATTTTAAAAGGGCGATGCATATTACAGGTGGTTTTAAACATTTTTTGTAAAGTTCTTGTAACATACATAGAAATACGTCTATAGAGGATGAGCATAATATTTCCAATCATATTTCTTTTCTTCTTACTCTTTCAATGGGTTTGGAAACTAGATTCTTAGGGAGAAAAGGTAACCAAATTTAAATTCCAAACGGTACATTCCAACACAAAGTGAATAACTTATAAATAAATTTAAGAATATTGATTTCATAAATGAGTTCAAAATGAGAATTATTGATCTCTTATATAAAATAATGTACAAAATCGCAAAATATTGATAGTATTGCATTTAAAGATATAACAATTTCCATTTAAATATATCGTAATTTTAATGATATAAAATTTGGAGTATTTATTCCCCCAACATTCATTTGTAAAATAGACATGAGAAATTGTCAACGTTTTCTTTTCCACTTATTTATTTTTCCTCATGTTTTATCATTATTCTTTTTCCTTTGTAAGTCTTAATTACCAAAATAGGCATATTCATGCTAATTTTATTACCTCTCTTCCCAATTTTAAAAGGGCGATGCATATTACAGGTGGTTTTAAACATTTTTTGTAAAGTTCTTGTCACATACATAGAAATACGTCTATAGAGGATGAGCATAATATTTCCAATCATATTTCTTTCCTTCTTACTCTTTGAATGGGTTTGGAAACTAGATTCTTAGGGAGAAAAGGTAACCAAATTTAAATTCCAAACGGTACATTCCAACACAAAGTGAATAACTTATAAATAAATTTAAGAATATTGGTTTCATAAATGAGTTCAAAATGAGAATTATTGATCTCTTATATAAGATAATGTACAAAATCACAAAATATTGATAGTATTGCATTTAAAGATATAAAAATTTCCATTTAAATATATCGTAATTTTAATGATATAAAATTTTGAGAATTTATTCCCCCGACATTCATTTGTAAAATAGACATGAGAAATTGTCAACGTTTTCTTTTCCACTTATTTATTTTTCCTCATGTTTTATCATTATTCTTTTTCCTTTGTAAGTCTTAATTACCAAAATAGGCATATTCATGCTAATTTTATTACCTCTCTTCCCAATTTTAAAAGGGCGATGCATATTACAGGTGGTTTTAAACATTTTTTGTAAAGTTCTTGTCACATACATAGAAATACGTGTATAGAGGATGAGCATAATATTTCCAATCATATTTCTTTTATTCTTACTCTTTCAATGGGTTTGGAAACTAGATTCTTAGGGAGAAAAGGTAACCAAATTTAAATTCCAAACGGTACATTCCAACACAAAGTGAATAACTTATAAATAAATTTAAGAATATTGGTTTCATAAATGAGTTCAAAATGAGAATTATTGATCTCTTATATAAAATAATGTACAAAATCACAAAATATTGATAGTATTGCATTTAAAGATATAAAAATTTCCATTTAAATATATCGTAATTTTAATGATATAAAATTTTGAGAATTTATTCCCCCGACATTCATTTGTAAAATAGACATGAGAAATTGTCAACGTTTTCTTTTCCACTTATTTATTTTTCCTCATGTTTTATCATTATTCTTTTTCCTTTGTAAGTCTTAATTACCAAAATAGGCATATTCATGCTAATTTTATTACCTCTCTTCCCAATTTTAAAAGGGCGATGCATATTACAGGTGGTTTTAAACATTTTTTGTAAAGTTCTTGTCACATACATAGAAATACGTGTATAGAGGATGAGCATAATATTTCCAATCATATTTCTTTTATTCTTACTCTTTCAATGGGTTTGGAAACTAGATTCTTAGGGAGAAAAGGTAACCAAATTTAAATTCCAAACGGTACATTCCAACACAAAGTGAATAACTTATAAATAAATTTAAGAATATTGGTTTCATAAATGAGTTCAAAATGAGAATTATTGATCTCTTATATAAAATAATGTACAAAATCACAAAATATTGATAGTATTGCATTTAAAGATATAAAAATTTCCATTTAAATATATCGTAATTTTAATGATATAAAATTTGGAGTATTTATTCCCCCGACATTCATTTGTAAAATAGACATGCGAAATTGTCAACGTTTTCTTTTCCACTTATTTATTTTTCCTCATGTTTTATCATTATTCTTTTTCCTTTGTAAGTCTTAATTACCAAAATAGGCATATTCATGCTAATTTTATTACCTCTCTTCCCAATTTTAAAAGGGCGATGCATATTACAGGTGGTTTTAAACATTTTTTGTAAAGTTCTTGTCACATACATAGAAATACGTGTATAGAGGATGAGCATAATATTTCCAATCATATTTCTTTTATTCTTACTCTTTCAATGGGTTTGGAAACTAGATTCTTAGGGAGAAAAGGTAACCAAATTTAAATTCCAAACGGTACATTCCAACACAAAGTGAATAACTTATAAATAAATTTAAGAATATTGGTTTCATAAATGAGTTCAAAATGAGAATTATTGATCTCTTATATAAAATAATGTACAAAATCACAAAATATTGATAGTATTGCATTTAAAGATATAAAAATTTCCATTTAAATATATCGTAATTTTAATGATATAAAATTTTGAGAATTTATTCCCCCGACATTCATTTGTAAAATAGACATGAGAAATTGTCAACGTTTTCTTTTCCACTTATTTATTTTTCCTCATGTTTTATCATTATTATTTTTCCTTTTTATGTCTTAATTCCCAAAATAGGCATATTCATGCTAATTTTATTACCTCTCTTCCCATTTGAAAAAGGGGATGGATGTTGTAGGTGGTTTTGGACATTATTTCTAACGTGCTTGTCACATACATAGAAATACGTCTATAGAGGATGAGCATAATATTTCCAATCATATTTCTTTTCTTCTTACTCTTTGAATGGGTTTGGAAACTAGATTCTTTGGGAGAAAAGGTAACCAAATTTAAATTCCAAACGGTACATTCGAACACAAAGTGAATAACTTATAAATAAATTTAAGAGTATTGATTTCATAAATGAGTTCAAAATGAGAATTATTGATCTCTTATATAAAATATTGTACAAAATCACAAAATATTGATAGTATTGCATTTAAAGATATAAAAATTTCCATTTAAATATATCGTAATTTTAATGATATAAAATTTGGAGTATTTATTCCCCAGACATTCATTTGTAAAATAAACATGAGAAATTGTTAACGTTTTCTTTTCCACTTATTTATTTTTCCTCATGTTTTATCATTATTATTTTTCCTTTTTATGTCTTAATTCCCAAAATAGGCATATTCATGCTAATTTTATTACCTCTCTTCCCATTTGAAAAAGGGGATGGATGTTGTAGGTGGTTTTGGACATTATTTCTAACGTTCTTGTCACATACATAGAAATACGTCTATAGAGGTTGAGCATAATATTTCCAATCATATTTCTTTTCTTCTTACTCTTTCAATGGGTTTGGAAACTAGATTCTTAGGGAGAAAAGGTAACCAAATTTAAATTCCAAACGGTACATTCCAACACAAAGTGAATAACTTATAAATAAATTTAAGAATATTGGTTTCATAAATGAGTTCAAAATGAGAATTATTGATCTCTTATATAAGATAATGTACAAAATCACAAAATATTGATAGTATTGCATTTAAAGATATAAAAATTTCCATTTAAATATATCGTAATTTTAATGATATAAAATTTTGAGTATTTATTCCCCCGACATTCATTTGTAAAATAGACATGAGAAATTGTCAACGTTTTCTTTTCCACTTATTTATTTTTCCTCATGTTTTATCATTATTCTTTTTCCTTTGTAAGTCTTAATTACCAAAATAGGCATATTCATGCTAATTTTATTACCTCTCTTCCCAATTTTAAAAGGGCGATGCATATTACAGGTGGTTTTAAACATTTTTTGTAAAGTTCTTGTCACATACATAGAAATACGTGTATAGAGGATGAGCATAATATTTCCAATCATATTTCTTTTCTTCTTACTCTTTCAATGGGTTTGGAAACTAGATTCTTAGGGAGAAAAGGTAACCAAATTTAAATTCCAAACGGTACATTCCAACACAAAGTGAATAACTTATAAATAAATTTAAGAATATTGGTTTCATAAATGAGTTCAAAATGAGAATTATTGATCTCTTATATAAAATAATGTACAAAATCACAAAATATTGATAGTATTGCATTTAAAGATATAAAAATTTACATTTAAATATATCGTAATTTTAATGATATAAAATTTGGAGTATTTATTCCCCCGACATTCATTTGTAAAATAGACATGCGAAATTGTCAACGTTTTCTTTTCCACTTATTTATTTTTCCTCATGTTTTATCATTATTCTTTTTCCTTTGTAAGTCTTAATTACCAAAATAGGCATATTCATGCTAATTTTATTACCTCTCTTCCCAATTTTAAAAGGGCGATGCATATTACAGGTGGTTTTAAACATTTTTTGTAAAGTTCTTGTCACATACATAGAAATACGTGTATAGAGGATGAGCATAATATTTCCAATCATATTTCTTTTCTTCTTACTCTTTGAATGGGTTTGGAAACTAGATTCTTAGGGAGAAAAGGTAGCAAAATTTAAATTCCAAACGGTACATTCCAACACAAAGTGAATAACTTATAAATAAATTTAAGAATATTGGTTTCATAAATGAGTTCAAAATGAGAATTATTGATCTCTTATATAAGATAATGTACAAAATCACAAAATATTGATAGTATTGCATTTAAAGATATAAAAATTTCCATTTAAATATATCGTAATTTTAATGATATAAAATTTGGAGTATTTATTCCCCCGACATTCATTTGTAAAATAGACATGAGAAATTGTCAACGTTTTCTTTTCCACTTATTTATTTTTCCTCATGTTTTATCATTATTCTTTTTCCTTTGTAAGTCTTAATTACCAAAATAGGCATATTCATGCTAATTTTATTACCTCTTTTCCCAATTTTAAAAGGGCGATGCATATTACAGGTGGTTTTAAACATTTTTTGTAAAGTTCTTGTAACATACATAGAAATACGTCTATAGAGGATGAGCATAATATTTCCAATCATATTTATTTTCTTCTTACTCTTTCAATGGGTTTGGAAACTAGATTCTTAGGGAGAAAAGGTAACCAAATTTAAATTCCAAACGGTACATTCCAACACAAAGTGAATAACTTATAAATAAATTTAAGAATATTGATTTCATAAATGAGTTCAAAATGAGAATTATTGATCTCTTATATAAAATAATGTACAAAATCACAAAATATTGATAGTATTGCATTTAAAGATATAAAAATTTCCATTTAAATATATCGTAATTTTAATGATATAAAATTTGGAGTATTTATTCCCCCGACATTCATTTGTAAAATAGACATGCGAAATTGTCAACGTTTTCTTTTCCACTTATTTATTTTTCCTCATGTTTTATCATTATTCTTTTTCCTTTGTAAGTCTTAATTACCAAAATAGGCATATTCATGCTAATTTTATTACCTCTTTTCCCAATTTTAAAAGGGCGATGCATATTACAGGTGGTTTTAAACATTTTTTGTAAAATTCTTGTCACATACATAGAAATACGTGTATAGATGATGAGCATAATATTTCCAATCATATTTTTTTCTTCTTACTCTTTCAATGGGTTTGGAAACTAGATTCTTAGGGAGAAAAGGTAACCAAATTTAAATTCCAAATGGTACATTCCAACACAAAGTGAATAACTTATAAATAAATTTAAGAATATTGGTTTCATAAATGAGTTCAAAATTAGAATTATTGATCTCTTATATAAAATAATGTACAAAATCGCAAAATATTGATAGTATTGCATTTAAAGATATAACAATTTCCATTTAAATATATCGTAATTTTAATGATATAAAATTTGGAGTATTTATTCCCCCGACATTCATTTGTAAAATAGACATGAGAAATTGTCAACGTTTTCTTTTCCACTTATTTATTTTTCCTCATGTTTTATCATTATTCTTTTTCCTTTGTAAGTCTTAATTACCAAAATAGGCATATTCATGCTAATTTTATTACCTCTCTTCCCAATTTTAAAAGGGCGATGCATATTACAGGTGGTTTTAAACATTTTTTGTAAAGTTCTTGTCACATACATAGAAATACGTCTATAGAGGATGAGCATAATATTTCCAATCATATTTCTTTTCTTCTTACTCTTTGAATGGGTTTGGAAACTAGATTCTTAGGGAGAAAAGGTAACCAAATTTAAATTCCAAACGGTACATTCGAACACAAAGTGAATAACTTATAAATAAATTTAAGAGTATTGATTTCATAAATGAGTTCAAAATGAGAATTATTGATCTCTTATATAAAATATTGTACAAAATCACAAAATATTGATAGTATTGCATTTAAAGATATAAAAATTTCCATTTAAATATATCGTAATTTTAATGATATAAAATTTGGAGTATTTATTCCCCAGACATTCATTTGTAAAATAAACATGAGAAATTGTTAACGTTTTCTTTTCCACTTATTTATTTTTCCTCATGTTTTATCATTATTATTTTTCCTTTTTATGTCTTAATTCCCAAAATAGGCATATTCATGCTAATTTTATTACCTCTCTTCCCATTTGAAAAAGGGGATGGATGTTGTAGGTGGTTTTGGACATTATTTCTAACGTTCTTGTCACATACATAGAAATACGTCTATAGAGGTTGAGCATAATATTTCCAATCATATTTCTTTTCTTCTTACTCTTTCAATGGGTTTGGAAACTAGATTCTTAGGGAGAAAAGGTAACCAAATTTAAATTCCAAACGGTACATTCCAACACAAAGTGAATAACTTATAAATAAATTTAAGAATATTGGTTTCATAAATGAGTTCAAAATGAGAATTATTGATCTCTTATATAAGATAATGTACAAAATCACAAAATATTGATAGTATTGAATTTAAAGATATAAAAATTTCCATTTAAATATATCGTAATTTTAATGATATAAAATTTGGAGTATTTATTCCCCCGACATTCATTTGTAAAATAGACATGAGAAATTGTCAACGTTTTCTTTTCCACTTATTTATTTTTCCTCATGTTTTATCATTATTCTTTTTCCTTTGTAAGTCTTAATTACCAAAATAGGCATATTCATGCTAATTTTATTACCTCTTTTCCCAATTTTAAAAGGGCGATGCATATTACAGGTGGTTTAAAACATTTTTTGTAAAGTTCTTGTAACATACATAGAAATACGTCTATAGAGGATGAGCATAATATTTCCAATCATATTTCTTTTCTTCTTACTCTTTCAATGGGTTTGGAAACTAGATTCTTAGGGAGAAAAGGTAACCAAATTTAAATTCCAAACGGTACATTCCAACACAAAGTGAATAACTTATAAATAAATTTAAGAATATTGATTTCATAAATGAGTTCAAAATGAGAATTATTGATCTCTTATATAAAATAATGTACAAAATCACAAAATATTGATAGTATTGCATTTAAAGATATAACAATTTCCATTTATATATATCGTAATTTTAATGATATAAAATTTGGAGTATTTATTCCCCCGACATTCATTTGTAAAATAGACATGAGAAATTGTCAACGTTTTCTTTTCCACTTATTTATTTTTCCTCATGTTTTATCATTATTCTTTTTCCTTTGTAAGTCTTAATTACCAAAATAGGCATATTCATGCTAATTTTATTACCTCTCTTCCCAATTTTAAAAGGGCGATGCATATTACAGGTGGTTTTAAACATTTTTTGTAAAGTTCTTGTCACATACATAGAAATACGTCTATAGAGGATGAGCATAATATTTCCAATCATATTTCTTTCCTTCTTACTCTTTGAATGGGTTTGGAAACTAGATTCTTAGGGAGAAAAGGTAACCAAATTTAAATTCCAAACGGTACATTCCAACACAAAGTGAATAACTTATAAATAAATTTAAGAATATTGGTTTCATAAATGAGTTCAAAATGAGAATTATTGATCTCTTATATAAAATAATGTACAAAATCGCAAAATATTGATAGTATTGCATTTAAAGATATAAAAATTTCCATTTAAATATATCGTAATTTTAATGATATAAAATTTTGAGAATTTATTCCCCCGACATTCATTTGTAAAATAGACATGAGAAATTGTCAACGTTTTCTTTTCCACTTATTTATTTTTCCTCATGTTTTATCATTATTCTTTTTCCTTTGTAAGTCTTAATTACCAAAATAGGCATATTCATGCTAATTTTATTACCTCTCTTCCCAATTTTAAAAGGGCGATGCATATTACAGGTGGTTTTAAACATTTTTTTTAAAGTTCTTGTCACATACATAGAAATACGTGTATAGAGGATGAGCATAATATTTCCAATCATATTTCTTTTATTCTTACTCTTTCAATGGGTTTGGAAACTAGATTCTTAGGGAGAAAAGGTAACCAAATTTAAATTCCAAACGGTACATTCCAACACAAAGTGAATAACTTATAAATAAATTTAAGAATATTGGTTTCATAAATGAGTTCAAAATGAGAATTATTGATCTCTTATATAAAATAATGTACAAAATCACAAAATATTGATAGTATTGCATTTAAAGATATAAAAATTTCCATTTAAATATATCGTAATTTTAATGATATAAAATTTTGAGAATTTATTCCCCCGACATTCATTTGTAAAATAGACATGAGAAATTGTCAACGTTTTCTTTTCCACTTATTTATTTTTCCTCATGTTTTATCATTATTCTTTTTCCTTTGTAAGTCTTAATTACCAAAATAGGCATATTCATGCTAATTTTATTACCTCTCTTCCCAATTTTAAAAGGGCGATGCATATTACAGGTGGTTTTAAACATTTTTTGTAAAGTTCTTGTCACATACATAGAAATACGTGTATAGAGGATGAGCATAATATTTCCAATCATATTTCTTTTATTCTTACTCTTTCAATGGGTTTGGAAACTAGATTCTTAGGGAGAAAAGGTAACCAAATTTAAATTCCAAACGGTACATTCCAACACAAAGTGAATAACTTATAAATAAATTTAAGAATATTGGTTTCATAAATGAGTTCAAAATGAGAATTATTGATCTCTTATATAAAATAATGTACAAAATCACAAAATATTGATAGTATTGCATTTAAAGATATAAAAATTTCCATTTAAATATATCGTAATTTTAATGATATAAAATTTTGAGAATTTATTCCCCCGACATTCATTTGTAAAATAGACATGAGAAATTGTCAACGTTTTCTTTTCCACTTATTTATTTTTCCTCATGTTTTATCATTATTCTTTTTCCTTTGTAAGTCTTAATTACCAAAATAGGCATATTCATGCTAATTTTATTACCTCTCTTCCCAATTTTAAAAGGGCGATGCATATTACAGGTGGTTTTAAACATTTTTTTTAAAGTTCTTGTCACATACATAGAAATACGTGTATAGAGGATGAGCATAATATTTCCAATCATATTTCTTTTATTCTTACTCTTTCAATGGGTTTGGAAACTAGATTCTTAGGGAGAAAAGGTAACCAAATTTAAATTCCAAACGGTACATTCCAACACAAAGTGAATAACTTATAAATAAATTTAAGAATATTGGTTTCATAAATGAGTTCAAAATGAGAATTATTGATCTCTTATATAAAATAATGTACAAAATCACAAAATATTGATAGTATTGCATTTAAAGATATAAAAATTTCCATTTAAATATATCGTAATTTTAATGATATAAAATTTTGAGAATTTATTCCCCCGACATTCATTTGTAAAATAGACATGAGAAATTGTCAACGTTTTCTTTTCCACTTATTTATTTTTCCTCATGTTTTATCATTATTCTTTTTCCTTTGTAAGTCTTAATTACCAAAATAGGCATATTCATGCTAATTTTATTACCTCTCTTCCCAATTTTAAAAGGGCGATGCATATTACAGGTGGTTTTAAACATTTTTTGTAAAGTTCTTGTCACATACATAGAAATACGTGTATAGAGGATGAGCATAATATTTCCAATCATATTTCTTTTATTCTTACTCTTTCAATGGGTTTGGAAACTAGATTCTTAGGGAGAAAAGGTAACCAAATTTAAATTCCAAACGGTACATTCCAACACAAAGTGAATAACTTATAAATAAATTTAAGAATATTGGTTTCATAAATGAGTTCAAAATGAGAATTATTGATCTCTTATATAAAATAATGTACAAAATCACAAAATATTGATAGTATTGCATTTAAAGATATAAAAATTTCCATTTAAATATATCGTAATTTTAATGATATAAAATTTTGAGAATTTATTCCCCCGACATTCATTTGTAAAATAGACATGAGAAATTGTCAACGTTTTCTTTTCCACTTATTTATTTTTCCTCATGTTTTATCATTATTATTTTTCCTTTTTATGTCTTAATTCCCAAAATAGGCATATTCATGCTAATTTTATTACCTCTCTTCCCATTTGAAAAAGGGGATGGATGTTGTAGGTGGTTTTGGACATTATTTCTAACGTTCTTGTCACATACATAGAAATACGTCTATAGAGGTTGAGCATAATATTTCCAATCATATTTCTTTTCTTCTTACTCTTTCAATGGGTTTGGAAACTAGATTCTTAGGGAGAAAAGGTAACCAAATTTAAATTCCAAACGGTACATTCCAACACAAAGTGAATAACTTATAAATAAATTTAAGAATATTGGTTTCATAAATGAGTTCAAAATGAGAATTATTGATCTCTTATATAAAATAATGTACAAAATCACAAAATATTGATAGTATTGCATTTAAAGATATAAAAATTTACATTTAAATATATCGTAATTTTATTGATATAAAATTTGGAGTATTTATTCCCCCGACATTCATTTGTAAAATAGACATGAGAAATTGTCAACGTTTTCTTTTCCACTTATTTATTTTTCCTCATGTTTTATCATTATTCTTTTTCCTTTGTAAGTCTTAATTACCAAAATAGGCATATTCATGCTAATTTTATTACCTCTTTTCCCAATTTTAAAAGGGCGATGAATATTACAGGTGGTTTTAAACATTTTTTGTAAAGTTCTTGTAACATACATAGAAATACGTCTATAGAGGATGAGCATAATATTTCCAATCATATTTCTTTTCTTCTTACTCTTTCAATGGGTTTGGAAACTAGATTCTTAGGGAGAAAAGGTAACCAAATTTAAATTCCAAACGGTACATTCCAACACAAAGTGAATAACTTATAAATAAATTTAAGAATATTGATTTCATAAATGAGTTCAAAATGAGAATTATTGATCTCTTATATAAAATAATGTACAAAATCACAAAATATTGATAGTATTGCATTTAAAGATATAACAATTTCCATTTAAATATATCGTAATTTTAAGGATATAAAATTTGGAGTATTTATTCCCCCGACATTCATTTGTAAAATAGACATGAGAAATTGTCAACGTTTTCTTTTCCACTTATTTATTTTTCCTCATGTTTTATCATTATTCTTTTTCCTTTGTAAGTCTTAATTACCAAAATAGGCATATTCATGCTAATTTTATTACCTCTCTTCCCAATTTTAAAAGGGCGATGCATATTACAGGTGGTTTTAAACATTTTTTGTAAAGTTCTTGTCACATACATAGAAATACGTCTATAGAGGATGAGCATAATATTTCCAATCATATTTCTTTCCTTCTTACTCTTTGAATGGGTTTGGAAACTAGATTCTTAGGGAGAAAAGGTAACCAAATTTAAATTCCAAACGGTACATTCCAACACAAAGTGAATAACTTATAAATAAATTTAAGAATATTGGTTTCATAAATGAGTTCAAAATGAGAATTATTGATCTCTTATATAAAATAATGTACAAAATCGCAAAATATTGATAGTATTGCATTTAAAGATATAAAAATTTCCATTTAAATATATCGTAATTTTAATGATATAAAATTTTGAGAATTTATTCCCCCGACATTCATTTGTAAAATAGACATGAGAAATTGTCAACGTTTTCTTTTCCACTTATTTATTTTTCCTCATGTTTTATCATTATTCTTTTTCCTTTGTAAGTCTTAATTACCAAAATAGGCATATTCATGCTAATTTTATTACCTCTCTTCCCAATTTTAAAAGGGCGATGCATATTACAGGTGGTTTTAAACATTTTTTGTAAAGTTCTTGTCACATACATAGAAATACGTGTATAGAGGATGAGCATAATATTTCCAATCATATTTCTTTTATTCTTACTCTTTCAATGGGTTTGGAAACTAGATTCTTAGGGAGAAAAGGTAACCAAATTTAAATTCCAAACGGTACATTCCAACACAAAGTGAATAACTTATAAATAAATTTAAGAATATTGGTTTCATAAATGAGTTCAAAATGAGAATTATTGATCTCTTATATAAAATAATGTACAAAATCACAAAATATTGATAGTATTGCATTTAAAGATATAAAAATTTCCATTTAAATATATCGTAATTTTAATGATATAAAATTTTGAGAATTTATTCCCCCGACATTCATTTGTAAAATAGACATGAGAAATTGTCAACGTTTTCTTTTCCACTTATTTATTTTTCCTCATGTTTTATCATTATTCTTTTTCCTTTGTAAGTCTTAATTACCAAAATAGGCATATTCATGCTAATTTTATTACCTCTCTTCCCAATTTTAAAAGGGCGATGCATATTACAGGTGGTTTTAAACATTTTTTGTAAAGTTCTTGTCACATACATAGAAATACGTGTATAGAGGATGAGCATAATATTTCCAATCATATTTCTTTTATTCTTACTCTTTCAATGGGTTTGGAAACTAGATTCTTAGCGAGAAAAGGTAACCAAATTTAAATTCCAAACGGTACATTCCAACACAAAGTGAATAACTTATAAATAAATTTAAGAATATTGGTTTCATAAATGAGTTCAAAATGAGAATTATTGATCTCTTATATAAAATAATGTACAAAATCACAAAATATTGATAGTATTGCATTTAAAGATATAAAAATTTCCATTTAAATATATCGTAATTTTAATGATATAAAATTTTGAGAATTTATTCCCCCGACATTCATTTGTAAAATAGACATGAGAAATTGTCAACGTTTTCTTTTCCACTTATTTATTTTTCCTCATGTTTTATCATTATTCTTTTTCCTTTGTAAGTCTTAATTACCAAAATAGGCATATTCATGCTAATTTTATTACCTCTCTTCCCAATTTTAAAAGGGCGATGCATATTACAGGTGGTTTTAAACATTTTTTGTAAAGTTCTTGTCACATACATAGAAATACGTGTATAGAGGATGAGCATAATATTTCCAATCATATTTCTTTTATTCTTACTCTTTCAATGGGTTTGGAAACTAGATTCTTAGGGAGAAAAGGTAACCAAATTTAAATTCCAAACGGTACATTCCAACACAAAGTGAATAACTTATAAATAAATTTAAGAATATTGGTTTCATAAATGAGTTCAAAATGAGAATTATTGATCTCTTATATAAAATAATGTACAAAATCACAAAATATTGATAGTATTGCATTTAAAGATATAAAAATTTCCATTTAAATATATCGTAATTTTAATGATATAAAATTTTGAGAATTTATTCCCCCGACATTCATTTGTAAAATAGACATGAGAAATTGTCAACGTTTTCTTTTCCACTTATTTATTTTTCCTCATGTTTTATCATTATTCTTTTTCCTTTGTAAGTCTTAATTACCAAAATAGGCATATTCATGCTAATTTTATTACCTCTCTTCCCAATTTTAAAAGGGCGATGCATATTACAGGTGGTTTTAAACATTTTTTGTAAAGTTCTTGTCACATACATAGAAATACGTGTATAGAGGATGAGCATAATATTTCCAATCATATTTCTTTTATTCTTACTCTTTCAATGGGTTTGGAAACTAGATTCTTAGGGAGAAAAGGTAACCAAATTTAAATTCCAAACGGTACATTCCAACACAAAGTGAATAACTTATAAATAAATTTAAGAATATTGGTTTCATAAATGAGTTCAAAATGAGAATTATTGATCTCTTATATAAAATAATGTACAAAATCACAAAATATTGATAGTATTGCATTTAAAGATATAAAAATTTCCATTTAAATATATCGTAATTTTAATGATATAAAATTTTGAGAATTTATTCCCCCGACATTCATTTGTAAAATAGACATGAGAAATTGTCAACGTTTTCTTTTCCACTTATTTATTTTTACTCATGTTTTATCATTATTCTTTTTCCTTTGTAAGTCTTAATTACCAAAATAGGCATATTCATGCTAATTTTATTACCTCTCTTCCCAATTTTAAAAGGGCGATGCATATTACAGGTGGTTTTAAACATTTTTTGTAAAGTTCTTGTCACATACATAGAAATACGTCTATAGAGGATGAGCATAATATTTCCAATCATATTTCTTTTATTCTTACTCTTTGAATGGGTTTGGAAACTAGATTCTTAGGGAGAAAAGGTAACCAAATTTAAATTCCAAACGGTACATTCCAACACAAAGTGAATAACTTATAAATAAATTTAAGAATATTGGTTTCATAAATGAGTTCAAAATGAGAATTATTGATCTCTTATATAAAATAATGTACAAAATCACAAAATATTGATAGTATTGCATTTAAAGATATAAAAATTTCCATTTAAATATATCGTAATTTTAATGATATAAAATTTGGAGTATTTATTCCCCCGACATTCATTTGTAAAATAGACATGAGAAATTGTTAACGTTTTCTTTTCCACTTATTTATTTTTCCTCATGTTTTATCATTATTCTCTTTCCTTTGTAAGTCTTAATTACCAAAATAGGCATATTCATGCTAATTTTATTACCTCTTTTCCCAATTTTAAAAGGGCGATGCATATTACAGGTGGTTTTAAACATTTTTTGTAAAGTTCTTGTCACATACATAGAAATACGTGTATAGAGGATGAGCATAATATTTCAATCATATTTCTTTTCTTCTTACTCTTTCAATGGGTTTGGAAACTAGATTCTTAGGGAGAAAAGGTAACCAAATTTAAATTCCAAACGGTACATTCCAACACAAAGTGAATAACTTATAAATAAATTTAAGAATATTGGTTTCATAAATGAGTTCAAAATGAGAATTATTGATCTCTTATATAAAATAATGTACAAAATCACAAAATATTGATAGTATTGCATTTAAAGATATAAAAATTTCCATTTAAATATATCGTAATTTTAATGATATAAAATTTGGAGTATTTATTCCCCCGATATTCATTTGTAAAATAGACATGCGAAATTGTTAACGTTTTCTTTTCCACTTATTTATTTTTCCTCATGTTTTATCATTATTCTCTTTGCTTTGTAAGTCTTAATTACCAAAATAGGCATATTCTTGCTAATTTTATTACCTCTCTTCCCAATTATAAAAGGGCGATGCATATTACAGGTGGTTTTAAACATTTTTTGTAAAGTTTTTGTAACATACATAGAAATACGTCTATAGAGGATGAGCATAATATTTCCAATCATATTTCTTTTCTTCTTACTCTTTCAATGGGTTTGGAAACTAGATTCTTAGGGAGAAAAGGTAACCAAATTTAAATTCCAAACGGTACATTCGAACACAAAGTGAATAACTTATAAATAAATTTAAGAATATTGATTTCATAAATGAGTTCAAAATGAGAATTATTGATCTCTTATATAAAATAATGTACAAAATCACAAAATATTGATAGTATTGCATTTAAAGATATAAAAATTTCCATTTAAATATATCGTAATTTTAATGATATAAAATTTGGAGTATTTATTCCCCCGACATTCCTTTGTAAAATAGACATGAGAAATTGTCAACGTTTTCTTTTCCACTTATTTATTTTTCCTCTTGTTTTATCATTATTCTTTTTCCTTTGTAAGTCTTAATTACCAAAATAGGCATATTCATGCTAATTTTATTACCCCTCTTCCCAATTTTAATAGGGCGGTGCATATTACAGGTGGTTTTAAACATTTTTTGTAAAGTTCTTGTCACATACATAGAAATACGTGTATAGAGGATGAGCATAATATTTCCAATCATATTTCTTTTCTTCTTACTCTTTGAATGGGTTTGGAAACTAGATTCTTAGGGAGAAAAGGTAGCAAAATTTAAATTCCAAACGGTACATTCCAACACAAAGTGAATAACTTATAAATAAATTTAAGAATATTGGTTTCATAAATGAGTTCAAAATGAGAATTATTGATCTCTTATATAAGATAATGTACAAAATCACAAAATATTGATAGTATTGCATTTAAAGATATAAAAATTTCCATTTAAATATATCGTAATTTTAATGATATAAAATTTGGAGTATTTATTCCCCCGATATTCATTTGTAAAATAGACATGCGAAATTGTTAACGTTTTCTTTTCCATTTATTTATTTTTCCTCATGTTTTATCATTATTCTCTTTCCTTTGTAAGTCTTAATTACCAAAATAGGCATATTCATGCTAATTTTATTACCTCTCTTCCCAATTGAAAAAGGGCGATGCATATTACAGGTGGTTTTAAACATTTTTTGTAAAGTTCTTGTCACATACATAGAAATACGTCTATAGAGGATGAGCATAATATTTCCAATCATATTTCTTTTATTCTTACTCTTTGAATGGGTTTGGAAACTAGATTCTTAGGGAGAAAAGGTAACCAAATTTAAATTCCAAACGGTACATTCCAACACAAAGTGAATAACTTATAAATAAATTTAAGAATATTGGTTTCATAAATGAGTTCAAAATGAGAATTATTGATCTCTTATATAAAATAATGTACAAAATCACAAAATATTGATAGTATTGCATTTAAAGATATAAAAATTTCCATTTAAATATATCGTAATTTTAATGATATAAAATTTGGAGTATTTATTCCCCCGACATTCATTTGTAAAATAGACATGAGAAATTGTTAACGTTTTCTTTTCCACTTATTTATTTTTCCTCATGTTTTATCATTATTCTCTTTCCTTTGTAAGTCTTAATTACCAAAATAGGCATATTCATGCTAATTTTATTACCTCTTTTCCCAATTTTAAAAGGGCGATGCATATTACAGGTGGTTTTAAACATTTTTTGTAAAGTTCTTGTCACATACATAGAAATACGTGTATAGAGGATGAGCATAATATTTCAATCATATTTCTTTTCTTCTTACTCTTTCAATGGGTTTGGAAACTAGATTCTTAGGGAGAAAAGGTAACCAAATTTAAATTCCAAACGGTACATTCCAACACAAAGTGAATAACTTATAAATAAATTTAAGAATATTGGTTTCATAAATGAGTTCAAAATGAGAATTATTGATCTCTTATATAAAATAATGTACAAAATCACAAAATATTGATAGTATTGCATTTAAAGATATAAAAATTTCCATTTAAATATATCGTAATTTTAATGATATAAAATTTGGAGTATTTATTCCCCCGATATTCATTTGTAAAATAGACATGCGAAATTGTTAACGTTTTCTTTTCCACTTATTTATTTTTCCTCATGTTTTATCATTATTCTCTTTGCTTTGTAAGTCTTAATTACCAAAATAGGCATATTCTTGCTAATTTTATTACCTCTCTTCCCAATTATAAAAGGGCGATGCATATTACAGGTGGTTTTAAACATTTTTTGTAAAGTTTTTGTAACATACATAGAAATACGTCTATAGAGGATGAGCATAATATTTCTAATCATATTTCTTTTCTTCTTACTCTTTCAATGGGTTTGGAAACTAGATTCTTAGGGAGAAAAGGTAACCAAATTTAAATTCCAAACGGTACATTCGAACACAAAGTGAATAACTTATAAATAAATTTAAGAATATTGATTTCATAAATGAGTTCAAAATGAGAATTATTGATCTCTTATATAAAATAATGTACAAAATCACAAAATATTGATAGTATTGCATTTAAAGATATAAAAATTTCCATTTAAATATATCGTAATTTTAATGATATAAAATTTGGAGTATTTATTCCCCCGACATTCCTTTGTAAAATAGACATGAGAAATTGTCAACGTTTTCTTTTCCACTTATTTATTTTTCCTCTTGTTTTATCATTATTCTTTTTCCTTTGTAAGTCTTAATTACCAAAATAGGCATATTCATGCTAATTTTATTACCTCTCTTCCCAATTTTAATAGGGCGGTGCATATTACAGGTGGTTTTAAACATTTTTTGTAAAGTTCTTGTCACATACATAGAAATACGTGTATAGAGGATGAGCATAATATTTCCAATCATATTTCTTTTCTTCTTATTCTTTGAATGGGTTTGGAAACTAGATTCTTAGGGAGAAAAGGTAGCAAAATTTAAATTCCAAACGGTACATTCCAACACAAAGTGAATAACTTATAAATAAATTTAAGAATATTGGTTTCATAAATGAGTTCAAAATGAGAATTATTGATCTCTTATATAAGATAATGTACAAAATCACAAAATATTGATAGTATTGCATTTAAAGATATAAAAATTTCCATTTAAATATATCGTAATTTTAATGATATAAAATTTGGAGTATTTATTCCCCCGACATTCATTTGTAAAATAGACATGAGAAATTGTCAACGTTTTCTTTTCCACTTATTTATTTTTCCTCATGTTTTATCATTATTCTTTTTCCTTTGTAAGTCTTAATTACCAAAATAGGCATATTCATGCTAATTTTATTACCTCTCTTCCCAATTTTAAAAGGGCGATGCATATTACAGGTGGTTTTAAACATTTTTTGTAAAGTTCTTGTCACATACATAGAAATACGTGTATAGATGATGAGCATAATATTTCCAATCATATTTTTTTCTTCTTACTCTTTCAATGGGTTTGGAAACTAGATTCTTAGGGAGAAAAGGTAACCAAATTTAAATTCCAAATGGTACATTCCAACACAAAGTGAATAACTTATAAATAAATTTAAGAATATTGGTTTCATAAATGAGTTCAAAATGAGAATTATTGATCTCTTATATAAAATAATGTACAAAATCGCAAAATATTGATAGTATTGCATTTAAAGATATAAAAATTTCCATTTAAATATATCGTAATTTTAATGATATAAAATTTGGAGTATTTATTCCCCCGACATTCATTTGTAAAATAGACATGAGAAATTGTCAACGTTTTCTTTTCCACTTATTTATTTTTCCTCATGTTTTATCATTATTCTTTTTCCTTTGTAAGTCTTAATTACCAAAATAGGCATATTCATGCTAATTTTATTACCTCTCTTCCCAATTTTAAAAGGGCGATGCATATTACAGGTGGTTTTAAACATTTTTTGTAAAGTTCTTGTCACATACATAGAAATACGTCTATAGAGGATGAGCATAATATTTCCAATCATATTTCTTTTCTTCTTACTCTTTGAATGGGTTTGGAAACTAGATTCTTAGGGAGAAAAGGTAACCAAATTTAAATTCCAAACGGTACATTCCAACACAAAGTGAATAACTTATAAATAAATTTAAGAATATTGGTTTCATAAATGAGTTCAAAATGAGAATTATTGATCTCTTATATAAAATAATGTACAAAATCACAAAATATTGATAGTATTGCATTTAAAGATATAAAAATTTCCATTTAAATATATCGTAATTTTAATGATATAAAATTTTGAGTATTTATTCCCCCGACATTCATTTGTAAAATAGACATGAGAAATTGTCAACGTTTTCTTTTCCACTTATTTATTTTTCCTCATGTTTTATCATTATTCTTTTTCCTTTGTAAGTCTTAATTACCAAAATAGGCATATTCATGCTAATTTTATTACCTCTCTTCCCAATTTTAAAAGGGCGATGCATATTACAGGTGGTTTTAAACATTTTTTGTAAAGTTCTTGTCACATACATAGAAATACGTGTATAGAGGATGAGCATAATATTTCCAATCATATTTCTTTTATTCTTACTCTTTCAATGGGTTTGGAAACTAGATTCTTAGGGAGAAAAGGTAACCAAATTTAAATTCCAAACGGTACATTCGAACACAAAGTGAATAACTTATAAATAAATTTAAGAGTATTGATTTCATAAATGAGTTCAAAATGAGAATTATTGATCTCTTATATAAAATAATGTACAAAATCACAAAATATTGATAGTATTGCATTTAAAGATATAAAAATTTCCATTTAAATATATCGTAATTTTAATGATATAAAATTTGGAGAATTTATTCCCCAGACATTCATTTGTAAAATAAACATGAGAAATTGTCAACGTTTTCTTTTCCACTTATTTATTTTTCCTCATGTTTTATCATTATTATTTTTCCTTTTTATGTCTTAATTCCCAAAATAGGCATATTCATGCTAATTTTATTACCTCTCTTCCCATTTGAAAAAGGGGATGGATGTTGTAGGTGGTTTTGGACATTATTTCTAACGTTCTTGTCAAATACATAGAAATACGTCTATAGAGGTTGAGCATAATATTTCCAATCATATTTCTTTTATTCTTACTCTTTCAATGGGTTTGGAAACTAGATTCTTAGGGAGAAAAGGTAACCAAATTTAAATTCCAAACGGTACATTCCAACACAAAGTGAATAACTTATAAATAAATTTAAGAATATTGGTTTCATAAATGAGTTCAAAATGAGAATTATTGATCTCTTATATAAAATAATGTACAAAATCACAAAATATTGATAGTATTGCATTTAAAGATATAAAAATTTCCATTTAAATATATCGTAATTTTAATGATATAAAATTTTGAGTATTTATTCCCCCGACATTCATTTGTAAAATAGACATGAGAAATTGTCAACGTTTTCTTTTCCACTTATTTATTTTTCCTCATGTTTTATCATTATTCTTTTTCCTTTGTAAGTCTTAATTACCAAAATAGGCATATTCATGCTAATTTTATTACCTCTCTTCCCAATTTTAAAAGGGCGATGCATATTACAGGTGGTTTTAAACATTTTTTGTAAAGTTCTTGTCACATACATAGAAATACGTGTATAGAGGATGAGCATAATATTTCCAATCATATTTCTTTTATTCTTACTCTTTCAATGGGTTTGGAAACTAGATTCTTAGGGAGAAAAGGTAACCAAATTTAAATTCCAAACGGTACATTCGAACACAAAGTGAATAACTTATAAATAAATTTAAGAGTATTGATTTCATAAATGAGTTCAAAATGAGAATTATTGATCTCTTATATAAAATAATGTACAAAATCACAAAATATTGATAGTATTGCATTTAAAGATATAAAAATTTCCATTTAAATATATCGTAATTTTAATGATATAAAATTTGGAGAATTTATTCCCCAGACATTCATTTGTAAAATAAACATGAGAAATTGTCAACGTTTTCTTTTCCACTTATTTATTTTTCCTCATGTTTTATCATTATTATTTTTCCTTTTTATGTCTTAATTCCCAAAATAGGCATATTCATGCTAATTTTATTACCTCTCTTCCCATTTGAAAAAGGGGATGGATGTTGTAGGTGGTTTTGGACATTATTTCTAACGTTCTTGTCAAATACATAGAAATACGTCTATAGAGGTTGAGCATAATATTTCCAATCATATTTCTTTTATTCTTACTCTTTCAATGGGTTTGGAAACTAGATTCTTAGGGAGAAAAGGTAACCAAATTTAAATTCCAAACGGTACATTCCAACACAAAGTGAATAACTTATAAATAAATTTAAGAATATTGGTTTCATAAATGAGTTCAAAATGAGAATTATTGATCTCTTATATAAAATAATGTACAAAATCACAAAATATTGATAGTATTGCATTTAAAGATATAAAAATTTCCATTTAAATATATCGTAATTTTAATGATATAAAATTTTGAGTATTTATTCCCCCGACATTCATTTGTAAAATAGACATGAGAAATTGTCAACGTTTTCTTTTCCACTTATTTATTTTTCCTCATGTTTTATCATTATTCTTTTTCCTTTGTAAGTCTTAATTACCAAAATAGGCATATTCATGCTAATTTTATTACCTCTCTTCCCAATTTTAAAAGGGCGATGCATATTACAGGTGGTTTTAAACATTTTTTGTAAAGTTCTTGTAACATACATAGAAATACGTCTATAGAGGATGAGCATAATATTTCCAATCATATTTCTTTTCTTCTTACTCTTTCAATGGGTTTGGAAACTAGATTCTTAGGGAGAAAAGGTAACCAAATTTAAATTCCAAACGGTACATTCCAACACAAAGTGAATAACTTATAAATAAATTTAAGAATATTGGTTTCATAAATGAGTTCAAAATGAGAATTATTGATCTCTTATAAAAGATAATGTACAAAATCACAAAATATTGATAGTATTGCATTTAAAGATATAAAAATTTCCATTTAAATATATCGTAATTTTAATGATATAAAACTTTGAGTATTTATTCCCCCGACATTCATTTGTAAAATAGACATGAGAAATTGTCAACGTTTTCTTTTCCACTTATTTATTTTTCCTCATGTTTTATCATTATTCTTTTTCCTTTGTAAGTCTTAATTACCAAAATAGGCATATTCATGCTAATTTTATTACCTCTCTTCCCAATTTTAAAAGGGCGATGCATATTACAGGTGGTTTTAAACATTTTTTGTAAAGTTCTTGTCACATACATAGAAATACGTCTATAGAGGATGAGCATAATATTTCCAATCATATTTCTTTTATTCTTACTCTTTGAATGGGTTTGGAAACTAGATTCTTAGGGAGAAAAGGTAACCAAATTTAAATTCCAAACGGTACATTCCAACACAAAGTGAATAACTTATAAATAAATTTAAGAATATTGGTTTCATAAATGAGTTCAAAATGAGAATTATTGATCTCTTATATAAGATAATGTACAAAATCACAAAATATTGATAGTATTGCATTTAAAGATATAAAAATTTCCATTTAAATATATCGTAATTTTAATGATATAAAACTTTGAGTATTTATTCCCCCGACATTCATTTGTAAAATAGACATGAGAAATTGTCAACGTTTTCTTTTCCACTTATTTATTTTTCCTCATGTTTTATCATTATTCTTTTTCCTTTGTAAGTCTTAATTACCAAAATAGGCATATTCATGCTAATTTTATTACCTCTCTTCCCAATTTTAAAAGGGCGATGCATATTACAGGTGGTTTTAAACATTTTTTGTAAAGTTCTTGTCACATACATAGAAATACGTCTATAGAGGATGACCATAATATTTCCAATCATATTTCTTTCATTCTTACTCTTTGAATGGGTTTGGAAACTAGATTCTTAGGGAGAAAAGGTAACCAAATTTAAATTCCAAACGGTACATTCCAACACAAAGTGAATAACTTATAAATAAATTTAAGAATATTGGTTTCATAAATGAGTTCAAAATGAGAATTATTGATCTCTTATATAAAATAATGTACAAAATCACAAAATATTTATAGTATTGCATTTAAAGATATAAAAATTTCCATTTAAATATATCGTAATTTTAATGATATAAAATTTGGAGTATTTATTCCCCCGACATTCATTTGTAAAATAGACATGAGAAATTGTGAACGTTTTCTTTTCCACTTATTTATTTTTCCTCATGTTTTATCATTATTCTTTTTCCTTTGTAAGTCTTAATTACCAAAATAGGCATATTCATCCTAATTTTATTACCTCTTTTCCCAATTTTAAAAGGGCGATGCATATTACAGGTGGTTTTAAACATTTTTTGTAAAGTTCTTGTCACATACATAGAAATACGTGTATAGAGGATGAGCATAATATTTCCAATCATATTTCTTTTCTTCTTACTCTTTCAATGGGTTTGGAAACTAGATTCTTAGGGAGAAAAGGTAACCAAATTTAAATTCCAAACGGTACATTCCAACACAAAGTGAATAACTTATAAATAAATTTAAGAATATTGGTTTCATAAATGAGTTCAAAATGAGAATTATTGATCTCTTATATAAGATAATGTACAAAATCACAAAATATTGATAGTATTGAATTTAAAGATATAAAAATTTCCATTTAAATATATCGTAATTTTAATGATATAAAATTTTGAGTATTTATTCCCCCGACATTCATTTGTAAAATAGACATGAGAAATTGTCAACGTTTTCTTTTCCACTTATTTATTTTTCCTCATGTTTTATCATTATTCTTTTTCCTTTGTAAGTCTTAATTACCAAAATAGGCATATTCATGCTAATTTTATTACCTCTCTTCCCAATTTTAAAAGGGCGATGCATATTACAGGTGGTTTTAAACATTTTTTGTAAAGTTCTTGTCACATACATAGAAATACGTGTATAGAGGATGAGAATAATATTTCCAATCATATTTCTTTTCTTCTTACTCTTTCAATGGGTTTGGAAACTAGATTCTTAGGGAGAAAAGGTAACCAAATTTAAATTCCAAACGGTACATTCCAACACAAAGTGAATAACTTATAAATAAATTTAAGAATATTGGTTTCATAAATGAGTTCAAAATGAGAATTATTGATCTCTTATATAAAATAATGTACAAAATCACAAAATATTGATAGTATTGCATTTAAAGATATAAAAATTTCCATTTAAATATATCGTAATTTTAATGATATAAAATTTGGAGTATTTATTCCCCCGATATTCATTTGTAAAATTGACATGCGAAATTGTCAACGTTTTCTTTTCCACTTATTTATTTTTCCTCATGTTTTATCATTATTCTTTTTCCTTTGTAAGTCTTAATTACCAAAATAGGCATATTCATGCTAATTTTATTACCTCTCTTCCCAATTTTAAAAGGGCGATGCATATTACAGGTGGTTTTAAACATTTTTTGTAAAGTTCTTGTCAAATACATAGAAATACGTCTATAGAGGATGAGCATAATATTTCCAATCATATTTCTTTTCTTCTTACTCTTTGAATGGGTTTGGAAACTAGATTCTTAGGGAGAAAAGGTAACCAAATTTAAATTCCAAACGGTACATTCCAACACAAAGTGAATAACTTATAAATAAATTTAAGAATATTGGTTTCATAAATGAGTTCAAAATGAGAATTATTGATCTCTTATATAAAATAATGTACAAAATCACAAAATATTGATAGTATTGCATTTAAAGATATAAAAATTTCCATTTAAATATATCGTAATTTTAATGATATAAAATTTTGAGAATTTATTCCCCCGACATTCATTTGTAAAATAGACATGAGAAATTGTCAACGTTTTCTTTTCCACTTATTTATTTTTCCTCATGTTTTATCATTATTCTTTTTCCTTTGTAAGTCTTAATTACCAAAATAGGCATATTCATGCTAATTTTATTACCTCTCTTCCCAATTTTAAAAGGGCGATGCATATTACAGGTGGTTTTAAACATTTTTTGTAAAGTTCTTGTCACATACATAGAAATACGTGTATAGAGGATGAGCATAATATTTCCAATCATATTTCTTTTATTCTTACTCTTTCAATGGGTTTGGAAACTAGATTCTTAGGGAGAAAAGGTAACCAAATTTAAATTCCAAACGGTACATTCGAACACAAAGTGAATAACTTATAAATAAATTTAAGAGTATTGATTTCATAAATGAGTTCAAAATGAGAATTATTGATCTCTTATATAAAATAATGTACAAAATCACAAAATATTGATAGTATTGCATTTAAAGATATAAAAATTTCCATTTAAATATATCGTAATTTTAATGATATAAAATTTGGAGTATTTATTCCCCAGACATTCATTTGTAAAATAAACATGAGAAATTGTTAACGTTTTCTTTTCCACTTATTTATTTTTCCTCATGTTTTATCATTATTATTTTTCCTTTTTATGTCTTAATTCCCAAAATAGGCATATTCATGCTAATTTTATTACCTCTCTTCCCATTTGAAAAAGGGGATGGATGTTGTAGGTGGTTTTGGACATTATTTCTAACGTTCTTGTCACATACATAGAAATACGTCTATAGAGGTTGAGCATAATATTTCCAATCATATTTCTTTTCTTCTTACTCTTTCAATGGGTTTGGAAACTAGATTCTTAGGGAGAAAAGGTAACCAAATTTAAATTCCAAACGGTACATTCCAACACAAAGTGAATAACTTATAAATAAATTTAAGAATATTGGTTTCATAAATGAGTTCAAAATGAGAATTATTGATCTCTTATATAAGATAATGTACAAAATCACAAAATATTGATAGTATTGCATTTAAAGATATAAAAATTTCCATTTAAATATATCGTAATTTTAATGATATAAAATTTGGAGTATTTATTCCCCCGACATTCATTTGTAAAATAGACATGAGAAATTGTCAACGTTTTCTTTTCCACTTATTTATTTTTCCTCATGTTTTATCATTATTCTTTTTCCTTTGTAAGTCTTAATTACCAAAATAGGCATATTCATGCTAATTTTATTACCTCTTTTCCCAATTTTAAAAGGGGGATGGATGTTGTAGGTGGTTTTAAACATTATTTGTAAAGTTCTTGTAACATACATAGAAATACGTCTATAGAGGATGAGCATAATATTTCCAATCATATTTCTTTTCTTCTTACTCTTTCAATGGGTTTGGAAACTAGATTCTTAGGGAGAAAAGGTAACCAAATTTAAATTCCAAACGGTACATTCCAACACAAAGTGAATAACTTATAAATAAATTTAAGAATATTGATTTCATAAATGAGTTCAAAATGAGAATTATTGATCTCTTATATAAAATAATGTACAAAATCACAAAATATTGATAGTATTGCATTTAAAGATATAAAAATTTCCATTTAAATATATCGTAATTTTAATGATATAAAATTTGGAGTATTTATTCCCCCGACATTCATTTGTAAAATAGACATGCGAAATTGTCAACGTTTTCTTTTCCACTTATTTATTTTTCCTCATGTTTTATCATTATTCTTTTTCCTTTGTAAGTCTTAATTACCAAAATAGGCATATTCATGCTAATTTTATTACCTCTTTTCCCAATTTTAAAAGGGCGATGCATATTACAGGTGGTTTTAAACATTTTTTGTAAAGTTCTTGTCACATACATAGAAATACGTGTATAGATGATGAGCATAATATTTCCAATCATATTTTTTTCTTCTTACTCTTTCAATGGGTTTGGAAACTAGATTCTTAGGGAGAAAAGGTAACCAAATTTAAATTCCAAATGGTACATTCCAACACAAAGTGAATAACTTATAAATAAATTTAAGAATATTGGTTTCATAAATGAGTTCAAAATGAGAATTATTGATCTCTTATATAAAATAATGTACAAAATCGCAAAATATTGATAGTATTGCATTTAAAGATATAAAAATTTCCATTTAAATATATCGTAATTTTAATGATATAAAATTTGGAGTATTTATTCCCCCGACATTCATTTGTAAAATAGACATGAGAAATTGTCAACGTTTTCTTTTCCACTTATTTATTTTTCCTCATGTTTTATCATTATTCTTTTTCCTTTGTAAGTCTTAATTACCAAAATAGGCATATTCATGCTAATTTTATTACCTCTCTTCCCAATTTTAAAAGGGCGATGCATATTACAGGTGGTTTTAAACATTTTTTGTAAAGTTCTTGTCACATACATAGAAATACGTGTATATAGGATGAGCATAATATTTCCAATCATATTTCTTTTATTCTTACTCTTTCAATGGGTTTGGAAACTAGATTCTTAGGGAGAAAAGGTAACCAAATTTAAATTCCAAACGGTACATTCGAACACAAAGTGAATAACTTATAAATAAATTTAAGAGTATTGATTTCATAAATGAGTTCAAAATGAGAATTATTGATCTCTTATATAAAATAATGTACAAAATCACAAAATATTGATAGTATTGCATTTAAAGATATAAAAATTTCCATTTAAATATATCGTAATTTTAATGATATAAAATTTGGAGTATTTATTCCCCAGACATTCATTTGTAAAATAAACATGAGAAATTGTTAACGTTTTCTTTTCCACTTATTTATTTTTCCTCATGTTTTATCATTATTATTTTTCCTTTTTATGTCTTAATTCCCAAAATAGGCATATTCATGCTAATTTTATTACCTCTCTTCCCATTTGAAAAAGGGGATGGATGTTGTAGGTGGTTTTGGACATTATTTCTAACGTTCTTGTCACATACATAGAAATACGTCTATAGAGGTTGAGCATAATATTTCCAATCATATTTCTTTTCTTCTTACTCTTTCAATGGGTTTGGAAACTAGATTCTTAGGGAGAAAAGGTAACCAAATTTAAATTCCAAACGGTACATTCCAACACAAAGTGAATAACTTATAAATAAATTTAAGAATATTGGTTTCATAAATGAGTTCAAAATGAGAATTATTGATCTCTTATATAAGATAATGTACAAAATCACAAAATATTGATAGTATTGCATTTAAAGATATAAAAATTTCCATTTAAATATATCGTAATTTTAATGATATAAAATTTGGAGTATTTATTCCCCCGACATTCATTTGTAAAATAGACATGAGAAATTGTCAACGTTTTCTTTTCCACTTATTTATTTTTCCTCATGTTTTATCATTATTCTTTTTCCTTTGTAAGTCTTAATTACCAAAATAGGCATATACATGCTAATTTTATTACCTCTTTTCCCAATTTTAAAAGGGCGATGCATATTACAGGTGGTTTTAAACATTTTTTGTAAAGTTCTTGTAACATACATAGAAATACGTCTATAGAGGATGAGCATAATATTTCCAATCATATTTCTTTTCTTCTTACTCTTTCAATGGGTTTGGAAACTAGATTCTTAGGGAGAAAAGGTAACCAAATTTAAATTCCAAACGGTACATTCCAACACAAAGTGAATAACTTATAAATAAATTTAAGAATCTTGATTTCATAAATGAGTTCAAAATGAGAATTATTGATCTCTTATATAAAATAATGTACAAAATCACAAAATATTGATAGTATTGCATTTAAAGATATAAAAATTTCCATTTAAATATATCGTAATTTTAATGATATAAAATTTGGAGTATTTATTCCCCCGACATTCATTTGTAAAATAGACATGCGAAATTGTCAACGTTTTCTTTTCCACTTATTTATTTTTCCTCATGTTTTATCATTATTCTTTTTCCTTTGTAAGTCTTAATTACCAAAATAGGCATATTCATGCTAATTTTATTACCTCTTTTCCCAATTTTAAAAGGGCGATGCATATTACAGGTGGTTTTAAACATTTTTTGTAAAGTTCTTGTCACAAACATAGAAATACGTGTATAGATGATGAGCATAATATTTCCAATCATATTTTTTTCTTCTTACTCTTTCAATGGGTTTGGAAACTAGATTCTTAGGGAGAAAAGGTAACCAAATTTAAATTCCAAATGGTACATTCCAACACAAAGTGAATAACTTATAAATAAATTTAAGAATATTGGTTTCATAAATGAGTTCAAAATGAGAATTATTGATCTCTTATATAAAATAATGTACAAAATCGCAAAATATTGATAGTATTGCATTTAAAGATATAACAATTTCCATTTAAATATATCGTAATTTTAATGATATAAAATTTGGAGTATTTATTTCCCCGACATTCATTTGTAAAATAGACATGAGAAATTGTCAACGTTTTCTTTTCCACTTATTTATTTTTCCTCATGTTTTATCATTATTCTTTTTCCTTTGTAAGTCTTAATTACCAAAATAGGCATATTCATGCTAATTTTATTACCTCTCTTCCCAATTTTAAAAGGGCGATGCATATTACAGGTGGTTTTAAACATTTTTTGTAAAGTTCTTGTCACATACATAGAAATACGTCTATAGAGGATGAGCATAATATTTCCAATCATATTTCTTTTCTTCTTACTCTTTGAATGGGTTTGGAAACTAGATTCTTAGGGAGAAAAGGTAGCAAAATTTAAATTCCAAACGGTACATTCCAACACAAAGTGAATAACTTATAAATAAATTTAAGAATATTGGTTTCATAAATGAGTTCAAAATGAGAATTATTGATCTCTTATATAAGATAATGTACAAAATCACAAAATATTGATAGTATTGCATTTAAAGATATAAAAATTTCCATTTAAATATATCGTAATTTTAATGATATAAAATTTGGAGTATTTATTCCCCCGATATTCATTTGTAAAATAGACATGCGAAATTGTTAACGTTTTCTTTTCCACTTATTTATTTTTCCTCATGTTTTATCATTATTCTCTTTCCTTTGTAAGTCTTAATTACCAAAATAGGCATATTCATGCTAATTTTATTACCTCTCTTCCCAATTGAAAAAGGGCGATGCATATTACAGGTGGTTTTAAACATTTTTTGTAAAGTTCTTGTCACATACATAGAAATACGTCTATAGAGGATGAGCATAATATTTCCAATCATATTTCTTTTATTCTTACTCTTTGAATGGGTTTGGAAACTAGATTCTTAGGGAGAAAAGGTAACCAAATTTAAATTCCAAACGGTACATTCCAACACAAAGTGAATAACTTATAAATAAATTTAAGAATATTGGTTTCATAAATGAGTTCAAAATGAGAATTATTGATCTCTTATATAAAATAATGTACAAAATCACAAAATATTGATAGTATTGCATTTAAAGATATAAAAATTTCCATTTAAATATATCGTAATTTTAATGATATAAAATTTGGAGTATTTATTCCCCCGACATTCATTTGTAAAATAGACATGAGAAATTGTTAACGTTTTCTTTTCCACTTATTTATTTTTCCTCATGTTTTATCATTATTCTTTTTCCTTTGTAAGTCTTAATTACCAAAATAGGCATATTCATGCTAATTTTATTACCTCTTTTCCCAATTTTAAAAGGGCGATGCATATTACAGGTGGTTTTAAACATTTTTTGTAAAGTTCTTGTCACATACATAGAAATACGTGTATAGAGGATGAGCATAATATTTCAATCATATTTCTTTTCTTCTTACTCTTTCAATGGGTTTGGAAACTAGATTCTTAGGGAGAAAAGGTAACCAAATTTAAATTCCAAACGGTACATTCTAACACAAAGTGAATAACTTATAAATAAATTTAAGAATATTGGTTTCATAAATGAGTTCAAAATGAGAATTATTGATCTCTTATATAAAATAATGTACAAAATCACAAAATATTGATAGTATTGCATTTAAAGATATAAAAATTTCCATTTAAATATATCGTAATTTTAATGATATAAAATTTGGAGTATTTATTCCCCCGATATTCATTTGTAAAATAGACATGCGAAATTGTTAACGTTTTCTTTTCCACTTATTTATTTTTCCTCATGTTTTATCATTATTCTCTTTGCTTTGTAAGTCTTAATTACCAAAATAGGCATATTCTTGCTAATTTTATTACCTCTCTTCCCAATTATAAAAGGGCGATGCATATTACAGGTGGTTTTAAACATTTTTTGTAAAGTTTTTTGTAACATACATAGAAATACGTCTATAGAGGATGAGCATAATATTTCCAATGATATTTCTTTTCTTCTTAATCTTTCAATGGGTTTGGAAACTAGATTCTTAGGGAGAAAAGGTAACCAAATTTAAATTCCAAACGGTACATTCGAACACAAAGTGAATAACTTATAAATAAATTTAAGAATATTGATTTCATAAATGAGTTCAAAATGAGAATTATTGATCTCTTATATAAAATAATGTACAAAATCACAAAATATTGATAGTATTGCATTTAAAGATATAAAAATTTCCATTTAAATATATCGTAATTTTAATGATATAAAATTTGGAGTATTTATTCCCCCGACATTCATTTGTAAAATAGACATGAGAAATTGTCAACGTTTTCTTTGCGACTTATTTATTTTTCCTCATGTTTTATCATTATTCTTTTTCCTTTGTAAGTATTAATTACCAAAATAGGCATATTCATGCTAATTTTATTACCTCTCTTCCCAATTTTAAAAGGGCGATGCATATTACAGGTGGTTTTAAACATTTTTTGTAAAGTTCTTGTCACATACATAGAAATACGTGTATAGAGGATGAGCATAATATTTCCAATCATATTTCTTTTCTTCTTACTCTTTGAATGGGTTTGGAAACTAGATTCTTAGGGAGAAAAGGTAGCAAAATTTAAATTCCAAACGGTACATTCCAACACAAAGTGAATAACTTATAAATAAATTTAAGAATATTGGTTTCATAAATGAGTTCAAAATGAGAATTATTGATCTCTTATATAAGATAATGTACAAAATCACAAAATATTGATAGTATTGCATTTAAAGATATAAAAATTTCCATTTAAATATATCGTAATTTTAATGATATAAAATTTTGAGTATTTATTCCCCCGACATTCATTTGTAAAATAGACATGAGAAATTGTCAACGTTTTCTTTTCCACTTATTTATTTTTCCTCATGTTTTATCATTATTCTTTTTCCTTTGTAAGTCTTAATTACCAAAATAGGCATATTCATGCTAATTTTATTACCTCTCTTCCCAATTTTAAAAGGGCGATGCATATTACAGGTGGTTTTAAACATTTTTTGTAAAGTTCTTGTCACATACATAGAAATACGTCTATAGAGGATGAGCATAATATTTCCAATCATATTTCTTTTATTCTTACTCTTTGAATGGATTTGGAAACTAGATTCTTAGGGAGAAAAGGTAACCAAATTTAAATTCCAAACGGTACATTCCAACACAAAGTGAATAACTTATAAATAAATTTAAGAATATTGGTTTCATAAATGAGTTCAAAATGAGAATTATTGATCTCTTATATAAAATAATGTACAAAATCACAAAATATTGATAGTATTGCATTTAAAGATATAAAAATTTCCATTTAAATATATCGTAATTTTAATGATATAAAATTTGGAGTATTTATTCCCCCGACATTCATTTGTAAAATAGACATGAGAAATTGTTAACGTTTTCTTTTCCACTTATTTATTTTTCCCCATGTTTTATCATTATTCTTTTTCCTTTGTAAGTCTTAATTACCAAAATAGGCATATTCATGCTAATTTTATTACCTCTTTTCCCAATTTTAAAAGGGCGATGCATATTACAGGTGGTTTTAAACATTTTTTGTAAAGTTCTTGTCACATACATAGAAATACGTGTATAGAGGATGAGCATAATATTTCCAATCATATTTCTTTTCTTCTTACTCTTTCAATGGGTTTGGAAACTAGATTCTTAGGGAGAAAAGGTAACCAAATTTAAATTCCAAATGGTATATTCCACACACAAAGTGAATAACTTATAAATAAATTTAAGAATATTGATTTCATAAATTAGTTCAAAATTAGAATTATTGATCTCTTATATAAAATAATGTACAAAATCACAAAATATTGATAGTATTGCATTTAAAGATATAAAAATTTCCATTTAAATATATCGTAATTTTAATGATATAAAATTTGGAGTATTTACGCCGCCGACATTCATTTGTAAAATAGACATGAGAAATTGTCAACGTTTTCTTTTCCACTTATTTATTTTTCCTCATGTTTTATCATTATTCTTTTTCCTTTGTAAGTCTTAATTACCAAAATAGGCATATTCATGCTAATTTTATTACCTCTCTTCCCAATTTTAAAAGGGCGATGCATATTACAGGTGGTTTTAAACATTTTTTGTAAAGTTCTTGTCACATACATAGAAATACGTCTATAGAGGATGAGCATAATATTTCCAATCATATTTCTTTTCTTCTGACTCTTTGAATGGGTTTGGAAACTAGATTCTTAGGGAGAAAAGGTAACAAAATTTAAATTCCAAACGGTACATTCCAACACAAAGTGAATAACTTATAAATAAATTTAAGAATATTGATTTCATAAATGAGTTCAAAATGAGAATTATTGATCTCTTATATAAAATAATGTACAAAATCACAAAATATTGATAGTATTGTATTTAAAGATATAAAAATTTCAATTTAAATATATCATAACTTTAATGATATAAAATTTGGAGTATTTATTCCCCCGACATTCATTTGTAAAATAGACATGAGAAATTGTTAACGTTTTCTTTTCCACTTATTTATTTTTCCTCATGTTTTATCATTATTCTTTTTCCTTTGTAAACCTTAATTACCAAAATAGGCATATTCATGCTAATTTTATTACCTCTCTTCCCAATTGAAAAAAGGCGATGGATATTGCAGGTCGTTTTAAACATTTTTTGTAAAGTTCTTGTCACATACATAGAAATACGTCTATAGAGGATGAGCATAATATTTCCAATCATATTTCTTTTCTTCTTACTCTTTCAATGGGTTTGGAAACTAGATTCTTACGGAGAAAAGGTAACCAAATTTAAATTCCAAACGGTACATTCCAACACAAAGTGAATAACTTATAAATAAATTTAAGAATATTGGTTTCATAAATGAGTTCAAAATGAGAATTATTGATCTCTTATATAAAATAATGTACAAAATCACAAAATATTGATAGTATTGCATTTAAAGATATAAAAATTTCCATTTAAATATATCGTAATTTTAATGATATAAAATTTGGAGTATTTATTCCCCCGACATTCATTTGTAAAATAGACATGAGAAATTGTTAACGTTTTCTTTTCCACTTATTTCTTTTTCCCCATGTTTTATCATTATTCTTTTTCCTTTGTAAGTCTTAATTACCAAAATAGGCATATTCATGCTAATTTTATTACCTCTTTTCCCAATTTTAAAAGGGCGATGCATATTACAGGTGGTTTTAAACATTTTTTGTAAAGTTCTTGTCACATACATAGAAATACGTGTATAGAGGATGAGCATAATATTTCCAATCATATTTCTTTTCTTCTTACTCTTTCAATGGGTTTGGAAACTAGATTCTTAGGGAGAAAAGGTAACCAAATTTAAATTCCAAACGGTACATTCCAACACAAAGTGAATAACTTATAAATAAATTTAAGAATATTGGTTTCATAAATGAGTTCAAAATGAGAATTATTGATCTCTTATATAAAATAATGTACAAAATCACAAAATATTGATAGTATTGCATTTAAAGATATAAAAATTTCAATTTAAATATATCGTAATTTTAATGATATAAAATTTGGAGTATTTATTCCCCCGACATTCATTTGTAAAATAGACATGAGAAATTGTCAACGTTTTCTTTGCGACTTATTTATTTTTCCTCATGTTTTATCATTATTCTTTTTCCTTTGTAAGTCTTAATTACCAAAATAGGCATATTCATGTTAATTTTATTACCTCTCTTCCCAATTTTAAAAGGGCGATGCATATTACAGGTGGTTTTAAACATTTTTTGTAAAGTTCTTGTCACATACATAGAAATACGTCTATAGAGGATGAGCATAATATTTCCAATCATATTTCTTTTATTCTTACTGTTTGAATGGGTTTGGGAACTAGATTCTTAGGGAGAAAAGGTAACCAAATTTAAATTCCAAACGGTACATTCCAACACAAAGTGAATAACTTATAAATAAATTTAAGAATATTGGTTTCATAAATGAGTTCAAAATGAGAATTATTGATCTCTTATATAAAATATTGTACAAAATCACAAAATATTGATAGTATTGCATTTAAAGATATAAAAATTTCCATTTAAATATATCGTAATTTTAATGATATAAAATTTGGAGTATTTATTCCCCCGACATTCATTTGTAAAATAGACATGAGAAATTGTCAACGTTTTCTTTGCGACTTATTTATTTTTCCTCATGTTTTATCATTATTCTTTTTCCTTTGTAAGTCTAAATTAGCAAAATAGGCATATTCATGCTAATTTTATTACCTCTCTTCCCAATTTTAAAAGGGCGATGCATATTACAGGTGGTTTTAAACATTTTTTGTAAAGTTCTTGTCACATACATAGAAATACGTGTATAGAGGATGAGCATAATATTTCCAATCATATTTCTTTTCTTCTTACTCTTTGAATGGGTTTGGAAACTAGATTCTTAGGGAGAAAAGGTAGCAAAATTTAAATTCCAAACGGTACATTCCAACACAAAGTGAATAACTTATAAATAAATTTAAGAATATTGGTTTCATAAATGAGTTCAAAATGAGAATTATTGATCTCTTATATAAGATAATGTACAAAATCACAAAATATTGATAGTATTGCATTTAAAGATATAAAAATTTCCATTTAAATATATCGTAATTTTAATGATATAAAATTTTGAGTATTTATTCCCCCGACATTCATTTGTAAAATAGACATGAGAAATTGTCAACGTTTTCTTTTCCACTTATTTATTTTTCCTCATGTTTTATCATTATTCTTTTTCCTTTGTAAGTCTTAATTACCAAAATAGGCATATTCATGCTAATTTTATTACCTCTCTTCCCAATTTTAAAAGGGCGATGCATATTACAGGTGGTTTTAAACATTTTTTGTAAAGTTCTTGTCACATACATAGAAATACGTCTATAGAGGATGAGCATAATATTTCCAATCATATTTCTTTTATTCTTACTGTTTGAATGGGTTTGGGAACTAGATTCTTAGGGAGAAAAGGTAACCAAATTTAAATTCCAAACGGTACATTCCAACACAAAGTGAATAACTTATAAATAAATTTAAGAATATTGGTTTCATAAATGAGTTCAAAATGAGAATTATTGATCTCTTATATAAACTAATGTACAAAATCACAAAATATTGATAGTATTGCATTTAAAGATATAAAAAATTCCATTTAAATATATCGTAATTTTAATGATATAAAATTTGGAGTATTTATTCCCCCGACATTCATTTGTAAAATAGACATGAGAAATTGTTAACGTTTTCTTTTCCACTTATTTATTTTTCCTCATGTTTTATCATTATTCTTTTTCCTTTGTAAGTCTTAATTACCAAAATAGGCATATTCATGCTAATTTTATTACCTCTTTTCCCAATTTTAAAAGGGCGATGCATATTACAGGTGGTTTTAAACATTTTTTGTAAAGTTCTTGTCACATACATAGAAATACGTGTATAGAGGATGAGCATAATATTTCCAATCATATTTCTTTTCTTCTTACTCTTTCAATGGGTTTGGAAACTAGATTCTTAGGGAGAAAAGGTAACCAAATTTAAATTCCAAATGGTATATTCCACACACAAAGTGAATAACTTATAAATAAATTTAAGAATATTGATTTCATAAATTAGTTCAAAATTAGAATTATTGATCTCTTATATAAAATAATGTACAAAATCACAAAATATTGATAGTATTGCATTTAAAGATATAAAAATTTCCATTTAAATATATCGTAATTTTAATGATATAAAATTTGGAGTATTTACTCCCCCAACATTCATTTGTAAAATAGACATGAGAAATTGTCAACGTTTTCTTTTCCACTTATTTATTTTTCCTCATGTTTTATCATTATTCTTTTTCCTTTGTAAGTCTTAATTACCAAAATAGGCATATTCATGCTAATTTTATTACCTCTCTTCCCAATTTTAAAAGGGCGATGCATATTACAGGTGGTTTTAAACATTTTTTGTAAAGTTCTTGTCACATACATAGAAATACGTCTATAGAGGATGAGCATAATATTTCCAATCATATTTCTTTTCTTCTTACTCTTTGAATGGGTTTGGAAACTAGATTCTTAGGGAGAAAAGGTAGCAAAATTTAAATTCCAAACGGTACATTCCAACACAAAGTGAATAACTTATAAATAAATTTAAGAATATTGGTTTCATAAATGAGTTCAAAATGAGAATTATTGATCTCTTATATAAGATAATGTACAAAATCACAAAATATTGATAGTATTGCATTTAAAGATATAAAAATTTCCATTTAAATATATCGTAATTTTAATGATATAAAATTTTGAGTATTTATTCCCCCGACTTTCATTTGTAAAATAGACATGAGAAATTGTCAACGTTTTCTTTTCCACTTATTTATTTTTCCTCATGTTTTATCATTATTCTTTTTCCTTTGTAAGTCTTAATTACCAAAATAGGCATATTCATGCTAATTTTATTACCTCTCTTCCCAATTTTAAAAGGGCGATGCATATTACAGGTGGTTTTAAACATTTTTTGTAAAGTTCTTGTCACATACATAGAAATACGTCTATAGAGGATGAGCATAATATTTCCAATCATATTTCTTTTATTCTTACTCTTTGAATGGGTTTGGGAACTAGATTCTTAGGGAGAAAAGGTAACCAAATTTAAATTCCAAACGGTACATTCCAACACAAAGTGAATAACTTATAAATAAATTTAAGAATATTGGTTTCATAAATGAGTTCAAAATGAGAATTATTGATCTCTTATATAAAATAATGTACAAAATCACAAAATATTGATAGTATTGCATTTAAAGATATAAAAATTTCCATTTAAATATATCGTAATTTTAATGATATAAAATTTGGAGTATTTATTCCCCCGACATTCATTTGTAAAATAGACATGAGAAATTGTTAACGTTTTCTTTTCCACTTATTTATTTTTCCTCATGTTTTATCATTATTCTTTTTCCTTTGTAAGTCTTAATTACCAAAATAGGCATATTCATGCTAATTTTATTACCTCTTTTCCCAATTTTAAAAGGGCGATGCATATTACAGCTGGTTTTAAACATTTTTTGAAAAGTTCTTGTCACATACATAGAAATACGTGTATAGAGGATGAGCATAATATTTCCAATCATATTTCTTTTCTTCTTACTCTTTCAATGGGTTTGGAAACTAGATTCTTAGGGAGAAAAGGTAACCAAATTTAAATTCCAAATGGTATATTCCACACACAAAGTGAATAACTTATAAATAAATTTAAGAATATTGATTTCATAAATTAGTTCAAAATTAGAATTATTGATCTCTTATATAAAATAATGTACAAAATCACAAAATATTGATAGTATTGCATTCAAAGATATAAAAATTTCCATTTAAATATATCGTAATTTTAATGATATAAAATTTGGAGTATTTACTCCCCCGACATTCATTTGTAAAATAGACATGAGAAATTGTCAACGTTTTCTTTTCCACTTATTTATTTTTCCTCATGTTTTATCATTATTCTTTTTCCTTTGTAAGTCTTAATTACCAAAATAGGCATATTCATGCTAATTTTATTACCTCTCTTCCCAATTTTAAAAGGGCGATGCATATTACAGGTGGTTTTAAACATTTTTTGTAAAGTTCTTGTCACATACATAGAAATACGTCTATAGAGGATGAGCATAATATTTCCAATCATATTTCTTTTCTTCTTACTCTTTGAATGGGTTTGGAAACTAGATTCTTAGGGAGAAAAGGTAACAAAATTTAAATTCCAAACGGTACATTCCAACACAAAGTGAATAACTTATAAATAAATTTAAGAATATTGATTTCATAAATGAGTTCAAAATGAGAATTATTGATCTCTTATATAAAATAATGTACAAAATCACAAAATATTGATAGTATTGTATTTAAAGATATAAAAATTTCAATTTAAATATATTATAACTTTAATGATATAAAATTTGGAGTATTTATTCCCCCGACATTCATTTGTAAAATAGACATGAGAAATTGTTAACGTTTTCTTTTCCACTTATTTATTTTTCCTCATGTTTTATCATTATTCTTTTTCCTTTGTAAGTCTTAATTACCAAAATAGGCATATTCATGCTAATTTTATTACCTCTCTTCCCAATTGAAAAAAGGCGATGGATATTGCAGGTCGTTTTAAACATTTTTTGTAAAGTTCTTGTCACATACATAGAAATACGTCTATAGAGGATGAGCATAATATTTCCAATCATATTTCTTTTCTTCTTACTCTTTCAATGGGTTTGGAAACTAGATTCTTACGGAGAAAAGGTAACCAAATTTAAATTCCAAACGGTACATTCCAACACAAAGTGAATAACTTATAAATAAATTTAAGAATATTGGTTTCATAAATGAGTTCAAAATGAGAATTATTGATCTCTTATATAAAATAATGTACAAAATCACAAAATATTGATAGTATTGCATTTAAAGATATAAAAATTTCCATTTAAATATATCGTAATTTTAATGATATAAAATTTGGAGTATTTATTCCCCCGACATTCATTTGTAAAATAGACATGAGAAATTGTTAACGTTTTCTTTTCCACTTATTTATTTTTCCCCATGTTTTATCATTATTCTTTTTCCTTTGTAAGTCTTAATTACCAAAATAGGCATATTCATGCTAATTTTATTACCTCTTTTCCCAATTTTAAAAGGGCGATGCATATTACAGGTGGTTTTAAACATTTTTTGAAAAGTTCTTGTCACATACATAGAAATACGTGTATAGAGGATGAGCATAATATTTCCAATCATATTTCTTTTCTTCTTACTCTTTCAATGGGTTTGGAAACTAGATTCTTAGGGAGAAAAGGTAACCAAATTTAAATTCCAAACGGTACATTCCAACACAAAGTGAATAACTTATAAATAAATTTAAGAATATTGGTTTCATAAATGAGTTCAAAATGAGAATTATTGATCTCTTATATAAAATAATGTACAAAATCACAAAATATTGATAGTATTGCATTTAAAGATATAAAAATTTCCATTTAAATATATCGTAATTTTAATGATATAAAATTTGGAGTATTTATTCCCCCGACATTCATTTGTAAAATAGACATGAGAAATTGTCAACGTTTTCTTTGCGACTTATTTATTTTTCCCCATGTTTTATCATTATTCTTTTTCCTTTGTAAGTATTAATTACCAAAATAGGCATATTCATGCTAATTTTATTACCTCTCTTCCCAATTTTAAAAGGGCGATGCATATTACAGGTGGTTTTAAACATTTTTTGTAAAGTTCTTGTCACATACATAGAAATACGTCTATAGAGGATGAGCATAATATTTCCAATCATATTTCTTTTCTTCTTACTCTTTGAATGGGTTTGGAAACTAGATTCTTAGGGAGAAAAGGTAGCAAAATTTAAATTCCAAACGGTACATTCCAACACAAAGTGAATAACTTATAAATAAATTTAAGAATATTGGTTTCATAAATGAGTTCAAAATGAGAATTATTGATCTCTTATATAAGATAATGTACAAAATCACAAAATATTGATAGTATTGCATTTAAAGATATAAAAATTTCCATTTAAATATATCGTAACTTTAATGATATAAAATTTGGAGTATTTATTCCCCCGACATTCATTTGTAAAATAGACATGAGAAATTGTCAACGTTTTCTTTTCCACTTATTTATTTTTCCTCATGTTTTATCATTATTCTTTTTCCTTTGTAAGTCTTAATTACCAAAATAGGCATATTCATGCTAATTTTATTACCTCTCTTCCCAATTTTAAAAGGGCGATGCATATTACAGGTGGTTTTAAACATTTTTTGTAAAGTTCTTGTCACATACATAGAAATACGTCTATAGAGGATGAGCATAATATTTCCAATCATATTTCTTTTATTCTTACTCTTTGAATGGGTTTGGGAACTAGATTCTTAGGGAGAAAAGGTAACCAAATTTAAATTCCAAACGGTACATTCCAACACAAAGTGAATAACTTATAAATAAATTTAAGAATATTGGTTTCATAAATGAGTTCAAAATGAGAATTATTGATCTCTTATATAAAATAATGTACAAAATCACAAAATATTGATAGTATTGCATTTAAAGATATAAAAATTTCCATTTAAATATATCGTAATTTTAATGATATAAAATTTGGAGTATTTATTCCCCCGACATTCATTTGTAAAATAGACATGAGAAATTGTTAACGTTTTCTTTTCCACTTATTTATTTTTCCCCATGTTCTATCATTATTCTTTTTCCTTTGTAAGTCTTAATTACCAAAATAGGCATATTCATGCTAATTTTATTACCTCTTTTCCCAATTTTAAAAGGGCGATGCATATTACAGGTGGTTTTAAACATTTTTTGTAAAGTTCTTGTCACATACATAGAAATACGTCTATAGAGGATGAGCATAATATTTCCAATCATATTTCTTTTCTTCTTACTCTTTGAATGGGTTTGGAAACTAGATTCTTAGGGAGAAAAGGTAACAAAATTTAAATTCCAAACGGTACATTCCAACACAAAGTGAATAACTTATAAATAAATTTAAGAATATTGGTTTCATAAATGAGTTCAAAATGAGAATTATTGATCTCTTATATAAAATAATGTACAAAATCACAAAATATTGATAGTATTGCATTTAAAGATATAAAAATTTCCATTTAAATATATCGTAATTTTAATGATATAAAATTTGGAGTATTTACTCCCCCGACATTCATTTGTAAAATAGACATGAGAAATTGTTCACGTTTTCTTTTCCACTTATTTATTTTTCCTCATGTTTTATCATTATTCTTTTTCCTTTGTAAGTCTTAATTACCAAAATAGGCATATTCATGCTAATTTTATTACCTCTCTTCCCAATTATAAAAAGGCGATGGATATTGCAGGTGGTTTTAAACATTTTTTGTAAAGTTCTTGTAACATACATAGAAATACGTCTATAGAGGATGAGCATAATATTTCCAATCATATTTCTTTTCTTCTTACTCTTTCAATGGGTTTGGAAACTAGATTCTTAGGGAGAAAAGGTAACCAAATTTAAATTCCAAACGGTACATTCCAACACAAAGTGAATAAATTTAAGAATATTGGTTTCATAAATGAGTTCAAAATGAGAATTATTGATCTCTTATATAAAATAATGTACAAAATCACAAAATATTGATAGTATTGCATTTAAAGATATAAAAATTTCCATTTAAATATATCGTAATTTTAATGATATAAAATTTGGAGTATTTACTCCCCCGACATTCATTTGTAAAATAGACATGAGAAATTGTCAACGTTTTCTTTTCCACTTATTTATTTTTCCTCATGTTTTATCATTATTCTTTTTCCTTTGTAAGTCTTAATTACCAAAATAGGCATATTCATGCTAATTTTATTACCTCTCTTCCCAATTTTAAAAGGGCGATGCATATTACAGGTGGTTTTAAACATTTTTTGTAAAGTTCTTGTCACATACATAGAAATACGTCTATAGAGGATGAGCATAATATTTCCAATCATATTTCTTTTCTTCTTACTCTTTGAATGGGTTTGGAAACTAGATTCTTAGGGAGAAAAGGTAACAAAATTTAAATTCCAAACGGTACATTCCAACACAAAGTGAATAACTTATAAATAAATTTAAGAATATTGATTTCATAAATGAGTTCAAAATGAGAATTATTGATCTCTTATATAAAATAATGTACAAAATCACAAAATATTGATAGTATTGCATTTAAAGATATAAAAATTTCCATTTAAATATATCGTAATTTTAATGATATAAAATTTGGAGTATTTATTCCCCCGACATTCATTTGTAAAATAGACATGAGAAATTGTTAACGTTTTCTTTTCCACTTATTTATTTTTCCCCATGTTCTATCATTATTCTTTTTCCTTTGTAAGTCTTAATTACCAAAATAGGCATATTCATGCTAATTTTATTACCTCTTTTCCCAATTTTAAAAGGGCGATGCATATTACAGGTGGTTTTAAACATTTTTTGTAAAGTTCTTGTCACATACATAGAAATACGTCTATAGAGGATGAGCATAATATTTCCAATCATATTTCTTTTCTTCTTACTCTTTGAATGGGTTTGGAAACTAGATTCTTAGGGAGAAAAGGTAACAAAATTTAAATTCCAAACGGTACATTCCAACACAAAGTGAATAACTTATAAATAAATTTAAGAATATTGGTTTCATAAATGAGTTCAAAATGAGAATTATTGATCTCTTATATAAAATAATGTACAAAATCACAAAATATTGATAGTATTGCATTTAAAGATATAAAAATTTCCATTTAAATATATCGTAATTTTAATGATATAAAATTTGGAGTATTTACTCCCCCGACATTCATTTGTAAAATAGACATGAGAAATTGTTCACGTTTTCTTTTCCACTTATTTATTTTTCCTCATGTTTTATCATTATTCTTTTTCCTTTGTAAGTCTTAATTACCAAAATAGGCATATTCATGCTAATTTTATTACCTCTCTTCCCAATTATAAAAAGGCGATGGATATTGCAGGTGGTTTTAAACATTTTTTGTAAAGTTCTTGTAACATACATAGAAATACGTCTATAGAGGATGAGCATAATATTTCCAATCATATTTCTTTTCTTCTTACTCTTTCAATGGGTTTGGAAACTAGATTCTTAGGGAGAAAAGGTAACCAAATTTAAATTCCAAACGGTACATTCCAACACAAAGTGAATAACTTATAAATAAATTTAAGAATATTGGTTTCATAAATGAGTTCAAAATGAGAATTATTGATCTCTTATATAAAATAATGTACAAAATCACAAAATATTGATAGTATTGCATTTAAAGATATAAAAATTTCCATTTAAATATATCGTAATTTTAATGATATAAAATTTGGAGTATTTACTCCCCCGACATTCATTTGTAAAATAGACATGAGAAATTGTCAACGTTTTCTTTTCCACTTATTTATTTTTCCTCATGTTTTATCATTATTCTTTTTCCTTTGTAAGTCTTAATTACCAAAATAGGCATATTCATGCTAATTTTATTACCTCTCTTCCCAATTTTAAAAGGGCGATGCATATTACAGGTGGTTTTAAACATTTTTTGTAAAGTTCTTGTCACATACATAGAAATACGTCTATAGAGGATGAGCATAATATTTCCAATCATATTTCTTTTATTCTTACTCTTTGAATGGGTTTGGAAACTAGATTCTTAGGGAGAAAAGGTAACAAAATTTAAATTCCAAACGGTACATTCCAACACAAAGTGAATAACTTATAAATAAATTTAAGAATATTGATTTCATAAATGAGTTCAAAATGAGAATTATTGATCTCTTATATAAAATAATGTACAAAATCACAAAATATTGATAGTATTGTATTTAAAGATATAAAAATTTCAATTTAAATATATTATAACTTTAATGATATAAAATTTGGAGTATTTATTCCCCCGACATTCATTTGTAAAATAGACATGAGAAATTGTTAACGTTTTCTTTTCCACTTATTTATTTTTCCTCATGTTTTATCATTATTCTTTTTCCTTTGTAAGTATTAATTACCAAAATAGGCATATTCATGCTAATTTTATTACCACTCTTCCCAATTTAAAAAAGGCGATGGATATTGCAGGTCGTTTTAAACATTTTTTGTAAAGTTCTTGTCACATACATAGAAATACGTCTATAGAGGAGGAGCATAATATTTCCAATCATATTTCTTTTCTTCTTACTCTTTGAATGGGTTTGGAAACTAGATTCTTAGGGAGAAAAGGTAACCAAATTTAAATTCCAAACGGTACATTCCAACACAAAGTGAATAACTTATAAATAAATTTAAGAATATTGGTTTCATAAATGAGTTCAAAATGAGAATTATTGATCTCTTATATAAAATAATGTACAAAATCACAAAATATTGATAGTATTGCATTTAAAGATATAAAAAATTCCATTTAAATATATCGTAATTTTAATGATATAAAATTTGGAGTATTTATTCCCCCGACATTCATTTGTAAAATAGACATGAGAAATTGTTAACGTTTTCTTTTCCACTTATTTATTTTTCCCCATGTTCTATCATTATTCTTTTTCCTTTGTAAGTCTTAATTACCAAAATAGGCATATTCATGCTAATTTTATTACCTCTTTTCCCAATTTTAAAAGGGCGATGCATATTACAGGTGGTTTTAAACATTTTTTGTAAAGTTCTTGTCACATACATAGAAATACGTCTATAGAGGATGAGCATAATATTTCCAATCATATTTCTTTTCTTCTTACTCTTTGAATGGGTTTGGAAACTAGATTCTTAGGGAGAAAAGGTAACAAAATTTAAATTCCAAACGGTACATTCCAACACAAAGTGAATAACTTATAAATAAATTTAAGAATATTGATTTCATAAATGAGTTCAAAATGAGAATTATTGATCTCTTATATAAAATAATGTACAAAATCACAAAATATTGATAGTATTGTATTTAAAGATATAAAAATTTCAATTTAAATATATCATAACTTTAATGATATAAAATTTGGAGTATTTATTCCCCCGACATTCATTTGTAAAATAGACATGAGAAATTGTTAACGTTTTCTTTTCCACTTATTTATTTTTCCTCATGTTTTATCATTATTCTTTTTCCTTTGTAAGTCTTAATTACCAAAATAGGCATATTCATGCTAATTTTATTACCTCTCTTCCCAATTGAAAAAAGGCGATGGATATTGCAGGTCGTTTTAAACATTTTTTGTAAAGTTCTTGTCACATACATAGAAATACGTCTATAGAGGATGAGCATAATATTTCCAATCATATTTCTTTTCTTCTTACTCTAACAATGGGTTTGGAAACTAGATTCTTACGGAGAAAAGGTAACCAAATTTAAATTCCAAACGGTACATTCGAACACAAAGTGAATAACTTATAAATAAATTTAAGAATATTGATTTCATAAATGAGTTCAAAATGAGAATTATTGATCTCTTATATAAAATAATGTACAAAATCACAAAATATTGATAGTATTGTATTTAAAGATATAAAAATTTCCATTTAAATATATCGTAACTTTAATGATATAAAATTTGGAGTATTTATTCCCCCGACATTCATTTGTAAAATAGACATGAGAAATTGTTAACGTTTTCTTTTCCACTTATTTATTTTTCCTCATGTTTTATCATTATTCTTTTTCCTTTGTAAGTCTTAATTACCAAAATAGGCATATTCATGCTAATTTTATTACCTCTCTTCCCAATTTTAAAAGGGCGATCCATATTACAGGTGGTTTTAAACATTTTTTGTAAAGTTCTTGTCACATACATAGAAATACGTGTATAGAGGATGAGCATAATATTTCCAATCATATTTCTTTTCTTCTTACTCTTTCAATGGGTTTGGAAACTAGATTCTTAGGGAGAAAAGGTAACAAAATTTAAATTCCAAACGGTACATTCCAACACAAAGTGAATAACTTATAAATAAATTTAAGAATATTGGTTTCATAAATGCGTTCAAAATGAGAATTATTGATCTCTTATATAAAATAATGTACAAAATCACAAAATATTGATAGTATTGCATTTAAAGATATAAAAATTTCCATTTAAATATATCGTAATTTTAATGATATAAAATTTGGAGTATTTATTCCCCCGACATTCATTTGTAAAATAGACATGAGAAATTGTTAACGTTTTCTTTTCCACTTATTTATTTTTCCCCATGTTTTATCATTATTCTTTTTCCTTTGTAAGTATTAATTACCAAAATAGGCATATTCATGCTAATTTTATTACCTCTTTTCCCAATTTTAATAGGGCGATGCATATTACAGGTGGTTTTAAACATTTTTTGTAAAGTTCTTGTCACATACATAGAAAAACGTGTATAGAAGATGAGCATAATATTTCCAATCATATTTATTTTCTTCTTACTCTTTCAATGGGTTTGGAAACTAGATTCTTAGGGAGAAAAGGTAACAAAATTTAAATTCCAAACGGTACATTCCAACACAAAGTGAATAACTTATAAATAAATTTAAGAATATTGGTTTCATAAATGAGTTCAAAATGAGAATTATTGATCTCTTATATAAAATAATGTACAAAATCACAAAATATTGATAGTATTGCATTTAAAGATATAAAAATTTCCATTTAAATATATCGTAATTTTAATGATATAAAATTTGGAGTATTTATTCCCCCGACATTCATTTGTAAAATAGACATGAGAAATTGTCAACGTTTTATTTGCGACTTATTTATTTTTCCTCATGTTTTATCATTATTCTTTTTCCTTTGTAAGTATTAATTACCAAAATAGGCATATTCATGCTAATTTTATTACCTCTCTTCCCAATTTTAAAAGGGCGATGCATATTACAGGTGGTTTTAAACATTTTTTGTAAAGTTCTTGTCACATACATAGAAATACGTGTATAGAGGATGAGCATAATATTTCCAATCATATTTCTTTTCTTCTTACTCTTTGAATGGGTTTGGAAACTAGATTCTTAGGGAGAAAAGGTAGCAAAATTTAAATTCCAAACGGTACATTCGAACACAAAGTGAATAACTTATAAATAAATTTAAGAATATTGATTTCATAAATGAGTTCAAAATGAGAATCATTGATCTCTTATATAAAATAATGTACAAAATCACAAAATATTGATAGTATTGTATTTAAAGATATAAAAATTTCAATTTAAATATATCATAACTTTAATGATATAAAATTTGGAGTATTTATTCCCCCGATATTCATTTGTAAAATAGACATGCGAAATTGTTAACGTTTTCTTTTCCACTTATTTATTTTTCCTCATGTTTTATCATTATTCTCTTTTCTTTGTAAGTCTTAATTACCAAAATAGGCATATTCATGCTAATTTTATTACCTCTCTTCCCAATTATAAAAAGGCGATGGATATTGCAGGTGGTTTTAAACATTTTTTGTAAAGTTCTTGTAACATACATAGAAATACGTCTATAGAGGATGAGCATAATATTTCCAATCATATTTCTTTTCTTCTTACTCTTTCAATGGGTTTGGAAACTAGATTCTTAGGGAGAAAAGGTAACCAAATTTAAATTCCAAACGGTATATTCCAACACAAAGTGAATAACTTATAAATAAATTTAAGAATATTGGTTTCATAAATGAGTTCAAAATGAGAATTATTGATCTCTTATATAAAATAATGTACAAAATCACAAAATATTGATAGTATTGCATTTAAAGATATAAAAAATTCCATTTAAATATATCGTAATTTTAATGATATAAAATTTGGAGTATTTATTCCCCCGACATTCATTTGTAAAATAGACATGAGAAATTGTTAACGTTTTCTTTTCCACTTATTTATTTTTCCCCATGTTCTATCATTATTCTTTTTCCTTTGTAAGTCTTAATTACCAAAATAGGCATATTCATGCTAATTTTATTACCTCTTTTCCCAATTTTAAAAGGGCGATGCATATTACAGGTGGTTTTAAACATTTTTTGTAAAGTTCTTGTCACATACATAGAAATACGTCTATAGAGGATGAGCATAATATTTCCAATCATATTTCTTTTCTTCTTACTCTTTGAATGGGTTTGGAAACTAGATTCTTAGGGAGAAAAGGTAACAAAATTTAAATTCCAAACGGTACATTCCAACACAAAGTGAATAACTTATAAATAAATTTAAGAATATTGATTTCATAAATGAGTTCAAAATGAGAATTATTGATCTCTTATATAAAATAATGTACAAAATCACAAAATATTGATAGTATTGTATTTAAAGATATAAAAATTTCAATTTAAATATATCATAACTTTAATGATATAAAATTTGGAGTATTTATTCCCCCGACATTCATTTGTAAAATAGACATGAGAAATTGTTAACGTTTTCTTTTCCACTTATTTATTTTTCCTCATGTTTTATCATTATTCTTTTTCCTTTGTAAGTCTTAATTACCAAAATAGGCATATTCATGCTAATTTTATTACCTCTCTTCCCAATTGAAAAAAGGCGATGGATATTGCAGGTCGTTTTAAACATTTTTTGTAAAGTTCTTGTCACATACATAGAAATACGTCTATAGAGGATGAGCATAATATTTCCAATCATATTTCTTTTCTTCTTACTCTAACAATGGGTTTGGAAACTAGATTCTTACGGAGAAAAGGTAACCAAATTTAAATTCCAAACGGTACATTCGAACACAAAGTGAATAACTTATAAATAAATTTAAGAATATTGATTTCATAAATGAGTTCAAAATGAGAATTATTGATCTCTTATATAAAATAATGTACAAAATCACAAAATATTGATAGTATTGTATTTAAAGATATAAAAATTTCCATTTAAATATATCGTAACTTTAATGATATAAAATTTGGAGTATTTATTCCCCCGACATTCATTTGTAAAATAGACATGAGAAATTGTTAACGTTTTCTTTTCCACTTATTTATTTTTCCTCATGTTTTATCATTATTCTTTTTCCTTTGTAAGTCTTAATTACCAAAATAGGCATATTCATGCTAATTTTATTACCTCTCTTCCCAATTTTAAAAGGGCGATCCATATTACAGGTGGTTTTAAACATTTTTTGTAAAGTTCTTGTCACATACATAGAAATACGTGTATAGAGGATGAGCATAATATTTCCAATCATATTTCTTTTCTTCTTACTCTTTCAATGGGTTTGGAAACTAGATTCTTAGGGAGAAAAGGTAACAAAATTTAAATTCCAAACGGTACATTCCAACACAAAGTGAATAACTTATAAATAAATTTAAGAATATTGGTTTCATAAATGCGTTCAAAATGAGAATTATTGATCTCTTATATAAAATAATGTACAAAATCACAAAATATTGATAGTATTGCATTTAAAGATATAAAAATTTCCATTTAAATATATCGTAATTTTAATGATATAAAATTTGGAGTATTTATTCCCCCGACATTCATTTGTAAAATAGACATGAGAAATTGTTAACGTTTTCTTTTCCACTTATTTATTTTTCCCCATGTTTTATCATTATTCTTTTTCCTTTGTAAGTATTAATTACCAAAATAGGCATATTCATGCTAATTTTATTACCTCTTTTCCCAATTTTAATAGGGCGATGCATATTACAGGTGGTTTTAAACATTTTTTGTAAAGTTCTTGTCACATACATAGAAAAACGTGTATAGAAGATGAGCATAATATTTCCAATCATATTTATTTTCTTCTTACTCTTTCAATGGGTTTGGAAACTAGATTCTTAGGGAGAAAAGGTAACAAAATTTAAATTCCAAACGGTACATTCCAACACAAAGTGAATAACTTATAAATAAATTTAAGAATATTGGTTTCATAAATGAGTTCAAAATGAGAATTATTGATCTCTTATATAAAATAATGTACAAAATCACAAAATATTGATAGTATTGCATTTAAAGATATAAAAATTTCCATTTAAATATATCGTAATTTTAATGATATAAAATTTGGAGTATTTATTCCCCCGACATTCATTTGTAAAATAGACATGAGAAATTGTCAACGTTTTATTTGCGACTTATTTATTTTTCCTCATGTTTTATCATTATTCTTTTTCCTTTGTAAGTATTAATTACCAAAATAGGCATATTCATGCTAATTTTATTACCTCTCTTCCCAATTTTAAAAGGGCGATGCATATTACAGGTGGTTTTAAACATTTTTTGTAAAGTTCTTGTCACATACATAGAAATACGTGTATAGAGGATGAGCATAATATTTCCAATCATATTTCTTTTCTTCTTACTCTTTGAATGGGTTTGGAAACTAGATTCTTAGGGAGAAAAGGTAGCAAAATTTAAATTCCAAACGGTACATTCGAACACAAAGTGAATAACTTATAAATAAATTTAAGAATATTGATTTCATAAATGAGTTCAAAATGAGAATCATTGATCTCTTATATAAAATAATGTACAAAATCACAAAATATTGATAGTATTGTATTTAAAGATATAAAAATTTCAATTTAAATATATCATAACTTTAATGATATAAAATTTGGAGTATTTATTCCCCCGATATTCATTTGTAAAATAGACATGCGAAATTGTTAACGTTTTCTTTTCCACTTATTTATTTTTCCTCATGTTTTATCATTATTCTCTTTTCTTTGTAAGTCTTAATTACCAAAATAGGCATATTCATGCTAATTTTATTACCTCTCTTCCCAATTATAAAAAGGCGATGGATATTGCAGGTGGTTTTAAACATTTTTTGTAAAGTTCTTGTAACATACATAGAAATACGTCTATAGAGGATGAGCATAATATTTCCAATCATATTTCTTTTCTTCTTACTCTTTCAATGGGTTTGGAAACTAGATTCTTAGGGAGAAAAGGTAACCAAATTTAAATTCCAAACGGTACATTCCAACACAAAGTGAATAACTTATAAATAAATTTAAGAATATTGATTTCATAAATGAGTTCAAAATGAGAATTATTGATCTCTTATATAAAATAATGTACAAAATCACAAAATATTGATAGTATTGCATTTAAAGATATAAAAATTTCCATTTAAATATATCGTAATTTTAATGATATAAAATTTGGAGTATTTATTCCCCCGACATTCATTTGTAAAATAGACATGAGAAATTGTTAACGTTTTCTTTTCCACTTATTTATTTTTCCCCATGTTTTATCATTATTCTTTTTCCTTTGTAAGTATTAATTACCAAAATAGGCATATTCATGCTAATTTTATTACCTCTTTTCCCAATTTTAAAAGGGCGATGCATATTACAGGTGGTTTTAAACATTTTTTGTAAAGTTCTTGTCACATACATAGAAATACGTGTATAGAGGATGAGCATAATATTTCCAATCATATTTCTTTTCTTCTTACTCTTTCAATGGGTTTGGAAACTAGATTCTTAGGGAGAAAAGGTAACCAAATTTAAATTCCAAACGGTACATTCCAACACAAAGTGAATAACTTATAAATAAATTTAAGAATATTGGTTTCATAAATGAGTTCAAAATGAGAATTATTGATCTCTTATATAAAATAATGTACAAAATCACAAAATATTGATAGTATTGCATTTAAAGATATAAAAATTTCCATTTAAATATATCTTAATTTTAATGATATAAAATTTGGAGTATTTATTCCCCCGACATTCATTTGTAAAATAGACATGAGAAATTGTCAACGTTTTCTTTGCGACTTATTTATTTTTCCTCATGTTTTATCATTATTCTCTTTTCTTTGTAAGTCTTAATTACCAAAATAGGCATATTCATGCTAATTTTATTACCTCTCTTCCCAATTTTAAAAGGGCGATCCATATTACAGGTGGTTTTAAACATTTTTTGTAAAGTTCTTGTCACATACATAGAAATACGTGTATAGAGGATGAGCATAATATTTCCAATCATATTTCTTTTCTTCTTACTCTTTCAATGGGTTTGGAAACTAGATTCTTAGGGAGAAAAGGTAACCAAATTTAAATTCCAAACGGTACATTCCAACACAATGTGAATAACTTATAAATAAATTTAAGAATATTGATTTCATAAATTAGTTCAAAATGAGAATTATTGATCTCTTATATAAAATAATGTACAAAATCACAAAATATTGATAGTATTGTATTTAAAGATATAAAAATTTCAATTTAAATATATCATAACTTTAATGATATAAAATTTGGAGTATTTATTCCCCCGATATTTATTTGTAAAATAGACATGCGAAATTGTTAAAGTTTTCTTTTCCACTTATTTATTTTTCCTCATGTTTTATCATTATTCTCTTTTCTTTGTAAGTCTTAATTACCAAAATAGGCATATTCATGCTAATTTTATTACCTCTCTTCCCAATTATAAAAAGGCGATGGATATTGCAGGTGGTTTTAAACATTTTTTGTAAAGTTCTTGTAACATACATAGAAATACGTCTATAGAGGATGAGCATAATATTTCCAATCATATTTCTTTTCTTCTTACTCTTTCAATGGGTTTGGAAACTAGATTCTTAGGGAGAAAAGGTAACCAAATTTAAATTCCAAACGGTACATTCGAACACAAAGTGAATAACTTATAAATAAATTTAAGAATATTGATTTCATAAATGAGTTCAAAATGAGAATTATTGATCTCTTATATAAAATAATGTACAAAATCACAAAATATTGATAGTATTGTATTTAAAGATATAAAAATTTCCATTTAAATATATCGTAACTTTAATGATATAAAATTTGGAGTATTTATTCTCCCGACATTCATTTGTAAAATAGACATGAGAAATTGTTAACGTTTTCTTTTCCACTTATTTATTTTTCCTCATGTTTTATCATTATTCTTTTTCCTTTGTAAGTCTTAATTACCAAAATAGGCATATTCATGCTAATTTTATTACCTCTCTTCCCAATTTTAAAAGGGCGATCCATATTACAGGTGGTTTTAAACATTTTTTGTAAAGTTCTTGTCACATACATAGAAATACGTGTATAGAGGATGAGCATAATATTTCCAATCATATTTCTTTTCTTCTTACTCTTTCAATGGGTTTGGAAACTAGATTCTTAGGGAGAAAAGGTAACCAAATTGAAATTCCAAACGGTACATTCCAACACAAAGTGAATAACTTATAAATAAATTTAAGAATATTGATTTCATAAATTAGTTCAAAATGAGAATTATTGATCTCTTATATAAAATAATGTACAAAATCACAAAATATTGATAGTATTGTATTTAAAGATATAAAAATTTCAATTTAAATATATCATAACTTTAATGATATAAAATTTGGAGTATTTATTCCCCCGATAATCATTTGTAAAATAGACATGCGAAATTGTTAACGTTTTCTTTTCCACTTATTTATTTTTCCTCTTGTTTTATCATTATTCTCTTTTCTTTGTAAGTCTTAATTACCAAAATAGGCATATTCATGCTAATTTTATTACCTCTCTTCCCAATTATAAAAAGGCGATGGATATTGCAGGTGGTTTTAAACATTTTTTGTAAAGTTCTTGTAACATACATAGAAATACGTCTATAGAGGATGAGCATAATATTTCCAATCATATTTCTTTTCTTCTTACTCTTTCAATGGGTTTGGAAACTAGATTCTTAGGGAGAAAAGGTAACCAAATTTAAATTCCAAACGGTACATTTGAACACAAAGTGAATAACTTATATATAAATTTAAGAATATTGATTTCATAAATGAGTTCAAAATGAGAATTATTGATCTCTTATATAAAATAATGTACAAAATCACAAAATATTGATAGTATTGTATTTAAAGATATAAAAATTTCCATTTAAATATATCGTAACTTTAATGATATAAAATTTGGAGTATTTATTCCCCCGACATTCATTTGTAAAATAGACATGAGAAATTGTCAACGTTTTCTTTTCCACTTATTTATTTTTCCTCATGTTTTATCATTATTCTTTTTCCTTTGTAAGTCTTAATTACCAAAATAGGCATATTCATGCTAATTTTATTACCTCTCTTCCCAATTTTAAAAGGGCGATGCATATTACAGGTGGTTTTAAACATTTTTTGTAAAGTTCTTGTCACATACATAGAAAGACGTGTATAGAGGATGAGCATAATATTTCCAATCATATTTCTTTTCTTCTTACTCTTTCAATGGGTTTGGAAACTAGATTCTTAGGGAGAAAAGGTAACCAAATTTAAATTCCAAACGGTACATTCCAACACAAAGTGAATAACTTATAAATAAATTTAAGAATATTGGTTTCATAAATGAGTTCAAAATGAGAATTATTGATCTCTTATATAAAATAATGTACAAAAACACAAAATATTGATAGTATTGCATTTAAAGATATAAAAATTTCCATTTAAATATATCGTAATTTTAATGATATAAAATTTGGAGTATTTATTCCCCCGACATTCATTTGTAAAATAGACATGAGAAATTGTCAACGTTTTCTTTTCCACTTATTTATTTTTCCTCATGTTTTATCATTATTCTTTTTCCTTTGTAAGTCTTAATTACCAAAATAGGCATATTCATGCTAATTTTATTACCTCTCTTCCCAATTGAAAAAAGGCGATGGATATTGCAGGTGGTTTTAAACATTTTTTGTAAAGTTCTTGTCACATACATAGAAATACGTCTATAGAGGATGAGCATAATATTTCCAATCATATTTCTTTTCTTCTTACTCTTTCAATGGGTTTGGAAACTAGATTCTTAGGGAGAAAAGGTAACCAAATTTAAATTCCAAACGGTATATTCCAACACAAAGTGAATAACTTATAAATAAATTTAAGAATATTGGTTTCATAAATGAGTTCAAAATGAGAATTATTGATCTCTTATATAAAATAATGTACAAAATCACAAAATATTGATAGTATTGCATTTAAAGATATAAAAATTTCCATTTAAATATATCGTAATTTTAATGATATAAAATTTGGAGTATTTATTCCCCCGACATTCATTTGTAAAATAGACATGCGAAATTGTTAACGTTTTCTTTTCCACTTATTTATTTTTCCTCATTTTTTATCATTACTCTCTTTCTTTTGTAAGTCTTAATTACCAAAATAGGCATATTCATGCTAATTTTATTACCTCTCTTCCCAATTTTAAAAGGGCGATGCATATTACAGGTGGTTTTAAACATTTTTTGTAAAGTTCTTGTCACATACATAGAAATACGTCTATAGAGGATGAGCATAATATTTCCAATCATATTTCTTTTCTTCTTACTCTTTGAATGGGTTTGGAAACTAGATTCTTAGGGAGAAAAGGTAACAAAATTTAAATTCCAAACGGTACATTCCAACACAAAGTGAATAACTTATAAATAAATTTAAGAATATTGATTTCATAAATGAGTTCAAAATGAGAATTATTGATCTCTTATATAAAATAATGTACAAAATCACAAAATATTGATAGTATTGTATTTAAAGATATAAAAATTTCAATTTAAATATATCATAACTTTAATGATATAAAATTTGGAGTATTTATTCCCCCGACATTCATTTGTAAAATAGACATGAGAAATTGTTAACATTTTCTTTTCCACTTATTTATTTTTCCTCATGTTTTATCATTATTCTTTTTCCTTTGTAAGCCTTAATTACCAAAATAGGCATATTCATGGTAATTTTATTACCTCTTTTCCCAATTTTAAAAGGGCGATGCATATTACAGGTGGTTTTAAACATTTTTTGTAAAGTTCTTGTCACATACATAGAAATACCTGTATAGAGGATGAGCATAATATTTCCAATCATATTTCTTTTCTTCTTACTCTTTCAATGGGTTTGGAAATTAGATTCTTAGGGAGAAAAGGTAACCAAATTTAAATTCCAAACGGTACATTCCAACAAAAAGTGAATAACTTATAAATAAATTTAAGAATATTGGTTTCATAAATGAGTTCAAAATGAGAATTATTGATCTCTTATATAAAATAATGTACAAAATCACAAAATATTGATAGTATTGCATTTAAAGATATAAAAATTTCCATTTAAATATATCGTAATTTTAATGATATAAAATTTGGAGTATTTATTCCCCCGACATTCATTTGTAAAATAGACATGAGAAATTGTCAACGTTTTCTTTGCGACTTATTTATTTTTCCTCATGTTTTATCATTATTCTTTTTCCTTTGTAAGTATTAATTACCAAAATAGGCATATTCATGCTAATTTTATTACCTCTCTTCCCAATTTTAAAAGGGCGATGCATATTACAGGTGGTTTTAAACATTTTTTGTAAAGTTCTTGTCACACACATAGAAATACGTGTATAGAGGATGAGCATAATATTTCCAATCATATTTCTTTTCTTCTTACTCTTTGAATGGGTTTGGAAACTAGATTCTTAGGGAGAAAAGGTAGCAAAATTTAAATTCCAAACGGTACATTCCAACACAAAGTGAATAACTTATAAATAAATTTAAGAATATTGATTTCATAAATTAGTTCAAAATGAGAATTATTGATCTCTTATATAAAATAATGTACAAAATCACAAAATATTGATAGTATTGTATTTAAAGATATAAAAATTTCAATTTAAATATATCATAACTTTAATGATATAAAATTTGGAGTATTTATTCCCCCGATATTCATTTGTAAAATAGACATGCGAAATTGTTAACGTTTTCTTTTCCACTTATTTATTTTTCCTCATGTTTTATCATTATTCTCTTTTCTTTGTAAGTCTTAATTACCAAAATAGGCATATTCATGCTAATTTTATTACCTCTCTTCCCAATTATAAAAAGGCGATGGATATTGCAGGTGGTTTTAAACATTTTTTGTAAAGTTCTTGTAACATACATAGAAATACGTCTATAGAGGATGAGCATAATATTTCCAATCATATTTCTTTTCTTCTTACTCTTTCAATGGGTTTGGAAACTAGATTCTTAGGGAGAAAAGGTAACCAAATTTATATTCCAAACGGTACATTCGAACACAAAGTGAATAACTTATAAATAAATTTAAGAATATTGATTTCATAAATGAGTTCAAAATGAGAATTATTGATCTCTTATATAAAATAATGTACAAAATCACAAAATATTGATAGTATTGTATTTAAAGATATAAAAATTTCCATTTAAATATATCGTAACTTTAATGATATAAAATTTGGAGTATTTATTCCCCCGACATTCATTTGTAAAATAGACATGAGAAATTGTTAACGTTTTCTTTTCCACTTATTTATTTTTCCTCATGTTTTATCATTATTCTTTTTTCTTTGTAAGTCTTAATTACCAAAATAGGCATATTCATGCTAATTTTATTACCTCTCTTCCCAATTTTAAAAGGGCGATCCGTATTACAGGTGGTTTTAAACATTTTTTGTAAAGTTCTTGTCACATACATAGAAATACGTGTATAGAGGATGAGCATAATATTTCCAATCATATTTCTTTTCTTCTTACTCTTTCAATGGGTTTGGAAACTAGACTCTTAGGGAGAAAAGGTAACCAAATTTAAATTCCAAACGGTACATTCCAACACAAAGTGAATAACTTATAAATAAATTTAAGAATATTGGTTTCATAAATGAGTTCAAAATGAGAATTATTGATCTCTTATATAAAATAATGTACAAAATCCCAAAATATTGATAGTATTGCATTTAAAGATATAAAAATTTCCATTTAAATATATCGTAATTTTAGTGATATAAAATTTGGAGTATTTATTCCCCCGATATTTATTTGTAAAATAGACATGCGAAATTGTTAACGTTTTCTTTTCCACTTATTTATTTTTCCTCATGTTTTATCATTATTCTCTTTTCTTTGTAAGTCTTAATTACCAAAATAGGCATATTCATGCTAATTTTATTACCTCTCTTCCCAATTATAAAAAGGCGATGGATATTGCAGGTGGTTTTAAACATTTTTTGTAATGTTCTTGTAACATACATAGAAATACGTCTATAGAGGATGAGCATAATATTTCCAATCATATTTCTTTTCTTCTTACTCTTTCAATGGGTTTGGAAACTAGATTCTTAGGGAGAAAAGGTAACCAAATTTAAATTCCAAACGGTACATTCGAACACAAAGTGAATAACTTATAAATAAATTTAAGAATATTGATTTCATAAATGAGTTCAAAATGAGAATTATTGATCTCTTATATAAAATAATGTACAAAATCACAAAATATTGATAGTATTGTATTTAAAGATATAAAAATTTCCATTTAAATATATCGTAACTTTAATGATATAAAATTTGGAGTATTTATTCCCCCGACATTCATTTGTAAAATAGACATGAGAAATTGTTAACGTTTTCTTTTCCACTTATTTATTTTTCCTCATGTTTTATCATTATTCTTTTTCCTTTGTAAGTCTTAATTACCAAAATAGGCATATTCATGCTAATTTTATTACCTCTCTTCCCAATTTTAAAAGGGCGATCCATATTACAGGTGGTTTTAAACATTTTTTGTAAAGTTCTTGTCACATACATAGAAATACGTGTATAGAGGATGAGCATAATATTTCCAATCATATTTCTTTTCTTCTTACTCTTTCAATGGGTTTGGAAACTAGATTCTTAGGGAGAAAAGGTAACCAAATTTAAATTCCAAACGGTACATTCCAACACAAAGTGAATAACTTATAAATAAATTTAAGAATATTGATTTCATAAATTAGTTCAAAATGAGAATTATTGATCTCTTATATAAAATAATGTACAAAATCACAAAATATTGATAGTATTGTATTTAAAGATATAAAAATTTCAATTTAAATATATCATAACTTTAATGATATAAAATTTGGAGTATTTATTCCCCCGATAATCATTTGTAAAATAGACATGCGAAATTGTTAACGTTTTCTTTTCCACTTATTTATTTTTCCTCATGTTTTATCATTATTCTCTTTTCTTTGTAAGTCTTAATTACCAAAATAGGCATATTCATGCTAATTTTATTACCTCTCTTCCCAATTATAAAAAGGCGATGGATATTGCAGGTCGTTTTAAACATTTTTTGTAAAGTTCTTGTAACATACATAGAAATACGTCTATAGAGGATGAGCATAATATTTCCAATCATATTTCTTTTCTTATTACTCTTTCAATGGGTTTGGAAACTGGATTCTTAGGGAGAAAAGGTAACCAAATTTAAATTCCAAACGGTACATTCGAACACAAAGTGAATAACTTATAAATAAATTTAAGAATATTGATTTCATAAATGAGTTCAAAATGAGAATTATTGATCTCTTATATAAAATAATGTACAAAATCACAAAATATTGATAGTATTGTATTTAAAGATATAAAAATTTCCATTTAAATATATCCTAACTTTAATGATATAAAATTTGGAGTATTTATTCCCCCGACATTCATTTGTAAAATAGACATGAGAAATTGTTAACGTTTTCTTTTCCACTTATTTATTTTTCCTCATGTTTTATCATTATTCTTTTTCCTTTGTAAGTCTTAATTACCAAAATAGGCATATTCATGCTAATTTTATTACCTCTCTTCCCAATTTTAAAAGGGCGATGCATATTACAGGTGGTTTTAAACATTTTTTGTAAAGTTCTTGTCACATACATAGAAAGACGTGTATAGAGGATGAGCATAATATTTCCAATCATATTTCTTTTCTTCTTACTCTTTCAATGGGTTTGGAAACTAGATTCTTAGGGAGAAAAGGTAACCAAATTTAAATTCCAAACGGTACATTCCAACACAAAGTGAATAACTTATAAATAAATTTAAGAATATTGGTTTCATAAATGAGTTCAAAATGAGAATTATTGATCTCTTATATAAAATAATGTACAAAAACACAAAATATTGATAGTATTGCATTTAAAGATATAAAAATTTCCATTTAAATATATCGTAATTTTAATGATATAAAATTTGGAGTATTTATTCCCCCGACATTCATTTGTAAAATAGACAAGAGAAATTGTCAACGTTTTCTTTTCCACTTATTTATTTTTCCTCATGTTTTATCATTATTCTTTTTCCTTTGTAAGTCTTAATTACCAAAATAGGCATATTCATGCTAATTTTATTACCTCTCTTCCCAATTGAAAAAAGGCGATGGATATTGCAGGTGGTTTTAAACATTTTTTGTAAAGTTCTTGTCACATACATAGAAATACGTCTATAGAGGATGAGCATAATATTTCCAATCATATTTCTTTTCTTCTTACTCTTTCAATGGGTTTGGAAACTAGATTCTTAGGGAGAAAAGGTAACCAAATTTAAATTCCAAACGGTATATTCCAACACAAAGTGAATAACTTATAAATAAATTTAAGAATATTGGTTTCATAAATGAGTTCAAAATGAGAATTATTGATCTCTTATATAAAATAATGTACAAAATCACAAAATATTGATAGTATTGCATTTAAAGATATAAAAATTTCCATTTAAATATATCGTAATTTTAATGATATAAAATTTGGAGTATTTATTCCCCCGACATTCATTTGTAAAATAGACATGCGAAATTGTTAACGTTTTCTTTTCCACTTATTTATTTTTCCTCATTTTTTATCATTACTCTCTTTCTTTTGTAAGTCTTAATTCCCAAAATAGGCATATTCATGCTAATTTTATTACTCTCTTCCCATTTGAAAAAGGGGATTGATGTTGTAGGTGGTTTTGGACATTATTTCTAACGTTCTTGTTACATATCAAGACAAATTGCTATAGAGGAGGAGCATAATATTTAGAATCATATTTCTTTTCTTCTTAATCTTTGAATGGGTTTGGGAACTAGATTCTTAGGAAGAAATGGTAACCAAATTTAAATTCCATACGGTGCATTCCAACACAAAGTTAATATGTTATAAATGAATTAAAGCATATTGATCTAATAAATGAGTTCAAAATGAGAATTATTGATCTCTTATATAAAATAATGTACAAAATCTCAAAATATTGATAGTATTGCATTTAAAGATATAAAAATTTCCATTTAAATATATCGTAATTTTAATTATATAAAATTTGGAGTATTTATTCCCCCGACATTCATTTGTAAAATAGACATGAGAAATTGTTAACGTTTTCTTTTCCACTTATTTATTTTTCCTCATTTTTTATCATTACTCTCTTTCTTTTGTAAGTCTTAATTCCAAAAATAGGCATATTCATGCCAATTTCATTACCCCTCTTCCGAATTGAAAAAGGGGATGGATGTTGTAGGTGGTTTTGGACATTATTTCTAACGTTCTTGTTACATAGCAAGAAAAATTGCTATAGAGGAGGAGCATAATATTTAGAATCATATTTCTTTTCTTCTTAATCTTTGAATGGGTTTGGAAACTAGATTCTTAGGAAGAAATGGTAACCAAATTTAAATTCCATACGGTGCATTCCAACACAAAGTGAATAAGTTATAAATAAATTAAAGCATATTGATCTAATAAATGAGTTCAAAATGAGAATTATTGATCTCTTATATAAAATAATGTTCAAAATCTCAAAATATTGATAGTATTGCATTTAAAGATATAAAAATTTCCATTTAAATATATCGTAATTTTAATGATATAAAATTTGAAGTATTTATTCCCCCGACATTCATTTGTAAAATAGACATGAGAAATTGTTAACGTTTTCTTTTCCACTTATTTATTTTTCCTCATGTTTTATCATTATTCTTTTTCATTTGTAAGTCTTTATTACCAAAATAGGCATATTCATGCTAATTTTATTACCTCTCTTCCCAATTGAAAAAGGGCGATGCATATTGCAGGTGGTTTTAAACATTTTTTGTAAAGTTCTTGTCACATACATAGAAATACGTCTATAGAGGATGAGCATAATATTTCCAATCATATTTCTTTTCTTCTTACTCTTTGAATGGCTTTGGAAACTAGATTCTTAGGGAGAAAAGATAACCAAATTTAAATTCCAAACGGTACATTCCAACACAAAGTGAATAACTTATAAATAAATTTAAGAATATTGATTTCATAAATGAGTTCAAAATGAGAATTATTGATCTCTTATATAAAATAATGTACAAAATCACAAAATATTGATAGTAATGCATTTAAAGATATAAAAATTTCATTTAAATATATCGTAATTTTAATTATATAAAATTTGGAGTATTTATTCCCCCGACATTCATTTGTAAAATAGACATGAGAAATTGTTAACGTTTTCTTTTCCACTTATTTATTTTTCCTCATTTTTTATCATTACTCTCTTTCTTTTGTAAGTCTTAATTCCCAAAATAGGCATATTCATGCTAATTTTATTACCTCTCTTCCCATTTGAAAAAGGGGATGGATGTTGTAGGTGGTTTTGGACATTATTTCTAACGTTCTTGTTACATAGCAAGAAAAATTGCAATAGAAGAGGAGCATAATATTTAGAATCATATTTCTTTTCTTCTTAATCTTTGAATGGGTTTGGGAACTAGATTCTTAGGAAGAAATGGTAACCAAATTTAAATTCCATACGGTGCATTCCAACACAAAGTTAATATGTTATAAATGAATTAAAGCATATTGATCTAATAAATGAGTTCAAAATGAGAATTATTGATCTCTTATATAAAATAATGTACAAAATCTCAAAATATTGATAGTATTGCATTTAAAGATATAAAAATTTCCATTTAAATATATCGTAATTTTAATTATATAAAATTTGGAGTATTTATTCCCCCGACATTCATTTCTAAAATAGACATGAGAAATTGTTAACGTTTTCTTTTCCACTTATTTATTTTTCCTCATTTTTTATCATTACTCTCTTTCTTTTGTAAGTCTTAATTCCAAAAATAGGCATATTCATGCCAATTTCATTACCCCTCTTCCGAATTGAAAAAGGGGATGGATGTTGTAGGTGGTTTTGGACATTATTTCTAACGTTCTTGTTACATAGCAAGAAAAATTGCTATAGAGGAGGAGCATAATATTTAGAATCATATTTCTTTTCTTCTTAATCTTTGAATGGGTTTGGAAACTAGATTCTTAGGAAGAAATGGTATCCAAATTTAAATTCCATACGGTGCATTCCAACACAAAGTGAATAAGTTATAAATAAATTAAAGCATATTGATCTAATAAATGAGTTCAAAATGAGAATTATTGATCTCTTATATAAAATAATGTACAAAATCTCAAAATATTGATAGTATTGCATTTAAAGATATAAAAATTTCCATTTAAATATATCGTAATTTTAATGATATAAAATTTGGAGTATTTATTCCCCCGACATTCATTTGTAAAATAGACATGAGAAATTGTTAACGTTTTCTTTTCCACTTATTTATTTTTCCTCATGTTTTATCATTATTCTTTTTTCCTTTGTAAGTCTTAATTACCAAAATAGGCATATTCATGCTAATTTTATTACCTCTCTTCCCAATTGAAAAAGGGCGATGCATATTGCAGGTGGTTTTAAACATTTTTTGTAAAGTTCTTGTCACATACATGGAAATACGTCTATAGAGGATGAGCATAATATTTCCAATCATATTTCTTTTCTTCTTACTCTTTTAATGGCTTTGGAAACTAGATTCTTAGGGAGAAAAGATAACCAAATTTAAATTCCAAACGGTACATTCCAACACAAAGTGAATAACTTATAAATAAATTTAAGAATATTGATTTCATAAATGAGTTCAAAATGAGAATTATTGATCTCTTATATAAAATAATGTACAAAATCACAAAATATTGATAGTAATGCATTTAAAGATATAAAAATTTCATTTAAATATATCGTAATTTTAATTATATAAAATTTGGAGTATTTATTCCCCCGACATTCATTTGTAAAATAGACATGAGAAATTGTTAACGTTTTCTTTTCCACTTATTTATTTTTCCTCATTTTTTATCATTACTCTCTTTCTTTTGTAAGTCTTAATTCCCAAAATAGGCATATTCATGCTAATTTTATTACCTCTCTTCCCATTTGAAAAAGGGGATGGATGTTGTAGGTGGTTTTGGAGATTATTTCTAACGTTCTTGTTACATAGCAAGAAAAATTGCTATAGAAGAGGAGCATAATATTTAGAATCATATTTCTTTTCTTCTTAATCTTTGAATGGGTTTGGGAACTAGATTCTTAGGAAGAAATGGTAACCAAATTTAAATTCCATACGGTGCATTCCAACACAAAGTTAATATGTTATAAATGAATTAAAGCATATTGATCTAATAAATGAGTTCAAAATGAGAATTATTGATCTCTTATATAAAATAATGTACAAAATCTCAAAACATTGATAGTATTGCATTTAAAGATATAAAAATTTCCATTTAAATATATCGTAATTTTAATTATATAAAATTTGGAGTATTTATTCCCCCGACATTCATTTGTAAAATAGACATGAGAAATTGTTAACGTTTTCTTTTCCACTTATTTATTTTTCCTCATTTTTTATCATTACTCTCTTTATTTTGTAAGTCTTAATTCCAAAAATAGGCATATTCATGCCAATTTCATTACCTCTCTTCCGAATTGAAAAAGGGGATGGGTGTTGTAGGTGGTTTTGGACATTATTTCTAACGTTCTTGTTACATAGCAAGAAAAATTGCTATAGAGGAGGAGCATAATATTTAGAATCATATTTCTTTTCTTCTTAATCTTTGAATGGGTTTGGAAACTAGATTCTTAGGAAGAAATGGTAACCAAATTTAAATTCCATACGGTGCATTCCAACACAAAGTGAATAAGTTATAAATAAATTAAAGCATATTGATCTAATAAATGAGTTCAAAATGAGAATTATTGATCTCTTATATAAAATAATGTACAAAATCTCAAAATATTGATAGTATTGCATTTAAAGATATAAAAATTTCCATTTAAATATATCGTAATTTTAATGATATAAAATTTGGAGTATTTATTCCCCCGACATTCATTTGTAAAATAGACATGAGAAATTGTTAACGTTTTCTTTTCCACTTATTTATTTTTCCTCATGTTTTATCATTATTCTTTTTTCCTTTGTAAGTCTTAATTACCAAAATAGGCATATTCATGCTAATTTTATTACCTCTCTTCCCAATTGAAAAAGGGCGATGCATATTGCAGGTGGTTTTAAACATTTTTTGTAAAGTTCTTGTCACATACATGGAAATACGTCTATAGAGGATGAGCATAATATTTCCAATCATATTTCTTTTCTTCTTACTCTTTTAATGGCTTTGGAAACTAGATTCTTAGGGAGAAAAGATAACCAAATTTAAATTCCAAACGGTACATTCCAACACAAAGTGAATAACTTATAAATAAATTTAAGAATATTGATTTCATAAATGAGTTCAAAATGAGAATTATTGATCTCTTATATAAAATAATGTACAAAATCACAAAATATTGATAGTAATGCATTTAAAGATATAAAAATTTCCATTTAAATATATCGTAATTTTAATGATATAAAATTTGGAGTATTTATTCCCCCGACATTCATTTGTAAAATAGACATGAGAAATTGTTAACGTTTTCTTTTCCACTTATTTATTTTTCCTCATGTTTTATCATTATTCTTTTTTCCTTTGTAAGTCTTAATTACCAAAATAGGCATATTCATGCTAATTTTATTACCTCTCTTCCCAATTGAAAAAGGGCGATGCATATTGCAGGTGGTTTTAAACATTTTTTGTAAAGTTCTTGTCACATACATGGAAATACGTCTATAGAGGATGAGCATAATATTTCCAATCATATTTCTTTTCTTCTTACTCTTTTAATGGCTTTGGAAACTAGATTCTTAGGGAGAAAAGATAACCAAATTTAAATTCCAAACGGTACATTCCAACACAAAGTGAATAACTTATAAATAAATTTAAGAATATTGATTTCATAAATGAGTTCAAAATGAGAATTATTGATCTCTTATATAAAATAATGTACAAAATCACAAAATATTGATAGTAATGCATTTAAAGATATAAAAATTTCATTTAAATATATCGTAATTTTAATTATATAAAATTTGGAGTATTTATTCCCCCGACATTCATTTGTAAAATAGACATGAGAAATTGTTAACGTTTTCTTTTCCACTTATTTATTTTTCCTCATTTTTTATCATTACTCTCTTTATTTTGTAAGTCTTAATTCCAAAAATAGGCATATTCATGCCAATTTCATTACCTCTCTTCCGAATTGAAAAAGGGGATGGGTGTTGTAGGTGGTTTTGGACATTATTTCTAACGTTCTTGTTACATAGCAAGAAAAATTGCTATAGAGGAGGAGCATAATATTTAGAATCATATTTCTTTTCTTCTTAATCTTTGAATGGGTTTGGAAACTAGATTCTTAGGAAGAAATGGTAACCAAATTTAAATTCCATACGGTGCATTCCAACACAAAGTGAATAAGTTATAAATAAATTAAAGCATATTGATCTAATAAATGAGTTCAAAATGAGAATTATTGATCTCTTATATAAAATAATGTTCAAAATCTCAAAATATTGATAGTATTGCATTTAAAGATATAAAAATTTCCATTTAAATATATCGTAATTTTAATGATATAAAATTTGGAGTATTTATTCCCTCGACATTCATTTGTAAAATAGACATGAGAAATTGTTAACGTTTTCTTTTCCACTTATTTATTTTTCCTCATGTTTTATCATTATTCCTTTTCCTTTGTAAGTCTTAATTACCAAAATAGGCATATTCATGCTAATTTTATTACCTCTCTTCCGAATTGAAAAAGGGCGATGCATATTGCAGGTGGTTTTAAACATTTTTTTGTAAAGTTCTTGTTACATACATGGAAATACGTCTATAGAGGATGAGCATAATATTTCCAATCATATTTCTTTTCTTCTTACTCTTTTAATGGCTTTGGAAACTAGATTCTTAGGGAGAAAAGATAACCAAATTTAAATTCCAAACGGTACATTCCAACACAAAGTGAATAACTTATAAATAAATTTAAGAATATTGATTTCATAAATGAGTTCAAAATGAGAATTATTGATCTCTTATATAAAATAATGTACAAAATCACAAAAATTGATAGTATTGTATTTAAAGATATAAAAATTTCAATTTAAATATATCATAACTTTAATGATATAAAATTTGGAGTATTTATTCCCCCGACATTCATTTGTAAAATAGACATTCGAAATTGTTAACGTTTTCTTTTCCACTTATTTATTTTTCCTCATGTTTATCATTATTCTCTTTTCTTTGTAATTCTTAATTACCAAAATAGGCATATTCATGCTAATTTTATTACCTCTCTTCCCAATTGAAAAAGGGCGATGGATATTGCAGGTGGTTTTAAACATTTTTTGTAAAGTTCTTGTCACATACATTGAAATACGTCTATAGAGGATGAGCATAATATTTCCAATCATATTTCTTTTCTTCTTACTCTTTCAATGGGTTTGGAAACTAGATTCTTAGGGAGAAAATGTAACCAAATTTAAATTCCAAACGGTACATTCCAACACAAAGTGAATAACTTATAAATAAATTTAAGAATATTGATTTCATAAATGAGTTCAAAATGAGAATTATTGATCTCTTATATAAAATAATGTACAAAATCACAAAATATTGATAGTATTGCATTTAAATATATCGTAATTTTAATGATATAAAATTTGGAGTATTTATTCCCCCGACATTCATTTGTAAAATAGACATGCGAAATTGTTAACGTTTTCTTTTCCACTTATTTATTTTTCCTCATGTTTTATCATTATTCTCTTTTCTTTTTTAAGTCTTAATTACCAAAATAGGCATATTCATGCTTATTTTATTACCTCTCTTCCCAATTGGAAAAGGGCGATGGATATTGCAGGTGGTTTTAAACATTTTTTGTAAAGTTCTTGTCACATACATAGAAATACGTCTATAGAGGATGAGCATAATATTTCCAATCATATTTCTTTTCTTCTTACTCTTTCAATGGGTTTGGAAACTGGATTCTTAGGGAGAAAAGGTAACCAAATTTAAATTCCAAACGATACATTCCAACACAAAGTGAATAACTTATAAATAAATTTAAGAATATTGGTTTCATAAATGAGTTCAAAATGAGAATTATTGATCTCTTATATAAAATAATGTACAAAATCACAAAATATTGATAGTATTGCATTTAAAGATATAAAAATTTCCATTTAAATATATCGTAATTTTAATTATATAAAATTTGGAGTATTTATTCCCCCGACATTTATTTGTAAAATAGACATGAGAAATTGTTAACGTTTTCTTTTCCACTTATTTATTTTTCCTCATTTTTTATCATTACTCTCTTTCTTTTATAAGTCTTAATTCCCAAAATAAGCATATTCATGCTAATTTTATTACCTCTCTTCCCATTTGAAAAAGGGGTTGGATGTTGTAGGTGGTTTTGGACATTATTTCTAACGTTCTTGTTACATAGCAAGATAAATTGCTATAGAGGAGGAGCATAATATTTAGAATCATATTTATTTTCTTCTTAATCTTTGAATGGGTTTGGGAACTAGATTCTTAGGAAGAAATGGTAACCAAATTTAAATTCCATACGGTGCATTCCAACACAAAGTGAATAAGTTATAAATAAATTAAAGCATATTGATCTAATAAATGAGTTCAAAATGAGAATTATTGATCTCTTATATAAAATAATGTTCAAAATCTCAAAATATTGATAGTATTGCATTTAAAGATATAAAAATTTCCATTTAAATATATAGTAATTTTAATGATATAAAATTTGGAGTATTTATTCCCCCGACATTCATTTGTAAAATAGACATGAGAAATTGTTAACGTTTTCTTTTCCACTTATTTATTTTTCCTCATGTTTTATCATTATTCTTTTTCCTTTGTAAGTCTTAATTACCAAAATAGGCATATTCATGCTAATTTTATTACCTCTCTTCCCAATTGAAAAAGGGCGATGCATATTGCAGGTGGTTTTAAACATTTTTTGTAAAGTTCTTGTCACATACATGGAAATACGTCTATAGAGGATGAGCATAATATTTCCAATCATATTTCTTTTCTTCTTACTCTTTTAATGGCTTTGGAAACTAGATTCTTAGGGAGAAAAGATACCAAATTTAAATTCCAAACGGTACATTCCAACACAAAGTGAATAACTTATAAATAAATTTAAGAATATTGATTTCATAAATGAGTTCAAAATGAGAATTATTGATCTCTTATATAAAATAATGTACAAAATCACAAAATATTGATAGTAATGCATTTAAAGATATAAAAATTTCATTTAAATATATCGTAATTTTAATTATATGAAATTTGGAGTATTTATTCCCCCGACATTCATTTGTAAAATAGACATGAGAAATTGTTAACGTTTTCTTTTCCACTTATTTATTTTTCCTCATTTTTTATCATTACTCTCTTTCTTTTGTAAGTCTTAATTCCCAAAATAGGCATATTCATGCTAATTTTATTACCTCTCTTCCCATTTGAAAAAGGGGATGGATGTTGTAGGTGGTTTTGGACATTATTTCTAACGTTCTTGTTACATAGCAAGAAAAATTGCTATAGAAGAGGAGCATAATATTTAGAATCATATTTCTTTTCTTCTTAATCTTTGAATGGGTTTGGGAACTAGATTCTTAGGAAGAAATGGTAACCAAATTTAAATTCCATACGGTGCATTCCAACACAAAGTTAATATGTTATAAATGAATTAAAGCATATTGATCTAATAAATGAGTTCAAAATGAGAATTATTGATCTCTTATATAAAATAATGTACAAAATCTCAAAATATTGATAGTATTGCATTTAAAGATATAAAAATTTCCATTTAAATATATCGTAATTTTAATTATATAAAATTTGGAGTATTTATTCCCCCGACATTCATTTGTAAAATAGACATGAGAAATTGTTAACGTTTTCTTTTCCACTTATTTATTTTTCCTCATTTTTTATCATTACTCTCTTTCTTTTGTAAGTCTTAATTCCAAAAATAGGCATATTCATGCCAATTTCATTACCTCTCTTCCGAATTGAAAAAGGGGATGGATGTTGTAGGTGGTTTTGGACATTATTTCTAACGTTCTTGTTACATAGCAAGAAAAATTGCTATAGAGGAGGAGCATAATATTTAGAATCATATTTCTTTTCTTCTTAATCTTTGAATGGGTTTGGAAACTAGATTCTTAGGAAGAAATGGTAACCAAATTTAAATTCCATACGGTGCATTCCAACACAAAGTGAATAAGTTATAAATAAATTAAAGCATATTGATCTAATAAATGAGTTCAAAATGAGAATTATTGATCTCTTATATAAAATAATGTTCAAAATCTCAAAATATTGATAGTATTGCATTTAAAGATATAAAAATTTCCATTTAAATATATCGTAATTTAAATGATATAAAATTTGGAGTATTTATTCCCCCGACATTCATTTGTAAAATAGACATGAGAAATTGTTAACGTTTTCTTTTCCACTTATTTATTTTTCCTCATGTTTTATCATTATTCTTTTTCCTTTGTAAGTCTTAATTACCAAAATAGGCATATTCATGCTAATTTTATTACCTCTCTTCCCAATTGAAAAAGGGCGATGCATATTGCAGGTGGTTTTAAACATTTTTTGTAAAATTCTTGTCACATACATGGAAATACGTCTATAGAGGATGAGCATAATATTTCCAATCATATTTCTTTTCGTCTTACTCTTTTAATGGCTTTGGAAACTAGATTCTTAGGGAGAAAAGATAACCAAATTTAAATTCCAAACGGTACATTCCAACACAAAGTGAATAACTTATAAATAAATTTAAGAATATTGATTTCATAAATGAGTTCAAAATGAGAATTATTGATCTCTTAAATAAAATAATGTACAAAATCACAAAATATTGATAGTATTGTATTTAAAGATATAAAAATTTCAATTTAAATATATCATAACTTTAATGATATAAAATTTGGAGTATTTATTCCCCCGACATTCATTTGTAAAATAGACATGCGAAATTGTTAACGTTTTCTTTTCCACTTATTTATTTTTCCTCATGTTTATCATTATTCTCTTTTCTTTGTAATTCTTAATTACCAAAATAGGCATATTCATGCTAATTTTATTACCTCTCTTCCCAATTGAAAAAGGGCGATGGATATTGCAGGTGGTTTTAAACATTTTTTGTAAAGTTCTTGTCACATACATAGAAATACGTCTATAGAGGATGAGCATAATATTTCCAATCATATTTCTTTTCTTCTTACTCTTTCAATGGGTTTGGAAACTAGATTCTTAGGGAGAAAATGTAACCAAATTTAAATTCCAAACGGTACATTCCAACACAAAGTGAATAACTTATAAATAAATTTAAGAATATTGATTTGATAAATGAGTTCAAAATGAGAATTATTGATCTCTTATATAAAATAATGTACAAAATCACAAAATATTGATAGTATTGCATTTAAAGATATAAAAATTTCCATTAAAATATATCGTAATTTTAATGATATAAAATTTGGAGTATTTATTCCCCCGACATTCATTTGTAAAATAGACATGCGAAATTGTTAACGTTTTCTTTTCCACTTATTTATTTTTCCTCATGTTTTATCATTATTCTCTTTTCTTTTTTAAGTCTTAATTACCAAAATAGGCATATTCATGCTTATTTTATTACCTCTCTTCCCAATTGAAAAAGGGCGATGGATATTGCAGGTGGTTTTAAACATTTTTTGTAAAGTTCTTGTCACATACATAGAAATACGTCTATAGAGGATGAGCATAATATTTCCAATCATATTTCTTTTCTTCTTACTCTTTCAATGGGTTTGGAAACTAGATTCTTAGGGAGAAAAGGTAACCAAATTTAAATTCCAAACGGTACATTCCAACACAAAGTGAATAACTTATAAATAAATTTAAGAATATTGGTTTCATAAATGAGTTCAAAATGAGAATTATTGATCTCTTATATAAAATAATGTACAAAATCACAAAATATTGATAGTATTGCATTTAAAGATATAAAAATTTCCATTTAAATATATCGTAATTTTAATTATATAAAATTTGGAGTATTTATTCCCCCGACATTTATTTGTAAAATAGACATGAGAAATTGTTAACGTTTTCTTTTCCACTTATTTATTTTTCCTCATTTTTTATCATTACTCTCTTTCTTTTGTAAGTCTTAATTCCCAAAATAGGCATATTCATGCTAATTTTATTACCTCTCTTCCCATTTGAAAAAGGGGTTGGATGTTGTAGGTGGTTTTGGACATTATTTCTAACGTTCTTGTTACATAGCAAGAAAAATTGCTATAGAGGAGGAGCATAATATTTAGAATCATATTTATTTTCTTCTTAATCTTTGAATGGGTTTGGGAACTAGATTCTTAGGAAGAAATGGTAACCAAATTTAAATTACATACGGTGCATTTCAACACAAAGTGAATAAGTTATAAATAAATTAAAGCATATTGATCTAATAAATGAGTTCAAAATGAGAATTATTGATCTCTTATATAAAATAATGTTCAAAATCTCAAAATATTGATAGTATTGCATTTAAAGATATAAAAATTTCCATTTAAATATATCGTAATTTTAATGATATAAAATTTGGAGTATTTATTCCCCAGACATTCATTTGTAAAATAGACATGAGAAATTGTTAACGTTTTCTTTTCCACTTATTTATTTTTCCTCATGTTTTATCATTATTATTTTTCCTTTTTAAGTCTTAATTACCAAAATAGGCATATTCATGCAAATTTTATTACCTCTCTTCCCAATTGAAAAAGGGCGATGCATATTGCAGGTGGTTTTAAACATTTTTTGTAAAGTTCTTGTCACATATATAGAAATATGTCTATAGAGGTTGAGCATAATATTTCCAATCATATTTCTTTTCTTATTACTCTTTGAATGGGTTTGGAAACTAGATTCTTAGGGAGAAAAGATAACCAAATTTAAATTCCAAACGGTACATTCCAACACAATGTGAATGACTTATAAATAAATTTAAGAATATTGGTTTCATAAATGAGTTCAAAATGAGAATTATTGATCTCTTATATAAAATAATGTACAAAATCACAAAATATTGATAGTATTGTATTTAAAGATATAAAAATTTCCATTTAAATATATCGTAATTTTAATGATATAAAATTTGGAGAATTTTTCCCCCGACATTCATTTGTAAAATAGACATGAGAAATTGTTAACGTTTCCTTTTCCACTTATTTATTTTTTCTCATGTTTTATCATTATTCTTTTTCCTTTGTAAGTCTTAATTACCAAAATAGGCATATTCATGCTAATTTTATTACCTCTCTTCCCAATTGAAAAAGGGCGATGGATATTGCAGGTGGTTTTAAACATTTTTTGTAAAGTTCTTGTCACATACATAGAAATACGTCTATAGAGGATGAGCATAATATTTCCAATCATATTTCTTTTCTTCTTACTCTTTCAAAGGCTTTGGAAACTAGATTCTTAGGGAGAAAAGGTAACCAAATTTAAATTCCAAACGGTACATTCCAACACAAAGTGAATAACTTATAAATAAATTTAAGAATATTGGTTTCATAGATGAGTTCAAAATGAGAATTATTGATCTCTTATATAAAATAATGTACAAAATCACAAAATATTGATAGTATTGCATTTAAAGATATAAAAATTTCCATTTAAATATATCGTAATTTTAATGATATAAAATTTGGAGTATTTATTCCCCCGACATTCATTTGTAAAATAGACATGAGAAATTGTTAACGTTTTCTTTTCCACTTATTTATTTTTCCTCATTTTTTATCATTACTCTCTTTCTTTTGTAAGTCTTAATTCCCAAAATAGGCATATTCATGCCAATTTCATTACCTCTCTTCCCAATTGAAAAAGGGCGATGGATATTGCAGGTGGTTTTAAACATTTTTTGTAAAGTTCTTGTCACATACATAGAAATACGTCTATAGAGGATGAGCATAATATTTCCAATCATATTTCTTTTCTTCTTACTCTTTGAAAGGCTTTGGAAACTAGATTCTTAGGGAGAAAAGATAACCAAATTTAAATTCCAAACGGTACATTCCAACACAAAGTGAATAACTTATAAATAAATTTAAGAATAAAAATTTCATAAATGAGTTCAAAATGAGAATTATTGATCTCTTATATAAAATAATGTACAAAATCACAAAATATTGATAGTATTGTATTTAAAGATATAAAAATTTCAATTTAAATATATCATAACTTTAATGATATAAAATTTGGAGTATTTATTCCCCCGACATTCATTTGTAAAATAGACATGCGAAATTGTTAACGTTTTCTTTTCCACTTATTTATTTTTCCTCATGTTTATCATTATTCTCTTTTCTTTGTAAGTCTTAATTACCAAAATAGGCATATTCATGCTAATTTTATTACCTCTCTTCCCAATTGAAAAAGGGCGATGGATATTGCAGGTGGTTTTAAACATTTTTTGTAAAGTTCTTGTCACATACATAGAAATACGTCTATAGAGGATGAGGATAATATTTCCAATCATATTTCTTTTCTTCTTACTCTTTCAATGGGTTTGGAAACTAGATTCTTAGGGAGAAAATGTAACCAAATTTAAATTCCAAACGGTACATTCCAACACAAAGTGAATAACTTATAAATAAATTTAAGAATATTGATTTCATAAATGAGTTCAAAATGACAATTATTGATCTCTTATATAAAATAATGTACAAAATCACAAAATATTGATAGTATTGCATTTAAAGATATAAAAATTTCCATTTAAATATATCGTAATTTTAATGATATAAAATTTGGAGTATTTATTCCCCCGACATTCATTTGTAAAATAGACATGCGAAATTGTTAACGTTTTCTTTTCCACTTATTTATTTTTCCTCATGTTTTATCATTATTCTCTTTTCTTTTTTAAGTCTTAATTACCAAAATAGGCATATTCATGCTTATTTTATTACCTCTCTTCCCAATTGAAAAAGGGCGATGGATATTGCAGGTGGTTTTAAACATTTTTTGTAAAGTTCTTGTCACATACATAGAAATACGTCTATAGAGGATGAGCATAATATTTCCAATCATATTTCTTTTCTTCTTACTCTTTCAATGGGTTTGGAAACTAGATTCTTAGGGAGAAAAGGTAACCAAATTTAAATTCCAAACGGTACATTCCAACACAAAGTGAATAACTTATAAATAAATTTAAGAATATTGGTTTCATAGATGAGTTCAAAATGAGAATTATTGATCTCTTATATAAAATAATGTACAAAATCACAAAATATTGATAGTAATGCATTTAAAGATATAAAAATTTCCATTTAAATATATCGTAATTTTAATTATATAAAATTTGGAGTATTTATTCCCCCGACATTCATTTGTAAAAGAGACATGAGAAATTGTTAACGTTTTCTTTTCCACTTATTTATTTTTCCTCATTTTTTATCATTACTCTCTTTCTTTTGTAAGTCTTAATTCCCAAAATAGGCATATTCATGCCAATTTCATTACCTCTCTTCCCAATTGAAAAAGGGCGATGGATATTGCAGGTGGTTTTAAACATTTTTTGTAAAGTTCTTGTCACATACATAGAAATACGTCTATAGAGGATGAGCATAATATTTCCAATCATATTTCTTTTCTTCTTACTCTTTGAATGGGTTTGGAAACTAGATTCTTAGGGAGAAAAGGTAACCAAATTTAAATTCCAAACGGTACAATCCAACATAAAGTGAATAACTTATAAATAAATTTAAGAATATTGGTTTCATAAATGAGTTCAAAATGAGAATTATTGATCTCTTATATAAAATAATGTACAAAATCACAAAATATTGATAGTATTGTATTTAAAGATATAAAAATTTCAATTTAAATATATCATAACTTTAATGATATAAAATTTGGAGTATTTATTCCCCCGACATTCATTTGTAAAATAGACATGCGGAATTGTTAACGTTTTCTTTTCCACTTATTTATTTTTCCTCATGTTTTATCATTATTCTCTTTTCTTTGTAAGTCTTAATTTCCAAAAAAGGCATATTCATGCTAATTTTATTACCTCTCTTCCCAATTGAAAAAGGGCGATGGATATTGCAGTTGTTTTTAAACATTTTTTATAAAGTTCTTGTCACATACATAGAAATACGTCTATAGAGGATGAGCATAATATTTCCAATCATATTTCTTTTCTTCTTACTCTTTCAATGGGTTTGGAAACTAGATTCTTATGGAGAAAAGGTAACCAAATTTAAATTCCAAACGGTACATTCCAACACAAAGTGAATAACTTATAAATAAATTTAAGAATATTGGTTTCATAGATGAGTTCAAAATGAGAATTATTGATCTCTTATATAAAATAATGTACAAAATCACAAAATATTGATAGTAATGCATTTAAAGATATAAAAATTTCCATTTAAATATATCGTAATTTTAATTATATAAAATTTGGAGTATTTATTCCCCCGACATTCATTTGTAAAATAGACATGAGAAATTGTTAACGTTTTCTTTTCCACTTATTTCTTTTTCCTCATTTTTTATCATTACTCTCTTTCTTTTGTAAGTCTTAATTCCCAAAATAGCAATATTCATGCCAATTTCATTACCTCTCTTCCCAATTGAAAAAGGGGATGGATGTTGTAGGTGGTTTTGGACATTATTTCTAACGTTCTTGTTACATAGCAAGAAAAATTGCTATAGAGGAGGAGCATAATATTTAGAATCATATTTCTTTTCTTCTTAATCTTTGAATGGGTTTGGAAACTAGATTCTTAGGAAGAAATGGTAACCAAATTTAAATTCCATACGGTGCATTCCAACACAAAGTGAATAAGTTATAAATAAATTAAAGCATATTGATCTAATAAATGAGTTCAAAATGAAAATTATTGATCTCTTATATAAAATAATGTTCAAAATCTCAAAATATTGATAGTATTCCATTTAAAGATATAAAAATTTCCATTTAAATATATCGTAATTTTAATGATATAAAATTTGGAGTATTTATTCCCCCGACATTCATTTGTAAAATAGACATGCGAAATTGTTAACATTTTCTTTTCCACTTATTTATTTTTCTCATGTTTATCATTATTCTCTTTTCTTTGTAAGTCTTAATTACCAAAATAGGCATATTCATACTAATTTTATTACCTCTCTTCCCAATTGAAAAAGGGCGATGGATATTGCAGGTGGTTTTAAACATTTTTTGTAAAGTTCTTGTCACATACATAGAAATACGTCTATAGAGGATGAGCATAATATTTCCAATAATATTTCTTTTCTTCTTACTCTTTCAATGGGTTTGGAAACTAGATTCTTAGGGAGAAAATGTAACCAAATTTAAATTCCAAACGGTACATTCCAACACAAAGTGAATAACTTATAAATAAATTTAAGAATATTGATTTCATAAATGAGTTCAAAATGAGAATTATTGATCTCTTATATAAAATAATGTAGAAAATCACAAAATATTGATAGTATTGCATTTAAAGATATAAAAATTTCCATTTAAATATATCGTAATTTTAATGATATAAAATTTGGAGTATTTATTCCCCCGACATTCATTTGTAAAATAGACATGCGAAATTGTTAACGTTTTCTTTTCCACTTATTTATTTTTCCTCATGTTTTATCATTATTCTCTTTTCTTTTTTAAGTCTTAATTACCAAAATAGGCATATTCATGCTTATTTTATTACCTCTCTTCCCAATTGAAAAAGGGGATGGATGTTGTAGGTGGTTTTGGACATTATTTCTAACGTTCTTGTTACATAGCAAGAAAAATTGCTATAGAGGAGGAGCATAATATTTAGAATCATATTTATTTTCTTCTTAATCTTTGAATGGGTTTGGAAACTAGATTCTTAGGAAGAAATGGTAACCAAATTTAAATTCCATACGGTGCATTCCAACATAAAGTGAATAAGTTATAAATAAATTAAAGCATATTGATCTAATAAATGAGTTCAAAATGAAAATTATTGATCTCTTATATAAAATAATGTTCAAAATCTCAAAATATTGATAGTATTGCATTTAAAGATATAAAAATTTCCATTTAAATATATCGTAATTTTAATGATTTAAAATTTGGAGTATTTATTCCCCCGACATTCATTTGTAAAATAGACATGCGAAATTGTTAACGTTTTCTTTTCCACTTATTTATTTTTCCTCATGTTTTATCATTATTCTCTTTTCTTTTTTAAGTCTTAATTACCAAAATAGGCATATTCATGCTTATTTTATTACCTCTCTTCCCAATTGAAAAAGGGCGATGGATATTGCAGGTGGTTTTAAACATTTTTTGTAAAGTTCTTGTCACATACATAGAAATACGTCTATAGAGGAGGAGCATAATATTTAGAATCATATTTCTTTTCTTCTTACTCTTTCAATGGGTTTGGAAAGTAGATTTTTAGGGAGAAAAGGTAACCAAATTTAAATTCCAAACGGTACATTCCAACACAAAGTGAATAACTTATAAATAAATTTAAGAATATTGATTTCATAAATGAGTTCAAAATGAGAATTATTGATCTCTTATATAAAATAATGTACAAAATCACAAAATATTGATAGTATTGTATTTAAAGATATAAAAATTTCAATTTAAATATATCATAACTTTAATGATATAAAATTTGGAGTATTTATTCCCCCGACATTCATTTGTAAAATAGACATGCGAAATTGTTAACGTTTTCTTTTCCACTTATTTATTTTTCCTCATGTTTATCATTATTCTCTTTTCTTTGTAAGTCTTAATTACCAAAATAGGCATATTCATGCTAATTTTATTACCTCTCTTCCCAATTGAAAAAGGGCGATGGATATTGCAGGTGGTTTTAAAATTTTTTTGTAAAGTTCTTGTAACATACATAGAAATACGTCTATAGAGGATGAGCATAATATTTCCAATCATATTTCTTTTCTTCTTACTCTTTCAATGGGTTTGGAAACTAGATTCTTATGGAGAAAAGGTAACCAAATTTAAATTCCAAACGGTACATTCCAACACAAAGTGAATAACTTATAAATAAATTTAAGAATATTGGTTTCATAGATGAGTTCAAAATGAGAATTATTGATCTCTTATATAAAATAATGTACAAAATCACAAAATATTGATAGTAATGCATTTAAAGATATAAAAATTTCCATTTAAATATATCGTAATTTTAATTATATAAAATTTGGAGTATTTATTCCCCCGACATTCATTTGTAAAATAGACATGAGAAATTGTTAACGTTTTCTTTTCCACTTATTTCTTTTTCCTCATTTTTTATCATTACTCTCTTTCTTTTGTAAGTCTTAATTCCCAAAATAGCAATATTCATGCCAATTTCATTACCTCTCTTCCCAATTGAAAAAGGGGATGGATGTTGTAGGTGGTTTTGGACATTATTTCTAACGTTCTTGTTACATAGCAAGAAAAATTGCTATAGAGGAGGAGCATAATATTTAGAATCATATTTCTTTTCTTCTTAATCTTTGAATGGGTTTGGAAACTAGATTCTTAGGAAGAAATGGTAACCAAATTTAAATTCCATACGGTGCATTCCAACACAAAGTGAATAAGTTATAAATAAATTAAAGCATATTGATCTAATAAATGAGTTCAAAATGAAAATTATTGATCTCTTATATAAAATAATGTTCAAAATCTCAAAATATTGATAGTATTGCATTTAAAGATATAAAAATTTCCATTTAAATATATCGTAATTTTAATGATTTAAAATTTGGAGTATTTATTCCCCCGACATTCATTTGTAAAATAGACAAGCGAAATTGTTAACGTTTTCTTTTCCACTTATTTATTTTTCCTCATGTTTTATCATTATTATCTTTTCTTTTTTAAGTCTTAATTACCAAAATAGGCATATTCATGCTTATTTTATTACCTCTCTTCCCAATTGAAAAAGGGCGATGGATATTGCAGGTGGTTTTAAACATTTTTTGTAAAGTTCTTGTCACATACATAGAAATACGTCTATAGAGGAGGAGCATAATATTTAGAATCATATTTCTTTTCTTCTTACTCTTTCAATGGGTTTGGAAAGTAGATTTTTAGGGAGAAAAGGTAACCAAATTTAAATTCCAAACGGTACATTCCAACACAAAGTGAATAACTTATAAATAAATTTAAGAATATTGATTTCATAAATGAGTTCAAAATGAGAATTATTGATCTCTTATATAAAATAATGTAGAAAATCACAAAATATTGATAGTATTGCATTTAAAGATATAAAAATTTCCATTTAAATATATCGTAATTTTAATGATATAAAATTTGGAGTATTTATTCCCCCGACATTCATTTGTAAAATAGACATGCGAAATTGTTAACGTTTTCTTTTCCACTTATTTCTTTTTCCTCATTTTTTATCATTACTCTCTTTCTTTTGTAAGTCTTAATTCCCAAAATAGCAATATTCATGCCAATTTCATTACCTCTCTTCCCAATTGAAAAAGGGGATGGATGTTGTAGGTGGTTTTGGACATTATTTCTAACGTTCTTGTTACATAGCAAGAAAAATTGCTATAGAGGAGGAGCATAATATTTAGAATCATATTTCTTTTCTTCTTAATCTTTGAATGGGTTTGGAAACTAGATTCTTAGGAAGAAATGGTAACCAAATTTAAATTCCATACGGTGCATTCCAACACAAAGTGAATAAGTTATAAATAAATTAAAGCATATTGATCTAATAAATGAGTTCAAAATGAAAATTATTGATCTCTTATATAAAATAATGTTCAAAATCTCAAAATATTGATAGTATTGCATTTAAAGATATAAAAATTTCCATTTAAATATATCGTAATTTTAATGATTTAAAATTTGGAGTATTTATTCCCCCGACATTCATTTGTAAAATAGACAAGCGAAATTGTTAACGTTTTCTTTTCCACTTATTTATTTTTCCTCATGTTTTATCATTATTATCTTTTCTTTTTTAAGTCTTAATTACCAAAATAGGCATATTCATGCTAATTTTATTACCTCTCTTCCGAATTGAAAAAGGGCGATGCATATTGCAGGTGGTTTTAAACATTTTTTTGTAAAGTTCTTGTTACATACATGGAAATACGTCTATAGAGGATGAGCATAATATTTCCAATCATATTTCTTTTCTTCTTACTCTTTTAATGGCTTTGGAAACTAGATTCTTAGGGAGAAAAGATAACCAAATTTAAATTCCAAACGGTACATTCCAACACAAAGTGAATAACTTATAAATAAATTTAAGAATATTGATTTCATAAATGAGTTCAAAATGAGAATTATTGATCTCTTATATAAAATAATGTACAAAATCACAAAAATTGATAGTATTGTATTTAAAGATATAAAAATTTCAATTTAAATATATCATAACTTTAATGATATAAAATTTGGAGTATTTATTCCCCCGACATTCATTTGTAAAATAGACATTCGAAATTGTTAACGTTTTCTTTTCCACTTATTTATTTTTCCTCATGTTTATCATTATTCTCTTTTCTTTGTAATTCTTAATTACCAAAATAGGCATATTCATGCTAATTTTATTACCTCTCTTCCCAATTGAAAAAGGGCGATGGATATTGCAGGTGGTTTTAAACATTTTTTGTAAAGTTCTTGTCACATACATTGAAATACGTCTATAGAGGATGAGCATAATATTTCCAATCATATTTCTTTTCTTCTTACTCTTTCAATGGGTTTGGAAACTAGATTCTTAGGGAGAAAATGTAACCAAATTTAAATTCCAAACGGTACATTCCAACACAAAGTGAATAACTTATAAATAAATTTAAGAATATTGATTTCATAAATGAGTTCAAAATGAGAATTATTGATCTCTTATATAAAATAATGTACAAAATCACAAAATATTGATAGTATTGCATTTAAATATATCGTAATTTTAATGATATAAAATTTGGAGTATTTATTCCCCCGACATTCATTTGTAAAATAGACATGCGAAATTGTTAACGTTTTCTTTTCCACTTATTTATTTTTCCTCATGTTTTATCATTATTCTCTTTTCTTTTTTAAGTCTTAATTACCAAAATAGGCATATTCATGCTTATTTTATTACCTCTCTTCCCAATTGAAAAAGGGCGATAGATATTGAAGGTGGTTTTAAACATTTTTTGTAAAGTTCTTGTCACATACATAGAAATACGTCTATAGAGGAGGAGCATAATATTTAGAATCATATTTCTTTTCTTCTTACTCTTTCAATGGGTTTGGAAAGTAGATTTTTAGGGAGAAAAGGTAACCAAATTTAAATTCCAAACGGTACATTCCAACACAAAGTGAATAACTTATAAATAAATTTAAGAATATTGGTTTCATAGATGAGTTCAAAATGAGAATTATTGATCTCTTATATAAAATAATGTACAAAATCACAAAATATTGATAGTAATGCATTTAAAGATATAAAAATTTCCATTTAAATATATCGTAATTTTAATTATATAAAATTTGGAGTATTTATTCCCCCGACATTCATTTGTAAAATAGACATGAGAAATTGTTAACGTTTTCTTTTCCACTTATTTATTTTTCCTCATTTTTTTATCATTACTCTCTTTCTTTTGTAAGTCTTAATTCCCAAAATAGGCATATTCATGCCAATTTCATTACCTCTCTTCCCAATTGAAAAAGGGCGATGGATATTGCAGGTGGTTTTAAACATTTTTTGTAAAGTTCTTGTCACATACATAGAAATACGTCTATAGAGGATGAGCATAATATTTCCAATCATATTTCTTTTCTTCTTACTCTTTGAAAGGCTTTGGAAACTAGATTCTTAGGGAGAAAAGATAACCAAATTTAAATTCCAAACGGTACATTCCAACACAAAGTGAATAACTTATAAATAAATTTAAGAATATTGATTTCATAAATGAGTTCAAAATGAAAATTATTGATCTCTTATATAAAATAATGTACAAAATCACAAAATATTGATAGTATTGTATTTAAAGATATAAAAATTTCAATTTAAATATATCATAACTTTAATGATATAAAATATGGAGTATTTATTCCCCCGACATTCATTTGTAAAATAGACATGCGAAATTGTTAACGTTTTCTTTTCCACTTATTTATTTTTCCTCATGTTTATCATTATTCTCTTTTCTTTGTAAGTCTTAATTACCAAAATAGGCATATTCATGCTAATTTTATTACCTCTCTTCCCAATTGAAAAAGGGCGATGGATATTGCAGGTGGTTTTAAAATTTTTTTGTAAAGTTCTTGTCACATACATAGAAATACGTCTATAGAGGATGAGCATAATATTTCCAATCATATTTCTTTTCTTCTTACTCTTTCAATGGGTTTGGAAACTAGATTCTTATGGAGAAAAGGTAACCAAATTTAAATTCCAAACGGTACATTCCAACACAAAGTGAATAACTTATAAATAAATTTAAGAATATTGGTTTCATAGATGAGTTCAAAATGAGAATTATTGATCTCTTATATAAAATAATGTACAAAATCACAAAATATTGATAGTAATGCATTTAAAGATATAAAAATTTCCATTTAAATATATCGTAATTTTAATTATATAAAATTTGGAGTATTTATTCCCCAGACATTCATTTGTAAAATACACATGAGAAATTGTTAACGTTTTCTTTTCCACTTATTTATTTTTCCTCATTTTTTATCATTACTCTCTTTATTTTGTAAGTCTTAATTCCCAAAATAGCAATATTCATGCCAATTTCATTACCTCTCTTCCCAATTGAAAAAGGGGATGGATGTTGTAGGTGGTTTTGGACATTATTTCTAACGTTCTTGTTACATAGCAAGAAAAATTGCTATAAAGGAGAAGCATAATATTTAGAATCATATTTCTTTTCTTCTTAATCTTTGAATGGGTTTGGAAACTAGATTCTTAGGAAGAAATGGTAACCAAATTTAAATTCCATACGGTGCATTCCAACACAAAGTGAATAAGTTATAAATAAATTAAAGCATATTGATCTAATAAATGAGTTCAAAATGAGAATTATTGATCTCTTATATAAAATAATGTTCAAAATCTCAAAATATTGATAGTATTGCATTTAAAGATATAAAAATTTCCATTTAAATATATCGTAATTTTAATGATATAAAATTTGGAGTATTTATTCCCCAGACATTCATTTGTAAAATAAACATAAGAAATTGTTAACGTTTTCTTTTCCACTTATTTATTTTTCCTCATGTTTTATCATTATTATTTTTCCTTTTTATGTCTTAATTCCCAAAATAGGCATATTCATGCTAATTTTATTACCTCTCTTCCCATTTGAAAAAGGGGATGGATGTTGTAGGTGGTTTTGGACATTATTTCTAACGTTCTTGTCACATACATAGAAATACGTCTATAGAGGTTGAGCATAATATTTCCAATCATATTTCTTTTCTTCTTAATCTTTCAATGGGTTTGGAAACTAGATTCTTAGGGAGAAAAGGTAACCAAATTTAAATTCCAAACGGTACATTCCAACACAAAGTGAATAACTTATAAATAAATTTAAGAATATTGGTTTCATAAATGAGTTCAAAATGAGAATTATTGATCTCTTATATAAAATAATGTACAAAATCACAAAATATTGATAGTATTGTATTTAAAGATATAAAAATTTCAATTTAAATATATCATAACTTTAATGATATAAAATTTGGAGTATTTATTCCACCGACATTCATTTGTAAAATAAACATGCTAAATTGTTAACGTTTTCTTTTCCACTTATTTATTTTTCCTCATGTTTTATAATTATTCTTTTTCCTTTGTAAGTCTTAATTACAAAAATAGGCATATTCATGCTAATTTTATTACCTCTCTACCCAATTGAAAAAGGGCGATGCATATTGCAGGTGGTTTTAAACATTTTTTGTAAAGTTCTTGTCACATAAATAGAAATACGTCTATAGAGGATGAGCATAATATTTCCAATCATATTTCTTTTCTTCTTACTCTTTCAATGGGTTTGGAAAGTAGATTCTTAGAGAGAAAAGGTAACCAAATTTAAATTCCAAACGGTACATTCCAACACAAAGTGAATAACTTATAAATAAATTTAAGAATATTGGTTTCATAAATGAGTTCAAAATGAGAATTATTGATCTCTTATATAAAATAATGTACAAAATCACAAAATATTGATAGTATTGTATTTAAAGATATAAAAATTTCAATTTAAATATATCATAACTTTAATGATATAAAATTTGGAGTATTTATTCCCCCGACATTCATTTGTAAAATAGACATGCAAAATTGTTAACGTTTTCTTTTCCACTTATTTATTTTTCCTCATGTTTATCATTATTCTCTTTTCTTTGTAAGTCTTAATTACCAAAATAGGCATATTCATGCTAATTTTATTACCACTCTTCCCAATTGAAAAAGGGCGATGGATATTGCAGGTGGTTTTAAACATTTTTTGTAAAGTTCTTGTCACATACATAGAAATACGTCTATAGAGGATGAGCATAATATTTCCAATAATATTTCTTTTCTTCTTACTCCTTCAATGGGTTTGGAAACTAGATTCTTAGGGAGAAAAGGTAACCAAATTTAAATTCCAAACGGTACATTCCAACACAAAGTAAATAACTTATAAATAAATTTAAGAATATTGGTTTCATAAATGAGTTCAAAATGAGAATTATTGATCTCTTTTATAAAATAATGTTTAAAATCATAAAATATTGATAGTATTGCATTTAAAGATATAAAAATTTCCATTTAAATATATCGTAATTTTAATTATATAAAATTTGGAGTATTTATTCCCCCGACATTCATTTGTAAAATAAACATGCGAAATTGTTAACGTTTTCTTTTCCACTTATTTATTTTTCCTCATGTTTTATCATTATTCTTTTTCCTTTGTAAGTCTTAATTACCAAAATAGGCATATTCATGCTAATTTTATTACCTCTCTTCCCAATTGAAAAAGGGCGATACATATTGCAGGTGGTTTAAAACATTTTTTGTAAAGTTCTTGTCACATAGATAGAAATATGTCTATAGAGGTTGAGCATAATATTTCCAATCATATTTCTTTTCTTCTTACTCTTTGAATGGGTTTAGAAACTAGATTCTTAGGGAGAAAAGATAACCAAATTTAAATTCCAAACGGTACATTCCAACACAAAGTGAATAAGTTATAAATAAATTAAAGCATATTGATCTAATAAATGAGTTCAAAATGATAATTATTGATCTCTTATATAAAATAATGTACAAAATCTCAAAATATTGATAGTATTCCATTTAAAGATATAAAAATTTCCATTTAAATATATCGTAATTTTAATGATATAAAATTTGGAGTTTTTATTCCTTCGACATTCATTTGTAAAATAGACATGAGAAATTGTTAACGTTTTCTTTTCCACTTATTTATTTTTCCTCATGTTTTATCATTATTCTTTTTCCTTTGTAAGTCTTAATTACCAAAATAGGCATATTCATGCTAATTTTATTACCTCTCTTCCCAATTGAAAAAGGGCGATGCATATTGCAGGTGGTTTTAAACATTTTTTGTAATGTTCTTGTCACATAGATAGAAATATGTCTATAGAGGTTGAGCATAATATTTCCAATCATATTTCTTTTCTTCTTACTCTTTGAATGGGTTTGGAAACTAGATTCTTAGGGAGAAAAGATAACCAAATTTAAATTCCAAACGGTACATTCCAACACAAAGTGAATAACTTATAAATAAATTTAAGAATATTGATTTCATAAATGAGTTCAAAATGAGAATTATTCATCTCTTATATAAAATAATGTACAAAATCACAAAATATTGATAGTATTGTATTTAAAGATATAAAAATTTCAATTTAAATATATCATAACTTTAATGATATAAAATTTGGAGTATTTATTCCCCCGACATTCATTTGTAAAATAGACATGCGAAATTGTTAACGTTTTCTTTTCCACTTACTTATTTTTCCTCATGTCTTATCATTATTCTCTTTTCTTTGTAAGTCTTAATTACCAAAATAGGCATATTCATGCTAATTTTATTACCTCTCTTCCCAATTGAAAAAGGGCGATGGATATTGCAGGTGGTTTTAAACATTTTTTGTAAAGTTCTTGTCACATACATAGAAATACGTCTATAGAGGATGAGCATAATATTTCCAATCATATTTCTTTTCTTCTTACTCTTTCAATGGGTTTGGAAACTAGATTCTTAGGGAGAAAAGGTAACCAAATTTAAATTCCAAACGGTACATTCCAACACAAAGTGAATAACTTATAAATAAATTTAAGAATATTGATTTCATAAATGAGTTCAAAATGAGAATTATTGATCTCTTATATAAAATAATGTACAAAATCACAAAATATTGATAGTAATTTATTTAAAGATATAAAAATTTCAATTTAAATATATCATAACTTTAATGATATAAAATTTGGAGTATTTATTCCACCGACATTCATTTGTAAAATATACATGCGAAATTGTTAACATTTTCTTTTCCACTTATTTATTTTTCCTCATGTTTATCATTATTCTCTTTTCTTTGTAATTCTTAATTACCAAAATAGGCATATTCATGCTAATTTTATTACCTCTCTTCCCAATTGAAAAAGGGCGATGCATATTGCAGGTGGTTTTAAACATTTTTTGTAAAGTTCTTGTCACATACATAGAAATACGTCTATAGAGGATGAGCATAATATTTCCAATCATATTTATTTTCTTCTTACTCTTTGAATGGGTTTGGAAACTAGATTCTTAGGGAGAAAAGGTAACCAAATTTAAATTCCAAACGGTACGTTCCAACACAACGTGAATAACTTATAAATAAATTTAAGAATATTGGTTTCATAAATGAGTTCAAAATGAGAATTATTGATCTCTTATATAAAATAATGTAGAAAATCACAAAATATTGATAGTATTGCATTTAAAGATATAAAAATTTCCATTTAAATATATCGTAATTTTAATGATATAAAATTTGGAGTACTTATTCCCCCGACATTCATTTGTAAAATAGACATGAGAAATTGTTAATGTTTTCTTTTCCACTTATTTATTTTTCCTCATGTTTTATCATTATTATTTTTCCTTTGTAAGTCGTAATTACCAAAATAGGCATATTCATGCTAATTTTATTACCTCTCTTCCCGTTTGAAAACGGGGATGGATGTTGTAGGTCGTTTTGGACATTGTTTCTAACGTTCTTGTTACATAGCAAGAAAAATTGCTATAGAGGAGGAGCATAATATTTAGAATCATATTTCTTTTCTTCTTAATCTTTGAATGTGTTTGGAAACTAGATTCTTAGGAAGAAATGGTAACCAAATTTAAATTCCATAAGGTGCATTCCAACACAAAGTGAATAAGTTATAAATAAATTAAAGCATATTGATCTAATAAATGAGTTCAAAATGAGAATTATTGATCTTTTATATAAAATAATGTACAAAATCTCAAAATATTGATAGTATTGCATTTAAAGATATAAAAATTTCCATTTAAATATATCGTAATTTTATCGATATAAAATTTGGAGTATTTATTCCCCCGACATTCATTTGTAAAATAGACATGAAAAATTGTTAACGTTTTCTTTTCCACTTATTTATTTTTCCTCATGTTTTATAATTATTCTTTTTCCTTTGTAAGTCTTAATTACAAAAATAGGCATATTCATGCTAATTTTATTACCTCTCTTCCCAATTGTAAAAGGGCGATGCATATTGCAGGTGGTTTTAAACATTTTTTGTAAAGTTCTTGTCACATACATATAAATACGTCTATAGAGGATGAGCATAATATTTCCAATCATATTTCTTTTCTTCTTACTCTTTGAATGGGTTTGGAAACTAGATTCTTAGGGAGAAAAGGTAACCAAATTTAAATTCCAAACGGTACATTCCAACACAAAGTGAATAACTTATAAATAAATTTAAGAATATTGGTTTCATAAATGAGTTCAAAATGAGAATTATTGATCTCTTATATAAAATAATGTACAAAATCACAAAATATTGATAGTAATTTATTTAAAGATATAAAAATTTCAATTTAAATATATCATAACTTTAATGATATAAAATTTGGAGTATTTATTCCACCGACATTCATTTGTAAAATATACATGCGAAATTGTTAACATTTTCTTTTCCACTTATTTATTTTTCCTCATGTTTATCATTATTCTCTTTTCTTTGTAAGTCTTAATTACCAAAATAGGCATATTCATGCTAATTTTATTACCTCTCTTCCCAATTGAAAAAGGGCGATGCATATTGCAGGTGGTTTTAAACATTTTTTGTAAAGTTCTTGTCACATACATAGAAATACGTCTATAGAGGATGAGCATAATATTTCCAATCATATTTATTTTCTTCTTACTCTTTGAATGGGTTTGGAAACTAGATTCTTAGGGAGAAAAGGTAACCAAATATAAATTCCAAACGGTACGTTCCAACACAAAGTGAATAACTTATAAATAAATTTAAGAATATTGGTTTCATAAATGAGTTCAAAATGAGAATTATTGATCTCTTATATAAAATAATGTAGAAAATCACAAAATATTGATAGTATTGCATTTAAAGATATAAAAATTTCCATTTAAATATATCGTAATTTTAATGATATAAAATTTGGAGTACTTATTCCCCCGACATTCATTTGTAAAATAGACATGAGAAATTGTTAATGTTTTCTTTTCCACTTATTTATTTTTCCTCATGTTTTATCATTATTATTTTTCCTTTGTAAGTCGTAATTACCAAAATAGGCATATTTATGCTAATTTTATTACCTCTCTTCCCGTTTGAAAACGGGGATGGATGTTGTAGGTCGTTTTGGACATTGTTTCTAACGTTCTTGTTACATAGCAAGAAAAATTGCTATAGAGGAGGAGCATAATATTTAGAATCATATTTCTTTTCTTCTTAATCTTTGAATGGGTTTGGAAACTAGATTCTTAGGAAGAAATGGTAACCAAATTTAAATTCCATAAGGTGCATTCCAACACAAAGTGAATAAGTTATAAATAAATTAAAGCATATTGATCTAATAAATGAGTTCAAAATGAGAATTATTGATCTTTTATATAAAATAATGTACAAAATCTCAAAATATTGATAGTATTGCATTTAAAGATATAAAAATTTCCATTTAAATATATCGTAATTTTATCGATATAAAATTTGGAGTATTTATTCCCCCGACATTCATTTGTAAAATAGACATGAGAAATTGTTAACGTTTTCTTTTCCACTTATTTATTTTTCCTCATGTTTTATAATTATTCTTTTTCCTTTGTAAGTCTTAATTACAAAAATAGGCATATTCATGCTAATTTTATTACCTCTCTTCCCAATTGTAAAAGGGCGATGCATATTGCAGGTGGTTTTAAACATTTTTTGTAAAGTTCTTGTCACATACATAGAAATACGTCTATAGAGGATGAGCATAATATTTCCAATCATATTTCTTTTCTTCTTACTCTTTGAATGGGTTTGAAAACTAGATTCTTAGGGAGAAAAGGTAACCAAATTTAAATTCCAAACGGTACATTCCAACACAAAGTGAATAACTTATAAATAAATTTAAGAATATTGGTTTCATAAATGAGTTCAAAATGAGAATTATTGATCTCTTATATAAAATAATGTACAAAATCACAAAATATTGATAGTAATTTATTTAAAGATATAAAAATTTCAATTTAAATATATCATAACTTTAATGATATAAAATTTGGAGTATTTATTCCACCGACATTCATTTGTAAAATATACATGCGAAATTGTTAACATTTTCTTTTCCACTTATTTATTTTTCCTCATGTTTATCATTATTCTCTTTTCTTTGTAAGTCTTAATTACCAAAATAGGCATATTCATGCTAATTTTATTACCTCTCTTCCCAATTGAAAAAGGGCGATGCATATTGCAGGTGGTTTTAAACATTTTTTGTAAAGTTCTTGTCACATACATAGAAATACGTCTATAGAGGATGAGCATAATATTTCCAATCATATTTATTTTCTTCTTACTCTTTGAATGGGTTTGGAAACTAGATTCTTAGGGAGAAAAGGTAACCAAATTTAAATTCCAAACGGTACGTTCCAACACAAAGTGAATAACTTATAAATAAATTTAAGAATATTGGTTTCATAAATGAGTTCAAAATGAGAATTATTGATCTCTTATATAAAATAATGTAGAAAATCACAAAATATTGATAGTTTTGCATTTAAAGATATAAAAATTTCCATTTAAATATATCGTAATTTTAATGATATAAAATTTGGAGTACTTATTCCCCCGACATTCATTTGTAAAATAGACATGAGAAATTGTTAATGTTTTCTTTTCCACTTATTTATTTTTCCTCATGTTTTATCATTATTATTTTTCCTTTGTAAGTCGTAATTACCAAAATAGGCATATTCATGCTAATTTTATTACCTCTCTTCCCGTTTGAAAACGGGGATGGATGTTGTAGGTCGTTTTGGACATTGTTTCTAACGTTCTTGTTACATAGCAAGAAAAATTGCTATAGAGGAGGAGCATAATATTTAGAATCATATTTCTTTTCTTCTTAATCTTTGAATGTGTTTGGAAACTAGATTCTTAGGAAGAAATGGTAACCAAATTTAAATTCCATAAGGTGCATTCCAACACAAAGTGAATAAGTTATAAATAAATTAAAGCATATTGATCTAATAAATGAGTTCAAAATGAGAATTATTGATCTTTTATATAAAATAATGTACAAAATCTCAAAATATTGATAGTATTGCATTTAAAGATATAAAAATTTCCATTTAAATATATCGTAATTTTATCGATATAAAATTTGGAGTATTTATTCCCCCGACATTCATTTGTAAAATAGACATGAAAAATTGTTAACGTTTTCTTTTCCACTTATTTATTTTTCCTCATGTTTTATAATTATTCTTTTTCCTTTGTAAGTCTTAATTACAAAAATAGGCATATTCATGCTAATTTTATTACCTCTCTTCCCAATTGTAAAAGGGCGATGCATATTGCAGGTGGTTTTAAACATTTTTTGTAAAGTTCTTGTCACATACATATAAATACGTCTATAGAGGATGAGCATAATATTTCCAATCATATTTCTTTTCTTCTTACTCTTTGAATGGGTTTGAAAACTAGATTCTTAGGGAGAAAAGGTAACCAAATTTAAATTCCAAACGGTACATTCCAACACAAAGTGAATAACTTATAAATAAATTTAAGAATATTGGTTTCATAAATGAGTTCAAAATGAGAATTATTGATCTCTTATATAAAATAATGTACAAAATCACAAAATATTGATAGTAATTTATTTAAAGATATAAAAATTTCAATTTAAATATATCATAACTTTAATGATATAAAATTTGGAGTATTTATTCCACCGACATTCATTTGTAAAATATACATGCGAAATTGTTAACATTTTCTTTCCACTTATTTATTTTTCCTCATGTTTATCATTATTCTCTTTTCTTTGCAAGTCTTAATTACCAAAATAGGCATATTCATGCTAATTTTATTACCTCTCTTCCCAATTGAAAAAGGGCGATGCATATTGCAGGTGGTTTTAAACATTTTTTGTAAAGTTCTTGTCACATACATAGAAATACGTCTATAGAGGATGAGCATAATATTTCCAATCATATTTATTTTCTTCTTACTCTTTGAATGGGTTTGGAAACTAGATTCTTAGGGAGAAAAGGTAACCAAATATAAATTCCAAACGGTACGTTCCAACACAAAGTGAATAACTTATAAATAAATTTAAGAATATTGGTTTCATAAATGAGTTCAAAATGAGAATTATTGATCTCTTATATAAAATAATGTAGAAAATCACAAAATATTGATAGTATTGCATTTAAAGATATAAAAATTTCCATTTAAATATATCGTAATTTTAATGATATAAAATTTGGAGTACTTATTCCCCCGACATTCATTTGTAAAATAGACATGAGAAATTGTTAATGTTTTCTTTTCCACTTATTTATTTTTCCTCATGTTTTATCATTATTATTTTTCCTTTGTAAGTCGTAATTACCAAAATAGGCATATTTATGCTAATTTTATTACCTCTCTTCCCGTTTGAAAACGGGGATGGATGTTGTAGGTCGTTTTGGACATTGTTTCTAACGTTCTTGTTACATAGCAAGAAAAATTGCTATAGAGGAGGAGCATAATATTTAGAATCATATTTCTTTTCTTCTTAATCTTTGAATGGGTTTGGAAACTAGATTCTTAGGAAGAAATGGTAACCAAATTTAAATTCCATAAGGTGCATTCCAACACAAAGTGAATAAGTTATAAATAAATTAAAGCATATTGATCTAATAAATGAGTTCAAAATGAGAATTATTGATCTTTTATATAAAATAATGTACAAAATCTCAAAATATTGATAGTATTGCATTTAAAGATATAAAAATTTCCATTTAAATATATCGTAATTTTATCGATATAAAATTTGGAGTATTTATTCCCCCGACATTCATTTGTAAAATAGACATGAGAAATTGTTAACGTTTTCTTTTCCACTTATTTATTTTTCCTCATGTTTTATAATTATTCTTTTTCCTTTGTAAGTCTTAATTACAAAAATAGGCATATTCATGCTAATTTTATTACCTCTCTTCCCAATTGTAAAAGGGCGATGCATATTGCAGGTGGTTTTAAACATTTTTTGTAAAGTTCTTGTCACATACATAGAAATACGTCTATAGAGGATGAGCATAATATTTCCAATCATATTTCTTTTCTTCTTACTCTTTGAATGGGTTTGAAAACTAGATTCTTAGGGAGAAAAGGTAACCAAATTTAAATTCCAAACGGTACATTCCAACACAAAGTGAATAACTTATAAATAAATTTAAGAATATTGGTTTCATAAATGAGTTCAAAATGAGAATTATTGATCTCTTATATAAAATAATGTACAAAATCACAAAATATTGATAGTAATTTATTTAAAGATATAAAAATTTCAATTTAAATATATCATAACTTTAATGATATAAAATTTGGAGTATTTATTCCACCGACATTCATTTGTAAAATATACATGCGAAATTGTTAACATTTTCTTTTCCACTTATTTATTTTTCCTCATGTTTATCATTATTCTCTTTTCTTTGTAAGTCTTAATTACCAAAATAGGCATATTCATGCTAATTTTATTACCTCTCTTCCCAATTGAAAAAGGGCGATGCATATTGCAGGTGGTTTTAAACATTTTTTGTAAAGTTCTTGTCACATACATAGAAATACGTCTATAGAGGATGAGCATAATATTTCCAATCATATTTATTTTCTTCTTACTCTTTGAATGGGTTTGGAAACTAGATTCTTAGGGAGAAAAGGTAACCAAATTTAAATTCCAAACGGTACGTTCCAACACAAAGTGAATAACTTATAAATAAATTTAAGAATATTGGTTTCATAAATGAGTTCAAAATGAGAATTATTGATCTCTTATATAAAATAATGTAGAAAATCACAAAATATTGATAGTATTGCATTTAAAGATATAAAAATTTCCATTTAAATATATCGTAATTTTAATGATATAAAATTTGGAGTACTTATTCCCCCGACATTCATTTGTAAAATAGACATGAGAAATTGTTAATGTTTTCTTTTCCACTTATTTATTTTTCCTCATGTTTTATCATTATTATTTTTCCTTTGTAAGTCGTAATTACCAAAATAGGCATATTCATGCTAATTTTATTACCTCTCTTCCCGTTTGAAAACGGGGATGGATGTTGTAGGTCGTTTTGGACATTGTTTCTAACGTTCTTGTTACATAGCAAGAAAAATTGCTATAGAGGAGGAGCATAATATTTAGAATCATATTTCTTTTCTTCTTAATCTTTGAATGGGTTTGGAAACTAGATTCTTAGGAAGAAATGGTAACCAAATTTAAATTCCATAAGGTGCATTCCAACACAAAGTGAATAAGTTATAAATAAATTAAAGCATATTGATCTAATAAATGAGTTCAAAATGAGAATTATTGATCTTTTATATAAAATAATGTACAAAATCTCAAAATATTGATAGTATTGCATTTAAAGATATAAAAATTTCCATTTAAATATATCGTAATTTTATCGATATAAAATTTGGAGTATTTATTCCCCCGACATTCATTTGTAAAATAGACATGAGAAATTGTTAACGTTTTCTTTTCCACTTATTTATTTTTCCTCATGTTTTATAATTATTCTTTTTCCTTTGTAAGTCTTAATTACAAAAATAGGCATATTCATGCTAATTTTATTACCTCTCTTCCCAATTGTAAAAGGGCGATGCATATTGCAGGTGGTTTTAAACATTTTTTGTAAAGTTCTTGTCACATACATAGAAATACGTCTATAGAGGATGAGCATAATATTTCCAATCATATTTCTTTTCTTCTTACTCTTTGAATGGGTTTGGAAACTAGATTCTTAGGGAGAAAAGGTAACCAAATTTAAATTCCAAACGGTACATTCCAACACAAAGTGAATAACTTATAAATAAATTTAAGAATATTGGTTTCATAAATTAGTTCAAAATGAGAATTATTGATCTCTTATATAAAATAATGTACAAAATCAAAAAATATTGATAGTATTGTATTTAAAGATATAAAAATTTCAATTTAAATATATCAAAACTTTAATGATATAAAATTTGGAGTATTTATTCCACCGACATTCATTTGTAAAATAAACATGCTAAATTGTTAACGTTTTCTTTTCCACTTATTTATTTTTCCTCATGTTTTATAATTATTCTTTTTCCTTTGTAAGTCTTAATTACAAAAATAGGCATATTCATGCTAATTTTATTACCTCTCTACCCAATTGAAAAAGGGCGATGCATATTGCAGGTGGTTTTAAACATTTTTTGTAAAGTTCTTGTCACATACATAGAAATACGTCTATAGAGGATGAGCATAATATTTCCAATCATATTTCTTTTCTTCTTACTCTTTCAATGGGTTTGGAAACTAGATTCTTAGAGAGAAAAGGTAACCAAATTTAAATTCCAAACGGTACATTCCAACACAAAGTGAATAACTTATAAATAAATTTAAGAATATTGGTTTCATAAATGAGTTCAAAATGAGAATTATTGATCTCTTATATAAAATAATGTACAAAATCTCAAAATATTGATAGTATTGCATTTAAAGATATAAAAATTTCCATTTAAATATATCGTAATTTTAATGATATAAAATTTGGAGTATTTATTCCCCCGACATTCATTTGTAAAATAGACATGAGAAATTGTTAACGTTTTCTTTTCCACTTATTTATTTTTCCTCATGTTTTATCATCATTCTTTTTCCTTTTTAAGTCTTAATTACCAAAATAGGCATATTCATGCTAATTTTATTACCTCTCTTCCCAATTGAAAAAGGGTGATGCATATTGCAGGTGGTTTTAAACATTTTTTGTAAAGTTCTTGTCACATACATAGAAATACGTCTATAAAGGATGAGCATAATATTTCCAATCATATTTCTTTTCTTCTTACTCTTTCAATGGATTTGGAAACTAGATTCTTAGAGAGAAAAGGTAACCAAATTTAAATTCCAAACGGTACATTCCAACACAAAGTGAATAACTTATAAATAAATTTAAGAATATTGGTTTCATAAATGAGTTCAAAATGAGAATTATTGATCTCTTATATAAAATAATGTACAAAATCTCAAAATATTGATAGTATTGCATTTAAAGATATAAAAATTTCCATTTAAATATATCGTAATTTTAATGATATAAAATTTGGAGTATTTATTCCCCCGACATTCATTTGTAAAATAGACATGAGAAATTGTTAACGTTTTCTTTTCCACTTATTTATTTTTCCTCATGTTTTATCATTATTCTCTTTTCTTTGTAAGTCTTAATTACCAAAATAGGCATATTCATGCTAATTTTATTACCTCTCTTCCCAATTGAAAAAGGGTGATGCATATTGCAGGTGGTTTTAAACATTTTTTGTAAAGTTCTTGTCACATACATAGAAATACGTCTAGAGAGGATGAGCATAATATTTCCAATCATATTTCTTTTCTTCTTACTCTTTCAATGGATTTGGAAACTAGATTCTTAGAGAGAAAAGGTAACCAAATTTAAATTCCAAACGGTACATTCCAACACAAAGTGAATAACTTATAAATAAATTTAAGAATATTGGTTTCATAAATGAGTTCAAAATGAGAATTATTGATCTCTTATATAAAATAATGTACAAAATCTCAAAATATTGATAGTATTGCATTTAAAGATATAAAAATTTCCATTTAAATATATCGTAATTTTAATGATATAAAATTTGGAGTATTTATTCCCCCGACATTCATTTGTAAAATAGACATGAGAAATTGTTAACGTTTTCTTTTCCACTTATTTATTTTTCCTCATGTTTTATCATTATTCTCTTTTCTTTGTAAGTCTTAATTACCAAAATAGGCATATTCATGCTAATTTTATTACCTCTCTTCCCAATTGAAAAAGGGTGATGCATATTGCAGGTGGTTTTAAACATTTTTTGTAAAGTTCTTGTCACATACATAGAAATACGTCTAGAGAGGATGAGCATAATATTTCCAATCATATTTCTCTTCTTCTTACTCTTTGAATGGGTTTGGAAACTATATTCTTAGGGAGAAAAGGTAACCAAATTTAAATTCCAAACGGTACACTCCAACACAAAGTGAATAACTTATAAATAAATTTAAGAATATTGGTTTCATAAATGAGTTCAAAATGAGAATTATTGATCTCTTATATAAAATAATGTACAAAATCTCAAAATATTGATAGTATTGCATTTAAAGATATAAAAATTTCCATTTAAATATATCGTAATTTTAATGATATAAAATTTGGAGTATTTATTCCCCCGACATTCATTTGTAAAATAGACATGAGAAATTGTTAACGTTTTCTTTTCCACTTATTTATTTTTCCTCATGTTTTATCATTATTCTCTTTTCTTTGTAAGTCTTAATTACCAAAATAGGCATATTCATGCTAATTTTATTACCTCTCTTCCCAATTGAAAAAGGGTGATGCATATTGCAGGTGGTTTTAAACATTTTTTGTAAAGTTCTTGTCACATACATAGAAATACGTCTAGAGAGGATGAGCATAATATTTCCAATCATATTTCTCTTCTTCTTACTCTTTGAATGGGTTTGGAAACTATATTCTTAGGGAGAAAAGGTAACCAAATTTAAATTCCAAACGGTACACTCCAACACAAAGTGAATAACTTATAAATAAATTTAAGAATATTGGTTTCATAAATGAGTTCAAAATGAGAATTATTGATCTCTTATATAAAATAATGTACAAAATCACAAAATATTGATAGTATTGCATTTAAAGATATAAAAATTTCCATTTAAATATATCGTAATTTTAATGATATAAAATTTGGAGTATTTATTCCCCCGACATTCATTTGTAAAATAGACATGAGAAATTGTTAACGTTTTCTTTTCCACTTATTTATTTTTCCTCATTTTTTATCATTACTCTCTTTCTTTTGTAAGTCTTAATTCCCAAAATAGGCATATTCATGCTAATTTTATTACCTCTCTTCCCATTTGAAAAAGGGGATGAATGTTGTAGGTGGTTTTGGACATTATTTCTAACGTTCTTGTTACATAGCAAGAAAAATTGCTATAGAGGAGGAGCATAATATTTAGAATCATATTTCTTTTCTTCTTAATCTTTGAATGGGTTTGGAAACTAGATTCTTAGGAAGAAATGGTAACCAAATTTAAATTCCATACGGTGCATTCCAACACAAAGTGAATAAGTTATAAATAAATTAAAGCATATTGATCTAATAAATGAGTTCAAAATGAGAATTATTGATCTCTTATATAAAATAATGTTCAAAATCATAAAATATTGATAGTATTGCATTTAAAGATATAAAAATTTCCATTTAAATATATCGTAATTTTAATTATATAAAATTTGGAGTATTTATTCCCTCGACATTCATTTGTAAAATAGACATGAAAATTGTTAACGTTTTCTTTTCCACTTATTTATTTTTCCTCATTTTTTATCATTACTCTTTTTCTTTTGTAAGTCTTAATTCCCAAAATAGGCATATTCATGCTAATTTTATTACCTCTCTTCGCATTTGAAAAAGGGGATGGATGTTGTAGGTGGTTTTGGACATTATTTCTAACGTTCTTGTTACATAGCAAGAAAAATTGCTATAGAGGAGGAGCATAATATTTAGAATCATATTTCTTTTCTTCTTAATCTTTAAATGGGTTTGGAAACTAGATTCTTAGGGAGAAATGGTAACAAAATTTAAATTCCAAACGGTACATTCCAACAGAAAGTGAATAAGTTATAAATAAATTAAAGCATATTGATTTCATAAATGAGTTCAAAATGAGAATTATTGATCTCTTATATAAAATAATGTACAAAATCACAAAATATTGATAGTATTGCATTTAAAGATATAAAAATTTCCATTTAAATATATCGTAATTTTATCGATATAAAATTTGGAGTATTTATTCCCCCGACATTCATTTGTAAAATAGACATGAGAAATTGTTAACGTTTTCTTTTCCACTTATTTATTTTTCCTCATGTTTTATAATTATTCTTTTTCCTTTGTAAGTCTTAATTACAAAAATAGGCATATTCATGCTAATTTTATTACCTCTCTTCCCAATTGTAAAAGGGCGATGCATATTGCAAGTGGTTTTAAACATTTTTTGTAAAGTTCTTGTCACATACATAGAAATACGTCTATAGAGGATGAGCATAATATTTCCAATCATATTTCTTTTCTTCTTACTCTTTGAATGGGTTTGGAAACTAGATTCTTAGGGAGAAAAGGTAACCAAATTTAAATTCCAAACGGTACATTCCAACACAAAGTGAATAACTTATAAATAAATTTAAGAATATTGGTTTCATAAATGAGTTCAAAATGAGAATTATTGATTTCTTATATAAAATAATGTACAAAATCAAAAAATATTGATTGTATTGTATTTAAAGATATAAAAATTTCAATTTAAATATATCATAACTTTAATGATATAAAATTTGGAGTATTTATTCCACCGACATTCATTTGTAAAATAAACATGCTAAATTGTTAACGTTTTCTTTTCCACTTATTTATTTTTCCTCATGTTTTATAATTATTCTTTTTACTTTGTAAGTCTTAATTACAAAAATAGGCATATTAATGCTAATTTTATTACCTCTCTACCCAATTGAAAAAGGGCGATGCATATTGCAGGTGGTTTTAAACATTTTTTGTAAAGTTCTTGTCACATAAATAGAAATACGTCTATAGAGGATGAGCATAATATTTCCAATCATATTTCTTTTCTTCTTACTCTTTCAATGGGTTTGGAAAGTAGATTCTTAGAGAGAAAAGGTAACCAAATTTAAATTCCAAACGGTACATTCCAACACAAAGTGAATAACTTATAAATAAATTTAAGAATATTGGTTTCATAAATGAGTTCAAAATGAGAATTATTGATCTCTTATATAAAATAATGTACAAAATCACAAAATATTGATAGTATTGCATTTAAAGATATAAAAATTTCCATTTAAATATATCGTAATTTTAATGATATAAAATTTGGAGTATTTATTCCCCCGACATTCATTTGTAAAATAGACATGAGAAATTGTTAACGTTTTCTTTTCCACTTATTTATTTTTCCTCATGTTTTATCATTATTCTTTTTCCTTTTTAAGTCTTAATTACCAAAATAGGCATATTCATGCTAATTTTATTACCTCTCTTCCCAATTGAAAAAGGGTGATGCATATTGCAGGTGGTTTTAAACATTTTTTGTAAAGTTCTTGTCACATACATAGAAATACGTCTATAGAGGATGAGCATAATATTTCCAATCATATTTCTTTTCTTCTTACTCTTTCAATGGGTTTGGAAACTAGATTCTTAGAGAGAAAAGGTAACCAAATTTAAATTCCAAACGGTACATTCCAACACAAAGTGAATAACTTATAAATAAATTTAAGAATATTGGTTTCATAAATGAGTTCAAAATGAGAATTATTGATCTCTTATATAAAATAATGTACAAAATCTCAAAATATTGATAGTATTGCATTTAAAGATATAAAAATTTCCATTTAAATATATCGTAATTTTAATGATATAAAATTTGGAGTATTTATTCCCCCGACATTCATTTGTAAAACAGACATGAGAAATTGTTAACGTTTTCTTTTCCACTTATTTATTTTTCCTCATGTTTTATCATTATTCTTTTTCCTTTTTAAGTCTTAATTACCAAAATAGGCATATTCATGCTAATTTTATTACCTCTCTTCCCAATTGACAAAGGGCGATGCATATTGCAGGTGGTTTTCAACGTTTTTTGTAAAGTTCTGTCACAGACATAGAAATACGTCTATAGAATATGAGCATAATATTTCCAATCATATTTCTCTTCTTCTTACTCTTTGAATGGGTTTGGAAACTATATTCTTAGGGAGAAAAGGTAACCAATTTTAAATTCCAAACGGTACACTCCAACACAAAGTGAATAACTTATAAATAAATTTAAGAATATTGGTTTCATAAATGAGTTCAAAATGAGAATTATTGATCTCTTATATAAAATAATGTACAAAATCACAAAATATTGATAGTATTGCATTTAAAGATATAAAAATTTCCATTTAAATATATCGTAATTTTAATGATATAAAATTTGGAGTATTTATTCCCCCGACATTCATTTGTAAAATAGACATGAGAAATTGTTAACGTTTTCTTTTCCACTTATTTATTTTTCCTCATTTTTTATCATTACTCTCTTTCTTTTGTAAGTCTTAATTCCCAAAATAGGCATATTCATGCTAATTTTATTACCTCTCTTCCCATTTGAAAAAGGGGATGAATGTTGTAGGTGGTTTTGGACATTATTTCTAACGTTCTTGTTACATAGCAAGAAAAATTGCTATAGAGGAGGAGCATAATATTTAGAATCATATTTCTTTTCTTCTTAATCTTTGAATGGGTTTGGAAACTAGATTCTTAGGAAGAAATGGTAACCAAATTTAAATTCCATACGGTGCATTCCAACACAAAGTGAATAAGTTATAAATAAATTAAAGCATATTGATCTAAGAAATGAGTTCAAAATGAGAATTATTGATCTCTTATATAAAATAATGTTCAAAATCATAAAATATTGATAGTATTGCATTTAAAGATATAAAAATTTCCATTTAAATATATCGTAATTTTAATTATATAAAATTTGGAGTATTTATTCCCCCGACATTCATTTGTAAAATAGACATGAAAATTGTTAACGTTTTCTTTTCCACTTATTTATTTTTCCTCATTTTTTATCATTACTCTTTTTCTTTTGTAAGTCTTAATTCCCAAAATAGGCATATTCATGCTAATTTTATTACCTCTCTTCTCATTTGAAAAAGGGGATGGATGTTGTAGGTGGTTTTGGACATTATTTCTAACGTTCTTGTTACATAGCAAGAAAAATTGCTATAGACGAGGAGCATAATATTTAGAATCATATTTCTTTTCTTCTTAATCTTTAAATGGGTTTGGAAACTAGATTCTTAGGGAGAAATGGTAACAAAATTTAAATTCCAAACGGTACATTCCAACAGAAAGTGAATAAGTTATAAATAAATTAAAGCATATTGATTTCATAAATGAGTTCAAAATGAGAATTATTGATCTCTTATATAAAATAATGTACAAAATCACAAAATATTGATAGTATTGCATTTAAAGATATAAAAATTTCCATTTAAATATATCGTAATTTTAATGATATAAAATTTGGAGTATATATTCCCCCGACATTCATTTGTAAAATAGACATGCAAAATTGTTAACGTTTTCTTTTCCACTTATTTATTTTTCCTCATGTTTTATCATTATTATCTTTTCTTTTTTAAGACTTAATTACCAAAATAGACATATTCATGCTTATTTTATTACCTCTCTTCCCAATTGAAAAAGGGCGATGGATATTGCAGGTGGTTTTAAACATTTTTTGTAAAGTTCTTGTCACATACATAGAAATACGTGTATAGAGGATGAGCATAATATTTCCAATCATATTTCTTTTCTTCTTACTCTTTCAATGGGTTTGGAAACTAGATTCTTAGGGAGAAAAGGTAACCAAATTTAAATTCCAAACGGTACATTCCAACACAAAGTGAGTAACTTATAAATAAATATAAGAATATTGGTTTCATAAATGAGTTCAAAATGAGAATTATTGATCTCTTATATAAAATAATGTACAAAATCACAAAATATTGATAGTATTGCATTTAAAGATATAAAAATTTCCATTTAAATATATCGTAATTTTAATGATATAAAATTTGGAGTATATATTCCCCCGACATTCATTTGTAAAATAGACATGCAAAATTGTTAACGTTTTCTTTTCCACTTATTTATTTTTCCTCATGTTTTATCATTATTATCTTTTCTTTTTTAAGACTTAATTACCAAAATAGACATATTCATGCTTATTTTATTACCTCTCTTCCCAATTGAAAAAGGGCGATGGATATTGCAGGTGGTTTTAAACATTTTTTGTAAAGTTCTTGTCACATACATAGAAATACGTGTATAGAGGATGAGCATAATATTTCCAATCATATTTCTTTTCTTCTTACTCTTTCAATGGGTTTGGAAACTAGATTCTTAGGGAGAAAAGGTAACCAAATTTAAATTCCAAACGGTACATTCCAACACAAAGTGAGTAACTTATAAATAAATATAAGAATATTGGTTTCATAAATGAGTTCAAAATGAGAATTATTGATCTCTTATATAAAATAATGTACAAAATCTCAAAATATTGATAGTATTGCATTTAAAGATATAAAAATTTCCATTTAAATATATCGTAATTTTAATGATATAAAATTTGGAGTATTTATTCCCCTGACATTCATTTGTAAAACAGACATGAGAAATTGTTAACGTGTTCTTTTCCACTTATTTATTTTTCCTCATGTTTTATCATTATTCTTTTTCCTTTTTAAGTCTTAATTACCAAAATAGGCATATTCATGCTAATTTTATTACCTCTCTTCCCAATTGAAAAAGGGCGATGCATATTGCAGGTGGTTTTCAACGTTTTTTGTAAAGTTCTGTCACATACATAGAAATACGTCTATAGAATATGAGCATAATATTTCCAATCATATTTCTCTTCTTCTTACTCTTTGAATGGGTTTGGAAACTATATTCTTAGGGAGAAAAGGTAACCAAATTTAAATTCCAAACGGTACACTCCAACACAAAGTGAATAACTTATAAATAAATTTAAGAATATTGGTTTCATAAATGAGTTCAAAATGAGAATTATTGATCTCTTATATAAAATAATGTACAAAATCACAAAATATTGATAGTATTGCATTTAAAGATATAAAAAATTCCATTTAAATATATCGTAATTTTAATGATATAAAATTTGGAGTATTTATTCCCCCGACATTCATTTGTAAAATAGACATGAGAAATTGTTAACGTTTTCTTTTCCACTTATTTATTTTTCCTCATGTTTTATCATTATTCTTTTTCCTTTTTAAGTCTTAATTACCAAAATAGGCATATTCATGCTAATTTTATTACCTCTCTTCCCAATTGAAAAAGGGCGATGCATATTGCAGGTGGTTTTAAACATTTTTTGTAAAGTTCTTGTCACATACATAGAAATACGTGTATAGAGGATGAGCATAATATTTCCAATCATATTTCTCTTCTTCTTACTCTTTGAATGGGTTTGGAAACTATATTCTTAGGGAGAAAAGGTAACCAAATTTAAATTCCAAACGGTACACTCCAACACAAAGTGAATAACTTATAAATAAATTTAAGAATATTGGTTTCATAAATGAGTTCAAAATGAGAATTATTGATCTCTTATATAAAATAATGTACAAAATCACAAAATATTGATAGTATTGCATTTAAAGATATAAAAATTTCCATTTAAATATATCGTAATTTTAATGATATAAAATTTGGAGTATTTATTCCCCCGACATTCATTTGTAAAATAAACATGCGAAATTGTTAACGTTTTCTTTTCCACTTATTTATTTTTCCTCATGTTTTATAATTATTCTTTTTCCTTTGTAGGTCTTAATTACAAAAATAGGCATATTCATGCTAATTTTATTACCTCTCTACCCAATTGAAAAAGGGCGATGCATATTGCAGGTGGTTTTAAACATTTTTTGTAAAGTTCTTGTCACATACATAGAAATACGTCTATAGAGGATGAGCATAATATTTCCAATCATATTTCTTTTCTTCTTACTCTTTCAATGGGTTTGGAAACTAGATTCTTAGGGAGAAAAGGTAACCAATTTTAAATTCCAAACGGTACACTCCAACACAAAGTGAATAACTTATAAATAAATTTAAGAATATTGGTTTCATAAATGAGTTCAAAATGAGAATTATTGATCTCTTATATAAAATAATGTACAAAATCACAAAATATTGATAGTATTGCATTTAAAGATATAAAAATTTCCATTTAAATATATCGTAATTTTAATGATATAAAATTTGGAGTATTTATTCCCCCGACATTCATTTGTAAAATAGACATGAGAAATTGTTAACGTTTTCTTTTCCACTTATTTATTTTTCCTCATTTTTTATCATTACTCTCTTTCTTTTGTAAGTCTTAATTCCCAAAATAGGCATATTCATGCTAATTTTATTACCTCTCTTCCCATTTGAAAAAGGGGATGAATGTTGTAGGTGGTTTTGGACATTATTTCTAACGTTCTTGTTACATAGCAAGAAAAATTGCTATAGAGGAGGAGCATAATATTTAGAATCATATTTCTTTTCTTCTTAATCTTTGAATGGGTTTGGAAACTAGATTCTTAGGAAGAAATGGTAACCAAATTTAAATTCCATACGGTGCATTCCAACACAAAGTGAATAAGTTATAAATAAATTAAAGCATATTGATCTAAGAAATGAGTTCAAAATGAGAATTATTGATCTCTTATATAAAATAATGTTCAAAATCATAAAATATTGATAGTATTGCATTTAAAGATATAAAAATTTCCATTTAAATATATCGTAATTTTAATTATATAAAATTTGGAGTATTTATTCCCCCGACATTCATTTGTAAAATAGACATGAAAATTGTTAACGTTTTCTTTTCCACTTATTTATTTTTCCTCATTTTTTATCATTACTCTTTTTCTTTTGTAAGTCTTAATTCCCAAAATAGGCATATTCATGCTAATTTTATTACCTCTCTTCTCATTTGAAAAAGGGGATGGATGTTGTAGGTGGTTTTGGACATTATTTCTAACGTTCTTGTTACATAGCAAGAAAAATTGCTATAGACGAGGAGCATAATATTTAGAATCATATTTCTTTTCTTCTTAATCTTTAAATGGGTTTGGAAACTAGATTCTTAGGGAGAAATGGTAACAAAATTTAAATTCCAAACGGTACATTCCAACAGAAAGTGAATAAGTTATAAATAAATTAAAGCATATTGATTTCATAAATGAGTTCAAAATGAGAATTATTGATCTCTTATATAAAATAATGTACAAAATCACAAAATATTGATAGTATTGCATTTAAAGATATAAAAATTTCCATTTAAATATATCGTAATTTTAATGATATAAAATTTGGAGTATATATTCCCCCGACATTCATTTGTAAAATAGACATGAAAAATTGTTAACGTTTTCTTTTCCACTTATTTATTTTTCCTCATGTTTTATCATTATTATCTTTTCTTTTTTAAGACTTAATTACCAAAATAGACATATTCATGCTTATTTTATTACCTCTCTTCCCAATTGAAAAAGGGTGATGGATATTGCAGGTGGTTTTAAACATTTTTTGTAAAGTTCTTGTCACATACATAGAAATACGTGTATAGAGGATGAGCATAATATTTCCAATCATATTTCTTTTCTTCTTACTCTTTCAATGGGTTTGGAAACTAGATTCTTAGGGAGAAAAGGTAACCAAATTTAAATTCCAAACGGTACATTCCAACACAAAGTGAGTAACTTATAAATAAATATAAGAATATTGGTTTCATAAATGAGTTCAAAATGAGAATTATTGATCTCTTATATAAAATAATGTACAAAATCACAAAATATTGATAGTATTGCATTTAAAGATATAAAAATTTCCATTTAAATATATCGTAATTTTAATGATATAAAATTTGGAGTATATATTCCCCCGACATTCATTTGTAAAATAGACATGCAAAATTGTTAACGTTTTCTTTTCCACTTATTTATTTTTCCTCATGTTTTATCATTATTATCTTTTCTTTTTTAAGACTTAATTACCAAAATAGACATATTCATGCTTATTTTATTACCTCTCTTCCCAATTGAAAAAGGGCGATGGATATTGCAGGTGGTTTTAAACATTTTTTGTAAAGTTCTTGTCACATACATAGAAATACGTGTATAGAGGATGAGCATAATATTTCCAATCATATTTCTTTTCTTCTTACTCTTTCAATGGGTTTGGAAACTAGATTCTTAGGGAGAAAAGGTAACCAAATTTAAATTCCAAACGGTACATTCCAACACAAAGTGAGTAACTTATAAATAAATATAAGAATATTGGTTTCATAAATGAGTTCAAAATGAGAATTATTGATCTCTTATATAAAATAATGTACAAAATCTCAAAATATTGATAGTATTGCATTTAAAGATATAAAAATTTCCATTTAAATATATCGTAATTTTAATGATATAAAATTTGGAGTATTTATTCCCCCGACATTCATTTGTAAAACAGACATGAGAAATTGTTAACGTTTTCTTTTCCACTTATTTATTTTTCCTCATGTTTTATCATTATTCTTTTTCCTTTTTAAGTCTTAATTACCAAAATAGGCATATTCATGCTAATTTTATTACCTCTCTTCCCAATTGAAAAAGGGCGATGCATATTGCAGGTGGTTTTCAACGTTTTTTGTAAAGTTCTGTCACATACATAGAAATACGTCTATAGAATATGAGCATAATATTTCCAATCATATTTCTCTTCTTCTTACTCTTTGAATGGGTTTGGAAACTATATTCTTAGGGAGAAAAGGTAACCAAATTTAAATTCCAAACGGTACACTCCAACACAAAGTGAATAACTTATAAATAAATTTAAGAATATTGGTTTCATAAATGAGTTCAAAATGAGAATTATTGATCTCTTATATAAAATAATGTACAAAATCACAAAATATTGATAGTATTGCATTTAAAGATATAAAAAATTCCATTTAAATATATCGTAATTTTAATGATATAAAATTTGGAGTATTTATTCCCCCGACATTCATTTGTAAAATAGACATGAGAAATTGTTAACGTTTTCTTTTCCACTTATTTATTTTTCCTCATGTTTTATCATTATTCTTTTTCCTTTTTAAGTCTTAATTACCAAAATAGGCATATTCATGCTAATTTTATTACCTCTCTTCCCAATTGAAAAAGGGCGATGCATATTGCAGGTGGTTTTAAACATTTTTTGTAAAGTTCTTGTCACATACATAGAAATACGTGTATAGAGGATGAGCATAATATTTCCAATCATATTTCTCTTCTTCTTACTCTTTGAATGGGTTTGGAAACTATATTCTTAGGGAGAAAAGGTAACCAAATTTAAATTCCAAACGGTACACTCCAACACAAAGTGAATAACTTATAAATAAATTTAAGAATATTGGTTTCATAAATGAGTTCAAAATGAGAATTATTGATCTCTTATATAAAATAATGTACAAAATCACAAAATATTGATAGTATTGCATTTAAAGATATAATAATTTCCATTTAAATATATCGTAATTTTAATGATATAAAATTTGGAGTATTTATTCCCCCGACATTCATTTGTAAAATAGACATGAGAAATTGTTAACGTTTTCTTTTCCACTTATTTATTTTTCCTCATTTTTTATCATTACTCTCTTTCTTTTGTAAGTCTTAATTCCCAAAATAGGCATATTCATGCTAATTTTATTACCTCTCTTCCCATTTGAAAAAGGGGATGAATGTTGTAGGTGGTTTTGGACATTATTTCTAACGTTCTTGTTACATAGCAAGAAAAATTGCTATAGAGGAGGAGCATAATATTTAGAATCATATTTCTTTTCTTCTTAATCTTTGAATGGGTTTGGAAACTAGATTCTTAGGAAGAAATGGTAACCAAATTTAAATTCCATACGGTGCATTCCAACACAAAGTGAATAAGTTATAAATAAATTAAAGCATATTGATCTAAGAAATGAGTTCAAAATGAGAATTATTGATCTCTTATATAAAATAATGTTCAAAATCATAAAATATTGATAGTATTGCATTTAAAGATATAAAAATTTCCATTTAAATATATCGTAATTTTAATTATATAAAATTTGGAGTATTTATTCCCCCGACATTCATTTGTAAAATAGACATGAAAATTGTTAACGTTTTCTTTTAAACTTATTTATTTTTCCTCATTTTTTATCATTACTCTTTTTCTTTTGTAAGTCTTAATTCCCAAAATAGGCATATTCATGCTAATTTTATTACCTCTCTTCTCATTTGAAAAAGGGGATGGATGTTGTAGGTGGTTTTGGACATTATTTCTAACGTTCTTGTTACATAGCAAGAAAAATTGCTATAGAGGAGGAGCATAATATTTAGAATCATATTTCTTTTCTTCTTAATCTTTAAATGGGTTTGGAAACTAGATTCTTAGGGAGAAATGGTAACAAAATTTAAATTCCAAACGGTACATTCCAACAGAAAGTGAATAAGTTATAAATAAATTAAAGCATATTGATTTCATAAATGAGTTCAAAATGAGAATTATTGATCTCTTATATAAAATAATGTACAAAATCACAAAATATTGATAGTATTGCATTTAAAGATATAAAAATTTCCATTTAAATATATCGTAATTTTAATGATATAAAATTTGGAGTATATATTCCCCCGACATTCATTTGTAAAATAGACATGCAAAATTGTTAACGTTTTCTTTTCCACTTATTTATTTTTCCTCATGTTTTATCATTATTATCTTTTCTTTTTTAAGACTTAATTACCAAAATAGACATATTCATGCTTATTTTATTACCTCTCTTCCCAATTGAAAAAGGGCGATGGATATTGCAGGTGGTTTTAAACATTTTTTGTAAAGTTCTTGTCACATACATAGAAATACGTGTATAGAGGATGAGCATAATATTTCCAATCATATTTCTTTTCTTCTTACTCTTTCAATGGGTTTGGAAACTAGATTCTTAGGGAGAAAAGGTAACCAAATTTAAATTCCAAACGGTACATTCCAACACAAAGTGAGTAACTTATAAATAAATATAAGAATATTGGTTTCATAAATGAGTTCAAAATGAGAATTATTGATCTCTTATATAAAATAATGTACAAAATCACAAAATATTGATAGTATTGCATTTAAAGATATAAAAATTTCCATTTAAATATATCGTAATTTTAATTATATAAAATTTGGAGTATTTATTCCCCCGACATTCATTTGTAAAATAGACATGAGAAATTGTTAACGTTTTCTTTTCCACTTATTTATTTTTCCACATTTTTTATCATTACTCTCTTTCTTTTGTAAGTCTTAATTCCCAAAATAGGCATATTCATGCTAATTTTATTACCTCTCTTCCCAATTGAAAAAGGGCGATGGATATTGCAGGTGGTTTTAAACATTTTTTGTAAAGTTCTTGTCACATACATAGAAATACGTCTATAGAGGATGAGCATAATATTTCCAATCATATTTCTTTTCTTCTTACTCTTTGAATGGGTTTGGAAAATAGATTCTTAGGGAGAAAAGGTAAACAAATTTAAATTCCAAACGGTACATTCCAACACAAAGTGAATAACTTATAAATAAATTTAAGAATATTGATTTCATAAATGAGTTCAAAATGAGAATTATTGATCTCTTATATAAAATAATGTACAAAATCACAAAATATTGATAGTATTGTATTTAAAGATATATAAATTTCAATTTAAATATATCATAACTTTAATGATATAAAATTTGGAGTATTTATTCCCCCGACATTCATTTGTAAAATAGATATGCGAAATTGTTAACGTTTTCTTTTCCACTTATTTATTTTTCCTCATGTTTTATCATTATTCTCTTTCCTTTTTAAGTCTTAATTACCAAAATAGGCATATTCATGCTAATTTTATTACCTCTCTTCCCAATTGAAAAAGGGCGATGCATATTGCAGGTGGTTTTCAACGTTTTTTGTAAAGTTCTGTCACATACATAGAAATACGTCTATAGAATATGAGCATAATATTTCCAATCATATTTCTCTTCTTCTTAATCTTTGAATGGGTTTGGAAACTATATTCTTAGGGAGAAAAGGTAACCAAATTTAAATTCCAAACGGTACACTCCAACACAAAGTGAATAAGTTATAAATAAATTTAAGCATATTGATCTAAGAAATGAGTTCAAAATGAGAATTATTGATCTCTTATATAAAATAATGTTCAAAATCATAAAATATTGATAGTATTGCATTTAAAGATATAAAAATTTCCATTTAAATATATCGTAATTTTAATTATATAAAATTTGGAGTATTTATTCCCCCGACATTCATTTGTAAAATAGACATGAAAATTGTTAACGTTTTCTTTTCCACTTATTTATTTTTCCTCATTTTTTATCATTACTCTTTTTCTTTTGTAAGTCTTAATTCCCAAAATAGGCATATTCATGCTAATTTTATTACCTCTCTTCTCATTTGAAAAAGGGGATGGATGTTGTAGGTGGTTTTGGACATTATTTCTAACGTTCTTGTTACATAGCAAGAAAAATTGCTATAGACGAGGAGCATAATATTTAGAATCATATTTCTTTTCTTCTTAATCTTTAAATGGGTTTGGAAACTAGATTCTTAGGGAGAAATGGTAACAAAATTTAAATTCCAAACGGTACATTCCAACAGAAAGTGAATAAGTTATAAATAAATTAAAGCATATTGATTTCATAAATGAGTTCAAAATGAGAATTATTGATCTCTTATATAAAATAATGTACAAAATCACAAAATATTGATAGTATTGCATTTAAAGATATAAAAATTTCCATTTAAATATATCGTAATTTTAATGATATAAAATTTGGAGTATATATTCCCCCGACATTCATTTGTAAAATAGACATGCAAAATTGTTAACGTTTTCTTTTCCACTTATTTATTTTTCCTCATGTTTTATCATTATTATCTTTTCTTTTTTAAGACTTAATTACCAAAATAGACATATTCATGCTTATTTTATTACCTCTCTTCCCAATTGAAAAAGGGCGATGGATATTGCAGGTGGTTTTAAACATTTTTTGTAAAGTTCTTGTCACATACATAGAAATACGTGTATAGAGGATGAGCATAATGTTTCCAATCATATTTCTTTTCTTCTTACTCTTTCAATGGGTTTGGAAACTAGATTCTTAGGGAGAAAAGGTAACCAAATTTAAATTCCAAACGGTACATTCCAACACAAAGTGAGTAACTTACAAATAAATATAAGAATATTGGTTTCATAAATGAGTTCAAAATGAGAATTATTGATCACTTATATAAAATAATGTACAAAATCACAAAATATTGATAGTATTGCATTTAAAGATATAAAAATTTCCATTTAAATATATCGTAATTTTAATGATATAAAATTTGGAGTATATATTCCCCCGACATTCATTTGTAAAATAGACATGCAAAATTGTTAACGTTTTCTTTTCCACTTATTTATTTTTCCTCATGTTTTATCATTATTATCTTTTCTTTTTTAAGACTTAATTACCAAAATAGACATATTCATGCTTATTTTATTACCTCTCTTCCCAATTGAAAAAGGGCGATGGATATTGCAGGTGGTTTTAAACATTTTTTGTAAAGTTCTTGTCACATACATAGAAATACGTGTATAGAGGATGAGCATAATATTTCCAATCATATTTCTTTTCTTCTTACTCTTTCAATGGGTTTGGAAACTTGATTCTTAGGGAGAAAAGGTAACCAAATTTAAATTCCAAACGGTACATTCCAACACAAAGTGAGTAACTTATAAATAAATATAAGAATATTGGTTTCATAAATGAGTTCAAAATGAGAATTATTGATCTCTTATATAAAATAATGTACAAAATCTCAAAATATTGATAGTATTGCATTTAAAGATATAAAAATTTCCATTTAAATATATCGTAATTTTAATGATATAAAATTTGGAGTATTTATTCCCCCGACATTCATTTGTAAAACAGACATGAGAAATTGTTAACGTTTTCTTTTCCACTTATTTATTTTTCCTCATGTTTTATCATTATTCTTTTTCCTTTTTAAGTCTTAATTACCAAAATAGGCATATTCATGCTAATTTTATTACCTCTCTTCCCAATTGAAAAAGGGCGATGCATATTGCAGGTGGTTTTCAACGTTTTTTGTAAAGTTCTGTCACATACATAGAAATACGTCTATAGAATATGAGCATAATATTTCCAATCATATTTCTCTTCTTCTTACTCTTTGAATGGGTTTGGAAACTATATTCTTAGGGAGAAAAGGTAACCAAATTTAAATTCCAAACGGTACACTCCAACACAAAGTGAATAACTTATAAATAAATTTAAGAATATTGGTTTCATAAATGAGTTCAAAATGAGAATTATTGATCTCTTATATAAAATAATGTACAAAATCACAAAATATTGATAGTATTGCATTTAAAGATATAAAAAATTCCATTTAAATATATCGTAATTTTAATGATATAAAATTTGGAGTATTTATTCCCCCGACATTCATTTGTAAAATAGACATGAGAAATTGTTAACGTTTTCTTTTCCACTTATTTATTTTTCCTCATGTTTTATCATTATTCTTTTTCCTTTTTAAGTCTTAATTACCAAAATAGGCATATTCATGCTAATTTTATTACCTCTCTTCCCAATTGAAAAAGGGCGATGCATATTGCAGGTGGTTTTAAACATTTTTTGTAAAGTTCTTGTCACATACATAGAAATACGTGTATAGAGGATGAGCATAATATTTCCAATCATATTTCTCTTCTTCTTACTCTTTGAATGGGTTTGGAAACTATATTCTTAGGGAGAAAAGGTAACCAAATTTAAATTCCAAACGGTACACTCCAACACAAAGTGAATAACTTATAAATAAATTTAAGAATATTGGTTTCATAAATGAGTTCAAAATGAGAATTATTGATCTCTTATATAAAATAATGTACAAAATCACAAAATATTGATAGTATTGCATTTAAAGATATAAAAATTTCCATTTAAATATATCGTAATTTTAATGATATAAAATTTGGAGTATTTATTCCCCCGACATTCATTTGTAAAATAGACATGAGAAATTGTTAACGTTTTCTTTTCCACTTATTTATTTTTCCTCATTTTTTATCATTACTCTCTTTCTTTTGTAAGTCTTAATTCCCAAAATAGGCATATTCATGCTAATTTTATTACCTCTCTTCCCATTTGAAAAAGGGGATGAATGTTGTAGGTGGTTTTGGACATTATTTCTAACGTTCTTGTTACATAGCAAGAAAAATTGCTATAGAGGAGGAGCATAATATTTAGAATCATATTTCTTTTCTTCTTAATCTTTGAATGGGTTTGGAAACTAGATTCTTAGGAAGAAATGGTAACCAAATTTAAATTCCATACGGTGCATTCCAACACAAAGTGAATAAGTTATAAATAAATTAAAGCATATTGATCTAAGAAATGAGTTCAAAATGAGAATTATTGATCTCTTATATAAAATAATGTTCAAAATCATAAAATATTGATAGTATTGCATTTAAAGATATAAAAATTTCCATTTAAATATATCGTAATTTTAATTATATAAAATTTGGAGTATTTATTCCCCCGACATTCATTTGTAAAATAGACATGAAAATTGTTAACGTTTTCTTTTAAACTTATTTATTTTTCCTCATTTTTTATCATTACTCTTTTTCTTTTGTAAGTCTTAATTCCCAAAATAGGCATATTCATGCTAATTTTATTACCTCTCTTCTCATTTGAAAAAGGGGATGGATGTTGTAGGTGGTTTTGGACATTATTTCTAACGTTCTTGTTACATAGCAAGAAAAATTGCTATAGAGGAGGAGCATAATATTTAGAATCATATTTCTTTTCTTCTTAATCTTTAAATGGGTTTGGAAACTAGATTCTTAGGGAGAAATGGTAACAAAATTTAAATTACAAACGGTACATTCCAACAGAAAGTGAATAAGTTATAAATAAATTAAAGCATATTGATTTCATAAATGAGTTCAAAATGAGAATTATTGATCTCTTATATAAAATAATGTACAAAATCACAAAATATTGATAGTATTGCATTTAAAGATATAAAAATTTCCATTTAAATATATCGTAATTTTAATGATATAAAATTTGGAGTATATATTCCCCCGACATTCATTTGTAAAATAGACATGCAAAATTGTTAACGTTTTCTTTTCCACTTATTTATTTTTCCTCATGTTTTATCATTATTATCTTTTCTTTTTTAAGACTTAATTACCAAAATAGACATATTCATGCTTATTTTATTACCTCTCTTCCCAATTGAAAAAGGGCGATGGATATTGCAGGTGGTTTTAAACATTTTTTGTAAAGTTCTTGTCACATACATAGAAATACGTGTATAGAGGATGAGCATAATATTTCCAATCATATTTCTTTTCTTCTTACTCTTTCAATGGGTTTGGAAACTAGATTCTTAGGGAGAAAAGGTAACCAAATTTAAATTCCAAACGGTACATTCCAACACAAAGTGAGTAACTTATAAATAAATATAAGAATATTGGTTTCATAAATGAGTTCAAAATGAGAATTATTGATCTCTTATATAAAATAATGTACAAAATCACAAAATATTGATAGTATTGCATTTAAAGATATAAAAATTTCCATTTAAATATATCGTAATTTTAATTATATAAAATTTGGAGTATTTATTCCCCCGACATTCATTTGTAAAATAGACATGAGAAATTGTTAACGTTTTCTTTTCCACTTATTTATTTTTCCACATTTTTTATCATTACTCTCTTTCTTTTGTAAGTCTTAATTCCCAAAATAGGCATATTCATGCTAATTTTATTACCTCTCTTCCCAATTGAAAAAGGGCGATGGATATTGCAGGTGGTTTTAAACATTTTTTGTAAAGTTCTTGTCACATACATAGAAATACGTCTATAGAGGATGAGCATAATATTTCCAATCATATTTCTTTTCTTCTTACTCTTTGAATGGGTTTGGAAAATAGATTCTTAGGGAGAAAAGGTAAACAAATTTAAATTCCAAACGGTACATTCCAACACAAAGTGAATAACTTATAAATAAATTTAAGAATATTGATTTCATAAATGAGTTCAAAATGAGAATTATTGATCTCTTATATAAAATAATGTACAAAATCACAAAATATTGATAGTATTGTATTTAAAGATATATAAATTTCAATTTAAATATATCATAACTTTAATGATATAAAATTTGGAGTATTTATTCCCCCGACATTCATTTGTAAAATAGATATGCGAAATTGTTAACGTTTTCTTTTCCACTTATTTATTTTTCCTCATGTTTTATCATTATTCTCTTTCCTTTTTAAGTCTTAATTACCAAAATAGGCATATTCATGCTAATTTTATTACCTCTCTTCCCAATTGAAAAAGGGCGATGCATATTGCAGGTGGTTTTCAACGTTTTTTGTAAAGTTCTGTCACATACATAGAAATACGTCTATAGAATATGAGCATAATATTTCCAATCATATTTCTCTTCTTCTTACTCTTTGAATGGGTTTGGAAACTATATTCTTAGGGAGAAAAGGTAACCAAATTTAAATTCCAAACGGTACACTCCAACACAAAGTGAATAACTTATAAATAAATTTAAGAATATTGGTTTCATAAATGAGTTCAAAATGAGAATTATTGATCTCTTATATAAAATAATGTACAAAATCACAAAATATTGATAGTATTGCATTTAAAGATATAAAAATTTCCATTTAAATATATCGTAATTTTAATGATATAAAATTTGGAGTATTTATTCCCCCGACATTCATTTGTAAAATAGACATGAGAAATTGTTAACGTTTTTTTTTCACTTATTTATTTTTCCTCATTTTTTATCATTACTCTCTTTCTTTTGTAAGTCTTAATTCCCAAAATAGGCATATTCATGCTAATTTTATTACCTCTCTTCCCATTTGAAAAAGGGGATGAATGTTGTAGGTGGTTTTGGACATTATTTCTAACGTTCTTGTTACATAGCAAGAAAAATTGCTATAGAGGAGGAGCATAATATTTAGAATCATATTTCTTTTCTTCTTAATCTTTGAATGGGTTTGGAAACTAGATTCTTAGGAAGAAATGGTAACCAAATTTAAATTCCATACGGTGCATTCCAACACAAAGTGAATAAGTTATAAATAAATTAAAGCATATTGATCTAAGAAATGAGTTCAAAATGAGAATTATTGATCTCTTATATAAAATAATGTTCAAAATCATAAAATATTGATAGTATTGCATTTAAAGATATAAAAATTTCCATTTAAATATATCGTAATTTTAATTATATAAAATTTGGAGTATTTATTCCCCCGACATTCATTTGTAAAATAGACATGAAAATTGTTAACGTTTTCTTTTCCACTTATTTATTTTTCCTCATTTTTTATCATTACTCTTTTTCTTTTGTAAGTCTTAATTCCCAAAATAGGCATATTCATGCTAATTTTATTACCTCTCTTCTCATTTGAAAAAGGGGATGGATGTTGTAGGTGGTTTTGGACATTATTTCTAACGTTCTTGTTACATAGCAAGAAAAATTGCTATAGACGAGGAGCATAATATTTAGAATCATATTTCTTTTCTTCTTAATCTTTAAATGGGTTTGGAAACTAGATTCTTAGGGAGAAATGGTAACAAAATTTAAATTCCAAACGGTACATTCCAACAGAAAGTGAATAAGTTATAAATAAATTAAAGCATATTGATTTCATAAATGAGTTCAAAATGAGAATTATTGATCTCTTATATAAAATAATGTACAAAATCACAAAATATTGATAGTATTGCATTTAAAGATATAAAAATTTCCATTTAAATATATCGTAATTTTAATGATATAAAATTTGGAGTATATATTCCCCCGACATTCATTTGTAAAATAGACATGCAAAATTGTTAACGTTTTCTTTTCCACTTATTTATTTTTCCTCATGTTTTATCATTATTATCTTTTCTTTTTTAAGACTTAATTACCAAAATAGACATATTCATGCTTATTTTATTACCTCTCTTCCCAATTGAAAAAGGGCGATGGATATTGCAGGTGGTTTTAAACATTTTTTGTAAAGTTCTTGTCACATACATAGAAATACGTGTATAGAGGATGAGCATAATATTTCCAATCATATTTCTTTTCTTCTTACTCTTTCAATGGGTTTGGAAACTAGATTCTTAGGGAGAAAAGGTAACCAAATTTAAATTCCAAACGGTACATTCCAACACAAAGTGAGTAACTTATAAATAAATATAAGAATATTGGTTTCATAAATGAGTTCCAAATGAGAATTATTGATCTCTTATATAAAATAATGTACAAAATCACAAAATATTGATAGTATTGCATTTAAAGATATAAAAATTTCCATTTAAATATATCGTAATTTTAATGATATAAAATTTGGAGTATATATTCCCCCGACATTCATTTGTAAAATAGACATGCAAAATTGTTAACGTTTTCTTTTCCACTTATTTATTTTTCCTCATGTTTTATCATTATTATCTTTTCTTTTTTAAGACTTAATTACCAAAATAGACATATTCATGCTTATTTTATTACCTCTCTTCCCAATTGAAAAAGGGCGATGGATATTGCAGGTGGTTTTAAACATTTTTTGTAAAGTTCTTGTCACATACATAGAAATACGTGTATAGAGGATGAGCATAATATTTCCAATCATATTTCTTTTCTTCTTACTCTTTCAATGGGTTTGGAAACTAGATTCTTAGGGAGAAAAGGTAACCAAATTTAAATTCCAAACGGTACATTCCAACACAAAGTGAGTAACTTATAAATAAATATAAGAATATTGGTTTTTATAAATGAGTTCAAAATGAGAATTATTGATCTCTTATATAAAATAATGTACAAAATCACAAAATATTGATAGTATTGCATTTAAAGATATAAAAATTTCCATTTAAATATATCGTAATTTTAATTATATAAAATTTGGAGTATTTATTCCCCCGACATTCATTTGTAAAATAGACATGAGAAATTGTTAACGTTTTCTTTTCCACTTATTTATTTTTCCATATTTTTTATCATTACTCTCTTTCTTTTGTAAGTCTTAATTCCCAAAATAGGCATATTCATGCTAATTTTATTACCTCTCTTCCCAATTGAAAAAGGGCGATGGATATTGCAGGTGGTTTTAAACATTTTTTGTAAAGTTCTTGTCACATACATAGAAATACGTCTATAGAGGATGAGCATAATATTTCCAATCATATTTCTTTTCTTCTTACTCTTTGAATGGGTTTGGAAAATAGATTCTTAGGGAGAAAAGGTAAACAAATTTAAATTCCAAACGGTACATTCCAACACAAAGTGAATAACTTATAAATAAATTTAAGAATATTGCTTTCATAAATGAGTTCAAAATGAGAATTATTGATCTCTTATATAAAATAATGTACAAAATCACAAAATATTGATAGTATTGTATTTAAAGATATATAAATTTCAATTTAAATATATCATAACTTTAATGATATAAAATTTGGAGTATTTATTCCCCCGACATTCATTTGTAAAATAGATATGCGAAATTGTTAACGTTTTCTTTTCCACTTATTTATTTTTCCTCATGTTTTATCATTATTCTCTTTTCTTTGTAAGTCTTAATTACAGAAATAGGCATATTCATGCTAATTTTATTACCTCTCTTCCCAATTGAAAAAGGGCGATGGATATTGCAGGTGGTTTTAAACATTTTTTGTAAAGTTCTTGTCACATACATAGAAATACGTCTATAGAGGATGAGCATAATATTTCCAATCATATTTCTTTTCTTCTTACTCTTTCAATGGGTTTGGAAACTAGATTCTTAGAGAGAAAAGGTAACAAAATTTAAATTCCAAACGGTACATTCCAACAGAAAGTGAATAAGTTATAAATAAATTAAAGCATATTGATTTCATAAATGAGTTCAAAATGAGAATTATTGATCTCTTATATAAAATAATGTACAAAATCACAAAATATTGATAGTATTGCATTTAAAGATATAAAAATTTCCATTTAAATATATCGTAATTTTAATTATATAAAATTTGGAGTATTTATTCCCCCGACATTCATTTGTAAAATAGACATGAGAAATTGTTAACGTTTTCTTTTCCACTTATTTATTTTTCCTCATGTTTTATCATTATTATTTTTCATTTGTAAGTCTTAATTACCAAAATAGGCATATTCATGCTAATTATATTACCTCTCTTCCCAATTGAAAAAGGGCGATGCATATTGCAGGTGGTTTTAAACATTTTTTGTAAAGTTCTTGTCACATATATAGAAATATGTCTATAGAGGTTGAGCATAATATTTCCAATCATATTTATTTTCTTATTACTCTTTGAATGGGTTTGGAAACTAGATTCTTAGGGAGAGAAGATAACCAAATTTAAATTCCAAACGGTACATTCCAACACAATGTGAATAACTTATAAATAAATTTAAGAATATTGGTTTCATAAATGAGTTCAAAATGAGAATTATTGATCTGTTATATAAAATAATGTACAAAATCACAAAATATTGATAGTATTGTATTTAAAGATATAAAAATTTCAATTTAAATATATCATAACTTTAATGATATAAAATTTGGAGTATTTATTCCCCCGACATTCATTTGTAAAATAGACATGCGAAATTGTTAACGTTTTCTTTTCCACTTATTTATTTTTCCTCATGTTTTATCATTATTCTCTTTTCTTTGTAAGTCTTAATTACCAAAATAGGCATATTCATGCTAATTTTATTACCTCTCTTCCCAATTGAAAAAGGGCGATGGATATTGCTGTTGTTTTTAAACATTTTTTGTAAAGTTCTTGTCACATACATAGAAATACGTCTATAGAGGATGAGCATAATATTTCCAATCATATTTCTTTTCTTCTTACTCTTCAATGGGTTTGGAAACTAGATTCTTAGGGTGAAATGGTAACCAAATTTAAATTCCAAACGGTACATTCCAACACAAAGTGAATAACTTATAAATAAATTTAAGAATATTGGTTTCATAAATGAGTTCAAAATGAGAATTATTGATCTCTTATATAAAATAATGTACAAAATCACAAAATATTGATAGTATTGCATTTAAAGATATAAAAATTTCCATTTAAATATATCGTAATTTTAATTATATAAAATTTGGAGTATTTATTCCCCCGACATTCATTTGTAAAATAGACATGAGAAATTGTTAACGTTTTCTTTTCCACTTATTTATTTTTCCTCATTTTTTATCATTACTCTCTTTCTTTTGTAAGGCTTAATTCCCAAAATAGGCATATTCATGCTAATTTTATTACCTCTCTTCCCATTTGAAAAAGGGGATGGATGTTGTAGGTGGTTTTGGACATTATTTCTAACGTTCTTGTTACATAGCAAGAAAAATTGCTATAGAGGAGGAGCATAATATTTAGAATCATATTTCTTTTCTTCTTAATCTTTGAATGGGTTTGGAAACTAGATTCTTAGGAAGAAATGGTAACCAAATTTAAATTCCATACGGTGCATTCCAACACAAAGTGAATAAGTTATAAATAAATTAAAGCATATTGATCTAATAAATGAGTTCAAAATGAGAATTATTGATCTCTTATATAAAATAATGTACAAAATCTCAAAATATTGATAGTATTGCATTTAAAGATATAAAAATTTCTATTTAAATATATCGTAATTTTAATGATATAAAATTTGGAGTATTTATTCCCCCGACATTCATTTGTAAAATAGACATGAGAAATTGTTAACGTTTTCTTTTCCACTTATTTATTTTTCCTCATGTTTTATCATTATTCTCTTTTCTTTGTAAGTCGTAATTACCAAAATAGGCATATTCATGCTAATTTTATTACCTCTCTTCCCAATTGAAAAGGGGCGATGGATATTGCAGGTGGTTTTAAACATTTTTTGTAAAGTTCTTTTCACATACATAGAAATACGTCTATAGAGGATGAGCATAATATTTCCAATCATATTTCTTTTCTTCTTACTCTTTCAATGGGTTTGGAAACTAGATTCTTAGGGAGAAAAGGTAACCAAATTTAAATTCCAAACGGTACATTCTAACACAAAGTGAATAACTTATAAATAAATTTAAGAATATTGGTTTCATAAATGAGTTCAAAATGAGAATTATTGATCTCTTATATAAAATAATGTACAAAATCACAAAATATTGATAGTATTGTATTTAAAGATATAAAAATTTCAATTTAAATATATCATAACTTTAATGATATAAAATTTGGAGTATTTATTCCCCCGACATTCATTTGTAAAATAGACATGAGAAATTGTTAACGTTTTCTTTTCCACTTATTTATTTTTCCTCATGTTTTATCATTATTATTTTTCCATTGTAAGTCTTAATTACCAAAATAGGCATATTCATGCTAATTATATTACCTCTCTTCCCAATTGAAAAAGGGCGATGCATATTGCAGGTGGTTTTAAACATTTTTTGTAAAGTTCTTGTCACATATATAGAAATATGTCTATAGAGGTTGAGCATAATATTTCCAATCATATTTCTTTTCTTATTACTCTTTGAATGGGTTTGGAAACTAGATTCTTAGGGAGAGAAGATAACCAAATTTAAATTCCAAATGGTACATTCCAACACAATGTGAATAACTTATAAATAAATTTAAGAATATTGGTTTCATAAATGAGTTCAAAATGAGAATTATTGATCTGTTATATAAAATAATGTCCAAAATCACAAAATATTGATAGTATTGTATTTAAAGATATAAAAATTTCAATTTAAATATATCATAACTTTAATGATATAAAATTTGGAGTATTTATTCCCCCGACATTCATTTGTAAAATAGACATGCGAAATTGTTAACGTTTTCTTTTCCACTTATTTATTTTTCCTCATGTTTTATCATTATTCTCTTTTCTTTGTAAGTCTTAATTACCAAAATAGGCATATTCATGCTAATTTTATTACCTCTCTTCCCATTTGAAAAAGGGGATGGATGTTGTAGGTGGTTTTGGACATTATTTCTAACGTTTTTGTTACATAGCAAGAAAAATTGCTATAGAGGAGGAGCATAATATTTCCAATCATATTTCTTTTCTTCTTACTCTTTGAATGGGTTTGGAAACTAGATTCTTAGGGAGAAAAGGTAACCAAATTTAAATTCCAAACGGTACGTTCCAACTCAAAGTGAATAACTTATAAATAAATTTAAGAATATTGGTTTCATAAATGAGTTCAAAATGAGAATTATTGATCTCTTATATAAAATAATGTACAAAATCTCAAAATATTGATAGTATTGCATTTAAAGATATAAAAATTTCCATTTAAATATATCGTAATTTTAATGATATAAAATTTGGAGTATTTATTCCCCCGACATTCATTTGTAAAATAGACATGAGAAATTGTTAACGTTTTCTTTTCCACTTATTTATTTTTCCTCATGTTTTATCATTATTATTTTTCCATTGTAAGTCTTAATTACCAAAATAGGCATATTCATGCTAATTATATTACCTCTCTTCCCAATTGAAAAAGGGCGATGCATATTGCAGGTGGTTTTAAACATTTTTTGTAAAGTTCTTGTCACATATATAGAAATATGTCTATAGAGGTTGAGCATAATATTTCCAATCATATTTCTTTTCTTATTACTCTTTGAATGGGTTTGGAAACTAGATTCTTAGGGAGAGAAGATAACCAAATTTAAATTCCAAATGGTACATTCCAACACAATGTGAATAACTTATAAATAAATTTAAGAATATTGGTTTCATAAATGAGTTCAAAATGAGAATTATTGATCTGTTATATAAAATAATGTCCAAAATCACAAAATATTGATAGTATTGTATTTAAAGATATAAAAATTTCAATTTAAATATATCATAACTTTAATGATATAAAATTTGGAGTATTTATTCCCCCGACATTCATTTGTAAAATAGACATGCGAAATTGTTAACGTTTTCTTTTCCACTTATTTATTTTTCCTCATGTTTTATCATTATTCTCTTTTCTTTGTAAGTCTTAATTACCAAAATAGGCATATTCATGCTAATTTTATTACCTCTCTTCCCAATTGAAAAAGGGCGATGGATATTGCTGTTGTTTTTAAACATTTTTTGTAAAGTTCTTGTCACATACATAGAAATACGTCTATAGAGGATGAGCATAATATTTCAAATCATATTTCTTTTCTTCTTACTCTTTGAATGGGTTTGGAAACTAGATTCTTAGGGAGAAAAGGTAACCAAATTTAAATTCCAAACGGTACGTTCCAACACAAAGTGAATAACTTATAAATAAATTTAAGAATATTGGTTTCATAAATGAGTTCAAAATGAGAATTATTGATCTCTTATATAAAATAATGTACAAAATCTCAAAATATTGATAGTATTGCATTTAAAGATATAAAAATTTCCATTTAAATATATCGTAATTTTAATGATATAAAATTTGGAGTATTTATTCCCCCGACATTCATTTGTAAAATAGACATGAGAAATTGTTAACGTTTTCTTTTCCACTTATTTATTTTTCCTCATGTTTTATCATTATTCTTTTTCCTTTGTAAGTCTTAATTACCAAAATAGGCATATTCATGCTAATTTTATTACCTCTCTTCCCAATTGAAAAAGGGTGATGCATATTGAGGTGGTTTTAAACATTTTTTGTAAAGTTCTTGTCACATACATAGAAATACGTCTATAGAGGATGAGCATAATATTTCCAATCATATTTCTTTTCTTCTTACTCTTTGAATGGGTTTGGAAACTAGATTCTTAGGGAGAAAAGGTAACCAAATTTAAATTCCAAACGGTACGTTCCAACACAAAGTGAATAACTTATAAATAAATTTAAGAATATTGGTTTCATAAATGAGTTCAAAATGAGAATTATTGATCTCTTATATAAAATAATGTACAAAATCACAAAATATTGATAGTATTGCATTTAAAGATATAAAAATTTCCATTTAAATATATCGTAATTTTAATTATATAAAATTTGGAGTATTTATTCCCCCGACATTCATTTGTAAAATAGACATGAGAAATTGTTAACGTTTCCTTTTCCACTTATTTATTTTTCCTCATGTTTTATCATTATTCTTTTTCCTTTGTAAGTCTTAATTACCAAAATAGGCATATTCATGCTAATTTTATTACCTCTCTTCCCAATTGAAAAAGGGCGATGCATATTGCAGGTGGTTTTAAACATTTTTTGTAAAGTTCTTGTCACATACATAGAAATACGTCTATAGAGGATGAGCATAATATTTCCAATCATATTTCCTTTCATCTTAATCTTTGAATGGGTTTGTAACTAGATTCTTAGGAAGAAATGGTAACCAAATTTAAATTCCATACGGTGCATTCCAACACAAAGTGAATAACTTATAAATAAATTTAAGCATATTGATCTAATAAATGAGTTCAAAATGAGAATTATTGATCTCTTATATAAAATAATGTACAAAATCACAAAATATTGATAGTATTGCATTTAAAGATATAAAAATTTCAATTTAAATATATCATAACTTTAATGATATATAATTTGGAGTATTTATTCCCCCGACATTCATTTGTAAAATAGACATGCGAAATTGTTAACGTTTTCTTTTCCACTTATTTATTTTTCCTCATGTTTTATCATTATTCTCTTTTCTTTGTAAGTCTTAATTACCAAAATAGGCATATTCATGCTAATTTTATTACCTCTCTTCCCAATTGAAAAAGGGCGATGGATATTGCAGTTGTTCTTAAACATTTTTTGTAAAGTTCTTGTCACATACATAGAAATACGTCTATAGAGGATGAGCATAATATTTCCAATCATATTTCTTTTCTTCTTACTCTTTGAATGGGTTTGGAAACTAGATTCTTAGGGAGAAAAGGTAACCAAATTTAAATTCCAAACGGTACGTTCCAACACAAAGTGAATAACTTATAAATAAATTTAAGAATATTGGTTTCATAAATGAGTTCAAAATGAGAATTATTGATCTCTTATATAAAATAATGTACAAAATCTCAAAATATTGATAGTATTGCATTTAAAGATATAAAAATTTCCATTTAAATATATCGTAATTTTAATGATATAAAATTTGGAGTATTTATTCCCCCGACATTCATTTGTAAAATAGACATGAGAAATTGTTAACGTTTTCTTTTCCACTTATTTATTTTTCCTCATGTTTTATCATTATTCTTTTTCCTTTGTAAGTCTTAATTACCAAAATAGGCATATTCATGCTAATTTTATTACCTCTCTTCCCAATTGAAAAAGGGTGATGCATATTGCAGGTGGTTTTAAACATTTTTTGTAAAGTTCTTGTCACATATATAGAAATATGTCTATAGAGGATGAGCATAATATTTCCAATCATATTTCTTTTCTTCTTACTCTTCAATGGGTTTGGAAACTAGATTCTTAGGGAGAAAAGGTAACCAAATTTAAATTCCAAACGGTACATTCCAACACAAAGTGAATAACTTATAAATAAATTTAAGAATATTGGTTTCATAAATGAGTTCAAAATGAGAATTATTGATCTCTTATATAAAATAATGTACAAAATCACAAAATATTGATAGTATTGCATTTAAAGATATAAAAATTTCCATTTAAAAATATCGTAATTTTAATTATATAAAATTTGGAGTATTTATTCCCCCGACATTCATTTGTAAAATAGACATGAGAAATTGTTAACGTTTTCTTTTCAACTTATTTATTTTTCCTCATTTTTTATCATTACTCTCTTTCTTTTGTAAGTCTTAATTCCCAAAATAGGCATATTCATGCTAATTTTATTACCTCTCTTCCCAATTTAAAAAGGGCGATGCATATTGAGGTGGTTTTAAACATTTTTTGTAAAGTTCTTGTCACATACATAGAAATACGTCTATAGAGGATGAGCATAATATTTCCAATCATATTTCTTTTCTTCTTACTCTTCAATGGGTTTGGAAACTAGATTCTTAGGGAGAAAAGGTAACCAAATTTAAATTCCAAACGGTACATTCCAACACAAAGTGAATAACTTATAAATAAATTTAAGAATATTGGTTTCATAAATGAGTTCAAAATGAGAATTATTGATCTCTTATATAAAATAATGTACAAAATCACAAAATATTGATAGTATTGCATTTAAAGATATAAAAATTTCCATTTAAATATATCGTAATTTTAATTATATAAAATTTGGAGTATTTATTCCCCCGACATTCATTTGTAAAATAGACATGAGAAATTGTTAACGTTTCCTTTTCCACTTATTTATTTTTCCTCATGTTTTATCATTATTCTTTTTCCTTTGTAAGTCTTAATTACCAAAATAGGCATATTCATGCTAATTTTATTACCTCTCTTCCCAATTGAAAAAGGGCGATGCATATTGCAGGTGGTTTTAAACATTTTTTGTAAAGTTCTTGTCACATACATAGAAATACGTCTATAGAGGATGAGCATAATATTTCCAATCATATTTCTTTTCTTCTTACTCTTTGAATGGGTTTGGAAACTAGATTCTTAGGGAGAAAAGGTAACCAAATTTAAATTCCAAACGGTACGTTCCAACACAAAGTGAATAACTTATAAATAAATTTAAGAATATTGGTTTCATAAATGAGTTCAAAATGAGAATTATTGATCTCTTATATAAAATAATGTACAAAATCTCAAAATATTGATAGTATTGCATTTAAAGATATAAAAATTTCCCTTTAAATATATCGTAATTTTAATGATATAAAATTTGGAGTATTTATTCCCCCGACATTCATTTGTAAAATAGACATGAGAAATTGTTAACGTTTTCTTTTCCACTTATTTATTTTTCCTCATGTTTTATCATTATTATTTTTCCTTTGTAAGTCTTAATTACCAAAATAGGCATATTCATGCTAATTATATTACCTCTCTTCCCAATTGAAAAAGGGCGATGCATATTGCAGGTGGTTTTAAACATTTTTTGTAAAGTTCTTGTCACATATATAGAAATATGTCTATAGAGGTTGAGCATAATATTTCCAATCATATTTCTTTTCTTATTACTCTTTGAATGGGTTTGGAAACTAGATTCTTAGGGAGAGAAGATAACCAAATTTAAATTCCAAACGGTACATTCCAACACAATGTGAATAACTTATAAATAAATTTAAGAATATTGGTTTCATAAATGAGTTCAAAATGAGAATTATTGATCTGTTATATAAAATAATGTACAAAATCACAAAATATTGATAGTATTGTATTTAAAGATATAAAAATTTCAATTTAAATATATCATAACTTTAATGATATAAAATTTGGAGTATTTATTCCCCCGACATTCATTTGTAAAATAGACATGCGAAATTGTTAACGTTTTCTTTTCCACTTATTTATTTTTCCTCATGTTTTATCATTATTCTCTTTTGTTTGTAAGTCTTAATTACCAAAATAGGCATATTCATGCTAATTTTATTACCTCTCTTCCCAATTGAAAAAGGGCGATGGATATTGCTGTTGTTTTTAAACATTTTTTGTAAAGTTCTTGTCACATACATAGAAATACGTCTATAGAGGATGAGCATAATATTTCCAATCATATTTCTTTTCTTCTTACTCTTTGAATGGGTTTGGAAACTAGATTCTTAGGGAGAAAAGGTAACCAAATTTAAATTCCAAACGGTACGTTCCAACACAAAGTGAATAACTTATAAATAAATTTAAGAATATTGGTTTCATAAATGAGTTCAAAATGAGAATTATTGATCTCTTATATAAAATAATGTACAAAATCACAAAATATTGATAGTATTGCATTTAAAGATATAAAAATTTCCATTTAAATATATCGTAATTTTAATTATATAAAATTTGGAGTATTTATTCCCCCGACATTCATTTGTAAAATAGACATGAGAAATTGTTAACGTTTCCTTTTCCACTTATTTATTTTTCCTCATGTTTTATCATTATTCTTTTTCCTTTGTAAGTCTTAATTACCAAAATAGGCATATTCATGCTAATTTTATTACCTCTCTTCCCAATTGAAAAAGGGCGATGCATATTGCAGGTGGTTTTAAACATTTTTTGTAAAGTTCTTGTCACATACATAGAAATACGTCTATAGAGGATGAGCATAATATTTCCAATCATATTTCTTTTCTTCTTACTCTTTGAATGGGTTTGGAAACTAGATTCTTAGGGAGAAAAGGTAACCAAATTTAAATTCCAAACGGTACGTTCCAACACAAAGTGAATAACTTATAAATAAATTTAAGAATATTGGTTTCATAAATGAGTTCAAAATGAGAATTATTGATCTCTTATATAAAATAATGTACAAAATCTCAAAATATTGATAGTATTGCATTTAAAGATATAAAAATTTCCCTTTAAATATATCGTAATTTTAATGATATAAAATTTGGAGTATTTATTCCCCCGACATTCATTTGTAAAATAGACATGAGAAATTGTTAACGTTTTCTTTTCCACTTATTTATTTTTCCTCATGTTTTATCATTATTATTTTTCCTTTGTAAGTCTTAATTACCAAAATAGGCATATTCATGCTAATTATATTACCTCTCTTCCCAATTGAAAAAGGGCGATGCATATTGCAGGTGGTTTTAAACATTTTTTGTAAAGTTCTTGTCACATATATAGAAATATGTCTATAGAGGTTGAGCATAATATTTCCAATCATATTTCTTTTCTTATTACTCTTTGAATGGGTTTGGAAACTAGATTCTTAGGGAGAGAAGATAACCAAATTTAAATTCCAAACGGTACATTCCAACACAATGTGAATAACTTATAAATAAATTTAAGAATATTGGTTTCATAAATGAGTTCAAAATGAGAATTATTGATCTGTTATATAAAATAATGTACAAAATCACAAAATATTGATAGTATTGTATTTAAAGATATAAAAATTTCAATTTAAATATATCATAACTTTAATGATATAAAATTTGGAGTATTTATTCCCCCGACATTCATTTGTAAAATAGACATGCGAAATTGTTAACGTTTTCTTTTCCACTTATTTATTTTTCCTCATGTTTTATCATTATTCTCTTTTCTTTGTAAGTCTTAATTACCAAAATAGGCATATTCATGCTAATTTTATTACCTCTCTTCCCAATTGAAAAAGGGCGATGGATATTGCTGTTGTTTTTAAACATTTTTTGTAAAGTTCTTGTCACATACATAGAAATACGTCTATAGAGGATGAGCATAATATTTCCAATCATATTTCTTTTCTTCTTACTCTTTGAATGGGTTTGGAAACTAGATTCTTAGGGAGAAAAGGTAACCAAATTTAAATTCCAAACGGTACGTTCCAACACAAAGTGAATAACTTATAAATAAATTTAAGAATATTGGTTTCATAAATGAGTTCAAAATGAGAATTATTGATCTCTTATATAAAATAATGTACAAAATCACAAAATATTGATAGTATTGCATTTAAAGATATAAAAATTTCCATTTAAATATATCGTAATTTTAATTATATAAAATTTGGAGTATTTATTCCCCCGACATTCATTTGTAAAATAGACATGAGAAATTGTTAACGTTTCCTTTTCCACTTATTTATTTTTCCTCATGTTTTATCATTATTCTTTTTCCTTTGTAAGTCTTAATTACCAAAATAGGCATATTCATGCTAATTTTATTACCTCTCTTCCCAATTGAAAAAGGGCGATGCATATTGCAGGTGGTTTTAAACATTTTTTGTAAAGTTCTTGTCACATACATAGAAATACGTCTATAGAGGATGAGCATAATATTTCCAATCATATTTCCTTTCATCTTAATCTTTGAATGGGTTTGTAACTAGATTCTTAGGAAGAAATGGTAACCAAATTTAAATTCCATACGGTGCATTCCAACACAAAGTGAATAACTTATAAATAAATTTAAGCATATTGATCTAATAAATGAGTTCAAAATGAGAATTATTGATCTCTTATATAAAATAATGTACAAAATCACAAAATATTGATAGTATTGCATTTAAAGATATAAAAATTTCCATTTAAATATATCGTAATTTTAATTATATAAAATTTGGAGTATTTATTCCCCCGACATTCATTTGTAAAATAGACATGAGAAATTGTTAACTTTTCCTTTTCCACTTATTTATTTTTCCTCATGTTTTATCATTATTCTTTTTCCTTTGTAAGTCTTAATTACCAAAATAGGCATATTCATGCTAATTTTATTACCTCTCTTCCCAATTGAAAAAGGGCGATGCATATTGCAGGTGGTTTTAAACATTTTTTGTAAAGTTCTTGTCACATACATAGAAATACGTCTATAGAGGATGAGCATAATATTTCCAATCATATTACTTTTCTTCTTACTCTTTGAATGGGTTTGGAAACTAGATTCTTAGGGAGAAAAGGTAACCAAATTTAAATTCCAAACGGTACGTTCCAACACAAAGTGAATAACTTATAAATAAATTTAAGAATATTGGTTTCATAAATGAGTTCAAAATGAGAATTATTGATCTCTTATATAAAATAATGTACAAAATCTCAAAATATTGATAGTATTGCATTTAAAGATATAAAAATTTCCATTTAAATATATCGTAATTTTAATTATATAAAATTTGGAGTATTTATTCCCCCGACATTCATTTGTAAAATAGACATGAGAAATTGTTAACGTTTCCTTTTCCACTTATTTATTTTTCCTCATGTTTTATCATTATTCTTTTTCCTTTGTAAGTCTTAATTACCAAAATAGGCATATTCATGCTAATTTTATTACCTCTCTTCCCAATTGAAAAAGGGCGATGCATATTGCAGGTGGTTTTAAACATTTTTTGTAAAGTTCTTGTCACATACATAGAAATACGTCTATAGAGGATGAGCATAATATTTCCAATCATATTTCCTTTCATCTTAATCTTTGAATGGGTTTGTAACTAGATTCTTAGGAAGAAATGGTAACCAAATTTAAATTCCATACGGTGCATTCCAACACAAAGTGAATAACTTATAAATAAATTTAAGCATATTGATCTAATAAATGAGTTCAAAATGAGAATTATTGATCTCTTATATAAAATAATGTACAAAATCACAAAATATTGATAGTATTGCATTTAAAGATATAAAAATTTCCATTTAAATATATCGTAATTTTAATTATATAAAATTTGGAGTATTTATTCCCCCGACATTCATTTGTAAAATAGACATGAGAAATTGTTAACGTTTCCTTTTCCACTTATTTATTTTTCCTCATGTTTTATCATTATTCTTTTTCCTTTGTAAGTCTTAATTACCAAAATAGGCATATTCATGCTAATTTTATTACCTCTCTTCCCAATTGAAAAAGGGCGATGCATATTGCAGGTGGTTTTAAACATTTTTTGTAAAGTTCTTGTCACATACATAGAAATACGTCTATAGAGGATGAGCATAATATTTCCAATCATATTACTTTTCTTCTTACTCTTTGAATGGGTTTGGAAACTAGATTCTTAGGGAGAAAAGGTAACCAAATTTAAATTCCAAACGGTACGTTCCAACACAAAGTGAATAACTTATAAATAAATTTAAGAATATTGGTTTCATAAATGAGTTCAAAATGAGAATTATTGATCTCTTATATAAAATAATGTACAAAATCTCAAAATATTGATAGTATTGCATTTAAAGATATAAAAATTTCCATTTAAATATATCGTAATTTTAATTATATAAAATTTGGAGTATTTATTCCCCCGACATTCATTTGTAAAATAGACATGAGAAATTGTTAACGTTTCCTTTTCCACTTATTTATTTTTCCTCATGTTTTATCATTATTCTTTTTCCTTTGTAAGTCTTAATTACCAAAATAGGCATATTCATGCTAATTTTATTACCTCTCTTCCCAATTGAAAAAGGGCGATGCATATTGCAGGTGGTTTTAAACATTTTTTGTAAAGTTCTTGTCACATACATAGAAATACGTCTATAGAGGATGAGCATAATATTTCCAATCATATTTCCTTTCATCTTAATCTTTGAATGGGTTTGTAACTAGATTCTTAGGAAGAAATGGTAACCAAATTTAAATTCCATACGGTGCATTCCAACACAAAGTGAATAACTTATAAATAAATTTAAGCATATTGATCTAATAAATGAGTTCAAAATGAGAATTATTGATCTCTTATATAAAATAATGTACAAAATCACAAAATATTGATAGTATTGCATTTAAAGATATAAAAATTTCCATTTAAATATATCGTAATTTTAATTATATAAAATTTGGAGTATTTATTCCCCCGACATTCATTTGTAAAATAGACATGAGAAATTGTTAACGTTTCCTTTTCCACTTATTTATTTTTCCTCATGTTTTATCATTATTCTTTTTCCTTTGTAAGTCTTAATTACCAAAATAGGCATATTCATGCTAATTTTATTACCTCTCTTCCCAATTGAAAAAGGGCGATGCATATTGCAGGTGGTTTTAAACATTTTTTGTAAAGTTCTTGTCACATACATAGAAATACGTCTATAGAGGATGAGCATAATATTTCCAATCATATTACTTTTCTTCTTACTCTTTGAATGGGTTTGGAAACTAGATTCTTAGGGAGAAAAGGTAACCAAATTTAAATTCCAAACGGTACGTTCCAACACAAAGTGAATAACTTATAAATAAATTTAAGAATATTGGTTTCATAAATGAGTTCAAAATGAGAATTATTGATCTCTTATATAAAATAATGTACAAAATCTCAAAATATTGATAGTATTGCATTTAAAGATATAAAAATTTCCATTTAAATATATCGTAATTTTAATGATATAAAATTTGGAGTATTTATTCCCCCGACATTCATTTGTAAAATAGACATGAGAAATTGTTAACGTTTTCTTTTCCACTTATTTATTTTTCCTCATGTTTTATCATTATTATTTTTCCTTTGTAAGTCTTAATTACCAAAATAGGCATATTCATGCTAATTATATTACCTCTCTTCCCAATTGAAAAAGGGCGATGCATATTGCAGGTGGTTTTAAACATTTTTTGTAAAGTTCTTGTCACATATATAGAAATATGTCTATAGAGGTTGAGCATAATATTTCCAATCATATTTCTTTTCTTATTACTCTTTGAATGGGTTTGGAAACTAGATTCTTAGGGAGAGAAGATAACCAAATTTAAATTCCAAACGGTACATTCCAACACAATGTGAATAACTTATAAATAAATTTAAGAATATTGGTTTCATAAATGAGTTCAAAATGAGAATTATTGATCTGTTATATAAAATAATGTACAAAATCACAAAATATTGATAGTATTGTATTTAAAGATATAAAAATTTCAATTTAAATATATCATAACTTTAATGATATAAAATTTGGAGTATTTATTCCCCCGACATTCATTTGTAAAATAGACATGCGAAATTGTTAACGTTTTCTTTTCCACTTATTTATTTTTCCTCATGTTTTATCATTATTCTCTTTTGTTTGTAAGTCTTAATTACCAAAATAGGCATATTCATGCTAATTTTATTACCTCTCTTCCCAATTGAAAAAGGGCGATGGATATTGCTGTTGTTTTTAAACATTTTTTGTAAAGTTCTTGTCACATACATAGAAATACGTCTATAGAGGATGAGCATAATATTTCCAATCATATTTCTTTTCTTCTTACTCTTTGAATGGGTTTGGAAACTAGATTCTTAGGGAGAAAAGGTAACCAAATTTAAATTCCAAACGGTACGTTCCAACACAAAGTGAATAACTTATAAATAAATTTAAGAATATTGGTTTCATAAATGAGTTCAAAATGAGAATTATTGATCTCTTATATAAAATAATGTACAAAATCACAAAATATTGATAGTATTGCATTTAAAGATATAAAAATTTCCATTTAAATATATCGTAATTTTAATTATATAAAATTTGGAGTATTTATTCACCCGACATTCATTTGTAAAATAGACATGAGAAATTGTTAACTTTTCCTTTTCCACTTATTTATTTTTCCTCATGTTTTATCATTATTCTTTTTCCTTTGTAAGTCTTAATTACCAAAATAGGCATATTCATGCTAATTATATTACCTCTCTTCCCAATTGAAAAAGGGCGATGCATATTGCAGGTGGTTTTAAACATTTTTTGTAAAGTTCTTGTCACATATATAGAAATAGGTCTATAGAGGTTGAGCATAATATTTCCAATCATATTACTTTTCTTCTTACTCTTTGAATGGGTTTGGAAACTAGATTCTTAGGGAGAAAAGGTAACCAAATTTAAATTCCAAACGGTACGTTCCAACACAAAGTGAATAACTTATAAATAAATTTAAGAATATTGGTTTCATAAATGAGTTCAAAATGAGAATTATTGATCTCTTATATAAAATAATGTACAAAATCTCAAAATATTGATAGTATTGCATTTAAAGATATAAAAATTTCCATTTAAATATATCGTAATTTTAATGATATAAAATTTGGAGTATTTATTCCCCCGACATTCATTTGTAAAATAGACATGAGAAATTGTTAACGTTTTCTTTTCCACTTATTTATTTTTCCTCATGTTTTATCATTATTATTTTTCCTTTGTAAGTCTTAATTACCAAAATAGGCATATTCATGCTAATTATATTACCTCTCTTCCCAATTGAAAAAGGGCGATGCATATTGCAGGTGGTTTTAAACATTTTTTGTAAAGTTCTTGTCACATATATAGAAATATGTCTATAGAGGTTGAGCATAATATTTCCAATCATATTTCTTTTCTTATTACTCTTTGAATGGGTTTGGAAACTAGATTCTTAGGGAGAGAAGATAACCAAATTTAAATTCCAAACGGTACATTCCAACACAATGTGAATAACTTATAAATAAATTTAAGAATATTGGTTTCATAAATGAGTTCAAAATGAGAATTATTGATCTGTTATATAAAATAATGTACAAAATAACAAAATATTGATAGTATTGTATTTAAAGATATAAAAATTTCAATTTAAATATATCATAACTTTAATGATATAAAATTTGGAGTATTTATTCCCCCGACATTCATTTGTAAAATAGACATGCGAAATTGTTAACGTTTTCTTTTCCACTTATTTATTTTTCCTCATGTTTTATCATTATTCTCTTTTGTTTGTAAGTCTTAATTACCAAAATAGGCATATTCATGCTAATTTTATTACCTCTCTTCCCAATTGAAAAAGGGCGATGGATATTGCTGTTGTTTTTAAACATTTTTTGTAAAGTTCTTGTCACATACATAGAAATACGTCTATAGAGGATGAGCATAATATTTCCAATCATATTTCTTTTCTTCTTACTCTTTGAATGGGTTTGGAAACTAGATTCTTAGGGAGAAAAGGTAACCAAATTTAAATTCCAAACGGTACGTTCCAACACAAAGTGAATAACTTATAAATAAATTTAAGAATATTGGTTTCATAAATGAGTTCAAAATGAGAATTATTGATCTCTTATATAAAATAATGTACAAAATCACAAAATATTGATAGTATTGCATTTAAAGATATAAAAATTTCCATTTAAATATATCGTAATTTTAATTATATAAAATTTGGAGTATTTATTCCCCCGACATTCATTTGTAAAATAGACATGAGAAATTGTTAACTTTTCCTTTTCCACTTATTTATTTTTCCTCATGTTTTATCATTATTCTTTTTCCTTTGTAAGTCTTAATTACCAAAATAGGCATATTCATGCTAATTATATTACCTCTCTTCCCAATTGAAAAAGGGCGATGCATATTGCAGGTGGTTTTAAACATTTTTTGTAAAGTTCTTGTCACATATATAGAAATATGTCTATAGAGGTTGAGCATAATATTTCCAATCATATTTCTTTTCTTATTACTCTTTGAATGGGTTTGGAAACTAGATTCTTAGGGAGAGAAGATAACCAAATTTAAATTCCAAACGGTACATTCCAACACAATGTGAATAACTTATAAATAAATTTAAGAATATTGGTTTCATAAATGAGTTCAAAATGAGAATTATTGATCTCTTATATAAAATAATGTACAAAATCTCAAAATATTGATAGTATTGCATTTAAAGATATAAAAATTTCCATTTAAATATATCGTAATTTTAATGATATAAAATTTGGAGTATTTATTCCCCCGACATTCATTTGTAAAATAGACATGAGAAATTGTTAACGTTTTCTTTTCCACTTATTTATTTTTCCTCATGTTTTATCATTATTATTTTTCCTTTGTAAGTCTTAATTACCAAAATAGGCATATTCATGCTAATTATATTACCTCTCTTCCCAATTGAAAAAGGGCGATGCATATTGCAGGTGGTTTTAAACATTTTTTGTAAAGTTCTTGTCACATATATAGAAATATGTCTATAGAGGTTGAGCATAATATTTCCAATCATATTTCTTTTCTTATTACTCTTTGAATGGGTTTGGAAACTAGATTCTTAGGGAGAGAAGATAACCAAATTTAAATTCCAAACGGTACATTCCAACACAATGTGAATAACTTATAAATAAATTTAAGAATATTGGTTTCATAAATGAGTTCAAAATGAGAATTATTGATCTGTTATATAAAATAATGTACAAAATCACAAAATATTGATAGTATTGCATTTAAAGATATAAAAATTTCAATTTAAATATATCATAACTTTAATGATATAAAATTTGGAGTATTTATTCCCCCGACATTCATTTGTAAAATAGACATGAGAAATTGTTAACGTTTTCTTTTCCACTTATTTATTTTTCCTCATGTTTTATCATTATTATTTTTCCTTTGTAAGTCTTAATTACCAAAATAGGCATATTCATGCTAATTATATTACCTCTCTTCCCAATTGAAAAAGGGCGATGCATATTGCAGGTGGTTTTAAACATTTTTTGTAAAGTTCTTGTCACATATATAGAAATATGTCTATAGAGGATGAGCATAATATTTCCAATCATATTTCCTTTCATCTTAATCTTTGAATGGGTTTGTAACTAGTTTCTTAGGAAGAAATGGTAACCAAATTTAAATTCCATACGGTGCATTCCAACACAAAGTGAATAACTTATAAATAAATTTAAGCATATTGATCTAATAAATGAGTTCAAAATGAGAATTATTGATCTCTTATATAAAATAATGTACAAAATCACAAAATATTGATAGTATTGCATTTAAAGATATAAAAATTTCCATTTAAATATATCGTAATTTTAATTATATAAAATTTGGAGTATTTATTCCCCCGACATTCATTTGTAAAATAGACATGAGAAATTGTTAACTTTTCCTTTTCCACTTATTTATTTTTCCTCATGTTTTATCATTATTCTTTTTCCTTTGTAAGTCTTAATTACCAAAATAGGCATATTCATGCTAATTTTATTACCTCTCTTCCCAATTGAAAAAGGGCGATGCATATTGCAGGTGGTTTTAAACATTTTTTGTAAAGTTCTTGTCACATACATAGAAATACGTCTATAGAGGATGAGCATAATATTTCCAATCATATTACTTTTCTTCTTACTCTTTGAATGGGTTTGGAAACTAGATTCTTAGGGAGAAAAGGTAACCAAATTTAAATTCCAAACGGTACGTTCCAACACAAAGTGAATAACTTATAAATAAATTTAAGAATATTGGTTTCATAAATGAGTTCAAAATGAGAATTATTGATCTCTTATATAAAATAATGTACAAAATCTCAAAATATTGATAGTATTGCATTTAAAGATATAAAAATTTCCATTTAAATATATCGTAATTTTAATTATATAAAATTTGGAGTATTTATTCCCCCGACATTCATTTGTAAAATAGACATGAGAAATTGTTAACGTTTCCTTTTCCACTTATTTATTTTTCCTCATGTTTTATCATTATTCTTTTTCCTTTGTAAGTCTTAATTACCAAAATAGGCATATTCATGCTAATTTTATTACCTCTCTTCCCAATTGAAAAAGGGCGATGCATATTGCAGGTGGTTTTAAACATTTTTTGTAAAGTTCTTGTCACATACATAGAAATACGTCTATAGAGGATGAGCATAATATTTCCAATCATATTTCCTTTCATCTTAATCTTTGAATGGGTTTGTAACTAGATTCTTAGGAAGAAATGGTAACCAAATTTAAATTCCATACGGTGCATTCCAACACAAAGTGAATAACTTATAAATAAATTTAAGCATATTGATCTAATAAATGAGTTCAAAATGAGAATTATTGATCTCTTATATAAAATAATGTACAAAATCACAAAATATTGATAGTATTGCATTTAAAGATATAAAAATTTCCATTTAAATATATCGTAATTTTAATTATATAAAATTTGGAGTATTTATTCCCCCGACATTCATTTGTAAAATAGACATGAGAAATTGTTAACGTTTCCTTTTCCACTTATTTATTTTTCCTCATGTTTTATCATTATTCTTTTTCCTTTGTAAGTCTTAATTACCAAAATAGGCATATTCATGCTAATTTTATTACCTCTCTTCCCAATTGAAAAAGGGCGATGCATATTGCAGGTGGTTTTAAACATTTTTTGTAAAGTTCTTGTCACATACATAGAAATACGTCTATAGAGGATGAGCATAATATTTCCAATCATATTACTTTTCTTCTTACTCTTTGAATGGGTTTGGAAACTAGATTCTTAGGGAGAAAAGGTAACCAAATTTAAATTCCAAACGGTACGTTCCAACACAAAGTGAATAACTTATAAATAAATTTAAGAATATTGGTTTCATAAATGAGTTCAAAATGAGAATTATTGATCTCTTATATAAAATAATGTACAAAATCTCAAAATATTGATAGTATTGCATTTAAAGATATAAAAATTTCCATTTAAATATATCGTAATTTTAATGATATAAAATTTGGAGTATTTATTCCCCCGACATTCATTTGTAAAATAGACATGAGAAATTGTTAACGTTTTCTTTTCCACTTATTTATTTTTCCTCATGTTTTATCATTATTATTTTTCCTTTGTAAGTCTTAATTACCAAAATAGGCATATTCATGCTAATTATATTACCTCTCTTCCCAATTGAAAAAGGGCGATGCATATTGCAGGTGGTTTTAAACATTTTTTGTAAAGTTCTTGTCACATATATAGAAATATGTCTATAGAGGTTGAGCATAATATTTCCAATCATATTTCTTTTCTTATTACTCTTTGAATGGGTTTGGAAACTAGATTCTTAGGGAGAGAAGATAACCAAATTTAAATTCCAAACGGTACATTCCAACACAATGTGAATAACTTATAAATAAATTTAAGAATATTGGTTTCATAAATGAGTTCAAAATGAGAATTATTGATCTGTTATATAAAATAATGTACAAAATCACAAAATATTGATAGTATTGTATTTAAAGATATAAAAATTTCAATTTAAATATATCATAACTTTAATGATATAAAATTTGGAGTATTTATTCCCCCGACATTCATTTGTAAAATAGACATGCGAAATTGTTAACGTTTTCTTTTCCACTTATTTATTTTTCCTCATGTTTTATCATTATTCTCTTTTGTTTGTAAGTCTTAATTACCAAAATAGGCATATTCATGCTAATTTTATTACCTCTCTTCCCAATTGAAAAAGGGCGATGGATATTGCTGTTGTTTTTAAACATTTTTTGTAAAGTTCTTGTCACATACATAGAAATACGTCTATAGAGGATGAGCATAATATTTCCAATCATATTTCTTTTCTTCTTACTCTTTGAATGGGTTTGGAAACTAGATTCTTAGGGAGAAAAGGTAACCAAATTTAAATTCCAAACGGTACGTTCCAACACAAAGTGAATAACTTATAAATAAATTTAAGAATATTGGTTTCATAAATGAGTTCAAAATGAGAATTATTGATCTCTTATATAAAATAATGTACAAAATCACAAAATATTGATAGTATTGCATTTAAAGATATAAAAATTTCCATTTAAATATATCGTAATTTTAATTATATAAAATTTGGAGTATTTATTCCCCCGACATTCATTTGTAAAATAGACATGAGAAATTGTTAACTTTTCCTTTTCCACTTATTTATTTTTCCTCATGTTTTATCATTATTCTTTTTCCTTTGTAAGTCTTAATTACCAAAATAGGCATATTCATGCTAATTATATTACCTCTCTTCCCAATTGAAAAAGGGCGATGCATATTGCAGGTGGTTTTAAACATTTTTTGTAAAGTTCTTGTCACATATATAGAAATAGGTCTATAGAGGTTGAGCATAATATTTCCAATCATATTACTTTTCTTCTTACTCTTTGAATGGGTTTGGAAACTAGATTCTTAGGGAGAAAAGGTAACCAAATTTAAATTCCAAACGGTACGTTCCAACACAAAGTGAATAACTTATAAATAAATTTAAGAATATTGGTTTCATAAATGAGTTCAAAATGAGAATTATTGATCTCTTATATAAAATAATGTACAAAATCACAAAATATTGATAGTATTGCATTTAAAGATATAAAAATTTCCATTTAAATATATCGTAATTTTAATGATATAAAATTTGGAGTATTTATTCCCCCGACATTCATTTGTAAAATAGACATAAGAAATTGTTAACGTTTTCTTTTCCACTTATTTATTTTTCCTCATGTTTTATCATTATTATTTTTCCTTTGTAAGTCTTAATTACCAAAATAGGCATATTCATGCTAATTATATTACCTCTCTTCCCAATTGAAAAAGGGCGATGCATATTGCAGGTGGTTTTAAACATTTTTTGTAAAGTTCTTGTCACATATATAGAAATATGTCTATAGAGGTTGAGCATAATATTTCCAATCATATTTCTTTTCTTATTACTCTTTGAATGGGTTTGGAAACTAGATTCTTAGGGAGAGAAGATAACCAAATTTAAATTCCAAACGGTACATTCCAACACAATGTGAATAACTTATAAATAAATTTAAGAATATTGGTTTCATAAATGAGTTCAAAATGAGAATTATTGATATGTTATATAAAATAATGTACAAAATCACAAAATATTGATAGTATTGTATTTAAAGATATAAAAATTTCAATTTAAATATATCATAACTTTAATGATATAAAATTTCGAGTATTTATTCCCCCGACATTCATTTGTAAAATAGACATGCGAAATTGTTAACGTTTTCTTTTCCACTTATTTATTTTTCCTCATGTTTTATCATTATTCTCTTTTCTTTGTAAGTCTTAATTACCAAAATAGGCATATTCATGCTAATTTTATTACCTCTCTTCCCAATTGAAAAAGGGCGATGGATATTGCAGTTGTTCTTAAACATTTTTTGTAAAGTTCTTGTCACATACATAGAAATACGTCTATAGAGGATGAGCATAATATTTCCAATCATATTTCTTTTCTTCTTACTCTTTGAATGGGTTTGGAAACTAGATTCTTAGGGAGAAAAGGTAACCAAATTTAAATTCCAAACGGTACGTTCCAACACAAAGTGAATAACTTATAAATAAATTTAAGAATATTGGTTTCATAAATGAGTTCAAAATGAGAATTATTGATCTCTTATATAAAATAATGTACAAAATCTCAAAATATTGATAGTATTGCATTTAAAGATATAAAAATTTCCATTTAAATATATCGTAATTTTAATGATATAAAATTTGGAGTATTTATTCCCCCGACATTCATTTGTAAAATAGACATGAGAAATTGTTAACGTTTTCTTTTCCACTTATTTATTTTTCCTCATGTTTTATCATTATTCTTTTTCCTTTGTAAGTCTTAATTACCAAAATAGGCATATTCATGCTAATTTTATTACCTCTCTTCCCAATTGAAAAAGGGTGATGCATATTGCAGGTGGTTTTAAACATTTTTTGTAAAGTTCTTGTCACATACATAGAAATACGTCTATAGAGGATGAGCATAATATTTCCAATCATATTTCTTTTCTTCTTACTCTTCAATGGGTTTGGAAACTAGATTCTTAGGGAGAAAAGGTAACCAAATTTAAATTCCAAACGGTACATTCCAACACAAAGTGAATAACTTATAAATAAATTTAAGAATATTGGTTTCATAAATGAGTTCAAAATGAGAATTATTGATCTCTTATATAAAATAATGTACAAAATCACAAAATATTGATAGTATTGCATTTAAAGATATAAAAATTTCCATTTAAAAATATCGTAATTTTAATTATATAAAATTTGGAGTATTTATTCCCCCGACATTCATTTGTAAAATAGACATGAGAAATTGTTAACGTTTTCTTTTCCACTTATTTATTTTTCCTCATTTTTTATCATTACTCTCTTTCTTTTGTAAGTCTTAATTCCCAAAATAGGCATATTCATGCTAATTTTATTACCTCTCTTCCCAATTTAAATAGGGCGATGCATATTGAGGTGGTTTTAAACATTTTTTGTAAAGTTCTTGTCACATACATAGAAATACGTCTATAGAGGATGAGCATAATATTTCCAATCATATTTCTTTTCTTCTTACTCTTCAATGGGTTTGGAAACTAGATTCTTAGGGAGAAAGGGTAACCAAATTTAAATTCCAAACGGTACATTCCAACACAAAGTGAATAACTTATAAATAAATTTAAGAATATTGGTTTCATAAATGAGTTCAAAATGAGAATTATTGATCTCTTATATAAAATAATGTACAAAATCACAAAATATTGATAGTATTGCATTTAAAGATATAAAAATTTCCATTTAAATATATCGTAATTTTAATTATATAAAATTTGGAGTATTTATTCCCCCGACATTCATTTGTAAAATAGACATGAGAAATTGTTAACGTTTCCTTTTCCACTTATTTATTTTTCCTCATGTTTTATCATTATTCTTTTTCCTTTGTAAGTCTTAATTACCAAAATAGGCATATTCATGCTAATTTTATTACCTCTCTTCCCAATTGAAAAAGGGCGATGCATATTGCAGGTGGTTTTAAACATTTTTTGTAAAGTTCTTGTCACATACATAGAAATACGTCTATAGAGGATGAGCATAATATTTCCAATCATATTTCTTTTCTTCTTACTCTTTGAATGGGTTTGGAAACTAGATTCTTAGGGAGAAAAGGTAACCAAATTTAAATTTCAAACGGTACGTTCCAACACAAAGTGAATAACTTATAAATAAATTTAAGAATATTGGTTTCATAAATGAGTTCAAAATGAGAATTATTGATCTCTTATATAAAATAATGTACAAAATCTCAAAATATTGATAGTATTGCATTTAAAGATATAAAAATTTCCATTTAAATATATCGTAATTTTAATGATATAAAATTTGGAGTATTTATTCCCCCGACATTCATTTGTAAAATAGACATGAGAAATTGTTAATGTTTTCTTTTCCACTTATTTATTTTTCCTCATGTTTTATCATTATTCTTTTTCCTTTGTAAGTCTTAATTACCAAAATAGGCATATTCATGCTAATTTTATTACCTCTCTTCCCAATTGAAAAAGGGTGATGCATATTGAGGTGGTTTTAAACATTTTTTGTAAAGTTCTTGTCACATACATAGAAATACGTCTATAGAGGATGAGCATAATATTTCCAATCATATTTCCTTTCATCTTAATCTTTGAATGGGTTTGTAACTAGATTCTTAGGAAGAAATGGTAACCAAATTTAAATTCCATACGGTGCATTCCAACACAAAGTGAATAACTTATAAATAAATTTAAGCATATTGATCTAATAAATGAGTTCAAAATGAGAATTATTGATCTCTTATATAAAATAATGTACAAAATCACAAAATATTGATAGTATTGCATTTAAAGATATAAAAATTTCCATTTAAATATATCGTAATTTTAATGATATAAAATTTGGAGTATTTATTCCCCCGACATTCATTTGTAAAATAGACATGAGAAATTGTTAACGTTTTCTTTTCCACTTATTTATTTTTCCTCATGTTTTATCATTATTATTTTTCCTTTGTAAGTCTTAATTACCAAAATAGGCATATGCATGCTAATTATATTACCTCTCTTCCCAATTGAAAAAGGGCGATGCATATTGCAGGTGGTTTTAAACATTTTTTGTAAAGTTCTTGTCACATATATAGAAATATGTCTATAGAGGTTGAGCATAATATTTCCAATCATATTTCTTTTCTTATTACTCTTTGAATGGGTTTGGAAACTAGATTCTTAGGGAGAGAAGATAACCAAATTTAAATTCCAAACGGTACATTCCAACACAATGTGAATAACTTATAAATAAATTTAAGAATATTGGTTTCATAAATGAGTTCAAAATGAGAATTATTGATATGTTATATAAAATAATGTACAAAATCACAAAATATTGATAGTATTGTATTTAAAGATATAAAAATTTCAATTTAAATATATCATAACTTTAATGATATAAAATTTGGAGTATTTATTCCCCCGACATTCATTTGTAAAATAGACATGCGAAATTGTTAACGTTTTCTTTTCCACTTATTTATTTTTCCTCATGTTTTATCATTATTCTCTTTTCTTTGTAAGTCTTAATTACCAAAATAGGCATATTCATGCTAATTTTATTACCTCTCTTCCCAATTGAAAAAGGGCGATGGATATTGCAGTTGTTCTTAAACATTTTTTGTAAAGTTCTTGTCACATACATAGAAATACGTCTATAGAGGATGAGCATAATATTTCCAATCATATTTCTTTTCTTCTTACTCTTTGAATGGGTTTGGAAACTAGATTCTTAGGGAGAAAAGGTAACCAAATTTAAATTTCAAACGGTACGTTCCAACACAAAGTGAATAACTTATAAATAAATTTAAGAATATTGGTTTCATAAATGAGTTCAAAATGAGAATTATTGATCTCTTATATAAAATAATGTACAAAATCTCAAAATATTGATAGTATTGCATTTAAAGATATAAAAATTTCCATTTAAATATATCGTAATTTTAATTATATAAAATTTGGAGTATTTATTCCCCCGACATACATTTGTAAAATAGACATGAGAAATTGTTAACGTTTTCTTTTCCACTTATTTATTTTTCCTCATGTTTTATCATTATTCTTTTTCCTTTGTAAGTCTTAATTACCAAAATAGGCATATTCATGCTAATTTTATTACCTCTCTTAACAATTCAAAAAGGGCGATGGATATTGCAGGTGGTTTTAAACATTTTTTGTAAAGTTCTTGTCACATACATAGAAATACGTCTATAGAGCATGAGCATAATATTTCCAATCATATTTCTTTTCTTCTTACTCTTCAATGGGTTTGGAAACTAGATTCTTAGGGAGAAAAGGTAACCAAATTTAAATTCCAAACGGTACATTCCAACACAAAGTGAATAACTTATAAATAAATTTAAGAATATTGGTTTCATAAATGAGTTCAAAATGAGAATTATTGATCTCTTATATAAAATAATGTACAAAATCACAAAATATTGATAGTATTGCATTTAAAGATATAAAAATTTCCATTTAAATATATCGTAATTTTAATTATATAAAATTTGGAGTATTTATTCCCCCGACATTCATTTGTAAAATAGACATGAGAAATTGTTAACGTTTCCTTTTCCACTTATTTATTTTTCCTCATGTTTTATCATTATTCTTTTTCCTTTGTAAGTCTTAATTACCAAAATAGGCATATTCATGCTAATTTTATTACCTCTCTACCCAATTGAAAAAGGGCGATGCATATTGCAGGTGGTTTTAAACATTTTTTGTAAAGTTCTTGTCACATACATAGAAATACGTCTATAGAGGATGGGCATAATATTTCCAATCATATTTCTTTTCTTCTTACTCATTGAATGGGTTTGGAAACTAGATTCTTAGGGAGAAAAGGTAACCAAATTTAAATTCCAAACGGTACGTTCCAACACAAAGTGAATAACTTATAAATAAATTTAAGAATATTGGTTTCATAAATGAGTTCAAAATGAGAATTATTGATCTCTTATATAAAATAATGTACAAAATCTCAAAATATTGATAGTATTGCATTTAAAGATATAAAAATTTCCATTTAAATATATCGTAATTTTAATGATATAAAATTTGGAGTATTTATTCCCCCGACATTCATTTGTAAAATAGACATGAGAAATTGTTAACGTTTTCTTTTCCACTTATTTATTTTTCCTCATGTTTTATCATTATTATTTTTCCTTTGTAAGTCTTAATTACCAAAATAGGCATATTCATGCTAATTATATTACCTCTCTTCCCAATTGAAAAAGGGCGATGCATATTGCAGGTGGTTTTAAACATTTTTTGTAAAGTTCTTGTCACATACATAGAAATACGTCTATAGAGGATGAGCACAATATTTCCAATCATATTTCTTTTCTTCTTACTCTTCAATGGGTTTGGAAACTAGATTCTTAGGGAGAAAAGGTAACCAAATTTAAATTCCAAACGGTACATTCCAACACAAAGTGAATAACTTATAAATAAATTTAAGAATATTGGTTTCATAAATGAGTTCAAAATGAGAATTATTGATCTCTTATATAAAATAATGTACAAAATCACAAAATATTGATAGTATTGCATTTAAAGATATAAAAATTTCCATTTAAAAATATCGTAATTTTAATTATATAAAATTTGGAGTATTTATTCCCCCGACATTCATTTGTAAAATAGACATGAGAAATTGTTAACGTTTTCTTTTCCACTTATTTATTTTTCCTCATTTTTTATCATTACTCTCTTTCTTTTGTAAGTCTTAATTCCCAAAATAGGCATATTCATGCTAATTTTATTACCTCTCTTCCCATTTGAAAAAGGGGATGGATGTTGTAGGTGGTTTTGGACATTATTTCTAACGTTCTTGTTACATAGCAAGAAAAATTACTATAGAGGAGGAGCATAATATTTCCAATCATATTTCTTTTCTTATTACTCTTTGAATGGGTTTGGAAACTAGATTCTTAGGGAGAAAAGATAACCAAATTTAAATTCCAAACGGTACATTCCAACACAATGTGAATAACTTATAAATAAATTTAAGAATATTGGTTTCATAAATGAGTTCAAAATGAGAATTATTGATCTCTTATATAAAATAATGTACAAAATCACAAAATATTGATAGTATTGTATTTAAAGATATAAAAATTTCCATTTAAATATATCGTAATTATAATGATATAAAATTTGGAGTATTTATTCCCCCGACATTCATTTGTAAAATAGACATGAGAAATTGTTAACGTTTTCTTTTCCACTTATTTATTTTTCCTCATGTTTTATCATTATTCTCTTTTCTTTGTAAGTCTTAATTACCAAAATAGGCATATTCATGCTAATTTTATTACCTCTCTTCCCAATTGAAAAAGGGCGATGCATATTGCAGTTGTTCTTAAACATTTTTTGTAAAGTTCTTGTCACATACATAGAAATACGTCTATAGAGGATGAGCATAATATTTCCAATCATATTTCTTTTCTTCTTACTCTTTGAATGGGTTTGGAAACTAGATTCTTAGGGAGAAAAGGTAACCAAATTTAAATTCCAAACGGTACGTTCCAACACAAAGTGAATAACTTATAAATAAATTTAAGAATATTGGTTTCATAAATGAGTTCAAAATGAGAATTATTGATCTCTTATATAAAATAATGTACAAAATCTCAAAATATTGATAGTATTGCATTTAAAGATATAAAAATTTCCATTTAAATATATCGTAATTTTAATTATATAAAATTTGGAGTATTTATTCCCCCGACATTCATTTGTAAAATAGACATGAGAAATTGTTAACGTTTTCTTTTCCACTTATTTATTTTTCCTCATGTTTTATCATTATTCTTTTTCCTTTGTAAGTCTTAATTACCAAAATAGGCATATTCATGCTAATTTTATTACCTCTCTTAACAATTCAAAAAGGGCGATGGATATTGCAGGTGGTTTTAAACATTTTTTGTAAATTTCTTGTCACATACATAGAAATACGTCTATAGAGGATGAGCATAATATTTCCAATCATATTTCTTTTCTTCTTACTCTTCAATGGGTTTGGAAACTAGATTCTTAGGGAGAAAAGGTAACCAAATTTAAATTCCAAACGGTACATTCCAACACAAAGTGAATAACTTATAAATAAATTTAAGAATATTGGTTTCATAAATGAGTTCAAAATGAGAATTATTGATCTCTTATATAAAATAATGTACAAAATCACAAAATATTGATAGTATTGCATTTAAAGATATAAAAATTTCCATTTAAAAATATCGTAATTTTAATTATATAAAATTTGGAGTATTTATTCCCGCGACATTCATTTGTAAAATAGACATGAGAAATTGTTAACGTTTTCTTTTCCACTTATTTATTTTTCCTCATTTTTTATCATTACTCTCTTTCTTTTGTAAGTCTTAATTCCCAAAATAGGCATATTCATGCTAATTTTATTACCTCTCTTCCCATTTGAAAAAGGGGATGGATGTTCTAGGTGGTTTTGGACATTATTTCTAACGTTCTTGTTACATAGCAAGAAAAATTACTATAGAGGAGGAGCATAATATTTCCAATCATATTTCTTTTCTTATTACTCTTTGAATGGGTTTGGAAACTAGATTCTTAGGGAGAAAAGATAACCAAATTTAAATTCCAAACGGTACGTTCCAACACAAAGTGAATAACTTATAAATAAATTTAAGAATATTGGTTTCATAAATGAGTTCAAAATGAGAATTATTGATCTCTTATATAAAATAATGTACAAAATCTCAAAATATTGATAGTATTGCATTTAAAGATATAAAAATTTCCATTTAAATATATCGTAATTTTAATGATATAAAATTTGGAGTATTTATTCCCCCGACATTCATTTGTAAAATAGACATGAGAAATTGTTAACGTTTTCTTTTCCACTTATTTATTTTTCCTCATGTTTTATCATTATTATTTTTCCTTTGTAAGTCTTAATTACCAAAATAGGCATATTCATGCTAATTATATTACCTCTCTTCCCAATTGAAAAAGGGCGATGCATATTGCAGGTGGTTTTAAACATTTTTTGTAAAGTTCTTGTCACATACATAGAAATACGTCTATAGAGGATGAGCACAATATTTCCAATCATATTTCTTTTCTTCTTACTCTTCAATGGGTTTGGAAACTAGATTCTTAGGGAGAAAAGGTAACCAAATTTAAATTCCAAACGGTACATTCCAACACAAAGTGAATAACTTATAAATAAATTTAAGAATATTGGTTTCATAAATGAGTTCAAAATGAGAATTATTGATCTCTTATATAAAATAATGTACAAAATCACAAAATATTGATAGTATTGCATTTAAAGATATAAAAATTTCCATTTAAAAATATCGTAATTTTAATTATATAAAATTTGGAGTATTTATTCCCCCGACATTCATTTGTAAAATAGACATGAGAAATTGTTAACGTTTTCTTTTCCACTTATTTATTTTTCCTCATTTTTTATCATTACTCTCTTTCTTTTGTAAGTCTTAATTCCCAAAATAGGCATATTCATGCTAATTTTATTACCTCTCTTCCCATTTGAAAAAGGGGATGGATGTTGTAGGTGGTTTTGGACATTATTTCTAACGTTCTTGTTACATAGCAAGAAAAATTACTATAGAGGAGGAGCATAATATTTCCAATCATATTTCTTTTCTTATTACTCTTTGAATGGGTTTGGAAACTAGATTCTTAGGGAGAAAAGATAACCAAATTTAAATTCCAAACGGTACATTCCAACACAATGTGAATAACTTATAAATAAATTTAAGAATATTGGTTTCATAAATGAGTTCAAAATGAGAATTATTGATCTCTTATATAAAATAATGTACAAAATCACAAAATATTGATAGTATTGTATTTAAAGATATAAAAATTTCCATTTAAATATATCGTAATTATAATGATATAAAATTTGGAGTATTTATTCCCCCGACATTCATTTGTAAAATAGACATGAGAAATTGTTAACGTTTTCTTTTCCACTTATTTATTTTTCCTCATGTTTTATCATTATTCTCTTTTCTTTGTAAGTCTTAATTACCAAAATAGGCATATTCATGCTAATTTTATTACCTCTCTTCCCAATTGAAAAAGGGCGATGCATATTGCAGTTGTTCTTAAACATTTTTTGTAAAGTTCTTGTCACATACATAGAAATACGTCTATAGAGGATGAGCATAATATTTCCAATCATATTTCTTTTCTTCTTACTCTTTGAATGGGTTTGGAAACTAGATTCTTAGGGAGAAAAGGTAACCAAATTTAAATTCCAAACGGTACGTTCCAACACAAAGTGAATAACTTATAAATAAATTTAAGAATATTGGTTTCATAAATGAGTTCAAAATGAGAATTATTGATCTCTTATATAAAATAATGTACAAAATCTCAAAATATTGATAGTATTGCATTTAAAGATATAAAAATTTCCATTTAAATATATCGTAATTTTAATTATATAAAATTTGGAGTATTTATTCCCCCGACATTCATTTGTAAAATAGACATGAGAAATTGTTAACGTTTTCTTTTCCACTTATTTATTTTTCCTCATGTTTTATCATTATTCTTTTTCCTTTGTAAGTCTTAATTACCAAAATAGGCATATTCATGCTAATTTTATTACCTCTCTTAACAATTCAAAAAGGGCGATGGATATTGCAGGTGGTTTTAAACATTTTTTGTAAATTTCTTGTCACATACATAGAAATACGTCTATAGAGGATGAGCATAATATTTCCAATCATATTTCTTTTCTTCTTACTCTTCAATGGGTTTGGAAACTAGATTCTTAGGGAGAAAAGGTAACCAAATTTAAATTCCAAACGGTACATTCCAACACAAAGTGAATAACTTATAAATAAATTTAAGAATATTGGTTTCATAAATGAGTTCAAAATGAGAATTATTGATCTCTTATATAAAATAATGTACAAAATCACAAAATATTGATAGTATTGCATTTAAAGATATAAAAATTTCCATTTAAAAATATCGTAATTTTAATTATATAAAATTTGGAGTATTTATTCCCGCGACATTCATTTGTAAAATAGACATGAGAAATTGTTAACGTTTTCTTTTCCACTTATTTATTTTTCCTCATTTTTTATCATTACTCTCTTTCTTTTGTAAGTCTTAATTCCCAAAATAGGCATATTCATGCTAATTTTATTACCTCTCTTCCCATTTGAAAAAGGGGATGGATGTTCTAGGTGGTTTTGGATATTATTTCTAACGTTCTTGTTACATAGCAAGAAAAATTACTATAGAGGAGGAGCATAATATTTCCAATCATATTTCTTTTCTTATTACTCTTTGAATGGGTTTGGAAACTAGATTCTTAGGGAGAAAAGATAACCAAATTTAAATTCCAAACGGTACATTCCAACACAAAGTGAATAACTTATAAATAAATTTAAGAATATTGGTTTCATAAATGAGTTCAAAATGAGAATTATTGATCTCTTATATAAAATAATGTACAAAATCACAAAATATTGATAGTATTGTATTTAAAGATATAAAAATTTCCATTTAAATATATCGTAATTTTAATGATATAAAATTTGGAGTATTTATTCCCCCGACATTCATTTGTAAAATAGACATGAGAAATTGTTAACGTTTTCTTTTCCACTTATTTATTTTTCCTCATGTTTTATCATTATTCTCTTTTCTTTGTAAGTCTTAATTACCAAAATAGGCATATTCATGCTAATTTTATTACCTCTCTTCCCAATTGAAAAAGTGCGATGGATATTGCAGTTGTTCTTAAACATTTTTTGTAAAGTTCTTGTCACATACATAGAAATACGTCTATAGAGGATGATCATAATATTTCCAATCATATTTCTTTTCTTCTTACTCTTTGAATGGGTTTGGAAACTAGATTCTTAGGGAGAAAAGGTAACCAAATTTAAATTCCAAACGGTACGTTCCAACACAAAGTGAATAACTTATAAATAAATTTAAGAATATTGGTTTCATAAATGAGTTCAAAATGAGAATTATTGATCTCTTATATAAAATAATGTACAAAATCTCAAAATATTGATAGTATTGCATTTAAAGATATAAAAATTTCCATTTAAATATATCGTAATTTTAATGATATAAAATTTGGAGTATTTATTCCCCCGACATTCATTTGTAAAATAGACATGAGAAATTGTTAACATTTTCTTTTCCACTTATTTATTTTTCCTCATGTTTTATCATTATTCCTTTTCCTTTGTAAGTCTTAATTACCAAAATAGGCATATTCATGCTAATTTTATTACCTCTCTTCCCAATTGAAAAAGGGTGATGCATATTGCAGGTGGTTTTAAACATTTTTTGTAAAGTTCTTGTCACATACATAGAAATACGTCTATAGAGGATGAGCATAATATTTCCAATCATATTTCTTTTCTTCTTACTCTTCAATGGGTTTGGAAACTAGATTCTTAGGGAGAAAAGGTAACCAAATTTAAATTCCAAACGGTACATTCCAACACAAAGTGAATAACTTATAAATAAATTTAAGAATATTGGTTTCATAAATGAGTTCAAAATGAGAATTATTGATCTCTTATATAAAATAATTTTCAAAATCACAAAATATTGATAGTATTGCATTTAAAGATATAAAAATTTCCATTTAAAAATATCGTAATTTTAATTATATAAAATTTGGAGTATTTATTCCCCCGACATTCATTTGTAAAATAGACATGAGAAATTGTTAACGTTTTCTTTTCCACTTATTTATTTTTCCTCATTTTTTATCATTACTCTCTTTCTTTTGTAAGTCTTAATTCCCAAAATAGGCATATTCATGCTAATTTTATTACCTCTCTTCCCATTTGTAAAAGGGGATGGATGTTGTAGGTGGTTTTGGACATTATTTCTAACGTTCTTGTTACATAGCAAGAAAAATTACTATAGAGGAGGAGCATAATATTTCCAATCATATTTCTTTTCTTATTACTCTTTGAATGGTTTTGGAAACTAGATTCTTAGGGAGAAAAGATAACCAAATTTAAATTCCAAACGGTACATTCCAACACAAAGTGAATAACTTATAAATAAATTTAAGAATATTGGTTTCATAAATGAGTTCAAAATGAGAATTATTGATCTCTTATATAAAATAATGTACAAAATCACAAAATATTGATAGTATTGTATTTAAAGATATAAACATTTCCATTTAAATATATCGTAATTTTAATGATATAAAATTTGGAGTATTTATTCCCCCGACATTCATTTGGAAAATAGACATGAGAAATTGTTAACGTTTCCTTTTCCACTTATTTATTTTTCCTCATGTTTTATCATTATTCTTTTTCCTTTGTAAGTCTTAATTACCAAAATAGGCATATTCATGCTAATTTTATTACCTCTCTTCCCAATTGAAAAAGGGCGATGGATATTGCAGGTGGTTTTAAACATTTTTTGTAAAGTTCTTGTCACATACATAGAAATACGTCTATAGAGGATGAGCATAATATTTCCAATCATATTTCTTTTCTTCTTACTCTTTGAATGGGTTTGGAAACTAGATTCTTAGGGAGAAAAGGTAAACAAATTTAAATTCCAAATGGTACATTCCAACACAAAGTGAATAACTTATAAATAAATTTAAGAATATTGATTTCATAAATGAGTTCAAAATGAGAATTATTGATCTCTTATATAAAATAATGTACAAAATCACAAAATATTGATAGTATTGTATTTAAAGATATAAAAATTTCAATTTAAATATATCATAACTTTAATGATATAAAATTTGGAGTATTTATTCCCCCGACATTCATTTGTAAAATAGACATGCGAAATTGTTAACGTTTTCTTTTCCACTTATTTATTTTTCCTCATGTTTTATCATTATTCTCTTTTCTTTGTAAGTCTTAAATACCAAAATAGGCATATTCATGCTAATTTTATTACCTCTCTTCCCAATTGAAAAAGGGCGATGCATATTGCAGGTGGTTTTAAACATTTTTTGTAAAGTTCTTGTCACATATATAGAAATATGTCTATAGAGGTTGAGCATAATATTTCCAATCATATTTCTTTTCTTATTACTCTTTGAATGGGTTTGGAAACTAGATTCTTAGGGAGAGAAGATAACCAAATTTAAATTCCAAACGGTACATTCCAACACAATGTGAATAACTTATAAATAAATTTAAGAATATTGGTTTCATAAATGAGTTCAAAATGAGAATTATTGATATGTTATATAAAATAATGTACAAAATCACAAATGATTGATAGTATTGTATTTAAAGATATAAAAATTTCAATTTAAATATATCATAACTTTAATGATATAAAATTTGGAGTATTTATTCCCCCGACATTCATTTGTAAAATAGACATGCGAAATTGTTAACGTTTTCTTTTCCACTTATTTATTTTTCCTCATGTTTTATCATTATTCTCTTTTCTTTGTAAGTCTTAAATACCAAAATAGGCATATTCATGCTAATTTTATTACCTCTCTTCCCAATTGAAAAAGGGCGATGGATATTGCAGGTGGTTTTAAACATTTTTTGTAAAGTTCTTGTCACATACATAGAAATACGTCTATAGAGGATGAGCATAATATTTCCAATCATATTTCTTTTCTTCTTACTCTTTCAATGGGTTTGGAAACTAGATTCTTAGGGAGAAAAGGTAACCAAATTTAAATTCCAAACGGTACATTCCAACACAAAGTGAATAACTTATAAATAAATTTAAGAATATTGGTTTCATAAATGAGTTCAAAATGAGAATTATTGATCTCTTATATAAAATAATGTACAAAATCACAAAATATTGATAGTATTGCATTTAAAGATATAAAAATTTCCATTTAAAAATATCGTAATTTTAATTATATAAAATTTGGAGTATGTATTCCCCCGACATTCATTTGTAAAATAGCCATGAGAAATTGTTAACGTTTTCTTTTCCACTTATTTATTTTTCCTCATTTTTTATCATTACTCCCTTTCTTTTGTAAGTCTTAATTCCCAAAATAGGCATATTCATGCTAATTTTATTACCTCTCTTCCCATTTGAAAAGGGGGATGGATGTTGTAGGTGGTTTTGGACATTATTTCTAACGTTCTTGTTACATAGCAAGAAAAATTGCTATGGAGGAGGAGCATAATATTTAGAATCATATTTATTTTCTTCTTAATCTTTGAATGGGTTTGGGAACTAGATTCTTGGGAAGAAATGGTAACCAAATGTAAATTCCAAACGGTACATTCCAACACAAAGTGAATAACTTATAAATAAATTTAAGAATATTGGTTTCATAAATGAGTTCAAAATGAGAATTATTGATCTCTTATATAAAATAATGTACAAAATCACAAAATATTGATAGTATTGCATTTAAAGATATAAAAATTTCCATTTAAATATATCGTAATTTTAATTATATAAAATTTGGAGTATTTATTCCCCCAACATTCATTTGTAAAATAGACATGAGAAATTGTTAACGTTTTCTTTTCCACTTATTTATTTTTCCTCATTTTTTATCATTACTCTCTTTCTTTTGTAAGTCTTAATTCCCAAAATAGGCATATTCATGCTAATTTTATTACCTCTCTTCCCATTTGAAAAGGGGGATGGATGTTGTAGGTGGTTTTGGACATTATTTCTGACGTTCTTGTTACATAGCAAGAAAAATTGCTATAGAGGAGGAGCATAATATTTAGAATCATTTTTCTTTTCTTCTTAATCTTTGAATGGGTTTGGAAACTAGATTCTTAGGAAGAAATGGTAACCAAATTTAAATTCCATACGGTGCATTCCAACACAAAGTGAATAAGTTATAAATAAATTAAAGCATATTGATCTAATAAATGAGTTCAAAATGCGAATTATTGATCTCTTATATAAAATAATGTACAAAATCTCAAAATATTGATAGTATTGCATTTAAAGATATAAAAATTTCTATTTAAATATATCGTAATTTTAATGATATAAAATTTGGAGTATTTATTCCCCCGACATTCATTTGTAAAATAGACATGAGAAATTGTTAACGTTTTCTTTTCCACTTATTTATTTTTCCTCATGTTTTATCATTATTCTTTTTCCTTTTTAAGTCTTAATTACCAAAATAGGCATATTCATGCTAATTTTATTACCTCTCTTCCCATTTGAAAAAGGGGATGGATGTTGTAGGTGGTTTTGGACATTATTTCTAACGTTTTTGTTACATAGCAAGAAAAATTGCTATAGAGGAGGAGCATAATATTTAGAATCATATTTCTTTTCTTCTTAATCTTTGAATGGGTTTGGAAACTAGATTCTTAGGAAGAAATGGAAACCAAATTTAAATTCCATACGGTGCATTCCAACACAAAGTGAATAACTTGTAAATAAATTTAAGCATATTGATCTAATAAATGAGTTAAAAATGAGAATTATTGATCTCTTATATAAAATAATGTACAAAATCACAAAATATTGATAGTATTGCATTTAAAGATATAAAAATTTCCATTTAAATATATCGTAATTTTAATGATATAAAATTTGGAGTATTTATTCCCCCGACATTCATTTGTAAAATAGACATGAGAAATTGTTAACGTTTTCTTTTCCACTTATTTATTTTTCCTCATGTTTTATCATTATTATTTTTCCTTTGTAAGTCTTAATTACCAAAATAGGCCTATTCATGCTAATTTTATTACCTCTCTTCCCAATTGAAAAAGGGCGATGCATATTGCAGGTGGTTTTAAACATTTTTTGTAAAGTTCTTGTCACATATATAGAAATATGTCTATAGAGGTTGAGCATAATATTTCCAATCATATTTCTTTTCTTATTACTCTTTGAATGGGTTTGGAAACTAGATTTTTAGGGAGAGAAGATAACCAAATTTAAATTCCAAACGGTACATTCCAACACAATGTGAATAACTTATAAATAAATTTAAGAATATTGGTTTCATAAATGAGTTCAAAATGAGAATTATTGATCTGTTATATAAAATAATGTACAAAATCACAAAATATTGATAGTATTGTATTTAAAGATATAAAAATTTCAATTTAAATATATCATAACTTTAATGATATAAAATTTGGAGTATTTATTCCCCCGACATTCATTTGTAAAATAGACATGCGAAATTGTTAACGTTTTCTTTTCCACTTATTTATTTTTCCTCATGTTATATCATTATTCTCTTTTCTTTGTAAGTCTTAATTACCAAAATAGGCATATTCATGCTAATTTTATTACCTCTCTTCCCAATTGAAAAAGGGCGATAGATATTGCAGTTGTTTTTAAACATTTTTTGTAAAGTTCTTGTCACATACATAGAAATACGTCTATAAAGAATGAGCATAATATTTCCAATCATATTTCTTTTCTTCTTACTCTTTGAATGGGTTTGGAAACTAGATTCTTTGGGAGAAAAGGTAACCAAATTTAAATTCCAAACGGTACGTTCCAACACAAAGTGAATAACTTATAAATAAATTTAAGAATATTGATTTCATAAATGAGTTCAAAATGAGAATTATTGATCTCTTATATAAAATAATGTACAAAATCACAAAATATTGATTGTATTGTATTTAAAGATATAAAAATTTCAATTTAAATATATCATAACTTTAATGATATAAAATTTGGAGTATTTATTCCCCCGACATTCATTTGTAAAATAGACATGCGAAATTGTTAACGTTTTCTTTTCCACTTATTTATTTTTCCTCATTTTTTATCATTATTCTCTTTTCTTTGTAAGTCTTAATTACCAAAATAGGCATATTCATGCTAATTTTATTACCTCTCTTCCCAATTGAAAAAGGGCGATGGATATTGCAGTTGTTTTTAAACATTTTTTGTAAAGTTCTTGCCACATACATAGAAATACGTCTATAGAGAATGAGCATAATATTTCCAATCATATTTCTTTTCTTCTTACTCTTTGAATGGGTTTGGAAAATAGATTCTTAGGGAGAAAAGGTAACCAAATTTAAATTCCAAACGGTACGTTCCAACACAAAGTGAATAACTTATAAATAAATTTAAGAATATTGGTGTCATAAATGAGTTCAAAATGAGAATTATTGATCTCTTATATAAAATAATGTACAAAATCTCAAAATATTGATAGTATTGCATTTAAAGATATAAAAATTTCCATTTAAATATATCGTAATTTTAATGATATAAAATTTGGAGTATTTATTCCCCCGACATTCATTTGTAAAATAGACATGAGAAATTGTTAACGTTTTCTTTTCCACTTATTTATTTTTCCTCATTTTTTATCATTACTCTCTTTCTTTTGTAAGTCTTAATTCCCAAAATAGGCATATTCATGCTAATTTTATTACCTCTCTTCCCATTTGAAAAAGGGGATGGATGTTGTAGGTGGTTTTGGACATTATTTCTAACGTTCTTGTTACATAGCAAGAAAAATTGCTATAGAGGAGGAGCATAATATTTCCAATCACATTTCTTTTCTTCTTACTCTTTCAATGGGTTTGGAAACTAGATTCTTAGGGAGAAAAGGTAACCAAATTTAAATTCCAAACGGTACATTCCAACACAAAGTGAATAACTTATAAATAAATTTAAGAATATTGGTTTCATAAATGAGTTCAAAATGAGAATTATTGATCTCTTATATAAAATAATGTACAAAATCACAAAATATTGATAGTATTGCATTTAAAGATATAAAAATTTCCATTTAAAAATATCGTAATTTTAATTATATAAAATTTGGAGTATTTATACCCCCGACATTCATTTGTAAAATAGGCATGAGAAATTGTTAACGTTTTCTTTTCCACTTATTTATTTTTCCTCATTTTTTATCATTACTCTCTTTCTTTTGTAAGTCTTAATTCCCAAAATAGGCATATTCATGCTAATTTTATTACCTCTCTTCCCATTTGAAAAAGGGGATGGATGTTGTAGGTGGTTTTGGACATTATTTCTAACGTTCTTGTCACATACATAGAAATACGTCTATAGAGGATGAGCATAATATTTCCAATCATATTTCTTTTCTTCTTACTCTTTCAATGGGTTTGGAAACTATATTCTTAGGGAGAAAAGGTAACCAAATTTAAATTCCAAACGGTACATTCCAACACAAAGTGAATAACTTATAAATAAATTTAAGAATATTGGTGTCATAAATGAGTTCAAAATGAGAATTATTGATCTCTTATATAAAATAATGTACAAAATCTCAAAATATTGATAGTATTGCATTTAAAGATATAAAAATTTCCATTTAAATATATCGTAATTTTAATGATATAAAATTTGGAGTATTTATTCCCCCGACATTCATTTGTAAAATAGACATGAGAAATTGTTAACGTTTTCTTTTCCACTTATTTATTTTTCCTCATTTTTTATCATTACTCTCTTTCTTTTGTAAGTCTTAATTCCCAAAATAGGCATATTCATGCTAATTTTATTACCTCTCTTCCCATTTGAAAAAGGGGATGGATGTTGTAGGTGGTTTTGGACATTATTTCTAACGTTCTTGTTACATAGCAAGAAAAATTGCTATAGAGGAGGAACATAATATTTCCAATCATATTTCTTTTCTTCTTACTCTTTCAATGGGTTTGGAAACTAGATTCTTAGGGAGAAAAGGTAACCAAATTTAAATTCCAAACGGTACATTCCAACACAAAGTGAATAACTTATAAATAAATTTAAGAATATTGGTTTGATAAATGAGTTCAAAATGAGAATTATTGATCTCTTATATAAAATAATGTACAAAATCACAAAATATTGATAGTATTGCATTTAAAGATATAAAAATTTCCATTTAAAAATATCGTAATTTTAATTATATAAAATTTGGAGTATTTATTCCCCCGACATTCATTTGTAAAATAGGCATGAGAAATTGTTAACGTTTTCTTTTCCACTTATTTATTTTTCCTCATTTTTTATCATTACTCTCTTTCTTTTGTAAGTCTTAATTCCCGAAATAGGCATATTCATGCTAATTTTATTACCTCTCTTCCCATTTGAAAAAGGGGATGGATGTTGTAGGTGGTTTTGGACATTATTTCTAACGTTCTTGTCACATACATAGAAATACGTCTATAGAGGATGGGCATAATATTTCCAATCATATTTCTTTTCTTCTTACTCTTTCAATGGGTTTGGAAACTAGATTCTTAGGGAGAAAAGATAACCAAATTTAAATTCCAAACGGTACATTCCAACACAAAGTGAATAACTTATAAATAAATTTAAGAATATTGGTTTCATAAATGAGTTCAAAATGAGAATTATTGATCTCTTATATAAAATAATGTACAAAATCTCAAAATATTGATAGTATTGTATTTAAAGATATAAAAATTTCCATTTAAATATATCATAACTTTAATGATATAAAATTTGGAGTATTTATTCCCCCGACATTCATTTGTAAAATAGACATGCGAAATTGTTAACGTTTTCTTTTCCACTTATTTATTTTTCCTCATGTTTTATCATTATTCTCTTTTCTTTGTAAGTCTTAATTACCAAAATAGGCATATTCATGCTAATTTTATTACCTCTCTTCCCAATTGAAAAAGGGCAATGGATATTGCAGTTGTTTTTAAACATTTTTTGTAAAGTTCTTGTCACATACATAGAAATACGTCTATAGAGAATGAGCATAATATTTCCAATCATATTTCTTTTCTTCTTACTCTTTGAATGGGTTTGGAAAATAGATTCTTAGGGAGAAAAGGTAACCAAATTTAAATTCCAAACGGTACGTTCCAACACAAAGTGAATAACTTATAAATAAATTTAAGAATATTGGTGTCATAAATGAGTTCAAAATGAGAATTATTGATCTCTTATATAAAATAATGTACAAAATCTCAAAATATTGATAGTATTGCATTTAAAGATATAAAAATTTCCATTTAAATATATCGTAATTTTAATGATATAAAATTTGGAGTATTTATTCCCCCGACATTCATTTGTAAAATAGACATGAGAAATTGTTAACGTTTTCTTTTCCACTTATTTATTTTTCCTCATTTTTTATCATTACTCTCTTTCTTTTGTAAGTCTTAATTCCCAAAATAGGCATATTCATGCTAATTTTATTACCTCTCTTCCCATTTGAAAAAGGGGATGGATGTTGTAGGTGATTTTGGACATTATTTCTAACGTTCTTGTTACATAGCAAGAAAAATTGCTATAGAGGAGGAGCATAATATTTCCAATCATATTTCTTTTCTTCTTACTCTTTCAATGGGTTTGGAAACTAGATTCTTAGGGAGAAAAGGTAACCAAATTTAAATTCCAAACGGTACATTCCAACACAAAGTGAATAACTTATAAATAAATTTAAGAATATTGGTTTGATAAATGAGTTCAAAATGAGAATTATTGATCTCTTATATAAAATAATGTACAAAATCACAAAATATTGATAGTATTGCATTTAAAGATATAAAAATTTCCATTTAAAAATATCGTAATTTTAATTATATAAAATTTGGAGTATTTATTCCGCCGACATTCATTTGTAAAATAGGCATGAGAAATTGTTAACGTTTTCTTTTCCACTTATTTATTTTTCCTCATTTTTTATCATTACTCTCTTTCTTTTGTAAGTCTTAATTCCCGAAATAGGCATATTCATGCTAATTTTATTACCTCTCTTCCCATTTGAAAAAGGGGATGGATGTTGTAGGTGGTTTTGGACATTATTTCTAACGTTCTTGTCACATACATAGAAATACGTCTATAGAGGATGGGTATAATATTTCCAATCATATTTCTTTTCTTCTTACTCTTTCAATGGGTTTGGAAACTAGATTCTTAGGGAGAAAAGATAACCAAATTTAAATTCCAAACGGTACATTCCAACACAAAGTGAATAACTTATAAATAAATTTAAGAATATTGGTTTCATAAATGAGTTCAAAATGAGAATTATTGATCTCTTATTTAAAATAATGTACAAAATCTCAAAATATTGATAGTATTGTATTTAAAGATATAAAAATTTCCATTTAAATATATCATAACTTTAATGATATAAAATTTGGAGTATTTATTCCCCCGACATTCATTTGTAAAATAGACATGCGAAATTGTTAACGTTTTCTTTTCCACTTATTTATTTTTCCTCTTGTTTTATCATTATTCTCTTTTCTTTGTAAGTCTTAATTACCAAAATAGGCATATTCATGCTAATTTTATTACCTCTCTTCCCAATTGAAAAAGGGCGATGGATATTGCAGTTGTTTTTAAACATTTTTTGTAAAGTTCTTGTCACATACATAGAAATACGTCTATAGAGGATGAGCATAATATTTCCAATCATATTTCTTTTCTTCTTACTCTTTCAATGGGTTTGGAAACTAGATTCTTAGAGAGAAAAAGTAACCAAATTTAAATTCCAAACGGTACATTCCAACACAAAGTGAATAACTTATAAATAAATTTAAGAATATTGATTTCATAAATGAGTTCAAAATGAGAATTATTGATCTCTTATATAAAAGAATGTACAAAATCTCAAAATATTGATAGTATTGTATTTAAAGATATAAAAATTTCCATTTAAATATATCATAACTTTAATGATATAAAATTTGGAGTATTTATTCCCCCGACATTCATTTGTAAAATAGACATGCGAAATTGTTAACGTTTTCTTTTCCACTTATTTATTTTTCCTCTTGTTTTATCATTATTCTCTTTTCTTTGTAAGTCTTAATTACCAAAATAGGCATATTCATGCTAATTTTATTACCTCTCTTCCCAATTGAAAAAAGGCGATGGATATTGCAGTTGTTTTTAAACATTTTTTGTAAAGTTCTTGTCACATACATAGAAATACGTCTATAGAGGATGAGCATAATATTTCCAATCATATTTCTTTTCTTCTTACTCTTTCAATGGGTTTGGAAACTAGATTCTTAGGGAGAAAAAGTAACCAAATTTAAATTCCAAACGGTACATTCCAACACAAAGTGAATAACTTATAAAACAATTTAAGAATATTGATTTCATAAATGAGTTCAAAATGAGAATTATTGATCTCTTATATAAAATAATGTACAAAATCACAAAATATTGATAGTATTGTATTTAAAGATATAAAAATTTCAATTTAAATATATCATAACTTTAATGATATAAAATTTGGAGTATTTATTCCCCCGACATTCATTTGTAAAATAGACATGCGAAATTGTTAACGTTTTCTTTTCCACTTATTTATTTTTCCTCATGTTTTATCATTATTCTCTTTTCTTTGTAAGTCTTAATTACCAAAATAGGCATATTCATGCTAATTTTATTACCTCTCTTCCCAATTGAAAAAGGGCGATGGATATTGCAGTTGTTCTTAAACATTTTTTGTAAAGTTCTTGTCACATACATAGAAATACGTCTATAGAGGATGAGCATAATATTTCCAATCATATTTCTTTTCTTCTTACTCTTTCAATGGGTTTGGAAACTAGATTCTTAGGGAGAAAAGGTAACCAAATTTAAATTCCAAACGGTACATTCCAACACAAAGTGAATAACTTATAAATAAATTTAAGAATATTGGTTTCATAAATGAGTTCAAAATGAGAATTATTGATCTCTTATATAAAATAATGTACAAAATCTCAAAATATTGATAGTATTGCATTTAAAGATATAAAAATTTCCATTTAAATATATTGTAATTTTAATGATATAAAATTTGGAGTATTTATTCGCCCGACATTCATTTGTAAAATAGACATGAGAAATTGTTAACGTTTTCTTTTCCACTTATTTATTTTTCCTCATGTTTTATCATTATTCTTTTTCCTTTGTAAGTCTTAATTACCAAAATAGGCATATTCATGCTAATTTTATTACCTCTCTTCCCAATTGAAAAAGGGCGATGGATATTGCAGTTGTTTTTAAACATTTTTTGTAAAGTTCTTGTCACATACATAGAAATACGTCTATAGAGGATGAGCATAATATTTCCAATCATATTTCTTTTCTTCTTACTCTTTCAATGGGTTTGGAAACTAGATTCTTAGGGAGAAAAGGTAACCAAATTTAAATTCCAAACGGTACATTCCAACACAAAGTGAATAACTTATAAATAAATTTAAGAATATTGGTTTCATAAATGAGTTCAAAATGAGAATTATTGATCTCTTATATAAAATAATGTACAAAATCTCAAAATATTGATAGTATTGCATTTAAAGATATAAAAATTTCCATTTAAATATATTGTAATTTTAATGATATAAAATTTGGAGTATTTATTCGCCCGACATTCATTTGTAAAATAGACATGAGAAATTGTTAACGTTTTCTTTTCCACTTATTTATTTTTCCTCATGTTTTATCATTATTCTTTTTCCTTTGTAAGTCTTAATTACCAAAATAGGCATATTCATGCTAATTTTATTACCTCTCTTCCCAATTGAAAAAGTGTGATGCATATTGCAGGTGGTTTTAAACATTTTTTGTAAAGTTCTTGTCACATACATAGAAATACGTCTATAGAGGATGAGCATAATATTTCCAATCATATTTCTTTTCTTCTTACTCTTTCAATGGGTTTGGAAACTAGATTCTTAGGGAGAAAAGGTAACCAAATTTAAATTCCAAACGGTACATTCCAACACAAAGTGAATAACTTATAAATAAATTTAAGAATATTGGTTTCATAAATGAGTTCAAAAGTAGAATTATTGATCTCTTATATAAAATAATGTACAAAATCACAAAATATTGATAGTATTGCATTTAAAGATATAAAAATTTCCATTTAAAAATATCGTAATTTTAATTATATAAAATTTGGAGTATTTATTCCCCCGACATTCATTTGTAAAATAGACATGAGAAATTGTTAACGTTTTCTTTTCCACTTATTTATTTTTCCTCATTTTTTATCATTACTCTCTTTCTTTTGTAAGTCTTAATTCCCAAAATAGGCATATTCATGCTAATTTTATTACCTCTCTTCCCATTTGAAAAAGGGGTTGGATGTTGTAGGTGGTTTTGGACATTATTTCTAACGTTCTTGTTACATAGCAAGAAAAATTGCTATAGAGGAGGAGCATAATATTTAGAATCATATTTATTTTCTTCTTAATCTTTGAATGGGTTTGGGAACTAGATTCTTAGGAAGAAATGGTAACCAAATTTAAATTCCATACGGTGCATTCCAACACAAAGTGAATATGTTATAAATAAATTAAAGCATATTGATCTAATAAATGAGTTCAAAATGAGAATTATTGATCTCTTATATAAAATAATGTACAAAATCTCAAAATATTGATAGTATTGCATTTAAAGATATAAAAATTTCCATTTAAATATATCGTAATTTTAATGATATAAAATTTGGAGTATTTATTCCCCCGACATTCATTTGTAAAATAGACATGAGAAATTGTTAATGTTTTCTTTTCCACTTATTTATTTTTCCTCATGTTTTATCATTATTCTTTTTCCTTTGTAAGTCTTAATTACCAAAATAGGCATATTCATGCTAATTTTATTACCTGTCTTCCCAATTGAAAAAGGGCGATGGATATTGCAGTTGTTTTTAAACATTTTTTGTAAAGTTCTTGTCACATACATAGAAATACGTCTATAGAGGATGAGCATAATATTTCCAATCATATTTCTTTTCTTCTTACTCTTTCAATGGGTTTGGAAACTAGATTCTTAGGGAGAAAAAGTAACCAAATTTAAATTCCAAACGGTACATTCCAACACAAAGTGAATAACTTATAAATAAATTTAAGAATATTGATTTCATAAATGAGTTCAAAATGAGAATTATTGATCTCTTATATAAAATAATGTACAAAATCACAAAATATTGATAGTATTGTATTTAAAGATATAAAAATTTCAATTTAAATATATCATAACTTTAATGATATAAAATTTGGAGTATTTATTCCCCCGACATTCATTTGTAAAATAGACATGCGAAATTGTTAACGTTTTCTTTTCCACTTATTTATTTTTCCTCATGTTTTATCATTATTCTCTTTTCTTTGTAAGTCTTAATTACCAAAATAGGCATATTCATGCTAATTTTATTACCTCTCTTCCCAATTGAAAAAGGGCGATGGATATTGCAGTTGTTCTTAAACATTTTTTGTAAAGTTCTTGTCACATACATAGAAATACGTCTATAGAGGATGAGCATAATATTTCCAATCATATTTCTTTTCTTCTTACTCTTTCAATGGGTTTGGAAACTAGATTCTTAGGGAGAAAAGGTAACCAAATTTAAATTCCAAACGGTACATTCCAACACAAAGTGAATAACTTATAAATAAATTTAAGAATATTGGTTTCATAAATGAGTTCAAAATGAGAATTATTGATCTCTTATATAAAATAATGTACAAAATCACAAAATATTGATAGTATTGTATTTAAAGATATAAAAATTTCAATTTAAATATATCATAACTTTAATGATATAAAATTTGGAGTATTTATTCCCCCGACATTCATTTGTAAAATAGACATGAGAAATTGTTAACGTTTTCTTTTCCACTTATTTATTTTTCCTCATGTTTTATCATTATTATTTTTCATTTGTAAGTCTTAATTACCAAAATAGGCATATTCATGCTAATTTTATTACCTCTCTTCCCAATTGAAAAAGGGTGATGCATATTGCAGGTGGTTTTAAACACTTTTTGTAAAGTTCTTGTCACATACATAGAAATACGTCTATAGAGGATGAGCATAATATTTCCAATCATATTTCTTTTCTTCTTACTCTTTCAATGGGTTTGGAAACTAGATTCTTAGGGAGAAAAGGTAACCAAATTTAAATTCCAAACGGTACATTCCAACACAAAGTGAATAACTTATAAATAAATTTAAGAATATTGGTTTCATAAATGAGTTCAAAATGAGAATTATTGATCTCTTATATAAAATAATGTACAAAATCTCAAAATATTGATAGTATTGCATTTAAAGATATAAAAATTTCCATTTAAATATATTGTAATTTTAATGATATAAAATTTGGAGTATTTATTCGCCCGACATTCATTTGTAAAATAGACATGAGAAATTGTTAACGTTTTCTTTTCCACTTATTTATTTTTCCTCATGTTTTATCATTATTCTTTTTCCTTTGTAAGTCTTAATTACCAAAATAGGCATATTCATGCTAATTTTATTACCTCTCTTCCCAATTGAAAAAGGGCGATGGATATTGCAGTTGTTTTTAAACATTTTTTGTAAAGTTCTTCTCACATACATAGAAATACGTCTATAGAGGATGAGCATAATATTTCCAATCATATTTCTTTTCTTCTTACTCTTTCAATGGGTTTGGAAACTAGATTCTTAGGGAGAAAAGGTAACCAAATTTAAATTCCAAACGGTACATTCCAACACAAAGTGAATAACTTATAAATAAATTTAAGAATATTGGTTTCATAAATGAGTTCAAAATGAGAATTATTGATCTCTTATATAAAATAATGTACAAAATCTCAAAATATTGATAGTATTGCATTTAAAGATATAAAAATTTCCATTTAAATATATTGTAATTTTAATGATATAAAATTTGGAGTATTTATTCGCCCGACATTCATTTGTAAAATAGACATGAGAAATTGTTAACGTTTTCTTTTCCACTTATTTATTTTTCCTCATGTTTTATCATTATTCTTTTTCCTTTGTAAGTCTTAATTACCAAAATAGGCATATTCATGCTAATTTTATTACCTCTCTTCCCAATTGAAAAAGTGTGATGCATATTGCAGGTGGTTTTAAACATTTTTTGTAAAGTTCTTGTCACATACATAGAAATACGTCTATAGAGGATGAGCATAATATTTCCAATCATATTTCTTTTCTTCTTACTCTTTCAATGGGTTTGGAAACTAGATTCTTAGGGAGAAAAGGTAACCAAATTTAAATTCCAAACGGTACATTCCAACACAAAGTGAATAACTTATAAATAAATTTAAGAATATTGGTTTCATAAATGAGTTCAAAAGTAGAATTATTGATCTCTTATATAAAATAATGTACAAAATCACAAAATATTGATAGTATTGCATTTAAAGATATAAAAATTTCCATTTAAAAATATCGTAATTTTAATTATATAAAATTTGGAGTATTTATTCCCCCGACATTCATTTGTAAAATAGACATGAGAAATTGTTAACGTTTTCTTTTCCACTTATTTATTTTTCCTCATTTTTTATCATTACTCTCTTTCTTTTGTAAGTCTTAATTCCCAAAATAGGCATATTCATGCTAATTTTATTACCTCTCTTCCCATTTGAAAAAGGGGTTGGATGTTGTAGGTGGTTTTGGACATTATTTCTAACGTTCTTGTTACATAGCAAGAAAAATTGCTATAGAGGAGGAGCATAATATTTAGAATCATATTTATTTTCTTCTTAATCTTTGAATGGGTTTGGGAACTAGATTCTTAGGAAGAAATGGTAACCAAATTTAAATTCCATACGGTGCATTCCAACACAAAGTGAATATGTTATAAATAAATTAAAGCATATTGATCTAATAAATGAGTTCAAAATGAGAATTATTGATCTCTTATATAAAATAATGTACAAAATCTCAAAATATTGATAGTATTGCATTTAAAGATATAAAAATTTCCATTTAAATATATCGTAATTTTAATGATATAAAATTTGGAGTATTTATTCCCCCGACATTCATTTGTAAAATAGACATGAGAAATTGTTAATGTTTTCTTTTCCACTTATTTATTTTTCCTCATGTTTTATCATTATTCTTTTTCCTTTGTAAGTCTTAATTACCAAAATAGGCATATTCATGCTAATTTTATTACCTGTCTTCCCAATTGAAAAAGGGCGATGGATATTGCAGGTGGTTTTAAACATTTTTTGTAAAGTTCTTGTCACATACATAGAAATACGTCTATAGAGGATGAGCATAATATTTCCAATCATATTTCTTTTCTTCTTACTCTTTCAATGGGTTTGGAAACTAGATTCTTAGGGGGAAAAGGTAACCAAATTTAAATTCCAAACGGTACATTCCAACACAAAGTGAATAATTTATAAATAAATTTAAGAATATTGATTTCATAAATGAGTTCAAAATGAGAATTATTGATCTCTTATATAAAATAATGTACAAAATCTCAAAATATTGATAGTATTGTATTTAAAGATATAAAAATTTCAATTTAAATATATCATAACTTTAATGATATAAAATTTGGAGTATTTATTCCCCCGACATTCATTTGTAAAATAGACATGCGAAATTGTTAACGTTTTCTTTTCCACTTATTTATTTTTCCTCATGTTTTATCATTATTCTCTTTTCTTTGTAAGTCTTAATTACCAAAATAGGCATATTCATGCTAATTTTATTACCTCTCTTCCCAATTGAAAAAGGGCGATGGATATTGCAGTTGTTCTTAAACATTTTTTGTAAAGTTCTTGTCACATACATAGAAATACGTCTATAGAGGATGAGCATAATATTTCCAATCATATTTCTTTTCTTCTTACTCTTTCAATGGGTTTGGAAACTAGATTCTTAGGGAGAAAAGGTAACCAAATTTAAATTCCAAACGGTACATTCCAACACAAAGTGAATAACTTATAAATAAATTTAAGAATATTGGTTTCATAAATGAGTTCAAAATGAGAATTATTGATCTCTTATATAAAATAATGTACAAAATCACAAAATATTGATAGTATTGTATTTAAAGATATAAAAATTTCAATTTAAATATATCATAACTTTAATGATATAAAATTTGGAGTATTTATTCCCCCGACATTCATTTGTAAAATAGACATGAGAAATTGTTAACGTTTTCTTTTCCACTTATTTATTTTTCCTCATGTTTTATCATTATTATTTTTCATTTGTAAGTCTTAATTACCAAAATAGGCATATTCATGCTAATTTTATTACCTCTCTTCCCAATTGAAAAAGGGTGATGCATATTGCAGGTGGTTTTAAACACTTTTTGTAAAGTTCTTGTCACATACATAGAAATACGTCTATAGAGGATGAGCATAATATTTCCAATCATATTTCTTTTCTTCTTACTCTTTCAATGGGTTTGGAAACTAGATTCTTAGGGAGAAAAGGTAACCAAATTTAAATTCCAAACGGTACATTCCAACACAAAGTGAATAACTTATAAATAAATTTAAGAATATTGGTTTCATAAATGAGTTCAAAATGAGAATTATTGATCTCTTATATAAAATAATGTACAAAATCTCAAAATATTGATAGTATTGCATTTAAAGATATAAAAATTTCCATTTAAATATATTGTAATTTTAATGATATAAAATTTGGAGTATTTATTCGCCCGACATTCATTTGTAAAATAGACATGAGAAATTGTTAACGTTTTCTTTTCCACTTATTTATTTTTCCTCATGTTTTATCATTATTCTTTTTCCTTTGTAAGTCTTAATTACCAAAATAGGCATATTCATGCTAATTTTATTACCTCTCTTCCCAATTGAAAAAGGGCGATGGATATTGCAGTTGTTTTTAAACATTTTTTGTAAAGTTCTTGTCACATACATAGAAATACGTCTATAGAGGATGAGTATAATATTTCCAATCATATTTCTTTTCTTCTTACTCTTTCAATGGGTTTGGAAACTAGATTCTTAGGGAGAAAAGGTAACCAAATTTAAATTCCAAACGGTACATTCCAACACAAAGTGAATAACTTATAAATAAATTTAAGAATATTGGTTTCATAAATGAGTTCAAAATGAGAATTATTGATCTCTTATATAAAATAATGTACAAAATCTCAAAATATTGATAGTATTGCATTTAAAGATATAAAAATTTCCATTTAAATATATTGTAATTTTAATGATATAAAATTTGGAGTATTTATTCGCCCGACATTCATTTGTAAAATAGACATGAGAAATTGTTAACGTTTTCTTTTCCACTTATTTATTTTTCCTCATGTTTTATCATTATTCTTTTTCCTTTGTAAGTCTTAATTACCAAAATAGGCATATTCATGCTAATTTTATTACCTCTCTTCCCAATTGAAAAAGGGCGATGGATATTGCAGTTGTTTTTAAACATTTTTTGTAAAGTTCTTGTCACATACATAGAAATACGTCTATAGAGGATGAGCATAATATTTCCAATCATATTTCTTTTCTTCTTACTCTTTCAACGGGTTTGGAAACTAGATTCTTAGGGAGAAAAGGTAACCAAATTTAAATTCCAAACGGTACATTCCAACACAAAGTGAATAACTTATAAATAAATTTAAGAATATTGGTTTCATAAATGAGTTCAAAATGAGAATTATTGATCTCTTATATAAAATAATGTACAAAATCTAAAAATATTGATAGTATTGCATTTAAAGATATAAAAATTTCCATTTAAATATATTGTAATTTTAATGATATAAAATTTGGAGTATTTATTCGCCCGACATTCATTTGTAAAATAGACATGAGAAATTGTTAACGTTTTCTTTTCCACTTATTTATTTTTCCTCATGTTTTATCATTATTCTTTTTCCTTTGTAAGTCTTAATTACCAAAATAGGCATATTCATGCTAATTTTATTACCTCTCTTCCCAATTGAAAAAGTGTGATGCATATTGCAGGTGGTTTTAAACATTTTTTGTAAAGTTCTTGTCACATACATAGAAATACGTCTATAGAGGATGAGCATAATATTTCCAATCATATTTCTTTTCTTCTTACTCTTTCAATGGGTTTGGAAACTAGATTCTTAGGGAGAAAAGGTAACCAAATTTAAATTCCAAACGGTACATTCCAACACAAAGTGAATAACTTATAAATAAATTTAAGAATATTGGTTTCATAAATGAGTTCAAAAGTAGAATTATTGATCTCTTATATAAAATAATGTACAAAATCACAAAATATTGATAGTATTGCATTTAAAGATATAAAAATTTCCATTTAAAAATATCGTAATTTTAATTATATAAAATTTGGAGTATTTATTCCCCCGACATTCATTTGTAAAATAGACATGAGAAATTGTTAACGTTTTCTTTTCCACTTATTTATTTTTCCTCATTTTTTATCATTACTCTCTTTCTTTTGTAAGTCTTAATTCCCAAAATAGGCATATTCATGCTAATTTTATTACCTCTCTTCCCATTTGAAAAAGGGGTTGGATGTTGTAGGTGGTTTTGGACATTATTTCTAACGTTCTTGTTACATAGCAAGAAAAATTGCTATAGAGGAGGAGCATAATATTTAGAATCATATTTATTTTCTTCTTAATCTTTGAATGGGTTTGGGAACTAGATTCTTAGGAAGAAATGGTAACCAAATTTAAATTCCATACGGTGCATTCCAACACAAAGTGAAAATGTTATAAATAAATTAAAGCATATTGATCTAATAAATGAGTTCAAAATGAGAATTATTGATCTCTTATATAAAATAATGTACAAAATCTCAAAATATTGATAGTATTGCATTTAAAGATATAAAAATTTCCATTTAAATATATCGTAATTTTAATGATATAAAATTTGGAGTATTTATTCCCCCGACATTCATTTGTAAAATAGACATGAGAAATTGTTAATGTTTTCTTTTCCACTTATTTATTTTTCCTCATGTTTTATCATTATTCTTTTTCCTTTGTAAGTCTTAATTACCAAAATAGGCATATTCATGCTAATTTTATTACCTGTCTTCCCAATTGAAAAAGGGCGATGGATATTGCAGTTGTTTTTAAACATTTTTTGTAAAGTTCTTGTCACATACATAGAAATACGTCTATAGAGGATGAGCATAATATTTCCAATCATATTTCTTTTCTTCTTACTCTTTCAATGGGTTTGGAAACTAGATTCTTAGGGAGAAAAAGTAACCAAATTTAAATTCCAAACGGTACATTCCAACACAAAGTGAATAACTTATAAATAAATTTAAGAATATTGATTTCATAAATGAGTTCAAAATGAGAATTATTGATCTCTTATATAAAATAATGTACAAAATCACAAAATATTGATAGTATTGTATTTAAAGATATAAAAATTTCAATTTAAATATATCATAACTTTAATGATATAAAATTTGGAGTATTTATTCCCCCGACATTCATTTGTAAAATAGACATGCGAAATTGTTAACGTTTTCTTTTCCACTTATTTATTTTTCCTCATGTTTTATCATTATTCTCTTTTCTTTGTAAGTCTTAATTACCAAAATAGGCATATTCATGCTAATTTTATTACCTCTCTTCCCAATTGAAAAAGGGCGATGGATATTGCAGTTGTTCTTAAACATTTTTTGTAAAGTTCTTGTCACATACATAGAAATACGTCTATAGAGGATGAGCATAATATTTCCAATCATATTTCTTTTCTTCTTACTCTTTCAATGGGTTTGGAAACTAGATTCTTAGGGAGAAAAGGTAACCAAATTTAAATTCCAAACGGTACATTCCAACACAAAGTGAATAACTTATAAATAAATTTAAGAATATTGGTTTCATAAATGAGTTCAAAATGAGAATTATTGATCTCTTATATAAAATAATGTACAAAATCACAAAATATTGATAGTATTGTATTTAAAGATATAAAAATTTCAATTTAAATATATCATAACTTTAATGATATAAAATTTGGAGTATTTATTCCCCCGACATTCATTTGTAAAATAGACATGAGAAATTGTTAACGTTTTCTTTTCCACTTATTTATTTTTCCTCATGTTTTATCATTATTATTTTTCATTTGTAAGTCTTAATTACCAAAATAGGCATATTCATGCTAATTTTATTACCTCTCTTCCCAATTGAAAAAGGGTGATGCATATTGCAGGTGGTTTTAAACACTTTTTGTAAAGTTGTTGTCACATACATAGAAATACGTCTATAGAGGATGAGCATAATATTTCCAATCATATTTCTTTTCTTCTTACTCTTTCAATGGGTTTGGAAACTAGATTCTTAGGGAGAAAAGGTAACCAAATTTAAATTCCAAACGGTACATTCCAACACAAAGTGAATAACTTATAAATAAATTTAAGAATATTGGTTTCATAAATGAGTTCAAAATGAGAATTATTGATCTCTTATATAAAATAATGTACAAAATCTCAAAATATTGATAGTATTGCATTTAAAGATATAAAAATTTCCATTTAAATATATTGTAATTTTAATGATATAAAATTTGGAGTATTTATTCGCCCGACATTCATTTGTAAAATAGACATGAGAAATTGTTAACGTTTTCTTTTCCACTTATTTATTTTTCCTCATGTTTTATCATTATTCTTTTTCCTTTGTAAGTCTTAATTACCAAAATAGGCATATTCATGCTAATTTTATTACCTTTCTTCCCAATTGAAAAAGGGCGATGGATATTGCAGTTGTTTTTAAACATTTTTTGTAAAGTTCTTGTCACATACATAGAAATACGTCTATAGAGGATGAGCATAATATTTCCAATCATATTTCTTTTCTTCTTACTCTTTCAATGGGTTTGGAAACTAGATTCTTAGGGAGAAAAGGTAACCAAATTTAAATTCCAAACGGTACATTCCAACACAAAGTGAATAACTTATAAATAAATTTAAGAATATTGGTTTCATAAATGAGTTCAAAATGAGAATTATTGATCTCTTATATAAAATAATGTACAAAATCTCAAAATATTGATAGTATTGCATTTAAAGATATAAAAATTTCCATTTAAATATATTGTAATTTTAATGATATAAAATTTGGAGTATTTATTCGCCCGACATTCATTTGTAAAATAGACATGAGAAATTGTTAACGTTTTCTTTTCCACTTATTTATTTTTCCTCATGTTTTATCATTATTCTTTTTCCTTTGTAAGTCTTAATTACCAAAATAGGCATATTCATGCTAATTTTATTACCTCTCTTCCCAATTGAAAAAGGGCGATGGATATTGCAGTTGTTTTTAAACATTTTTTGTAAAGTTCTTGTCACATACATAGAAATACGTCTATAGAGGATGAGCATAATATTTCCAATCATATTTCTTTTCTTCTTACTCTTTCAATGGGTTTGGAAACTAGATTCTTAGGGAGAAAAGGTAACCAAATTTAAATTCCAAACGGTACATTCCAACACAAAGTGAATAACTTATAAATAAATTTAAGAATATTGGTTTCATAAATGAGTTCAAAATGAGAATTATTGATCTCTTATATAAAATAATGTACAAAATCTAAAAATATTGATAGTATTGCATTTAAAGATATAAAAATTTCCATTTAAATATATTGTAATTTTAATGATATAAAATTTGGAGTATTTATTCGCCCGACATTCATTTGTAAAATAGACATGAGAAATTGTTAACGTTTTCTTTTCCACTTATTTATTTTTCCTCATGTTTTATCATTATTCTTTTTCCTTTGTAAGTCTTAATTACCAAAATAGGCATATTCATGCTAATTTTATTACCTCTCTTCCCAATTGAAAAAGTGTGATGCATATTGCAGGTGGTTTTAAACATTTTTTGTAAAGTTCTTGTCACATACATAGAAATACGTCTATAGAGGATGAGCATAATATTTCCAATCATATTTCTTTTCTTCTTACTCTTTCAATGGGTTTGGAAACTAGATTCTTAGGGAGAAAAGGTAACCAAATTTAAATTCCAAACGGTACATTCCAACACAAAGTGAATAACTTATAAATAAATTTAAGAATATTGGTTTCATAAATGAGTTCAAAAGTAGAATTATTGATCTCTTATATAAAATAATGTACAAAATCACAAAATATTGATAGTATTGCATTTAAAGATATAAAAATTTCCATTTAAAAATATCGTAATTTTAATTATATAAAATTTGGAGTATTTATTCCCCCGACATTCATTTGTAAAATAGACATGAGAAATTGTTAACGTTTTCTTTTCCACTTATTTATTTTTCCTCATTTTTTATCATTACTCTCTTTCTTTTGTAAGTCTTAATTCCCAAAATAGGCATATTCATGCTAATTTTATTACCTCTCTTCCCATTTGAAAAAGGGGTTGGATGTTGTAGGTGGTTTTGGACATTATTTCTAACGTTCTTGTTACATAGCAAGAAAAATTGCTATAGAGGAGGAGCATAATATTTAGAATCATATTTATTTTCTTCTTAATCTTTGAATGGGTTTGGGAACTAGATTCTTAGGAAGAAATGGTAACCAAATTTAAATTCCATACGGTGCATTCCAACACAAAGTGAAAATGTTATAAATAAATTAAAGCATATTGATCTAATAAATGAGTTCAAAATGAGAATTATTGATCTCTTATATAAAATAATGTACAAAATCTCAAAATATTGATAGTATTGCATTTAAAGATATAAAAATTTCCATTTAAATATATCGTAATTTTAATGATATAAAATTTGGAGTATTTATTCCCCCGACATTCATTTGTAAAATAGACATGAGAAATTGTTAATGTTTTCTTTTCCACTTATTTATTTTTCCTCATGTTTTATCATTATTCTTTTTCCTTTGTAAGTCTTAATTACCAAAATAGGCATATTCATGCTAATTTTATTACCTGTCTTCCCAATTGAAAAAGGGCGATGGATATTGCAGTTGTTTTTAAACATTTTTTGTAAAGTTCTTGTCACATACATAGAAATACGTCTATAGAGGATGAGCATAATATTTCCAATCATATTTCTTTTCTTCTTACTCTTTCAATGGGTTTGGAAACTAGATTCTTAGGGAGAAAAAGTAACCAAATTTAAATTCCAAACGGTACATTCCAACACAAAGTGAATAACTTATAAATAAATTTAAGAATATTGATTTCATAAATGAGTTCAAAATGAGAATTATTGATCTCTTATATAAAATAATGTACAAAATCACAAAATATTGATAGTATTGTATTTAAAGATATAAAAATTTCAATTTAAATATATCATAACTTTAATGATATAAAATTTGGAGTATTTATTCCCCCGACATTCATTTGTAAAATAGACATGCGAAATTGTTAACGTTTTCTTTTCCACTTATTTATTTTTCCTCATGTTTTATCATTATTCTCTTTTCTTTGTAAGTCTTAATTACCAAAATAGGCATATTCATGCTAATTTTATTACCTCTCTTCCCAATTGAAAAAGGGCGATGGATATTGCAGTTGTTCTTAAACATTTTTTGTAAAGTTCTTGTCACATACATAGAAATACGTCTATAGAGGATGAGCATAATATTTCCAATCATATTTCTTTTCTTCTTACTCTTTCAATGGGTTTGGAAACTAGATTCTTAGGGAGAAAAGGTAACCAAATTTAAATTCCAAACGGTACATTCCAACACAAAGTGAATAACTTATAAATAAATTTAAGAATATTGGTTTCATAAATGAGTTCAAAATGAGAATTATTGATCTCTTATATAAAATAATGTACAAAATCACAAAATATTGATAGTATTGTATTTAAAGATATAAAAATTTCAATTTAAATATATCATAACTTTAATGATATAAAATTTGGAGTATTTATTCCCCCGACATTCATTTGTAAAATAGACATGAGAAATTGTTAACGTTTTCTTTTCCACTTATTTATTTTTCCTCATGTTTTATCATTATTATTTTTCATTTGTAAGTCTTAATTACCAAAATAGGCATATTCATGCTAATTTTATTACCTCTCTTCCCAATTGAAAAAGGGTGATGCATATTGCAGGTGGTTTTAAACACTTTTTGTAAAGTTCTTGTCACATACATAGAAATACGTCTATAGAGGATGAGCATAATATTTCCAATCATATTTCTTTTCTTCTTACTCTTTCAATGGGTTTGGAAACTAGATTCTTAGGGAGAAAAGGTAACCAAATTTAAATTCCAAACGGTACATTCCAACACAAAGTGAATAACTTATAAATAAATTTAAGAATATTGGTTTCATAAATGAGTTCAAAATGAGAATTATTGATCTCTTATATAAAATAATGTACAAAATCTCAAAATATTGATAGTATTGCATTTAAAGATATAAAAATTTCCATTTAAATATATTGTAATTTTAATGATATAAAATTTGGAGTATTTATTCGCCCGACATTCATTTGTAAAATAGACATGAGAAATTGTTAACGTTTTCTTTTCCACTTATTTATTTTTCCTCATGTTTTATCATTATTCTTTTTCCTTTGTAAGTCTTAATTACCAAAATAGGCATATTCATGCTAATTTTATTACCTCTCTTCCCAATTGAAAAAGGGCGATGGATATTGCAGTTGTTTTTAAACATTTTTTGTAAAGTTCTTGTCACATACATAGAAATACGTCTATAGAGGATGAGCATAATATTTCCAATCATATTTCTTTTCTTCTTACTCTTTCAATGGGTTTGGAAACTAGATTCTTAGGGAGAAAAGGTAACCAAATTTAAATTCCAAACGGTACATTCCAACACAAAGTGAATAACTTATAAATAAATTTAAGAATATTGGTTTCATAAATGAGTTCAAAATGAGAATTATTGATCTCTTATATAAAATAATGTACAAAATCTCAAAATATTGATAGTATTGCATTTAAAGATATAAAAATTTCCATTTAAATATATTGTAATTTTAATGATATAAAATTTGGAGTATTTATTCGCCCGACATTCATTTGTAAAATAGACATGAGAAATTGTTAACGTTTTCTTTTCCACTTATTTATTTTTCCTCATGTTTTATCATTATTCTTTTTCCTTTGTAAGTCTTAATTACCAAAATAGGCATATTCATGCTAATTTTATTACCTCTCTTCCCAATTGAAAAAGGGTGATGCATATTGCAGGTGGTTTTAAACACTTTTTGTAAAGTTCTTGTCACATACATAGAAATACGTCTATAGAGGATGAGCATAATATTTCCAATCATATTTCTTTTCTTCTTACTCTTTCAATGGGTTTGGAAACTAGATTCTTAGGGAGAAAAGGTAACCAAATTTAAATTCCAAACGGTACATTCCAACACAAAGTGAATAACTTATAAATAAATTTAAGAATATTGGTTTCATAAATGAGTTCAAAATGAGAATTATTGATCTCTTATATAAAATAATGTACAAAATCTCAAAATATTGATAGTATTGCATTTAAAGATATAAAAATTTCCATTTAAATATATTGTAATTTTAATGATATAAAATTTGGAGTATTTATTCCCCCGACATTCATTTGTAAAATAGACATGCGAAATTGTTAACGTTTTCTTTTCCACTTATTTATTTTTCCTCATGTTTTATCATTATTCTCTTTTCTTTGTAAGTCTTAATTACCAAAATAGGCATATTCATGCTAATTTTATTACCTCTCTTCCCAATTGAAAAAGGGCGATGGATATTGCAGTTGTTTTTAAACATTTTTTGTAAAGTTCTTGTCACATACATAGAAATACGTCTATAGAGGATGAGCATAATATTTCCAATCATATTACTTTTCTTCTTACTCTTTGAATGGGTTTGGAAACTAGATTCTTAGGGAGAAAAGGTAACCAAATTTAAATTCCAAACGGTACATTCCAACACAAAGTGAATAACTTATAAATAAATTTAAGAATATTGGTTTCATAAATGAGTTCAAAAGTAGAATTATTGATCTCTTATATAAAATAATGTACAAAATCACAAAATATTGATAGTATTGCATTTAAAGATATAAAAATTTCCATTTAAAAATATCGTAATTTTAATTATATAAAATTTGGAGTATTTATTCCCCCGACATTCATTTGTAAAATAGACATGAGAAATTGTTAACGTTTTCTTTTCCACTTATTTATTTTTCCTCATTTTTTATCATTACTCTCTTTCTTTTGTAAGTCTTAATTCCCAAAATAGGCATATTCATGCTAATTTTATTACCTCTCTTCCCATTTGAAAAGGGGTTGGATGTTGTAGGTGGTTTTGGACATTATTTCTAACGTTCTTGTTACATAGCAAGAAAAATTGCTATAGAGGAGGAGCATAATATTTAGAATCATATTTATTTTCTTCTTAATCTTTGAATGGGTTTGGGAACTAGATTCTTAGGAAGAAATGGTAACCAAATTTAAATTCCATACGGTGCATTCCAACACAAAGTGAATATGTTATAAATAAATTAAAGCATATTGATCTAATAAATGAGTTCAAAATGAGAATTATTGATCTCTTATATAAAATAATGTACAAAATCTCAAAATATTGATAGTATTGCATTTAAAGATATAAAAATTTCCATTTAAATATATCGTAATTTTAATGATATAAAATTTGGAGTATTTATTCCCCCGACATTCATTTGTAAAATAGACATGAGAAATTGTTAATGTTTTCTTTTCCACTTATTTATTTTTCCTCATGTTTTATCATTATTCTTTTTCCTTTGTAAGTCTTAATTACCAAAATAGGCATATTCATGCTAATTTTATTACCTGTCTTCCCAATTGAAAAAGGGCGATGGATATTGCAGGTGGTTTTAAACATTTTTTGTAAAGTTCTTGTCACATACATAGAAATACGTCTATAGAGGATGAGCATAATATTTCCAATCATATTTCTTTTCTTCTTACTCTTTCAATGGGTTTGGAAACTAGATTCTTAGGGGGAAAAGGTAACCAAATTTAAATTCCAAACGGTACATTCCAACACAAAGTGAATAATTTATAAATAAATTTAAGAATATTGATTTCATAAATGAGTTCAAAATGAGAATTATTGATCTCTTATATAAAATAATGTACAAAATCACAAAATATTGATAGTATTGCATTTAAAGATATAAAAATTTCCATTTAAAAATATCGTAATTTTAATTATATAAAATTTGGAGTATTTATTCCCCCGACATTCATTTGTAAAATAGACATGAGAAATTGTTAACGTTTTCTTTTCCACTTATTTATTTTTCCTCATTTTTTATCATTACTCTCTTTCTTTTGTAAGTCTTAATTCCCAAAATAGGCATATTCATGCTAATTTTATTACCTCTCTTCCATTTGAAAAAGGTGATGGATGTTGTAGGTGGTTTTGGACATTATTTCTAACGTTCTTGTTACATAGCAAGAAAAATTGCTATAGAGGAGGAGCATAATATTTAGAATCATATTTATTTTCTTCTTAATCTTTGAATGGGTTTGGGAACTAGATTTTTAGGAAGAAATGGTAACCAAATTTAAATTCCATACGGTGCATTCCAACACAAAGTGAATATGTTATAAATAAATTAAAGCATATTGATCTAATAAATGAGTTCAAAATGAGAATTATTGATCTCTTATATAAAATAATGTACAAAATCTCAAAATATTGATAGTATTGCATTTAAAGATATAAAAATTTCCATTTAAATATATCGTAATTTTAATGATATAAAATTTGGAGTATTTATTCCCACGACATTCATTTGTAAAATAGACATGAGAAATTGTTAATGTTTTCTTTTCCACTTATTTATTTTTCCTCATGTTTTATCATTATTCTTTTTCCTTTGTAAGTCTTAATTACCAAAATAGGCATATTCATGCTAATTTTATTACCTCTCTTCCCAATTGAAAAAGGGCAATGGATATTGCAGGTGGTTTTAAACATTTTTTGTAAAGTTCTTGTCACATACATAGAAATACGTCTATAGAGGATGAGCATAATATTTCCAATCATATTTCTTTTCTTCTTACTCTTTGAATGGGTTTGGAAACTATTTTCTTAGGGAGAAAAGGTAACCAAATTTAAATTCCATACGGTGCATTCCAACACAAAGTGAATATGTTATAAATAAATTAAAGCATATTGATCTAATAAATGAGTTCAAAATGAGAATTATTGATCTCTTATATAAAATAATGTATAATATCTCAAAATATTGATAGTATTGCATTTAAAGATATAAAAATTTCCATTTAAATATATCGTAATTTTAATGATATAAAATTTGGAGTATTTATTCCCCCGACATTCATTTGTAAAATAGACATGAGAAATTGTTAACGTTTTCTTTTCCACTTATTTATTTTTCCTCATTTTTTATCATTATTCTTTTTCCTTTGTAAGTCTTCATTACCAAAATAGGCATATTCATGCTAATTTTATTACCTCTCTTCCCAATTGAAAAAGGGCGATGCATATTGCAGGTGGTTTTAAACATTTTTTGTAAAGTTCTTGTCACATACATAGAAATACGTCTATAGAGGATGAGCAGAATATTTCCAATCATATTTCTTTTCTTCTTACTCTTTCAATGGGTTTGGAAACTAGATTCTTAGGGAGAAAAGGTAACCAAAATTAAATTCCAAACGGTACATTCCAACACAAAGTGAATAACTTATAAATAAATTTAAGACTATTGGTTTCATAAATGAGTTCAAAATGAGAATTATTGATCTCTTATATAAAATAATGTACAAAATCACAAAATATTGATAGTATTGCATTTAAAGATATAAAAATTTCCATTTAAAAATATCGTAATTTTAATTATATAAAATTTGGAGTATTTATTCCCCCGATATTCATTTGTAAAATAGACATGAGAAATTGTTAACGTTTTCTTTTCCACTTATTTATTTTTCCTCATTTTTTATCATTACTCTCTTTCTTTTGTAAGTCTTAATTCCCAAAATAGGCATATTCATGCTAATTTTATTACCTCTCTTCCCATTTGAAAAAGGGGATGGATGTTGTAGGTGGTTTTGGACATTATTTCTAACGTTCTTGTTACATAGCAAGAAAAATTGCTATAGAGGAGGAGCATAATATTTAGAATCATATTTATTTTCTTCTTAATCTTTGAATGGGTTTTGGAACTAGATTCTTAGGAAGAAATGGTAACCAAATTTAAATTCCATACGGTGCATTCCAACACAAAGTGAATATGTTATAAATAAATTAAAGCATATTGATCTAATAAATGAGTCCAAAATGAGAATTATTGATCTCTTATATAAAATAATGTACAAAATCTCAAAATATTGATAGTATTGCATTTAAAGATATAAAAATTTCCATTTAAATATATCGTAATTTTAATGATATAAAATTTGGAGTATTTATTCCCCCGACATTAATTTGTAAAATAGACATGAGAAATTGTTAATGTTTTCTTTTCCACTTATTTATTTTTCCTCATGTTTTATCATTATTTTTTTTCCTTTGTAAGTCTTAATTACCAAAATAGGCATATTCATGCTAATTTTATTACCTCTCTTCCCAATTGAAAAAGGGCGATGGATATTGCAGGTGGTTTTAAACATTTTTTGTAAAGTTCTTGTCACATACATAGAAATACGTCTATAGAGGATGAGCATAATATTTCCAATCATATTTCTTTTCTTCTTACTCTTGGAATGGGTTTGGAAACTAGATTCTTAGGGAGAAAAGGTAACCAAATTTAAATTCCATATGGTGCATTCCAACACAAAGTGAATATGTTATAAATAAATTAAAGCATATTGATCTAATAAATGAGTTCAAAATGAGAATTATTGATCTCTTATATAAAATAATGTACAATATCTCAAAATATTGATAGTATTGCATTTAAAGATATAAAAATTTCCATTTAAATATATCGTAATTTTAATGATATAAAATTTGGAGTATTTATTCCCCCGACATTCATTTGTAAAATAGACATGAGAAATTGTTAACGTTTTCTTTTCCACTTATTTATTTTTCCTCATGTTTTATCATTATTCTCTTTCCTTTGTAAGTCTTAATTACCAAAATAGGCATATTCATGCTAATTTTATTACCTCTCTTCCCAATTGAAAAAGGGCGATGCATATTGCAGGTGGTTTTAAACATTTTTTGTAAAGTTATTGTCACATACATAGAAATACGTCTATAGAGGATGAGCATAATATTTCCAATCATATTTCTTTTCTTCTTACTCTTTGAATGGGTTGGAAACAAGATTCTTAGGGAGAAAAGGTAACCAAATTTAAATTCCAAACTGTACATTCCAACACAAAGTGAATAATTTATAAATAAATTTAAGAATATTGATTTCATAAATGAGTTCAAAATGAGAATTATTGATCTCTTATATAAAATAATGTACAAAATCACAAAATATTGATAGTATTGTATTTAAAGATATAAAAATTTCAATTGAAATATATCATAACTTTAATGATATAAAATTTGGAGTATTTATTCCCCGGACATTCATTTGTAAAATAGACATGCCAAATTGTTAACGTTTTCTTTTCCACTTATTTATTTTTCCTCATGTTTTATCATTATTCTCTTTTCTTTGTAAGTCTTAATTACCAAAATAGGCATATTTATTCTAATTTTATTACCTCTCTTCCCAATTGAAAAAGGGCGATGGATATTGCAGGTGGTTTTAAACATTTTTTGTAAAGTTCATGTCAAATACATAGAAATACGTCTATAGAGGATGAGCATAATATTTCCAATCATATTTCTTTTCTTCTTAATCTTTCAATGGGTTTGGAAACTAGATTCTTAGGGAGAAAAGGTAACCAAAATTAAATTCCAAACGGTACATTCCAACACAAAGTGAATAACTTATAAATAAATTTAAGAATATTGGTTTCATAGATGAGTTCAAAATGAGAATTATTGATCTCTTATATAAAATAATGTACAAAATCACAAATCATTGATAGTAATGCATTTAAAGATATAAAAATTTCCATTTAAATATATCGTAATTTTAATTATATAAAATTTGGAGTATTTATTCCCCCGACATTCATTTGTAAAATAGACATGAGAAATTGTTAACGTTTTCTTTTCCACTTATTTATTTTTCCTCATTTTTTATCATTACTCTCTTTCTTTTGTAAGTCTTAATTCCCAAAATAGGCATATTCATGCTAATTTTATTACCTCTCTTCCCATTTGAAAAAGGGGATGGATGTTGTAGGTGGTTTTGGACATTATTTCTAACGTTCTTGTTACATAGCAAGAAAAATTGCTATAGAGGAGGAGCATAATATTTAGAATCATATTTCTTTTCTTCTTAATCTTTGAATGGGTTTGGGAACTAGATTCTTAGGAAGAAATGGTAACCAAATTTAAATTCCATACGGTGCATTCCAACACAAAGTTAATATGTTATAAATGAATTAAAGCATATTGATCAAATAAATGAGTTCAAAATGAAAATTTTTGATCTCTTATATAAAATAATGTACAAAATCTCAAAATATTGATAGTATTGCATTTAAAGATATAAAAATTTCCATTTAAATATATCGTAATTTTAATGATATAAAATTTAGAGTATTTATTCCCTCGACATTCATTTGTAAAATAGACATGAGAAATTGTTAATGTTTTCTTTTCCACTTATTTATTTTTCTTCATTTTTTATCATTATTCTTTTTCCTTTGTATGTCTTAATTACCAAAGTAGGCATATTCATGCTAATTTTATTACCTCTCTTCCCAATTGAAAAAGGGAGATGCATATTGCAGGTGGTTTTAAACATTTTTGGTAAAGTTCTTGTCACATAGATAGAAATATGTCTATAGAGGTTGAGCATAATATTTCCAATCATATTTCTTTTCTTCTTATTCTTTGAATGGGTTTGGAAACTAGATTCTTAGGGAGAAAAGATAACCAAATTTAAATTCCAAACGGTACATTCCAACACAAAGTGAATAACTTATAAATAAATTTAAGAATATTGATTTCATAAATGAGTTCAAAAATTACAATTATTGATCTCTTATATAAAATAATGTACAAAATCACAAAATATTGATAGTATTGCATTTAAAGATATAAAAATTTCCATTTAAATATATCGTAATTTTAATGATATAAAATTTGGAGTATTTATTCCCCCGACATTCATTTCTAAAATAGACATGAGAAATCGTTAACGTTTTCTTTTCCACTTATTTATTTTTCCTCATGTTTTATCATTATTCTTTTTTCTTTGTAAGTCTTAATTACCAAAATAGGCATATTCATGCTAATTTTATTACCTCTCTTCCCAATTGAAAAAGGGCGATGCAAATTGGAGGTGGTTTTAAACATTTTTTGTAAATTTCTTGTCACATACATAGAAATACGTTTATAGAGGATGAGCATAATATTTCCAATCATATTTCTTTTCTTCTTACTCTTTGAATGGGTTTGGAAACTAGATTCTTAGGGAGAAAAGGTAACCAAATTTAAATTCCAAACGGTACAATCCAACACAAAGTGAATAACTTATAAATAAATTAAAGAATATTGATTTCATAAATGAGTTCAAAATGAGAATTATTGATCTCTTATATAAAAAAATGTACAAAATCACAAAATATTGATAGTATTGTATTTAAAGATATAAAAATTTCAATTTAAATATATCATAACTTTAATGATATAAAATTTGGAGTATTTATTCCCCCGACATTCATTTGTAAAATAGACATGCGAAATTGTTAACGTTTTCTTTTCCACTTATTTATTTTTCCTCATGTTTTATCATTATTCCCTTTTCTTTGTAAGTCTTAATTACCAAAATAGGCATATTCATGCTAATTTTATTACCTCTCTTCCCAATTGAAAAAGGGCGATGGATATTGTAGTTGTTTTTAAACATTTTTTATAAAGTTCTTGTCACATACATAGAAATACGTCTATAGAGGATGAGCATAATATTTCCAATCATATTTCTTTTCTTCTTACTCTTTCAATGGGTTTGGAAACTAGATTCTTAGGGAGAAAAGGTAACCAAATTTAAATTCCAAACGGTACATTCCAACACAAAGTGAATAACTTATAAATAAATTTAAGAATATTGGTTTCATAAATGAGTTCAAAATGAGAATTATTGATCTCTTATATAAAATAATGTACAAAATCACAAAATATTGATAGTATTGTATTTAAAGATATAAAAATTTCAATTTAAATATATCATAACTTTTAATGATATAAAATTTGGAGTATTTATTCCCCCGACATTCATTTGTAAAATAGACATGCGAAATTGTTAACGTTTTCTTTTCCACTTATTTATTTTTCCTCATGTTTTATCATTATTCTCTTTTCTTTGTAAGTCTTAATTACCAAAATAGGCATATTCATGCTAATTTTATTACCTCTCTTCTCAATTGAAAAAGGGCGATGGATATTGCAGTTGTTTTTAAACATTTTTTGTAAAGTTCTTGTCAGATACATAGAAATACGTCTATAGAGGATGAGCATAATATTTCCAATCATATTTCTTTTCTTCTTACTCTTTCAATGGGTTTGGAAACTAGATTCTTAGGGAGAAAAGGTAACCAAATTTAAATTCCAAACGGTACATTCCAACACAAAGTGAATAACTTATAAATAAATTTAAGAATATTGATTTCATAAATGAGTTCAAAATGAGAATTATTGATCTCTTATATAAAATAATGTACAAAATCACAAAATATTGATAGTATTGTATTTAAAGATATAAAAATTTCAATTGAAATATATCATAACTTTAATGATATAAAATTTGGAGTATTTATTCCCCCGACATTCATTTGTAAAATAGACATGCCAAATTGTTAACGTTTTCTTTTCCACTTATTTATTTTTCCTCATGTTTTATCATTATTCTCTTTTCTTTGTAAGTCTTAATTACCAAAATAGGCATATTTATTCTAATTTTATTACCTCTCTTCCCAATTGAAAAAGGGCGATGGATATTGCAGGTGGTTTTAAACATTTTTTGTAAAGTTCATGTCAAATACATAGAAATACGTCTATAGAGGATGAGCATAATATTTCCAATCATATTTCTTTTCTTCTTAATCTTTCAATGGGTTTGGAAACTAGATTCTTAGGGAGAAAAGGTAACCAAATTTAAATTCCAAACGGTACAATCCAACACAAAGTGAATAACTTATAAATAAATTTAAGAATATTGGTTTCATAGATGAGTTCAAAATGAGAATTATTGATCTCTTATATAAAATAATGTACAAAATCACAAATCATTGATAGTAATGCATTTAAAGATATAAAAATTTCCATTTAAATATATCGTAATTTTAATTATATAAAATTTGGAGTATTTATTCCCCCGACATTCATTTGTAAAATAGACATGAGAAATTGTTAACGTTTTCTTTTCCACTTATTTATTTTTCCTCATTTTTTATCATTACTCTCTTTCTTTTGTAAGTCTTAATTCCCAAAATAGGCATATTCATGCTAATTTTATTACCTCTCTTCCCATTTGAAAAAGGGGATGGATGTTGTAGGTGGTTTTGGACATTATTTCTAACGTTCTTGTTACATAGCAAGAAAAATTGCTATAGAGGAGGAGCATAATATTTAGAATCATATTTCTTTTCTTCTTAATCTTTGAATGGGTTTGGGAACTAGATTCTTAGGAAGAAATGGTAACCAAATTTAAATTCCATACGGTGCATTCCAACACAAAGTTAATATGTTATAAATGAATTAAAGCATATTGATCAAATAAATGAGTTCAAAATGAAAATTTTTGATCTCTTATATAAAATAATGTACAAAATCTCAAAATATTGATAGTATTGCATTTAAAGATATAAAAATTTCCATTTAAATATATCGTAATTTTAATGATATAAAATTTAGAGTATTTATTCCCTCGACATTCATTTGTAAAATAGACATGAGAAATTGTTAATGTTTTCTTTTCCACTTATTTATTTTTCTTCATTTTTTATCATTATTCTTTTTCCTTTGTATGTCTTAATTACCAAAGTAGGCATATTCATGCTAATTTTATTACCTCTCTTCCCAATTGAAAAAGGGAGATGCATATTGCAGGTGGTTTTAAACATTTTTGGTAAAGTTCTTGTCACATAGATAGAAATATGTCTATAGAGGTTGAGCATAATATTTCCAATCATATTTCTTTTCTTCTTATTCTTTGAATGGGTTTGGAAACTAGATTCTTAGGGAGAAAAGATAACCAAATTTAAATTCCAAACGGTACATTCCAACACAAAGTGAATAACTTATAAATAAATTTAAGAATATTGATTTCATAAATGAGTTCAAAATTACAATTATTGATCTCTTATATAAAATAATGTACAAAATCACAAAATATTGATAGTATTGCATTTAAAGATATAAAAATTTCCATTTAAATATATCGTAATTTTAATGATATAAAATTTGGAGTATTTATTCCCCCGACATTCATTTCTAAAATAGACATGAGAAATCGTTAACGTTTTCTTTTCCACTTATTTATTTTTCCTCATGTTTTATCATTATTCTTTTTCCTTTGTAAGTCTTAATTACCAAAATAGGCATATTCATGCTAATTTTATTACCTCTCTTCCCAATTGAAAAAGGGCGATGCAAATTGGAGGTGGTTTTAAACATTTTTTGTAAATTTCTTGTCACATACATAGAAATACGTTTATAGAGGATGAGCATAATATTTCCAATCATATTTCTTTTCTTCTTACTCTTTGAATGGGTTTGGAAACTAGATTCTTAGGGAGAAAAGGTAACCAAATTTAAATTCCAAACGGTACAATCCAACACAAAGTGAATAACTTATAAATAAATTAAAGAATATTGATTTCATAAATGAGTTCAAAATGAGAATTATTGATCTCTTATATAAAAAAAATGTACAAAATCACAAAATATTGATAGTATTGTATTTAAAGATATAAAAATTTCAATTTAAATATATCATAACTTTAATGATATAAAATTTGGAGTATTTATTCCCCCGACATTCATTTGTAAAATAGACATGCGAAATTGTTAACGTTTTCTTTTCCACTTATTTATTTTTCCTCATGTTTTATCATTATTCCCTTTTCTTTGTAAGTCTTAATTACCAAAATAGGCATATTCATGCTAATTTTATTACCTCTCTTCCCAATTGAAAAAGGGCGATGGATATTGTAGTTGTTTTTAAACATTTTTTATAAAGTTCTTGTCACATACATAGAAATACGTCTATAGAGGATGAGCATAATATTTCCAATCATATTTCTTTTCTTCTTACTCTTTCAATGGGTTTGGAAACTAGATTCTTAGGGAGAAAAGGTAACCAAATTTAAATTCCAAACGGTACATTCCAACACAAAGTGAATAACTTATAAATAAATTTAAGAATATTGGTTTCATAAATGAGTTCAAAATGAGAATTATTGATCTCTTATATAAAATAATGTACAAAATCACAAAATATTGATAGTATTGTATTTAAAGATATAAAAATTTCAATTTAAATATATCGTAACTTTAATGATATAAAATTTGGAGTATTTATTCCCCCGACATTCATTTGTAAAATAGACATGCGAAATTGTTAACGTTTTCTTTTCCACTTATTTATTTTTCCTCATGTTTTATCATTATTCTCTTTTCTTTGTAAGTCTTAATTACCAAAATAGGCATATTCATGCTAATTTTATTACCTCTCTTCCCAATTGAAAAAGGGCGATGGATATTGCAGTTGTTTTTAAACATTTTTTGTAAAGTTCTTGTCAGATACATAGAAATACGTCTATAGAGGATGAGCATAATATTTCCAATCATATTTCTTTTCTTCTTACTCTTTCAATGGGTTTGGAAACTAGATTCTTAGGGAGAAAAGGTAACCAAATTTAAATTCCAAACGGTACATTCCAACACAAAGTGAATAACTTATAAATAAATTTAAGAATATTGGTTTCATAAATGAGTTCAAAATGAGAATTATTGATCTCTTATATAAAATAATGTACAAAATGACAAAATATTGATAGTATTGTATTTAAAGATATAAAAATTTCAATTTAAATATATCATAACTTTAATGATATAAAATTTGGAGTATTTATTCCCCCGACATTCATTTGTAAAATAGACATGCGAAATTGTTAACGTTTTCTTTTCCACTTATTTATTTTTCCTCATGTTTTATCATTATTCTCTTTTCTTTGTAAGTCTTAATTACCAAAATAGGCATATTCATGCTAATTTTATTACCTCTCTTCCCAATTGAAAAAGGGCGATGGATATTGCAGTTGTTTTTAAACATTTTTTGTAAAGTTCTTGTCACATACATAGAAATACGTCTATAGAGGATGAGCATAATATTTCCAATCATATTTCTTTTCTTCTTACTCTTTCAATGGGTTTGGAAACTAGATTCTTAGGTAGAAAAGGTAACCAAATTTAAATTCCAAATGGTACATTCCAACACAAAGTGAATAACTTATAAATAAATTTAAGAATATTGATTTCATAAATGAGTTCAAAATGAGAATTATTGATCTATTATATAAAATAATGTACAAAATCACAAAATATTGATAGTATTGTATTTAAAGATATAAAAATTTAAATTTAAATATATCATAACTTTAATGATATAAAATTTGGAGTATTTATTCCCCCGACATTCATTTGTAAAATAGACATGCGAAATTGTTAACGTTTTCTTTTCCACTTATTTATTTTTCCTCATGTTTTATCTTTACTCTCTTTCTTTTGTAAGTCTTAATTTCCAAAATAGGCATATTCATGCTAATTTTATTACCTCTCTTCCCATTTGAAAAAGGGGATGGATGTTGTAGGTGGTTTTGGACATTATTTCTAATGTTCATGTTACATAGCAAGAAAAATTGCTATAGAGGAGGAGCATAATATTTAGAATCATATTTCTTTTCTTCTTAATCTTTGAATGGGTTTGGAAACTAGATTCTTAGGAAGAAATGGTAACCAAATTTAAATTCCATACGGTGCATTCCAACACAAAGTGAATAACTTATAAATAAATTTAAGAATATTGATTTCATAAATTAATTCAAAATGAGAATTATTGATCTCTTATATAAAATAATGTACAAAATCTCAAAATATTGATAGTATTGCATTTAAAGATATAAAAATTTCCATTTAAATATATCGTAATTTTAATGATATAAAATTTGGAGTATTTATTCCCCGGACATTCATTTGTAAAATAGACATGCGAAATTGTTAACGTTTTCTTTTCCACTTATTTATTTTTCCTCATGTTTTATCATTATTCCCTTTTCTTTGTAAGTCTTAATTACCAAAATAGGCATATTCATGCTAATTTTATTACCTCTCTTCCCAATTGAAAAAGGGCGATGGATATTGCAGTTGTTTTTAAACATTTTTTATAAAGTTCTTGTCACATACATAGAAATACGTCTATAGAGGATGAGCATAATATTTCCAATCATATTTCTTTTCTTCTTACTCTTTCAATGGGTTTGGAAACTAGATTCTTAGGGAGAAAAGGTAACCAAATTTAAATTCCAAACGGTACATTCCAACACAAAGTGAATAACTTATAAATAAATTTAAGAATATTGGTTTCATAAATGAGTTCAAAATGAGAATTATTGATCTCTTATATAAAATAATGTACAAAATCACAAAATATTGATAGTATTGTATTTAAAGATATAAAAATTTCAATTTAAATATATCATAACCTTAATGATATAAAATTTGGAGTATTTATTCCCCCGACATTCATTTGTAAAATAGACATGCGAAATTGTTAACGTTTTCTTTTCCACTTATTTATTTTTCCTCATGTTTTATCATTATTCTTTTTCCTTTGTAAGTCTTAATTACCAAAATAGGCATATTCATGCTAATTTTATTACCTCTCTTCCCAATTGAAAAAGGGCGATGCAAATTGGAGGTGGTTTTAAACATTTTTTGTAAATTTCTTGTCACATACATAGAAATACGTTTATAGAGGATGAGCATAATATTTCCAATCATATTTCTTTTCTTCTTACTCTTTGAATGGGTTTGGAAACTAGATTCTTAGGGAGAAAAGGTAACCAAATTTAAATTCCAAACGGTACAATCCAACACAAAGTGAATAACTTATAAATAAATTAAAGAATATTGATTTCATAAATGAGTTCAAAATGAGAATTATTGATCTCTTATATAAAAAAATGTACAAAATCACAAAATATTGATAGTATTGTATTTAAAGATATAAAAATTTCAATTTAAATATATCATAACTTTAATGATATAAAATTTGGAGTATTTATTCCCCCGACATTCATTTGTAAAATAGACATGCGAAATTGTTAACGTTTTCTTTTCCACTTATTTATTTTTCCTCATGTTTTATCATTATTCCCTTTTCTTTGTAAGTCTTAATTACCAAAATAGGCATATTCATGCTAATTTTATTACCTCTCTTCCCAATTGAAAAAGGGCGATGGATATTGCAGTTGTTTTTAAACATTTTTTATAAAGTTCTTGTCACATACATAGAAATACGTCTATAGAGGATGAGCATAATATTTCCAATCATATTTCTTTTCTTCTTACTCTTTCAATGGGTTTGGAAACTAGATTCTTAGGGAGAAAAGGTATCCAAATTTAAATTCCAAACGGTACATTCCAACACAAAGTGAATAACTTATAAATAAATTTAAGAATATTGGTTTCATAAATGAGTTCAAAATGAGAATTATTGATCTCTTATATAAAATAATGTACAAAATCACAAAATATTGATAGTATTGTATTTAAAGATATAAAAATTTCAATTTAAATATATCATAACTTTAATGATATAAAATTTGGAGTATTTATTCCCCCGACATTCATTTGTAAAATAGACATGCGAAATTGTTAACGTTTTCTTTTCCACTTATTTATTTTTCCTCATGTTTTATCATTATTCTCTTTTCTTTGTAAGTCTTAATTACCAAAATAGGCATATTCATGCTAATTTTATTACCTCTCTTCCCAATTGAAAAAGGGCGATGGATATTGCAGTTGTTTTTAAACATTTTTTGTAAAGTTCTTGTCAGATACATAGAAATACGTCTATAGAGGATGAGCATAATATTTCCAATCATATTTCTTTTCTTCTTACTCTTTCAATGGGTTTGGAAACTAGATTCTTAGGGAGAAAAGGTAACCAAATTTAAATTCCAAACGGTACATTCCAACACAAAGTGAATAACTTATAAATAAATTTAAGAATATTGGTTTCATAAATGAGTTCAAAATGAGAATTATTGATCTCTTATATAAAATAATGTACAAAATCACAAAATATTGATAGTATTGTATTTAAAGATATAAAAATTTCAATTGAAATATATCATAACTTTAATGATATAAAATTTGGAGTATTTATTCCCCCGACATTCATTTGTAAAATAGACATGCGAAATTGTTAACGTTTTCTTTTCCACTTATTTATTTTTCCTCATGTTTTATCATTATTCTTTTTCCTTTGTAAGTCTTAATTACCAAAATAGGCATATTCATGCTAATTTTATTACCTCTCTTCCCAATTGAAAAAGGGCGATGCAAATTGGAGGTGGTTTTAAACATTTTTTGTAAATTTCTTGTCACATACATAGAAATACGTTTATAGAGGATGACTCTTTCAATGGGTTTGGAAACTAGATTCTTAGGGAGAAAAGGTATCCAAATTTAAATTCCAAATGGTACATTCCAACACAAAGTGAATAACTTATAAATAAATTTAAGAATATTGGTTTCATAAATGAGTTCAAAATGAGAATTATTGATCTCTTATATAAAATAATGTACAAAATCACAAAATATTGATAGTATTGTATTTAAAGATATAAAAATTTCAATTTAAATATATCATAACTTTAATGATATAAAATTTGGAGTATTTATTCCCCCGACATTCATTTGTAAAATAGACATGCGAAATTGTTAACATTTTCTTTTCCACTTATTTATTTTTCGTCATGTTTTATCATTATTCTCTTTTCTTTGTAAGTCTTAATTACCAAAATAGGCATATTCATGCTAATTTTATTACCTCTCTTCCCAATTGAAAAAGGGCGATTGATATTGCAGTTGTTTTTAAACATTTTTTGTAAAGTTCTTGTCAGATACATAGAAATACGTCTATAGAGGATGAGCATAATATTTCCAATCATATTTCTTTTCTTCTTACTCTTTCAATGGGTTTGGAAACTAGATTCTTAGGGAGAAAAGGTAACCAAATTTAAATTCCAAACGGTACATTCCAACACAAAGTGAATAACTTATAAATAAATTTAAGAATATTGGTTTCATAAATGAGTTCAAAATGAGAATTATTGATCTCTTATATAAAATAATGTACAAAATCACAAAATATTGATAGTATTGTATTTAAAGATATAAAAATTTCAATTTAAATATATCATAACTTTAATGATATAAAATTTGGAGTATTTATTCCCCCGACATTCATTTGTAAAATAGACATGCGAAATTGTTAACGTTTTCTTTTCCACTTATTTATTTTTCCTCATGTTTTATCATTATTCTCTTTTCTTTGTAAGTCTTAATTACCAAAATAGGCATATTCATGCTAATTTTATTACCTCTCTTCCCAATTGAAAAAGGGCGATGGATATTGCAGTTGTTTTTAAACATTTTTTGTAAAGTTCTTGTCACATACATAGAAATACGTCTATAGAGGATGAGCATAATATTTCCAATCATATTTCTTTTCTTCTTACTCTTTCAATGGGTTTGGAAACTAGATTCTTAGGGAGAAAAGGTAACCAAATTTAAATTCCAAATGGTACATTCCAACACAAAGTGAATAACTTATAAATAAATTTAAGAATATTGATTTCATAAATGAGTTCAAAATGAGAATTATTGATCTATTATATAAAATAATGTACAAAATCACAAAATATTGATAGTATTGTATTTAAAGATATAAAAATTTAAATTTAAATATATCTTAACTTTAATGATATAAAATTTGGAGTATTTATTCCCCCGACATTCATTTGTAAAATAGACATGCGAAATTGTTAACGTTTTCTTTTCCACTTATTTATTTTTCCTCATGTTTTATCTTTACTCTCTTTCTTTTGTAAGTCTTAATTCCCAAAATAGGCATATTCATGCTAATTTTATTACCTCTCTTCCCATTTGAAAAAGGGGATGGATGTTGTAGGTGGTTTTGGACATTATTTCTAATGTTCATGTTACATAGCAAGAAAAATTGCTATAGAGGAGGAGCATAATATTTAGAGTCATATTTCTTTTCTTCTTAATCTTTGAATGGGTTTGGAAACTAGATTCTTAGGAAGAAATGGTAACCAAATTTAAATTCCATACGGTGCATTCCAACACAAAGTGAATAACTTATAAATAAATTTAAGAATATTGATTTCATAAATTAATTCAAAATGAGAATTATTGATCTCTTATATAAAATAATGTACAAAATCTCAAAATATTGATAGTATTGCATTTAAAGATATAAAAATTTCCATTTAAATATATCGTAATTTTAATGATATAAAATTTGGAGTATTTATTCCCCCGACATTCATTTGTAAAATAGACATGCGAAATTGTTAACGTTTTCTTTTCCACTTATTTATTTTTCCTCATGTTTTATCATTATTCTCTTTTCTTTGTAAGTCTTAATTACCAAAATAGGCATATTCATGCTAATTTTATTACCTCTCTTCCCAATTGAAAAAGGGCGATGGATATTGCAGTTGTTTTTAAACATTTTTTGTAAAGTTCTTGTCAGATACATAGAAATACGTCTATAGAGGATGAGCATAATATTTCCAATCATATTTCTTTTCTTCTTACTCTTTCAATGGGTTTGGAAACTAGATTCTTAGGGAGAAAAGGTAACCAAATTTAAATTCCAAACGGTACATTCCAACACAAAGTGAATAACTTATAAATAAATTTAAGAATATTGGTTTCATAAATGAGTTCAAAATGAGAATTATTGATCTCTTATATAAAATAATGTACAAAATCACAAAATATTGATAGTATTGTATTTAAAGATATAAAAATTTCAATTTAAATATATCATAACTTTAATGATATAAAATTTGGAGTATTTATTCCCCCGACATTCATTTGTAAAATAGACATGCGAAATTGTTAACGTTTTCTTTTCCACTTATTTATTTTTCCTCATGTTTTATCATTATTCTCTTTTCTTTGTAAGTCTTAATTACCAAAATAGGCATATTCATGCTAATTTTATTACCTCTCTTCCCAATTGAAAAAGGGCGATGGATATTGCAGTTGTTTTTAAACATTTTTTGTAAAGTTCTTGTCACATACATAGAAATACGTCTATAGAGGATGAGCATAATATTTCCAATCATATTTCTTTTCTTCTTACTCTTTCAATGGGTTTGGAAACTAGATTCTTAGGGAGAAAAGGTAACCAAATTTAAATTCCAAATGGTACATTCCAACACAAAGTGAATAACTTATAAATAAATTTAAGAATATTGATTTCATAAATGAGTTCAAAATGAGAATTATTGATCTATTATATAAAATAATGTACAAAATCACAAAATATTGATAGTATTGTATTTAAAGATATAAAAATTTAAATTTAAATATATCTTAACTTTAATGATATAAAATTTGGAGTATTTATTCCCCCGACATTCATTTGTAAAATAGACATGCGAAATTGTTAACGTTTTCTTTTCCACTTATTTATTTTTCCTCATGTTTTATCTTTACTCTCTTTCTTTTGTAAGTCTTAATTCCCAAAATAGGCATATTCATGCTAATTTTATTACCTCTCTTCCCATTTGAAAAAGGGGATGGATGTTGTAGGTGGTTTTGGACATTATTTCTAATGTTCATGTTACATAGCAAGAAAAATTGCTATAGAGGAGGAGCATAATATTTAGAGTCATATTTCTTTTCTTCTTAATCTTTGAATGGGTTTGGAAACTAGATTCTTAGGAAGAAATGGTAACCAAATTTAAATTCCATACGGTGCATTCCAACACAAAGTGAATAACTTATAAATAAATTTAAGAATATTGATTTCATAAATTAATTCAAAATGAGAATTATTGATCTCTTATATAAAATAATGTACAAAATCTCAAAATATTGATAGTATTGCATTTAAAGATATAAAAATTTCCATTTAAATATATCGTAATTTTAATGATATAAAATTTGGAGTATTTATTCCCCCGACATTCATTTGTAAAATAGACATGCGAAATTGTTAACGTTTTCTTTTCCACTTATTTATTTTTCCTCATGTTTTATCATTATTCCCTTTTCTTTGTAAGTCTTAATTACCAAAATAGGCATATTCATGCTAATTTTATTACCTCTCTTCCCAATTGAAAAAGGGCGATGGATATTGCAGTTGTTTTTAAACATTTTTTATAAAGTTCTTGTCACATACATAGAAATACGTCTATAGAGGATGAGCATAATATTTCCAATCATATTTCTTTTCTTCTTACTCTTTCAATGGGTTTGGAAACTAGATTCTTAGGGAGAAAAGATAACCAAATTTAAATTCCAAACGGTACATTCCAACACAAAGTGAATAACTTATAAATAAATTTAAGAATATTGGTTTCATAAATGAGTTCAAAATGAGAATTATTGATCTCTTATATAAAATAATGTACAAAATCACAAAATATTGATAGTATTGTATTTAAAGATATAAAAATTTCCATTTAAATATATCGTAATTTTAATGATATAAAATTTGGAGTATTTATTCCCCCGACATTCATTTGTAAAATAGACATGCGAAATTGTTAACGTTTTCTTTTCCACTTATTTATTTTTCCTCATGTTTTATCATTATTCCCTTTTCTTTGTAAGTCTTAATTACCAAAATAGGCATATTCATGCTAATTTTATTACCTCTCTTCCCAATTGAAAAAGGGCGATGGATATTGCAGTTGTTTTTAAACATTTTTTATAAAGTTCTTGTCACATACATAGAAATACGTCTATAGAGGATGAGCATAATATTTCCAATCATATTTCTTTTCTTCTTACTCTTTCAATGGGTTTGGAAACTAGATTCTTAGGGAGAAAAGGTAACCAAATTTAAATTCCAAACGGTACATTCCAACACAAAGTGAATAACTTATAAATAAATTTAAGAATATTGGTTTCATAAATGAGTTCAAAATGAGAATTATTGATCTCTTATATAAAATAATGTACAAAATCACAAAATATTGATAGTATTGTATTTAAAGATATAAAAATTTCAATTTAAATATATCATAACTTTAATGATATAAAATTTGGAGTATTTATTCCCCCGACATTCATTTGTAAAATAGACATGCGAAATTGTTAACGTTTTCTTTTCCACTTATTTATTTTTCCTCATGTTTTATCATTATTCTCTTTTCTTTGTAAGTCTTAATTACCAAAATAGGCATATTCATGCTAATTTTATTACCTCTCTTCCCAATTGAAAAAGGGCGATGGATATTGCAGTTGTTTTTAAACATTTTTTGTAAAGTTCTTGTCAGATACATAGAAATACGTCTATAGAGGATGAGCATAATATTTCCAATCATATTTCTTTTCTTCTTACTCTTTCAATGGGTTTGGAAACTAGATTCTTAGGGAGAAAAGGTAACCAAATTTAAATTCCAAACGGTACATTCCAACACAAAGTGAATAACTTATAAATAAATTTAAGAATATTGGTTTCATAAATGAGTTCAAAATGAGAATTATTGATCTCTTATATAAAATAATGTACAAAATCACAAAATATTGATAGTATTGTATTTAAAGATATAAAAATTTTAATTTAAATATATCATAACTTTAATGACATAAAATTTGGAGTATTTATTCCCCCGACATTCATTTGTAAAATAGACATGAGAAATTGTTAACGTTTTCTTTTCCACTTATTTATTTTTCCTCATGTTTTATCATTATTCTCTTTTCTTTGTAAGTCTTAATTACCAAAATAGGCATATTCATGCTAATTTTATTACCTCTCTTCCCAATTGAAAAAGGGCGATGGATATTGCAGTTGTTTTTAAACATTTTTTGTAAAGTTCTTGTCACATACATAGAAATACGTCTATAGAGGATGAGCATAATATTTCCAATCATATTTCTTTTCTTCTTACTCTTTCAATGGGTTTGGAATCTAGATTCTTAGGGAGAAAAGGTAACCAAATTTAAATTCCATACGGTGCATTCCAACACAAAGTGAATATGTTATAAATAAATTAAAGCATATTGATCTAATAAATGAGTTCAAAATGAGAATTGTTGATCTCTTATATAAAATAATGTACAAAATCACAAAATATTGATAGTATTGTATTTAAAGATATAAAAATTTCAATTTAAATATATCATAACTTTAATGATATAAAATTTGGAGTATTTATTCCCCCGACATTCATTTGTAAAATAGACATGCGAAATTGTTAACGTTTTCTTTTCCACTTATTTATTTTTCCTCATGTTTTATCATTATTCTCTTTTCTTTGTAAGTCTTAATTACCAAAATAGGCATATTCATGCTAATTTTATTACCTCTCTTCTCAATTGAAAAAGGGCGATGGATATTGCAGTTGTTTTTAAACATTTTTTGTAAAGTTCTTGTCAGATACATAGAAATACGTCTATAGAGGATGAGCATAATATTTCCAATCATATTTCTTTTCTTCTTACTCTTTCAATGGGTTTGGAAACTAGATTCTTAGGGAGAAAAGGTAACCAAATTTAAATTCCAAACGGTACATTCCAACACAAAGTGAATAACTTATAAATAAATTTAAGAATATTGATTTCATAAATGAGTTCAAAATGAGAATTATTGATCTCTTATATAAAATAATGTACAAAATCACAAAATATTGATAGTATTGTATTTAAAGATATAAAAATTTCAATTGAAATATATCATAACTTTAATGATATAAAATTTGGAGTATTTATTCCCCCGACATTCATTTGTAAAATAGACATGCCAAATTGTTAACGTTTTCTTTTCCACTTATTTATTTTTCCTCATGTTTTATCATTATTCTCTTTTCTTTGTAAGTCTTAATTACCAAAATAGGCATATTTATTCTAATTTTATTACCTCTCTTCCCAATTGAAAAAGGGCGATGGATATTGCAGGTGGTTTTAAACATTTTTTGTAAAGTTCATGTCAAATACATAGAAATACGTCTATAGAGGATGAGCATAATATTTCCAATCATATTTCTTTTCTTCTTAATCTTTCAATGGGTTTGGAAACTAGATTCTTAGGGAGAAAAGGTAACCAAATTTAAATTCCAAACGGTACAATCCAACACAAAGTGAATAACTTATAAATAAATTTAAGAATATTGGTTTCATAGATGAGTTCAAAATGAGAATTATTGATCTCTTATATAAAATAATGTACAAAATCACAAATCATTGATAGTAATGCATTTAAAGATATAAAAATTTCCATTTAAATATATCGTAATTTTAATTATATAAAATTTGGAGTATTTATTCCCCCGACATTCATTTGTAAAATAGACATGAGAAATTGTTAACGTTTTCTTTTCCACTTATTTATTTTTCCTCATTTTTTATCATTACTCTCTTTCTTTTGTAAGTCTTAATTCCCAAAATAGGCATATTCATGCTAATTTTATTACCTCTCTTCCCATTTGAAAAAGGGGATGGATGTTGTAGGTGGTTTTGGACATTATTTCTAACGTTCTTGTTACATAGCAAGAAAAATTGCTATAGAGGAGGAGCATAATATTTAGAATCATATTTCTTTTCTTCTTAATCTTTGAATGGGTTTGGGAACTAGATTCTTAGGAAGAAATGGTAACCAAATTTAAATTCCATACGGTGCATTCCAACACAAAGTTAATATGTTATAAATGAATTAAAGCATATTGATCAAATAAATGAGTTCAAAATGAAAATTTTTGATCTCTTATATAAAATAATGTACAAAATCTCAAAATATTGATAGTATTGCATTTAAAGATATAAAAATTTCCATTTAAATATATCGTAATTTTAATGATATAAAATTTAGAGTATTTATTCCCTCGACATTCATTTGTAAAATAGACATGAGAAATTGTTAATGTTTTCTTTTCCACTTATTTATTTTTCTTCATTTTTTATCATTATTCTTTTTCCTTTGTATGTCTTAATTACCAAAGTAGGCATATTCATGCTAATTTTATTACCTCTCTTCCCAATTGAAAAAGGGAGATGCATATTGCAGGTGGTTTTAAACATTTTTGGTAAAGTTCTTGTCACATAGATAGAAATATGTCTATAGAGGTTGAGCATAATATTTCCAATCATATTTCTTTTCTTCTTATTCTTTGAATGGGTTTGGAAACTAGATTCTTAGGGAGAAAAGATAACCAAATTTAAATTCCAAACGGTACATTCCAACACAAAGTGAATAACTTATAAATAAATTTAAGAATATTGATTTCATAAATGAGTTCAAAATTACAATTATTGATCTCTTATATAAAATAATGTACAAAATCACAAAATATTGATAGTATTGCATTTAAAGATATAAAAATTTTCATTTAAATATATCGTAATTTTAATGATATAAAATTTGGAGTATTTATTCCCCCGACATTCATTTCTAAAATAGACATGAGAAATCGTTAACGTTTTCTTTTCCACTTATTTATTTTTCCTCATGTTTTATCATTATTCTTTTTCCTTTGTAAGTCTTAATTACCAAAATAGGCATATTCATGCTAATTTTATTACCTCTCTTCCCAATTGAAAAAGGGCGATGCAAATTGGAGGTGGTTTTAAACATTTTTTGTAAATTTCTTGTCACATACATAGAAATACGTTTATAGAGGATGAGCATAATATTTCCAATCATATTTCTTTTCTTCTTACTCTTTGAATGGGTTTGGAAACTAGATTCTTAGGGAGAAAAGGTAACCAAATTTAAATTCCAAACGGTACAATCCAACACAAAGTGAATAACTTATAAATAAATTAAAGAATATTGATTTCATAAATGAGTTCAAAATGAGAATTATTGATCTCTTATATAAAAAAATGTACAAAATCACAAAATATTGATAGTATTGTATTTAAAGATATAAAAATTTCAATTTAAATATATCATAACTTTAATGATATAAAATTTGGAGTATTTATTCCCCCGACATTCATTTGTAAAATAGACATGCGAAATTGTTAACGTTTTCTTTTCCACTTATTTATTTTTCCTCATGTTTTATCATTATTCCCTTTTCTTTGTAAGTCTTAATTACCAAAATAGGCATATTCATGCTAATTTTATTACCTCTCTTCCCAATTGAAAAAGGGCGATGGATATTGTAGTTGTTTTTAAACATTTTTTATAAAGTTCTTGTCACATACATAGAAATACGTCTATAGAGGATGAGCATAATATTTCCAATCATATTTCTTTTCTTCTTACTCTTTCAATGGGTTTGGAAACTAGATTCTTAGGGAGAAAAGGTAACCAAATTTAAATTCCAAACGGTACATTCCAACACAAAGTGAATAACTTATAAATAAATTTAAGAATATTGGTTTCATAAATGAGTTCAAAATGAGAATTATTGATCTCTTATATAAAATAATGTACAAAATCACAAAATATTGATAGTATTGTATTTAAAGATATAAAAATTTCAATTTAAATATATCGTAACTTTAATGATATAAAATTTGGAGTATTTATTCCCCCGACATTCATTTGTAAAATAGACATGCGAAATTGTTAACGTTTTCTTTTCCACTTATTTATTTTTCCTCATGTTTTATCATTATTCTCTTTTCTTTGTAAGTCTTAATTACCAAAATAGGCATATTCATGCTAATTTTATTACCTCTCTTCCCAATTGAAAAAGGGCGATGGATATTGCAGTTGTTTTTAAACATTTTTTGTAAAGTTCTTGTCAGATACATAGAAATACGTCTATAGAGGATGAGCATAATATTTCCAATCATATTTCTTTTCTTCTTACTCTTTCAATGGGTTTGGAAACTAGATTCTTAGGGAGAAAAGGTAACCAAATTTAAATTCCAAACGGTACATTCCAACACAAAGTGAATAACTTATAAATAAATTTAAGAATATTGGTTTCATAAATGAGTTCAAAATGAGAATTATTGATCTCTTATATAAAATAATGTACAAAATGACAAAATATTGATAGTATTGTATTTAAAGATATAAAAATTTCAATTTAAATATATCATAACTTTAATGATATAAAATTTGGAGTATTTATTCCCCCGACATTCATTTGTAAAATAGACATGCGAAATTGTTAACGTTTTCTTTTCCACTTATTTATTTTTCCTCATGTTTTATCATTATTCTCTTTTCTTTGTAAGTCTTAATTACCAAAATAGGCATATTCATGCTAATTTTATTACCTCTCTTCCCAATTGAAAAAGGGCGATGGATATTGCAGTTGTTTTTAAACATTTTTTGTAAAGTTCTTGTCACATACATAGAAATACGTCTATAGAGGATGAGCATAATATTTCCAATCATATTTCTTTTCTTCTTACTCTTTCAATGGGTTTGGAAACTAGATTCTTAGGTAGAAAAGGTAACCAAATTTAAATTCCAAATGGTACATTCCAACACAAAGTGAATAACTTATAAATAAATTTAAGAATATTGATTTCATAAATGAGTTCAAAATGAGAATTATTGATCTATTATATAAAATAATGTACAAAATCACAAAATATTGATAGTATTGTATTTAAAGATATAAAAATTTAAATTTAAATATATCATAACTTTAATGATATAAAATTTGGAGTATTTATTCCCCCGACATTCATTTGTAAAATAGACATGCGAAATTGTTAACGTTTTCTTTTCCACTTATTTATTTTTCCTCATGTTTTATCTTTACTCTCTTTCTTTTGTAAGTCTTAATTTCCAAAATAGGCATATTCATGCTAATTTTATTACCTCTCTTCCCATTTGAAAAAGGGGATGGATGTTGTAGGTGGTTTTGGACATTATTTCTAATGTTCATGTTACATAGCAAGAAAAATTGCTATAGAGGAGGAGCATAATATTTAGAATCATATTTCTTTTCTTCTTAATCTTTGAATGGGTTTGGAAACTAGATTCTTAGGAAGAAATGGTAACCAAATTTAAATTCCATACGGTGCATTCCAACACAAAGTGAATAACTTATAAATAAATTTAAGAATATTGATTTCATAAATTAATTCAAAATGAGAATTATTGATCTCTTATATAAAATAATGTACAAAATCTCAAAATATTGATAGTATTGCATTTAAAGATATAAAAATTTCCATTTAAATATATCGTAATTTTAATGATATAAAATTTGGAGTATTTATTCCCCGGACATTCATTTGTAAAATAGACATGCGAAATTGTTAACGTTTTCTTTTCCACTTATTTATTTTTCCTCATGTTTTATCATTATTCCCTTTTCTTTGTAAGTCTTAATTACCAAAATAGGCATATTCATGCTAATTTTATTACCTCTCTTCCCAATTGAAAAAGGGCGATGGATATTGCAGTTGTTTTTAAACATTTTTTATAAAGTTCTTGTCACATACATAGAAATACGTCTATAGAGGATGAGCATAATATTTCCAATCATATTTCTTTTCTTCTTACTCTTTCAATGGGTTTGGAAACTAGATTCTTAGGGAGAAAAGGTAACCAAATTTAAATTCCAAACGGTACATTCCAACACAAAGTGAATAACTTATAAATAAATTTAAGAATATTGGTTTCATAAATGAGTTCAAAATGAGAATTATTGATCTCTTATATAAAATAATGTACAAAATCACAAAATATTGATAGTATTGTATTTAAAGATATAAAAATTTCAATTTAAATATATCATAACCTTAATGATATAAAATTTGGAGTATTTATTCCCCCGACATTCATTTGTAAAATAGACATGCGAAATTGTTAACGTTTTCTTTTCCACTTATTTATTTTTCCTCATGTTTTATCATTATTCTTTTTCCTTTGTAAGTCTTAATTACCAAAATAGGCATATTCATGCTAATTTTATTACCTCTCTTCCCAATTGAAAAAGGGCGATGCAAATTGGAGGTGGTTTTAAACATTTTTTGTAAATTTCTTGTCACATACATAGAAATACGTTTATAGAGGATGAGCATAATATTTCCAATCATATTTCTTTTCTTCTTACTCTTTGAATGGGTTTGGAAACTAGATTCTTAGGGAGAAAAGGTAACCAAATTTAAATTCCAAACGGTACAATCCAACACAAAGTGAATAACTTATAAATAAATTAAAGAATATTGATTTCATAAATGAGTTCAAAATGAGAATTATTGATCTCTTATATAAAAAAATGTACAAAATCACAAAATATTGATAGTATTGTATTTAAAGATATAAAAATTTCAATTTAAATATATCATAACTTTAATGATATAAAATTTGGAGTATTTATTCCCCCGACATTCATTTGTAAAATAGACATGCGAAATTGTTAACGTTTTCTTTTCCACTTATTTATTTTTCCTCATGTTTTATCATTATTCCCTTTTCTTTGTAAGTCTTAATTACCAAAATAGGCATATTCATGCTAATTTTATTACCTCTCTTCCCAATTGAAAAAGGGCGATGGATATTGCAGTTGTTTTTAAACATTTTTTATAAAGTTCTTGTCACATACATAGAAATACGTCTATAGAGGATGAGCATAATATTTCCAATCATATTTCTTTTCTTCTTACTCTTTCAATGGGTTTGGAAACTAGATTCTTAGGGAGAAAAGGTATCCAAATTTAAATTCCAAACGGTACATTCCAACACAAAGTGAATAACTTATAAATAAATTTAAGAATATTGGTTTCATAAATGAGTTCAAAATGAGAATTATTGATCTCTTATATAAAATAATGTACAAAATCACAAAATATTGATAGTATTGTATTTAAAGATATAAAAATTTCAATTTAAATATATCATAACTTTAATGATATAAAATTTGGAGTATTTATTCCCCCGACATTCATTTGTAAAATAGACATGCGAAATTGTTAACGTTTTCTTTTCCACTTATTTATTTTTCCTCATGTTTTATCATTATTCTCTTTTCTTTGTAAGTCTTAATTACCAAAATAGGCATATTCATGCTAATTTTATTACCTCTCTTCCCAATTGAAAAAGGGCGATGGATATTGCAGTTGTTTTTAAACATTTTTTGTAAAGTTCTTGTCAGATACATAGAAATACGTCTATAGAGGATGAGCATAATATTTCCAATCATATTTCTTTTCTTCTTACTCTTTCAATGGGTTTGGAAACTAGATTCTTAGGGAGAAAAGGTAACCAAATTTAAATTCCAAACGGTACATTCCAACACAAAGTGAATAACTTATAAATAAATTTAAGAATATTGGTTTCATAAATGAGTTCAAAATGAGAATTATTGATCTCTTATATAAAATAATGTACAAAATCACAAAATATTGATAGTATTGTATTTAAAGATATAAAAATTTCAATTGAAATATATCATAACTTTAATGATATAAAATTTGGAGTATTTATTCCCCCGACATTCATTTGTAAAATAGACATGCGAAATTGTTAACGTTTTCTTTTCCACTTATTTATTTTTCCTCATGTTTTATCATTATTCTTTTTCCTTTGTAAGTCTTAATTACCAAAATAGGCATATTCATGCTAATTTTATTACCTCTCTTCCCAATTGAAAAAGGGCGATGCAAATTGGAGGTGGTTTTAAACATTTTTTGTAAATTTCTTGTCACATACATAGAAATACGTTTATAGAGGATGACTCTTTCAATGGGTTTGGAAACTAGATTCTTAGGGAGAAAAGGTATCCAAATTTAAATTCCAAATGGTACATTCCAACACAAAGTGAATAACTTATAAATAAATTTAAGAATATTGGTTTCATAAATGAGTTCAAAATGAGAATTATTGATCTCTTATATAAAATAATGTACAAAATCACAAAATATTGATAGTATTGTATTTAAAGATATAAAAATTTCAATTTAAATATATCATAACTTTAATGATATAAAATTTGGAGTATTTATTCCCCCGACATTCATTTGTAAAATAGACATGCGAAATTGTTAACATTTTCTTTTCCACTTATTTATTTTTCCTCATGTTTTATCATTATTCTCTTTTCTTTGTAAGTCTTAATTACCAAAATAGGCATATTTATGCTAATTTTATTACCTCTCTTCCCAATTGAAAAAGGGCGATGGATATTGCAGTTGTTTTTAAACATTTTTTGTAAAGTTCTTGTCAGATACATAGAAATACGTCTATAGAGGATGAGCATAATATTTCCAATCATATTTCTTTTCTTCTTACTCTTTCAATGGGTTTGGAAACTAGATTCTTAGGGAGAAAAGGTAACCAAATTTAAATTCCAAACGGTACATTCCAACACAAAGTGAATAACTTATAAATAAATTTAAGAATATTGGTTTCATAAATGAGTTCAAAATGAGAATTATTGATCTCTTATATAAAATAATGTACAAAATCACAAAATATTGATAGTATTGTATTTAAAGATATAAAAATTTCAATTTAAATATATCATAACTTTAATGATATAAAATTTGGAGTATTTATTCCCCCGACATTCATTTGTAAAATAGACATGCGAAATTGTTAACGTTTTCTTTTCCACTTATTTATTTTTCCTCATGTTTTATCATTATTCTCTTTTCTTTGTAAGTCTTAATTACCAAAATAGGCATATTCATGCTAATTTTATTACCTCTCTTCCCAATTGAAAAAGGGCGATGGATATTGCAGTTGTTTTTAAACATTTTTTGTAAAGTTCTTGTCACATACATAGAAATACGTCTATAGAGGATGAGCATAATATTTCCAATCATATTTCTTTTCTTCTTACTCTTTCAATGGGTTTGGAAACTAGATTCTTAGGGAGAAAAGGTAACCAAATTTAAATTCCAAATGGTACATTCCAACACAAAGTGAATAACTTATAAATAAATTTAAGAATATTGATTTCATAAATGAGTTCAAAATGAGAATTATTGATCTATTATATAAAATAATGTACAAAATCACAAAATATTGATAGTATTGTATTTAAAGATATAAAAATTTAAATTTAAATATATCTTATCTTTAATGATATAAAATTTGGAGTATTTATTCCCCCGACATTCATTTGTAAAATAGACATGCGAAATTGTTAACGTTTTCTTTTCCACTTATTTATTTTTCCTCATGTTTTATCTTTACTCTCTTTCTTTTGTAAGTCTTAATTCCCAAAATAGGCATATTCATGCTAATTTTATTACCTCTCTTCCCATTTGAAAAAGGGGATGGATGTTGTAGGTGGTTTTGGACATTATTTCTAATGTTCATGTTACATAGCAAGAAAAATTGCTATAGAGGAGGAGCATAATATTTAGAGTCATATTTCTTTTCTTCTTAATCTTTGAATGGGTTTGGAAACTAGATTCTTAGGAAGAAATGGTAACCAAATTTAAATTCCATACGGTGCATTCCAACACAAAGTGAATAACTTATAAATAAATTTAAGAATATTGATTTCATAAATTAATTCAAAATGAGAATTATTGATCTCTTATATAAAATAATGTACAAAATCTCAAAATATTGATAGTATTGCATTTAAAGATATAAAAATTTCCATTTAAATATATCGTAATTTTAATGATATAAAATTTGGAGTATTTATTCCCCCGACATTCATTTGTAAAATAGACATGCGAAATTGTTAACGTTTTCTTTTCCACTTATTTATTTTTCCTCATGTTTTATCATTATTCCCTTTTCTTTGTAAGTCTTAATTACCAAAATAGGCATATTCATGCTAATTTTATTACCTCTCTTCCCAATTGAAAAAGGGCGATGGATATTGCAGTTGTTTTTAAACATTTTTTATAAAGTTCTTGTCACATACATAGAAATACGTCTATAGAGGATGAGCATAATATTTCCAATCATATTTCTTTTCTTCTTACTCTTTCAATGGGTTTGGAAACTAGATTCTTAGGGAGAAAAGATAACCAAATTTAAATTCCAAACGGTACATTCCAACACAAAGTGAATAACTTATAAATAAATTTAAGAATATTGGTTTCATAAATGAGTTCAAAATGAGAATTATTGATCTCTTATATAAAATAATGTACAAAATCACAAAATATTGATAGTATTGTATTTAAAGATATAAAAATTTCCATTTAAATATATCGTAATTTTAATGATATAAAATTTGGAGTATTTATTCCCCCGACATTCATTTGTAAAATAGACATGCGAAATTGTTAACGTTTTCTTTTCCACTTATTTATTTTTCCTCATGTTTTATCATTATTCCCTTTTCTTTGTAAGTCTTAATTACCAAAATAGGCATATTCATGCTAATTTTATTACCTCTCTTCCCAATTGAAAAAGGGCGATGGATATTGCAGTTGTTTTTAAACATTTTTTATAAAGTTCTTGTCACATACATAGAAATACGTCTATAGAGGATGAGCATAATATTTCCAATCATATTTCTTTTCTTCTTACTCTTTCAATGGGTTTGGAAACTAGATTCTTAGGGAGAAAAGGTAACCAAATTTAAATTCCAAACGGTACATTCCAACACAAAGTGAATAACTTATAAATAAATTTAAGAATATTGGTTTCATAAATGAGTTCAAAATGAGAATTATTGATCTCTTATATAAAATAATGTACAAAATCACAAAATATTGATAGTATTGTATTTAAAGATATAAAAATTTCAATTTAAATATATCATAACTTTAATGATATAAAATTTGGAGTATTTATTCCCCCGACATTCATTTGTAAAATAGACATGCGAAATTGTTAACGTTTTCTTTTCCACTTATTTATTTTTCCTCATGTTTTATCATTATTCTCTTTTCTTTGTAAGTCTTAATTACCAAAATAGGCATATTCATGCTAATTTTATTACCTCTCTTCCCAATTGAAAAAGGGCGATGGATATTGCAGTTGTTTTTAAACATTTTTTGTAAAGTTCTTGTCAGATACATAGAAATACGTCTATAGAGGATGAGCATAATATTTCCAATCATATTTCTTTTCTTCTTACTCTTTCAATGGGTTTGGAAACTAGATTCTTAGGGAGAAAAGGTAACCAAATTTAAATTCCAAACGGTACATTCCAACACAAAGTGAATAACTTATAAATAAATTTAAGAATATTGGTTTCATAAATGAGTTCAAAATGAGAATTATTGATCTCTTATATAAAATAATGTACAAAATCACAAAATATTGATAGTATTGTATTTAAAGATATAAAAATTTTAATTTAAATATATCATAACTTTAATGACATAAAATTTGGAGTATTTATTCCCCCGACATTCATTTGTAAAATAGACATGAGAAATTGTTAACGTTTTCTTTTCCACTTATTTATTTTTCCTCATGTTTTATCATTATTCTCTTTTCTTTGTAAGTCTTAATTACCAAAATAGGCATATTCATGCTAATTTTATTACCTCTCTTCCCAATTGAAAAAGGGCGATGGATATTGCAGTTGTTTTTAAACATTTTTTGTAAAGTTCTTGTCACATACATAGAAATACGTCTATAGAGGATGAGCATAATATTTCCAATCATATTTCTTTTCTTCTTACTCTTTCAATGGGTTTGGAATCTAGATTCTTAGGGAGAAAAGGTAACCAAATTTAAATTCCAAACGGTACATTCCAACACAAAGTGAATAACTTATAAATAAATTTAAGAATATTGGTTTCATAAATGAGTTCAAAATGAGAATTATTGATCTCTTATATAAAATAATGTACAAAATCACAAAATATTGATAGTATTGCATTTAAAGATATAAAAATTTCGATTTAAATATATCGTAATTTTAATTATATAAAATTTGGAGTATTTATTCCCCCGACATTCATTTGTAAAATAGACATGAGAAATTGTTAACGTTTTATTTTCCACTTATTTATTTTTCCTCATTTTTTATCATTACTCTCTTTCTTTTGTAAGTCTTAATTCCCAAAATAGGCATATTCATGCTAATTTTATTACCTCTCTTCCCATTTGAAAAAGGGGATGGATGTTGTAGGTGGTTTTGGACATTATTTCTAACGTTCTTGTTACATAGCAAGAAAAATTGCTATAGAGGAGGAGCATAATATTTAGAATCATATTTATTTTCTTCTTAATCTTTGAATGGGTTTGGAAACTAGATTCTTAGGAAGAAATGGTAACCAAATTGAAATTCCATACGGTGCATTCCAACAAAAAGTGAATAAGTTATAAATAAATTAAAGCATATTGATCTAATAAATGAGTTCAAAATGAGAATTATTGATCTCTTATATAAAATAATGTACAAAATCTAAAAATATTGATAGTATTGCATTTAAAGATATAAAAATTTCTATTTAAATATATCGTAATTTTAATGATATAAAATTTGGAGTATTTATTCCCCCGACATTCATTTGTAAAATAGACATGAGAAATTGTTAACGTTTTCTTTTCCACTTATTTATTTTTCCTCATGTTTTATCATTATTCTCTTTTCTTTGTAAGTCGTAATTACCAAAATAGGCATATTCATGCTAATTTTATTACCTCTCTTCCCAATTGAAAAGGGGCGATGGATATTGCAGGTGGTTTTAAACATTTTTTGTAAAGTTCTTTTCACATACATAGAAATACGTCTATAGAGGATGAGCATAATATTTCCAATCATATTTCTTTTCTTCTTACTCTTTCAATGGGTTTGGAAACTAGATTCTTAGGGAGAAAAGGTAACCAAATTTAAATTCCAAACGGTACATTCTAACACAAAGTGAATAACTTATAAATAAATTTAAGAATATTGGTTTCATAAATGAGTTCAAAATGAGAATTATTGATCTCTTATATAAAATAATGTACAAAATCACAAAATATTGATAGTATTGTATTTAAAGATATAAAAATTTCAATTTAAATATATCATAACTTTAATGATATAAAATTTGGAGTATTTATTCCCCCGACATTCATTTGTAAAATAGACATGCGGAATTGTTAACGTTTTCTTTTCCACTTATTTATTTTTCCTCATGTTTTATCATTATTCTCTTTTCTTTGTAAGTCTTAATTTCCAAAAAAGGCATATTCATGCTAATTTTATTACCTCTCTTCCCAATTGAAAAAGGGCGATGGATATTGCAGTTGTTTTTAAACATTTTTTGTAAAGTTCTTGTCACATACATAGAAATACGTCTATAGAGGATGAGCATAATATTTCCAATCATATTTCTTTTCTTCTTACTCTTTCAATGGGTTTGGAATCTAGATTCTTAGGGAGAAAAGGTAACCAAATTTAAATTCCAAACGGTACATTCCAACACAAAGTGAATAACTTATAAATAAATTTAAGAATATTGGTTTCATAAATGAGTTCAAAATGAGAATTATTGATCTCTTATATAAAATAATGTACAAAATCACAAAATATTGATAGTATTGTATTTAAAGATATAAAAATTTCAATTTAAATATATCATAACTTTAATGATATAAAATTTGGAGTATTTATTCCCCCGACATTCATTTGTAAAATAGACATGCGGAATTGTTAACGTTTTCTTTTCCACTTATTTATTTTTCCTCATGTTTTATCATTATTCTCTTTTCTTTGTAAGTCTTAATTTCCAAAAAAGGCATATTCATGCTAATTTTATTACCTCTCTTCCCAATTGAAAAAGGGCGATGGATATTGCAGTTGTTTTTAAACATTTTTTGTAAAGTTCTTGTCACATACATAGAAATACGTCTATAGAGGATGAGCATAATATTTCCAATCATATTTCTTTTCTTCTTACTCTTTCAATGGGTTTGGAAACTAGATTCTTAGGGAGAAAAGGTAACCAAATTTAAATTCCAAATGGTACATTCCAACACAAAGTGAATAACTTATAAATAAATTTAAGAATATTGATTTCATAAATGAGTTCAAAATGAGAATTATTGATCTATTATATAAAATAATGTACAAAATCACAAAATATTGATAGTATTGTATTTAAAGATATAAAAATTTAAATTTAAATATATCTTAACTTTAATGATATAAAATTTGGAGTATTTATTCCCCCGACATTCATTTGTAAAATAGACATGCGAAATTGTTAACGTTTTCTTTTCCACTTATTTATTTTTCCTCATGTTTTATCTTTACTCTCTTTCTTTTGTAAGTCTTAATTCCCAAAATAGGCATATTCATGCTAATTTTATTACCTCTCTTCCCATTTGAAAAAGGGGATGGATGTTGTAGGTGGTTTTGGACATTATTTCTAATGTTCATGTTACATAGCAAGAAAAATTGCTATAGAGGAGGAGCATAATATTTAGAGTCATATTTCTTTTCTTCTTAATCTTTGAATGGGTTTGGAAACTAGATTCTTAGGAAGAAATGGTAACCAAATTTAAATTCCATACGGTGCATTCCAACACAAAGTGAATAACTTATAAATAAATTTAAGAATATTGATTTCATAAATTAATTCAAAATGAGAATTATTGATCTCTTATATAAAATAATGTACAAAATCTCAAAATATTGATAGTATTGCATTTAAAGATATAAAAATTTCCATTTAAATATATCGTAATTTTAATGATATAAAATTTGGAGTATTTATTCCCCCGACATTCATTTGTAAAATAGACATGCGAAATTGTTAACGTTTTCTTTTCCACTTATTTATTTTTCCTCATGTTTTATCATTATTCCCTTTTCTTTGTAAGTCTTAATTACCAAAATAGGCATATTCATGCTAATTTTATTACCTCTCTTCCCAATTGAAAAAGGGCGATGGATATTGCAGTTGTTTTTAAACATTTTTTATAAAGTTCTTGTCACATACATAGAAATACGTCTATAGAGGATGAGCATAATATTTCCAATCATATTTCTTTTCTTCTTACTCTTTCAATGGGTTTGGAAACTAGATTCTTAGGGAGAAAAGATAACCAAATTTAAATTCCAAACGGTACATTCCAACACAAAGTGAATAACTTATAAATAAATTTAAGAATATTGGTTTCATAAATGAGTTCAAAATGAGAATTATTGATCTCTTATATAAAATAATGTACAAAATCACAAAATATTGATAGTATTGCATTTAAAGATATAAAAATTTCGATTTAAATATATCGTAATTTTAATTATATAAAATTTGGAGTATTTATTCCCCCGACATTCATTTGTAAAATAGACATGAGAAATTGTTAACGTTTTATTTTCCACTTATTTATTTTTCCTCATTTTTTATCATTACTCTCTTTCTTTTGTAAGTCTTAATTCCCAAAATAGGCATATTCATGCTAATTTTATTACCTCTCTTCCCATTTGAAAAAGGGGATGGATGTTGTAGGTGGTTTTGGACATTATTTCTAACGTTCTTGTTACATAGCAAGAAAAATTGCTATAGAGGAGGAGCATAATATTTAGAATCATATTTATTTTCTTCTTAATCTTTGAATGGGTTTGGAAACTAGATTCTTAGGAAGAAATGGTAACCAAATTGAAATTCCATACGGTGCATTCCAACAAAAAGTGAATAAGTTATAAATAAATTAAAGCATATTGATCTAATAAATGAGTTCAAAATGAGAATTATTGATCTCTTATATAAAATAATGTACAAAATCTAAAAATATTGATAGTATTGCATTTAAAGATATAAAAATTTCTATTTAAATATATCGTAATTTTAATGATATAAAATTTGGAGTATTTATTCCCCCGACATTCATTTGTAAAATAGACATGAGAAATTGTTAACGTTTTCTTTTCCACATATTTATTTTTCCTCATGTTTTATCATTATTCTCTTTTCTTTGTAAGTCGTAATTACCAAAATAGGCATATTCATGCTAATTTTATTACCTCTCTTCCCAATTGAAAAGGGGCGATGGATATTGCAGGTGGTTTTAAACATTTTTTGTAAAGTTCTTTTCACATACATAGAAATACGTCTATAGAGGATGAGCATAATATTTCCAATCATATTTCTTTTCTTCTTACTCTTTCAATGGGTTTGGAAACTAGATTCTTAGGGAGAAAAGGTAACCAAATTTAAATTCCAAACGGTACATTCTAACACAAAGTGAATAACTTATAAATAAATTTAAGAATATTGGTTTCATAAATGAGTTCAAAATGAGAATTATTGATCTCTTATATAAAATAATGTACAAAATCACAAAATATTGATAGTATTGTATTTAAAGATATAAAAATTTCAATTTAAATATATCATAACTTTAATGATATAAAATTTGGAGTATTTATTCCCCCGACATTCATTTGTAAAATAGACATGCGGAATTGTTAACGTTTTCTTTTCCACTTATTTATTTTTCCTCATGTTTTATCATTATTCTCTTTTCTTTGTAAGTCTTAATTTCCAAAAAAGGCATATTCATGCTAATTTTATTACCTCTCTTCCCAATTGAAAAAGGGCGATGGATATTGCAGTTGTTTTTAAACATTTTTTGTAAAGTTCTTGTCACATACATAGAAATACGTCTATAGAGGATGAGCATAATATTTCCAATCATATTTCTTTTCTTCTTACTCTTTCAATGGGTTTGGAATCTAGATTCTTAGGGAGAAAAGGTAACCAAATTTAAATTCCAAACGGTACATTCCAACACAAAGTGAATAACTTATAAATAAATTTAAGAATATTGGTTTCATAAATGAGTTCAAAATGAGAATTATTGATCTCTTATATAAAATAATGTACAAAATCACAAAATATTGATAGTATTGCATTTAAAGATATAAAAATTTCGATTTAAATATATCGTAATTTTAATTATATAAAATTTGGAGTATTTATTCCCCCGACATTCATTTGTAAAATAGACATGAGAAATTGTTAACGTTTTATTTTCCACTTATTTATTTTTCCTCATTTTTTATCATTACTCTCTTTCTTTTGTAAGTCTTAATTCCCAAAATAGGCATATTCATGCTAATTTTATTACCTCTCTTCCCATTTGAAAAAGGGGATGGATGTTGTAGGTGGTTTTGGACATTATTTCTAACGTTCTTGTTACATAGCAAGAAAAATTGCTATAGAGGAGGAGCATAATATTTAGAATCATATTTCTTTTCTTCTTAATCTTTGAATGGGTTTGGAAACTAGATTCTTAGGAAGAAATGGTAACCAAATTTAAATTCCATACGGTGCATTCCAACACAAAGTGAATAACTTATAAATAAATTTAAGAATATTGATTTCATAAATTAATTCAAAATGAGAATTATTGATCTCTTATATAAAATAATGTACAAAATCTCAAAATATTGATAGTATTGCATTTAAAGATATAAAAATTTCCATTTAAATATATCGTAATTTTAATGATATAAAATTTGGAGTATTTATTCCCCCGACATTCATTTGTAAAATAGACATGAGAAATTGTTAACGTTTTCTTTTCCACTTATTTATTTTTCCTCATGTTTTATCATTATTCTCTTTTCTTTGTAAGTCTTAATTACCAAAATAGGCATATTCATGCTAATTTTATTACCTCTCTTCCCAATTGAAAAAGGGCGATGGATATTGCAGTTGTTTTTAAACATTTTTTGTAAAGTTCTTGTCACATACATAGAAATACGTCTATAGAGGATGAGCATAATATTTCCAATCATATTTCTTTTCTTCTTACTCTTTCAATGGGTTTGGAATCTAGATTCTTAGGGAGAAAAGGTAACCAAATTTAAATTCCAAACGGTACATTCCAACACAAAGTGAATAACTTATAAATAAATTTAAGAATATTGGTTTCATAAATGAGTTCAAAATGAGAATTATTGATCTCTTATATAAAATAATGTACAAAATCACAAAATATTGATAGTATTGCATTTAAAGATATAAAAATTTCGATTTAAATATATCGTAATTTTAATTATATAAAATTTGGAGTATTTATTCCCCCGACATTCATTTGTAAAATAGAAATGAGAAATTGTTAACGTTTTATTTTCCACTTATTTATTTTTCCTCATTTTTTATCATTACTCTCTTTCTTTTGTAAGTCTTAATTCCCAAAATAGGCATATTCATGCTAATTTTATTACCTCTCTTCCCATTTGAAAAAGGGGATGGATGTTGTAGGTGGTTTTGGACATTATTTCTAACGTTCTTGTTACATAGCAAGAAAAATTGCTATAGAGGAGGAGCATAATATTTAGAATCATATTTCTTTTCTTCTTAATCTTTGAATGGGTTTGGAAACTAGATTCTTAGGAAGAAATGGTAACCAAATTTAAATTCCATACGGTGCATTCCAACACAAAGTGAATAACTTATAAATAAATTTAAGAATATTGATTTCATAAATTAATTCAAAATGAGAATTATTGATCTCTTATATAAAATAATGTACAAAATCTCAAAATATTGATAGTATTGCATTTAAAGATATAAAAATTTCCATTTAAATATATCGTAATTTTAATGATATAAAATTTGGAGTATTTATTCCCCCGACATTCATTTGTAAAATAGACATGAGAAATTGTTAACGTTTTCTTTTCCACTTATTTATTTTTCCTCATGTTTTATCATTATTCTTTTTCCTTTGTAAGTATTAATTACCAAAATAGGCATATTCATGCTAATTTTATTACCTCTCTTCCCAATTGAAAAAGGGCGATGCATATTGCAGGTTGTTTTAAACATTTTTTGTAAAGTTCTTGTCACATACATAGAAATACGTCTATAGAGGATGAGCATAATATTTCCAATCATATTTCTTTTCTTCTTACTCTTTCAATGGGTTTGGAAACTATATTCTTAGGGAGAAAAGGTAACCAAATTTAAATTCCAAACGGTACATTCCAACACAAAGTGAATAACTTATAAATAAATTTAAGAATATTGGTTTCATAAATGAGTTCAAAATGAGAATTATTGATCTCTTATATAAAATAATGTACAAAATCTCAAAATATTGATAGTATTGCATTTAAAGATATAAAAATTTCCATTTAAATATATCGTAATTTTAATGATATAAAATTTGGAGTATTTATTCCCCCGACATTCATTTGTAAAATAGACATGCGAAATTGTTAACGTTTTCTTTTCCACTTATTTATTTTTCCTCATGTTTTATCATTATTCCCTTTTCTTTGTAAGTCTTAATTACCAAAATAGGCATATTCATGCTAATTTTATTACCTCTCTTCCCAATTGAAAAAGGGCGATGGATATTGCAGTTGTTTTTAAACATTTTTTATAAAGTTCTTGTCACATACATAGAAATACGTCTATAGAGGATGAGCATAATATTTCCAATCATATTTCTTTTCTTCTTACTCTTTCAATGGGTTTGGAAACTAGATTCTTAGGGAGAAAAGGTAACCAAATTTAAATTCCAAACGGTACATTCCAACACAAAGTGAATAACTTATAAATAAATTTAAGAATATTGGTTTCATAAATGAGTTCAAAATGAGAATTATTGATCTCTTATATAAAATAATGTACAAAATCACAAAATATTGATAGTATTGTATTTAAAGATATAAAAATTTCAATTTAAATATATCATAACTTTAATGATATAAAATTTGGAGTATTTATTCCCCCGACATTCATTTGTAAAATAGACATGCGAAATTGTTAACGTTTTCTTTTCCACTTATTTATTTTTCCTCATGTTTTATCATTATTCTCTTTTCTTTGTAAGTCTTAATTACCAAAATAGGCATATTCATGCTAATTTTATTACCTCTCTTCCCAATTGAAAAAGGGCGATGGATATTGCAGTTGTTTTTAAACATTTTTTGTAAAGTTCTTGTCAGATACATAGAAATACGTCTATAGAGGATGAGCATAATATTTCCAATCATATTTCTTTTCTTCTTACTCTTTCAATGGGTTTGGAAACTAGATTCTTAGGGAGAAAAGGTAACCAAATTTAAATTCCAAACGGTACATTCCAACACAAAGTGAATAACTTATAAATAAATTTAAGAATATTGGTTTCATAAATGAGTTCAAAATGAGAATTATTGATCTCTTATATAAAATAATGTACAAAATCACAAAATATTGATAGTATTGTATTTAAAGATATAAAAAATTTCAATTTAAATATATCATAACTTTAATGATATAAAATTTGGAGTATTTATTCCCCCGACATTCATTTGTAAAATAGACATGCGAAATTGTTAACGTTTTCTTTTCCACTTATTTATTTTTCCTCATGTTTTATCATTATTCTCTTTTCTTTGTAAGTCTTAATTACCAAAATAGGCATATTCATGCTAATTTTATTACCTCTCTTCCCAATTGAAAAAGGGCGATGGATATTGCAGTTGTTTTTAAACATTTTTTGTAAAGTTCTTGTCACATACATAGAAATACGTCTATAGAGGATGAGCATAATATTTCCAATCATATTTCTTTTCTTCTTACTCTTTCAATGGGTTTGGAATCTAGATTCTTAGGGAGAAAAGGTAACCAAATTTAAATTCCAAACGGTACATTCCAACACAAAGTGAATAACTTATAAATAAATTTAAGAATATTGGTTTCATAAATGAGTTCAAAATGAGAATTATTGATCTCTTATATAAAATAATGTACAAAATCACAAAATATTGATAGTATTGCATTTAAAGATATAAAAATTTCGATTTAAATATATCGTAATTTTAATTATATAAAATTTGGAGTATTTATTCCCCCGACATTCATTTGTAAAATAGACATGAGAAATTGTTAACGTTTTATTTTCCACTTATTTATTTTTCCTCATTTTTTATCATTACTCTCTTTCTTTTGTAAGTCTTAATTCCCAAAATAGGCATATTCATGCTAATTTTATTACCTCTCTTCCCATTTGAAAAAGGGGATGGATGTTGTAGGTGGTTTTGGACATTATTTCTAACGTTCTTGTTACATAGCAAGAAAAATTGCTATAGAGGAGGAGCATAATATTTAGAATCATATTTATTTTCTTCTTAATCTTTGAATGGGTTTGGAAACTAGATTCTTAGGAAGAAATGGTAACCAAATTGAAATTCCATACGGTGCATTCCAACAAAAAGTGAATAAGTTATAAATAAATTAAAGCATATTGATCTAATAAATGAGTTCAAAATGAGAATTATTGATCTCTTATATAAAATAATGTACAAAATCTCAAAATATTGATAGTATTGCATTTAAAGATATAAAAATTTCTATTTAAATATATCGTAATTTTAATGATATAAAATTTGGAGTATTTATTCCCCCGACATTCATTTGTAAAATAGACATGAGAAATTGTTAACGTTTTCTTTTCCACTTATTTATTTTTCCTCATGTTTTATCATTATTCTCTTTTCTTTGTAAGTCGTAATTACCAAAATAGGCATATTCATGCTAATTTTATTACCTCTCTTCCCAATTGAAAAGGGGCGATGGATATTGCAGGTGGTTTTAAACATTTTTTGTAAAGTTCTTTTCACATACATAGAAATACGTCTATAGAGGATGAGCATAATATTTCCAATCATATTTCTTTTCTTCTTACTCTTTCAATGGGTTTGGAAACTAGATTCTTAGGGAGAAAAGGTAACCAAATTTAAATTCCAAACGGTACATTCTAACACAAAGTGAATAACTTATAAATAAATTTAAGAATATTGGTTTCATAAATGAGTTCAAAATGAGAATTATTGATCTCTTATATAAAATAATGTACAAAATCACAAAATATTGATAGTATTGTATTTAAAGATATAAAAATTTCAATTTAAATATATCATAACTTTAATGATATAAAATTTGGAGTATTTATTCCCCCGACATTCATTTGTAAAATAGACATGCGGAATTGTTAACGTTTTCTTTTCCACTTATTTATTTTTCCTCATGTTTTATCATTATTCTCTTTTCTTTGTAAGTCTTAATTTCCAAAAAAGGCATATTCATGCTAATTTTATTACCTCTCTTCCCAATTGAAAAAGGGCGATGGATATTGCAGTTGTTTTTAAACATTTTTTGTAAAGTTCTTGTCATATACATAGAAATACGTCTATAGAGGATGAGCATAATATTTCCAATCATATTTCTTTTCTTCTTACTCTTTCAATGGGTTTGGAATCTAGATTCTTAGGGAGAAAAGGTAACCAAATTTAAATTCCAAACGGTACATTCCAACACAAAGTGAATAACTTATAAATAAATTTAAGAATATTGGTTTCATAAATGAGTTCAAAATGAGAATTATTGATCTCTTATATAAAATATTGTACAAAATCACAAAATATTGATAGTATTGCATTTAAAGATATAAAAATTTCGATTTAAATATATCGTAATTTTAATTATATAAAATTTGGAGTATTTATTCCCCCGACATTCATTTGTAAAATAGACATGAGAAATTGTTAACGTTTTATTTTCCACTTATTTATTTTTCCTCATTTTTTATCATTACTCTCTTTCTTTTGTAAGTCTTAATTCCCAAAATAGGCATATTCATGCTAATTTTATTACCTCTCTTCCCATTTGAAAAAGGGGATGGATGTTGTAGGTGGTTTTGGACATTATTTCTAACGTTCTTGTTACATAGCAAGAAAAATTGCTATAGAGGAGGAGCATAATATTTAGAATCATATTTCTTTTCTTCTTAATCTTTGAATGGGTTTGGAAACTAGATTCTTAGGAAGAAATGGTAACCAAATTTAAATTCCATACGGTGCATTCCAACACAAAGTGAATAACTTATAAATAAATTTAAGAATATTGATTTCATAAATTAATTCAAAATGAGAATTATTGATCTCTTATATAAAATAATGTACAAAATCTCAAAATATTGATAGTATTGCATTTAAAGATATAAAAATTTCCATTTAAATATATCGTAATTTTAATGATATAAAATTTGGGGTATTTATTCCCCCGACATTCATTTGTAAAATAGACATGAGAAATTGTTAACGTTTTCTTTTCCACTTATTTATTTTTCCTCATGTTTTATCATTATTCTTTTTCCTTTGTAAGTATTAATTACCAAAATAGGCATATTCATGCTAATTTTATTACCTCTCTTCCCAATTGAAAAAGGGCGATGCATATTGCAGGTTGTTTTAAACATTTTTTGTAAAGTTCTTGTCACATACATAGAAATACGTCTATAGAGGATGAGCATAATATTTCCAATCATATTTCTTTTCTTCTTACTCTTTGAATGGGTTTGGAAACTAGATTCTTAGGGAGAAAAGGTAACCAAATTTAAATTCCAAACGGTACAATCCAACACAAAGTGAATAACTTATAAATAAATTTAAGAATATTGGTTTCATAAATGAGTTCAAAATGAGAATTATTGATCTCTTATATAAAATAATGTACAAAATCACAAAATATTGATAGTATTGTATTTAAAGATATAAAAATTTCAATTTAAATATATCATAACTTTAATGATATAAAATTTGGAGTATTTATTCCCCCGACATTCATTTGTAAAATAGACATGCGGAATTGTTAACGTTTTCTTTTCCACTTATTTATTTTTCCTCATGTTTTATCATTATTCTCTTTTCTTTGTAAGTCTTAATTTCCAAAAAAGGTATATTCATGCTAATTTTATTACCTCTCTTCCCAATTGAAAAAGGGCGATGGATATTGCAGTTGTTTTTAAACATTTTTTGTAAAGTTCTTGTCACATACATAGAAATACGTCTATAGAGGATGGGCATAATATTTCCAATCATATTTCTTTTCTTCTTACTCTTTCAATGGGTTTGGAAACTAGATTCTTAGGGAGAAAAGGTAACCAAATTTAAATTCCAAACGGTACATTCCAACACAAAGTGAATAACTTATAAATAAATTTAAGAATATTGGTTTCATAAATGAGTTCAAAATGAGAATTATTGATCTCTTATATAAAATAATGTACAAAATCACAAAATATTGATAGTATTGTATTTAAAGATATAAAAAATTTCAATTTAAATATATCATAACTTTAATGATATAAAATTTGGAGTATTTATTCCCCCGACATTCATTTGTAAAATAGACATGAGAAATTGTTAACGTTTTCTTTTCCACTTATTTATTTTTCCTCATGTTTTATCATTATTCTCTTTTCTTTGTAAGTCTTAATTACCAAAATAGGCATATTCATGCTAATTTTATTACCTCTCTTCCCAATTGAAAAAGGGCGATGGATATTGCAGTTGTTTTTAAACATTTTTTGTAAAGTTCTTGTCACATACATAGAAATACGTCTATAGAGGATGAGCATAATATTTCCAATCATATTTCTTTTCTTCTTACTCTTTCAATGGGTTTGGAATCTAGATTCTTAGGGAGAAAAGGTAACCAAATTTAAATTCCAAACGGTACATTCCAACACAAAGTGAATAACTTATAAATAAATTTAAGAATATTGGTTTCATAAATGAGTTCAAAATGAGAATTATTGATCTCTTATATAAAATAATGTACAAAATCACAAAATATTGATAGTATTGCATTTAAAGATATAAAAATTTCGATTTAAATATATCGTAATTTTAATTATATAAAATTTGGAGTATTTATTCCCCCGACATTCATTTGTAAAATAGACATGAGAAATTGTTAACGTTTTATTTTCCACTTATTTATTTTTCCTCATTTTTTATCATTACTCTCTTTCTTTTGTAAGTCTTAATTCCCAAAATAGGCATATTCATGCTAATTTTATTACCTCTCTTCCCATTTGAAAAAGGGGATGGATGTTGTAGGTGGTTTTGGAAATTATTTCTAACGTTCTTGTTACATAGCAAGAAAAATTGCTATAGAGGAGGAGCATAATATTTAGAATCATATTTATTTTCTTCTTAATCTTTGAATGGGTTTGGAAACTAGATTCTTAGGAAGAAATGGTAACCAAATTGAAATTCCATACGGTGCATTCCAACAAAAAGTGAATAAGTTATAAATAAATTAAAGCATATTGATCTAATAAATGAGTTCAAAATGAGAATTATTGATCTCTTATATAAAATAATGTACAAAATCTCAAAATATTGATAGTATTGCATTTAAAGATATAAAAATTTCTATTTAAATATATCGTAATTTTAATGATATAAAATTTGGAGTATTTATTCCCCCGACATTCATTTGTAAAATAGACATGAGAAATTGTTAACGTTTTCTTTTCCACTTATTTATTTTTCCTCATGTTTTATCATTATTCTCTTTTCTTTGTAAGTCGTAATTACCAAAATAGGCATATTCATGCTAATTTTATTACCTCTCTTCCCAATTGAAAAGGGGCGATGGATATTGCAGGTGGTTTTAAACATTTTTTGTAAAGTTCTTTTCACATACATAGAAATACGTCTATAAAGGATGAGCATAATATTTCCAATCATATTTCTTTTCTTCTTACTCTTTCAATGGGTTTGGAAACTAGATTCTTAGGGAGAAAAGGTAACCAAATTTAAATTCCAAACGGTACATTCTAACACAAAGTGAATAACTTATAAATAAATTTAAGAATATTGGTTTCATAAATGAGTTCAAAATGAGAATTATTGATCTCTTATATAAAATAATGTACAAAATCACAAAATATTGATAGTATTGTATTTAAAGATATAAAAATTTCAATTTAAATATATCATAACTTTAATGATATAAAATTTGGAGTATTTATTCCCCCGACATTCATTTGTAAAATAGACATGCGGAATTGTTAACGTTTTCTTTTCCACTTATTTATTTTTCCTCATGTTTTATCATTATTCTCTTTTCTTTGTAAGTCTTAATTTCCAAAAAAGGCATATTCATGCTAATTTTATTACCTCTCTTCCCAATTGAAAAAGGGCGATGGATATTGCAGTTGTTTTTAAACATTTTTTGTAAAGTTCTTGTCACATACATAGAAATACGTCTATAGAGGATGAGCATAATATTTCCAATCATATTTCTTTTCTTCTTACTCTTTCAATGGGTTTGGAATCTAGATTCTTAGGGAGAAAAGGTAACCAAATTTAAATTCCAAACGGTACATTCCAACACAAAGTGAATAACTTATAAATAAATTTAAGAATATTGGTTTCATAAATGAGTTCAAAATGAGAATTATTGATCTCTTATATAAAATATTGTACAAAATCACAAAATATTGATAGTATTGCATTTAAAGATATAAAAATTTCGATTTAAATATATCGTAATTTTAATTATATAAAATTTGGAGTATTTATTCCCCCGACATTCATTTGTAAAATAGACATGAGAAATTGTTAACGTTTTATTTTCCACTTATTTATTTTTCCTCATTTTTTATCATTACTCTCTTTCTTTTGTAAGTCTTAATTCCCAAAATAGGCATATTCATGCTAATTTTATTACCTCTCTTCCCATTTGAAAAAGGGGATGGATGTTGTAGGTGGTTTTGGACATTATTTCTAACGTTCTTGTTACATAGCAAGAAAAATTGCTATAGAGGAGGAGCATAATTATTAGAATCATATTTCTTTTCTTCTTAATCTTTGAATGGGTTTGGAAACTAGATTCTTAGGAAGAAATGGTAACCAAATTTAAATTCCATACGGTGCATTCCAACACAAAGTGAATAACTTATAAATAAATTTAAGAATATTGATTTCATAAATTAATTCAAAATGAGAATTATTGATCTCTTATATAAAATAATGTACAAAATCTCAAAATATTGATAGTATTGCATTTAAAGATATAAAAATTTCCATTTAAATATATCGTAATTTTAATGATATAAAATTTGGGGTATTTATTCCCCCGACATTCATTTGTAAAATAGACATGAGAAATTGTTAACGTTTTCTTTTCCACTTATTTATTTTTCCTCATGTTTTATCATTATTCTTTTTCCTTTGTAAGTATTAATTACCAAAATAGGCATATTCATGCTAATTTTATTACCTCTCTTCCCAATTGAAAAAGGGCGATGCATATTGCAGGTTGTTTTAAACATTTTTTGTAAAGTTCTTGTCACATACATAGAAATACGTCTATAGAGGATGAGCATAATATTTCCAATCATATTTCTTTTCTTCTTACTCTTTGAATGGGTTTGGAAACTAGATTCTTAGGGAGAAAAGGTAACCAAATTTAAATTCCAAACGGTACAATCCAACACAAAGTGAATAACTTATAAATAAATTTAAGAATATTGGTTTCATAAATGAGTTCAAAATGAGAATTATTGATCTCTTATATAAAATAATGTACAAAATCACAAAATATTGATAGTATTGTATTTAAAGATATAAAAATTTCAATTTAAATATATCATAACTTTAATGATATAAAATTTGGAGTATTTATTCCCCCGACATTCATTTGTAAAATAGACATGCGGAATTGTTAACGTTTTCTTTTCCACTTATTTATTTTTCCTCATGTTTTATCATTATTCTCTTTTCTTTGTAAGTCTTAATTTCCAAAAAAGGTATATTCATGCTAATTTTATTACCTCTCTTCCCAATTGAAAAAGGGCGATGGATATTGCAGTTGTTTTTAAACATTTTTTGTAAAGTTCTTGTCACATACATAGAAATACGTCTATAGAGGATGGGCATAATATTTCCAATCATATTTCTTTTCTTCTTACTCTTTCAATGGGTTTGGAAACTAGATTCTTAGGGAGAAAAGGTAACCAAATTTAAATTCCAAACGGTACATTCCAACACAAAGTGAATAACTTATAAATAAATTTAAGAATATTGGTTTCATAAATGAGTTCAAAATGAGAATTATTGATCTCTTATATAAAATAATGTACAAAATCACAAAATATTGATAGTATTGTATTTAAAGATATAAAAATTTAAATTTAAATATATCATAACTTTAATGATATAAAATTTGGAGTATTTATTCCCCCGACATTCATTTGTAAAATAGATATGCGAAATTGTTAACGTTTTCTTTTCCACTTATTTATTTTTCCTCATGTTTTATCATTATTCTCTTTTCTTTGTAAGTCTTAATTACCAAAATAGGCATATTCATGCTAATTTTATTACCTCTCTTCCCAATTGAAAAAGGGCGATGGATATTGCAGTTGTTTTTAAACATTTTTTGTAAAGTTCTTGTCACATACATAGAAATACGTCTATAGAGGATGAGCATAATATTTCCAATCATATTTCTTTTCTTCTTACTCTTTCAATGGGTTTCGAAACTAGATTCTTAGGGAGAAAAAGTAACCAAATTTAAATTCCAAACGGTACATTCCAACACAAAGTGAATAACTTATAAATAAATTTAAGAATATTGATTTCATAAATGAGTTCAAAATGAGAATTATTGATCTCTTATATAAAATAATGTACAAAATCACAAAATATTGATAGTATTGTATTTAAAGATATAAAAATTTAAATTTAAATATATCATAACTTTAATGATATAAAAATTTGGAGTATTTATTCCCCCGACATTCATTTGTAAAATAGACATGCGAAATTGTTAACGTTTTCTTTTCCACTTATTTATTTTTCCTCATGTTTTATCATTATTCTCTTTTCTTTGTAAGTCTTAATTACCAAAATAGGCATATTCATGCTAATTTTATTACCTCTCTTCCCAATTGAAAAAGGGCGATGGATATTGCAGTTGTTTTTTAAACATTTTTTTATAAAGTTCTTGTCACATACATAGAAATACGTCTATAGAGGATGAGCATAATATTTCCAATCATATTTCTTTCTTCTTACTCTTTCAATGGGTTTGGAAACTAGATTCTTAGGGAGAAAAGGTAACCAAATTTAAATTCCAAACGGTACATTCCAACACAAAGTGAATAACTTATAAATAAATTTAAGAATATTGGTTTCATAAATGAGTTCAAAATGAGAATTATTGATCTCTTATATAAAATAATGTACAAAATCACAAAATATTGAGTAGTATTGTATTTAAAGATATAAAAATTTCAATTTAAATATATCATAACTTTAATGATATAAAATTTGGAGTATTTATTCCCCCGACATTCATTTGTAAAATAGACATGCGAAATTGTTAACGTTTTCTTTTCCACTTATTTATTTTTCCTCATGTTTTATCATTATTCTCTTTTCTTTGTAAGTCTTAATTACCAAAATAGGCATATTCATGCTAATTTTATTACCTCTCTTCCCAATTGAAAAAAGGGCGATGGATATTGCAGTTGTTTTTAAACATTTTTTGTAAAGTTCTTGTCACATACATAGAAATACGTCTATAGAGGATGAGCATAATATTTCCAATCATATTTCTTTTCTTCTTACTCTTTCAATGGGTTTGGAAACTAGATTCTTAGGGAGAAAAGGTAACCAAATTTAAATTCCAAACGGTACATTCCAACACAAAGTGAATAACTTATAAATAAATTTAAGAATATTCGTTTCATAAATGAGTTTAAAATGAGAATTATTGATCTCTTATATAAAATAATGTACAAAATCACAAAATATTGATAGTATTGTATTTAAAGATATAAAAATTTCAATTTAAATATATCATAACTTTAATGATATAAAATTTGGAGTATTTATTCCCCCGACATTCATTTGTAAAATAGACATGCGAAATTGTTAACGTTTTCTTTTCCACTTATTTATTTTTCCTCATGTTTTATCATTATTCTCTTTTCTTTGTAAGTCTTAATTACCAAAATAGGCATATTCATGCTAATTTTATTACCTCTCTTCCCATTTGAAAAGGGGGATGGATGTTGTAGGTGGTTTTGGACATTATTTCTAATGTTCATGTACATAGCAAGAAAAATTGCTATAGAGGAGGAGCATAATATTTAGAATCATATTCTTTTCTTCTTAATCTTTGAATGGGTTTGGAAACTAGATTCTTAGGAAGAAATGGTAACCAAATTTAAATTCCATACGGTGCATTCCAACACAAAGTGAATAACTTATAAATAAATTTAAGAATATTGATTTCATAAATTAATTCAAAATGAGAATTATTGATCTCTTATATAAAATAATGTACAAAATCTCAAAAATATTGATAGTATTGTATTTAAAGATATAAAAATTTCAATTTAAATATATCATAACTTTAATGATATAAAATTTGGAGTATTTATTCCCCCGACATTCATTTGTAAAATAGACATGCGAAATTGTTAACGTTTTCTTTTCCACTTATTTATTTTTCCTCATGTTTTATCTTTACTCTCTTTCTTTTGTAAGTCTTAATTCCCAAAATAGGCATATTCATGCTAATTTTATTACCTCTCTTCCCATTTGAAAAAGGGGATGGATGTTGTAGGTGGTTTTGGACATTATTTCTAATGTTCATGTTACATAGCAAGAAAAATTGCTATAGAGGAGGACCATAATATTTAGAATCATATTTCTTTTCTTCTTAATCTTTGAATGGGTTTGGAAACTAGATTCTTAGGAAGAAATGGTAACCAAATTTAAATTCCATACGGTGCATTCCAACACAAAGTGAATAACTTATAAATAAATTTAAGAATATTGATTTCATAAATTAATTCAAAATGAGAATTATTGATCTCTTATATAAAATAATGTACAAAATCTCAAAATATTGATAGTATTGCATTTAAAGATATAAAAATTTCCATTTAAATATATCGTAATTTTAATGATATAAAATTTGGAGTATTTATTCCCCCGACATTCATTTGTAAAATAGACATGAGAAATTGTTAACGTTTTCTTTTCCACTTATTTATTTTTCCTCATGTTTTATCATTATTCTCTTTTCTTTGTAAGTCTTAATTACCAAAATAGGCATATTCATGCTAATTTTATTACCTCTCTTCCCAATTGAAAAAGGGCGATGGATATTGCAGTTGTTTTTAAACATTTTTTGTAAAGTTCTTGTCACATACATAGAAATACGTCTATAGAGGATGAGCATAATATTTCCAATCATATTTCTTTTCTTCTTACTCTTTCAATGGGTTTGGAATCTAGATTCTTAGGGAGAAAAGGTAACCAAATTTAAATTCCAAACGGTACATTCCAACACAAAGTGAATAACTTATAAATAAATTTAAGAATATTGGTTTCATAAATGAGTTCAAAATGAGAATTATTGATCTCTTATATAAAATAATGTACAAAATCTCAAAATATTGATAGTATTGCATTTAAAGATATAAAAATTTCCATTTAAATATATCGTAATTTTAATGATATAAAATTTGGAGAATTTATTCCCCCGACTTTTATTTGTAAAATAGACATGAGAAATTGTTAACGTTTTCTTTTCCACTTATTTATTTTTCCTCATGTTTTATAATTATTCTTTTTCCTTTGTAAGTCTTAATTACCAAAATAGGCATATTCATGCTAATTTTATTACCTCTCTTCCCAATTTAAAAAGGGCGATGCATATTGCAGGTGGTTTTAAACATTTTTTGTAAAGTTCTTGTCACATACATAGAAATACGTCTATAGAGGATGAGCATAATATTTCCAATCATATTTCTTTTCTTCTTACTCTTTCAATGGGTTTCGAAACTAGATTCTTAGGGAGAAAAAGTAACCAAATTTAAATTCCAAACGGTACATTCCAACACAAAGTGAATAACTTATAAATAAATTTAAGAATATTGATTTCATAAATGAGTTCAAAATGAGAATTATTGATCTCTTATATAAAATAATGTACAAAATCACAAAATATTGATAGTATTGTATTTAAAGATATAAAAATTTAAATTTAAATATATCATAACTTTAATGATATAAAATTTGGAGTATTTATTCCCCCGACATTCATTTGTAAAATAGACATGCGAAATTGTTAACGTTTTCTTTTCCACTTATTTATTTTTCCTCATGTTTTATCATTATTCTCTTTTCTTTGTAAGTCTTAATTACCAAAATAGGCATATTCATGCTAATTTTATTACCTCTCCTCCCAATTGAAAAAGGGCGATGGATATTGCAGTTGTTTTTAAACATTTTTTATAAAGTTCTTGTCACATACATAGAAATACGTCTATAGAGGATGAGCATAATATTTCCAATCATATTTCTTTTCTTCTTACTCTTTCAATGGGTTTGGAAACTAGATTCTTAGGGAGAAAAGATAACCAAATTTAAATTCCAAACGGTACATTCCAACACAAAGTGAATAACTTATAAATAAATTTAAGAATATTGATTTCATAAATGAGTTCAAAATGAGAATTATTGATCTCTTATATAAAATAATGTACAAAATCTCAAAATATTGATAGTATTGCATTTAAAGATATAAAAATTTCCATTTAAATATATCGTAATTTTAATGATATAAAATTTGGAGTATTTATTCCCCCGACATTCATTTGTAAAATAGACATGAGAAATTGTTAACGTTTTCTTTTCCACTTATTTATTTTTCCTCATGTTTTATCATTATTCTCTTTTCTTTGTAAGTCTTAATTACCAAAATAGGCATATTCATGCTAATTTTATTACCTCTCTTCCCAATTGAAAAAGGGCGATGGATATTGCAGTTGTTTTTAAACATTTTTTGTAAAGTTCTTGTCACATACATAGAAATACGTCTATAGAGGATGAGCATAATATTTCCAATCATATTTCTTTTCTTCTTACTCTTTCAATGGGTTTGGAATCTAGATTCTTAGGGAGAAAAGGTAACCAAATTTAAATTCCAAACGGTACATTCCAACACAAAGTGAATAACTTATAAATAAATTTAAGAATATTGGTTTCATAAATGAGTTCAAAATGAGAATTATTGATCTCTTATATAAAATAATGTACAAAATCTCAAAATATTGATAGTATTGCATTTAAAGATATAAAAATTTCCATTTAAATATATCGTAATTTTAATGATATAAAATTTGGAGAATTTATTCCCCCGACTTTCATTTGTAAAATAGACATGAGAAATTGTTAACGTTTTCTTTTCCACTTATTTATTTTTCCTCATGTTTTATAATTATTCTTTTTCCTTTGTAAGTCTTAATTACCAAAATAGGCATATTCATGCTAATTTTATTACCTGTCTTCCCAATTTAAAAAGGGCGATGCATATTGCAGGTGGTTTTAAACATTTTTTGTAAAGTTCTTGTCACATACATAGAAATACGTCTATAGAGGATGAGCATAATATTTCCAATCATATTTCTTTTCTTCTTACTCTTTCAATGGGTTTGGAAACTAGATTCTTAGGGAGAAAAGGTAACCAAATTTAAATTCCAAACGGTACAATCCAACACAAAGTGAATAACTTATAAATAAATTTAAGAATATTGATTTCATAAATGAGTTCAAAATGAGAATTATTGATCTCTTATATAAAATAATGTACAAAATCACAAAATATTGATAGTATTGTATTTAAAGATATAAAAATTTCAATTTAAATATATCATAACTTTAATGATATAAAATTTGGAGTATTTATTCCCCCGACATTCATTTGTAAAATAGACATGCGAAATTGTTAACGTTTTCTTTTCCACTTATTTATTTTTCCTCATGTTTTATCTTTATTCTCTTTTCTTTGTAAGTCTTAATTACCAAAATAGGCATATTCATGCTAATTTTATTACCTCTCTTCCCAATTTAAAAAGGGCGATGCATATTGCAGGTGGTTTTAAACATTTTTTGTAAAGTTCTTGTCACATACATAGAAATACGTCTATAGAGGATGAGCATAATATTTCCAATCATATTTCTTTTCTTCTTACTCTTTCAATGGGTTTGGAAACTAGATTCTTAGGGAGAAAAGGTAACCAAATTTAAATGCCAAACGGTACAATCCAACACAAAGTGAATAACTTATAAATAAATTTAAGAATATTGATTTCATAAATGAGTTCAAAATGAGAATTATTGATCTCTTATATAAAATAATGTACAAAATCACAAAATATTGATAGTATTGTATTTAAAGATATAAAAATTTAAATTTAAATATATCATAACTTTAATGATATAAAATTTGGAGTATTTATTCCCCCGACATTCATTTGTAAAATAGACATGCGAAATTGTTAACGTTTTCTTTTCCACTTATTTATTTTTCCTCATGTTTTATCATTATTCTCTTTTCTTTGTAAGTCTTAATTACCAAAATAGGCATATTCATGCTAATTTTATTACCTCTCTTCCCAATTGAAAAAGGGCGATGGATATTGCAGTTGTTTTTAAACATTTTTTATAAAGTTCTTGTCACATACATAGAAATACGTCTATAGAGGATGAGCATAATATTTCCAATCATATTTCTTTTCTTCTTACTCTTTCAATGGGTTTGGAAACTAGATTCTTAGGGAGAAAAGGTAACCAAATTTAAATGCCAAACGGTACAATCCAACACAAAGTGAATAACTTATAAATAAATTTAAGAATATTGGTTTCATAAATGAGTTCAAAATGAGAATTATTGATCTCTTATATAAAATAATGTACACAATCACAAAATATTGATAGTATTGTATTTAAAGATATAAAAATTTCAATTTAAATATATCATAACTTTAATGATATAAAATTTGGAGTATTTATTCCCACGACATTCATTTGTAAAATAGACATGCGAAATTGTTAACGTTTTCTTTTCCACTTATTTATTTTTCCTCATGTTTTATCATTATTCTCTTTTCATTGTAAGTCTTAATTACCAAAATAGGCATATTCATGCTAATTTTATTACCTCTCTTCCCAATTGAAAAAGGGCGATGGATATTGCAGTTGTTTTTAAACATTTTTTGTAAAGTTCTTGTCACATACATAGAAATACGTCTATAGAGGATGAGCATAATATTTCCAATCATATTTCTTTTCTTCTTACTCTTTCAATGGGTTTGGAAACTAGATTCTTAGGGAGAAAAGGTAACCAAATTTAAATTCCAAACGGTACATTCCAACACAAAGTGAATAACTTATAAATAAATTTAAGAATATTGGTTTCATAAATGAGTTCAAAATGAGGATTATTGATCTCTTATATAAAATAATGTACAAAATCACAAAATATTGATAGTATTGTATTTAAAGATATAAAAATTTAAATTTAAATATATCATAACTTTAATGATATAAAATTTGGAGTATTTATTCCCCCGACATTCATTTGTAAAATAGACATGCGAAATTGTTAACGTTTTCTTTTCCACTTATTTATTTTTCCTCATGTTTTATCATTATTCTCTTTTCTTTGTAAGTCTTAATTACCAAAATAGGCTTATTCATGCTAATTTTATTACCTCTCTTCCCAATTGAAAAAGGGCGATGGATATTGCAGTTGTTTTTAAACATTTTTTGTAAAGTTCTTGTCACATACATAGAAATACGTCTATAGAGGATGAGCATAATATTTCCAATCATATTTCTTTTCTTCTTACTGTTTCAATTTGTTTGGAATCTAGATTCTTAGGGAGAAAAGGTAACCAAATTTAAATTCCAAACGGTACAGTCCAACACAAAGTGAATAACTTATAAATAAATTTAAGAATATTGGTTCCATAAATGAGTGCAAAATGAGAATTATTGATCTCTTATATAAAATAATGTACAAAATCACAAAATATTGATATTATTGCATTTAAAGATATAAAAATTTCCATTTAAATATATCGTAATTTTAATTATATAAAATTTGGAGTATTTATTCCCCCGACATTCATTTGTAAAATAGACATTAGAAATTGTTAACGTTTTATTTTCCACTTATTTATTTTTCCTCATTTTTTATCATTACTCTCTTTCTTTTGTAAGTCTTAATTCCCAAAATAGGCATATTCATGCTAATTTTATTACCTCTCTTCCCATTTGAAAAAGGGGATGGATGTTGTAGGTGGTTTTGGACATTATTTCTAACGTTCTTGTTACATAGCAAGAAAAATTGCTATAGAGGAGGAGCATAATATTTAGAATCATATTTATTTTCTTCTTAATCTTTGAATGGGTTTGGAAACTAGATTCTTAGGAAGAAATGTTAACCAAATTGAAATTCCATACGGTGCATTCCAACAAAAAGTGAATAAGTTATAAATAAATTAAAGCATATTGATCTAATAAATGAGTTCAAAATGAGAATTATTGATCTCTTATATAAAATAATGTACAAAATCTCAAAATATTGATAGTATTGCATTTAAAGATATAAAAATTTCCATTTAAATATATCGTAATTTTAATGATATAAAATTTGGAGAATTTATTCCCCCGACATTCATTTGTAAAATAGACATGAGAAATTGTTAACGTTTTCTTTTCCACTTATTTATTTTTCCTCATGTTTTATAATTATTCTTTTTCCTTTGTAAGTCTTAATTACCAAAATAGGCATATTCATGCTAATTTTATTGCCTCTCTTCCCAATTGAAAAAGGGCGATGCATATTGCAGGTGGTTTTAAACATTTTTTGTAAAGTTCTTGTCACATACATAGAAATACGTCTATAGAGGATGAGCATAATATTTCCAATCATATTTCTTTTCTTCTTACTCTTTCAATGGGTTTGGAAACTAGATTCTTAGGGAGAAAAGGTAACCAAATTTAAATTCCAAACGGTACAATCCAACACAAAGTGAATAACTTATAAATAAATTTAAGAATACTACTTTCATAAATGAGTTCAAAATGAGAATTATTGATCTCTTATATAAAATAATGTACAAAATCACAAAATATTGATAGTATTGTATTTAAAGATATAAAAATTTCAATTTAAATATATCATAACTTTAATGATATAAAATTTGGAGTATTTATTCCCCCGACATTCATTTGTAAAATAGACATGCGAAATTGTTAACGTTTTCTTTTCCACTTATTTATTTTTCCTCATGTTTTATCATTATTCTCTTTTCTTTGTAAGTCTTAATTACCAAAAAAGGCATATTCATGCTAATTTTATTACCTCTCTTCCCAATTGAAAAAGGGCGGTGGATATTGCAGTTGTTTTTAAACATTTTTTGTAAAGTTCTTGTCACATACATAGAAATACGTCTATAGAGGATGGGCATAATATTTATTTCCAATCATATTTCTTTTCTTCTTACTCTTTCAATGGGTTTGGAAACTAGATTCTTAGGGAGAAAAGGTAACCAAATTTAAATTCCAAACGGTACATTCCAACACAAAGTGAATAACTTATAAATAAATTTAAGAATATTGATTTCATAAATGAGTTCAAAATGAGAATTATTGATCTCTTATATAAAATAATGTACAAAATCACAAAATATTGATAGTATTGTATTTAAAGATATAAAAATTTCAATTTAAATATATCATAACTTTAATGATATAAAATTTGGAGTATTTATTCCCCCGACATTCATTTGTAAAATAGACATGCGAAATTGTTAACGTTTTCTTTTCCACTTATTTATTTTTCCTCATGTTTTATCTTTACTCTCTTTCTTTTGTAAGTCTTAATTCCCAAAATAGGCATATTCATGCTAATTTTATTACCTCTCTTCCCATTTGAAAAGGGGGATGGATGTTGTAGGTGGTTTTGGACATTATTTCTAATGTTCATGTTACATAGCAAGAAAAATTGCTATAGAGGAGGAGCATAATATTTAGAATCATATTTCTTTTCTTCTTAATCTTTGAATGGGTTTGGAAACTAGATTCTTAGGAAGAAATGGTAACCAAATTTAAATTCCATACGGTGCATTCCAACACAAAGTGAATAACTTATAAATAAATTTAAGAATATTGATTTCATAAATTAATTCAAAATGAGAATTATTGATCTCTTATATAAAATAATGTACAAAATCTCAAAATATTGATAGTATTGCATTTAAAGATATAAAAATTTCCATTTAAATATATCGTAATTTTAATGATATAAAATTTGGAGTATTTATTCCCCCGACATTCATTTGTAAAATAGACATGAGAAATTGTTAACGTTTTCTTTTCCACTTATTTATTTTTCCTCATGTTTTATCATTATTCTCTTTTCTTTGTAAGTCTTAATTATCAAAATAGGCATATTCATGCTAATTTTATTACCTCTCTTCCCAATTGAAAAAGGGCGATGGATATTGCAGTTGTTTTTAAACATTTTTTGTAAAGTTCTTGTCACATACATAGAAATACGTCTATAGAGGATGAGCATAATATTTCCAATCATATTTATTTTCTTCTTACTCTTTCAATGGGTTTGGAATCTAGATTCTTAGGGAGAAAAGGTAACCAAATTTAAATTCCAAACGGTACATTCCAACACAAAGTGAATAACTTATAAATAAATTTAAGAATATTGGTTTCATAAATGAGTTCAAAATGAGAATTATTGATCTCTTATATAAAATAATGTACAAAATCACAAAATATTGATAGTATTGTATTTAAAGATATAAAAATTTCCATTTCAATATATCGTAATTTTAATGATATAAAATTTGGAGTATTTATTCCCCCGACATTCATTTGTAAAATAGACATGAGAAATTGTTAACGTTTCCTTTTCCACTTATTTATTTTTCCTCATGTTTTATCATTATTCTTTATACTTTGTAAGTCTTAATAACAAAAATAGGCATATTCATGCTAATTTTATTACCTCTCTTCCCAATTGAAAAAGGGCGATGGATATTGCAGTTGTTTTTAAACATTTTTTGTAAAGTTCTTGTCACATACATAGAAATACGTCTATAGAGGATGAGCATAATATTTCCAATCATATTTCTTTTCTTCTTACTCTTTCAATGGGTTTGGAAACTAGATTCTTAGGGAGAAAAAGTAACCAAATTTAAATTCCAAACGGTACATTCCAACACAAAGTGAATAACTTATAAATAAATTTAAGAATATTGATTTCATAAATGAGTTCAAAATGAGAATTATTGATCTCTTATATAAAATAATGTACAAAATCACAAAATATTGATAGTATTGTATTTAAAGATATAAAAATTTAAATTTAAATATATCATAACTTTAATGATATAAAATTTGGAGTATTTATTCCCCCGACATTCATTTGTAAAATAGACATGCGAAATTGTTAACGTTTTCTTTTCCACTTATTTATTTTTCCTCATGTTTTATCATTATTCTCTTTTCTTTGTAAGTCTTAATTACCAAAATAGGCATATTCATGCTAATTTTATTACCTCTCTTCCCAATTGAAAAAAGGCGATGGATATTGCAGTTGTTTTTAAACATTTTTTATAAAGTTCTTGTCACATAGATAGAAATACGTCTATAGAGGATGAGCATAATATTTCCAATCATATTTCTTTTCTTCTTACTCTTTCAATGGGTTTGGAAACTAGATTCTTAGGGAGAAAAGGTAACCAAATTTAAATTCCAAACGGTACATTCCAACACAAAGTGAATAACTTATAAATAAATTTAAGAATATTGGTTTCATAAATGAGTTCAAAATAAGAATTATTGATCTCTTATATTAAATAATGTACAAAATCACAAAATATTGATAGTATTGTATTTAAAGATATAAAAATTTCAATTTAAATATATCATAACTTTAATGATATAAAATTTGGAGTATTTATTCCCCCGACATTCATTTGTAAAATAGACATGCGAAATTGTTAACGTTTTCTTTTCCACTTATTTATTTTTCCTCATGTTTTATCATTATTCTCTTTTCTTTGTAAGTCTTAATTTCCAAAATAGGCTTATTCATGCTAATTTTATTACCTCTCTTCCCAATTGAAAAAGGGCGATGGATATTGCAGTTGTTTTTAAACATTTTTTATAAAGTTCTTGTCACATAGATAGAAATACGTCTATAGAGGATGAGCATAATATTTCCAATCATATTTCTTTTCTTCTTACTCTTTCAATGGGTTTGGAAACTAGATTCTTAGGGAGAAAAGGTAACCAAATTTAAATTCCAAACGGTACATTCCAACACAAAGTGAATAACTTATAAATAAATTTAAGAATATTGGTTTCATAAATGAGTTCAAAATAAGAATTATTGATCTCTTATATTAAATAATGTACAAAATCACAAAATATTGATAGTATTGTATTTAAAGATATAAAAATTTCAATTTAAATATATCATAACTTTAATGATATAAAATTTGGAGTATTTATTCCCCCGACATTCATTTGTAAAATAGACATGCGAAATTGTTAACGTTTTCTTTTCCACTTATTTATTTTTCCTCATGTTTTATCATTATTCTCTTTTCTTTGTAAGTCTTAATTACCAAAATAGGCATATTCATGCTAATTTTATTACCTCTCTTCCCAATTGAAAAAGGGTGATGGATATTGCAGTTGTTTTTAAACATTTTTTGTAAAGTTCTTGTCACATACATAGAAATACGTCTATAGAGGATGAGCATAATATTTCCAATCATATTTCTTTTCTTCTTACTCTTTCAATGTGTTTGGAAACTAGATTCTTAGGGAGAAAAGGTAACCAAATTTAAATGCCAAACGGTACAATCCAACACAAAGTGAATAACTTATAAATAAATTTAAGAATATTGATTTCATAAATGAGTTCAAAATGAGAATTATTGATCTCTTATATAAAATAATGTACAAAATCACAAAATATTGATAGTATTGTATTTAAAGATATAAAAATTTAAATTTAAATATATCATAACTTTAATGATATAAAATTTGGAGTATTTATTCCCCCGACATTCATTTGTAAAATAGACATGCGAAATTGTTAACGTTTTCTTTTCCACTTATTTATTTTTCCTCATGTTTTATCATTATTCTCTTTTCTTTGTAAGTCTTAATTACCAAAATAGGCATATTCATGCTAATTTTATTACCTCTCTTCCCAATTGAAAAAGGGCGATGGATATTGCAGTTGTTTTTAAACATTTTTTATAAAGTTCTTGTCACATACATAGAAATACGTCTATAGAGGATGAGCATAATATTTCCAATCATATTTCTTTTCTTCTTACTCTTTCAATGGGTTTGGAAACTAGATTCTTAGGGAGAAAAGGTAACCAAATTTAAATTCCAAACGGTACATTCCAACACAAAGTGAATAACTTATAAATAAATTTTAGAATATTGGTTTCATAAATGAGTTCAAAATGAGAATTATTGATCTCTTATATAAAATAATGTACACAATCAGAAAATATTGATAGTATTGTATTTAAAGATATAAAAATTTCAATTTAAATATATCAAAACTTTAATGATATAAAATTTGGAGTATTTATTCCCCCGACATTCATTTGTAAAATAGACATGCGAAATTGTTAACGTTTTCTTTTCCACTTATTTATTTTTCCTCATGTTTTATCATTATTCTCTTTTCATTGTAAGTCTTAATTACCAAAATAGGCATATTCATGCTAATTTTATTACCTCTCTTCCCAATTGAAAAAGGGCGATGGATATTGCAGTTGTTTTTAAACATTTTTTGTAAAGTTCTTGTCACATACATAGAAATACGTCTATAGAGGATGAGCATAATATTTCCAATCATATTTCTTTTCTTCTTACTCTTTCAATGGGTTTGGAAACTAGATTCTTAGGGAGAAAAGGTAACCAAATTTAAATTCCAAACGGTACATTCCAACACAAAGTGAATAACTTATAAATAAATTTAAGAATATTGGTTTCATAAATGAGTTCAAAATTAGAATTATTGATCTCTTATATAAAATAATGTACAAAATCACAAAATATTGATAGTATTGTATTTAAAGATATAAAAATTTAAATTTAAATATATCATAACTTTAATGATATAAAATTTGGAGTATTTATTCCCCCGACATTCATTTGTAAAATAGACATGCGAAATTGTTAACGTTTTCTTTTCCACTTATTTATTTTTCCTCATGTTTTATCATTATTCTCTTTTCTTTGTAAGTCTTAATTACCAAAATAGGCTTATTCATGCTAATTTTATTACCTCTCTTCCCAATTGAAAAAGGGCGATGGATATTGCAGTTGTTTTTAAACATTTTTTGTAAAGTTCTTGTCACATACATAGAAATACGTCTATAGAGGATGAGCATAATATTTCCAATCATATTTCTTTTCTTCTTACTGTTTCAATGGGTTTGGAATCTAGATTCTTAGGGAGAAAAGGTAACCAAATTTAAATTCCAAACGGTACAGTCCAACACAAAGTGAATAACTTATAAATAAATTTAAGAATATTGGTTTCATAAATGAGTGCAAAATGAGAATTATTGATCTCTTATATAAAATAATGTACAAAATCACAAAATATTGATATTATTGCATTTAAAGATATAAAAATTTCCATTTAAATATATCGTAATTTTAATTATATAAAATTTGCAGTATTTATTCCCCCGACATTCATTTGTAAAATAGACATTAGAAATTGTTAACGTTTTATTTTCCACTTATTTATTTTTCCTCATTTTTTATCATTACTCTCTTTCTTTTGTAAGTCTTAATTCCCAAAATAGGCATATTCATGCTAATTTTATTACCTCTCTTCCCATTTGAAAAAGGGGATGGATGTTGTAGGTGGTTTTGGACATTATTTCTAACGTTCTTGTTACATAGCAAGAAAAATTGCTATAGAGGAGGAGCATAATATTTAGAATCATATTTATTTTCTTCTTAATCTTTGAATGGGTTTGGAAACTAGATTCTTAGGAAGAAATGGTAACCAAATTGAAATTCCATACGGTGCATTCCAACAAAAAGTGAATAAGTTATAAATAAATTAAAGCATATTGATCTAATAAATGAGTTCAAAATGAGAATTATTGATCTCTTATATAAAATAATGTACAAAATCTCAAAATATTGATAGTATTGCATTTAAAGATATAAAAATTTCCATTTAAATATATCGTAATTTTAATGATATAAAATTTGGAGAATTTATTCCCCCGACATTCATTTGTAAAATAGACATGAGAAATTGTTAACGTTTTCTTTTCCACTTATTTATTTTTCCTCATGTTTTATAATTATTCTTTTTCCTTTGTAAGTCTTAATTACCAAAATAGGCATATTCATGCTAATTTTATTGCCTCTCTTCCCAATTGAAAAAGGGCGATGCATATTGCAGGTGGTTTTAAACATTTTTTGTAAAGTTCTTGTCACATACATAGAAATACGTCTATAGAGGATGAGCATAATATTTCCAATCATATTTCTTTTCTTCTTACTCTTTCAATGGGTTTGGAAACTAGATTCTTAGGGAGAAAAGGTAACCAAATTTAAATTCCAAACGGTACAATCCAACACAAAGTGAATAACTTATAAATAAATTTAAGAATACTGCTTTCATAAATGAGTTCAAAATGAGAATTATTGATCTCTTATATAAAATAATGTACAAAATCACAAAATATTGATAGTATTGTATTTAAAGATATAAAAATTTCAATTTAAATATATCATAACTTTAATGATATAAAATTTGGAGTATTTATTCCCCCGACATTCATTTGTAAAATAGACATGCGAAATTGTTAACGTTTTCTTTTCCACTTATTTATTTTTCCTCATGTTTTATCATTATTCTCTTTTCTTTGTAAGTCTTAATTACCAAAAAAGGCATATTCATGTATATTTTATTACCTCTCTTCCCAATTGAAAAAGGGCGATGGATATTGCAGTTGTTTTTAAACATTTTTTGTAAAGTTCTTGTCACATACATAGAAATACGTCTATAGAGGATGGGCATAATATTTCCAATCATATTTCTTTTCTTCTTACTCTTTCAATGGGTTTGGAAACTAGATTCTTAGGGAGAAAAGGTAACCAAATTTAAATTCCAAACGGTACATTCCAACACAAAGTGAATAACTTATAAATAAATTTAAGAATATTGATTTCATAAATGAGTTCAAAATGAGAATTATTGATCTCTTATATAAAATAATGTACAAAATCACAAAATATTGATAGTATTGTATTTAAAGATATAAAAATTTCAATTTAAATATATCATAACTTTAATGATATAAAATTTGGAGTATTTATTCCCCCGACATTCATTTGTAAAATAGACATGCGAAATTGTTAACGTTTTCTTTTCCACTTATTTATTTTTCCTCATGTTTTATCTTTACTCTCTTTCTTTTGTAAGTCTTAATTCCCAAAATAGGCATATTCATGCTAATTTTATTACCTCTCTTCCCATTTGAAAAGGGGGATGGATGTTGTAGGTGGTTTTGGACATTATTTCTAATGTTCATGTTACATAGCAAGAAAAATTGCTATAGAGGAGGAGCATAATATTTAGAATCATATTTCTTTTCTTCTTAATCTTTGAATGGGTTTGGAAACTAGATTCTTAGGAAGAAATGGTAACCAAATTTAAATTCCATACGGTGCATTCCAACACAAAGTGAATAACTTATAAATAAATTTAAGAATATTGATTTCATAAATTAATTCAAAATGAGAATTATTGATCTCTTATATAAAATAATGTACAAAATCACAAAATATTGATAGTATTGTATTTAAAGATATAAAAATTTCCATTTAAATATATCGTAATTTTAATGATATAAAATTTGGAAAATTTATTCCCCCGACATTCATTTGTAAAATAGACATGAGAAATTGTTAACGTTTTCTTTTCCACTTATTTATTTTTCCTCATGTTTTATAATTATTCTTTTTCCTTTGTAAGTCTTAATTACCAAAATAGGCATATTCATGCTAATTTTATTGCCTCTCTTCCCAATTGAAAAAGGGCGATGCATATTGCAGGTGGTTTTAAACATTTTTTGTAAAGTTCTTGTCACATACATAGAAATACGTCTATAGAGGATGAGCATAATATTTCCAATCATATTTCTTTTCTTCTTACTGTTTCAATGGGTTTGGAATCTAGATTCTTAGGGAGAAAAGGTAACCAAATTTAAATTCCAAACGGTACAGTCCAACACAAAGTGAATAACTTATAAATAAATTTAAGAATATTGGTTTCATAAATGAGTGCAAAATGAGAATTATTGATCTCTTATATAAAATAATGTACAAAATCACAAAATATTGATATTATTGCATTTAAAGATATAAAAATTTCCATTTAAATATATCGTAATTTTAATTATATAAAATTTGCAGTATTTATTCCCCCGACATTCATTTGTAAAATAGACATTAGAAATTGTTAACGTTTTATTTTCCACTTATTTATTTTTCCTCATTTTTTATCATTACTCTCTTTCTTTTGTAAGTCTTAATTCCCAAAATAGGCATATTCATGCTAATTTTATTACCTCTCTTCCCATTTGAAAAAGGGGATGGATGTTGTAGGTGGTTTTGGACATTATTTCTAACGTTCTTGTTACATAGCAAGAAAAATTGCTATAGAGGAGGAGCATAATATTTAGAATCATATTTATTTTCTTCTTAATCTTTGAATGGGTTTGGAAACTAGATTCTTAGGAAGAAATGGTAACCAAATTGAAATTCCATACGGTGCATTCCAACAAAAAGTGAATAAGTTATAAATAAATTAAAGCATATTGATCTAATAAATGAGTTCAAAATGAGAATTATTGATCTCTTATATAAAATAATGTACAAAATCTCAAAATATTGATAGTATTGCATTTAAAGATATAAAAATTTCCATTTAAATATATCGTAATTTTAATGATATAAAATTTGGAGAATTTATTCCCCCGACATTCATTTGTAAAATAGACATGAGAAATTGTTAACGTTTTCTTTTCCACTTATTTATTTTTCCTCATGTTTTATAATTATTCTTTTTCCTTTGTAAGTCTTAATTACCAAAATAGGCATATTCATGCTAATTTTATTGCCTCTCTTCCCAATTGAAAAAGGGCGATGCATATTGCAGGTGGTTTTAAACATTTTTTGTAAAGTTCTTGTCACATACATAGAAATACGTCTATAGAGGATGAGCATAATATTTCCAATCATATTTCTTTTCTTCTTACTCTTTCAATGGGTTTGGAAACTAGATTCTTAGGGAGAAAAGGTAACCAAATTTAAATTCCAAACGGTACAATCCAACACAAAGTGAATAACTTATAAATAAATTTAAGAATACTGCTTTCATAAATGAGTTCAAAATGAGAATTATTGATCTCTTATATAAAATAATGTACAAAATCACAAAATATTGATAGTATTGTATTTAAAGATATAAAAATTTCAATTTAAATATATCATAACTTTAATGATATAAAATTTGGAGTATTTATTCCCCCGACATTCATTTGTAAAATAGACATGCGAAATTGTTAACGTTTTCTTTTCCACTTATTTATTTTTCCTCATGTTTTATCATTATTCTCTTTTCTTTGTAAGTCTTAATTACCAAAAAAGGCATATTCATGTATATTTTATTACCTCTCTTCCCAATTGAAAAAGGGCGATGGATATTGCAGTTGTTTTTAAACATTTTTTGTAAAGTTCTTGTCACATACATAGAAATACGTCTATAGAGGATGGGCATAATATTTCCAATCATATTTCTTTTCTTCTTACTCTTTCAATGGGTTTGGAAACTAGATTCTTAGGGAGAAAAGGTAACCAAATTTAAATTCCAAACGGTACATTCCAACACAAAGTGAATAACTTATAAATAAATTTAAGAATATTGATTTCATAAATGAGTTCAAAATGAGAATTATTGATCTCTTATATAAAATAATGTACAAAATCACAAAATATTGATAGTATTGTATTTAAAGATATAAAAATTTCAATTTAAATATATCATAACTTTAATGATATAAAATTTGGAGTATTTATTCCCCCGACATTCATTTGTAAAATAGACATGCGAAATTGTTAACGTTTTCTTTTCCACTTATTTATTTTTCCTCATGTTTTATCTTTACTCTCTTTCTTTTGTAAGTCTTAATTCCCAAAATAGGCATATTCATGCTAATTTTATTACCTCTCTTCCCATTTGAAAAGGGGGATGGATGTTGTAGGTGGTTTTGGACATTATTTCTAATGTTCATGTTACATAGCAAGAAAAATTGCTATAGAGGAGGAGCATAATATTTAGAATCATATTTCTTTTCTTCTTAATCTTTGAATGGGTTTGGAAACTAGATTCTTAGGAAGAAATGGTAACCAAATTTAAATTCCATACGGTGCATTCCAACACAAAGTGAATAACTTATAAATAAATTTAAGAATATTGATTTCATAAATTAATTCAAAATGAGAATTATTGATCTCTTATATAAAATAATGTACAAAATCACAAAATATTGATAGTATTGTATTTAAAGATATAAAAATTTCCATTTAAATATATCGTAATTTTAATGATATAAAATTTGGAAAATTTATTCCCCCGACATTCATTTGTAAAATAGACATGAGAAATTGTTAACGTTTTCTTTTCCACTTATTTATTTTTCCTCATGTTTTATAATTATTCTTTTTCCTTTGTAAGTCTTAATTACCAAAATAGGCATATTCATGCTAATTTTATTGCCTCTCTTCCCAATTGAAAAAGGGCGATGCATATTGCAGGTGGTTTTAAACATTTTTTGTAAAGTTCTTGTCACATACATAGAAATACGTCTATAGAGGATGAGCATAATATTTCCAATCATATTTCTTTTCTTCTTACTCTTTCAATGGGTTTGGAAACTAGATTCTTAGGGAGAAAAGGTAACCAAATTTAAATTCCAAACGGTACAATCCAACACAAAGTGAATAACTTATAAATAAATTTAAGAATACTGCTTTCATAAATGAGTTCAAAATGAGAATTATTGATCTCTTATATAAAATAATGTACAAAATCTCAAAATATTGATAGTATTGCATTTAAAGATATAAAAATTTCCATTTAAATATATCGTAATTTTAATGATATAAAATTTGGAGAATTTATTCCCCCGACATTCATTTGTAAAATAGACATGAGAAATTGTTAACGTTTTCTTTTCCACTTATTTATTTTTCCTCATGTTTTATAATTATTCTTTTTCCTTTGTAAGTCTTAATTACCAAAATAGGCATATTCATGCTAATTTTATTGCCTCTCTTCCCAATTGAAAAAGGGCGATGCATATTGCAGGTGGTTTTAAACATTTTTTGTAAAGTTCTTGTCACATACATAGAAATACGTCTATAGAGGATGAGCATAATATTTCCAATCATATTTCTTTTCTTCTTACTCTTTCAATGGGTTTGGAAACTAGATTCTTAGGGAGAAAAGGTAACCAAATTTAAATTCCAAACGGTACAATCCAACACAAAGTGAATAACTTATAAATAAATTTAAGAATACTGCTTTCATAAATGAGTTCAAAATGAGAATTATTGATCTCTTATATAAAATAATGTACAAAATCACAAAATATTGATAGTATTGTATTTAAAGATATAAAAATTTCAATTTAAATATATCATAACTTTAATGATATAAAATTTGGAGTATTTATTCCCCCGACATTCATTTGTAAAATAGACATGCGAAATTGTTAACGTTTTCTTTTCCACTTATTTATTTTTCCTCATGTTTTATCATTATTCTCTTTTCTTTGTAAGTCTTAATTACCAAAAAAGGCATATTCATGTATATTTTATTACCTCTCTTCCCAATTGAAAAAGGGCGATGGATATTGCAGTTGTTTTTAAACATTTTTTGTAAAGTTCTTGTCACATACATAGAAATACGTCTATAGAGGATGGGCATAATATTTCCAATCATATTTCTTTTCTTCTTACTCTTTCAATGGGTTTGGAAACTAGATTCTTAGGGAGAAAAGGTAACCAAATTTAAATTCCAAACGGTACATTCCAACACAAAGTGAATAACTTATAAATAAATTTAAGAATATTGATTTCATAAATGAGTTCAAAATGAGAATTATTGATCTCTTATATAAAATAATGTACAAAATCACAAAATATTGATAGTATTGTATTTAAAGATATAAAAATTTCAATTTAAATATATCATAACTTTAATGATATAAAATTTGGAGTATTTATTCCCCCGACATTCATTTGTAAAATAGACATGCGAAATTGTTAACGTTTTCTTTTCCACTTATTTATTTTTCCTCATGTTTTATCTTTACTCTCTTTCTTTTGTAAGTCTTAATTCCCAAAATAGGCATATTCATGCTAATTTTATTACCTCTCTTCCCATTTGAAAAGGGGGATGGATGTTGTAGGTGGTTTTGGACATTATTTCTAATGTTCATGTTACATAGCAAGAAAAATTGCTATAGAGGAGGAGCATAATATTTAGAATCATATTTCTTTTCTTCTTAATCTTTGAATGGGTTTGGAAACTAGATTCTTAGGAAGAAATGGTAACCAAATTTAAATTCCATACGGTGCATTCCAACACAAAGTGAATAACTTATAAATAAATTTAAGAATATTGATTTCATAAATTAATTCAAAATGAGAATTATTGATCTCTTATATAAAATAATGTACAAAATCACAAAATATTGATAGTATTGTATTTAAAGATATAAAAATTTCCATTTAAATATATCGTAATTTTAATGATATAAAATTTGGAAAATTTATTCCCCCGACATTCATTTGTAAAATAGACATGAGAAATTGTTAACGTTTTCTTTTCCACTTATTTATTTTTCCTCATGTTTTATAATTATTCTTTTTCCTTTGTAAGTCTTAATTACCAAAATAGGCATATTCATGCTAATTTTATTGCCTCTCTTCCCAATTGAAAAAGGGCGATGCATATTGCAGGTGGTTTTAAACATTTTTTGTAAAGTTCTTGTCACATACATAGAAATACGTCTATAGAGGATGAGCATAATATTTCCAATCATATTTCTTTTCTTCTTACTCTTTCAATGGGTTTGGAAACTAGATTCTTAGGGAGAAAAGGTAACCAAATTTAAATTCCAAACGGTACAATCCAACACAAAGTGAATAACTTATAAATAAATTTAAGAATACTGCTTTCATAAATGAGTTCAAAATGAGAATTATTGATCTCTTATATAAAATAATGTACAAAATCTCAAAATATTGATAGTATTGCATTTAAAGATATAAAAATTTCCATTTAAATATATCGTAATTTTAATGATATAAAATTTGGAGTATTTATTCCCCCGACATTCATTTGTAAAATAGACATGAGAAATTGTTAACGTTTTCTTTTCCACTTATTTATTTTTCCTCATGTTTTATCATTATTCTCTTTTCTTTGTAAGTCTTAATTACCAAAATATGCATATTCATGCTAATTTTATTACCTCTCTTCCCAATTGAAAAAGGGCGATGGATATTGCAGTTGTTTTTAAACATTTTTTGTAAAGTTCTTGTCACATACATAGAAATACGTCTATAGAGGATGAGCATAATATTTCCAATCATATTTCTTTTCTTCTTACTCTTTCAATGGGTTTGGAATCTAGATTCTTAGGGAGAAAAGGTAACCAAATTTAAATTCCAAACGGTACATTCCAACACAAAGTGAATAACTTATAAATAAATTTAAGAATATTGGTTTCATAAATGAGTTCAAAATGAGAATTATTGATCTCTTATATAAAATAATGTACAAAATCACAAAATATTGATAGTATTGTATTTAAAGATATAAAAATTTAAATTTAAATATATCATAACTTTAATGATATAAAATTTGGAGTATTTATTCCCCCGACATTCATTTGTAAAATAGACATGCGAAATTGTTAACGTTTTCTTTTCCACTTATTTATTTTTCCTCATGTTTTATCATTATTCTCTTTTCTTTGTAAGTCTTAATTACCAAAATAGGCATATTCATGCTAATTTTATTACCTCTCTTCCCAATTGAAAAGGGGCGATGGATATTGCAGTTGTTTTTAAACATTTTTTATAAAGTTCTTGTCACATACATAGAAATACGTCTATAGAGGATGAGCATAATATTTCCAATCATATTTCTTTTCTTCTTACTCTTTCAATGGGTTTGGAAACTAGATTCTTAGGGAGAAAAGGTAACCAAATTTAAATTCCAAACAGTACATTCCAACACAAAGTGAATAACTTATAAATAAATTTAAGAATATTGGTTTCATAAATGAGTTAAAAATGAGAATTATTGATCTCCTATATAAAATAATGTACAAAATCACAAAATATTGATAGTATTGTATTTAAAGATATAAAAATTTCAATTTAAATATATCATAACTTTAATGATATAAAATTTGGAGTATTTATTCCCCCGACATTCATTTGTAAAATAGACATGCGAAATTGTTAACGTTTTCTTTTCCACTTATTTATTTTTCCTCATGTTTTATCATTATTCTCTTTTCTTTGTAAGTCTTAATTACCAAAATAGGCTTATTCATGCTAATTTTATTACCTCTCTTCCCAATTGAAAAAGGGCGATGGATATTGCAGTTGTTTTTAAACATTTTTTGTAAAGTTCTTGTCACATACATAGAAATACGTCTATAGAGGATGAGCATAATATTTCCAATCATATTTCTTTTCTTCTTACTCTTTCAATTGGTTTGGAATCTAGATTCTTAGGGAGAAAAGGTAACCAAATTTAAATTCCAAACGGTACATTCCAACACAAAGTGAATAACTTATAAATAAATTTAAGAATATTGGTTGCATAAATGAGTTCAAAATGAGAATTATTGATCTCTTATATAAAATAATGTACAAAATCACAAAATATTGATAGTATTGCATTTAAAGATATAAAAATTTCCATTTAAATATATCGTAATTTTAATGATATAAAATTTGGAGTATTTATTCCCCCGACATTCATTTGTAAAATAGACATGAGAAATTGTTAACGTTTTCTTTTCCACTTATTTATTTTTCCTCATGTTTTATCATTATTCTCTTTTCTTTGTAAGTCTTAATTACCAAAATAGGCATATTCATGCTAATTTTATTACCTCTCTTCCCAATTGAAAAAGGGCGATGGATATTGCAGTTGTTTTTAAACATTTTTTGTAAAGTTCTTGTCACATACATAGAAATACGTCTATAGAGGATGAGCATAATATTTCCAATCATATTTCTTTTCTTCTTACTCTTTCAATGGGTTTGGAAACTAGATTCTTAGGGAGAAAAAGTAACCAAATTTAAATTCCAAACGGTACATTCCAACACAAAGTGAATAACTTATAAATAAATTTAAGAATATTGATTTCATAAATGAGTTCAAAATGAGAATTATTGATCTCTTATATAAAATAATGTACAAAATCACAAAATATTGATAGTATTGTATTTAAAGATATAAAAATTTAAATTTAAATATATAATAACTTTAATGATATAAAATTTTGAGTATTTATTCCCCCGACATTCATTTGTAAAATAGACATGCGAAATTGTTAACGTTTTCTTTTCCACTTATTTATTTTTCCTCATGTTTTATCATTATTCTCTTTTCTTTGTAAGTCTTAATTACCAAAATAGGCATATTCATGCTAATTTTATTACCTCTCTTCCCAATTGAAAAAGGGCGATGGATATTGCAGTTGTTTTTAAACATTTTTTATAAAGTTCTTGTCACATACATAGAAATACGTCTATAGAGGATGAGCATAATATTTCCAATCATATTTCTTTTCTTCTTACTCTTTCAATGGGTTTGGAAACTAGATTCTTAGGGAGAAAAAGTAACCAAATTTAAATTCCAAACGGTACATTCCAACACAAAGTGAATAACTTATAAATAAATTTAAGAATATTGATTTCATAAATGAGTTCAAAATGAGAATTATTGATCTCTTATATAAAATAATGTACAAAATCACAAAATATTGATAGTATTGTATTTAAAGATATAAAAATTTAAATTTAAATATATAATAACTTTAATGATATAAAATTTTGAGTATTTATTCCCCCGACATTTATTTGTAAAATAGACATGCGAAATTGTTAACGTTTTCTTTTCCACTTATTTATTTTTCCTCATGTTTTATCATTATTCTCTTTTCTTTGTAAGTCTTAATTACCAAAATAGGCTTATTCATGCTAATTTTATTACCTCTCTTCCCAATTGAAAAAGGGCGATGGATATTGCAGTTGTTTTTAAACATTTTTTGTAAAGTTCTTGTCACATACATAGAAATACGTCTATAGAGGATGAGCATAATATTTCCAATCATATTTCTTTTCTTCTTACTCTTTCAATGGGTTTGGAATATAGATTCTTAGGGAGAAAAGGTAACCAAATTTAAATTCCAAACGGTACATTCCAACACAAAGTGAATAACTTATAAATAAATTTAAGAATATTGGTTTCATAAATGAGTTCAAAATGAGAATTATTGATCTCTTATATAAAATAATGTACAAAATCACAAAATATTGATAGTATTGCATTTAAAGATATAAAAATTTCAATTTAAATATATCATAACTTTAATGATATAAAATTTGGAGTATTTATTCCCCCGACATTCATTTGTAAAATAGACATGCGAAATTGTTAACGTTTTCTTTTCCACTTATTTATTTTTCCTCATGTTTTATCATTATTCTCTTTTCTTTGTAAGTCTTAATTACCAAAATAGGCTTATTCATGCTAATTTTATTACCTCTCTTCCCAATTGAAAAAGGGCGATGGATATTGCAGTTGTTTTTAAACATTTTTTGTAAAGTTCTTGTCACATACATAGAAATACGTCTATAGAGGATGAGCATAATATTTCCAATCATATTTCTTTTCTTCTTACTCTTTCAATGGGTTTGGAATATAGATTCTTAGGGAGAAAAGGTAACCAAATTTAAATTCCAAACGGTACATTCCAACACAAAGTGAATAACTTATAAATAAATTTAAGAATATTGGTTTCATAAATGAGTTCAAAATGAGAATTATTGATCTCTTATATAAAATAATGTACAAAATCACAAAATATTGATAGTATTGCATTTAAAGATATAAAAATTTCCATTTAAATATATCGTAATTTTAATTATATAAAATTTGGAGTATTTATTCCCCCGACATTCATTTGTAAAATAGACATGAGAAATTGTTAACGTTTTATTTTCCACTTATTTATTTTTCCTCATTTTTTATCATTACTCTCTTTCTTTTGTAAGTCTTAATTCCCAAAATAGGCATATTCATGCTAATTTTATTACCTCTCTTCCCATTTGAAAAAGGGGATGGATGTTGTAGGTGGTTTTGGACATTATTTCTAACGTTCTTGTTACATAGCAAGAAAAATTGCTATAGAGGAGGAGCATAATATTTAGAATCATATTTATTTTCTTCTTAATCTTTGAATGGGTTTGGAAACTAGATTCTTAGGAAGAAATGGTAAAAAAATTGAAATTCCATACGGTGCATTCCAACACAAAGTGAATATGTTATAAATAAATTAAAGCATATTGATCTAATAAATGAGTTCAAAATGAGAATTATTGATCTCTTATATAAAATAATGTACAAAATCTCAAAATATTGATAGTATTGCATTTAAAGATATGAGAAAATTTCCATTTAAATATATCGTAATTTTAATGATATAAAATTTGGAGTATTTATTCCCCCGACATTCATTTGTAAAATAGACATGAGAAATTGTTAACGTTTTCTTTTCCACTTATTTATTTTTCCTCATGTTTTGTCATTATTCTCTTTTCTTTGTAAGTCTTAATTACCAAAATAGGCATATTCATGCTAATTTTATTACCTCTCTTCCCAATTGAAAAAGGGCGATGGATATTGCAGGTGGTTTTAAACATTTTTTGTAAAGTTCTTGTCACATACATAGAAATACGTCTATAGAGGATGAGCATAATATTTCCAATCATATTTCTTTTCTTCTTACTCTTTCAATGGGTTTGGAAACTAGATTCTTAGGGAGAAAAGGTAACCAAATTTAAATTCCAAACGGTACATTCCAACACAAAGTGAATAACTTATAAATAAATTTAAGAATATTGGTTTCATAAATGAGTTCAAAATGAGAATTATTGATCTCTTATATAAAATAATGTACAAAATCACAAAATATTGATAGTATTGTATTTAAAGATATAAAAATTTCAATTTAAATATATCATAACTTTAATGATATAAAATTTGGAGTATTTATTCCCCCGACATTCATTTGTAAAATAGACATGCGGAATTGTTAACGTTTTCTTTTCCACTTATTTATTTTTCCTCATGTTTTATCATTATTCTCTTTTCTTTGTAAGTCTTAATTACCAAAAAAGGCATATTCATGCTAATTTTATTACCTCTCTTCCCAATTGAAAAAGGGCGATGGATATTGCAGTTGTTTTTCAACATTTTTTGTAAAGTTCTTGTCACATACATAGAAATACGTCTATAGAGGATGGGCATAATATTTCCAATCATATTTCTTTTCTTCTTACTCTTTCAATGGGTTTGGAAACTAGATTCTTAGGGAGAAAAGGTAACCAAATTTAAATTCCAAACGGTACATTCCAACACAAAGTGAATAACTTATAAATAAATTTAAGAATATTGGTTTCATAAATGAGTTCAAAATGAGAATTATTGATCTCTTATATTAAATAATGTACAAAATCACAAAATATTGATAGTATTGCATTTAAAGATATAAAAATTTCCATTTAAATATATCGTAATTTTAATTATATAAAATTTGGAGTATTTATTCCCCCGACATTCATTTGTAACATAGACATGAGAAATTGTTAACGTTTTATTTTCCACTTATTTATTTTTCCTCATTTTTTATCATTACTCTCTTTCTTTTGTAAGTCTTAATTCCCAAAATAGGCATATTCATGCTAATTTTATCACCTCTCTTCCCATTTGAAAACTGGGATGGATGTTGTAGGTGGTTTTGGACATTATTTCTAACGTTCTTGTTACATAGCAAGAAAAATTGCTATAGAGGAGGAGCATAACATTTAGAATCATATTTCTTTTCTTCTTAATCTTTGAATGGGTTTGGAAACTAGATTCTTAGGAAGAAATGGTAACCAAATTTAAATTTCATACGGTGCATTCCAACACAAAGTGAATAAGTTATAAATAAATTAAAGCATATTGATCTAATAAATGAGTTCAAAATGAGAATTATTGATCTCTTATATAAAATAATGTACAAAATCTCAAAATATTGATAGTATTGCATTTAAAGATATAAAAATTTCCATTTAAATATATCGTAATTTTAATGATATAAAATTTGGAGAATTTATTCCCCCGACATTCATTTGTAAAATAGACATGAGAAATTGTTAACGTTTTCTTTTCCACTTATTTATTTTTCCTCATGTTTTATAATTATTCCTTTTCCTTTGTAAGTCTTTATTACCAAAATAGGCATATTCATGCTAATTTTATTACCTCTCTTCCCAATTGAAAAAGGGCGATGCATATTGCAGGTGGTTTTAAACATTTTTTGTAAAGTTCTTGTCACATACATAGAAATACGTCTATAGAGGATGAGCATAATATTTCCAATCATATTTCTTTTCTTCTTACTCTTTCAATGGGTTTGGAAACTAGATTCTTAGGGAGAAAAGGTAACCAAATTTAAATTTCAAACGGTACATTCCAACACAAAGTGAATAACTTATAAATAAATTTAAGAATATTGGTTTCATAAATGAGTTCAAAATGAGAATTATTGATCTCTTATATAAAATAATGTACAAAATCACAAAATATTGATAGTATTGTATTTAAAGATATAAAAATTTCAATTTAAATATATCATAACTTTAATGATATAAAATTTGGAGTATTTATTCCCCCGACATTCATTTGTAAAATAGACATGCGAAATTGTTAACGTTTTCTTTTCCACTTATTTATTTTTCCTCATGTTTTATCATTATTCTCTTTTCTTTGTAAGTCTTAATTACCAAAATAGGCATATTCATGCTAATTTTATTACCTCTCTTCCCAATTGAAAAAGGGCGATGGATATTGAAGTTGTTTTTAAACATTTTTTGTAAAGTTCTTGTCACATACATAGAAATACGTCTATAGAGTATGAGCATAATATTTCCAATCATATTTCTTTTCTTCTTACTCTTTCAATGGGTTTGGAAACTAGATTCTTAGGGAGAAAAGGTAACCAAATTTAAATTCCAAACGGTGCATTCCAACACAAAGTGAATAACTTATAAATAAATTTAAGAATATTGGTTTCATAAATGAGTTCAAAATGAGAATTATTGATCTCTTATATAAAATAATGTACAAAATCACAAAATATTGATAGTATTGTATTTAAAGATATAAAAATTTCCATTTAAATATATCATAACTTTAATGATATAAAATTTGGAGTATTTATTCCCCCGACATTCATTTGTAAAATAGACATGCGAAATTGTTAACGTTTTCTTTTCCACTTATTTATTTTTCCTCATGTTTTATCATTATTCTCTTTTCTTTGTAAGTCTTAATTACCAAAATAGGCATATTCATGCTAATTTTATTACCTCTCTTCCCAATTGAAAAAGGGCGATGGATATTGCAGTTGTTTTTAAATATTTTTTGTAAAGTTCTTGTCACATACATAGAAATACGTCTATAGAGGATGAGCATAATATTTCCAATCATATTTCGTTTCTTCTTACTCTTTCAATGGGTTTGGAATCTAGATTCTTAGGGAGAAAAGGTAACCAAATTTAAATTCCAAACGGTACATTCCAACACAAAGTGAATAACTTATAAATAAATTTAAAAATATTGATTTCATAAATGAGTTCAAAATGAGAATTATTGATCTCTTATATAAAATAATGTACAAAATCACAAAATATTGATAGTATTGTATTTAAAGATATAAAAATTTAAATTTAAATATATCATAACTTTAATGATATAAAATTTGGAGTATTTATTCCCCCGACATTCATTTGTAAAATAGACATGCGAAATTGTTAACGTTTTCTTTTCCACTTATTTATTTTTACTCATGTTTTATCATTATTCTCTTTTCTTTGTAAGTCTTAATTACCAAAATAGGCATATTCATGCTAATTTTATTACCTCTCTTCCCAATTGAAAAAGGGCGATGGATATTGCAGTTGTTTTTAAACATTTTTTTATAAAGTTCTTGTCACATACATAGAAATACGTCTATAGAGGATGAGCATAATATTTCCAATCATATTTCTTTTCTTCTTACTCTTTCAATGGGTTTGGAAACTAGATTCTTAGGGAGAAAAGGTAACCAAATTTAAATTCCAAACGGTACATTCCAACACAAAGTGAATAACTTATAAATAAATTTAAGAATATTGGTTTCATAAATGAGTTCAAAATGAGAATTATTGATCTCTTATATAAAATAATGTACAAAATCACAAAATATTGATAGTATTGTATTTAAAGATATAAAAATTTCAATTTAAATATATCATAACTTTAATGATATAAAATTTGGAGTATTTATTCCCCCGACATTCATTTGTAAAATAGACATGCGAAATTGTTAACGTTTTCTTTTCCACTTATTTATTTTTCCTCATGTTTTATCATTATTCTCTTTTCTTTGTAAGTCTTAATTACCAAAATAGGCTTATTCATGCTAATTTTATTACCTCTCTTCCCAATTGAAAAAGGGCGATGGATATTGCAGTTGTTTTTAAACATTTTTTGTAAAGTTATTGTCACATACATAGAAATACGTCTATAGAGTATGAGCATAATATTTCCAATCATATTTCTTTTCTTCTTACTCTTTCAATGGGTTTGGAAACTAGATTCTTAGGGAGAAAAGGTAACCAAATTTAAATTCCAAACGGTACATTCCAACACAAAGTGAATAACTTATAAATAAATTTAAGAATATTGGTTTCATAAATGAGTTCAAAATGAGAATTATTGATCTCTTATATAAAATAATGTACAAAATCACAAAATATTGATAGTATTGTATTTAAAGATATAAAAATTTCAATTTAAATATATCATAACTTTAATGATATAAAATTTGGAGTATTTATTCCCCCGACATTCATTTGTAAAATAGACATGCGAAATTGTTAACGTTTTCTTTTCCACTTATTTATTTTTCCTCATGTTTTATCATTATTCTCTTTTCTTTGTAAGTCTTAATTACCAAAATAGGCATATTCATGCTAATTTTATTACCTCTCTTCCCAATTGAAAAAGGGCGATGGATATTGCAGTTGTTTTTAAACATTTTTTGTAAAGTTCTTGTCACATACATAGAAATACGTCTATAGAGGATGAGCATAATATTTCCAATCATATTTCGTTTCTTCTTACTCTTTCAATGGGTTTGGAATCTAGATTCTTAGGGAGAAAAGGTAACCAAATTTAAATTCCAAACTGTACATTCCAACACAAAGTGAATAACTTATAAATAAATTTAAGAATATTGGTTTCATAAATGAGTTCAAAATGAGAATTATTGATCTCTTATATAAAATAATGTACAAAATCACAAAATATTGATAGTATTGTATTTAAAGATATAAAAATTTAAATTTAAATATATCATAACTTTAATGATATAAAATTTGGAGTATTTATTCCCCCGACATTCATTTGTAAAATAGACATGAGAAATTGTTAACGTTTTCTTTTCCACTTATTTATTTTTCCTCATGTTTTATCATTATTCTCTTTTCTTTGTAAGTCTTAATTACCAAAATAGGCATATTCATGCTAATTTTATTACCTCTCTTCCCAATTGAAAAAGGGCGATGGATATTGCAGTTGTTTTTAAACATTTTTTTATAAAGTACTTGTCACATACATAGAAATACGTCTATAGAGGATGAGCATAATATTTCCAATCATATTTCTTTTCTTCTTACTCTTTCAATGGGTTTGGAAACTAGATTCTTAGGGAGAAAAGGTAACCAAATTTAAATTCCAAACGGTACATTCCAACACAAAGTGAATAACTTATAAATAAATTTAAGAATATTGATTTCATAAATGAGTTCAAAATGAGAATTATTGATCTCTTATATAAAATAATGTACAAAATCACAAAATATTGATAGTATTGTATTTAAAGATATAAAAATTTAAATTTAAATATATCATAACTTTAATGATATAAAATTTGGAGTATTTATTCCCCCGACATTCATTTGTAAAATAGACATGCGAAATTGTTAACGTTTTCTTTTCCACTTATTTATTTTTCCTCATGTTTTATCATTATTCTCTTTTCTTTGTAAGTCTTAATTACCAAAATAGGCATATTCATGCTAATTTTATTACCTCTCTTCCCAATTGAAAAAGGGCGATGGATATTGCAGTTGTTTTTAAACATTTTTTATAAAGTTCTTGTCACATACATAGAAATACGTCTATAGAGGATGAGCATAATATTTCCAATCATATTTCTTTTCTTCTTACTCTTTCAATGGGTTTGGAAACTAGATTCTTAGGGAGAAAAGGTAACCAAATTTAAATTCCAAACGGTACATTCCAACACAAAGTGAATAACTTATAAATAAATTTAAGAATATTGGTTTCATAAATGAGTTCAAAATGAGAATTATTGATCTCTTATATAAAATAATGTACAAAATCACAAAATATTGATAGTATTGTATTTAAAGATATAAAAATTTAAATTTAAATATATCATAACTTTAATGATATAAAATTTGGAGTATTTATTCCCCCGACATTCATTTGTAAAATAGACATGCGAAATTGTTAACGTTTTCTTTTCCACTTATTTATTTTTCCTCATGTTTTATCATTATTCTCTTTTCTTTGTAAGTCTTAATTACCAAAATAGGCATATTCATGCTAATTTTATTACCTCTCTTCCCAATTGAAAAAGGGCGATGGATATTGCAGTTGTTTTTAAACATTTTTTGTAAAGTTCTTGTCACATACATAGAAATACGTCTATAGAGGATGAGCATAATATTTCCAATCATATTTCGTTTCTTCTTACTCTTTCAATGGGTTTGGAAACTAGATTCTTAGGGAGAAAAGGTAACCAAATTTAAATTCCAAACGGTACATTCCAACACAAAGTGAATAACTTATAAATAAATTTAAGAATATTGGTTTCATAAATGAGTTCAAAATTAGAATTATTGATCTCTTATATAAAATAATGTACAAAATCACAAAATATTGATAGTATTGTATTTAAAGATATAAAAATTTCAATTTAAATATATCATAAATTTAATGATATAAAATTTGGAGTATTTATTCCCCCGACAATCATTTGTAAAATAGACATGCGAAATTGTTAACGTTTTCTTTTCCACTTATTTATTTTTCCTCATGTTTTATCATTATTCTCTTTTCTTTGTAAGTCTTAATTACCAAAATAGGCATATTCATGCTAATTTTATTACCTCTCTTCCCAATTGAAAAAGGGCGATGGATATTGGAGTTGTTTTTAAACATTTTTTGTAAAGTTCTTGTCACATACATAGAAATACGTCTATAGAGTATGAGCATAATATTTCCAATCATATTTCTTTTCTTCTTACTCTTTCAATGGGTTTGGAAACTTGATTCTTAGGGAGAAAAGGTAACCAAATTTAAATTCCAAACGGTACATTCCAACACAAAGTGAATAACTTATAAATAAATTTAAGAATATTGGTTTCATAAATGAGTTCAAAATGAGAATTATTGATCTCTTATATAAAATAATGTACAAAATCACAAAATATTGATAGTATTGTATTTAAAGATATAAAAATTTCCATTTAAATATATCATAACTTTAATGATATAAAATTTGGAGTATTTATTCCCCCGACATTCATTTGTAAAATAGACATGCGAAATTGTTAACGTTTTCTTTTCCACTTATTTATTTTTCCTCATGTTTTATCATTATTCTCTTTTCTTTGTAAGTCTTAATTACCAAAATAGGCATATTCATGCTAATTTTATTACCTCTCTTCCCAATTGAAAAAGGGCGATGGATATTGCAGTTGTTTTTAAACATTTTTTGTAAAGTTCTTGTCACATACATAGAAATACGTCTATAGAGGATGAGCATAATATTTCCAATCATATTTCGTTTCTTCTTACTCTTTCAATGGGTTTGGAATCTAGATTCTTAGGGAGAAAAGGTAACCAAATTTAAATTCCAAACGGTACATTCCAACACAAAGTGAATAACTTATAAATAAATTTAAGAATATTGATTTCATAAATGAGTTCAAAATTAGAATTATTTATCTCTTATATAAAATAATGTACAAAATCACAAAATATTGATAGTATTGTATTTAAAGATATAAAAATTTAAATTTAAATATATCATAACTTTAATGATATAAAATTTGGAGTATTTATTCCCCCGACATTCATTTGTAAAATAGACATGAGAAATTGTTAACGTTTTCTTTTCCACTTATTTATTTTTCCTCATGTTTTATCATTATTCTCTTTTCTTTGTAAGTCTTAATTACCAAAATAGGCATATTCATGCTAATTTTATTACCTCTCTTCCCAATGGAAAAAGGGCGATGGATATTGCAGTTGTTTTTAAACATTTTTTTATAAAGTTCTTGTCACATACATAGAAATACGTCTATAGAGGATGAGCATAATATTTCCAATCATATTTCTTTTCTTCTTACTCTTTCAATGGGTTTGGAAACTAGATTCTTAGGGAGAAAAGGTAACCAAATTTAAATTCCAAACGGTACATTCCAACACAAAGTGAATAACTTATAAATAAATTTAAGAATATTGGTTTCATAAATGAGTTCAAAATGAGAATTATTGATCTCTTATATAAAATAATGTACAAAATCTCAAAATATTGATAGTATTGCATTTAAAGATATAAAAATTTCCATTTAAATATATCGTAATTTTAATGATATAAAATTTGGAGTATTTATTCCCCCGACATTCATTTGTAAAATAGACATGAGAAATTGTTAACGTTTTCTTTTCCACTTATTTATTTTTCCTCATGTTTTATCATTATTCTCTTTTCTTTGTAAGTCTTAATTACCAAAATAGGCATATTCATGCTAATTTTATTACCTCTCTTCCCAATTGAAAAAGGGCGATGGATATTGCAGTTGTTTTTAAACATTTTTTTATAAAGTTCTTGTCACATACATAGAAATACGTCTATAGAGGATGAGCATAATATTTCCAATCATATTTCTTTTCTTCTTACTCTTTCAATGGGTTTGGAAACTAGATTCTTAGGGAGAAAAGGTAACCAAATTTAAATTCCAAACGGTACATTCCAACACAAAGTGAATAACTTATAAATAAATTTAAGAATATTGGTTTCATAAATGAGTTCAAAATGAGAATTATTGATCTCTTATATAAAATAATGTACAAAATCACAAAATATTGATAGTATTGTATTTAAAGATATAAAAATTTCAATTTAAATATATCATAACTTTAATGATATAAAATTTGGAGTATTTATTCCCCCGACATTCATTTGTAAAATAGACATGCGAAATTGTTAACGTTTTCTTTTCCACTTATTTATTTTTCCTCATGTTTTATCATTATTCTCTTTTCTTTGTAAGTCTTAATTACCAAAATAGGCATATTCATGCTAATTTTATTACCTCTCTTCCCAATTGAAAAAGGGCGATGGATATTGGAGTTGTTTTTAAACATTTTTTGTAAAGTTCTTGTCACATACATAGAAATACGTCTATAGAGTATGAGCATAATATTTCCAATCATATTTCTTTTCTTCTTACTCTTTCAATGGGTTTGGAAACTTGATTCTTAGGGAGAAAAGGTAACCAAATTTAAATTCCAAACGGTACATTCCAACACAAAGTGAATAACTTATAAATAAATTTAAGAATATTGGTTTCATAAATGAGTTCAAAATGAGAATTATTGATCTCTTATATAAAATAATGTACAAAATCACAAAATATTGATAGTATTGTATTTAAAGATATAAAAATTTCCATTTAAATATATCATAACTTTAATGATATAAAATTTGGAGTATTTATTCCCCCGACATTCATTTGTAAAATAGACATGCGAAATTGTTAACGTTTTCTTTTCCACTTATTTATTTTTCCTCATGTTTTATCATTATTCTCTTTTCTTTGTAAGTCTTAATTACCAAAATAGGCATATTCATGCTAATTTTATTACCTCTCTTCCCAATTGAAAAAGGGCGATGGATATTGCAGTTGTTTTTAAACATTTTTTGTAAAGTTCTTGTCACATACATAGAAATACGTCTATAGAGGATGAGCATAATATTTCCAATCATATTTCGTTTCTTCTTACTCTTTCAATGGGTTTGGAATCTAGATTCTTAGGGAGAAAAGGTAACCAAATTTAAATTCCAAACGGTACATTCCAACACAAAGTGAATAACTTATAAATAAATTTAAGAATAATGATTTCATAAATGAGTTCAAAATGAGAATTATTTATCTCTTATATAAAATAATGTACAAAATCACAAAATATTGATAGTATTGTATTTAAAGATATAAAAATTTAAATTTAAATATATCATAACTTTAATGATATAAAATTTGGAGTATTTATTCCCCGGACATTCATTTGTAAAATAGACATGAGAAATTGTTAACGTTTTCTTTTCCACTTATTTATTTTTCCTCATGTTTTATCATTATTCTCTTTTCTTTGTAAGTCTTAATTACCAAAATAGGCATATTCATGCTAATTTTATTACCTCTCTTCCCAATTGAAAAAGGGCGATGGATATTGCAGTTGTTTTTAAACATTTTTTTATAAAGTTCTTGTCACATACATAGAAATACGTCTATAGAGGATGAGCATAATATTTCCAATCATATTTCTTTTCTTCTTACTCTTTCAATGGGTTTGGAAACTAGATTCTTAGGGAGAAAAGGTAACCAAATTTAAATTCCAAACGGTACATTCCAAAACAAAGTGAATAACTTATAAATAAATTTAAGAATATTGGTTTCATAAATGAGTTCAAAATGAGAATTATTGATCTCTTATATAAAATAATGTACAAAATCACAAAATATTGATAGTATTGTATTTAAAGATATAAAAATTTCAATTTAAATATATCATAACTTTAATGATATAAAATTTGTAGTATTTATTCCCCCGACATTCATTTGTAAAATAGACATGCGAAATTGTTAACGTTTTCTTTTCCACTTATTTATTTTTCCTCATGTTTTATCATTATTCTCTTTTCTTTGTAAATCTTAATTACCAAAATAGGCTTATTCATGCTAATTTTATTACCTCTCTTCCCAATTGAAAAAGGGCGATGGATATTGCAGTTGTTTTTAAACATTTTTTGTAAAGTTCTTGTCACATACATAGAAATACGTCTATAGAGGATGAGCATAATATTTCCAATCATATTTCGTTTCTTCTTACTCTTTCAATGGGTTTGGAATCTAGATTCTTAGGGAGAAAAGGTAACCAAATTTAAATTCCAAACGGTACATTCCAACACAAAGTGAATAACTTATAAATAAATTTAAGAATATTGATTTCATAAATGAGTTCAAAATGAGAATTATTTATCTCTTATATAAAATAATGTACAAAATCACAAAATATTGATAGTATTGTATTTAAAGATATAAAAATTTAAATTTAAATATATCATAACTTTAATGATATAAAATTTGGAGTATTTATTCTCCCGACATTCATTTGTAAAATAGACATGAGAAATTGTTAACGTTTTCTTTTCCACTTATTTATTTTTCCTCATGTTTTATCATTATTCTCTTTTCTTTGTAAGTCTTAATTACCAAAATAGGCATATTCATGCTAATTTTATTACCTCTCTTCCCAATGGAAAAAGGGCGATGGATATTGCAGTTGTTTTTAAACATTTTTTTATAAAGTTCTTGTCACATACATAGAAATACGTCTATAGAGGATGAGCATAATATTTCCAATCATATTTCTTTTCTTCTTACTCTTTCAATGGGTTTGGAAACTAGATTCTTAGGGAGAAAAGGTAACCAAATTTAAATTCCAAACGGTACATTCCAACACAAAGTGAATAACTTATAAATAAATTTAAGAATATTGGTTTCATAAATGAGTTCAAAATGAGAATTATTGATCTCTTATATAAAATAATGTACAAAATCTCAAAATATTGATAGTATTGCATTTAAAGATATAAAAATTTCCATTTAAATATATCGTAATTTTAATGATATAAAATTTGGAGTATTTATTCCCCCGACATTCATTTGTAAAATAGACATGAGAAATTGTTAACGTTTTCTTTTCCACTTATTTATTTTTCCTCATGTTTTATCATTATTCTCTTTTCTTTGTAAGTCTTAATTACCAAAATAGGCATATTCATGCTAATTTTATTACCTCTCTTCCCAATTGAAAAAGGGCGATGGATATTGCAGTTGTTTTTAAACATTTTTTTATAAAGTTCTTGTCACATACATAGAAATACGTCTATAGAGGATGAGCATAATATTTCCAATCATATTTCTTTTCTTCTTACTCTTTCAATGGGTTTGGAAACTAGATTCTTAGGGAGAAAAGGTAACCAAATTTAAATTCCAAACGGTACATTCCAACACAAAGTGAATAACTTATAAATAAATTTAAGAATATTGGTTTCATAAATGAGTTCAAAATGAGAATTATTGATCTCTTATATAAAATAATGTACAAAATCACAAAATATTGATAGTATTGTATTTAAAGATATAAAAATTTCAATTTAAATATATCATAACTTTAATGATATAACATTTGGAGTATTTATTCCCCCGACATTCATTTGTAAAATAGACATGCGAAATTGTTAACGTTTTCTTTTCCACTTATTTATTTTTCCTCATGTTTTATCATTATTCTCTTTTCTTTGTAAGTCTTAATTACCAAAATAGGCATATTCATGCTAATTTTATTACCTCTCTTCCCAATTGAAAAAGGGCGATGGATATTGGAGTTGTTTTTAAACATTTTTTGTAAAGTTCTTGTCACATACATAGAAATACGTCTATAGAGTATGAGCATAATATTTCCAATCATATTTCTTTTCTTCTTACTCTTTCAATGGGTTTGGAAACTTGATTCTTAGGGAGAAAAGGTAACCAAATTTAAATTCCAAACGGTACATTCCAACACAAAGTGAATAACTTATAAATAAATTTAAGAATATTGGTTTCATAAATGAGTTCAAAATGAGAATTATTGATCTCTTATATAAAATAATGTACAAAATCACAAAATATTGATAGTATTGTATTTAAAGATATAAAAATTTCCATTTAAATATATCATAACTTTAATGATATAAAATTTGGAGTATTTATTCCCCCGACATTCATTTGTAAAATAGACATGCGAAATTGTTAACGTTTTCTTTTCCACTTATTTATTTTTCCTCATGTTTTATCATTATTCTCTTTTCTTTGTAAGTCTTAATTACCAAAATAGGCATATTCATGCTAATTTTATTACCTCTCTTCCCAATTGAAAAAGGGCGATGGATATTGCAGTTGTTTTTAAACATTTTTTGTAAAGTTCTTGTCACATACATAGAAATACGTCTATAGAGGATGAGCATAATATTTCCAATCATATTTCGTTTCTTCTTACTCTTTCAATGGGTTTGGAATCTAGATTCTTAGGGAGAAAAGGTAACCAAATTTAAATTCCAAACGGTACATTCCAACACAAAGTGAATAACTTATAAATAAATTTAAGAATATTGATTTCATAAATGAGTTCAAAATGAGAATTATTTATCTCTTATATAAAATAATGTACAAAATCACAAAATATTGATAGTATTGTATTTAAAGATATAAAAATTTAAATTTAAATATATCATAACTTTAATGATATAAAATTTGGAGTATTTATTCCCCGGACATTCATTTGTAAAATAGACATGAGAAATTGTTAACGTTTTCTTTTCCACTTATTTATTTTTCCTCATGTTTTATCATTATTCTCTTTTCTTTGTAAGTCTTAATTACCAAAATAGGCATATTCATGCTAATTTTATTACCTCTCTTCCCAATTGAAAAAGGGCGATGGATATTGCAGTTGTTTTTAAACATTTTTTTATAAAGTTCTTGTCACATACATAGAAATACGTCTATAGAGGATGAGCATAATATTTCCAATCATATTTCTTTTCTTCTTACTCTTTCAATGGGTTTGGAAACTAGATTCTTAGGGAGAAAAGGTAACCAAATTTAAATTCCAAACGGTACATTCCAAAACAAAGTGAATAACTTATAAATAAATTTAAGAATATTGGTTTCATAAATGAGTTCAAAATGAGAATTATTGATCTCTTATATAAAATAATGTACAAAATCACAAAATATTGATAGTATTGTATTTAAAGATATAAAAATTTCAATTCAAATATATCATAACTTTAATGATATAAAATTTGGAGTATTTATTCCCCCGACATTCATTTGTAAAATAGACATGAGAAATTGTTAACGTTTTCTTTTCCACTTATTTATTTTTCCTCATGTTTTATCATTATTCTCTTTTCTTTGTAAGTCTTAATTACCAAAATAGGCTTATTCATGCTAATTTTATTACCTCTCTTCCCAATTGAAAAAGGGCGATGGATATTGCAGTTGTTTTTAAACATTTTTTGTAAAGTTCTTGTCACATACATAGAAATACGTCTATAGAGGATGAGCATAATATTTCCAATCATATTTCGTTTCTTCTTACTCTTTCAATGGGTTTGGAATCTAGATTCTTAGGGAGAAAAGGTAACCAAATTTAAATTCCAAACTGTACATTCCAACACAAAGTGAATAACTTATAAATAAATTTAAGAATATTGGTTTCATAAATGAGTTCAAAATGAGAATTATTGATCTCTTATATAAAATAATGTACAAAATCACAAAATATTGATAGTATTGCATTTAAAGATATAAAAATTTCCATTTAAATATATCGTAATTTTAATTATATAAAATTTGGAGTATTTATTCCCCCGACATTCATTTGTAAAATAGACATGAGAAATTGTTAACGTTTTATTTTCCACTTATTTATTTTTCCTCATTTTTTATCATTACTCTCTTTCTTTTGTAAGTCTTAATTCCCAAAATAGGCATATTCATGCTAATTTTATTACCTCTCTTCCCATTTGAAAAAGGGGATGGATGTTGTAGGTGGTTTTGGACATTATTTATAACGTTCTTGTTACATAGCAAGAAAAATTGCTATAGAGGAGGAGCATAATATTTAGAATCATATTTATTTTCTTCTTAATCTTTGAATGGGTTTGGGAACTAGATTCTTAGGAAGAAATGGTAACCAAATTTAAATTCCATACGGTGCATTCCAACACAAAGTAAATATGTTATAAATAAATTAAAGCATATTGATCTAATAAATGAGTTCAAAATGAGAATTATTGATCTCTTATATAAAATAATGTACAAAATCACAAAATATTGATAGTATTGTATTTAAAGATATAAAAATTTCAATTTAAATATATCATAACTTTAATGATATAAAATTTGGAGTATTTATTCCCCCGACATTCATTTGTAAAATAGACATGCGAAATTGTTAACGTTTTCTTTTCCACTTATTTATTTTTCCTCATGTTTTATCATTATTCTCTTTTCTTTGTAAGTCTTAATTACCAAAATAGGCATATTCATGCTAATTTTATTACCTCTCTTCCCAATTTAAAAAGGGCGATGGATATTGCAGTTGTTTTTAAACATTTTTTGTAAAGTTCTTGTCACATACATAGAAATACGTCTATAGAGGATGAGCATAATATTTCCAATCATATTTCGTTTCTTCTTACTCTTTCAATGGGTTTGGAATCTAGATTCTTAGGGAGAAAAGGTAACCAAATTTAAATTCCAAACGGTACATTCCAACACAAAGTGAATAACTTATAAATAAATTTAAGAATATTGATTTCATAAATGAGTTCAAAATGAGAATTATTGATCTCTTATATAAAATAATGTACAAAATCACAAAATATTGATAGTATTGTATTTAAAGATATAAAAATTTAAATTTAAATATATCATAACTTTAATGATATAAAATTTGGAGTATTTATTCCCCCGACATTCATTTGTAAAATAGACATGCGAAATTGTTAACGTTTTCTTTTCCACTTATTTATTTTTCCTCATGTTTTATCATTATTCTCTTTTCTTTGTAAGTCTTAATTACCAAAATAGGCATATTCATGCTAATTTTATTACCTCTCTTCCCAATTGAAAAAGGGCGATGGATATTGCAGTTGTTTTTAAACATTTTTTATAAAGTTCTTGTCACATACATAGAAATACGTCTATAGAGGATGAGCATAATATTTCCAATCATATTTCTTTTCTTCTTACTCTTTCAATGGGTTTGGAAACTAGATTCTTAGGGAGAAAAGGTAACCAAATTTTAATTCCAAACGGTACATTCCAACACAAAGTGAATAACTTATAAATAAATTTAAGAATATTGGTTTCATAAATGAGTTCAAAATGAGAATTAATGATCTCTTATATAAAATAATGTACAAAATCACAAAATATTGATAGTATTGTATTTAAAGATATAAAAATTTCAATTTAAATATATCATAACTTTAATGATATAAAATTTGGAGTATTTATTCCCCCGACATTCATTTGTAAAATAGACATGCGAAATTGTTAACGTTTTCTTTTCCACTTATTTATTTTTCCTCATGTTTTATCATTATTCTCTTTTCTTTGTAAGTCTTAATTACCAAAATAGGCTTATTCATGCTAATTTTATTACCTCTCTTCCCAATTGAAGAAGGGCGATGGATATTGCAGTTGTTTTTAAACATTTTTTATAAAGTTCTTGTCACATACATAGAAATACGTCTATAGAGGATGAGCATAATATTTCCAATCATATTTCTTTTCTTCTTACTCTTTCAATGGGTTTGGAAACTAGATTCTTAGGGAGAAAAGGTAACCAAATTTTAATTCCAAACGGTACATTCCAACACAAAGTGAATAACTTATAAATAAATTTAAGAATATTGGTTTCATAAATGAGTTCAAAATGAGAATTAATGATCTCTTATATAAAATAATGTACAAAATCACAAAATATTGATAGTATTGTATTTAAAGATATAAAAATTTCAATTTAAATATATCATAACTTTAATGATATAAAATTTGGAGTATTTATTCCCCCGACATTCATTTGTAAAATAGACATGCGAAATTGTTAACGTTTTCTTTTCCACTTATTTATTTTTCCTCATGTTTTATCATTATTCTCTTTTCTTTGTAAGTCTTAATTACCAAAATAGGCCTATTCATGCTAATTTTATTACCTCTCTTCCCAATTGAAAAAGGGCGATGGATATTGCAGTTGTTTTTAAACATTTTTTGTAAAGTTCTTGTCACATACATAGAAATACGTCTATAGAGGATGAGCATAATATTTCCAATCATATTTCGTTTCTTCTTACTCTTTCAATGGGTTTGGAATCTAGATTCTTAGGGAGAAAAGGTAACCAAATTTAAATTCCAAACGGTACATTCCAACACAAAGTGAATAACTTATAAATAAATTTAAGAATATTGGTTTCATAAATGAGTTCAAAATGAGAATTATTGATCTCTTATATAAAATAATGTACAAAATCACAAAATATTGATAGTATTGCATTTAAAGATATAAAAATTTCCATTTAAATATATCGTAATTTTAATTATATAAAATTTGGAGTATTTATTCCCCCGACATTCATTTGTAAAATAGACATGAGAAATTGTTAACGTTTTATTTTCCACTTATTTATTTTTCCTCATTTTTTATCATTACTCTCTTTCTTTTGTAAGTCTTAATTCCCAAAATAGGCATATTCATGCTAATTTTATTACCTCTCTTCCCATTTGAAAAAGGGGATGGATGTTGTAGGTGGTTTTGGACATTATTTATAACGTTCTTGTTACATAGCAAGAAAAATTGCTATAGAGGAGGAGCATAATATTTAGAATCATATTTATTTTCTTCTTAATCTTTGAATGGGTTTGGGAACTAGATTCTTAGGAAGAAATGGTAACCAAATTTAAATTCCATACGGTGCATTCCAACACAAAGTAAATATGTTATAAATAAATTAAAGCATATTGATCTAATAAATGAGTTCAAAATGAGAATTATTGATCTCTTATATAAAATAATGTACAAAATCACAAAATATTGATAGTATTGTATTTAAAGATATAAAAATTTCAATTTAAATATATCATAACTTTAATGATATAAAATTTGGAGTATTTATTCCCCCGACATTCATTTGTAAAATAGACATGCGAAATTGTTAACGTTTTATTTTCCACTTATTTATTTTTCCTCATTTTTTATCATTACTCTCTTTCTTTTGTAAGTCTTAATTCCCAAAATAGGCATATTCATGCTAATTTTATTACCTCTCTTCCCATTTGAAAAAGGGGATGGATGTTGTAGGTGGTTTTGGACATTATTTCTAACGTTCTTGTTACATAGCAAGAAAAATTGCTATAGAGGAGGAGCATAATATTTAGAATCATATTTATTTTCTTCTTAATCTTTGAATGGGTTTGGAAACTAGATTCTTAGGAAGAAATGGTAACCAAATTTAAATTTCATACGGTGCATTCCAACACAAAGTGAATAAGTTATAAATAAATTAAAGCATATTGATCTAATAAATGAGTTCAAAATGAGAATTATTGATCTCTTATATAAAATAATGTACAAAATCTCAAAATATTGATAGTATTTCATTTAAAGATATAAAAATTTCCATTTAAATATATCGTAATTTTAATGATATAAAATTTGGAGAATTTATTCCCCCGACATTCATTTGTAAAATAGACATGAGAAATTGTTAACGTTTTCTTTTCCACTTTTTTATTTTTCCTCATGTTTTATCATTATTCTCTTTTCTTTGTAAGTCTTAATTACCAAAATAGGCATATTCATGCTAATTTTATTACCTCTCTTCCCAATTGAAAAAGGGCGATGCATATTGCAGGTGGTTTTAAACATTTTTTGTAAAGTTCTTGTCACATACATAGAAATACGTCTATAGAGGATGAGCATAATATTTCCAATCATATTTCTTTTCTTCTTACTCTTTCAATGGGTTTGGAAACTAGATTCTTAGGGAGAAAAGGTAACCAAATTTAAATTCCAAACGGTACAATCCAACACAAAGTGAATAACTTATAAATAAATTTAAGAATATTGATTTCATAAATGAGTTCAAAATGAGAATTATTGATCTCTTATATAAAATAATGTACAAAATCACAAAATATTGATAGTATTGTATTTAAAGATATAAAAATTTCAATTTAAATATATCATAACTTTAATGATATAAAATTTGGAGTATTTATTCCCCCGACATTCATTTGTAAAATAGACATGCGAAATTGTTAACGTTTTCTTTTCCACTTATTTATTTTTCCTCATGTTTTATCATTATTCTCTTTTCTTTGTAAGTCTTAATTACCAAAATAGGCATATTCATGCTAATTTTATTACCTCTCTTCCCAATTGAAAAAGGGGGATGGATATTGCAGTTGTTTTTAAACATTTTTTATAAAGTTCTTGTCACATACATAGAAATACGTCTATAGAGGATGAGCATAATATTTCCAATCATATTTCTTTTCTTCTTAGTCTTTCAATGGGTTTGGAAACTAGATTCTTAGGGAGAAAAGGTAACCAAATTTAAATTCCAAACGGTACATTCCAACACAAAGTGAATAACTTATAAATAAATTTAAGAATATTGGTTTCATAAATGAGTTCAAAATGAGAATTATTGATCTCTTATATAAAATAATGTACAAAATCACAAAATATTGATATTATTGCATTTAAAGATATAAAAATTTCCATTTAAATATATCGTAATTTTAATTATATAAAATTTGGAGTATTTATTCCCCCGACATTCATTTGTAAAATAGACATGAGAAATTGTTAACGTTTTATTTTCCACTTATTTATTTTTCCTCATTTTTTATCATTACTCTCTTTCTTTTGTAAGTCTTAATTCCCAAAATAGGCATATTCATGCTAATTTTATTACCTCTCTTCCCATTTGAAAAAGGGGATGGATGTTGTAGGTGGTTTTGGACATTATTTATAACGTTCTTGTTACATAGCAAGAAAAATTGCTATAGAGGAGGAGCATAATATTTAGAATCATATTTATTTTCTTCTTAATCTTTGAATGGGTTTGGGAACTAGATTCTTAGGAAGAAATGGTAACCAAATTTAAATTCCATACGGTGCATTCCAACACAAAGTAAATATGTTATAAATAAATTAAAGCATATTGATCTAATAAATGAGTTCAAAATGAGAATTATTGATCTCTTATATAAAATAATGTACAAAATCACAAAATATTGATAGTATTGTATTTAAAGATATAAAAATTTCAATTTAAATATATCATAACTTTAATGATATAAAATTTGGAGTATTTATTCCCCCGACATTCATTTGTAAAATAGACATGCGAAATTGTTAACGTTTTATTTTCCACTTATTTATTTTTCCTCATTTTTTATCATTACTCTCTTTCTTTTGTAAGTCTTAATTCCCAAAATAGGCATATTCATGCTAATTTTATTACCTCTCTTCCCATTTGAAAAAGGGGATGGATGTTGTAGGTGGTTTTGGACATTATTTCTAACGTTCTTGTCACATACATAGAAATACGTCTATAGAGGATGAGCATAATATTTCCAATCATATTTCTTTTCTTCTTACTCTTTCAATGGGTTTGGAAACTAGATTCTTAGGGAGAAAAAGTAACCAAATTTAAATTCCAAACGGTACATTCCAACACAAAGTTAATAACTTATAAATAAATTTAAGAATATTGATTTCATAAATGAGTTCAAAATGAGAATTATTGATCTCTTATATAAAATAATGTACAAAATCACAAAATATTGATAGTATTGTATTTAAAGATATAAAAATTTAAATTTAAATATATCATAACTTTAATGATATAAAATTTGGAGTATTTATTCCCCCGACATTCATTTGTAAAATAGACATGCGAAATTGTTAACGTTTTCTTTTCCACTTTTTTATTTTTCCTCATGTTTTATCATTATTCTCTTTTCTTTGTAAGTCTTAATTACCAAAATAGGCATATTCATGCTAATTTTATTACCTCTCTTCCCAATTGAAAAAGGGCGATGGATATTGCAGTTGTTTTTAAACATTTTTTATAAAGTTCTTGTCACATACATAGAAATACGTCTATAGAGGATGAGCATAATATTTCCAATCATATTTCTTTTCTTCTTACTCTTTCAATGGGTTTGGAAACTAGATTCTTAGGGAGAAAAGGTAACCAAATTTAAATTCCAAACGGTACATTCCAACACAAAGTGAATAACTTATAAATAAATTTAAGAATATTGGTTTCATAAATGAGTTCAAAATGAGAATTATTGATCTCTTATATAAAATAATGTACAAAATCACAAAATATTGATAGTATTGTATTTAAAGATATAAAAATTTCAATTTAAATATATCATAACTTTAATGATATAAAATTTGGAGTATTTATTCCCCCGACATTCATTTGTAAAATAGACATGCGAAATTGTTAACGTTTTCTTTTCCACTTATTTATTTTTCCTCATGTTTTATCATTATTCTCTTTTCTTTGTAAGTCTTAATTACCAAAATAGGCATATTCATGCTAATTTTATTACCTCTCTTCCCAATTGAAAAAGGGCGATGGATATTGCAGTTGTTTTTAAACATTTTTTGTAAAGTTCTTGTCACATACATAGAAATACGTCTATAGAGGATGAGCATAATATTTCCAATCATATTTCGTTTCTTCTTACTCTTTCAATGGGTTTGGAATCTAGATTCTTAGGGAGAAAAGGTAACCAAATTTAAATTCCAAACGGTACATTCCAACACAAAGTGAATAACTTATAAATAAATTTAAGAATATTGATTTCATAAATGAGTTCAAAATGAGAATTATTGATCTCTTATATAAAATAATGTACAAAATCACAAAATATTGATAGTATTGTATTTAAAGATATAAAAATTTAAATTTAAATATATCATAACTTTAATGATATAAAATTTGGAGTATTTATTCCCCCGACATTCATTTGTAAAATAGACATGCGAAATTGTTAACGTTTTCTTTTCCACTTATTTATTTTTCCTCATGTTTTATCATTATTCTCTTTTCTTTGTAAGTCTTAATTACCAAAATAGGCATATTCATGCTAATTTTATTACCTCTCTTCCCAATTGAAAAAGGGCGATGGATATTGCAGTTGTTTTTAAACATTTTTTATAAAGTTCTTGTCACATACATAGAAATACGTCTATAGAGGATGAGCATAATATTTCCAATCATATTTCGTTTCTTCTTACTCTTTCAATGGGTTTGGAATCTAGATTCTTAGGGAGAAAAGGTAACCAAATTTAAATTCCAAACGGTACATTCCAACACAAAGTGAATAACTTATAAATAAATTTAAGAATATTGGTTTCATAAATGAGTTCAAAATGAGAATTATTGATCTCTTATATAAAATAATGTACAAAATCACAAAATATTGATAGTATTGCATTTAAAGATATAAAAATTTCCATTTAAATATATCGTAATTTTAATTATATAAAATTTGGAGTATTTATTCCCCCGACATTCATTTGTAAAATAGACATGAGAAATTGTTAACGTTTTATTTTCCACTTATTTATTTTTCCTCATTTTTTATCATTACTCTCTTTCTTTTGTAAGTCTTAATTCCCAAAATAGGCATATTCATGCTAATTTTATTACCTCTCTTCCCATTTGAAAAAGGGGATGGATGTTGTAGGTGGTTTTGGACATTATTTCTAACGTTCTTGTTACATAGCAAGAAAAATTGCTATAGAGGAGGAGCATAATATTTAGAATCATATTTATTTTCTTCTTAATCTTTGAATGGGTTTGGGAACTAGATTCTTAGGAAGAAATGGTAACCAAATTTAAATTCCATACGGTGCATTCCAACACAAAGTGAATATGTTATAAATAAATTAAAGCATATTGATCTAATAAATGAGTTCAAAATGAGAATTATTGATCTCTTATATAAAATAATGTACAAAATCACAAAATATTGATAGTATTGTATTTAAAGATATAAAAATTTCAATTTAAATATATCATAACTTTAATGATATAAAATTTTGAGTATTTATTCCCCCGACATTCATTTGTAAAATAGACATGCGAAATTGTTAACGTTTTCTTTTCCACTTATTTATTTTTCCTCATGTTTTATCATTATTCTCTTTTCTTTGTAAGTCTTAATTACCAAAATAGGCATATTCATGCTAATTTTATTACCTCTCTTCCCAATTGAAAAAGGGCGATGGATATTGCAGTTGTTTTTAAACATTTTTTGTAAAGTTCTTGTCACATACATAGAAATACGTCTATAGAGGATGAGCATAATATTTCCAATCATATTTCTTTTCTTCTTACTCTTTCAATGGGTTTGGAAACTAGATTCTTAGGGAGAAAAAGTAACCAAATTTAAATTCCAAACGGTACATTCCAACACAAAGTGAATAACTTATAAATAAATTTAAGAATATTGATTTCATAAATGAGTTCAAAATGAGAATTATTGATCTCTTATATAAAATAATGTAAAAAATCACAAAATATTGATAGTATTGTATTTAAAGATATAAAAATTTAAATTTAAATATATCATAACTTTAATGATATAAAATTTGGAGTATTTATTCCCCTGACATTCATTTGTAAAATAGACATGCGAAATTGTTAACGTTTTCTTTTCCACTTATTTATTTTTCCTCATGTCTTATCATTATTCTCTTTTCTTTGTAAGTCTTAATTACCAAAATAGGCATATTCATGCTAATTTTATTACCTCTCTTCCCAATTTAAAAAGGGCGATGGATATTGCAGTTGTTTTTAAACATTTTTTGTAAAGTTCTTGTCACATACATAGAAATACGTCTATAGAGGATGAGCATAATATTTCCAATCATATTTCGTTTCTTCTTACTCTTTCAATGGGTTTGGAAACTAGATTCTTAGGGAGAAAAGGTAACCAAATTTAAATTCCAAACGGTACATTCCAACACAAAGTGAATAACTTATAAATAAATTTAAGAATATTGGTTTCATAAATGAGTTCAAAATTAGAATTATTGATCTCTTATATAAAATAATGTACAAAATCACAAAATATTGATAGTATTGTATTTAAAGATATAAAAATTTCAATTTAAATATATCATAAATTTAATGATATAAAATTTGGAGTATTTATTCCCCCGACAATCATTTGTAAAATAGACATGCGAAATTGTTAACGTTTTCTTTTCCACTTATTTATTTTTCCTCATGTTTTATCATTATTCTCTTTTCTTTGTAAGTCTTAATTACCAAAATAGGCATATTCATGCTAATTTTATTACCTCTCTTCCCAATTGAAAAAGGGCGATGGATATTGGAGTTGTTTTTAAACATTTTTTGTAAAGTTCTTGTCACATACATAGAAATACGTCTATAGAGTATGAGCATAATATTTCCAATCATATTTCTTTTCTTCTTACTCTTTCAATGGGTTTGGAAACTAGATTCTTAGGGAGAAAAGGTAACCAAATTTAAATTCCAAACGGTACATTCCAACACAAAGTGAATAACTTATAAATAAATTTAAGAATATTGGTTTCATAAATGAGTTCAAAATGAGAATTATTGATCTCTTATATAAAATAATGTACAAAATCACAAAATATTGATAGTATTGTATTTAAAGATATAAAAATTTAAATTTAAATATATCATAACTTTAATGATATAAAATTTGGAGTATTTATTCCCCCGACATTCATTTGTAAAATAGACATGCGAAATTGTTAACGTTTTCTTTTCCACTTATTTATTTTTCCTCATGTTTTATCATTATTCTCTTTTCTTTGTAAGTCTTAATTACCAAAATAGGCATATTCATGCTAATTTTATTACCTCTCTTCCCAATTGAAAAAGGGCGATGGATATTGCAGTTGTTTTTAAACATTTTTTGTAAAGTTCTTGTCACATACATAGAAATACGTCTATAGAGGATGAGCATAATATTTCCAATCATATTTCGTTTCTTCTTACTCTTTCAATGGGTTTGGAATCTAGATTCTTAGGGAGAAAAGGTAACCAAATTTAAATTCCAAACGGTACATTCCAACACAAAGTGAATAACTTATAAATAAATTTAAGAATATTGATTTCATAAATGAGTTCAAAATGAGAATTATTGATCTCTTATATAAAATAATGTACAAAATCACAAAATATTGATAGTATTGTATTTAAAGATATAAAAATTTAAATTTAAATATATCATAACTTTAATGATATAAAATTTGGAGTATTTATTCCCCCGAAATTCATTTGTAAAATAGACATGCGAAATTGTTAACGTTTTCTTTTCCACTTATTTATTTTTCCTCATGTTTTATCATTATTCTCTTTTCTTTGTAAGTCTTAATTACCAAAATAGGCATATTCATGCTAATTTTATTACCTCTCTTCCCAATTTAAAAAGGGCGATGGATATTGCAGTTGTTTTTAAACATTTTTTGTAAAGTTCTTGTCACATACATAGAAATACGTCTATAGAGGATGAGCATAATATTTCCAATCATATTTCGTTTCTTCTTACTCTTTCAATGGGTTTGGAATCTAGATTCTTAGGGAGAAAAGGTAACCAAATTTAAATTCCAAACGGTACATTCCAACACAAAGTGAATAACTTATAAATAAATTTAAGAATATTGATTTCATAAATGAGTTCAAAATGAGAATTATTGATCTCTTATATAAAATATTGTACAAAATCACAAAATATTGATAGTATTGTATTTAAAGATATAAAAATTTAAATTTAAATATATCATAACTTTAATGATATAAAATTTGGAGTATTTATTCCCCCGACATTCATTTGTAAAATAGACATGCGAAATTGTTAACGTTTTCTTTTCCACTTATTTATTTTTCCTCATGTTTTATCATTATTCTCTTTTCTTTGTAAGTCTTAATTACCAAAATAGGCATATTCATGCTAATTTTATTACCTCTCTTCCCAATTGAAAAAGGGCGATGGATATTGCAGTTGTTTTTAAACATTTTTTATAAAGTTCTTGTCACATACATAGAAATACGTCTATAGAGGATGAGCATAATATTTCCAATCATATTTCTTTTCTTCTTACTCTTTCAATGGGTTTGGAAACTAGATTCTTAGGGAGAAAAGGTAACCAAATTTAAATTCCAAACGGTACATTCCAACACAAAGTGAATAACTTATAAATAAATTTAAGAATATTGGTTTCATAAATGAGTTCAAAATGAGAATTATTGATCTCTTATATAAAATAATGTACAAAATCACAAAATATTGATAGTATTGTATTTAAAGATATAAAAATTTCAATTTAAATATATCATAACTTTAATGATATAAAATTTGGAGTATTTATTCCCCCGACATTCATTTGTAAAATAGACATGCGAAATTGTTAACGTTTTCTTTTCCACTTATTTATTTTTCCTCATGTTTTATCATTATTCTCTTTTCTTTGTAAGTCTTAATTACCAAAATAGGCTTATTCATGCTAATTTTATTACCTCTCTTCCCAATTGAAAAAGGGCGATGGATATTGCAGTTGTTTTTAAACATTTTTTGTAAAGTTCTTGTCACATACATAGAAATACGTCTATATAGGATGAGCATAATATTTCCAATCATATTTCGTTTCTTCTTACTTTTTCAATGGGTTTGGAATCTAGATTCTTAGGGAGAAAAGGTAACCAAATTTAAATTCCAAACGGTACATTCCAACACAAAGTGAATAACTTATAAATAAATTTAAGAATATTGGTTTCATAAATGAGTTCAAAATGAGAATTATTGATCTCTTATATAAAATAATGTACAAAATCACAAAATATTGATAGTATTGCTTTTAAAGATATAAAAATTTCCATTTAAATATATCGTAATTTTAATTATATAAAATTTGGAGTATTTATTCCCCCGACATTCATTTGTAAAATAGACATGAGAAATTGTTAACGTTTTATTTTCCACTTATTTATTTTTCCTCAATTTTTATCATTACTCTCTTTCTTTTGTAAGTCTTAATTCCCAAAATAGGCATATTCATGCTAATTTTATTACCTCTCTTCCCATTTGAAAAAGGGGATGGATGTTGTAGGTGGTTTTGGACATTATTTCTAACGTTCTTGTTACATAGCAAGAAAAATTGCTATAGAGGAGGAGCATAATATTTAGAATCATATTTATTTTCTTCTTAATCTTTGAATGGGTTTGGGAACTAGATTCTTAGGAAGAAATGGTAACCAAATTTAAATTCCATACGGTGGATTCCAACACAAAGTGAATATGTTATAAATAAATTAAAGCATATTGATTTATAAATGAGTTCAAAATGAGAATTATTGATCTCTTATATAAAATAATGTACAAAATCACAAAATATTGATAGTATTGTATTTAAAGATATAAAAATTTCAATTTAAATATATCATAACTTTAATGATATAAAATTTTGAGTATTTATTCCCCCGACATTCATTTGTAAAATAGACATGCGAAATTGTTAACGTTTTCTTTTCCACTTATTTATTTTTCCTCATGTTTTATCATTATTCTCTTTTCTTTGTAAGTCTTAATTACCAAAATAGGCATATTCATGCTAAATTTATTACCTCTCTTCCCAATTGAAAAAGGGCGATGGATATTGCAGTTTTTTTTAAACATTTTTTGTAAAGTTCTTGTCACATACATAGAAATACGTCTATAGAGGATGAGCATAATATTTCCAATCATATTTCTTTTCTTCTTACTCTTTCAATGGGTTTGGAAACTAGATTCTTAGGGAGAAAAGGTATCCAAATTTAAATTCCAAACGGTACATTTCAACACAAAGTAAATAACTTATAAATAAATTTAAGAATATTGGTTTCATAAATGAGTTCAAAATGAGAATTATTGATCTCTTATATAAAATAATGTACAAAATCACAAAATATTGATAGTATTGTATTTAAAGATATAAAAATTTAAATTTAAATATATCATAACTTTAATGATATAAAATTTGGAGTATTTATTCCCCCGACATTCATTTGTAAAATAGACATGCGAAATTGTTAACGTTTTCTTTTCCACTTATTTATTTTTCCTCATGTTTTATCATTATTCTCTTTTCTTTGTAAGTCTTAATTACCAAAATAGGCATATTCATGCTAATTTTATTACCTCTTTTCCCAATTGAAAAAGGGCGATGGATATTGCAGTTCTTTTTAAACATTTTTTATAAAGTTCTTGTCACATACATAGAAATACGTCTATAGAGGATGAGCATAATATTTCCAATCATATTTCTTTTCTTCTTACTCTTTCAATGGGTTTGGAAACTAGATTCTTAGGGAGAAAAGGTAACCAAATTTAAATTCCAAACGGTACATTCCAACAAAAAGTGAATAAGTTATAAATAAATTAAAGCATATTGATCTAATAAATGAGTTCAAAATGAGAATTATTGATCTCTTATATAAAATAATGTACAAAATCTTAAAATATTGATAGTATTGCATTTAAAGATATAAAAATTTAAATTTAAATATATCGTAACTTTAATGATATAAAATTTGGAGTATTTATTCCCCCGACATTCATTTGTAAAATAGACATGCGAAATTGTTAACGTTTTCTTTTCCACTTATTTATTTTTCCTCATGTTTTATCATTATTCTCTTTTCTTTGTAAGTCTTAATTACCAAAATAGGCATATTCATGCTAATTTTATTACCTCTCTTCCCAATTGAAAAAGGGCGATGGATATTGCAGTTGTTTTTAAACATTTTTTGTAAAGTTCTTGTCACATACAAAGAAATACGTCTATAGAGGATGGGCATAATATTTCCAATCATATTTCTTTTCTTCTTACTCTTTCAATGGGTTTGGAATCTAGATTCTTAGGGAGAAAAGGTAACCAAATTTAAATTCCAAACGGTACATTCCAACACAAAGTGAATAACTTATAAATAAATTTAAGAATATTGGTTTCATAAATGAGTTCAAAATGAGAATTATTGATCTCTTATATAAAATAATGTACAAAATCACAAAATATTGATAGTATTGTATTTAAAGATATAAAAATTTCAATTTAAATATATCATAACTTTAATGATATAAAATTTGGAGTATTTATTCCCCCGACATTCATTTGTAAAATAGACATGCGAAATTGTTAATGTTTTATTTTCCACTTATTTATTTTTCCTCATTTTTTATCATTATTCTCTTTTCTTTGTAAGTCTTAATTACCAAAATAGGCTTATTCATGCTAATTTTATTACCTCTCTTCCCAATTGAAAAAGGGCGATGGATATTGCAGTTGTTTTTAAACATTTTTTGTAAAGTTCTTGTCACATACATAGAAATACGTCTATAGAGGATGAGCATAATATTTCCAATCATATTTCTTTTCTTCTTACTCTTTCAATGGGTTTGGAAACTAGATTCTTAGGGAGAAAAGGTAACCAAATTTAAATTCCAAACGGTACATTCCAACAAAAAGTGAATAAGTTATAAATAAATTAAAGCATATTGATCTAATAAATGAGTTCAAAATGAGAATTATTGATCTCTTATATAAAATAATGTACAAAATCTTAAAATATTGATAGTATTGCATTTAAAGATATAAAAATTTAAATTTAAATATATCGTAACTTTAATGATATAAAATTTGGAGTATTTATTCCCCCGACATTCATTTGTAAAATAGACATGCGAAATTGTTAACGTTTTCTTTTCCACTTATTTATTTTTCCTCATGTTTTATCATTATTCTCTTTTCTTTGTAAGTCTTAATTACCAAAATAGGCATATTCATGCTAATTTTATTACCTCTCTTCCCAATTGAAAAAGGGCGATGGATATTGCAGTTGTTTTTAAACATTTTTTGTAAAGTTCTTGTCACATACAAAGAAATACGTCTATAGAGGATGGGCATAATATTTCCAATCATATTTCTTTTCTTCTTACTCTTTCAATGGGTTTGGAATCTAGATTCTTAGGGAGAAAAGGTAACCAAATTTAAATTCCAAACGGTACATTCCAACACAAAGTGAATAACTTATAAATAAATTTAAGAATATTGGTTTCATAAATGAGTTCAAAATGAGAATTATTGATCTCTTATATAAAATAATGTACAAAATCACAAAATATTGATAGTATTGTATTTAAAGATATAAAAATTTCAATTTAAATATATCATAACTTTAATGATATAAAATTTGGAGTATTTATTCCCCCGACATTCATTTGTAAAATAGACATGCGAAATTGTTAATGTTTTATTTTCCACTTATTTATTTTTCCTCATTTTTTATCATTATTCTCTTTTCTTTGTAAGTCTTAATTACCAAAATAGGCTTATTCATGCTAATTTTATTACCTCTCTTCCCAATTGAAAAAGGGCGATGGATATTGCAGTTGTTTTTAAACATTTTTTGTAAAGTTCTTGTCACATACATAGAAATACGTCTATAGAGGATGAGCATAATATTTCCAATCATATTTCGTTTCTTCTTACTCTTTCAATGGGTTTGGAATCTAGATTCTTAGGGAGAAAAGGTAACCAAATTTAAATTCCAAACGGTACATTCCAACACAAAGTGAATAACTTATAAATAAATTTAAGAATATTGGTTTCATAAATGAGTTCAAAATGAGAATTATTGATCTCTTATATAAAATAATGTACAAAATCACAAAATATTGATAGTATTGCATTTAAAGATATAAAAATTTCCATTTAAATATATCGTAATTTTAATTATATAAAATTTGGAGTATTTATTCCCCCGACATTCATTTGTAAAATAGACATGAGAAATTGTTAACGTTTTATTTTCCACTTATTTATTTTTCCTCAGTTTTTATCATTACTCTCTTTCTTTTGTAAGTCTTAATTCCCAAAATAGGCATATTCATGCTAATTTTATTACCTCTCTTCCCATTTGAAAAAGGGGATGGATGTTGTAGGTTGTTTTGGACATTATTTCTAACGTTCTTGTTACATAGCAAGAAAAATTGCTCTAGAGGAGGAGCATAATATTTAGAATCATATTTATTTTCTTCTTAATCTTTGAATGGGTTTGGAAACTAGATTCTTAGGAAGAAATGGTAACCAAATTGAAATTCCATACGGTGCATTCCAACGAAAAGTGAATAAGTTATAAATAAATTAAAGCATATTGATCTAATAAATGAGTTCAAAATGAGAATTATTGATCTCTTATATAAAATAATGTACAAAATCTCAAAATATTGATAGTATTGCATTTAAAGATATAAAAATTTAAATTTAAATATATCGTAACTTTAATGATATAAAATTTGGAGTATTTATTCCCCCCACATTCATTTGTAAAATAGACATGCGAAATTGTTAACGTTTTCTTTTCCACTTATTTATTTTTCCTCATGTTTTATCATTATTCTCTTTTCTTTGTAAGTCTTAATTACCAAAATAGGCATATTCATGCTAATTTTATTACCTCTCTTCCCAATTATAAAAAGGCGATGGATATTGCAGGTGCTTTTAAACATTTTTTGTAAAGTTCTTGTAACATACATAGAAATACGTCTATAGAGGATGAGCATAATATTTCCAATCATATTTCTTTTCTTCTTACTCTTTCAATGGGTTTGGAAACTAGATTCTTAGGGAGAAAAGGTAACCAAATTTAAATTCCAAACGGTACATTCCAACACAAAGTGAATAACTTATAAATAAATTTAAGAATATTGGTTTCATAAATGAGTTCAAAATGAGAATTATTGATCTCTTATATAAAATAATGTACAAAATCACAAAATATTGATAGTATTGTATTTAAAGATATAAAAATTTCAATTTAAATATATCATAACTTTAATGATATAAAATTTGGAGTATTTATTCCCCCGACATTCATTTGTAAAATAGACATGCGAAATTGTTAACGTTTTCTTTTCCACTTATTTATTTTTCCTCATGTTTTATCATTATTCTCTTTTCTTTGTAAGTCTTAATTACCAAAATAGGCATATTCATGCTAATTTTATTACCTCTCTTCCCAATTGAAAAAGGGCGATGGATATTGCAGTTGTTTTTAAACATTTTTTATAAAGTTCTTGTCACATACATAGAAATACGTCTATAGAGGATGAGCATAATATTTCCAATCATATTTCTTTTCTTCTTACTCTTTCAATGGGTTTGGAAACTAGATTCTTAGGGAGAAAAGGTAACCAAATTTAAATTCCAAACGGTACATTCCAACACAAAGTGAATAACTTATAAATAAATTTAAGAATATTGGTTTCATAAATGAGTTCAAAATGAGAATTATTGATCTCTTATATAAAATAATGTACAAAATCACAAAATATTGATAGTATTGTATTTAAAGATATAAAAATTTAAATTTAAATATATCATAACTTTAATGATATAAAATTTGGAGTATTTATTCCCCCGACATTCATTTGAAAAATAGACATGCGAAATTGTTAACGTTTTCTTTTCCACTTATTTATTTTTCCTCATGTTTTATCATTATTCTCTTTTCTTTGTAAGTCTTAATTACCAAAATAGGCATATTCATGCTAATTTTATTACCTCTCTTCCCAATTGAAAAAGGGCGATGGATATTGCAGTTGTTTTTAAACATTTTTTGTAAAGTTCTTGTCACATACATAGAAATACGTCTATAGAGGATGGGCATAATATTTCCAATCATATTTCTTTTCTTCTTACTCTTTCAATGGGTTTGGAATCTAGATTCTTAGGGAGAAAAGGTAACCAAATTTAAATTCCAAACGGTACATTCCAACACAAAGTGAATAACTTATAAATAAATTTAAGAATATTGGTTTCATAAATGAGTTCAAAATGAGAATTATTGATCTCTTATATAAAATAATGTACAAAATCACAAAATATTGATAGTATTGTATTTAAAGATATAAAAATTTCAATTTAAATATATCATAACTTTAATGATATAAAATTTGGAGTATTTATTCCCCCGACATTCATTTGTAAAATAGACATGCGAAATTGTTAACGTTTTATTTTCCACTTATTTATTTTTCCTCATTTTTTATCATTATTCTCTTTTCTTTGTAAGTCTTAATTACCAAAATAGGCTTATTCATGCTAATTTTATTACCTCTCTTCCCAATTGAAAAAGGGCGATGGATATTGCAGTTGTTTTTAAACATTTTTTTGTAAAGTTCTTGTCACATACATAGAAATACGTCTATAGAGGATGAGCATAATATTTCCAATCATATTTCGTTTCTTCTTACTCTTTCAATGGGTTTGGAATCTAGATTCTTAGGGAGAAAAGGTAACCAAATTGAAATTCCGTAGGGTGCATTCCAACAAAAAGTGAATAAGTTATAAATAAATTAAAGCATATTGATCTAATAAATGAGTTCAAAATGAGAATTATTGATCTCTTATATAAAATAATGTACAAAATCTCAAAATATTGATAGTATTGCATTTAAAGATATAAAAATTTAAATTTAAATATATCGTAACTTTAATGATATAAAATTTGGAGTATTGATTCCCCCGACATTCATTGGTAAAATAGACATGCGAAATTGTTAACGTTTTCTTTTCCACTTATTTATTTTTCCTCATGTTTTATCATTATTCTCTTTTATTTGTAAGCCTTAATTACCAAAATAGGCATATTCATGCTAATTTTATTACCTCTCTTCCCAATTGAAAAAGGGCGATGCATATTGCAGGTGGTTTTAAACATTTTTTGTAAAGTTCTTGTAACATACATAGAAATACGTCTATAGAGGATGAGCATAATATTTCCAATCATATTTCTTTTCTTCTTACTCTTTCAATGGGTTTGGAAACTAGATTCTTAGGGAGAAAAGGTAACCAAATTTAAATTCCAAACGGTACATTCCAACAAAAAGTGAATAAGTTATAAATAAATTAAAGCATATTGATCTAATAAATGAGTTCAAAATGAGAATTATTGATCTCTTATATAAAATAATGTACAAAATCTCAAAATATTGATAGTATTGCATTTAAAGATATAAAAATTTTAATTTAAATATATCGTAACTTTAATGATATAAAATTTGGAGTATTTATTCCCCCGACATTCATTTGTAAAATAGACATGCGAAATTGTTAACGTTTTCTTTTCCACTTATTTATTTTTCCTCATGTTTTATCATTATTCTCTTTTCTTTGTAAGTCTTAATTACCAAAATAGGCATATTCATGCTAATTTTATTACCTCTCTTCCCAATTATAAAAAGGCGATGGATATTGCAGGTGGTTTTAAACATTTTTTGTAAAGTTCTTGTAACATACATAGAAATACGTCTATAGAGGATGAGCATAATATTTCCAATCATATTTCTTTTCTTCTTACTCTTTCAATGGGTTTGGAAACTAGATTCTTAGGGGAAAAGGTAACCAAATTTAAATTCCAAACGGTACATTCCAACACAAAGTGAATAACTTATAAATAAATTTAAGAATATTGGTTTCATAAATGAGTTCAAAATGAGAATTATTGATCTCTTATATAAAATAATGTACAAAATCACAAAATATTGATAGTATTGTATTTAAAGATATAAAAATTTCAATTTAAATATATCATAACTTTAATGATATAAAATTTGGAGTATTTATTCCCCCGACATTCATTTGTAAAATAGACATGCGAAATTGTTAACGTTTTCTTTTCCACTTATTTATTTTTCCTAATGTTTTATCATTATTCTCTTTTCTTTGTAAGTCTTAATTACCAAAATAGGCATATTCATGCTAATTTTATTACCTCTCTTCCCAATTGAAAAAGGGCGATGGATATTGCAGTTGTTTTTAAACATTTTTTATAAAGTTCTTGTCACATACATAGAAATACGTCTATAGAGGATGAGCATAATATTTCCAATCATATTTCTTTTCTTCTTACTCTTTCAATGGGTTTGGAAACTAGATTCTTAGGGAGAAAAGGTAACCAAATTTAAATTCCAAACGGTACATTCCAACACAAAGTGAATAACTTATAAATAAATTTAAGAATATTGGTTTCATAAATGAGTTCAAAATGAGAATTATTGATCTCTTATATAAAATAATGTACAAAATCACAAAATATTGATAGTATTGTATTTAAAGATATAAAAATTTCAATTTAAATATATCATAACTTTAATGATATAAAATTTGGAGTATTTATTCCCCCGACATTCATTTGAAAAATTGACATGCGAAATTGTTAACGTTTTCTTTTCCACTTATTTATTTTTCTTCATGTTTTATCATTATTCTCTTTTCTTTGTAAGTCTTAATTACCAAAATAGGCATATTCATGCTAATTTTATTACCTCTCTTCCCAATTGAAAAAGGGCGATGGATATTGCAGTTGTTTTTAAACATTTTTTGTAAAGTTCTTGTCACATACATAGAAATACGTCTATAGAGGATGGGCATAATATTTCCAATCATATTTCTTTTATTCTTACTCTTTCAATGGGTTTGGAATCTAGATTCTTAGGGAGAAAAGGTAACCAAATTTAAATTCCAAATGGTACATTCCAACACAAAGTGAATAACTTATAAATAAATTTAAGAATATTGGTTTCATAAATGAGTTCAAAATGAGAATTATTGATCTCTTATATAAAATAATGTACAAAATCACAAAATATTGATAGTATTGTATTTAAAGATATAAAAATTTAAATTTAAATATATCATAACTTTAATGATATAAAATTTGGAGTATTTATTCCCCCGACATTCATTTGAAAAATAGACATGCGAAATTGTTAACGTTTTCTTTTCCACTTATTTATTTTTCCTCATGTTTTATCATTATTCTCTTTTCTTTGTAAGTCTTAATTACCAAAATCGGCATATTCATGCTAATTTTATTACCTCTCTTCCCAATTGAAAAAGGGCGATGGATATTGCAGTTGTTTTTAAACATTTTTTGTAAAGTTCTTGTCACATACATAGAAATACGTCTATAGAGGATGGGCATAATATTTCCAATCATATTTCTTTTCTTCTTACTCTTTCAATGGGTTTGGAATCTAGATTCTTAGGGAGAAAAGGTAACCAAATTTAAATTCCAAATGGTACATTCCAACACAAAGTGAATAACTTATAAATAAATTTAAGAATATTGGTTTCATAAATGAGTTCAAAATGAGAATTATTGATCTCTTATATAAAATAATGTACAAAATCACAAAATATTGATAGTATTGTATTTAAAGATATAAAAATTTCAATTTAAATATATCATAACTTTAATGATATAAAATTTGGAGTATTTATTCCCCCGACATTCATTTGTAAAATAGACATGCGAAATTGTTAACGTTTTATTTTCCACTTATTTATTTTTCCTCGTTTTTTATCATTATTCTCTTTTCTTTGTAAGTCTTAATTACCAAAATAGGCTTATTCATGCTAATTTTATTACCTCTCTTCCCAATTGAAAAAGGGCGATGGATATTGCAGTTGTTTTTAAACATTTTTTGTAAAGTTCTTGTCACATACATAGAAATACGTCTATAGAGGATGAGCATAATATTTCCAATCATATTTCGTTTCTTCTTACTCTTTCAATGGGTTTGGAATCTAGATTCTTAGGGAGAAAAGGTAACCAAATTTAAATTCCAAACGGTACATTCCAACACAAAGTGAATAACTTATAAATAAATTTAAGAATATTGGTTTCATAAATGAGTTCAAAATGAGAATTATTGATCTCTTATATAAAATAATGTACAAAATCACAAAATATTGATAGTATTGCATTTAAAGATATAAAAATTTCCATTTAAATATATCGTAATTTTAATTATATAAAATTTGGAGTATTTATTCCCCCGACATTCATTTGTAAAATAGACATGAGAAATTGTTAACGTTTTATTTTCCACTTATTTATTTTTCCTCAGTTTTTATCATTACTCTCTTTCTTTTGTAAGTCTTAATTCCCAAAATAGGCATATTCATGCTAATTTTATTACCTCTATTCCCATTTGAAAAAGGGGATGGATGTTGTAGGTGGTTTTGGACATTATTTCTAACGTTCTTGTTACATAGCAAGAAAAATTGCTATAGAGGAGGAGCATAATATTTAGAATCATATTTATTTTCTTCTTAATCTTTGAATGGGTTTGGAAACTAGATTCTTAGGAAGAAATGGTAACCAAATTGAAATTCCATACGGTGCATTCCAACAAAAAGTGAATAAGTTATAAATAAATTAAAGCATATTGATCTAATAAATGAGTTCAAAATGAGAATTATTGATCTCTTATATAAAATAATGTACAAAATCTCAAAATATTGATAGTATTGCATTTAAAGATATAAAAATTTAAATTTAAATATATCGTAACTTTAATGATATAAAATTTGGAGTATTTATTCCCCCGACATTCATTTGTAAAATAGACATGCGAAATTGTTAACGTTTTCTTTTCCACTTATTTATTTTTCCTCATGTTTTATCATTATTCTCTTTTCTTTGTAAGTCTTAATTACCAAAATAGGCATATTTATGCTAATTTTATTACCTCTCTTCCCAATTATAAAAAGGCGATGGATATTGCAGGTGGTTTTAAACATTTTTTGTAAAGTTCTTGTAACATACATAGAAATACGTCTATAGAGGATGAGCATAATATTTCCAATCATATTTCTTTTCTTCTTACTCTTTCAATGGGTTTGGAAACTAGATTCTTAGGGAGAAAAGGTAACCAAATTTAAATTCCAAACGGTACATTCCAACACAAAGTGAATAACTTATAAATAAATTTAAGAATATTGGTTTCATAAATGAGTTCAAAATGAGAATTATTGATCTCTTATATAAAATAATGTACAAAATCACAAAATATTGATAGTATTGTATTTAAAGATATAAAAATTTCAATTTAAATATATCATAACTTTAATGATATAAAATTTGGAGTATTTATTCCCCCGACATTCATTTGTAAAATAGACATGCGAAATTGTTAACGTTTTCTTTTCCACTTATTTATTTTTCCTCATGTTTTATCATTATTCTCTTTTCTTTGTAAGTCTTAATTACCAAAATAGGCATATTCATGCTAATTTTATAACCTCTCTTCCCAATTGAAAAAGGGCGATGGATATTGCAGTTGTTTTTAAACATTTTTTATAAAGTTCTTGTCACATACATAGAAATACGTCTATAGAGGATGAGCATAATATTTCCAATCATATTTCTTTTCTTCTTACTCTTTCAATGGGTTTGGAAACTAGATTCTTAGGGAGAAAAGGTAACCAAATTTAAATTCCAAACGGTACATTCCAACACAAAGTGAATAACTTATAAATAAATTTAAGAATATTGATTTCATAAATGAGTTCAAAATGAGAATTATTGATCTCTTATATAAAATAATGTACAAAATCACAAAATATTGATAGTATTGTATTTAAAGATATAAAAATTTCAATTTAAATATATCATAACTTTAATGATATAAAATTTGGAGTATTTATTCCCCCGACATTCATTTGTAAAATAGACATGCGAAATTGTTAACGTTTTCTTTTCCACTTATTTATTTTTCCTCATGTTTTATCATTATTCTCTTTTCTTTGTAAGTCTTAATTACCAAAATAGGCATATTCATGCTAATTTTATTACCTCTCTTCCCAATTGAAAAAGGGCGATGGATATTGCAGTTGTTTTAAAACATTTTTTGTAAAGTTCTTGTCACATACATAGAAATACGTCTATAGAGGATGGGCATAATATTTCCAATCATATTTCTTTTCTTCTTACTCTTTGAATGGTTTTGGAATCTAGATTCTTAGGGAGAAAAGGTAACCAAATTTAAATTCCAAACGGTACATTCCAACACAAAGTGAATAACTTATAAATAAATTTAAGAATATTGGTTTCATAAATGAGTTCTGATGAACGAAAACCGGCATCGCCGATTCCCGCAAATACTTTGGTTTTAATATTTATAAAACTCTCGCAAGTGCACGAATCATTTCGTAGAAAATGATAAGTATACTCCCAAGGTCGATCTAAGGAAGGAATGTATGTGGTTTTTAACTTATTATTCAACCTTTTAAAAACGAAATTAAATCCTAAACATCCTGTCACGATAGTTTGGTTTTTGTGTTCCTAATCTAATAACATAAAATAAAACATATATACAGATTAATTAAATATAATCTAAAATCATAAAAATAAACATAGATACAAATTCAAATAATTATCTAGAAATAAACATATATACGGATTCAATAAATGTTCATGCAAATTTTTATCATTTATATTAGCGGAGTATTTATGGATATAATAACTAAATTAATTATGCTTGCTCATATTAACTAGGTTATTAAAGATATAAATTGACATTTTATTGATTCTCTCTTTTTTATATAAATACCACCTTTGGTGGGGTTAGATATTCTTTGTTAACTAAACAAATCAATTAACACCTATGGGTGGGGTTGATAACTAATATGCTTAATTAAATTAATTCCTTTTTCTAAGAGATTGAAAATGAACCATTTAAATGCCACCTTTGGTGGGGTTAGACAGTTTAAACTTTATTCAAGGTGTCCAAATTAAACCTAAGAATTTAATTATCCGAGTACTAACTTTCAAGTTTTAAAACCACTATTGAAAACATGTTGTCAATACATTTTCTCATAATAATTCTTATAAAAACTTTTGAAATAGAGTTTCACTCTAACTACCGGGCGATTGTACCAACAAATAAAAGAGCACTACTCTAAATTAGACCGGATAACTAAACCTTAAAATCTAATTTTCGGGTTTAAGTTTGTAATGAAAAATAATATATTTCTCTCTAACATTCTTAATATAAAATCTTGAATAAAAACAAAATCAATTCATTTTAAAGATTTTTACCTATTTAATATTTCGCAAGCATAACAACGTCGTTATTACATCATTTTTACTAAACAGCTAGCATAGTTAAATTTAACCACAGACAAGTTGAATATAACATGTAAGAATAAAGCATAAAAATAACTGTAAAGAAAATAAAATCCTTACAGAACTTCGACGCTATTCCCGTTGCTAGAAAACCTCCGAGCGGAATTTGCACTTCCATATATTGAATCAAAAATCTAAATTATTACAAAAACATTACAAGTTCCTCTCAAAAAGAGAAGAACACTAAACCTAAGAGAATTGAACTAAAAACTAAGAGAAAAACTAAGAAAAGCTTAGAAACTTAGAAAGAAACTAAGAGAAACTAAAAACTAAGAAATGAGAGAAAGAAAGAAGAGAGAAGTGAGTTTTGAAGGTGTGTTTTGAAGTGAATGGAAGGGGGTATTTATAGGTGAGGATGGAGAGAAAAAATGAGTAAAAAAATGTTAAAAAAATATTAAAAAATGTAAAAACGCGTATTGGACTTGCTGATGTCATCAATGACGTCAGCATGACGTCACAGGGGCGGCTGCACGTGAAAAATGGGGCGGCTGCTGGGCGCTGCGCGCGCGCGCTGGGGCTGTCGCTGCGCGCAGCTCGGCGCGCGTGAACAGTGCCAGCGCGCTGCGTTGCGCGCAGCTGGGCATGCCAGCGCGCGCGGGCGCGCGCGGGATGGGGCGCTGGGGCGCGCGCGGCTGGGCGCTGGGGCGCTGGGCTGCGCGCACGGCCGGGCTGCGACGCGCGATTTCCGTCTTTTTGACATTTTTGACCTTTTCGACCCATTTCGTCCGATTTTTCCATGTTTGTTGACCTTTTCTCACTTATTTATTGATATATTTGTGATGTATTGCTTCAAATATTCCTCTTTAAGTCTTTACATTGCGTTTTTAAGCCAAAATACCTGAAAAACAATAAAAATACCCGTGATTCCGAAAAAGACAAATTTATATAAATATATGATAAAACATATAAATATATGTATTTTTAATCAATTACAGTACATAAAATCATGGTTATTTTAGTGCTTTTTGAGCACTCATCAAGTTCAAAATGAGAATTATTGATCTCTTATATAAAATAATGTACAAAATCACAAAATATTGATAGTATTGTATTTAAAGATATAAAAATTTAAATTTAAATATATCATAACTTTAATGATATAAAATTTGGAGTATTTATTCCCCCGACATTCATTTGTAAAATAGACATGCGAAATTGTTAACGTTTTCTTTTCCACTTATTTATTTTTCCTCATGTTTTATCATTATTCTCTTTTCTTTGTAAGTCTTAATTACCAAAATAGGCATATTCATGCTAATTTTATTACCTCTCTTCCCAATTGAAAAGGGGCGATGGATATTGCAGTTGTTTTTAAACATTTTTTATAAAGTTCTTGTCACATACATAGAAATACGTCTATAGAGGATGAGCATAATATTTCCAATCATATTTCTTTTCTTCTTACTCTTTCAATGGGTTTGGAAACTAGATTCTTAGGGAGAAAAGGTAACCAAATTTAAATTCCAAACGGTACATTCCAACACAAAGTGAATAAGTTATAAATAAATTAAAGCATATTGATCTAATAAATGAGTTCAAAATGAGAATTATTGATCTCTTATATAAAATAATGTACAAAATCTTAAAATATTGATAGTATTGCATTTAAAGATATAAAAATTTAAATTTAAATATATCGTAACTTTAATGATATAAAATTTGGAGTATTTATTCCCCCGACATTCATTTGTAAAATAGACATGCGAAATTGTTAACGTTTTCTTTTCCACTTATTTATTTTTCCTCATGTTTTATCATTATTCTCTTTTCTTTGTAAGTCTTAATTACCAAAATAGGCATATTCATGCTAATTTTATTACCTCTCTTCCCAATTGAAAAAGGGCGATGGATATTGCAGTTGTTTTTAAACATTTTTTGTAAAGTTCTTGTCACATACATAGAAATACGTCTATAGAGGATGGGCATAATATTTCCAATCATATTTCTTTTCTTCTTACTCTTTCAATGGGTTTGGAATCTAGATTCTTAGGGAGAAAAGGTAACCAAATTTAAATTCCAAACGGTACATTCCAACACAAAGTGAATAACTTATAAATAAATTTAAGAATATTGGTTTCATAAATGAGTTCAAAATGAGAATTATTGATCTCTTATATAAAATAATGTACAAAATCACAAAATATTGATAGTATTGCATTTAAAGATATAAAAATTTCCATTTAAATATATCGTAATTTTAATTATATAAAATTTGGAGTATTTATTCCCCCGACATTCATTTGTAAAATAGACATGAGAAATTGTTAACGTTTTATTTTCCACTTATTTATTTTTCCTCAGTTTTTATCATTACTCTCTTTCTTTTGTAAGTCTTAATTACCAAAATAGGCATATTCATGCTAATTTTATTACCTGTCTTCCCAATTGAAAAGGGGCGATGGATATTGCAGTTGTTTTTAAACATTTTTTATAAAGTTCTTGTCACATACATAGAAATACGTCTATAGAGGATGAGCATAATATTTCCAATCATATTTCTTTTCTTCTTACTCTTTCAATGGGTTTGGAAACTAGATTCTTAGGGAGAAAAGGTAACCAAATTTAAATTCCAAACGGTACATTCCAACACAAAGTGAATAAGTTATAAATAAATTAAAGCATATTGATCTAATAAATGAGTTCAAAATGAGAATTATTGATCTCTTATATAAAATAATGTACAAAATCTTAAAATATTGATAGTATTGCATTTAAAGATATAAAAATTTAAATTTAAATATATCGTAACTTTAATGATATAAAATTTGGAGTATTTATTCCCCCGACATTCATTTGTAAAATAGACATGCGAAATTGTTAACGTTTTCTTTTCCACTTATTTATTTTTCCTCATGTTTTATCATTATTCTCTTTTCTTTGTAAGTCTTAATTACCAAAATAGGCATATTCATGCTAATTTTATTACCTCTCTTCCCAATTGAAAAAGGGCGATGCATATTGCAGGTGGTTTTAAACATTTTTTGTAAAGTTTTTGTCACATACATAGAAATACGTCTATAGAGGATGAGCATAATATTTCCAATCATATTTCTTTTCTTCTTACTCTTTCAATGGGTTTGGAAACTAGATTCTTAGGGAGAAAAGGTAACCAAATTTAAATTCCAAACGGTACATTCCAACACAAAGTGAATAACTTATAAATAAATTTAAGAATATTGGTTTCATAAATGAGTTCAAAATGAGAATTATTGATCTCTTATATAAAATAATGTACAAAATCACAAAATATTGATAGTATTGTATTTAAAGATATAAAAATTTCAATTTAAATATATCATAACTTTAATGATATAAAATTTGGAGTATTTATTCCCCCGACATTCATTTGTAAAATAGACATGCGAAATTGTTAACGTTTTCTTTTCCACTTATTTATTTTTCCTCATGTTTTATCATTATTCTCTTTTCTTTGTAAGTCTTAATTACCAAAATAGGCTTATTCATGCTAATTTTATTACCTCTCTTCCCAATTGAAAAAGGGCGATGGATATTGCAGTTGTTTTTAAACATTTTTTGTAAAGTTCTTGTCACATACATAGAAATACGTCTATAGAGGATGAGCATAATATTTCCAATCATATTTCGTTTCTTCTTACTCTTTCAATGGGTTTGGAATCTAGATTCTTAGGGAGAAAAGGTAACCAAATTTAAATTCCAAACGGTACATTCCAACACAAAGTGAATAACTTATAAATAAATTTAAGAATATTGGTTTCATAAATGAGTTCAAAATGAGAATTATTGATCTCTTATATAAAATAATGTACAAAATCACAAAATATTGATAGTATTGCATTTAAAGATATAAGAATTTCCATTTAAATATATCGTAATTTTAATTATATAAAATTTGGATTATTTATTCCCCCGACATTCATTTGTAAAATAGACATGAGAAATTGTTAACGTTTTATTTTCCACTTATTTATTTTTCCTCAGTTTTTATCATTACTCTCTTTCTTTTGTAAGTCTTAATTCCCAAAATAGGCATATTCATGCTAATTTTATTACCTCTCTTCCCATTTGAAAAAGGGGATGGATGTTGTAGGTGGTTTTGGACATTATTTCTAACGTTCTTGTTACATAGCAAGAAAAATTGCTATAGAGGAGGAGCATAATATTTAGAATCATATTTATTTTCTTCTTAATCTTTGAATGGGTTTGGAAACTAGATTCTTAGGAAGAAATGGTAACCAAATTGAAATTCCATACGGTGCATTCCAACAAAAAGTGAATAAGTTATAAATAAATTAAAGCATATTGATCTAATAAATGAGTTCAAAATGAGAATTATTGATCTCTTATATAAAATAATGTACAAAATCTCAAAATATTGATAGTATTGCATTTAAAGATATAAAAATTTAAATTTAAATATATCGTAACTTTAACGATATAAAATTTGGAGTATTTATTCCCCCGACATTCATTTGTAAAATAGACATGCGAAATTGTTAACGTTTTCTTTTCCACTTATTTATTTTTCCTCATGTTTTATCATTATTCTCTTTTCTTTGTAAGTCTTAATTACCAAAATAGGCATATTCATGCTAATTTTATTACCTCTCTTCCCAATTATAAAAAGGCGATGGATATTGCGGGTGGTTTTAAACATTTTTTGTAAAGTTCTTGTAACATACATAGAAATACGTCTATAGAGGATGAGCATAATATTTCCAATCATATTTCTTTTCTTCTTACTCTTTCAATGGGTTTGGAAACTAGATTCTTAGGGAGAAAAGGTAACCAAATTTAAATTCCAAACGGTACATTCCAACACAAAGTGAATAACTTATAAATAAATTTAAGAATATTGATTTCATAAATGAGTTCAAAATGAGAATTATTGATCTCTTATATAAAATAATGTTCAAAATCACAAAATATTGATAGTATTGTATTTAAAGATATAAAAATTTCAATTTAAATATATCATAACTTTAATGATATAAAATTTGGAGTATTTATTCCCCCGACATTCATTTGTAAAATAGACATGCGAAATTGTTAACGTTTTCTTTTCCACTTATTTATTTTTCCTCATGTTTTATCATTATTCTCTTTTCTTTTTAAGTCTTAATTACCAAAATAGGCATATTCATGCTAATTTTATTACCTCTCTTCCCAATTGAAAAAGGGCGATGGATATTGCAGTTGTTTTTAAACATTTTTTGTAAAGTTCTTGTCACATACATAGAAATACGTCTATAGAGGATGGGCATAATATTTCCAATCATATTTCTTTTCTTCTTACTCTTTCAATGGGTTTGGAATCTAGATTCTTAGGGAGAAAAGGTAACCAAATTTAAATTCCAAACGGTACATTCCAACACAAAGTGAATAACTTATAAATAAATTTAAGAATATTGGTTTCATAAATGAGTTCAAAATGAGAATTATTGATCTCTTATATAAAATAATGTACAAAATCACAAAATATTGATAGTATTGTATTTAAAGATATAAAAATTTAAATTTAAATATATCATAACTTTAATGATATAAAATTTGGAGTATTTATTCCCCCGACATTCATTTGTAAAATAGACATGCGAAATTGTTAACGTTTTCTTTTCCACTTATTAATTTTTCCTCATGTTTTATCATTATTCTCTTTTCTTTGTAAGTCTTAATTACCAAAATAGGCATATTCATGCTAATTTTATTACCTCTCTTCCCAATTGAAAAAGGGCGATGGATATTGCAGTTGTTTTTAAACATTTTTTGTAAAGTTCTTGTCACATACATAGAAATACGTCTATAGAGGATGAGCATAATATTTCCAATCATATTTCTTTTCTTCTTACTCTTTCAATGGGTTTGGAAACTAGATTCTTAGGGAGAAAAAGTATCCAAATTTAAATTCCAAACGGTACATTCCAACACAAAGTGAATAACTTATAAATAAATTTAAGAATATTGGTTTCATAAATGAGTTCAAAATGAGAATTATTGATCTCTTATATAAAATAATGTACAAAATCACAAAATATTGATAGTATTGTATTTAAAGATATAAAAATTTAAATTTAAATATATCATAACTTTAATGATATAAAATTTGGAGTATTTATTCCCCCGACATTCATTTGTAAAATAGACATGCGAAATTGTTAACGTTTTCTTTTCCACTTATTAATTTTTCCTCATGTTTTATCATTATTCTCTTTTCTTTGTAAGTCTTAATTACCAAAATAGGCATATTCATGCTAATTTTATTACCTCTCTTCCCAATTGAAAAAGGGCGATGCATATTGCAGTTGTTTTTAAACATTTTTTATAAAGTTCTTGTCACATACATAGAAATACGTCTATAGAGGATGAGCATAATATTTCCAATCATATTTCTTTTCTTCTTACTCTTTCAATGGGTTTGGAAACTAGATTCTTAGGGAGAAAAGGTAACCAAATTTAAATTCCAAACGGTACATTCCAACACAAAGTGAATAACTTATAAATAAATTTAAGAATATTGGTTTCATAAATGAGTTCAAAATGAGAATTATTGATCTCTTATATAAAATAATGTACAAAATCACAAAATATTGATAGTATTGCATTTAAAGATATAAAAATTTCCATTTAAATATATCGTAATTTTAATTATATAAAATTTGGAGTATTTATTCCCCCGACATTCATTTGTAAAATAGACATGAGAAATTGTTAACGTTTTATTTTCCACTTATTTATTTTTGCTCATATTTTATCATTATTCTCTTTTCTTTGTAAGTCTTAATTACCAAAATAGGCATATTCATGCTAATTTTATTACCTCTCTTCCCAATTGAAAAAGGGCGATGGATATTGCAGTTGTTTTTAAACATTTTTTGTAAAGTTCTTGTCACATACATAGAAATACGTCTATAGAGGATGGGCATAATATTTCCAATCATATTTCTTTTCTTCTTACTCTTTCAATGGGTTTGGAATCTAGATTCTTAGGGAGAAAAGGTAACCAAATTTAAATTCCAAACGGTACATTCCAACACAAAGTGAATAACTTATAAATAAATTTAAGAATATTGATTTCATAAATGAGTTCAAAATGAGAATTATTGATCTCTTATATAAAATAATGTACAAAATCACAAAATATTGATAGTATTGTATTTAAAGATATAAAAATTTAAATTTAAATATATCATAACTTTAATGATATAAAATTTGGAGTATTTATTCCCCCGACATTCATTTGTAAAATAGACATGCGAAATTGTTAACGTTTTCTTTTCCACTTATTTATTTTTCCTCATGTTTTATCATTATTCTCTTTTCTTTGTAAGTCTTAATTACCAAAATAGGCATATTCATGCTAATTTTATTACCTCTCTTCCCAATTGAAAAAGGGCGATGCATATTGCAGTTGTTTTTAAACATTTTTTATAAAGTTCTTGTCACATACATAGAAATACGTCTATAGAGGATGAGCATAATATTTCCAATCATATTTCTTTTCTTCTTACTCTTTCAATGGGTTTGGAAACTAGATTCTTAGGGAGAAAAGGTAACCAAATTTAAATTCCAACCGGTACATTCCAACACAAAGTGAATAACTTATAAATAAATTTAAGAATATTGGTTTCATAAATGAGTTCAAAATGAGAATTATTGATCTCTTATATAAAATAATGTACAAAATCACAAAATATTGATAGTATTGTATTTAAAGATATAAAAATTTAAATTTAAATATATCATAACTTTAATGATATAAAATTTGGAGTATTTATTCCCCCGACATTCATTTGTAAAATAGACATGCGAAATTGTTAACGTTTTCTTTTCCACTTATTTATTTTTCCTCATGTTTTATCATTATTCTCTTTTCTTTGTAAGTCTTAATTACCAAAATAGGCATATTCATGCTAATTTTATTACCTCTCTTCCCAATTGAAAAAGGGCGATGCATATTGCAGTTGTTTTTAAACATTTTTTGTAAAGTTCTTGTCACATACATAGAAATACGTCTATAGAGGATGAGCATAATATTTCCAATCATATTTCTTTTCTTCTTACTCTTTCAATGGGTTTGGAAACTATATTCTTAGGGAGAAAAGGTAACCAAATTTAAATTCCAAACGGTACATTCCAACACAAAGTGAATAACTTATAAATAAATTTAAGAATATTGATTTCATAAATGAGTTCAAAATGAGAATTATTGATCTATTATATAAAATAATGTACAAAATCACAAAATATTGATAGTATTGCATTTAAAGATATAAAAATTTCTATTTAAATATATCGTAATTTTAATGATATAAAATTTGGAGTATTTATTCCCCCGACATTTATTTGTAAAATAGACATGAGAAATTGTTAACGTTTTCTTTTCCACTTATTTATTTTTCCTCATGTTTTATCATTACTCTCTTTCTTTTGTAAGTCTTAATTCCCAAAATAGGCATATTCATGCTAATTTTATTACCTCTCTTCCCAATTGAAAAAGGGCGATGGATATTGCAGTTGTTTTTAAACATTTTTTATAAAGTTCTTGTCACATACATAGAAATACGTCTATAGAGGATGAGCATAATATTTCCAATCATATTTCTTTTCTTCTTACTCTTTCAATGGGTTTGGAAACTAGATTCTTAGGGAGAAAAGGTATCCAAATTTAAATTCCAAACGGTACATTCCAACACAAAGTGAATAACTTATAAATAAATTTAAGAATATTGGTTTCATAAATGAGTTCAAAATGAGAATTATTGATCTCTTATATAAAATAATGTACAAAATCACAAAATATTGATAGTATTGTATTTAAAGATATAAAAATTTCAATTTAAATATATCATAACTTTAATGATATAAAATTTGGGGTATTTATTCCCCCGACATTCATTTGTAAAATAGACATGCGAAATTGTTAACGTTTTCTTTTCCACTTATTTATTTTTCCTCATGTTTTATCATTATTCTCTTTTCTTTGTAAGTCTTAATTACCAAAATAGGCTTATTCATGCTAATTTTATTACCTCTCTTCCCAATTGAAAAAGGGCGATGGATATTGCAGTTGTTTTTAAACATTTTTTGTAAAGTTCTTGTCACACACATAGAAATACGTCTATAGAGGATGAGCATAATATTTCCAATCATATTTCGTTTCTTCTTACTCTTTCAATGGGTTTGGAATCTAGATTCTTAGGGAGAAAAGGTAACCAAATTTAAATTCCAAACGGTACATTCCAACACAAAGTGAATAACTTATAAATAAATTTAAGAATATTGGTTTCATAAATGAGTTCAAAATGAGAATTATTGATCTCTTATATAAAATAATGTACAAAATCACAAAATATTGATAGTATTGCATTTAAAGATATAAAAATTTCCATTTAAATATATCGTAATTTTAATTATATAAAATTTGGAGTATTTATTCCCCCGACATTCATTTGTAAAATAGACATGAGAAATTGTTAACGTTTTATTTTCCACTTATTTATTTGTCCTCATTTTTTATCATTACTCTCTTTCTTTTGTAAGTCTTAATTCCCAAAATAGGCATATTCATGCTAATTTTATTACATCTCTTCCCATTTGAAAAAGGGGATGGATGTTGTAGGTGGTTTTGGACATTATTTCTAACGTTCTTGTTACATAGCAAGAAAAATTGCTATAGAGGAGGAGCATAATATTTAGAATCATATTTATTTTCTTCTTAATCTTTGAATGGGTTTGGGAACTAGATTCTTAGGAAGAAATGGTAACCAAATTTAAATTCCATACGGTGCATTCCAACACAAAGTGAATATGTTATAAATAAATTAAAGCATATTGATCTAATAAATGAGTTCAAAATGAGAATTATTGATCTCTTATATAAAATAATGTACAAAATCACAAAATATTGATAGTATTGTATTTAAAGATATAAAAATTTCAATTTAAATATATCATAACTTTAATGATATAAAATTTTGAGTATTTATTCCCCCGACATTCGTTTGTAAAATAGACATGCGAAATTGTTAACGTTTTCTTTTCCACTTATTTATTTTTCCTCATGTTTTATCATTATTCTCTTTTCTTTGTAAGTCTTAATTACCAAAATAGGCATATTCATGCTAATTTTATTACCTCTCTTCCCAATTGAAAAAGGGCGATGGATATTGCAGTTGTTTTTAAACATTTTTTGTAAAGTTCTTGTCACATACATAGAAATACGTCTATAGAGGATGAGCATAATATTTCCAATCATATTTCTTTTCTTCTTACTCTTTCAATGGGTTTGGAAACTAGATTCTTAGGGAGAAAAAGTAAACAAATTTAAATTCCAAACGGTACATTCCAACACAAAGTGAATAACTTATAAATAAATTTAAGAATATTGATTTCATAAATGAGTTCAAAATGAGAATTATTGATCTCTTATATAAAATAATGTACAAAATCACAAAATATTGATAGTATTGTATTTAAAGATATAAAAATTTCAATTTAAATATATCATAACTTTAATGATATAAAATTTGGAGTATTTATTCCCCCGACATTCATTTGTAAAATAGACATGCGAAATTGTTAACGTTTTCTTTTCCACTTATTTATTTTTCCTCATGTTTTATCATTATTCTCTTTTCTTTGTAAGTCTTAATTACCAAAATAGGCATATTCATGCTAATTTTATTACCTCTCTTCCGAATTGAAAAAGGGCGATGGATATTGCAGTTGTTTTTAAACATTTTTTATAAAGTTCTTGTCACATACATAGAAATACGTCTATAGAGGATGAACATAATATTTCCAATCATATTTCTTTTCTTCTTACTCTTTCAATGGGTTTGGAAACTAGATTCTTAGGGAGAAAAGGTAACCAAATTTAAATTCCAAACGGTACATTCCAACACAAAGTGAATAACTTATAAATAAATTTAAGAATATTGGTTTCATAAATGAGTTCAAAATGAGAATTATTGATCTCTTATATAAAATAATGTACAAAATCACAAAATATTGATAGTATTGTATTTAAAGATATAAAAATTTCAATTTAAATATATCATAACTTTAATGATATAAAATTTGGAGTATTTATTCCCCCGACATTCATTTGTAAAATAGACATGCGAAATTGTTAACGTTTTCTTTTCCACTTATTTATTTTTCCTCATGTTTTATCATTATTCTCTTTTCTTTGTAAGTCTTAATTACCAAAATAGGCTTATTCATGCTAATTTTATTACCTCTCTTCCCAATTGAAAAAGGGCGATGGATATTGCAGTTGTTTTTAAACATTTTTTGTAAAGTTCTTGTCACATACATAGAAATACGTCTATAGAGGATGAGCATAATATTTCCAATCATATTTCTTTTCTTCTTACTCTTTCAATGGGTTTGGAAACTAGATTCTTAGGGAGAAAAGGTAACCAAATTTAAATTCCAAACGGTACATTCCAACACAAAGTGAATAACTTATAAATAAATTTAAGAATATTGGTTTCATAAATGAGTTCAAAATGAGAATTATTGATCTCTTATATAAAATAATGTACAAAATCACAAAATATTGATAGTATTGTATTTAAAGATATAAAAATTTAAATTTAAATATATCATAACTTTAATGATATAAAATTTGGAGTATTTATTCCCCCGACATTCATTTGTAAAATAGACATGCGAAATTGTTAACGTTTTCTTTTCCACTTATTTATTTTTCCTCATGTTTTATCATTATTCTCTTTTCTTTGTAAGTCTTAATTACCAAAATAGGCATATTCATGCTAATTTTATTACCTCTCTTCCCAATTGAAAAAGGGCGATGCATATTGCAGTTGTTTTTAAACATTTTTTGTAAAGTTCTTGTCACATACATAGAAATACGTCTATAGAGGATGAGCATAATATTTCCAATCATATTTCTTTTCTTCTTACTCTTTCAATGGGTTTGGAAACTATATTCTTAGGGAGAAAAGGTAACCAAATTTAAATTCCAAACGGTACATTCCAACACAAAGTGAATAACTTATAAATAAATTTAAGAATATTGATTTCATAAATGAGTTCAAAATGAGAATTATTGATCTATTATATAAAATAATGTACAAAATCACAAAATATTGATAGTATTGCATTTAAAGATATAAAAATTTCTATTTAAATATATCGTAATTTTAATGATATAAAATTTGGAGTATTTATTCCCCCGACATTTATTTGTAAAATAGACATGAGAAATTGTTAACGTTTTCTTTTCCACTTATTTATTTTTCCTCATGTTTTATCATTACTCTCTTTCTTTTGTAAGTCTTAATTCCCAAAATAGGCATATTCATGCTAATTTTATTACCTCTCTTCCCAATTGAAAAAGGGCGATGGATATTGCAGTTGTTTTTAAACATTTTTTATAAAGTTCTTGTCACATACATAGAAATACGTCTATAGAGGATGAGCATAATATTTCCAATCATATTTCTTTTCTTCTTACTCTTTCAATGGGTTTGGAAACTAGATTCTTAGGGAGAAAAGGTATCCAAATTTAAATTCCAAACGGTACATTCCAACACAAAGTGAATAACTTATAAATAAATTTAAGAATATTGGTTTCATAAATGAGTTCAAAATGAGAATTATTGATCTCTTATATAAAATAATGTACAAAATCACAAAATATTGATAGTATTGTATTTAAAGATATAAAAATTTCAATTTAAATATATCATAACTTTAATGATATAAAATTTGGGGTATTTATTCCCCCGACATTCATTTGTAAAATAGACATGCGAAATTGTTAACGTTTTCTTTTCCACTTATTTATTTTTCCTCATGTTTTATCATTATTCTCTTTTCTTTGTAAGTCTTAATTACCAAAATAGGCTTATTCATGCTAATTTTATTACCTCTCTTCCCAATTGAAAAAGGGCGATGGATATTGCAGTTGTTTTTAAACATTTTTTGTAAAGTTCTTGTCACACACATAGAAATACGTCTATAGAGGATGAGCATAATATTTCCAATCATATTTCGTTTCTTCTTACTCTTTCAATGGGTTTGGAATCTAGATTCTTAGGGAGAAAAGGTAACCAAATTTAAATTCCAAACGGTACATTCCAACACAAAGTGAATAACTTATAAATAAATTTAAGAATATTGGTTTCATAAATGAGTTCAAAATGAGAATTATTGATCTCTTATATAAAATAATGTACAAAATCACAAAATATTGATAGTATTGCATTTAAAGATATAAAAATTTCCATTTAAATATATCGTAATTTTAATTATATAAAATTTGGAGTATTTATTCCCCCGACATTCATTTGTAAAATAGACATGAGAAATTGTTAACGTTTTATTTTCCACTTATTTATTTGTCCTCATTTTTTATCATTACTCTCTTTCTTTTGTAAGTCTTAATTCCCAAAATAGGCATATTCATGCTAATTTTATTACATCTCTTCCCATTTGAAAAAGGGGATGGATGTTGTAGGTGGTTTTGGACATTATTTCTAACGTTCTTGTTACATAGCAAGAAAAATTGCTATAGAGGAGGAGCATAATATTTAGAATCATATTTATTTTCTTCTTAATCTTTGAATGGGTTTGGGAACTAGATTCTTAGGAAGAAATGGTAACCAAATTTAAATTCCATACGGTGCATTCCAACACAAAGTGAATATGTTATAAATAAATTAAAGCATATTGATCTAATAAATGAGTTCAAAATGAGAATTATTGATCTCTTATATAAAATAATGTACAAAATCACAAAATATTGATAGTATTGTATTTAAAGATATAAAAATTTCAATTTAAATATATCATAACTTTAATGATATAAAATTTTGAGTATTTATTCCCCCGACATTCGTTTGTAAAATAGACATGCGAAATTGTTAACGTTTTCTTTTCCACTTATTTATTTTTCCTCATGTTTTATCATTATTCTCTTTTCTTTGTAAGTCTTAATTACCAAAATAGGCATATTCATGCTAATTTTATTACCTCTCTTCCCAATTGAAAAAGGGCGATGGATATTGCAGTTGTTTTTAAACATTTTTTGTAAAGTTCTTGTCACATACATAGAAATACGTCTATAGAGGATGAGCATAATATTTCCAATCATATTTCTTTTCTTCTTACTCTTTCAATGGGTTTGGAAACTAGATTCTTAGGGAGAAAAAGTAAACAAATTTAAATTCCAAACGGTACATTCCAACACAAAGTGAATAACTTATAAATAAATTTAAGAATATTGATTTCATAAATGAGTTCAAAATGAGAATTATTGATCTCTTATATAAAATAATGTACAAAATCACAAAATATTGATAGTATTGTATTTAAAGATATAAAAATTTCAATTTAAATATATCATAACTTTAATGATATAAAATTTGGAGTATTTATTCCCCCGACATTCATTTGTAAAATAGACATGCGAAATTGTTAACGTTTTCTTTTCCACTTATTTATTTTTCCTCATGTTTTATCATTATTCTCTTTTCTTTGTAAGTCTTAATTACCAAAATAGGCATATTCATGCTAATTTTATTACCTCTCTTCCGAATTGAAAAAGGGCGATGGATATTGCAGTTGTTTTTAAACATTTTTTATAAAGTTCTTGTCACATACATAGAAATACGTCTATAGAGGATGAACATAATATTTCCAATCATATTTCTTTTCTTCTTACTCTTTCAATGGGTTTGGAAACTAGATTCTTAGGGAGAAAAGGTAACCAAATTTAAATTCCAAACGGTACATTCCAACACAAAGTGAATAACTTATAAATAAATTTAAGAATATTGGTTTCATAAATGAGTTCAAAATGAGAATTATTGATCTCTTATATAAAATAATGTACAAAATCACAAAATATTGATAGTATTGTATTTAAAGATATAAAAATTTCAATTTAAATATATCATAACTTTAATGATATAAAATTTGGAGTATTTATTCCCCCGACATTCATTTGTAAAATAGACATGCGAAATTGTTAACGTTTTCTTTTCCACTTATTTATTTTTCCTCATGTTTTATCATTATTCTCTTTTCTTTGTAAGTCTTAATTACCAAAATAGGCTTATTCATGCTAATTTTATTACCTCTCTTCCCAATTGAAAAAGGGCGATGGATATTGCAGTTGTTTTTAAACATTTTTTGTAAAGTTCTTGTCACATACATAGAAATACGTCTATAGAGGATGAGCATAATATTTCCAATCATATTTCTTTTCTTCTTACTCTTTCAATGGGTTTGGAAACTAGATTCTTAGGGAGAAAAGGTAACCAAATTTAAATTCCAAACGGTACATTCCAACACAAAGTGAATAACTTATAAATAAATTTAAGAATATTGGTTTCATAAATGAGTTCAAAATGAGAATTATTGATCTCTTATATAAAATAATGTACAAAATCACAAAATATTGATAGTATTGTATTTAAAGATATAAAAATTTAAATTTAAATATATCATAACTTTAATGATATAAAATTTGGAGTATTTATTCCCCCGACATTCATTTGTAAAATAGACATGCGAAATTGTTAACGTTTTCTTTTCCACTTATTTATTTTTCCTCATGTTTTATCATTATTCTCTTTTCTTTGTAAGTCTTAATTACCAAAATAGGCATATTCATGCTAATTTTATTACCTCTCTTCCCAATTGAAAAAGGGCGATGCATATTGCAGTTGTTTTTAAACATTTTTTGTAAAGTTCTTGTCACATACATAGAAATACGTCTATAGAGGATGAGCATAATATTTCCAATCATATTTCTTTTCTTCTTACTCTTTCAATGGGTTTGGAAACTATATTCTTAGGGAGAAAAGGTAACCAAATTTAAATTCCAAACGGTACATTCCAACACAAAGTGAATAACTTATAAATAAATTTAAGAATATTGATTTCATAAATGAGTTCAAAATGAGAATTATTGATCTATTATATAAAATAATGTACAAAATCACAAAATATTGATAGTATTGCATTTAAAGATATAAAAATTTCTATTTAAATATATCGTAATTTTAATGATATAAAATTTGGAGTATTTATTCCCCCGACATTTATTTGTAAAATAGACATGAGAAATTGTTAACGTTTTCTTTTCCACTTATTTATTTTTCCTCATGTTTTATCATTACTCTCTTTCTTTTGTAAGTCTTAATTCCCAAAATAGGCATATTCATGCTAATTTTATTACCTCTCTTCCCAATTGAAAAAGGGCGATGGATATTGCAGTTGTTTTTAAACATTTTTTATAAAGTTCTTGTCACATACATAGAAATACGTCTATAGAGGATGAGCATAATATTTCCAATCATATTTCTTTTCTTCTTACTCTTTCAATGGGTTTGGAAACTAGATTCTTAGGGAGAAAAGGTATCCAAATTTAAATTCCAAACGGTACATTCCAACACAAAGTGAATAACTTATAAATAAATTTAAGAATATTGGTTTCATAAATGAGTTCAAAATGAGAATTATTGATCTCTTATATAAAATAATGTACAAAATCACAAAATATTGATAGTATTGTATTTAAAGATATAAAAATTTCAATTTAAATATATCATAACTTTAATGATATAAAATTTGGGGTATTTATTCCCCCGACATTCATTTGTAAAATAGACATGCGAAATTGTTAACGTTTTCTTTTCCACTTATTTATTTTTCCTCATGTTTTATCATTATTCTCTTTTCTTTGTAAGTCTTAATTACCAAAATAGGCTTATTCATGCTAATTTTATTACCTCTCTTCCCAATTGAAAAAGGGCGATGGATATTGCAGTTGTTTTTAAACATTTTTTGTAAAGTTCTTGTCACACACATAGAAATACGTCTATAGAGGATGAGCATAATATTTCCAATCATATTTCGTTTCTTCTTACTCTTTCAATGGGTTTGGAATCTAGATTCTTAGGGAGAAAAGGTAACCAAATTTAAATTCCAAACGGTACATTCCAACACAAAGTGAATAACTTATAAATAAATTTAAGAATATTGGTTTCATAAATGAGTTCAAAATGAGAATTATTGATCTCTTATATAAAATAATGTACAAAATCACAAAATATTGATAGTATTGCATTTAAAGATATAAAAATTTCCATTTAAATATATCGTAATTTTAATTATATAAAATTTGGAGTATTTATTCCCCCGACATTCATTTGTAAAATAGACATGAGAAATTGTTAACGTTTTATTTTCCACTTATTTATTTGTCCTCATTTTTTATCATTACTCTCTTTCTTTTGTAAGTCTTAATTCCCAAAATAGGCATATTCATGCTAATTTTATTACCTCTCTTCCCATTTGAAAAAGGGGATGGATGTTGTAGGTGGTTTTGGACATTATTTCTAACGTTCTTGTTACATAGCAAGAAAAATTGCTATAGAGGAGGAGCATAATATTTAGAATCATATTTATTTTCTTCTTAATCTTTGAATGGGTTTGGGAACTAGATTCTTAGGAAGAAATGGTAACCAAATTTAAATTCCATACGGTGCATTCCAACACAAAGTGAATATGTTATAAATAAATTAAAGCATATTGATCTAATAAATGAGTTCAAAATGAGAATTATTGATCTCTTATATAAAATAATGTACAAAATCACAAAATATTGATAGTATTGTATTTAAAGATATAAAAATTTCAATTTAAATATATCATAACTTTAATGATATAAAATTTTGAGTATTTATTCCCCCGACATTCGTTTGTAAAATAGACATGCGAAATTGTTAACGTTTTCTTTTCCACTTATTTATTTTTCCTCATGTTTTATCATTATTCTCTTTTCTTTGTAAGTCTTAATTACCAAAATAGGCATATTCATGCTAATTTTATTACCTCTCTTCCCAATTGAAAAAGGGCGATGGATATTGCAGTTGTTTTTAAACATTTTTTGTAAAGTTCTTGTCACATACATAGAAATACGTCTATAGAGGATGAGCATAATATTTCCAATCATATTTCTTTTCTTCTTACTCTTTCAATGGGTTTGGAAACTAGATTCTTAGGGAGAAAAAGTAAACAAATTTAAATTCCAAACGGTACATTCCAACACAAAGTGAATAACTTATAAATAAATTTAAGAATATTGATTTCATAAATGAGTTCAAAATGAGAATTATTGATCTCTTATATAAAATAATGTACAAAATCACAAAATATTGATAGTATTGTATTTAAAGATATAAAAATTTCAATTTAAATATATCATAACTTTAATGATATAAAATTTGGAGTATTTATTCCCCCGACATTCATTTGTAAAATAGACATGCGAAATTGTTAACGTTTTCTTTTCCACTTATTTATTTTTCCTCATGTTTTATCATTATTCTCTTTTCTTTGTAAGTCTTAATTACCAAAATAGGCATATTCATGCTAATTTTATTACCTCTCTTCCGAATTGAAAAAGGGCGATGGATATTGCAGTTGTTTTTAAACATTTTTTATAAAGTTCTTGTCACATACATAGAAATACGTCTATAGAGGATGAACATAATATTTCCAATCATATTTCTTTTCTTCTTACTCTTTCAATGGGTTTGGAAACTAGATTCTTAGGGAGAAAAGGTAACCAAATTTAAATTCCAAACGGTACATTCCAACACAAAGTGAATAACTTATAAATAAATTTAAGAATATTGGTTTCATAAATGAGTTCAAAATGAGAATTATTGATCTCTTATATAAAATAATGTACAAAATCACAAAATATTGATAGTATTGTATTTAAAGATATAAAAATTTCAATTTAAATATATCATAACTTTAATGATATAAAATTTGGAGTATTTATTCCCCCGACATTCATTTGTAAAATAGACATGCGAAATTGTTAACGTTTTCTTTTCCACTTATTTATTTTTCCTCATGTTTTATCATTATTCTCTTTCTTTTGTAAGTCTTAATTACCAAAATAGGCTTATTCATGCTAATTTTATTACCTCTCTTCCCAATTGAAAAAGGGCGATGGATATTGCAGTTGTTTTTAAACATTTTTTGTAAAGTTCTTGTCACATACATAGAAATACGTCTATAGAGGATGAGCATAATATTTCCAATCATATTTCTTTTCTTCTTACTCTTTCAATGGGTTTGGAAACTAGATTCTTAGGGAGAAAAGGTAACCAAATTTAAATTCCAAACGGTACATTCCAACACAAAGTGAATAACTTATAAATAAATTTAAGAATATTGGTTTCATAAATGAGTTCAAAATGAGAATTATTGATCTCTTATATAAAATAATGTACAAAATCACAAAATATTGATAGTATTGTATTTAAAGATATAAAAATTTAAATTTAAATATATCATAACTTTAATGATATAAAATTTGGAGTATTTATTCCCCCGACATTCATTTGTAAAATAGACATGCGAAATTGTTAACGTTTTCTTTTCCACTTATTTATTTTTCCTCATGTTTTATCATTATTCTCTTTTCTTTGTAAGTCTTAATTACCAAAATAGGCATATTAATGCTAATTTTATTACCTCTCTTCCCAATTGAAAAAGGGCGATGGATATTGCAGTTGTTTTTAAACATTTTTTATAAAGTTCTTGTCACATACATAGAAATACGTCTATAGAGGATGAGCATAATATTTCCAATCATATTTCTTTTCTTCTTACTCTTTCAATGGGTTTGGAAACTAGATTCTTAGGGAGAAAAGGTAACCAAATTTAAATTCCAAACGGTACATTCCAACACAAAGTGAATAACTTATAAATAAATTTAAGAATATTGGTTTCATAAATGAGTTCAAAATGAGAATTATTGATCTCTTATATAAAATAATGTACAAAATCACAAAATATTGATAGTATTGTATTTAAAGATATAAAAATTTCAATTTAAATATATCATAACTTTAATGATATAAAATTTGGAGTATTTATTCCCCCGACATTCATTTGTAAAATAGACATGCGAAATTGTTAACGTTTTCTTTTCCACTTATTTATTTTTCCTCATGTTTTATCATTATTCTCTTTTCTTTGTAAGTCTTAATTACCAAAATAGGCTTATTCATGCTAATTTTATTACCTCTCTTCCCAATTGAAAAAGGGCGATGGATATTGCAGTTGTTTTTAAACATTTTTTGTAAAGTTCTTGTCACACACATAGAAATACGTCTATAGAGGATGAGCATAATATTTCCAATCATATTTCTTTTCTTCTTACTCTTTCAATGGGTTTGGAATCTAGATTCTTAGGGAGAAAAGGTAAACAAATTTAAATTCCAAACGGTACATTCCAACACAAAGTGAATAACTTATAAATAAATTTAAGAATATTGGTTTCATAAATGAGTTCAAAATGAGAATTATTGATCTCTTATATAAAATAATGTACAAAATCACAAAATATTGATAGTATTGTATTTAAAGATATAAAAATTTAAATTTAAATATATCATAACTTTAATGATATAATATTTGGAGTATTTATTCCCCCGACATTCATTTGTAAAATAGACATGCGAAATTGTTAACGTTTTCTTTTCCACTTATTTATTTTTCCTCATGTTTTATCATTATTCTCTTTTCTTTGTAAGTCTTAATTACCAAAATAGGCATATTCATGCTAATTTTATTACCTCTCTTCCGAATTGAAAAAGGGCGATGGATATTGCAGTTGTTTTTAAACATTTTTTATAAAGTTCTTGTCACATACATAGAAATACGTCTATAGAGGATGAGCATAATATTTCCAATCATATTTCTTTTCTTCTTACTCTTTCAATGGGTTTGGAAACTAGATTCTTAGGGAGAAAAGGTAACCAAATTTAAATTCCAAACGGTACATTCCAACACAAAGTGAATAACTTATAAATAAATTTAAGAATATTGGTTTCATAAATGAGTTCAAAATGAGAATTATTGATCTCTTATATAAAATAATGTACAAAATCACAAAATATTGATAGTATTGTATTTAAAGATATAAAAATTTCAATTTAAATATATCATAACTTTAATGATATAAAATTTGGAGTATTTATTCCCCCGACATTCATTTGTAAAATAGACATGCGAAATTGTTAACGTTTTCTTTTCCACTTATTTATTTTTCCTCATGTTTTATCATTATTCTCTTTTCTTTGTAAGTCTTAATTACCAAAATAGGCTTATTCATGCTAATTTTATTACCTCTCTTCCCAATTGAAAAAGGGCGATGGATATTGCAGTTGTTTTTAAACATTTTTTGTAAAGTTCTTGTCACACACATAGAAATACGTCTATGGAGGATGAGCATAATATTTCCAATCATATTTCGTTTCTTCTTACTCTTTCAATGGGTTTGGAATCTAGATTCTTAGGGAGAAAAGGTAAACAAATTTAAATTCCAAACGGTACATTCCAACACAAAGTGAATAACTTATAAATAAATTTAAGAATATTGGTTTCATAAATGAGTTCAAAATGAGAATTATTGATCTCTTATATAAAATAATGTACAAAATCACAAAATATTGATAGTATTGTATTTAAAGATATAAAAATTTAAATTTAAATATATCATAACTTTAATGATATAATATTTGGAGTATTTATTCCCCCGACATTCATTTGTAAAATAGACATGCGAAATTGTTAACGTTTTCTTTTCCACTTATTTATTTTTCCTCATGTTTTATCATTATTCTCTTTTCTTTGTAAGTCTTAATTACCAAAATAGGCATATTCATGCTAATTTTATTACCTCTCTTCCGAATTGAAAAAGGGCGATGGATATTGCAGTTGTTTTTAAACATTTTTTATAAAGTTCTTGTCACATACATAGAAATACGTCTATAGAGGATGAGCATAATATTTCCAATCATATTTCGTTTCTTCTTACTCTTTCAATGGGTTTGGAATCTAGATTCTTAGGGAGAAAAGGTAAACAAATTTAAATTCCAAACGGTACATTCCAACACAAAGTGAATAACTTATAAATAAATTTAAGAATATTGGTTTCATAAATGAGTTCAAAATGAGAATTATTGATCTCTTATATAAAATAATGTACAAAATCACAAAATATTGATAGTATTGTATTTAAAGATATAAAAATTTAAATTTAAATATATCATAACTTTAATGATATAAAATTTGGAGTATTTATTCCCCCGACATTCATTTGTAAAATAGACATGCGAAATTGTTAACGTTTTCTTTTCCACTTATTTATTTTTCCTCATGTTTTATCATTATTCTCTTTTCTTTGTAAGTCTTAATTACCAAAATAGGCATATTCATGCTAATTTTATTACCTCTCTTCCCAATTGAAAAAGGGCGATGGATATTGCAGTTGTTTTTAAACATTTTTTATAAAGTTCTTGTCACATACATAGAAATACGTCTATAGAGGATGAGCATAATATTTCCAATCATATTTCTTTTCTTCTTACTCTTTCAATGGGTTTGGAAACTAGATTCTTAGGGAGAAAAGGTAACCAAATTTAAATTCCAAACGGTACATTCCAACACAAAGTGAATAACTTATAAATAAATTTAAGAATATTGGTTTCATAAATGAGTTCAAAATGAGAATTATTGATCTCTTATATAAAATAATGTACAAAATCACAAAATATTGATAGTATTGTATTTAAAGATATAAAAATTTCAATTTAAATATATCATAACTTTAATGATATAATATTTGGAGTATTTATTCCCCCGACATTCATTTGTAAAATAGACATGCGAAATTGTTAACGTTTTCTTTTCCACTTATTTATTTTTCCTCATGTTTTATCATTATTCTCTTTTCTTTGTAAGTCTTAATTACCAAAATAGGCATATTCATGCTAATTTTATTACCTCTCTTCCGAATTGAAAAAGGGCGATGGATATTGCAGTTGTTTTTAAACATTTTTTATAAAGTTCTTGTCACACACATAGAAATACGTCTATAGAGGATGAGCATAATATTTCCAATCATATTTCTTTTCTTTTTACTCTTTCAATGGGTTTGGAAACTAGATTCTTAGGGAGAAAAGGTAACCAAATTTAAATTCCAAACGGTACATTCCAACATAAAGTGAATAACTTATAAATAAATTTAAGAATATTGGTTTCATAAATGAGTTCAAAATGAGAATTATTGATCTCTTATATAAAATAATGTACAAAATCACAAAATATTGATAGTATTGTATTTAAAGATATAAAAATTTCAATTTAAATATATCATAACTTTAATGATATAAAATTTGGAGTATTTATTCCCCCGACATTCATTTGTAAAATAGACATGCGAAATTGTTAACGTTTTCTTTTCCACTTATTTATTTTTCCTCATGTTTTATCATTATTCTCTTTTCTTTGTAAGTCTTAATTACCAAAATAGGCTTATTCATGCTAATTTTATTACCTCTCTTCCGAATTGAAAAAGGGCGATGGATATTGCAGTTGTTTTTAAACATTTTTTGTAAAGTTCTTGTCACACACATAGAAATACGTCTATGGAGGATGAGCATAATATTTCCAATCATATTTCGTTTCTTCTTACTCTTTCAATGGGTTTGGAATCTAGATTCTTAGGGAGAAAAGGTAAACAAATTTAAATTCCAAACGGTACATTCCAACACAAAGTGAATAACTTATAAATAAATTTAAGAATATTGGTTTCATAAATGAGTTCAAAATGAGAATTATTGATCTCTTATATAAAATAATGTACAAAATCACAAAATATTGATAGTATTGTATTTAAAGATATAAAAATTTAAATTTAAATATATCATAACTTTAATGATATAAAATTTGGAGTATTTATTCCCCCGACATTCATTTGTAAAATAGACATGCGAAATTGTTAACGTTTTCTTTTCCACTTATTTATTTTTCCTCATGTTTTATCATTATTCTCTTTTCTTTGTAAGTCTTAATTACCAAAATAGGCATATTCATGCTAATTTTATTACCTCTCTTCCCAATTGAAAAAGGGCGATGGATATTGCAGTTGTTTTTAAACATTTTTTATAAAGTTCTTGTCACATACATAGAAATACGTCTATAGAGGATGAGCATAATATTTCCAATCATATTTCTTTTCTTCTTACTCTTTCAATGGGTTTGGAAACTAGATTCTTAGGGAGAAAAGGTAACCAAATTTAAATTCCAAACGGTACATTCCAACACAAAGTGAATAACTTATAAATAAATTTAAGAATATTGGTTTCATAAATGAGTTCAAAATGAGAATTATTGATCTCTTATATAAAATAATGTACAAAATCACAAAATATTGATAGTATTGTATTTAAAGATATAAAAATTTCAATTTAAATATATCATAACTTTAATGATATAATATTTGGAGTATTTATTCCCCCGACATTCATTTGTAAAATAGACATGCGAAATTGTTAACGTTTTCTTTTCCACTTATTTATTTTTCCTCATGTTTTATCATTATTCTCTTTTCTTTGTAAGTCTTAATTACCAAAATAGGCATATTCATGCTAATTTTATTACCTCTCTTCCGAATTGAAAAAGGGCGATGGATATTGCAGTTGTTTTTAAACATTTTTTATAAAGTTCTTGTCACACACATAGAAATACGTCTATAGAGGATGAGCATAATATTTCCAATCATATTTCTTTTCTTCTTACTCTTTCAATGGGTTTGGAAACTAGATTCTTAGGGAGAAAAGGTAACCAAATTTAAATTCCAAACGGTACATTACAACACAAAGTGAATAACTTATAAATAAATTTAAGAATATTGGTTTCATAAATGAGTTCAAAATGAGAATTATTGATCTCTTATATAAAATAATGTACAAAATCACAAAATATTGATAGTATTGTATTTAAAGATATAAAAATTTCAATTTAAATATATCATAACTTTAATGATATAAAATTTGGAGTATTTATTCCCCCGACATTCATTTGTAAAATAGACATGCGAAATTGTTAACGTTTTATTTTCCACTTATTTATTTTTTCTCATTTTTTATCATTACTCTCTTTCTTTTGTAAGTTTTAATTCCCAAAATAGGCTTATTCATGCTAATTTTATTACCTCTCTTCCCATTTGAAAAAGGGGATGGATGTTGTAGGTGGTTTTGGACATTATTTCTAACGTTCTTGTTACATAGCAAGAAAAATTGCTATAGAGGAGGAGCATAATATTTAGAATCATATTTATTTTCTTCTTAATCTTTGAATGGGTTTGGGAACTAGATTCTTAGGAAGAAATGGTAACCAAATTGAAATTCCATACGGTGCATTCCAACACAAAGTGAATATGTTATAAATAAATTAAAGCATATTGATCTAATAAATGAGTTCAAAATGAGAATTATTGATCTCTTATATAAAATAATGTACAAAATCACAAAATATTGATAGTATTGTATTTAAAGATATAAAAATTTCAATTTAAATATATCATAACTTTAATGATATAAAATTTTGAGTATTTATTCCCCCGACATTCGTTTGTAAAATAGACATGCGAAATTGTTAACGTTTTCTTTTCCACTTATTTATTTTTCCTCATGTTTTATCATTATTCTCTTTTCTTTGTAAGTCTTAATTACCAAAATAGGCATATTCATGCTAATTTTATTACCTCTCTTCCCAATTGAAAAAGGGCGATGGATATTGCAGTTGTTTTTAAACATTTTTTGTAAAGTTCTTGTCACATACATAGAAATACGTCTATAGAGGATGAGCATAATATTTCCAATCATATTTCTTTTCTTCTTACTCTTTCAATGGGTTTGGAAACTAGATTCTTAGGGAGAAAAAGTAAACAAATTTAAATTCCAAACGGTACATTCCAACACAAAGTGAATAACTTATAAATAAATTTAAGAATATTGATTTCATAAATGAGTTCAAAATGAGAATTATTGATTTCTTATATAAAATAATGTACAAAATCACAAAATATTGATAGTATTGTATTTAAAGATATAAAAATTTAAATTTAAATATATCATAACTTTAATGATATAAAATTTGGAGTATTTATTCCCCCGACATTCATTTGTAAAATAGACATGCGAAATTGTTAACGTTTTCTTTTCCACTTATTTATTTTTCCTCATGTTTTATCATTATTCTCTTTTCTTTGTAAGTCTTAATTACCAAAATAGGCATATTCATGCTAATTTTATTACCTCTCTTCCCAATTGAAAAAGGGCGATGGATATTGCAGTTGTTTTTAAACATTTTTTATAAAGTTCTTGTCACATACATAGAAATACGTCTATAGAGGATGAGCATAATATTTCCAATCATATTTCTTTTCTTCTTACTCTTTCAATGGGTTTGGAAACTAGATTCTTAGGGAGAAAAGGTAACCAAATTTAAATTCCAAACGGTACATTCCAACACAAAGTGAATAACTTATAAATAAATTTAAGAATATTGGTTTCATAAATGAGTTCAAAATGAGAATTATTGATCTCTTATATAAAATAATGTACAAAATCACAAAATATTGATAGTATTGTATTTAAAGATATAAAAATTTCAATTTAAATATATCATAATTTTAATTATATAAAATTTGGAGTATTTATTCCCCCGACATTCATTTGTAAAATAGACATGCGAAATTGTTAACGTTTTCTTTTCCACTTATTTATTTTTCCTCATGTTTTATCATTATTCTCTTTTCTTTGTAAGTCTTAATTACCAAAATAGGCTTATTCATGCTAATTTTATTACCTCTCTTCCCAATTGAAAAAGGGCGATGGATATTGCAGTTGTTTTTAAACATTTTTTGTAAAGTTCTTGTCACACACATAGAAATACGTCTATGGAGGATGAGCATAATATTTCCAATCATATTTCGTTTCTTCTTACTCTTTCAATGGGTTTGGAATCTAGATTCTTAGGGAGAAAAGGTAAACAAATTTAAATTCCAAACGGTACATTCCAACACAAAGTGAATAACTTATAAATAAATTTAAGAATATTGGTTTCATAAATGAGTTCAAAATGAGAATTATTGATCTCTTATATAAAATAATGTACAAAATCACAAAATATTGATAGTATTGTATTTAAAGATATAAAAATTTAAATTTAAATATATCATAACTTTAATGATATAAAATTTGGAGTATTTATTCCCCCGACATTCATTTGTAAAATAGACATGCGAAATTGTTAACGTTTTCTTTTCCACTTATTTATTTTTCCTCATGTTTTATCATTATTCTCTTTTCTTTGTAAGTCTTAATTACCAAAATAGGCATATTCATGCTAATTTTATTACCTCTCTTCCCAATTGAAAAAGGGCGATGGATATTGCAGTTGTTTTTAAACATTTTTTATAAAGTTCTTGTCACATACATAGAAATACGTCTATAGAGGATGAGCATAATATTTCCAATCATATTTCTTTTCTTCTTACTCTTTCAATGGGTTTGGAAACTAGATTCTTAGGGAGAAAAGGTAACCAAATTTAAATTCCAAACGGTACATTCCAACACAAAGTGAATAACTTATAAATAAATTTAAGAATATTGGTTTCATAAATGAGTTCAAAATGAGAATTATTGATCTCTTATATAAAATAATGTACAAAATCACAAAATATTGATAGTATTGTATTTAAAGATATAAAAATTTCAATTTAAATATATCATAACTTTAATGATATAATATTTGGAGTATTTATTCCCCCGACATTCATTTGTAAAATAGACATGCGAAATTGTTAACGTTTTCTTTTCCACTTATTTATTTTTCCTCATGTTTTATCATTATTCTCTTTTCTTTGTAAGTCTTAATTACCAAAATAGGCATATTCATGCTAATTTTATTACCTCTCTTCCGAATTGAAAAAGGGCGATGGATATTGCAGTTGTTTTTAAACATTTTTTATAAAGTTCTTGTCACACACATAGAAATACGTCTATAGAGGATGAGCATAATATTTCCAATCATATTTCTTTTCTTCTTACTCTTTCAATGGGTTTGGAAACTAGATTCTTAGGGAGAAAAGGTAACCAAATTTAAATTCCAAACGGTACATTACAACACAAAGTGAATAACTTATAAATAAATTTAAGAATATTGGTTTCATAAATGAGTTCAAAATGAGAATTATTGATCTCTTATATAAAATAATGTACAAAATCACAAAATATTGATAGTATTGTATTTAAAGATATAAAAATTTCAATTTAAATATATCATAACTTTAATGATATAAAATTTGGAGTATTTATTCCCCCGACATTCATTTGTAAAATAGACATGCGAAATTGTTAACGTTTTCTTTTCCACTTATTTATTTTTCCTCATGTTTTATCATTATTCTCTTTTCTTTGTAAGTCTTAATTACCAAAATAGGCTTATTCATGCTAATTTTATTACCTCTCTTCCGAATTGAAAAAGGGCGATGGATATTGCAGTTGTTTTTAAACATTTTTTGTAAAGTTCTTGTCACACACATAGAAATACGTCTATGGAGGATGAGCATAATATTTCCAATCATATTTCGTTTCTTCTTACTCTTTCAATGGGTTTGGAATCTAGATTCTTAGGGAGAAAAGGTAAACAAATTTAAATTCCAAACGGTACATTCCAACACAAAGTGAATAACTTATAAATAAATTTAAGAATATTGGTTTCATAAATGAGTTCAAAATGAGAATTATTGATCTCTTATATAAAATAATGTACAAAATCACAAAATATTGATAGTATTGTATTTAAAGATATAAAAATTTAAATTTAAATATATCATAACTTTAATGATATAAAATTTGGAGTATTTATTCCCCCGACATTCATTTGTAAAATAGACATGCGAAATTGTTAACGTTTTCTTTTCCACTTATTTATTTTTCCTCATGTTTTATCATTATTCTCTTTTCTTTGTAAGTCTTAATTACCAAAATAGGCATATTCATGCTAATTTTATTACCTCTCTTCCCAATTGAAAAAGGGCGATGGATATTGCAGTTGTTTTTAAACATTTTTTATAAAGTTCTTGTCACATACATAGAAATACGTCTATAGAGGATGAGCATAATATTTCCAATCATATTTCTTTTCTTCTTACTCTTTCAATGGGTTTGGAAACTAGATTCTTAGGGAGAAAAGGTAACCAAATTTAAATTCCAAACGGTACATTCCAACACAAAGTGAATAACTTATAAATAAATTTAAGAATATTGGTTTCATAAATGAGTTCAAAATGAGAATTATTGATCTCTTATATAAAATAATGTACAAAATCACAAAATATTGATAGTATTGTATTTAAAGATATAAAAATTTCAATTTAAATATATCATAACTTTAATGATATAATATTTGGAGTATTTATTCCCCCGACATTCATTTGTAAAATAGACATGCGAAATTGTTAACGTTTTCTTTTCCACTTATTTATTTTTCCTCATGTTTTATCATTATTCTCTTTTCTTTGTAAGTCTTAATTACCAAAATAGGCATATTCATGCTAATTTTATTACCTCTCTTCCGAATTGAAAAAGGGCGATGGATATTGCAGTTGTTTTTAAACATTTTTTATAAAGTTCTTGTCACACACATAGAAATACGTCTATAGAGGATGAGCATAATATTTCCAATCATATTTCTTTTCTTCTTACTCTTTCAATGGGTTTGGAAACTAGATTCTTAGGGAGAAAAGGTAACCAAATTTAAATTCCAAACGGTACATTACAACACAAAGTGAATAACTTATAAATAAATTTAAGAATATTGGTTTCATAAATGAGTTCAAAATGAGAATTATTGATCTCTTATATAAAATAATGTACAAAATCACAAAATATTGATAGTATTGTATTTAAAGATATAAAAATTTAAATTTAAATATATCATAACTTTAATGATATAAAATTTGGAGTATTTATTCCCCCGACATTCATTTGTAAAATAGACATGCGAAATTGTTAACGTTTTCTTTTCCACTTATTTATTTTTCCTCATGTTTTATCATTATTCTCTTTTCTTTGTAAGTCTTAATTACCAAAATAGGCATATTCATGCTAATTTTATTACCTCTCTTCCCAATTGAAAAAGGGCGATGGATATTGCAGTTGTTTTTAAACATTTTTTATAAAGTTCTTGTCACATACATAGAAATACGTCTATAGAGGATGAGCATAATATTTCCAATCATATTTCTTTTCTTCTTACTCTTTCAATGGGTTTGGAAACTAGATTCTTAGGGAGAAAAGGTAACCAAATTTAAATTCCAAACGGTACATTCCAACACAAAGTGAATAACTTATAAATAAATTTAAGAATATTGGTTTCATAAATGAGTTCAAAATGAGAATTATTGATCTCTTATATAAAATAATGTACAAAATCACAAAATATTGATAGTATTGTATTTAAAGATATAAAAATTTCAATTTAAATATATCATAACTTTAATGATATAATATTTGGAGTATTTATTCCCCCGACATTCATTTGTAAAATAGACATGCGAAATTGTTAACGTTTTCTTTTCCACTTATTTATTTTTCCTCATGTTTTATCATTATTCTCTTTTCTTTGTAAGTCTTAATTACCAAAATAGGCATATTCATGCTAATTTTATTACCTCTCTTCCGAATTGAAAAAGGGCGATGGATATTGCAGTTGTTTTTAAACATTTTTTATAAAGTTCTTGTCACACACATAGAAATACGTCTATAGAGGATGAGCATAATATTTCCAATCATATTTCTTTTCTTCTTACTCTTTCAATGGGTTTGGAAACTAGATTCTTAGGGAGAAAAGGTAACCAAATTTAAATTCCAAACGGTACATTACAACACAAAGTGAATAACTTATAAATAAATTTAAGAATATTGGTTTCATAAATGAGTTCAAAATGAGAATTATTGATCTCTTATATAAAATAATGTACAAAATCACAAAATATTGATAGTATTGTATTTAAAGATATAAAAATTTCAATTTAAATATATCATAACTTTAATGATATAAAATTTGGAGTATTTATTCCCCCGACATTCATTTGTAAAATAGACATGCGAAATTGTTAACGTTTTATTTTCCACTTATTTATTTTTTCTCATTTTTTATCATTACTCTCTTTCTTTTGTAAGTTTTAATTCCCAAAATAGGCTTATTCATGCTAATTTTATTACCTCTCTTCCCATTTGAAAAAGGGGATGGATGTTGTAGGTGGTTTTGGACATTATTTCTAACGTTCTTGTTACATAGCAAGAAAAATTGCTATAGAGGTGGAGCATAATATTTAGAATCATATTTATTTTCTTCTTAATCTTTGAATGGGTTTGGGAACTAGATTCTTAGGAAGAAATGGTAACCAAATTGAAATTCCATACGGTGCATTCCAACACAAAGTGAATATGTTATAAATAAATTAAAGCATATTGATCTAATAAATGAGTTCAAAATGAGAATTATTGATCTCTTATATAAAATAATGTACAAAATCACAAAATATTGATAGTATTGTATTTAAAGATATAAAAATTTCAATTTAAATATATCATAACTTTAATGATATAAAATTTTGAGTATTTATTCCCCCGACATTCGTTTGTAAAATAGACATGCGAAATTGTTAACGTTTTCTTTTCCACTTATTTATTTTTCCTCATGTTTTATCATTATTCTCTTTTCTTTGTAAGTCTTAATTACCAAAATAGGCATATTCATGCTAATTTTATTACCTCTCTTCCCAATTGAAAAAGGGCGATGGATATTGCAGTTGTTTTTAAACATTTTTTATAAAGTTCTTGTCACACACATAGAAATACGTCTATAGAGGATGAGCATAATATTTCCAATCATATTTCTTTTCTTTTTACTCTTTCAATGGGTTTGGAAACTAGATTCTTAGGGAGAAAAGGTAACCAAATTTAAATTCCAAACGGTACATTCCAACATAAAGTGAATAACTTATAAATAAATTTAAGAATATTGGTTTCATAAATGAGTTCAAAATGAGAATTATTGATCTCTTATATAAAATAATGTACAAAATCACAAAATATTGATAGTATTGTATTTAAAGATATAAAAATTTCAATTTAAATATATCATAACTTTAATGATATAATATTTGGAGTATTTATTCCCCCGACATTCATTTGTAAAATAGACATGCGAAATTGTTAACGTTTTCTTTTCCACTTATTTATTTTTCCTCATGTTTTATCATTATTCTCTTTTCTTTGTAAGTCTTAATTACCAAAATAGGCATATTCATGCTAATTTTATTACCTCTCTTCCGAATTGAAAAAGGGCGATGGATATTGCAGTTGTTTTTAAACATTTTTTATAAAGTTCTTGTCACACACATAGAAATACGTCTATAGAGGATGAGCATAATATTTCCAATCATATTTCTTTTCTTCTTACTCTTTCAATGGGTTTGGAAACTAGATTCTTAGGGAGAAAAGGTAACCAAATTTAAATTCCAAACGGTACATTACAACACAAAGTGAATAACTTATAAATAAATTTAAGAATATTGGTTTCATAAATGAGTTCAAAATGAGAATTATTGATCTCTTATATAAAATAATGTACAAAATCACAAAATATTGATAGTATTGTATTTAAAGATATAAAAATTTAAATTTAAATATATCATAACTTTAATGATATAAAATTTGGAGTATTTATTCCCCCGACATTCATTTGTAAAATAGACATGCGAAATTGTTAACGTTTTATTTTCCACTTATTTATTTTTTCTCATTTTTTATCATTACTCTCTTTCTTTTGTAAGTTTTAATTCCCAAAATAGGCTTATTCATGCTAATTTTATTACCTCTCTTCCCATTTGAAAAAGGGGATGGATGTTGTAGGTGGTTTTGGACATTATTTCTAACGTTCTTGTTACATAGCAAGAAAAATTGCTATAGAGGTGGAGCATAATATTTAGAATCATATTTATTTTCTTCTTAATCTTTGAATGGGTTTGGGAACTAGATTCTTAGGAAGAAATGGTAACCAAATTGAAATTCCATACGGTGCATTCCAACACAAAGTGAATATGTTATAAATAAATTAAAGCATATTGATCTAATAAATGAGTTCAAAATGAGAATTATTGATCTCTTATATAAAATAATGTACAAAATCACAAAATATTGATAGTATTGTATTTAAAGATATAAAAATTTCAATTTAAATATATCATAACTTTAATGATATAAAATTTTGAGTATTTATTCCCCCGACATTCGTTTGTAAAATAGACATGCGAAATTGTTAACGTTTTCTTTTCCACTTATTTATTTTTCCTCATGTTTTATCATTATTCTCTTTTCTTTGTAAGTCTTAATTACCAAAATAGGCATATTCATGCTAATTTTATTACCTCTCTTCCCAATTGAAAAAGGGCGATGGATATTGCAGTTGTTTTTAAACATTTTTTGTAAAGTTCTTGTCACATACATAGAAATACGTCTATAGAGGATGAGCATAATATTTCCAATCATATTTCTTTTCTTCTTACTCTTTCAATGGGTTTGGAAACTAGATTCTTAGGGAGAAAAAGTAAACAAATTTAAATTCCAAACGGTACATTCCAACACAAAGTGAATAACTTATAAATAAATTTAAGAATATTGATTTCATAAATGAGTTCAAAATGAGAATTATTGATCTCTTATATAAAATAATGTACAAAATCACAAAATATTGATAGTATTGTATTTAAAGATATAAAAATTTAAATTTAAATATATCATAACTTTAATGATATAAAATTTGGAGTATTTATTCCCCCGACATTCATTTGTAAAATAGACATGCGAAATTGTTAACGTTTTCTTTTCCACTTATTTATTTTTCCTCATGTTTTATCATTATTCTCTTTTCTTTGTAAGTCTTAATTACCAAAATAGGCATATTCATGCTAATTTTATTACCTCTCTTCCCAATTGAAAAAGGGCGATGGATATTGCAGTTGTTTTTAAACATTTTTTATAAAGTTCTTGTCACATACATAGAAATACGTCTATAGAGGATGAGCATAATATTTCCAATCATATTTCTTTTCTTCTTACTCTTTCAATGGGTTTGGAAACTAGATTCTTAGGGAGAAAAGGTAACCAAATTTAAATTCCAAACGGTACATTCCAACACAAAGTGAATAACTTATAAATAAATTTAAGAATATTGGTTTCATAAATGAGTTCAAAATGAGAATTATTGATCTCTTATATAAAATAATGTACAAAATCACAAAATATTGATAGTATTGTATTTAAAGATATAAAAATTTCAATTTAAATATATCATAATTTTAATTATATAAAATTTGGAGTATTTATTCCCCCGACATTCATTTGTAAAATAGACATGCGAAATTGTTAACGTTTTATTTTCCACTTATTTATTTTTCCTCATTTTTTATCATTATTCTCTTTCTTTTGTAAGTCTTAATTCCCAAAATAGGCATATTCATGCTAATTTTATTACCTCTTTTCCCATTTGAAAAAGGGCGATGGATATTGCAGGTGGTTTTAAACATTTTTTGTAAAGTTCTTGTCACATACATAGAAATACGTCTATAGAGGATGAGCATAATATTTCCAATCATATTTCTTTTCTTCTTACTCTTTCAATGGGTTTGGAAACTAGATTCTTAGGGAGAAAAGGTAACCAAATTTAAATTCCAAACGGTACATTCCAACACAAAGTGAATAACTTATAAATAAATTTAAGAATATTGGTTTCATAAATGAGTTCAAAATGAGAATTATTGATCTCTTATATAAAATAATGTACAAAATCACAAAATATTGATAGTATTGTATTTAAAGATATAAAAATTTCAATTTAAATATATCATAACTTTAATGATATAAAATTTGGAGTATTTATTCCCCCGACATTCATTTGTAAAATAGACATGAGAAATTGTTAACGTTTTCTTTTGCACTTATTTATTTTTCCTCATGTTTTATAATTATTCTTTTTCCTTTGTAAGTCTTAATTACCAAAATAGGCATATTCATGCTAATTTTATTACCTCTCTTCCCAATTGAAAAAGGGCGATGCATATTGCAGGTGGTTTTAAACATTTTTTGTAAAGTTCTTGTCACATACATAGAAATACGTCTATAGAGGATGAGCATAATATTTCCAATCATATTTCTTTTCTTCTTACTCTTTGAATGGGTTTGGAATCTAGATTCTTAGGGAGAAAAGGTAACCAAATTTAAATTCCATACGGTGCATTCCAACACAAAGTGAATATGTTATAAATAAATTAAAGCATATTGATCTAATAAATGAGTTCAAAATGAGAATTATTGATCTGTTATATAAAATAATGTACAAAATAAAAAAATATTGATAGTATTGTATTTAAAGATATAAAAATTTCAATTTAAATATATCATAACTTTAATGATATAAAATTTGGAGTATTTATTCCCCCGACATTCATTTGTAAAATAGACATGCGAAATTGTTAACGTTTTCTTTTCCACTTATTTATTTTTCCTCATGTTTTATCATTATTCTCTTTTGTTTGTAAGTCTTAATTACCAAAATAGGCATATTCATGCTAATTTTATTACCTCTCTTCCGAATTGAAAAAGGGCGATGGATATTGCAGTTGTTTTTAAACATTTTTTGTAAAGTTCTTGTCACATACATAGAAATACGTCTATAGAGGATGAGCATAATATTTCCAATCATATTTCGTTTCTTCTTACTCTTTCAATGGGTTTGGAATCTAGATTCTTAGGGAGAAAAGGTAACCAAATTTAAATTCCAAACGGTACATTCCAACACAAAGTGAATAACTTATAAATAAATTTAAGAATATTGGTTTCATAAATGAGTTCAAAATGAGAATTATTGATCTCTTATATAAAATAATGTACAAAATCACAAAATATTGATAGTATTGCATTTAAAGATATAAAAATTTCCATTTAAATATATCGTAATTTTAATTATATAAAATTTGGAGTATTTATTCCCCCGACATTCATTTGTAAAATAGACATGAGAAATTGTTAACGTTTTATTTTCCACTTATTTATTTTTCCTCATTTTTTATCATTACTCTCTTTCTTTTGTAAGTCTTAATTCCCAAAATAGGCATATTCATGCTAATTTTATCACCTCTCTTCCCATTTGAAAACTGGGATGGATGTTGTAGGTGGTTTTGGACATTATTTCTAACGTTCTTGTTACATAGCAAGAAAAATTGCTATAGAGGAGGAGCATAACATTTAGAATCATATTTCTTTTCTTCTTAATCTTTGAATGGGTTTGGAAACTAGATTCTTAGGAAGAAATGGTAACCAAATTTAAATTTCATACGGTGCATTCCAACACAAAGTGAATAAGTTATAAATAAATTAAAGCATATTGATCTAATAAATGAGTTCAAAATGAGAATTATTGATCTCTTATATAAAATAATGTACAAAATCTCAAAATATTGATAGTATTGCATTTAAAGATATAAAAATTTCCATTTAAATATATCATAACTTTAATGATATAAAATTTGGAGTATTTATTCCCCCGACATTTATTTGTAAAATAGACATGAGAAATTGTTAACGTTTTCTTTTGCACTTCTTTATTTTTCCTCATGTTTTATAATTATTCTTTTTCCTTTGTAAGTCTTAATTACCAAAATAGGCATATTCATGCTAATTTTATTACCTCTCTTCCCAATTGAAAAAGGGCGATGCATATTGCAGGTGGTTTTAAACATTTTTTGTAAAGTTTTTGTCACATACATAGAAATACGTCTATAGAGGATGAGCATAATATTTCCAATCATATTTCTTTTCTTCTTACTCTTTCAGTGGGTTTGGAAACTAGATTCTTAGGGAGAAAAGGTAACCAAATTTAAATTCCAAACGGTACATTCCAACACAAAGTGAATAACTTATAAATAAATTTAAGAATATTGATTTCATAAATGAGTTCAAAATGAGAATTATTGATCTCTTATATAAAATAATGTACAAAATAAAAAAATATTGATAGTATTGTATTTAAAGATATAAAAATTTCAATTTAAATATATCATAACTTTAATGATATAAAATTTGGAGTATTTATTCCCCCGACATTCATTTGTAAAATAGACATGCGAAATTGTTAACGTTTTCTTTTCCACTTATTTATTTTTCCTCATGTTTTATCAATATTCTCTTTTCTTTGTAAGTCTTAATTACCAAAATAGGCATATTCATGCTAATTTTATTACCTCTCTTCCCAATTGAAAAAGGGCGATGGATATTGCAGTTGTTTTTAAACATTTTTTGTAAAGTTCTTGTCACATACATAGAAATACGTCTATAGAGGATGAGCATAATATTTCCAATCATATTTCTTTTCTTCTTACTCTTTCAATGGGTTTGGAAACTAGATTCTTAGGGAGAAAAGGTAACCAAATTTAAATTTCAAACGGTACATTCCAACACAAAGTGAATAACTTATAAATAAATTTAAGAATATTGGTTTCATAAATGAGTTCAAAATGAGAATTATTGATCTCTTATATAAAATAATGTACAAAATCACAAAATATTGATAGTATTGCATTTAAAGATATAAAAATTTCCATTTAAATATATCGTAATTTTAATTATATAAAATTTGGAGTATTTATTCCCCCGACATTCATTTGTAAAATAGACATGAGAAATTGTTAACGTTTTATTTTCCACTTATTTATTTTTCCTCATTTTTCATCATTACTCTCTTTCTTTTGTAAGTCTTAATTCCCAAAATAGGCATATTCATGCTAATTTTATCACCTCTCTTCCCATTTGAAAACTGGGATGGATGTTGTAGGTGGTTTTGGACATTATTTCTAACGTTCTTGTTACATAGCAAGAAAAATTGCTATAGAGGAGGAGCATAACATTTAGAATCATATTTCTTTTCTTCTTAATCTTTGAATGGGTTTGGAAACTAGATTCTTAGGAAGAAATGGTAACCAAATTTAAATTTCATACGGTGCATTCCAACACAAAGTGAATAAGTTATAAATAAATTAAAGCATATGGATCTAATAAATGAGTTCAAAATGAGAATTATTGATCTCTTATATAAAATAATGTTCAAAATCTCAAAATATTGATAGTATTGCATTTAAAGATATAAAAATTTCCATTTAAATATATCGTAATTTTAATGATATAAAATTTGGAGTATTTATTCCCCCGACATTCATTTGTAAAATAGACATGCGAAATTGTTAATGTTTTCTTTTGCACTTCTTTATTTTTCCTCATGTTTTATAATTATTCTTTTTCCTTTGTAAGTCTTAATTACCAAAATAGGCATATTCATGCTAATTTTATTACCTCTCTTCCCAATTGAAAAAGGGCGATGCATATTGCAGGTGGTTTTAAACATTTTTTGTAAAGTTTTTGTCACATACATAGAAATACGTCTATAGAGGATGAGCATAATATTTCCAATCATATTTCTTTTCTTCTTACTCTTTCAGTGGGTTTGGAAACTAGATTCTTAGGGAGAAAAGGTAACCAAATTTAAATTCCAAACGGTACATTCCAACACAAAGTGAATAACTTATAAATAAATTTAAGAATATTGATTTCATAAATGAGTTCAAAATGAGAATTATTGATCTCTTATATAAAATAATGTACAAAATAAAAAAATATTGATAGTATTGTATTTAAAGATATAAAAATTTCAATTTAAATATATCATAACTTTAATGATATAAAATTTGGAGTATTTATTCCCCCGACATTCATTTGTAAAATAGACATGCGAAATTGTTAACGTTTTCTTTTCCACTTATTTATTTTTCCTCATGTTTTATCAATATTCTCTTTTCTTTGTAAGTCTTAATTACCAAAATAGGCATATTCATGCTAATTTTATTACCTCTCTTCCCAATTGAAAAAGGGCGATGGATATTGCAGTTGTTTTTAAACATTTTTTGTAAAGTTCTTGTCACATACATAGAAATACGTCTATAGAGGATGAGCATAATATTTCCAATCATATTTCTTTTCTTCTTACTCTTTCAATGGGTTTGGAAACTAGATTCTTAGGGAGAAAAGGTAACCAAATTTAAATTTCAAACGGTACATTCCAACACAAAGTGAATAACTTATAAATAAATTTAAGAATATTGGTTTCATAAATGAGTTCAAAATGAGAATTATTGATCTCTTATATAAAATAATGTACAAAATCACAAAATATTGATAGTATTGCATTTAAAGATATAAAAATTTCCATTTAAATATATCGTAATTTTAATGATATAAAATTTGGAGTATTTATTCCCCCGACATTCATTTGTAAAATAGACATGAGAAATTGTTAACGTTTTCTTTTCCACTTATTTATTTTTCCTCATGTTTTATCATTATTCTTTTTCCTTTGTAAGTCTTAATTACCAAAATAGGCATATTTATGCTAATTTTATTACCTCTCTTCCCAATTGAAAAAGGGCGATGCATATTGCAGGTGGTTTTAAACATTTTTTGTAAAGTTCTTGTCATATACATAGAAATACGTCTATAGAGGATGAGCATAATATTTCCAATCATATTTCTTTTCTTCTTACTCTTTCAATGGGTTTGGAAACTAGATTCTTAGGGAGAAAAGGTAACCAAATTTAAATTCCATACGGTGCATTCCAACACAAAGTGAATATGTTATAAATAAATTAAAGCATACTGATCTAATAAATGAGTTCAAAATGAGAATTATTGATCATTTATATAAAATAATGTACAAAATCTCAAAATATTGATAGTATTGTATTTAAAGATATAAAAATTTCAATTTAAATATATCGTAACTTTAATGATATAAAATTTGGAGTATTTATTCCCCCGACATTCATTTGTAAAATAGACATGAGAAATTGTTAACGTTTTCTTTTCCACTTATTTATTTTTCCTCATGTTTTATCATTATTCTTTTTCCTTTGTAAGTCTTAATTACCAAAATAGGCATATTTATGCTAATTTTATTACCTCTCTTCCCAATTGAAAAAGGGTGATGCATATTGCAGGTGGTTTTAAACATTTTTTGTAAAGTTCTTGTCACATACATAGAAATACGTCTATAGAGGATGAGCATAATATTTCCAATCATATTTCTTTTCTTCTTACTCTTTCAATGGGTTTGGAAACTAGATTCTTAGGGAGAAAAGGTAACCAAATTTAAATTCCATACGGTGCATTCCAACACAAAGTGAATATGTTATAAATAAATTAAAGCATACTGATCTAATAAATGAGTTCAAAATGAGAATTATTGATCATTTATATAAAATAATGTACAAAATCTCAAAATATTGATAGTATTGTATTTAAAGATATAAAAATTTTAATTTAAATATATCGTAACTTTAATGATATAAAATTTGGAGTATTTATTCCCCCGACATTCATTTGTAAAATAGACATGAGAAATTGTTAACGTTTTCTTTTCCACTTATTTATTTTTCCTCATGTTTTATCATTATTCTTTTTCCTTTGTAAGTCTTAATTACCAAAATAGGCATATTTATGTTAATTTTATTACCTCTCTTCCCAATTGAAAAAGGGCGATGCATATTGCAGGTGGTTTTAAACATTTTTTGTAAAGTTCTTGTCACATACATAGAAATACGTCTATAGAGGATGAGCATAATATTTCCAATCATATTTCTTTTCTTCTTACTCTTTGAATGGGTTTGGAAAATAGATTCTTAGGGAGAAAAGCTAACCAAATTTAAATTCCATACGGTGCATTCCAACACAAAGTGAATATGTTATAAATAAATTAAAGCATATTGATCAAATAAATGAGTTCAAAATGAGAATTGTTGATCTCTTATATAAAATAATGTACAAAATCTCAAAATATTGATAGTATTGCATTTAAAGATATAAAAATTTCCATTTAAATATATCGTAATTTTAATGATATAAAATTTGAAGTATTTATTCCCCCGACATTCATTTGTAAAATAGACATGAGAAATTGTTAACGTTTTCTTTTCCACTTATTTATTTTTCCTCATGTTTTATCATTATTCTTTTTCCTTTGTAAGTCTTAATTACCAAAATAGGCATATTCATGCTAATTTTATTACCTCTCTTCCCAATTGAAAAAGGGCGATGCATATTGCAGGTGGTTTTAAACATTTTTTGTAAAGTTCTTGTCACATACATAGAAATACGTCTATAGAGGATGAGCATAATATTTCCAATCATATTTCTTTTCTTCTTACTCTTTGAATGGGTTTGGAAACTAGATTCTTAGAGAGAAAAGGTAACAAAATTTAAATTCCAAACGGTACATTCCAACACAAAGTGAATAACTTATAAATAAATTTAAGAATATTGATTTCATAAATGAGTTCAAAATGAGAATTATTGATCTCTTATATAAAATAATGTACAAAATCACAAAATATTGATAGTATTGTATTTAAAGATATAAAAATTTCAATTTAAATATATCATAACTTTAATGATATAAAATTTGGAGTATTTATTCCCCCGACATTCATTTGTAAAATAGACATGCGAAATTGTTAACGTTTTCTTTTCCACTTATTTATTTTTCCTCATGTTTTATCATTATTCTCTTTTCTTTGTAAGTCTTAATTACCAAAATAGGCATATTCATGCTAATTTTATTACCTCTCTTCCCAATTGAAAAAGGGCGATGCATATTGCAGGTGGTTTTAAACATTTTTTGTAAAGTTTTTGTCACATACATAGAAATACGTCTATAGAGGATGAGCATAATATTTCCAATCATATTTCTTTTCTTCTTACTCTTTCAGTGGGTTTGGAAACTAGATTCTTAGGGAGAAAAGGTAACCAAATTTAAATTCCAAACGGTACATTCCAACACAAAGTGAATAACTTATAAATAAATTTAAGAATATTGGTTTCATAAATGAGTTCAAAATGAGAATTATTGATCTCTTATATAAAATAATGTACAAAATCTCAAAATATTGATAGTATTGCATTTAAAGATATAAAAATTTCCATTTAAATATATCATAACTTTAATGATATAAAATTTGGAGTATTTATTCCCCCGACATTTATTTGTAAAATAGACATGAGAAATTGTTAACGTTTTCTTTTGCACTTCTTTATTTTTCCTCATGTTTTATAATTATTCTTTTTCCTTTGTAAGTCTTAATTACCAAAATAGGCATATTCATGCTAATTTTATTACCTCTCTTCCCAATTGAAAAAGGGCGATGCATATTGCAGGTGGTTTTAAACATTTTTTGTAAAGTTTTTGTCACATACATAGAAATACGTCTATAGAGGATGAGCATAATATTTCCAATCATATTTCTTTTCTTCTTACTCTTTCAGTGGGTTTGGAAACTAGATTCTTAGGGAGAAAAGGTAACCAAATTTAAATTCCAAACGGTACATTCCAACACAAAGTGAATAACTTATAAATAAATTTAAGAATATTGATTTCATAAATGAGTTCAAAATGAGAATTATTGATCTCTTATATAAAATAATGTACAAAATAAAAAAATATTGATAGTATTGTATTTAAAGATATAAAAATTTCAATTTAAATATATCATAACTTTAATGATATAAAATTTGGAGTATTTATTCCCCCGACATTCATTTGTAAAATAGACATGCGAAATTGTTAACGTTTTCTTTTCCACTTATTTATTTTTCCTCATGTTTTATCAATATTCTCTTTTCTTTGTAAGTCTTAATTACCAAAATAGGCATATTCATGCTAATTTTATTACCTCTCTTCCCAATTGAAAAAGGGCGATGGATATTGCAGTTGTTTTTAAACATTTTTTGTAAAGTTCTTGTCACATACATAGAAATACGTCTATAGAGGATGAGCATAATATTTCCAATCATATTTCTTTTCTTCTTACTCTTTCAATGGGTTTGGAAACTAGATTCTTAGGGAGAAAAGGTAACCAAATTTAAATTTCAAACGGTACATTCCAACACAAAGTGAATAACTTATAAATAAATTTAAGAATATTGGTTTCATAAATGAGTTCAAAATGAGAATTATTGATCTCTTATATAAAATAATGTACAAAATCACAAAATATTGATAGTATTGCATTTAAAGATATAAAAATTTCCATTTAAATATATCGTAATTTTAATGATATAAAATTTGGAGTATTTATTCCCCCGACATTCATTTGTAAAATAGACATGAGAAATTGTTAACGTTTTCTTTTCCACTTATTTATTTTTCCTCATGTTTTATCATTATTCTTTTTCCTTTGTAAGTCTTAATTACCAAAATAGGCATATTTATGCTAATTTTATTACCTCTCTTCCCAATTGAAAAAGGGCGATGCATATTGCAGGTGGTTTTAAACATTTTTTGTAAAGTTCTTGTCATATACATAGAAATACGTCTATAGAGGATGAGCATAATATTTCCAATCATATTTCTTTTCTTCTTACTCTTTCAATGGGTTTGGAAACTAGATTCTTAGGGAGAAAAGGTAACCAAATTTAAATTCCATACGGTGCATTCCAACACAAAGTGAATATGTTATAAATAAATTAAAGCATACTGATCTAATAAATGAGTTCAAAATGAGAATTATTGATCATTTATATAAAATAATGTACAAAATCTCAAAATATTGATAGTATTGTATTTAAAGATATAAAAATTTCAATTTAAATATATCGTAACTTTAATGATATAAAATTTGGAGTATTTATTCCCCCGACATTCATTTGTAAAATAGACATGTGAAATTGTTAACGTTTTCTTTTCCACTTATTTATTTTTCCTCATGTTTTATCATTATTCTTTTTCCTTTGTAAGTCTTAATTACCAAAATAGGCATATTTATGCTAATTTTATTACCTCTCTTCCCAATTGAAAAAGGGCGATGCATATTGCAGGTGGTTTTAAACATTTTTTGTAAAGTTCTTGTCACATACATAGAAATACGTCTATAGAGGATGAGCATAATATTTCCAATCATATTTCTTTTCTTCTTACTCTTTCAATGGGTTTGGAAACTAGATTCTTAGGGAGAAAAGGTAACCAAATTTAAATTCCATACGGTGCATTCCAACACAAAGTGAATATGTTATAAATAAATTAAAGCATACTGATCTAATAAATGAGTTCAAAATGAGAATTATTGATCATTTATATAAAATAATATACAAAATCTCAAAATATTGATAGTATTGTATTTAAAGATATAAAAATTTTAATTTAAATATATCGTAACTTTAATGATATAAAATTTGGAGTATTTATTCCCCCGACATTCATTTGTAAAATAGACATGAGAAATTGTTAACGTTTTCTTTTCCACTTATTTATTTTTCCTCATGTTTTATCATTATTCTTTTTCCTTTGTAAGTCTTAATTACCAAAATAGGCATATTTATGTTAATTTTATTACCTCTCTTCCCAATTGAAAAAGGGCGATGCATATTGCAGGTGGTTTTAAACATTTTTTGTAAAGTTCTTGTCACATACATAGAAATACGTCTATAGAGGATGAGCATAATATTTCCAATCATATTTCTTTTCTTCTTACTCTTTGAATGGGTTTGGAAAATAGATTCTTAGGGAGAAAAGCTAACCAAATTTAAATTCCATACGGTGCATTCCAACACAAAGTGAATATGTTATAAATAAATTAAAGCATATTGATCAAATAAATGAGTTCAAAATGAGAATTGTTGATCTCTTATATAAAATAATGTACAAAATCTCAAAATATTGATAGTATTGCATTTAAAGATATAAAAATTTCCATTTAAATATATCGTAATTTTAATGATATAAAATTTGAAGTATTTATTCCCCCGACATTCATTTGTAAAATAGACATGAGAAATTGTTAACGTTTTCTTTTCCACTTATTTATTTTTCCTCATGTTTTATCATTATTCTTTTTCCTTTGTAAGTCTTAATTACCAAAATAGGCATATTCATGCTAATTTTATTACCTCTCTTCCCAATTGAAAAAGGGCGATGCATATTGCAGGTGGTTTTAAACATTTTTTGTAAAGTTCTTGTCACATACATAGAAATACGTCTATAGAGGATGAGCATAATATTTCCAATCATATTTCTTTTCTTCTTACTCTTTGAATGGGTTTGGAAACTAGATTCTTAGAGAGAAAAGGTAACAAAATTTAAATTCCAAACGGTACATTCCAACACAAAGTGAATAACTTATAAATAAATTTAAGAATATTGATTTCATAAATGAGTTCAAAATGAGAATTATTGATCTCTTATATAAAATAATGTACAAAATCACAAAATATTGATAGTATTGTATTTAAAGATATAAAAATTTCAATTTAAATATATCATAACTTTAATGATATAAAATTTGGAGTATTTATTCCCCCGACATTCATTTGTAAAATAGACATGCGAAATTGTTAACGTTTTCTTTTCCACTTATTTATTTTTCCTCATGTTTTATCATTATTCTTTTTCCTTTGTAAGTCTTAATTACCAAAATAGGCATATTTATGCTAATTTTATTACCTCTCTTCCCAATTGAAAAAGGGCGATGCATATTGCAGGTGGTTTTAAACATTTTTTGTAAAGTTCTTGTCACATACATAGAAATACGTCTATAGAGGATGAGCATAATATTTCCAATCATAATTCTTTTCTTCTTACTCTTTGAATGGGTTTGGAAACTAGATTTTTAGGGAGAAAAGTTAACCAAATTTAAATTCCAAACGATACATTCCAACACAAAGTGAATAACTTATAAATAAATTTAAGAATATTGATTTCATAAATGAGTTCAAAATGAGAATTATTGATCATTTATATAAAATAATGTACAAAATCACAAAATATTGATAGTATTGTATTTAAAGATATAAAAATTTCAATTCAAATATATCGTAACTTTAATGATATAAAATTTGGAGTATTTATTCCCCCGACATTCATTTGTAAAATAGACATGAGAAATTGTTAACGTTTTCTTTTCCACTTATTTATTTTTCCTCATGTTTTATCATTATTCTCTTTTCTTTGTAAGTCTTAATTACCAAAATAGGCATATTCATGCTAATTTTATTACCTCTCTTCCCAATTGAAAAAGGGCGATGCATATTGCAGGTGGTTTTAAACATTTTTTGTAAAGTTCTTGTCACATACATTGAAATACGTCTATAGAGGATGAGCATAATATTTCCAATCATATTTCTTTTCTTCTTACTCTTTCAATGGGTTTGGAAACTAGATTCTTAGGGAGAAAAGGTAACCAAATTTAAATTCCATACGGTGCATTCCAACACAAAGTGAATATGTTATAAATAAATTAAAGCATATTGATCTAATAAATGAGTTCAAAATGAGAATTGTTGATCTCTTATATAAAATAATGTACAAAATCACAAAATATTGATAGTATTGTATTTAAAGATATAAAAATTTCAATTTAAATATATCATAACTTTAATGATATAAAATTTGGAGTATTTATTCCCCCGACATTCATTTGTAAAGTAGACATGAGAAATTGTTAACGTTTTCTTTTCCACTTATTTATTTTTCCTCATGTTTTATCATTATTCTCTTTTCTTTGTAAGTCTTAATTACCAAAATAGGCATATTCATGCTAATTTTATTACCTCTCTTCCCAATTGAAAAAGGGCGATCGATATTGCAGTTGTTTTTAAACATTTTTTATAAAGTTCTTGTCACATACATAGAAATACGTCTATAGAGGATGAGCATAATATTTCCAATCATATTTCTTTTCTTCTTACTCTTTGAATGGGTTTGGAAAATAGATTCTTAGGGAGAAAAGCTAACCAAATTTAAATTCCATACGGTGCATTCCAACACAAAGTGAATATGTTATAAATAAATTAAAGCATATTGATCAAATAAATGAGTTCAAAATGAGAATTGTTGATCTCTTATATAAAATAATGTACAAAATCTCAAAATATTGATAGTATTGCATTTAAAGATATAAAAATTTCCATTTAAATATATCGTAATTTTAATGATATAAAATTTGAAGTATTTATTCCCCCGACATTCATTTGTAAAATAGACATGAGAAATTGTTAACGTTTTCTTTTCCACTTATTTATTTTTCCTCATGTTTTATCATTATTCTTTTTCCTTTGTAAGTCTTAATTACCAAAATAGGCATATTCATGCTAATTTTATTACCTCTCTTCCCAATTGAAAAAGGGCGATGCATATTGCAGGTGGTTTTAAACATTTTTTGTAAAGTTCTTGTCACATACATAGAAATACGTCTATAGAGGATGAGCATAATATTTCCAATCATATTTCTTTTCTTCTTACTCTTTGAATGGGTTTGGAAACTAGATTCTTAGAGAGAAAAGGTAACAAAATTTAAATTCCAAACGGTACATTCCAACACAAAGTGAATAACTTATAAATAAATTTAAGAATATTGATTTCATAAATGAGTTCAAAATGAGAATTATTGATCTCTTATATAAAATAATGTACAAAATCACAAAATATTGATAGTATTGTATTTAAAGATATAAAAATTTCAATTTAAATATATCATAACTTTAATGATATAAAATTTGGAGTATTTATTCCCCCGACATTCATTTGTAAAATAGACATGCGAAATTGTTAACGTTTTCTTTTCCACTTATTTATTTTTCCTCATGTTTTATCATTATTCTTTTTCCTTTGTAAGTCTTAATTACCAAAATAGGCATATTTATGCTAATTTTATTACCTCTCTTCCCAATTGAAAAAGGGCGATGCATATTGCAGGTGGTTTTAAACATTTTTTGTAAAGTTCTTGTCACATACATAGAAATACGTCTATAGAGGATGAGCATAATATTTCCAATCATAATTCTTTTCTTCTTACTCTTTGAATGGGTTTGGAAACTAGATTTTTAGGGAGAAAAGTTAACCAAATTTAAATTCCAAACGATACATTCCAACACAAAGTGAATAACTTATAAATAAATTTAAGAATATTGATTTCATAAATGAGTTCAAAATGAGAATTATTGATCTCTTATATAAAATAATGTACAAAATCACAAAATATTGATAGTATTGTATTTAAAGATATAAAAATTTCAATTCAAATATATCATAACTTTAATGATATAAAATTTGGAGTATTTATTCCCCCGACATTCATTTGTAAAATAGACATGAGAAATTGTTAACGTTTTCTTTTCCACTTATTTATTTTTCCTCATGTTTTATCATTATTCTCTTTTCTTTGTAAGTCTTAATTACCAAAATAGGCATATTCATGCTAATTTTATTACCTCTCTTCCCAATTGAAAAAGGGCGATGCATATTGCAGGTGGTTTTAAACATTTTTTGTAAAGTTCTTGTCACATACATTGAAATACGTCTATAGAGGATGAGCATAATATTTCCAATCCTATTTCTTTTCTTCTTACTCTTTCAATGGGTTTGGAAACTAGATTCTTAGGGAGAAAAGGTAACCAAATTTAAATTCCATACGGTGCATTCCAACACAAAGTGAATATGTTATAAATAAATTAAAGCATATTGATCTAATAAATGAGTTCAAAATGAGAATTGTTGATCTCTTATATAAAATAATGTACAAAATCACAAAATATTGATAGTATTGTATTTAAAGATATAAAAATTTCAATTTAAATATATCATAACTTTAATGATATAAAATTTGGAGTATTTATTCCCCCAACATTCATTTGTAAAATAGACATGCGAAATTGTTAACGTTTTCTTTTCCACTTATTTATTTTTCCTCATGTTTTATCATTATTCTCTTTTCTTTGTAAGTCTTAATTACCAAAATAGGCATATTCATGCTAATTTTATTACCTCTCTTCCCAATTGAAAAAGGGCGATGGATATTGCAGTTGTTTTTAAACATTTTTTATAAAGTTCTTGTCACATACATAGAAATACGTCTATAGAGGATGAGCATAATATTTCCAATCATATTTCTTTTCTTCTTACTCTTTCAATGGGTTTGGAAACTAGATTCTTAGGGAGAAAAGGTAACCAAATTTAAATTCCATACGGTGCATTCCAACACAAAGTGAATAAGTTATAAATAAATTAAAGCATATTGATCTAATAAATGAGTTCAAAATGAGAATTATTGATCTCTTATATAAAATAATGTACAAAATCTCAAAATATTGATAGTATTCCATTTAAAGATATAAAAATTTCCATTTAAATATATCGTAATTTTAATGATATAAAATTTGGAGTATTTATTCCCCCGACATTCATTTGTAAAATAGACATGAGAAATTGTTAACGTTTTCTTTTCCACTTATTTATTTTTCCTCATGTTTTATCATTATTCTTTTTCCTTTGTAAGTCTTAATTACCAAAATAGGAATATTCATGCTAATTTTATTACCTCTCTTCCCAATTGAAAAAGGGCGATGCATATTGCAGGTGGTTTTAAACATTTTTTGTAAAGTTCTTGTCACATACATAGAAATACGTCTATAGAGGATGAGCATAATATTTCCAATCATATTTCTTTTCTTCTTACTCTTTGAATGGGTTTGGAAACTATATTCTTAGGGAGAAAAGGTAACCAAATTTAAATTCCATACGGTGCATTCCAACACAAAGTGAATATGTTATAAATAAATTAAAGCATACTGATCTAATAAATGAGTTCAAAATGAGAATTATTGATCTCTTATATAAAATAATGTACAAAATCTCAAAATATTGATAGTATTGTATTTAAAGATATAAAAATTTCAATTTAAATATATCGTAACTTTAATGATATAAAATTTGGAGTATTTATTCCCCCGACATTCATTTGTAAAATAGACATGCGAAATTGTTAACGTTTTCTTTTCCACTTATTTATTTTTCCTCATGTTTTATCATTATTCTTTTTCCTTTGTAAGTCTTAATTACCAAAATAGGCATATTTATGCTAATTTTATTACCTCTCTTCCCAATTGAAAAAGGGCGATGCATATTGCAGGTGGTTTTAAACATTTTTTGTAAAGTTCTTGTCACATACATAGAAATACGTCTATAGAGGATGAGCATAATATTTCCAATCATAATTCTTTTCTTCTTACTCTTTGAATGGGTTTGGAAACTAGATTTTTAGGGAGAAAAGTTAACCAAATTTAAATTCCAAACGATACATTCCAACACAAAGTGAATAACTTATAAATAAATTTAAGAATATTGATTTCATAAATGAGTTTAAAATGAGAATTATTGATCTCTTATATAAAATAATGTACAAAATCACAAAATATTGATAGTATTGTATTTAAAGATATAAAAATTTCAATTCAAATATATCATAACTTTAATGATATAAAATTTGGAGTATTTATTCCCCCGACATTCATTTGTAAAATAGACATGAGAAATTGTTAACGTTTTCTTTTCCACTTATTTATTTTTCCTCATGTTTTATCATTATTCTCTTTTCTTTGTAAGTCTTAATTACCAAAATAGGCATATTCATGCTAATTTTATTACCTCTCTTCCCAATTGAAAAAGGGCGATGCATATTGCAGGTGGTTTTAAACATTTTTTGTAAAGTTCTTGTCACATACATAGAAATACGTCTATAGAGGATGAGCATAATATTTCCAATCATATTTCTTTTCTTCTTACTCTTTCAATGGGTTTGGAAACTAGATTCTTAGGGAGAAAAGGTAACCAAATTTAAATTCCATACGGTGCATTCCAACACAAAGTGAATATGTTATAAATAAATTAAAGCATATTGATCTAATAAATGAGTTCAAAATGAGAATTGTTGATCTCTTATATAAAATAATGTACAAAATCACAAAATATTGATAGTATTGTATTTAAAGATATAAAAATTTCAATTTAAATATATCATAACTTTAATGATATAAAATTTGGAGTATTTATTCCCCCAACATTCATTTGTAAAATAGACATGCGAAATTGTTAACGTTTTCTTTTCCACTTATTTATTTTTCCTCATGTTTTATCATTATTCTCTTTTCTTTGTAAGTCTTAATTACCAAAATAGGCATATTCATGCTAATTTTATTACCTCTCTTCCCAATTGAAAAAGGGCGATGGATATTGCAGTTGTTTTTAAACATTTTTTATAAAGTTCTTGTCACATACATAAAAATACGTCTATAGAGGATGAGCATAATATTTCCAATCATATTTCTTTTCTTCTTACTCTTTCAATGGGTTTGGAAACTAGATTCTTAGGGAGAAAAGGTAACCAAATTTAAATTCCATACGGTGCATTCCAACACAAAGTGAATAAGTTATAAATAAATTAAAGCATATTGATCTAATAAATGAGTTCAAAATGAGAATTATTGATCTCTTATATAAAATAATGTACAAAATCTCAAAATATTGATAGTATTCCATTTAAAGATATAAAAATTTCCATTTAAATATATCGTAATTTTAATGATATAAAATTTGGAGTATTTATTCCCCCGACATTCATTTGTAAAATAGACATGAGAAATTGTTAACGTTTTCTTTTCCACTTATTTATTTTTCCTCATGTTTTATCATTATTCTTTTTCCTTTGTAAGTCTTAATTACCAAAATAGGAATATTCATGCTAATTTTATTACCTCTCTTCCCAATTGAAAAAGGGCGATGCATATTGCAGGTGGTTTTAAACATTTTTTGTAAAGTTCTTGTCACATACATAGAAATACGTCTATAGAGGATGAGCATAATATTTCCAATCATATTTCTTTTCTTCTTACTCTTTGAATGGGTTTGGAAACTATATTCTTAGGGAGAAAAGGTAACCAAATTTAAATTCCATACGGTGCATTCCAACACAAAGTGAATATGTTATAAATAAATTAAAGCATACTAATCTAATAAATGAGTTCAAAATGAGAATTATTGATCTCTTATATAAAATAATGTACAAAATCTCAAAATATTGATAGTATTGTATTTAAAGATATAAAAATTTCAATTTAAATATATCGTAACTTTAATGATATAAAATTTGGAGTATTTATTCCCCCGACATTCATTTGTAAAATAGACATGAGAAATTGTTAACGTTTTCTTTTCCACTTATTTATTTTTCCTCATGTTTTATCATTATTCTTTTTCCTTTGTAAGTCTTAATTACCAAAATAGGCGTATTTATGTTAATTTTATTACCTCTCTTCCCAATTGAAAAAGGGCGATGCATATTGCAGGTGGTTTTAAACATTTTTTGTAAAGTTCTTGTCACATACATAGAAATACGTCTATAGAGGATGAGCATAATATTTCCAATCATATTTCTTTTCTTCTTACTCTTTGAATGGGTTTGGAAAATAGATTCTTAGGGAGAAAAGCTAACCAAATTTAAATTCCATATGGTGCATTCCAACACAAAGTGAATATGTTATAAATAAATTAAAGCATATTGATCAAATAAATGAGTTCAAAATGAGAATTGTTGATCTCTTATATAAAATAATGTACAAAATCTCAAAATATTGATAGTATTGCATTTAAAGATATAAAAATTTCCATTTAAATATATCGTAATTTTAATGATATAAAATTTGAAGTATTTATTCCCCCGACATTCATTTGTAAAATAGACATGAGAAATTGTTAACGTTTTCTTTTCCACTTATTTATTTTTCCTCATGTTTTATCATTATTCTTTTTCCTTTGTAAGTCTTAATTACCAAAATAGGCATATTCATGCTAATTTTATTACCTCTCTTCCCAATTGAAAAAGGGCGATGCATATTGCACACTACTACAATATGTATTTTTAGTCTCGAAATTTTAGCCTCGGTTCTTTTAAAAACCGAGGCCATAGGTTTTTGGCCACGGTTTGATAAAAACCGAGGCTATAGTGTATACATATAGCCTCGGTTTTTTAATAACCGTGGCTATAAGTTAAATTATAAAAAATATGTTAATATTAAATTACTGTATGTAATTAATTTTAAAAAAATATAAAAATTAATTTATAATTTTTTAATATTTCTTTATTATTAATTTAATTTAATTTAATGTATTTTTATTTCTTATAATATATATATATATATATATATATATATATATATATATATATATATATATATATATATATATATATATATATATATATATATCATATGTTTTTTTCTCTCTCTCACATATTTTTCCTCTTTTAATTTTATCAATGTTATTTCCAGTATTTACGCGCATTTTTTCATCTTTTTCTCAGTGTTATTCACAGTATTTGCGCGCGCAGTAATATATATATATATTAATATATAATTTTTAATTAATATATATATATGTATATTAATATATAATTTTTAATTAATATATATATATATTAATATATAATTTTTAATTAATATATATATATTAATATATATTTTTTAATTAATATATATATATATTAATATATAATTTTTAATTAATATATATATATTAATATATATTTTTTAATTAATATATATATATATTAATATATAATTTTTAATTAATATATATATATATTAATATATAATTTTTAATTAATATATATATATTAATATATAATTTTTAATTAATATATATATATATATTAATATATAATTTTTAATTAATATATATATATTAATATATAATTTTTAATTAATATATATATATATATAATTTTTAATAAATATAAATATATTAATATATAATTTCTAATTAATATATATATATATAAGAAATAAGAAATTTTTAGCTCATCGATCGCGCGAATTAAGTCTAAGTAATATATATATATATATATATATATATTAAGAAACGTACGCGTGTATCTAATTAATATTAAGAAACGTACGCGTGTAATCGTTTCTTTAATTCTCAGCAACTACGCGTAATCGAACGTCTCTCCCAATATACGAAAATCCATCGATCTCTCCCAGCAAAACCAGAAAAACCCAAATCTCTCTCACCAACAAAACTCAAATCCGTCGTTCCAATATACCGATCATCGTCGCACCGCGTCGCACCTAAAGACCGATCATCCTCCTTTCCAACACCTCCCTCTCGCACTCGTTCCTTTCCAGCAGCTTCTTCTTTTCTCTTTATTTCTTTTTTGTTCATATTCGACTCATCGCCGGCCATTTGTAGTGTCGTCGCTCACAACGTAGCTCCTGGTAAGTGTGATACCCTCAATTTTTACAATATCAATTCATATGTGTTGATTCTTAGTAGATTATTTATGCGTATAATACATTTTAGTTAGGGTTATTTTTTTAGTGTTATACAAATCCATCTCATGTTATCTAATAATTGTCTCTGAATTTTTTTTTCATTGTATTGCATCAGATTTGAAACATTTTTAGGGATTTAGGAACCGGCTATTGTTGCTGAGTTTAGCTTTTGGAAGAATGTTTATATACATGCCGATGAGCCTATACAAATTTTTATTTGCAGAAAAGCTAATGGATTTACAAATTTTCAGTTGCTGAGTTTATATTTTAGAAATATGTTTAGATTTTCATTTGATGAGTTTAGATTTTGGAAGTATAATATTTGGTTCTTAAGGCATTGATATATTCTTCATTTACACTGCAACTTTTTTTCCCAACTTCTAAGTCCATGCCAACTGAAATGAAAATCAATAAGCATAAAATTTGTTATACAAATTGAGGTTTTATTGAGAAAATAATTTGATAATTTCAATTATCAATTAATATGCTTAAAACAATTTGTTTGGCATGATTTAATTTTAATAGACATAATCCTAATTTTCTAATTAACAACAGCCAAACATTACTTTTCATTCTAAATAAATTTTCAATATATATAAATAATAGTTTCATTTGTTAAGTTTATATAAATTTTCAATATATATAAATAAAAGTTTACAGAAAAACATATTGTTGCTCATCTTTTTTAATCAATCAAAAAAATATTAAATTGTTACTTAAAATAATACATTTTCATTGAATACTAATAAAAATAGCATTGTTTATATTAGTTAGTATTTTACTTTTACTATTATATAAATTTTAAAAATATAAATTTTATGATTTTTTAAGAATATATACGACATAATAAAAATAATTATGCTTATTTTTATATCTTAAGAGTAAGAAGAGTTAAGATGATGACTCATGATTTTCATGTTTTATTCTTTGGATTCATATTTTAAGATGTTTCTCTATTATATTTTTATGTTCATCAGCTTACGTAAATATGAATACGTGATCAACCTTTGAGGGGCATTAATATTTAAAAGAGAAATAGAACTTTCCAATTCCCACTGTTTAGATATAATTATTTTTTTATAAAGATACATAATATGATAGATATTATCTTATTCTATTCCTTTTCCTATTAATTAAAAATTGCCTTAAAGTTTTTTTTTTAAAAAAAGGCTATATGATTTTGGATTACACCAAATCGATCAGCTGAAGACAACACATTAACAAAATTTAATGAAATTATACCAAATTTAACGTGATTGATTGAACCCAAACTATATATGTATACAAAATAAAGGAGATACTTCCGTTTTAAAACGAGAATCACATTAATATTATATAAAAAAAGAAAAGAGTAGGTTGAATAATTTTAGATTAGTATACCAGTAAGGAAAAACAAGAAGTAGATGGGACTCTTGTGTGTTCTTGATGTTGTATATGCATGATTATAGTCATGTAATGTGGATGTTGATATGCTCATATATAGTAGATGTTTGTAATATTCATAGGTATTGCCCAACGCTTGCAATGACCCTTCGTCTGTATCTCTTTTATGCATAATTAATGTGGGTATTAGTAAATAATAATGTTGTTACTGTTATTGATATGTGTAGTACTAAATAATAATGTTACTATTATTATTGATATAGGTATTACTAATTTTCTTGAATTGTATCTCAATTGTTTTTGTTTTATATTGAGTATCATAAATTTACTTTGAGGTTAGATAAGAATTCCATGATTGTCACTATTGAATAGGTTGAAGAACTACTTATTATGCCATTTGTTGTATATATATGCAGGAACAAATATAGATTGAAGAACTTATTGTTTGAATATGAGGTATTATTTATATTCATGTAATCTGGATATTGGTATGTTTATATATATTAGATGTTTATATTCATAGATATTATCCCACGGTGTCATTAATTATACATTTTTATGACATTATAATCACGATGCATGTAACCTATATATTAAGAATAAATAAGTAGAGAGGATTATTATGTTTTGGATGTTGTATATGCAGGATTATATTCATGGAAATTGGATGTTGGTATCCTTATACTAGATGCTGTTTTTTTATGAGGAAATTAATACATGCTGCCAAGGACAAAGATTTTGAAGAAAAACATTATTACAATGGGACTTACTCCTTTTCACATTGATTTAGATTGTAGACTAATGTTAGCAGCTTTAATTAAAGTTGTTTCGTGTATTTTTTTTATATTTTTGGAATTATTTAATTAGTTAGTTTTTATTATGTGTTTTATTAAACTCTTAATGTAATATCTTTTTTAAATTTAATATAATTAATTTTATTTTTTTTAATTTATATTTGAAAATTTAGTGTAATAATAATTCTTTTTGATTATCTATGGTCTCGGTTATATAGCAAGACCGAGGCCATAGGTGGCACATATGGCCTCGGTTATTGAAAAACCGAGGCCATATGTGCGACCTATGGCCTCGGTTATGGAAAAACCGAGGCCATATGTGCCACCTATGGCCTCGGTTAAGGAAAAACCGAGGCCATATGTGAGACCTATGGCCACGGTTATGAAAAACCCGAGGCCATAGGTCGCACATATGGCCTCGGTTATAGAAAAACCGAGGCCATAAGAGGGTACCTATGGCCTCGGTTAAAAACCGAGGCCATAGGTTATGACTTTTGGTCTCTCTCACTTAGGCCTCGGTTCTTATAACCGAGGCCATAGGTCTATGGTCACGGTTAAAAACCGAGGCCATAAGCACATATTGTAGTAGTGGCAGGTGGTTTTAAACATTTTTTGTAAAGTTCTTGTGACATACATAGAAATACGTCTATAGAGGATGAGCATAATATTTCCAATCATATTTCTTTTCTTCTTGCTCTTTGAATGGGTTTGGAAACTAGATTTTTAGGGAGAAAAGTTAACCAAATTTAAATTCCAAACGGTACATTCCAACACAAAGTGAATAACTTATAAATAAATTTAAGAATATTGATTTCATAAATGAGTTCAAAATGAGAATTATTGATCTCTTATATAAAATAATGTACAAAATCACAAAATATTGATAGTATTGTATTTAAAGATATAAAAATTTCAATTTAAATATATCATAACTTTAATGATATAAAATTTGGAGTATTTATTCCCCCGACATTCATTTGTAAAATAGACATGCGAAATTGTTAACGTTTTCTTTTCCACTTATTTATTTTTCCTCATGTTTTATCATTATTCTCTTTTCTTTGTAAGTCTTAATTACCAAAATAGGCATATTCATGCTAATTTTATTACCTCTCTTCCCAATTGAAAAAGGGCGATGCATATTGCAGGTGGTTTTAAACATTTTTTGTAAAGTTCTTGTCACATACATAGAAATACGTCTATAGAGGATGAGCATAATATTTCCAATCATATTTCTTTTCTTCTTACTCTTTGAATGGGTTTGGAAACTAGATTCTTAGGGAGAAAAGGTAACCAAATTTAAATTCCATACGGTGCATTCCAACACAAAGTGAATATGTTATAAATAAATTAAAGCATACTGATCTAATAAATGAGTTCAAAATGAGAATTATTGATCATTTATATAAAATAATGTACAAAATCTCAAAATATTGATAGTATTGTATTTAAAGATATAAAAATTTCAATTTAAATATATCGTAACTTTAATGATATAAAATTTGGAGTATTTATTCCCCCGACATTCATTTGTAAAATAGACATGAGAAATTGTTAACGTTTTCTTTTCCACTTATTTATTTTTCCTCATGTTTTATCATTATTCTTTTTCCTTTGTAAGTCTTAATTACCAAAATAGGCATATTTATGCTAATTTTATTACCTCTCTTCCCAATTGAAAAAGGGCGATGCATATTGCAGGTGGTTTTAAACATTTTTTGTAAAGTTCTTGTCACATACATAGAAATACGTCTATAGAGGATGAGCATAATATTTCCAATCATATTTCTTTTCTTCTTACTCTTTCAATGGGTTTGGAAACTAGATTCTTAGGGAGAAAAGGTAACCAAATTTAAATTCCATACGGTGCATTCCAACACAAAGTGAATATGTTATAAATAAATTAAAGCATACTGATCTAATAAATGAGTTCAAAATGAGAATTATTGATCATTTATATAAAATAATGTACAAAATCTCAAAATATTGATAGTATTGTATTTAAAGATATAAAAATTTCAATTTAAATATATCGTAACTTTAATGATATAAAATTTGGAGTATTTATTCCCCCGACATTCATTTGTAAAATAGACATGAGAAATTGTTAACGTTTTCTTTTCCACTTATTTATTTTTCCTCATGTTTTATCATTATTCTTTTTGCTTTGTAAGTCTTAATTACCAAAATAGGCATATTCATGCTAATTTTATTACCTCTCTTCCCAATTGAAAAAGGGCGATGCATATTGCAGGTGGTTTTAAACATTTTTTGTAAAGTTCTTGTCACATACATAGAAATACGTCTATAGAGGATGAGCATAATATTTCCAATCATATTTCTTTTCTTCTTACTCTTTGAATGGGTTTGGAAACTAGATTCTTAGAGAGAAAAGGTAACAAAATTTAAATTCCAAACGGTACATTCCAACACAAAGTGAATAACTTATAAATAAATTTAAGAATATTGATTTCATAAATGAGTTCAAAATGAGAATTATTGATCTCTTATATAAAATAATGTACAAAATCACAAAATATTGATAGTATTGTATTTAAAGATATAAAAATTTCAATTTAAATATATCATAACTTTAATGATATAAAATTTGGAGTATTTATTCCCCCGACATTCATTTGTAAAATAGACATGCGAAATTGTTAACGTTTTCTTTTCCACTTATTTATTTTTCCTCATGTTTTATCATTATTCTTTTTCCTTTGTAAGTCTTAATTACCAAAATAGGCATATTTATGCTAATTTTATTACCGCTCTTCCCAATTGAAAAAGGGCGATGCATATTGCAGGTGGTTTTAAACATTTTTTGTAAAGTTCTTGTCACATACATAGAAATACGTCTATAGAGGATGAGCATAATATTTCCAATCATAATTCTTTTCTTCTTACTCTTTGAATGGGTTTGGAAACTAGATTTTTAGGGAGAAAAGTTAACCAAATTTAAATTCCAAACGGTACATTCCAACACAAAGTGAATAACTTATAAATAAATTTAAGAATATTGATTTCATAAATGAGTTCAAAATGAGAATTATTGATCTCTTATATAAAATAATGTACAAAATCACAAAATATTGATAGTATTGTATTTAAAGATATAAAAATTTCAATTTAAATATATCATAACTTTAATGATATAAAATTTGGAGTATTTATTCCCCCGACATTTATTTGTAAAATAGACATGCGAAATTGTTAACGTTTTCTTTTCCACTTATTTATTTTTCCTCATGTTTTATCATTATTCTCTTTTCTTTGTAAGTCTTAATTACCAAAATAGGCATATTCATGCTAATTTTATTACCTCTCTTCCCAATTGAAAAAGGGCGATGCATATTGCAGGTGGTTTTAAACATTTTTTGTAAAGTTCTTGTCACATACATAGAAATACGTCTATAGAGGATGAGCATAATATTTCCAATCATATTTCTTTTCTTCTTACTCTTTCAATGGGTTTGGAAACTAGATTCTTAGGGAGAAAAGGTAACCAAATTTAAATTCCATACGGTGCATTCCAACACAAAGTGAATATGTTATAAATAAATTAAAGCATATTGATCTAATAAATGAGTTCAAAATGAGAATTGTTGATCTCTTATATAAAATAATGTACAAAATCACAAAATATTGATAGTATTGTATTTAAAGATATAAAAATTTCAATTTAAATATATCATAACTTTAATGATATAAAATTTGGAGTATTTATTCCCCCAACATTCATTTGTAAAATAGACATGCGAAATTGTTAACGTTTTCTTTTCCACTTATTTATTTTTCCTCATGTTTTATCATTATTCTCTTTTCTTTGTAAGTCTTAATTACCAAAATAGGCATATTTATGCTAATTTTATTACCTCTCTTCCCAATTGAAAAAGGGCGATGCATATTGCAGGTGGTTTTAAACATTTTTTGTAAAGTTCTTGTCACATACATAGAAATACGTCTATAGAGGATGAGCATAATATTTCCAATCATATTTCTTTTCTTCTTACTCTTTCAATGGGTTTGGAAACTAGATTCTTAGGGAGAAAAGGTAACCAAATTTAAATTCCATACGGTGCATTCCAACACAAAGTGAATATGTTATAAATAAATTAAAGCATACTGATCTAATAAATGAGTTCAAAATGAGAATTATTGATCTCTTATATAAAATAATGTACAAAATCACAAAATATTGATAGTATTGTATTTAAAGATATAAAAATTTCAATTTAAATATATCATAACTTTAATGATATAAAATTTGGAGTATTTATTCCCCCAACATTCATTTGTAAAATAGACATGCGAAATTGTTAACGTTTTCTTTTCCACTTATTTATTTTTCCTCATGTTTTATCATTATTCTCTTTTCTTTGTAAGTCTTAATTACCAAAATAGGCATATTTATGCTAATTTTATTACCTCTCTTCCCAATTGAAAAAGGGCGATGCATATTGCAGGTGGTTTTAAACATTTTTTGTAAAGTTCTTGTCACATACATAGAAATACGTCTATAGAGGATGAGCATAATATTTCCAATCATATTTCTTTTCTTCTTACTCTTTCAATGGGTTTGGAAACTAGATTCTTAGGGAGAAAAGGTAACCAAATTTAAATTCCATACGGTGCATTCCAACACAAAGTGAATATGTTATAAATAAATTAAAGCATACTGATCTAATAAATGAGTTCAAAATGAGAATTATTGATCATTTATATAAAATAATGTACAAAATCTCAAAATATTGATAGTATTGTATTTAAAGATATAAAAATTTCAATTTAAATATATCGTAACTTTAATGATATAAAATTTGGAGTATTTATTCCCCCGACATTCATTTGTAAAATAGACATGAGAAATTGTTAACGTTTTCTTTTCCACTTATTTATTTTTCCTCATGTTTTATCATTATTCTTTTTCCTTTGTAAGTCTTAATTACCAAAATAGGCATATTTATGCTAATTTTATTACCGCTCTTCCCAATTGAAAAAGGGCGATGCATATTGCAGGTGGTTTTAAACATTTTTTGTAAAGTTCTTGTCACATACATAGAAATACGTCTATAGAGGATGAGCATAATATTTCCAATCATATTTCTTTTCTTCTTATTCTTTGAATGGGTTTGGAAACTAGATTTTTAGGGAGAAAAGTTAACCAAATTTAAATTCCAAACGGTACATTCCAACACAAAGTGAATAACTTATAAATAAATTTAAGAATATTGATTTCATAAATGAGTTCAAAATGAGAATTATTGATCTCTTATATAAAATAATGTACAAAATCAGAAAATATTGATAGTATTGTATTTAAAGATATAAAAATTTCAATTTAAATATATCATAACTTTTATGATATAAAATTTGGAGTATTTATTCCCCCGACATTCATTTGTAAAATAGACATGCGAAATTGTTAACGTTTTCTTTTCCACTTATTTATTTTTCCTCATGTTTTATCATTATTCTCTTTTCTTTGTAAGTCTTAATTACCAAAATAGGCATATTCATGCTAATTTTATTACCTCTCTTCCCAATTGAAAAAGGGCGATGGATATTGCAGTTGTTTTTAAACATTTTTTATAAAGTTCTTGTCACATACATAGAAATACGTCTATAGAGGATGAGCATAATATTTCCAATCATATTTCTTTTCTTCTTACTCTTTGAATGGGTTTGGAAAATAGATTCTTAGGGAGAAAAGCTAACCAAATTTAAATTCCATACGGTGCATTCCAACACAAAGTGAATATGTTATAAATAAATTAAAGCATATTGATCAAATAAATGAGTTCAAAATGAGAATTGTTGATCTCTTATATAAAATAATGTACAAAATCTCAAAATATTGATAGTATTGCATTTAAAGATATAAAAATTTCCATTTAAATATATCGTAATTTTAATGATATAAAATTTGAAGTATTTATTCCCCCGACATTCATTTGTAAAATAGACATGAGAAATTGTTAACGTTTTCTTTTCCACTTATTTATTTTTCCTCATGTTTTATCATTATTCTTTTTCCTTTGTAAGTCTTAATTACCAAAATAGGCATATTCATGCTAATTTTATTACCTCTCTTCCCAATTGAAAAAGGGCGATGCATATTGCAGGTGGTTTTAAACATTTTTTGTAAAGTTCTTGTCACATACATAGAAATACGTCTATAGAGGATGAGCATAATATTTCCAATCATATTTCTTTTCTTCTTACTCTTTGAATGGGTTTGGAAACTAGATTCTTAGAGAGAAAAGGTAACAAAATTTAAATTCCAAACGGTACATTCCAACACAAAGTGAATAACTTATAAATAAATTTAAGAATATTGATTTCATAAATGAGTTCAAAATGAGAATTATTGATCTCTTATATAAAATAATTTACAAAATCACAAAATATTGATAGTATTGTATTTAAAGATATAAAAATTTCAATTTAAATATATCATAACTTTAATGATATAAAATTTGGAGTATTTATTCCCCCGACATTCATTTGTAAAATAGACATGCGAAATTGTTAACGTTTTCTTTTCCACTTATTTATTTTTCCTCATGTTTTATCATTATTCTTTTTCCTTTGTAAGTCTTAATTACCAAAATAGGCATATTTATGCTAATTTTATTACCTCTCTTCCCAATTGAAAAAGGGCGATGCATATTGCAGGTGGTTTTAAACATTTTTTGTAAAGTTCTTGTCACATACATAGAAATACGTCTATAGAGGATGAGCATAATATTTCCAATCATAATTCTTTTCTTCTTACTCTTTGAATGGGTTTGGAAACTAGATTTTTAGGGAGAAAAGTTAACCAAATTTAAATTCCAAACGATACATTCCAACACAAAGTGAATAACTTATAAATAAATTTAAGAATATTGATTTCATAAATGAGTTTAAAATGAGAATTATTGATCTCTTATATAAAATAATGTACAAAATCACAAAATATTGATAGTATTGTATTTAAAGATATAAAAATTTCAATTCAAATATATCATAACTTTAATGATATAAAATTTGGAGTATTTATTCCCCCGACATTCATTTGTAAAATAGACATGAGAAATTGTTAACGTTTTCTTTTCCACTTATTTATTTTTCCTCATGTTTTATCATTATTCTCTTTTCTTTGTAAGTCTTAATTACCAAAATAGGCATATTCATGCTAATTTTATTACCTCTCTTCCCAATTGAAAAAGGGCGATGCATATTGCAGGTGGTTTTAAACATTTTTTGTAAAGTTCTTGTCACATACATAGAAATACGTCTATAGAGGATGAGCATAATATTTCCAATCATATTTCTTTTCTTCTTACTCTTTCAATGGGTTTGGAAACTAGATTCTTAGGGAGAAAAGGTAACCAAATTTAAATTCCATACGGTGCATTCCAACACAAAGTGAATATGTTATAAATAAATTAAAGCATATTGATCTAATAAATGAGTTCAAAATGAGAATTGTTGATCTCTTATATAAAATAATGTACAAAATCACAAAATATTGATAGTATTGTATTTAAAGATATAAAAATTTCAATTTAAATATATCATAACTTTAATGATATAAAATTTGGAGTATTTATTCCCCCAACATTCATTTGTAAAATAGACATGCGAAATTGTTAACGTTTTCTTTTCCACTTATTTATTTTTCCTCATGTTTTATCATTATTCTCTTTTCTTTGTAAGTCTTAATTACCAAAATAGGCATATTCATGCTAATTTTATTACCTCTCTTCCCAATTGAAAAAGGGCGATGGATATTGCAGTTGTTTTTAAACATTTTTTATAAAGTTCTTGTCACATACATAAAAATACGTCTATAGAGGATGAGCATAATATTTCCAATAATATTTCTTTTCTTCTTACTCTTTCAATGGGTTTGGAAACTAGATTCTTAGGGAGAAAAGGTAACCAAATTTAAATTCCATACGGTGCATTCCAACACAAAGTGAATAAGTTATAAATAAATTAAAGCATATTGATCTAATAAATGAGTTCAAAATGAGAATTATTGATCTCTTATATAAAATAATGTACAAAATCTCAAAATATTGATAGTATTCCATTTAAAGATATAAAAATTTCCATTTAAATATATCGTAATTTTAATAATATAAAATTTGGAGTATTTATTCCCCCGACATTCATTTGTAAAATAGACATGAGAAATTGTTAACGTTTTCTTTTCCACTTATTTATTTTTCCTCATGTTTTATCATTATTCTTTTTCCTTTGTAAGTCTTAATTACCAAAATAGGAATATTCATGCTAATTTTATTACCTCTCTTCCCAATTGAAAAAGGGCGATGCATATTGCAGGTGGTTTTAAACATTTTTTGTAAAGTTCTTGTCACATACATAGAAATACGTCTATAGAGGATGAGCATAATATTTCCAATCATATTTCTTTTCTTCTTACTCTTTGAATGGGTTTGGAAACTATATTCTTAGGGAGAAAAGGTAACCAAATTTAAATTCCATACGGTGCATTCCAACACAAAGTGAATATGTTATAAATAAATTAAAGCATACTGATCTAATAAATGAGTTCAAAATGAGAATTATTGTTCTCTTATATAAAATAATGTACAAAATCTCAAAATATTGATAGTATTGTATTTAAAGATATAAAAATTTCAATTTAAATATATCGTAACTTTAATGATATAAAATTTGGAGTATTTATTCCCCTGACATTCATTTGTAAAATAGACATGAGAAATTGTTAACGTTTTCTTTTCCACTTATTTATTTTTCCTCATGTTTTATCATTATTCTTTTTCCTTTGTAAGTCTTAATTACCAAAATAGGCGTATTTATGTTAATTTTATTACCTCTCTTCCCAATTGAAAAAGGGCGATGCATATTGCAGGTGGTTTTAAACATTTTTTGTAAAGTTCTTGTCACATACATAGAAATACGTCTATAGAGGATGAGCATAATATTTCCAATCATATTTCTTTTCTTCTTACTCTTTCAATGGGTTTGGAAACTAGATTCTTAGGGAGAAAAGGTAACCAAATTTAAATTCCATACGGTGCATTCCAACACAAAGTGAATATGTTATAAATAAATTAAAGCATATTGATCTAATAAATGAGTTCAAAATGAGAATTGTTGATCTCTTATATAAAATAATGTACAAAATCACAAAATATTGATAGTATTGTATTTAAAGATATAAAAATTTCAATTTAAATATATCATAACTTTAATGATATAAAATTTGGAGTATTTATTCCCCCAACATTCATTTGTAAAATAGACATGCGAAATTGTTAACGTTTTCTTTTCCACTTATTTATTTTTCCTCATGTTTTATCATTATTCTCTTTTCTTTGTAAGTCTTAATTACCAAAATAGGCATATTCATGCTAATTTTATTACCTCTCTTCCCAATTGAAAAAGGGCGATGGATATTGCAGTTGTTTTTAAATATTTTTTATAAAGTTCTTGTCACATACATAGAAATACGTCTATAGAGGATGAGCATAATATTTCCAATCATATTTCTTTTCTTCTTATTCTTTGAATGGGTTTGGAAACTAGATTTTTAGGGAGAAAAGTTAACCAAATTTAAATTCCAAACGGTACATTCCAACACAAAGTGAATAACTTATAAATAAATTTAAGAATATTGATTTCATAAATGAGTTCAAAATGAGAATTATTGATCTCTTATATAAAATAATGTACAAAATCAGAAAATATTGATAGTATTGTATTTAAAGATATAAAAATTTCAATTTAAATATATCATAACTTTTATGATATAAAATTTGGAGTATTTATTCCCCCGACATTCATTTGTAAAATAGACATGCGAAATTGTTAACGTTTTCTTTTCCACTTATTTATTTTTCCTCATGTTTTATCATTATTCTCTTTTCTTTGTAAGTCTTAATTACCAAAATAGGCATATTCATGCTAATTTTATTACCTCTCTTCCCAATTGAAAAAGGGCGATGGATATTGCAGTTGTTTTTAAACATTTTTTATAAAGTTCTTGTCACATACATAGAAATACGTCTATAGAGGATGAGCATAATATTTCCAATCATATTTCTTTTCTTCTTACTCTTTAAATGGGTTTGGAAAATAGATTCTTAGGGAGAAAAGCTAACCAAATTTAAATTCCATACGGTGCATTCCAACACAAAGTGAATATGTTATAAATAAATTAAAGCATATTGATCAAATAAATGAGTTCAAAATGAGAATTGTTGATCTCTTATATAAAATAATGTACAAAATCTCAAAATATTGATAGTATTGCATTTAAAGATATAAAAATTTCCATTTAAATATATCGTAATTTTAATGATATAAAATTTGAAGTATTTATTCCCCCGACATTCATTTGTAAAATAGACATGAGAAATTGTTAACGTTTTCTTTTCCACTTATTTATTTTTCCTCATGTTTTATCATTATTCTTTTTCCTTTGTAAGTCTTAATTACCAAAATAGGCATATTCATGCTAATTTTATTACCTCTCTTCCCAATTGAAAAAGGGCGATGCATATTGCAGGTGGTTTTAAACATTTTTTGTAAAGTTCTTGTCACATACATAGAAATACGTCTATAGAGGATGAGCATAATATTTCCAATCATATTTCTTTTCTTCTTACTCTTTGAATGGGTTTGGAAACTAGATTCTTAGAGAGAAAAGGTAACAAAATTTAAATTCCAAACGGTACATTCCAACACAAAGTGAATAACTTATAAATAAATTTAAGAATATTGATTTCATAAATGAGTTCAAAATGAGAATTATTGATCTCTTATATAAAATAATGTACAAAATCACAAAATATTGATAGTATTGTATTTAAAGATATAAAAATTTCAATTTAAATATATCATAACTTTAATGATATAAAATTTGGAGTATTTATTCCCCCGACATTCATTTGTAAAATAGACATGCGAAATTGTTAACGTTTTCTTTTCCACTTATTTATTTTTCCTCATGTTTTATCATTATTCTTTTTCCTTTGTAAGTCTTAATTACCAAAATAGGCATATTTATGCTAATTTTATTACCTCTCTTCCCAATTGAAAAAGGGCGATGCATATTGCAGGTGGTTTTAAACATTTTTTGTAAAGTTCTTGTCACATACATAGAAATACGTCTATAGAGGATGAGCATAATATTTCCAATCATAATTCTTTTCTTCTTACTCTTTGAATGGGTTTGGAAACTAGATTTTTAGGGAGAAAAGTTAACCAAATTTAAATTCCAAACGATACATTCCAACACAAAGTGAATAACTTATAAATAAATTTAAGAATATTGATTTCATAAATGAGTTTAAAATGAGAATTATTGATCTCTTATATAAAATAATGTACAAAATCACAAAATATTGATAGTATTGTATTTAAAGATATAAAAATTTCAATTCAAATATATCATAACTTTAATGATATAAAATTTGGAGTATTTATTCCCCCGACATTCATTTGTAAAATAGACATGAGAAATTGTTAACGTTTTCTTTTCCACTTATTTATTTTTCCTCATGTTTTATCATTATTCTCTTTTCTTTGTAAGTCTTAATTACCAAAATAGGCATATTCATGCTAATTTTATTACCTCTCTTCCCAATTGAAAAAGGGCGATGCATATTGCAGGTGGTTTTAAACATTTTTTGTAAAGTTCTTGTCACATACATAGAAATACGTCTATAGAGGATGAGCATAATATTTCCAATCATATTTCTTTTCTTCTTACTCTTTCAATGGGTTTGGAAACTAGATTCTTAGGGAGAAAAGGTAACCAAATTTAAATTCCATACGGTGCATTCCAACACAAAGTGAATATGTTATAAATAAATTAAAGCATATTGATCTAATAAATGAGTTCAAAATGAGAATTGTTGATCTCTTATATAAAATAATGTACAAAATCACAAAATATTGATAGTATTGTATTTAAAGATATAAAAATTTCAATTTAAATATATCATAACTTTAATGATATAAAATTTGGAGTATTTATTCCCCCAACATTCATTTGTAAAATAGACATGCAAAATTGTTAACGTTTTCTTTTCCACTTATTTATTTTTCCTCATGTTTTATCATTATTCTCTTTTCTTTGTAAGTCTTAATTACCAAAATAGGCATATTCATGCTAATTTTATTACCTCTCTTCCCAATTGAAAAAGGGCGATGGATATTGCAGTTGTTTTTAAACATTTTTTATAAAGTTCTTGTCACATACATAAAAATACGTCTATAGAGGATGAGCATAATATTTCCAATCATATTTCTTTTCTTCTTACTCTTTCAATGGGTTTGGAAACTAGATTCTTAGGGAGAAAAGGTAACCAAATTTAAATTCCATACGGTGCATTCCAACACAAAGTGAATAAGTTATAAATAAATTAAAGCATATTGATCTAATAAATGAGTTCAAAATGAGAATTCTTGATCTCTTATATAAAATAATGTACAAAATCTCAAAATATTGATAGTATTCCATTTAAAGATATAAAAATTTCCATTTAAATATATCGTAATTTTAATGATATAAAATTTGGAGTATTTATTCCCCCGACATTCATTTGTAAAATAGACATGAGAAATTGTTAACGTTTTCTTTTCCACTTATTTATTTTTCCTCATGTTTTATCATTATTCTTTTTCCTTTGTAAGTCTTAATTACCAAAATAGGAATATTCATGCTAATTTTATTACCTCTCTTCCCAATTGAAAAAGGGCGATGCATATTGCAGGTGGTTTTAAACATTTTTTGTAAAGTTCTTGTCACATACATAGAAATACGTCTATAGAGGATGAGCATAATATTTCCAATCATATTTCTTTTCTTCTTACTCTTTGAATGGGTTTGGAAACTATATTCTTAGGGAGAAAAGGTAACCAAATTTAAATTCCATACGGTGCATTCCAACACAAAGTGAATATGTTATAAATAAATTAAAGCATACTGATCTAATAAATGAGTTCAAAATGAGAATTATTGATCTCTTATATAAAATAATGTACAAAATCTCAAAATATTGATAGTATTGTATTTAAAGATATAAAAATTTCAATTTAAATATATCGTAACTTTAATGATATAAAATTTGGAGTATTTATTCCCCCGACATTCATTTGTAAAATAGACATGAGAAATTGTTAACGTTTTCTTTTCCACTTATTTATTTTTCCTCATGTTTTATCATTATTCTTTTTCCTTTGTAAGTCTTAATTACCAAAATAGGCGTATTTATGTTAATTTTATTACCTCTCTTCCCAATTGAAAAAGGGCGATGCATATTGCAGGTGGTTTTAAACATTTTTTGTAAAGTTCTTGTCACATACATAGAAATACGTCTATAGAGGATGAGCATAATATTTCCAATCATATTTCTTTTCTTCTTACTCTTTGAATGGGTTTGGAAAATAGATTCTTAGGGAGAAAAGCTAACCAAATTTAAATTCCATATGGTGCATTCCAACACAAAGTGAATATGTTATAAATAAATTAAAGCATATTGATCAAATAAATGAGTTCAAAATGAGAATTGTTGATCTCTTATATAAAATAATGTACAAAATCTCAAAATATTGATAGTATTGCATTTAAAGATATAAAAATTTCCATTTAAATATATCGTAATTTTAATGATATAAAATTTGAAGTATTTATTCCCCCGACATTCATTTGTAAAATAGACATGAGAAATTGTTAACGTTTTCTTTTCCACTTATTTATTTTTCCTCATGTTTTATCATTATTCTTTTTCCTTTGTAAGTCTTAATTACCAAAATAGGCATATTCATGCTAATTTTATTACCTCTCTTCCCAATTGAAAAAGGGTGATGCATATTGCAGGTGGTTTTAAACATTTTTTGTAAAGTTCTTGTCACATACATAGAAATACGTCTATAGAGGATGAGCATAATATTTCCAATCATATTTCTTTTCTTCTTACTCTTTGAATGGGTTTGGAAACTAGATTCTTAGGGAGAAAAGGTAACCAAATTTAAATTCCATACGGTGCATTCCAACACAAAGTGAATATGTTATAAATAAATTAAAGCATATTGATCTAATAAATGAGTTCAAAATGGTAATTATTGATCTCTTATATAAAATAATGTACAAAATCTCAAAATATTGATAGTATTGCATTTAAAGATATAAAAATTTCCATTTAAATATATCGTAATTTTAGTGATATAAAATTTGGAGTATTTATTCCCCCGACATTCATTTGTAAAATAGACATGAGAAATTGTTAACGTTTTCTTTTCCACTTATTTATTTTTCCTCATGTTTTATCATTATTCTTTTTCCTTTGTAAGTCTTAATTACCAAAATAGGCATATTCATGCTAATTTTATTACCTCTCTTCCCAATTGAAAAAGGGCGATGCATATTGCAGGTGGTTTTAAACATTTTTTGTAAAGTTCTTGTGACATACATAGAAATACGTCTATAGAGGATGAGCATAATATTTCCAATCATATTTCTTTTCTTCTTGCTCTTTGAATGGGTTTGGAAACTAGATTTTTAGGGAGAAAAGTTAACCAAATTTAAATTCCAAACGGTACATTCCAACACAAAGTGAATAACTTATAAATAAATTTAAGAATATTGATTTCATAAATGAGTTCAAAATGAGAATTATTGATCTCTTATATAAAATAATGTACAAAATCACAAAATATTGATAGTATTGTATTTAAAGATATAAAAATTTCAATTTAAATATATCATAACTTTAATGATATAAAATTTGGAGTATTTATTCCCCCGACATTCATTTGTAAAATAGACATGCGAAATTGTTAACGTTTTCTTTTCCACTTATTTATTTTTCCTCATGTTTTATCATTATTCTCTTTTCTTTGTAAGTGTTAATTACCAAAATAGGCATATTCATGCTAATTTTATTACCTCTCTTCCCAATTGAAAAAGGGCGATGCATATTGCAGGTGGTTTTAAACATTTTTTGTAAAGTTCTTGTCACATACATAGAAATACGTCTATAGAGGATGAGCATAATATTTCCAATCATATTTCTTTTCTTCTTACTCTTTGAATGGGTTTGGAAACTAGATTCTTAGGGAGAAAAGGTAACCAAATTTAAATTCCATACGGTGCATTCCAACACAAAGTGAATATGTTATAAATAAATTAAAGCATACTGATCTAATAAATGAGTTCAAAATGAGAATTATTGATCATTTATATAAAATAATGTACAAAATCTCAAAATATTGATAGTATTGTATTTAAAGATATAAAAATTTCAATTTAAATATATCGTAACTTTAATGATATAAAATTTGGAGTATTTATTCCCCCGACATTCATTTGTAAAATAGACATGAGAAATTGTTAACGTTTTCTTTTCCACTTATTTATTTTTCCTCATGTTTTATCATTATTCTTTTTCCTTTGTAAGTCTTAATTACCAAAATAGGCATATTTATGTTAATTTTATTACCTCTCTTCCCAATTGAAAAAGGGCGATGCATATTGCAGGTGGTTTTAAACATTTTTTGTAAAGTTCTTGTCACATACATAGAAATACGTCTATAGAGGATGAGCATAATATTTCCAATCATATTTCTTTTCTTCTTACTCTTTGAATGGGTTTGGAAAATAGATTCTTAGGGAGAAAAGCTAACCAAATTTAAATTCCATACGGTGCATTCCAACACAAAGTGAATATGTTATAAATAAATTAAAGCATATTGATCAAATAAATGAGTTCAAAATGAGAATTGTTGATCTCTTATATAAAATAATGTACAAAATCTCAAAATATTGATAGTATTCCATTTAAAGATATAAAAATTTCCATTTAAATATATCGTAATTTTAATTATATAAAATTTGAAGTATTTATTCCCCCGACATTCATTTGTAAAATAGACATGAGAAATTGTTAACGTTTTCTTTTCCACTTATTTATTTTTCCTCATGTTTTATCATTATTCTTTTTCCTTTGTAAGTCTTAATTACCAAAATAGGCATATTCATGCTAATTTTATTACCTCTCTTCCCAATTGAAAAAGGGCGATGCATATTGCAGGTGGTTTTAAACATTTTTTGTAAAGTTCTTGTCACATACATAGAAATACGTCTATAGAGGATGAGCATAATATTTCCAATCATATTTCTTTTCTTCTTACTCTTTGAATGGGTTTGGAAACTAGATTCTTAGAGAGAAAAGGTAACAAAATTTAAATTCCAAACGGTACATTCCAACACAAAGTGAATAACTTATAAATAAATTTAAGAATATTGATTTCATAAATGAGTTCAAAATGAGAATTATTGATCTCTTATATAAAATAATGTACAAAATCACAAAATATTGATAGTATTGTATTTAAAGATATAAAAATTTCAATTTAAATATATCATAACTTTAATGATATAAAATTTGGAGTATTTATTCCCCCAACATTCATTTGTAAAATAGACATGCGAAATTGTTAACGTTTTCTTTTCCACTTATTTATTTTTCCTCATGTTTTATCATTATTCTCTTTTCTTTGTAAGTCTTAATTACCAAAATAGGCATATTCATGCTAATTTTATTACCTCTCTTCCCAATTGAAAAAGGGCGATGGATATTGCAGTTGTTTTTAAACATTTTTTATAAAGTTCTTGTCACATACATAGAAATACGTCTATAGAGGATGAGCATAATATTTCCAATCATAATTCTTTTCTTCTTACTCTTTGAATGGGTTTGGAAACTAGATTTTTAGGGAGAAAAGTTAACCAAATTTAAATTCCAAACGGTACATTCCAACACAAAGTGAATAACTTATAAATAAATTTAAGAATATTGATTTCATAAATGAGTTCAAAATGAGAATTATTGATCTCTTATATAAAATAATGTACAAAATCACAAAATATTGATAGTATTGTATTTAAAGATATAAAAATTTCAATTTAAATATATCATAACTTTAATGATATAAAATTTGGAGTATTTATTCCGCCGACATTTATTTGTAAAATAGACATGCGAAATTGTTAACGTTTTCTTTTCCACTTATTTATTTTTCCTCATGTTTTATCATTATTCTCTTTTCTTTGTAAGTCTTAATTACCAAAATAGGCATATTCATGCTAATTTTATTACCTCTCTTCCCAATTGAAAAAGGGCGATGCATATTGCAGGTGGTTTTAAACATTTTTTGTAAAGTTCTTGTCACATACATAGAAATACGTCTATAGAGGATGAGCATAATATTTCCAATCATATTTCTTTTCTTCTTACTCTTTCAATGGGTTTGGAAACTAGATTCTTAGGGAGAAAAGGTAACCAAATTTAAATTCCATACGGTGCATTCCAACACAAAGTGAATATGTTATAAATAAATTAAAGCATATTGATCTAATAAATGAGTTCAAAATGAGAATTGTTGATCTCTTATATAAAATAATGTACAAAATCACAAAATATTGATAGTATTGTATTTAAAGATATAAAAATTTCAATTTAAATATATCATAACTTTAATGATATAAAATTTGGAGTATTTATTCCCCCAACATTCATTTGTAAAATAGACATGCGAAATTGTTAACGTTTTCTTTTCCACTTATTTATTTTTCCTCATGTTTTATCATTATTCTCTTTTCTTTGTAAGTCTTAATTACCAAAATAGGCATATTCATGCTAATTTTATTACCTCTCTTCCCAATTGAAAAAGGGCGATGGATATTGCAGTTGTTTTTAAATATTTTTTATAAAGTTCTTGTCACATACATAGAAATACGTCTATAGAGGATGAGCATAATATTTCCAATCATATTTCTTTTCTTCTTACTCTTTGAATGGGTTTGGAAACTAGATTTTTAGGGAGAAAAGTTAACCAAATTTAAATTCCAAACGGTACATTCCAACACAAAGTGAATAACTTATAAATAAATTTAAGAATATTGATTTCATAAATGAGTTCAAAATGAGAATTATTGATCTCTTATATAAAATAATGTACAAAATCAGAAAATATTGATAGTATTGTATTTAAAGATATAAAAATTTCAATTTAAATATATCATAACTTTTATGATATAAAATTTGGAGTATTTATTCCCCCGACATTCATTTGTAAAATAGACATGCGAAATTGTTAACGTTTTCTTTTCCACTTATTTATTTTTCCTCATGTTTTATCATTATTCTCTTTTCTTTGTAAGTCTTAATTACCAAAATAGGCATATTCATGCTAATTTTATTACCTCTCTTCCCAATTGAAAAAGGGCGATGGATATTGCAGTTGTTTTTAAACATTTTTTCTAAAGTTCTTGTAACATACATAGAAATATGTCTATAGAGGATGAACATAATATTTCCAATCATATTTCTTTTCTTCTTACTCTTTGAAAGGGTTTGGAAATTAGATTCTTAGGGAGAAAAGGTAACCAAATTTAAATTCCATATGGTGCATTCCAACACAAAGTGAATATGTTATAAATAAATTAAAGCATATTGATCTAATAAATGAGTTCAAAATGAGAATTATTGATCTCTTATATAAAATAAGGTACAAAATCTCAAAATATTGATAGTATTGCATTTAAAGATATAAAAATTTCCATTTAAATATATCATAATTTTAATGATATAAAATTTGGAGTATTTATTTCCCCCGACATTCATTTGTAAAATAGACATGAGAAATTGTTAACGTTTTCTTTTCCACTTATTTATTTTTCCTCATGTTTTATCATTATTCTTTTTCCTTTGTAAGTCTTAATTACCAAAATAGGCATATTCATGCTAATTTTATTACCTCTCTTCCCAATTGAAAAAGGGCGATGCATATTGCAGGTGTTTTTAAACATTTTTTGTAAAGTTCTTGTCACATACATAGAAATACGTCTATAGAGGATGAGCATAATATTTCCAATCATATTTCTTTTCTTCTTACTCTTTGAATGGGTTTGGAAACTAGATTCTTAGGGAGAAAAGGTAACCAAATTTAAATTCCATACGGTGAATTCCAACACAAAGTGAATATGTTATAAATAAATTAAAGCATATTGATCTAATAAATGAGTTCAAAATGAGAATTATTTATCTCTTATATAAAATAATGTACAAAATCTCATAATATTGATAGTATTGCATTTAAAGATATAAAAATTTACATTTAAATATATCGTAATTTTAATGATATAAAATTTGGAGTTTTTATTCCCCCGACATTCATTTGTAAAATAGACATGCGAAATTGTTAACGTTTTCTTTTCCACTTATTTATTTTTACTCATGTTTTATCATTATTCTCTTTTCTTTGTAAGTCTTAATTACCAAAATAGGCATATTCATGCTAATTTTATTACCTCTCTTCCCAATTGAAAAAGGGCGATGCATATTGCAGGTGGTTTTAAACATTTTTTGTAAAGTTCTTGTCACATACATAGAAATACGTCTATAGAGGATGAGCATAATATTTCCAATCATATTTCTTTTCTTCTTACTCTTTCAATGGGTTTGGAAACTAGATTCTTAGGGAGAAAAGGTAACCAAATTTAAATTCCATACGGTGCATTCCAACACAAAGTGAATATGTTATAAATAAATTAAAGCATATTGATTTAATAAATGAGTTCAAAATGAGAATTATTGATCTCTTATATAAAATAATGTACAAAATCTCAAAATATTGATAGTATTCCATTTAAAGATATAAAAATTTCCATTTAAATATATCGTAATTTTAATGATATAAAATTTGGAGTATTTATTCCCCCGACATTCATTTGTAAAATAGACATGAGAAATTGTTAACGTTTTCTTTTCCATTATTTATTTTTCCTCATGTTTTATCATTATTCTTTTTCCTTTGTAAGTCTTAATTACCAAAATAGGCATATTTATGCTAATTTAATTACCTCTCTTCCCAATTGAAAATGGGCGATGCATATTGCAGGTGGTTTTAAACATTTTTTGTAAAGTTCTTGTCACATACATAGAAATACGTCTATAGAGGATGAGCATAATATTTCCAATCATATTTCTTTTCTTCTTACTCTTTGAATGGGTTTGGAAACTAGATTTTTAGGGAGAAAAGTTAACCAAATTTAAATTCCAAACGGTACATTCCAACACAAACTGAATAACTTATAAATAAATTTAAGAATATTGATTTCATAAATGAGTTCAAAATGAGAATTATTGATCTCTTATATAAAATAATGTACAAAATCACAAAATATTGATAGTATTGTATTTAAAGATATAAAAATTTCAATTTAAATATATCATAACTTTTATGATATAAAATTTGGAGTATTTATTCCCCCGACATTCATTTGTAAAATAGACATGCGAAATTGTTAACGTTTTCTTTTCCACTTATTTATTTTTCCTCATGTTTTATCATTATTCTCTTTTCTTTGTAAGTCTTAATTACCAAAATAGGCATATTCATGCTAATTTTATTACCTCTCTTCCCAATTGAAAAAGGTCGATGGATATTGCAGTTGTTTTTAAACATTTTTTCTAAAGTTCTTGTAACATACATAGAAATATGTCTATAGAGGATGAACATAATATTTCCAATCATATTTCTTTTCTTCTTACTCTTTGAAAGGGTTTGGAAATTAGATTCTTAGGGAGAAAAGGTAACCAAATTTAAATTCCATATGGTGCATTCCAACACAAAGTGAATATGTTATAAATAAATTAAAGCATATTGATCTAATAAATGAGTTCAAAATGAGAATTATTGATCTCTTATATAAAATAATGTACAAAATCTCAAAATATTGATAGTATTGCATTTAAAGATATAAAAATTTCCATTTAAATATATCGTAATTTTAATGATATAAAATTTGGAGTATTTATTTCCCCCGACATTCATTTTTAAAATAGACATGAGAAATTGTTAACGTTTTCTTTTCCACTTATTTATTTTTCCTCATGTTTTATCATTATTCTTTTTCCTTTGTAAGTCTTAATTACCAAAATAGGCATATTTAAGCTAATTTTATTACCTCTCTTCCCAATTGAAAAAGGGCGATGCATATTGCAGGTGTTTTTAAACATTGTTTGTAAAGTTCTTGTCACATACATAGAAATACGTCTATAGAGGATGAGCATAATATTTCCAATCATATTTCTTTTCTTCTTACTCTTTGAATGGGTTTGGAAACTAGATTCTTAGGGAGAAAAGGTAACCAAATTTAAATTCCATACGGTGCATTCCAACACAAAGTGAATATGTTATAAATAAATTAAAGCATATTGATCTAATAAATGAGTTCAAAATGAGAATTATTGATCTCTTATATAAAATAATGTACAAAATCTCATAATATTGATAGTATTGCATTTAAAGATATAAAAATTTCCATTTAAATATATCGAAATTTTAATGATATAAAATTTGAAGTATTTATTCCCCCGACATTCATTTGTAAAATAGACATGAGAAATTGTAAACGTTTTCTTTTCCACTTATTTATTTTTCCTCATGTTTTATCATTATTCTTTTTTCCTTTGTAAGTCTTAATTACCAAAATAGGCATATTCATGCTAATTTTATTACCTCTCTTCCCAATTGAAAAAGGGCGATGCATATTACAAGTGGTTTTCAACATTTTTGTAAAGTTCTTGTCACATACATAGAAATACGTCTATAGAGGATGAGCATAATATTTCCAATCATATTTCTTTTCTTTTTACTCTTTGAATGGGTTTGGAAACTAGATTCTTAGGGAGAAAAGGTAACCAAATTTAAATTCCATACGGTGCATTCCAACACAAAGTGAATATGTTATAAATAAATTAAAGCATATTGATCTAATAAATGAGTTCAAAATGAGAATTATTGATCTCTTATATAAAATAATGTACAAAATCTCATAATATTGATAGTATTGCATTTAAAGATATAAAAATTTCCATTTAAATATATCGTAATTTTAATGAAATAAAATTTGAAGTATTTATTCCCCCGACATTCATTTGTAAAATAGACATGCGAAATTGTTAACGTTTTCTTTTCCACTTATTTATTTTTCCTCATGTTTTATCATTATTCTCTTTTCTTTGTAAGTCTTAATTACCAAAATAGGCATATTCATGCTAATTTTATTACCTCTCTTCCCAATTGAAAAAGGGCGATGCATATTGCAGGTGGTTTTAAACATTTTTTGTAAAGTTCTTGTCACATACATAGAAATACGTCTATAGAGGATGAGCATAATATTTCCAATCATATTTCTTTTCTTCTTACTCTTTCAATGGGTTTGGAAACTAGATTCTTAGGGAGAAAAGGTAACCAAATTTAAATTCCATACGGTGCATTCCAACACAAAGTGAATATGTTATAAATAAATTAAAGCATATTGATCTAATAAATGAGTTCAAAATGAGAATTATTGATCTCTTATATAAAATAATGTACAAAATCTCAAAATATTGATAGTATTCCATTTAAAGATATAAAAATTTCCATTTAAATATATCGTAATTTTAATGATATAAAATTTGGAGTATTTATTCCCCCGACATTCATTTGTAAAATAGACATGAGAAATTGTTAACGTTTTCTTTTCCACTTATTTATTTTTCCTCATGTTTTATCATTATTCTCTTTTCTTTGTAAGTCTTAATTACCAAAATAGGCATATTCATGCTAATTTTATTACCTCTCTTCCCAATTGAAAAAGGTCGATGGATATTGCAGTTGTTTTTAAACATTTTTTCTAAAGTTCTTGTAACATACATAGAAATATGTCTATAGAGGATGAGCATAATATTTCCAATCATATTTCTTTTCTTCTTACTCTTTCAATGGGTTTGGAAACTAGATTCTTAGGGAGAAAAGGTAACCAAATTTAAATTCCATACGGTGCATTCCAACACAAAGTGAATATGTTATAAATAAATTAAAGCATATTGATCTAATAAATGAGTTCAAAATGAGAATTATTGATCTCTTATATAAAATAATGTACAAAATCTCAAAATATTGATAGTATTCCATTTAAAGATATAAAAATTTCCATTTAAATATATCGTAATTTTAATGATATAAAATTTGGAGTATTTATTCCCCCGACATTCATTTGTAAAATAGACATGAGAAATTGTTAACGTTTTCTTTTCCACTTATTTATTTTTCCTCATGTTTTATCATTATTCTTTTTCCTTTGTAAGTCTTAATTACCAAAATAGGCATATTTAAGCTAATTTTATTACCTCTCTTCCCAATTGAAAAAGGGCGATGCATATTGCAGGTGTTTTTAAACATTGTTTGTAAAGTTCTTGTCACATACATAGAAATACGTCTATAGAGGATGAGCATAATATTTCCAATCATATTTCTTTTCTTCTTACTCTTTGAATGGGTTTGGAAACTAGATTCTTAGGGAGAAAAGGTAACCAAATTTAAATTCCATACGGTGCATTCCAACACAAAGTGAATATGTTATAAATAAATTAAAGCATATTGATCTAATAAATGAGTTCAAAATGAGAATTATTGATCTCTTATATAAAATAATGTACAAAATCTCATAATATTGATAGTATTGCATTTAAAGATATAAAAATTTCCATTTAAATATATCGTAATTTTAATGATATAAAATTTGAAGTATTTATTCCCCCGACATTCATTTGTAAAATAGACATGAGAAATTGTAAACGTTTTCTTTTCCACTTATTTATTTTTCCTCATGTTTTATCATTATTCTTTTTTCCTTTGTAAGTCTTAATTACCAAAATAGGCATATTCATGCTAATTTTATTACCTCTCTTCCCAATTGAAAAAGGGCGATGCATATTACAAGTGGTTTTCAACATTTTTGTAAAGTTCTTGTCACATACATAGAAATACGTCTATAGAGGATGAGCATAATATTTGCAATCATATTTCTTTTCTTTTTACTCTTTGAATGGGTTTGGAAACTAGATTCTTAGGGAGAAAAGGTAACCAAATTTAAATTCCATACGGTGCATTCCAACACAAAGTGAATATGTTATAAATAAATTAAAGCATATTGATCTAATAAATGAGTTCAAAATGAGAATTATTGATCTCTTATATAAAATAATGTACAAAATCTCATAATATTGATAGTATTGCATTTAAAGATATAAAAATTTCCATTTAAATATATCGTAATTTTAATGAAATAAAATTTGAAGTATTTATTCCCCCGACATTCATTTGTAAAATAGACATGCGAAATTGTTAACGTTTTCTTTTCCACTTATTTATTTTTCCTCATGTTTTATCATTATTCTCTTTTCTTTGTAAGTATTAATTACCAAAATAGGCATATTCATGCTAATTTTATTACCTCTCTTCCCAATTGAAAAAGGGCGATGCATATTGCAGGTGGTTTTAAACATTTTTTGTAAAGTTCTTGTCACATACATAGAAATACGTCTATAGAGGATGAGCATAATATTTCCAATCATATTTCTTTTCTTCTTACTCTTTCAATGGGTTTGGAAACTAGATTCTTAGGGAGAAAAGGTAACCAAATTTAAATTCCATACGGTGCATTCCAACACAAAGTGAATATGTTATAAATAAATTAAAGCATATTGATCTAATAAATGAGTTCAAAATGAGAATTATTGATCTCTTATATAAAATAATGTACAAAATCTCAAAATATTGATAGTATTCCATTTAAAGATATAAAAATTTCCATTTAAATATATCGTAATTTTAATGATATAAAATTTGGAGTATTTATTCCCCCGACATTCATTTGTAAAATAGACATGAGAAATTGTTAACGTTTTCTTTTCCACTTATTTATTTTTCCTCATGTTTTATCATTATTCTCTTTTCTTTGTAAGTCTTAATTACCAAAATAGGCATATTCATGCTAATTTTATTACCTCTCTTCCCAATTGAAAAAGGTCGATGGATATTGCAGTTGTTTTTAAACATTTTTTCTAAAGTTCTTGTAACATACATAGAAATATGTCTATAGAGGATGAGCATAATATTTCCAATCATATTTCTTTTCTTCTTACTCTTTCAATGGGTTTGGAAACTAGATTCTTAGGGAGAAAAGGTAACCAAATTTAAATTCCATACGGTGCATTCCAACACAAAGTGAATATGTTATAAATAAATTAAAGCATATTGATCTAATAAATGAGTTCAAAATGAGAATTATTGATCTCTTATATAAAATAATGTACAAAATCTCAAAATATTGATAGTATTCCATTTAAAGATATAAAAATTTCCATTTAAATATATCGTAATTTTAATGATATAAAATTTGGAGTATTTATTCCCCCGACATTCATTTGTAAAATAGACATGAGAAATTGTTAACGTTTTCTTTTCCACTTATTTATTTTTCCTCATGTTTTATCATTATTCTTTTTCCTTTGTAAGTCTTAATTACCAAAATAGGCATATTTATGCTAATTTTATTACCTCTCTTCCCAATTGAAAAAGGGCGATGCATATTGCAGGTGGTTTTAAACATTTTTTGTAAAGTTCTTGTCACATACATAGAAATACGTCTATAGAGGATGAGCATAATATTTCCAATCATATTTCTTTTCTTCTTACTCTTTGAATGGGTTTGGAAACTAGATTTTTAGGGAGAAAAGTTAACCAAATTTAAATTCCAAACGGTACATTCCAACACAAAGTGAATAACTTATAAATAAATTTAAGAATATTGATTTCATAAATGAGTTCAAAATGAGAATTATTGATCTCTTATATAAAATAATGTACAAAATCAGAAAATATTGATAGTATTGTATTTAAAGATATAAAAATTTCAATTTAAATATATCATAACTTTTATGATATAAAATTTGGAGTATTTATTCCCCCGACATTCATTTGTAAAATAGACATGCGAAATTGTTAACGTTTTCTTTTCCACTTATTTATTTTTCCTCATGTTTTATCATTATTCTCTTTTCTTTGTAAGTCTTAATTACCAAAATAGGCATATTCATGCTAATTTTATTACCTCTCTTCCCAATTGAAAAAGGGCGATGGATATTGCAGTTGTTTTTAAACATTTTTTCTAAAGTACTTGTAACATACATAGAAATATGTCTATAGAGGATGAACATAATATTTCCAATCATATTTCTTTTCTTCTTACTCTTTGAAAGGGTTTGGAAATTAGATTCTTAGGGAGAAAAGGTAACCAAATTTAAATTCCATATGGTGCATTCCAACACAAAGTGAATATGTTATAAATAAATTAAAGCATATTGATCTAATAAATGAGTTCAAAATGAGAATTATTGATCTCTTATATAAAATAATGTACAAAATCTCAAAATATTGATAGTATTGCATTTAAAGATATAAAAATTTCCATTTAAATATATCGTAATTTTAATGATATAAAATTTGGAGTATTTATTTCCCCCGACATTCATTTGTAAAATAGACATAAGAAATTGTTAACGTTTTCTTTTCCACTTATTTATTTTTCCTCATGTTTTATCATTATTCTTTTTCCTTTGTAAGTCTTAATTACCAAAATAGGCATATTTATGCTAATTTTATTACCTCTCTTCCCAATTGAAAAAGGGCGATGCATATTGCAGGTGTTTTTAAACATTTTTTGTAAAGTTCTTGTCACATACATAGAAATACGTCTATAGAGGATGAGCATAATATTTCCAATCATATTTCTTTTCTTCTTACTCTTTGAATGGGTTTGGAAACTAGATTCTTAGGGAGAAAAGGTAACCAAATTTAAATTCCATACGGTGCATTCCAACACAAAGTGAATATGTTATAAATAAATTAAAGCATATTGATCTAATAAATGAGTTCAAAATGAGAATTATTGATCTCTTATATAAAATAATGTACAAAATCTCATAATATTGATAGTATTGCATTTAAAGATATAAAAATTTCCATTTAAATATATCGTAATTTTAATGATATAAAATTTGAAGTATTTATTCCCCCGACATTCATTTGTAAAATAGACATGAGAAATTGTAAACGTTTTCTTTTTCACTTATTTATTTTTCCTCATGTTTTATCATTATTCTTTTTTCCTTTGTAAGTCTTAATTACCAAAATAGGCATATTCATGCTAATTTTATTACCTCTCTTCCCAATTGAAAAAGGGCGATGCATATTGCAGGTGGTTTTCAACATTTTTGTAAAGTTCTTGTCACATACATAGAAATACGTCTATAGAGGATGAGCATAATATTTCCAATCATATTTCTTTTCTTCTTACTCTTTGAATGGGTTTGGAAACTAGATTTTTAGGGAGAAAAGTTAACCAAATTTAAATTCCAAACGGTACATTCCAACACAAAGTGAATAACTTATAAATAAATTTAAGAATATTGATTTCATAAATGAGTTCAAAATGAGAATTATTGATCTCTTATATAAAATAATGTACAAAATCAGAAAATATTGATAGTATTGTATTTAAAGATATAAAAATTTCAATTTAAATATATCATAACTTTTATGATATAAAATTTGGAGTATTTATTCCCCCGACATTCATTTGTAAAATAGACATGCGAAATTGTTAACGTTTTCTTTTCCACTTATTTATTTTTCCTCATGTTTTATCATTATTCTCTTTTCTTTGTAAGTCTTAATTACCAAAATAGGCATATTCATGCTAATTTTATTACCTCTCTTCCCAATTGAAAAAGGGCGATGGATATTGCAGTTGTTTTTAAACATTTTTTCTAAAGTTCTTGTAACATACATAGAAATATGTCTATAGAGGATGAACATAATATTTCCAATCATATTTCTTTTCTTCTTACTCTTTGAAAGGGTTTGGAAATTAGATTCTTAGGGAGAAAAGGTAACCAAATTTAAATTCCATATGGTGCATTCCAACACAAAGTGAATATGTTATAAATAAATTAAAGCATATTGATCTAATAAATGAGTTCAAAATGAGAATTATTGATCTCTTATATAAAATAATGTACAAAATCTCAAAATATTGATAGTATTGCATTTAAAGATATAAAAATTTCCATTTAAATATATCGTAATTTTAATGATATAAAATTTGGAGTATTTATTTCCCCCGACATTCATTTGTAAAATAGACATAAGAAATTGTTAACGTTTTCTTTTCCACTTATTTATTTTTCCTCATGTTTTATCATTATTCTTTTTCCTTTGTAAGTCTTAATTACCAAAATAGGCATATTTATGCTAATTTTATTACCTCTCTTCCCAATTGAAAAAGGGCGATGCATATTGCAGGTGTTTTTAAACATTTTTTGTAAAGTTCTTGTCACATACATAGAAATACGTCTATAGAGGATGAGCATAATATTTCCAATCATATTTCTTTTCTTCTTACTCTTTGAATGGGTTTGGAAACTAGATTCTTAGGGAGAAAAGGTAACCAAATTTAAATTCCATACGGTGCATTCCAACACAAAGTGAATATGTTATAAAAATATTAAAGCATATTGATCTAATAAATGAGTTCAAAATGAGAATTATTGATCTCTTATATAAAATAATGTACAAAATCTCATAATATTGATAGTATTGCATTTAAAGATATAAAAATTTCCATTTAAATATATCGTAATTTTAATGATATAAAATTTGAAGTATTTATTCCCCCGACATTCATTTGTAAAATAGACATGAGAAATTGTAAACGTTTTCTTTTTCACTTATTTATTTTTCCTCATGTTTTATCATTATTCTTTTTTCCTTTGTAAGTCTTAATTACCAAAATAGGCATATTCATGCTAATTTTATTACCTCTCTTCCCAATTGAAAAAGGGCGATGCATATTGCAGGTGGTTTTCAACATTTTTGTAAAGTTCTTGTCACATACATAGAAATACGTCTATAGAGGATGAGCATAATATTTCCAATCATATTTCTTTTCTTCTTACTCTTTGAATGGGTTTGGAAACTAGATTTTTAGGGAGAAAAGTTAACCAAATTTAAATTCCAAACGGTACATTCCAACACAAAGTGAATAACTTATAAATAAATTTAAGAATATTGATTTCATAAATGAGTTCAAAATGAGAATTATTGATCTCTTATATAAAATAATGTACAAAATCAGAAAATATTGATAGTATTGTATTTAAAGATATAAAAATTTCAATTTAAATATATCATAACTTTTATGATATAAAATTTGGAGTATTTATTCCCCCGACATTCATTTGTAAAATAGACATGCGAAATTGTTAACGTTTTCTTTTCCACTTATTTATTTTTCCTCATGTTTTATCATTATTCTCTTTTCTTTGTAAGTCTTAATTACCAAAATAGGCATATTCATGCTAATTTTATTACCTCTCTTCCCAATTGAAAAAGGGCGATGGATATTGCAGTTGTTTTTAAACATTTTTTCTAAAGTTCTTGTAACATACATAGAAATATGTCTATAGAGGATGAACATAATATTTCCAATCATATTTCTTTTCTTCTTACTCTTTGAAAGGGTTTGGAAATTAGATTCTTAGGGAGAAAAGGTAACCAAATTTAAATTCCATATGGTGCATTCCAACACAAAGTGAATATGTTATAAATAAATTAAAGCATATTGATCTAATAAATGAGTTCAAAATGAGAATTATTGATCTCTTATATAAAATAATGTACAAAATCTCAAAATATTGATAGTATTGCATTTAAAGATATAAAAATTTCCATTTAAATATATCGTAATTTTAATGATATAAAATTTGGAGTATTTATTTCCCCCGACATTCATTTGTAAAATAGACATAAGAAATTGTTAACGTTTTCTTTTCTACTTATTTATTTTTCCTCATGTTTTATCATTATTCTTTTTCCTTTGTAAGTCTTAATTACCAAAATAGGCATATTTATGCTAATTTTATTACCTCTCTTCCCAATTGAAAAAGGGCGATGCATATTGCAGGTGTTTTTAAACATTTTTTGTAAAGTTCTTGTCACATACATAGAAATACGTCTATAGAGGATGAGCATAATATTTCCAATCATATTTCTTTTCTTCTTACTCTTTGAATGGGTTTGGAAACTAGATTCTTAGGGAGAAAAGGTAACCAAATTTAAATTCCATACGGTGCATTCCAACACAAAGTGAATATGTTATAAAAATATTAAAGCATATTGATCTAATAAATGAGTTCAAAATGAGAATTATTGATCTCTTATATAAAATAATGTACAAAATCTCATAATATTGATAGTATTGCATTTAAAGATATAAAAATTTCCATTTAAATATATCGTAATTTTAATGATATAAAATTTGAAGTATTTATTCCCCCGACATTCATTTGTAAAATAGACATGAGAAATTGTAAACGTTTTCTTTTTCACTTATTTATTTTTCCTCATGTTTTATCATTATTCTTTTTTCCTTTGTAAGTCTTAATTACCAAAATAGGCATATTCATGCTAATTTTATTACCTCTCTTCCCAATTGAAAAAGGGCGATGCATATTGCAGGTGGTTTTCAACATTTTTGTAAAGTTCTTGTCACATACATAGAAATACGTCTATAGAGGATGAGCATAATATTTCCAATCATATTTCTTTTCTTCTTACTCTTTGAATGGGTTTGGAAACTAGATTTTTAGGGAGAAAAGTTAACCAAATTTAAATTCCAAACGGTACATTCCAACACAAAGTGAATAACTTATAAATAAATTTAAGAATATTGATTTCATAAATGAGTTCAAAATGAGAATTATTGATCTCTTATATAAAATAATGTACAAAATCAGAAAATATTGATAGTATTGTATTTAAAGATATAAAAATTTCAATTTAAATATATCATAACTTTTATGATATAAAATTTGGAGTATTTATTCCCCCGACATTCATTTGTAAAATAGACATGCGAAATTGTTAACGTTTTCTTTTCCACTTATTTATTTTTCCTCATGTTTTATCATTATTCTCTTTTCTTTGTAAGTCTTAATTACCAAAATAGGCATATTCATGCTAATTTTATTACCTCTCTTCCCAATTGAAAAAGGGCGATGGATATTGCAGTTGTTTTTAAACATTTTTTCTAAAGTTCTTGTAACATACATAGAAATATGTCTATAGAGGATGAACATAATATTTCCAATCATATTTCTTTTCTTCTTACTCTTTGAAAGGGTTTGGAAATTAGATTCTTAGGGAGAAAAGGTAACCAAATTTAAATTCCATATGGTGCATTCCAACACAAAGTGAATATGTTATAAATAAATTAAAGCATATTGATCTAATAAATGAGTTCAAAATGAGAATTATTGATCTCTTATATAAAATAATGTACAAAATCTCAAAATATTGATAGTATTGCATTTAAAGATATAAAAATTTCCATTTAAATATATCGTAATTTTAATGATATAAAATTTGGAGTATTTATTTCCCCCGACATTCATTTGTAAAATAGACATAAGAAATTGTTAACGTTTTCTTTTCTACTTATTTATTTTTCCTCATGTTTTATCATTATTCTTTTTCCTTTGTAAGTCTTAATTACCAAAATAGGCATATTTATGCTAATTTTATTACCTCTCTTCCCAATTGAAAAAGGGCGATGCATATTGCAGGTGTTTTTAAACATTTTTTGTAAAGTTCTTGTCACATACATAGAAATACGTCTATAGAGGATGAGCATAATATTTCCAATCATATTTCTTTTCTTCTTACTCTTTGAATGGGTTTGGAAACTAGATTCTTAGGGAGAAAAGGTAACCAAATTTAAATTCCATACGGTGCATTCCAACACAAAGTGAATATGTTATAAAAATATTAAAGCATATTGATCTAATAAATGAGTTCAAAATGAGAATTATTGATCTCTTATATAAAATAATGTACAAAATCTCATAATATTGATAGTATTGCATTTAAAGATATAAAAATTTCCATTTAAATATATCGTAATTTTAATGATATAAAATTTGAAGTATTTATTCCCCCGACATTCATTTGTAAAATAGACATGAGAAATTGTAAACGTTTTCTTTTTCACTTATTTATTTTTCCTCATGTTTTATCATTATTCTTTTTTCCTTTGTAAGTCTTAATTACCAAAATAGGCATATTCATGCTAATTTTATTACCTCTCTTCCCAATTGAAAAAGGGCGATGCATATTGCAGGTGGTTTTCAACATTTTTGTAAAGTTCTTGTCACATACATAGAAATACGTCTATAGAGGATGAGCATAATATTTCCAATCATATTTCTTTTCTTCTTACTCTTTGAATGGGTTTGGAAACTAGATTTTTAGGGAGAAAAGTTAACCAAATTTAAATTCCAAACGGTACATTCCAACACAAAGTGAATAACTTATAAATAAATTTAAGAATATTGATTTCATAAATGAGTTCAAAATGAGAATTATTGATCTCTTATATAAAATAATGTACAAAATCAGAAAATATTGATAGTATTGTATTTAAAGATATAAAAATTTCAATTTAAATATATCATAACTTTTATGATATAAAATTTGGAGTATTTATTCCCCCGACATTCATTTGTAAAATAGACATGCGAAATTGTTAACGTTTTCTTTTCCAATTATTTATTTTTCCTCATGTTTTATCATTATTCTCTTTTCTTTGTAAGTCTTAATTACCAAAATAGGCATATTCATGCTAATTTTATTACCTCTCTTCCCAATTGAAAAAGGGCGATGGATATTGCAGTTGTTTTTAAACATTTTTTCTAAAGTTCTTGTAACATACATAGAAATATGTCTATAGAGGATGAACATAATATTTCCAATCATATTTCTTTTCTTCTTACTCTTTGAAAGGGTTTGGAAATTAGATTCTTAGGGAGAAAAGGTAACCAAATTTAAATTCCATATGGTGCATTCCAACACAAAGTGAATATGTTATAAATAAATTAAAGCATATTGATCTAATAAATGAGTTCAAAATGAGAATTATTGATCTCTTATATAAAATAATGTACAAAATCTCAAAATATTGATAGTATTGCATTTAAAGATATAAAAATTTCCATTTAAATATATCGTAATTTTAATGATATAAAATTTGGAGTATTTATTTCCCCCGACATTCATTTGTAAAATAGACATAAGAAATTGTTAACGTTTTCTTTTCCACTTATTTATTTTTCCTCATGTTTTATCATTATTCTTTTTCCTTTGTAAGTCTTAATTACCAAAATAGGCATATTTATGCTAATTTTATTACCTCTCTTCCCAATTTAAAAAGGGCGATGCATATTGCAGGTGTTTTTAAACATTTTTTGTAAAGTTCTTGTCACATACATAGAAATACGTCTATAGAGGATGAGCATAATATTTCCAATCATATTTCTTTTCTTCTTACTCTTTGAATGGGTTTGGAAACTAGATTCTTAGGGAGAAAAGGTAACCAAATTTAAATTCCATACGGTGCATTCCAACACAAAGTGAATATGTTATAAATAAATTAAAGCATATTGATCTAATAAATGAGTTCAAAATGAGAATTATTGATCTCTTATATAAAATAATGTACAAAATCTCATAATATTGATAGTATTGCATTTAAAGATATAAAAATTTCCATTTAAATATATCGTAATTTTAATGATATAAAATTTGAAGTATTTATTCCCCCGACATTCATTTGTAAAATAGACATGAGAAATTGTAAACGTTTTCTTTTTCACTTATTTATTTTTCCTCATGTTTTATCATTATTCTTTTTTCCTTTGTAAGTCTTAATTACCAAAATAGGCATATTCATGCTAATTTTATTACCTCTCTTCCCAATTGAAAAAGGGCGATGCATATTGCAGGTGGTTTTCAACATTTTTGTAAAGTTCTTGTCACATACATAGAAATACGTCTATAGAGGATGAGCATAATATTTCCAATCATATTTCTTTTCTTCTTACTCTTTGAATGGGTTTGGAAACTAGATTCTTAGGGAGAAAAGGTAACCAAATTTAAATTCCATACGGTGCATTCCAACACAAAGTGAATATGTTATAAATAAATTAAAGCATATTGATCTAATAAATGAGTTCAAAATGAGAATTGTTGATCTCTTATATAAAATAATGTACAAAATCTCAAAATCTTGATAGTATTGCATTTAAAGATATAAAAATTTCCATTTAAATATATCGTAATTTTAATGATATAAAATTTGAAGTATTTATTCCCCCGACATTCATTTGTAAAATAGACATGAGAAATTGTTAACGTTTTCTTTTCCACTTATTTATTTTTCCTCATGTTTTATCATTATTCTTTTTCCTTTGTAAGTCTTAATTACCAAAATAGGCATATTCATGCTAATTTTATTACCTCTCTTCCCAATTGAAAAAAGGGCGATGCATATTGCAGGTGGTTTTAAACATTTTTTGTAAAGTTCTTGTCACATTCATAGAAATACGTCTATAGAGGATGAGCATAATATTTCCAATCATATTTCTTTTCTTCTTACTCTTTGAATGGGTTTGGAAACTAGATTCTTAGGGAGAAAAGGTAACCAAATTTAAATTCCATACGGTGCATTCCAACACAAAGTGAATATGTTATAAATAAATTAAAGCATATTGATCTAATAAATGAGTTCAAAATGAGAATTATTGATCTCTTATATAAAATAATGTACAAAATCTCATAATATTGATAGTATTGCATTTAAAGATATAAAAATTTCCATTTAAATATATCGTAATTTTAATGATATAAAATTTGAAGTATTTATTCCCCCGACATTCATTTGTAAAATAGACATGAGAAATTGTAAACGTTTTCTTTTTCACTTATTTATTTTTCCTCATGTTTTATCATTATTCTTTTTTCCTTTGTAAGTCTTAATTACCAAAATAGGCATATTCATGCTAATTTTATTACCTCTCTTCCCAATTGAAAAAGGGCGATGCATATTGCAGGTGGTTTTCAACATTTTTGTAAAGTTCTTGTCACATACATAGAAATACGTCTATAGAGGATGAGCATAATATTTCCAATCATATTTCTTTTCTTCTTACTCTTTGAATGGGTTTGGAAACTAGATTCTTAGGGAGAAAAGGTAACCAAATTTAAATTCCATACGGTGCATTCCAACACAAAGTGAATATGTTATAAATAAATTAAAGCATATTGATCTAATAAATGAGTTCAAAATGAGAATTGTTGATCTCTTATATAAAATAATGTACAAAATCTCAAAATCTTGATAGTATTGCATTTAAAGATATAAAAATTTCCATTTAAATATATCGTAATTTTAATGATATAAAATTTGAAGTATTTATTCCCCCGACATTCATTTGTAAAATAGACATGAGAAATTGTTAACGTTTTCTTTTCCACTTATTTATTTTTCCTCATGTTTTATCATTATTCTTTTTCCTTTGTAAGTCTTAATTACCAAAATAGGCATATTCATGCTAATTTTATTACCTCTCTTCCCAATTGAAAAAAGGGCGATGCATATTGCAGGTGGTTTTAAACATTTTTTGTAAAGTTCTTGTCACATTCATAGAAATACGTCTATAGAGGATGAGCATAATATTTCCAATCATATTTCTTTTCTTCTTACTCTTTGAATGGGTTTGGAAACTAGATTCTTAGGGAGAAAAGGTAACCAAATTTAAATTCCATACGGTGCATTCCAACACAAAGTGAATATGTTATAAATAAATTAAAGCATATTGATCTAATAAATGAGTTCAAAATGAGAATTATTGATCTCTTATATAAAATAATGTACAAAATCTCATAATATTGATAGTATTGCATTTAAAGATATAAAAATTTCCATTTAAATATATCGTAATTTTAATGATATAAAATTTGAAGTATTTATTCCCCCGACATTCATTTGTAAAATAGACATGAGAAATTGTAAACGTTTTCTTTTTCACTTATTTATTTTTCCTCATGTTTTATCATTATTCTTTTTTCCTTTGTAAGTCTTAATTACCAAAATAGGCATATTCATGCTAATTTTATTACCTCTCTTCCCAATTGAAAAAGGGCGATGCATATTGCAGGTGGTTTTCAACATTTTTGTAAAGTTCTTGTCACATACATAGAAATACGTCTATAGAGGATGAGCATAATATTTCCAATCATATTTCTTTTCTTCTTACTCTTTGAATGGGTTTGGAAACTAGATTCTTAGGGAGAAAAGTTAACCAAATTTAAATTCCATACGGTGCATTCCAACACAAAGTGAATATGTTATAAATAAATTAAAGCATATTGATCTAATAAATGAGTTCAAAATGAGAATTGGTGATCTCTTATATAAAATAATGTACAAAATCTCAAAATCTTGATAGTATTGCATTTAAAGATATAAAAATTTCCATTTAAATATATCGTAATTTTAATGATATAAAATTTGAAGTATTTATTCCCCCGACATTCATTTGTAAAATAGACATGAGAAATTGTTAACGTTTTCTTTTCCACTTATTTATTTTTCCTCATGTTTTATCATTATTCTTTTTCCTTTGTAAGTCTTAATTACCAAAATAGGCATATTCATGCTAATTTTATTACCTCTCTTCCCAATTGAAAAAAGGGCGATGCATATTGCAGGTGGTTTTAAACATTTTTTGTAAAGTTCTTGTCACATACATAGAAATACGTCTATAGAGGATGAGCATAATATTTCCAATCATATTTCTTTTCTTCTTACTCTTTGAATGGGTTTGGAAACTAGATTCTTAGGGAGAAAAGGTAACCAAATTTAAATTCCATACGGTGCATTCCAACACAAAGTGAATATGTTATAAATAAATTAAAGCATATTGATCTAATAAATGAGTTCAAAATGAGAATTATTGATCTCTTATATAAAATAATGTACAAAATCTCATAATATTGATAGTATTGCATTTAAAGATATAAAAATTTCCATTTAAATATATCGTAATTTTAATGATATAAAATTTGAAGTATTTATTCCCCCGACATTCATTTGTAAAATAGACATGAGAAATTGTAAACGTGTTCTTTTCCACTTATTTATTTTTCCTCATGTTTTATCATTATTCTTTTTTCCTTTGTAAGTCTTAATTACCAAAATAGGCATATTCATGCTAATTTTATTACCTCTCTTCCCAATTGAAAAAGGGCGAGGCATATTGCAGGTGGTTTTCAACATTTTTGTAAAGTTCTTGTCACATACATAGAAATACGTCTATAGAGGATGAGCATAATATTTCCAATCATATTTCTTTTCTTCTTACTCTTTGAATGGGTTTGGAAACTAGATTCTTAGGGAGAAAAGGTAACCAAATTTAAATTCCATACGGTGCATTCCAACACAAAGTGAATATGTTATAAATAAATTAAAGCATATTGATCTAATAAATGAGTTCAAAATGAGAATTGGTGATCTCTTATATAAAATAATGTACAAAATCTCAAAATCTTGATAGTATTGCATTTAAAGATATAAAAATTTCCATTTAAATATATCGTAATTTTAATGATATAAAATTTGAAGTATTTATTCCCCCGACATTCATTTGTAAAATAGACATGAGAAATTGTTAACGTTTTCTTTTCCACTTATTTATTTTTCCTCATGTTTTATCATTATTCTTTTTCCTTTGTAAGTCTTAATTACCAAAATAGGCATATTCATGCTAATTTTATTACCTCTCTTCCCAATTGAAAAAAGGGCGATGCATATTGCAGGTGGTTTTAAACATTTTTTGTAAAGTTCTTGTCACATACATAGAAATACGTCTACAGAGGATGAGCATAATATTTCCAATCATATTTCTTTTCTTCTTACTCTTTGAATGGGTTTGGAATCTAGATTCTTAGGGAGAAAAGGTAACCAAATTTAAATTCCATACGGTGCATTCCAACACAAAGTGAATATGTTATAAATAAATTAAAGCATATTGATCTAATAAATGAGTTCAAAATGAGAATTATTGATCTCTTATATAAAATAATGTACAAAATCTCAAAATATTGATAGTATTGCATTTAAAATTATAAAAATTTCCATTTAAATATATCGTAATTTTAATGATATAAAATTTGGAGTATTTATTCCCCCGACATTCATTTGTAAAATAGACATGAGAAATTGTTAACGTTTTCTTTTCCACTTATTTATTTTTCCTCATGTTTTATCATTATTCTCTTTTCTTTGTAAGTCTTAATTACCAAAATAGGCATATTTATGCTAATTTTATTACCTCTCTTCCCAATTGAAAAAGGGCGATGCATATTGCAGGTGTTTTTAAACATTTTTTGTAAAGTTCTTGTCACATAATAGAAATACGTCTATAGAGGATGAGCATAATATTTCCAATCATATTTCTTTTCTTCTTACTCTTTGAATGGGTTTGGAAACTAGATTCTTAGGGAGAAAAGGTAACCAAATTTAAATTCCAAACGGTACATTCCAACACAAAGTGAATAACTTATAAAATAAATTTAAGAATATTGATTTCATAAATGAGTTCAAAATGATAATTATTGATCTCTTATATAAAATAATGTACAAAATCACAAAATATTGATAGTATTGTATTTAAAGATATAAAAATTTGAATTTAAATATATCATAACTTTAATGATATAAAATTTGGAGTATTTATTCCCCCGACATTCATTTGTAAAATAGACATGAGAAATTGTTAACGTTTTCTTTTCCACTTATATATTTTTCCTCATGTTTTATCATTATTCTCTTTTCTTTGTAAGTCTTAATTACCAAAATAGGCATATTCATGCTAATTTTATTACCTCTATTCCCAATTGAAAAAGGGCGATGGATATTGCAGTTGTTTTTAAACATTTTTTGTAAAGTTCTTGTCACAAACATAGAAATACGTCTATAGAGGATGAGCATAATATTTCCAATCATATTTCTACTTCTTACTCTTTCAATGGGTTTGGAAACTAGATTCTTAAGGAGAAAAGGTAACTAAATTTAAATTCCAAACGGTACATTCCAACACAAAGTGAATAACTTATAAATAAATTTAAGAATATTGGTTTCATAAATAAAGTTCAAAATGAGAATTATTGATCTCTTATATAAAATAATGTACAAAATCTCAAAATATTGATAGTATTGCATTTAAAGATATAAAAATTTCCATTTAAATATATCGTAATTTTAATGATATAAAATTTGGAGTATTTATTCCCCCGACATTCATTTGTAAAAAAGACATGAGAAATTGTTAACGTTTTCTTTTCCACTTATTTATTTTTCCTCATGTTTTATCATTATTCTTTTTCCTTTGTAAGTATTAATTACCAAAATAGGCATATTCATGCTAATTTTATTACCTCTCTTCCCAATTGAAAAAGGGCGATGCATATTGCAGGTTGTTTTAAACATTTTTTGTAAACTTCTTGTCACATACATAGAAATACGTCTATAGAGGATGAGCATAATATTTCCAATCATATTTCTTTTCTTCTTACTCTTTGAATGGGTTTGGAATCTAGATTCTTAGGGAGAAAAGGTAACCAAATTTAAATTCCATACGGTGCATTCCAACACAAAGTGAATATGTTATAAATAAATTAAAGCATATTGATCTAATAAATGAGTTCAAAATGAGAATTATTGATCTGTTATATAAAATAATGTACAAAATCTCAAAATATTGAGAGTATTGCATTTAAAGATATAAAAATTTCCATTTAAATATATCGTAATTTTAATGATATAAAATTTGGAGTATTTATTCCCCCGACATTCATTTGTAAAATAGACATGAGAAATTGTTAACGTTTTCTTTTCCACTTATTTATTTTTCCTCATGTTTTATCATTATTCTTTTTCCTTTGTAAGTCTTAATTACCAAAATAGGCATATTTATGCTAATTTTATTACCTCTCTTCCCAATTGAAAAAGGGCGATGCATATTGCAGGTGTTTTTAAACATTTTTTGTAAAGTTCTTGTCACATACATAGAAATACGTCTATAGAGGATGAGCATAATATTTCCAATCATATTTCTTTTCTTCTTACTCTTTGAATGGGTTTGGAAACTAGATTCTTAGGGAGAAAAGGTAACCAAATTTAAATTCCATACGGTGCATTCCAACACAAAGTGAATATGTTATAAATAATTTAAAGCATATTGATCTAATAAATGAGTTCAAAATGAGAATTATTGATCTCTTATATAAAATAATGTACAAAATCTCATAATATTGATAGTATTGCATTTAAAGATAATAAAATTTCCATTTAAATATATCGTAATTTTAATGATATAAAATTTGAAGTATTTATTCCCCCGACATTCATTTGTAAAATAGACATGAGAAATTGTAAACGTTTTCTTTTTCACTTATTTATTTTTCCTCATGTTTTATCATTATTCTTTTTTCCTTTGTAAGTCTTAATTACCAAAATAGGCATATTCATGCTAATTTTATTACCTCTCTTCCCAATTGAAAAAGGGCGATGCATATTGCAGGTGGTTTTCAACATTTTTGTAAAGTTCTTGTCACATACATAGAAATAGGTCTATAGAGGATGAGCATAATATTTCCAATCATATTTCTTTTCTTCTTACTCTTTGAATGGGTTTGGAAACTAGATTCTTAGGGAGAAAAGTTAACCAAATTTAAATTCCATACGGTGCATTCCAACACAAAGTGAATATGTTATAAATAAATTAAAGCATATTGATCTAATAAATGAGTTCAAAATGAGAATTGGTGATCTCTTATATAAAATAATGTACAAAATCTCAAAATCTTGATAGTATTGCATTTAAAGATATAAAAATTTCCATTTAAATATATCGTAATTTTAATGATATAAAATTTGAAGTATTTATTCCCCCGACATTCATTTGTAAAATAGACATGAGAAATTGTTAACGTTTTCTTTTCCACTTATTTATTTTTCCTCATGTTTTATCATTATTCTTTTTCCTTTGTAAGTCTTAATTACCAAAATAGGCATATTCATGCTAATTTTATTACCTCTCTTCCCAATTGAAAAAAGGGCGATGCATATTGCAGGTGGTTTTAAACATTTTTTGTAAAGTTCTTGTCACATACATAGAAATACGTCTACAGAGGATGAGCATAATATTTCCAATCATATTTCTTTTCTTCTTACTCTTTGAATGGGTTTGGAATCTAGATTCTTAGGGAGAAAAGGTAACCAAATTTAAATTCCATACGGTGCATTCCAACACAAAGTGAATATGTTATAAATAAATTAAAGCATATTGATCTAATAAATGAGTTCAAAATGAGAATTGGTGATCTCTTATATAAAATAATGTACAAAATCTCAAAATCTTGATAGTATTGCATTTAAAGATATAAAAATTTCCATTTAAATATATCGTAATTTTAATGATATAAAATTTGAAGTATTTATTCCCCCGACATTCATTTGTAAAATAGACATGAGAAATTGTTAACGTTTTCTTTTCCACTTATTTATTTTTCCTCATGTTTTATCATTATTCTTTTTCCTTTGTAAGTCTTAATTACCAAAATAGGCATATTCATGCTAATTTTATTACCTCTCTTCCCAATTGAAAAAGGGCGATGCATATTGCAGGTGGTTTTAAACATTTTTTGTAAAGTTCTTGTCACATACATAGAAATACGTCTATAGAGGATGAGCATAATATTTCCAATCATATTTCTTTTCTTCTTACTCTTTGAATGGGTTTGGAAACTAGATTCTTAGGGAGAAAAGGTAACCAAATTTAAATTCCATACGGTGCATTCCAACACAAAGTGAATATGTTATAAATAAATTAAAGCATATTGATCTAATAAATGATTCAAAATGAGAATTGTTGATCTCTTATATAAAATAATGTACAAAATCTCAAAATCTTGATAGTATTGCATTTAAAGATATAAAAATTTCCATTTAAATATATCGTAATTTTAATGATATAAAATTTGAAGTATTTATTCCCCCGACATTCATTTGTAAAATAGACATGAGAAATTGTTAACGTTTTCTTTTCCACTTATATATTTTTCCTCATGTTTTATCATTATTCTCTTTTCTTTGTAAGTCTTAATTACCAAAATAGGCATATTCATGCTAATTTTATTACCTCTATTCCCAATTGAAAAAGGGCGATGGATATTGCAGTTGTTTTTAAACATTTTTTGTAAAGTTCTTGTCACAAACATAGAAATACGTCTATAGAGGATGAGCATAATATTTCCAATCATATTTCTTTTCTTCTTACTCTTTGAATGGGTTTGGAAACTAGATTCTTAGGGAGAAAAGGTAACCAAATTTAAATTCCAAACGGTACATTCCAACACAAAGTGAATAACTTATAAATAAATTTAAGAATATTGGTTTCATAAATAAAGTTCAAAATGAGAATTATTGATCTGTTATATAAAATAATGTACAAAATCTCAAAATATTGAGAGTATTGCATTTAAAGATATAAAAATTTCCATTTAAATATATCGTAATTTTAATGATATAAAATTTGGAGTATTTATTCCCCCGACATTCATTTGTAAAATAGACATGAGAAATTGTTAACGTTTTCTTTTCCACTTATTTATTTTTCCTCATGTTTTATCATTATTCTTTTTCCTTTGTAAGTATTAATTACCAAAATAGGCATATTCATGCTAATTTTATTACCTCTCTTCCCAATTGAAAAAGGGCGATGCATATTGCAGGTTGTTTTAAACATTTTTTGTAAACTTCTTGTCACATACATAGAAATACGTCTATAGAGGATGAGCATAATATTTCCAATCATATTTCTTTTCTTCTTACTCTTTGAATGGGTTTGGAATCTAGATTCTTAGGGAGAAAAGGTAACCAAATTTAAATTCCATACGGTGCATTCCAACACAAAGTGAATATGTTATAAATAAATTAAAGCATATTGATCTAATAAATGAGTTCAAAATGAGAATTATTGATCTGTTATATAAAATAATGTACAAAATCTCAAAATATTGATAGTATTGCATTTAAAGATATAAAAATTTCCATTTAAATATATCATAATTTTAATGATATAAAATTTGGAGTATTTATTCCCCCGACATTCATTTGTAAAATAGACATGAGAAATTGTAAACGTTTTCTTTTTCACTTATTTATTTTTCCTCATGTTTTATCATTATTCTTTTTTCCTTTGTAAGTCTTAATTACCAAAATAGGCATATTCATGCTAATTTTATTACCTCTCTTCCCAATTGAAAAAGGGCGATGCATATTGCAGGTGGTTTTCAACATTTTTGTAAAGTTCTTGTCACATACATAGAAATAGGTCTATAGAGGATGAGCATAATATTTCCAATCATATTTCTTTTCTTCTTACTCTTTGAATGGGTTTGGAAACTAGATTCTTAGGGAGAAAAGTTAACCAAATTTAAATTCCATACGGTGCATTCCAACACAAAGTGAATATGTTATAAATAAATTAAAGCATATTGATCTAATAAATGAGTTCAAAATGAGAATTGGTGATCTCTTATATAAAATAATGTACAAAATCTCAAAATCTTGATAGTATTGCATTTAAAGATATAAAAATTTCCATTTAAATATATCGTAATTTTAATGATATAAAATTTGAAGTATTTATTCCCCCGACATTCATTTGTAAAATAGACATGAGAAATTGTTAACGTTTTCTTTTCCACTTATTTATTTTTCCTCATGTTTTATCATTATTCTTTTTCCTTTGTAAGTCTTAATTACCAAAATAGGCATATTCATGCTAATTTTATTACCTCTCTTCCCAATTGAAAAAAGGGCGATGCATATTGCAGGTGGTTTTAAACATTTTTTGTAAAGTTCTTGTCACATACATAGAAATACGTCTACAGAGGATGAGCATAATATTTCCAATCATATTTCTTTTCTTCTTACTCTTTGAATGGGTTTGGAATCTAGATTCTTAGGGAGAAAAGGTAACCAAATTTAAATTCCATACGGTGCATTCCAACACAAAGTGAATATGTTATAAATAAATTAAAGCATATTGATCTAATAAATGAGTTCAAAATGAGAATTGGTGATCTCTTATATAAAATAATGTACAAAATCTCAAAATCTTGATAGTATTGCATTTAAAGATATAAAAATTTCCATTTAAATATATCGTAATTTTAATGATATAAAATTTGAAGTATTTATTCCCCCGACATTCATTTGTAAAATAGACATGAGAAATTGTTAACGTTTTCTTTTCCACTTATTTATTTTTCCTCATGTTTTATCATTATTCTTTTTCCTTTGTAAGTCTTAATTACCAAAATAGGCATATTCATGCTAATTTTATTACCTCTCTTCCCAATTGAAAAAGGGCGATGCATATTGCAGGTGGTTTTAAACATTTTTTGTAAAGTTCTTGTCACATACATAGAAATACGTCTATAGAGGATGAGCATAATATTTCCAATCATATTTCTTTTCTTCTTACTCTTTGAATGGGTTTGGAAACTAGATTCTTAGGGAGAAAAGGTAACCAAATTTAAATTCCATACGGTGCATTCCAACACAAAGTGAATATGTTATAAATAAATTAAAGCATATTGATCTAATAAATGATTCAAAATGAGAATTGTTGATCTCTTATATAAAATAATGTACAAAATCTCAAAATCTTGATAGTATTGCATTTAAAGATATAAAAATTTCCATTTAAATATATCGTAATTTTAATGATATAAAATTTGAAGTATTTATTCCCCCGACATTCATTTGTAAAATAGACATGAGAAATTGTTAACGTTTTCTTTTCCACTTATATATTTTTCCTCATGTTTTATCATTATTCTCTTTTCTTTGTAAGTCTTAATTACCAAAATAGGCATATTCATGCTAATTTTATTACCTCTATTCCCAATTGAAAAAGGGCGATGGATATTGCAGTTGTTTTTAAACATTTTTTGTAAAGTTCTTGTCACAAACATAGAAATACGTCTATAGAGGATGAGCATAATATTTCCAATCATATTTCTTTTCTTCTTACTCTTTGAATGGGTTTGGAAACTAGATTCTTAGGGAGAAAAGGTAACCAAATTTAAATTCCAAACGGTACATTCCAACACAAAGTGAATAACTTATAAATAAATTTAAGAATATTGGTTTCATAAATAAAGTTCAAAATGAGAATTATTGATCTCTTATATAAAATAATGTACAAAATCTCAAAATATTGATAGTATTCCATTTAAAGATATAAAAATTTCCATTTAAATATATCGTAATTTTAATGATATAAAATTTGGAGTATTTATTCCCCCGACATTCATTTGTAAAATAGACATGAGAAATTGTTAACGTTTTCTTTTCCACTTATTTATTTTTCCTCATGTTTTATCATTATTCTTTTTCCTTTGTAAGTATTAATTACCAAAATAGGCATATTCATGCTAATTTTATTACCTCTCTTCCCAATTGAAAAAGGGCGATGCATATTGCAGGTTGTTTTAAACATTTTTTGTAAACTTCTTGTCACATACATAGAAATACGTCTATAGAGGATGAGCATAATATTTCCAATCATATTTCTTTTCTTCTTACTCTTTGAATGGGTTTGGAATCTAGATTCTTAGGGAGAAAAGGTAACCAAATTTAAATTCCATACGGTGCATTCCAACACAAAGTGAATATGTTATAAATAAATTAAAGCATATTGATCTAATAAATGAGTTCAAAATGAGAATTATTGATCTGTTATATAAAATAATGTACAAAATCTCAAAATATTGATAGTATTGCATTTAAAGATATAAAAATTTCCATTTAAATATATCATAATTTTAATGATATAAAATTTGGAGTATTTATTCCCCCGACATTCATTTGTAAAATAGACATGAGAAATTGTTAACGTTTTCTTTTCCACTTATTTATTTTTCCTCATGTTTTATCATTATTCTTTTTCCTTTGTAAGTCTTAATTACCAAAATAGGCATATTCATGCTAATTTTATTACCTCTCTTCCCAATTGAAAAAGGGCGATGCATATTGTAGGTGGTTTTAAACATTTTTTGTAAAGTTCTTGTCACATAGATAGAAATACGTCTATAGAGGATGAGCATAATATTTCCAATCATATTTCTTTTCATCTTACTCTTTGAATGGATTTGGAAACTAGAATCTTAGGGAGAAAAGGAAACCAAATTTAAATTCCAAACGGTACATTCCAACACAAAGTGAATAATTTATAAATAAATTTAAGAATATTGATTTCATAAATGAGTTCAAAATGAGAATTATTGATCTCTTATATAAAATAATGTACAAAATCACAAAATATTGATAGTATTGTATTTAAAGATATAAAAATTTCAATTTAAATATATCATAACTTTAATGATATAAAATTTGGAGTATTTATTCCCCCGACATTCATTTGTAAAATAGACATGCGAAATTGTTAACGTTTTCTTTTCCACTTATTTATTTTTCCTCATGTTTTATCATTATTCTCTTTTCTTTGTAAGTCTTAATTACCAAAATAGGCATATTCATGCTAATTTTATTACCTCTCTTCCCAATTGAAAAAGGGCGATGCATATTGCAGGTGGTTTTAAACATTTTTTGTAAAGTTCTTGTCACAAACATAGAAATACGTCTATAGAGGATGAGCATAATATTTCCAATCATATTTCTTTTCTTCTTACTCTTTCAATGGGTTTGGAAACTAGATTCTTAGGGAGAAAAGGTAACCAAATTTAAATTCCATACGGTGCATTCCAACACAAAGTGAATATGTTATAAATAAATTAAAGCATATTGATCTAATAAATGAGTTCAAAATGAGAATTATTGATCTCTTATATAAAATAATGTACAAAATCTCATAATATTGATAGTATTGCATTTAAAGATATAAAAATTTCCATTTAAATATATCGTAATTTTAATGATATAAAATTTGAAGTATTTATTCCCCCGACATTCATTTGTAAAATAGACATGAGAAATTGTAAACGTTTTCTTTTCCACTTATTTATTTTTCCTCATGTTTTATCATTATTCTTTTTTCCTTTGTAAGTCTTAATTACCAAAATAGGCATATTCATGCTAATTTTATTACCTCTCTTCCCAATTGAAAAAAGGGCGATGCATATTGCAGGTGGTTTTAAACATTTTTTGTAAAGTTCTTGTCACATACATAGAAATACGTCTACAGAGGATGAGCATAATATTTCCAATCATATTTCTTTTCTTCTTACTCTTTGAATGGGTTTGGAATCTAGATTCTTAGGGAGAAAAGGTAACCAAATTTAAATTCCATACGGTGCATTCCAACACAAAGTGAATATGTTATAAATAAATTAAAGCATATTGATCTAATAAATGAGTTCAAAATGAGAATTATTGATCTCTTATATAAAATAATGTACAAAATCTCAAAATATTGATAGTATTGCATTTAAAGATATAAAAATTTCCATTTAAATATATCGTAATTTTAATGATATAAAATTTGGAGTATTTATTCCCCCGACATTCATTTGTAAAATAGACATGAGAAATTGTTAACGTTTTCTTTTCCACTTATTTATTTTTCCTCATGTTTTATCATTATTCTTTTTCCTTTTTAAGTCTTCATTACCAAAATAGGCATATTCATGCTAATTTTATTACCTCTCTTCCCAATTGAAAAAGGGCGATGCATATTGCAGGAGGTTTTAAACATTTTTTGTAAAGTTCTTGTCACATACATAGAAATACGTCTATAGAGGATGAGCATAATATTTCCAATCATATTTCTTTTCTTCTTACTCTTTGAATGGGTTTGGAAACTAGATTCTTAAGGAGAAAAGGTAACCAAATTTAAATTCCAAACGGTACATTCCAACATAAAGTGAATAACTTATAAAATAAATTTAAGAATATTGATTTCATAAATGAGTTCAAAATGAGAATTATTGATCTCTTATATAAAATAATGTACAAAATCACAAAATATTGATAGTATTGTATTTAAAGATATAAAAATTTGAATTTAAATATATCATAACTTTAATGATATAAAATTTGGAGTATTTATTCGCCCGACATTCATTTGTAAAATAGACATGAGAAATTGTTAACGTTTTCTTTTCCACTTATATATTTTTCCTCATGTTTTATCATTATTCTCTTTTCTTTGTAAGTCTTAATTACCAAAATAGGCATATTCATGCTAATTTTATTACCTCTATTCCCAATTGAAAAAGGGCGATGGATATTGCAGTTGTTTTTAAACATTTTTTGTAAAGTTCTTGTCACAAACATAGAAATACGTCTATAGAGGATGAGCATAATATTTCCAATCATATTTCTACTTCTTACTCTTTCAATGGGTTTGGAAACTAGATTCTTAGGGAGAAAAGGTAACCAAATTTAAATTCCAAACGGTACATTCCAACACAAAGTGAATAACTTATAAATAAATTTAAGAATATTGGTTTCATAAATAAAGTTCAAAATGAGAATTATTGATCTCTTATATAAAATAATGTACAAAATCTCAAAATATTGATAGTATTCCATTTAAAGATATAAAAATTTCCATTTAAATATATCGTAATTTTAATGATATAAAATTTGGAGTATTTATTCCCCCGACATTCATTTGTAAAATAGACATGAGAAATTGTTAACGTTTTCTTTTCCACTTATTTATTTTTCCTCATGTTTTATCATTATTCTTTTTCCTTTTTAAGTCTTCATTACCAAAATAGGCATATTCATGCTAATTTTATTACCTCTCTTCCCAATTGAAAAAGGGCGATGCATATTGCAGGAGGTTTTAAACATTTTTTGTAAAGTTCTTGTCACATACATAGAAATACGTCTATAGAGGATGAGCATAATATTTCCAATCATATTTCTTTTCTTCTTACTCTTTGAATGGGTTTGGAATCTAGATTCTTAGGGAGAAAAGGAAACCAAATTTAAATTCCAAACGGTACATTCCAACACAAAGTGAATAATTTATAAATAAATTTAAGAATATTGATTTCATAAATGAGTTCAAAATGAGAATTATTGATCTCTTATATAAAATAATGTACAAAATCACAAAATATTGATAGTATTGTATTTAAAGATATAAAAATTTCATTTTAAATATATCATAACTTTAATGATATAAAATTTGGAGTATTTATTCCCCCGACATTCATTTGTAAAATAGACATGCGAAATTGTTAACGTTTTCTTTTCCACTTATTTATTTTTCCTCATGTTTTATCATTATTCTCTTTTCTTTGTAAGTCTTAATTACCAAAATAGGCATATTCATGCTAATTTTATTACCTCTCTTCCCAATTGAAAAAGGGCGATGCATATTGCAGGTGGTTTTAAACATTTTTTGTAAAGTTCTTGTCACAAACATAGAAATACGTCTATAGAGGATGAGCATAATATTTCCAATCATATTTCTTTTCTTCTTACTCTTTCAATGGGTTTGGAAACTAGATTCTTAGGGAGAAAAGGTAACCAAATTTAAATTCCATACGGTGCATTCCAACACAAAGTGAATATGTTATAAATAAATTAAAGCATATTGATCTAATAAATGAGTTCAAAATGAGAATTGTTGATCTCTTATATAAAATAATGTACAAAATCACAAAATATTGATAGTATTGTATTTAAAGATATAAAAATTTCAATTTAAATATATCATAACTTTAATGATATAAAATTTGGAGTATTTATTCCCCCGACATTCATTTGTAAATTAGACATGAGAAATTGTTAACGTTTTCTTTTCCACTTATTTATTTTTCCTCATGTTTTATCATTATTCTTTTTCCTTTGTAAGTCTTAATTACTAAAATAGGCATATTCATGCTAATTTTTTTACCTCTCTTCCCAATTGAAAAAGGGCGATGCATATTGTAGGTGGTTTTAAACATTTTTTGTAAAGTTCTTGTCACATAGATAGAAATACGTCTATAGAGGATGAGCATAATATTTCCAATCATATTTCTTTTCTTCTTACTCTTTGAATGGGTTTGGAAACTAGATTCTTAGGGAGAAAAGGTAACCAAATTTAAATTCCATACGGTGCATTCCAACACAAAGTGAATATGTTATAAATAAATTAAAGCATATTGATCTAATAAATGAGTTCAAAATGAGAATTGGTGATCTCTTATATAAAATAATGTACAAAATCTCAAAATCTTGATAGTATTGCATTTAAAGATATAAAAATTTCCATTTAAATATATCGTAATTTTAATGATATAAAATTTGAAGTATTTATTCCCCCGACATACATTTGTAAAATAGACATGAGAAATTGTTAACGTTTTCTTTTCCACTTATTTATTTTTCCTCATGTTTTATCATTATTCTTTTTCCTTTGTAAGTCTTAATTACCAAAATAGGCATATTCATGCTAATTTTTATACCTCTCTTCCCAATTGAAAAAAGGGCGATGCATATTGCAGGTGGTTTTAAACATTTTTTGTAAAGTTCTTGTCACATACATAGAAATACGTCTACAGAGGATGAGCATAATATTTCCAATCATATTTCTTTTCTTCTTACTCTTTGAATGGGTTTGGAATCTAGATTCTTAGGGAGAAAAGGTAACCAAATTTAAATTCCATACGGTGCATTCCAACACAAAGTGAATATGTTATAAATAAATTAAAGCATATTGATCTAATAAATGAGTTCAAAATGAGAATTATTGATCTCTTATATAAAATAATGTACAAAATCTCAAAATATTGATAGTATTGCATTTAAAGATATAAAAATTTCCATTTAAATATATCGTAATTTTAATGATATAAAATTTGGAGTATTTATTCCCCCGACATTCATTTGTAAAATAGACATGAGAAATTGTTAACGTTTTCTTTTCCACTTATTTATTTTTCCTCATGTTTTATCATTATTCTTTTTCCTTTTTAAGTCTTCATTACCAAAATAGGCATATTCATGCTAATTTTATTACCTCTCTTCCCAATTGAAAAAGGGCGATGCTTATTGCAGGAGGTTTTAAACATTTTTTGTAAAGTTCTTGTCACATACATAGAAATACGTCTATAGAGGATGAGCATAATATTTCCAATCATATTTCTTTTCTTCTTACTCTTTCAATGGGTTTGGAAACTAGATTCTTAGGGAGAAAAGGTAACCAAATTTAAATTCCAAACGGTACATTCCAACACAAAGTGAATAACTTATAAATAAATTTAAGAATATTGGTTTCATAAATGAGTTCAAAATGAGAATTATTGATCTCTTATATAAAATAATGTACAAAATCACAAAATATTGATAGTATTGTATTTAAAGATATAAAAATTTCAATTTAAATATATCATAACTTTAATGATATAAAATTTGGAGTATTTATTCCCCCGACATTCATTTGTAAAATAGACATGCGAAATTGTTAACGTTTTCTTTTCCACTTATTTATTTTTCCTCATGTTTTATCATTATTCTCTTTTCTTTGTAAATCTTAATTACCAAAATAGGCATATTCATGCTAATTTTATTACCTCTATTCCCAATTGAAAAAGGGCGATGGATATTGCAGTTGTTTTTAAACATTTTTTGTAAAGTTCTTGTCACAAACATAGAAATACGTCTATAGAGGATGAGCATAATATTTCCAATCATATTTCTTTTCTTCTTACTCTTTCAATGGGTTTGGAAACTAGATTCTTAGGGAGAAAAGGTAACCAAATTTAAATTCCAAACGGTACATTCCAACACAAAGTGAATAACTTATAAATAAATTTAAGAATATTGGTTTCATAAATAAAGTTCAAAATGAGAATTATTGATCTCTTATATAAAATAATGTACAAAATCTCAAAATATTGATAGTATTGCATTTAAAGATATAAAAATTTCCATTTAAATATATCGTAATTTTAATGATATAAAATTTGGAGTATTTATTCCCCCGACATTCATTTGTAAAATAGACATGAGAAATTGTTAACGTTTTCTTTTCCACTTATTTATTTTTCCTCATGTTTTATCATTATTCTTTTTCCTTTGTAAGTCTTAATTACCAAAATAGGCATATTCATGCTAATTTTATTACCTCTCTTCCCAATTGAAAAAGGGCGATGCATATTGCAGGTTGTTTTAAACATTTTTTGTAAAGTTCTTGTCACATACATAGAAATACGTCTATAGAGGATGAGCATAATATTTCCAATCATATTTCTTTTCTTCTTACTCTTTGAATGGGTTTGGAATCTAGATTCTTAGGGAGAAAAGGTAACCAAATTTAAATTCCATACGGTGCATTCCAACACAAAGTGAATATGTTATAAATAAATTAAAGCATATTGATCTAATAAATGAGTTCAAAATGAGAATTATTGATCTGTTATATAAAATAATGTACAAAATCTCAAAATATTGATAGTATTGCATTTAAAGATATAAAAATTTCCATTTAAATATATCGTAATTTTAATGATATAAAATTTGGAGTATTTATTCCCCCGACATTCATTTGTAAAATAGACCTGAGAAATTGTTAACGTTTTCTTTTCTACTTATTTATTTTTCCTCATGTTTTATCATTATTCTTTTTCCTTTGTAAGTCTTAATTACCAAAATAGGCATATTCATGCTAATTTAATTACCTCTCTTCCCAATTGAAAAAGGGCGATGCATATTGTAGGTGGTTTTAAACATTTTTTGTAAAGTTCTTGTCACATAGATAGAAATACATCTATAGAGGATGAGCATAATATTTCCAATCATATTTCTTTTCTTCTTACTCTTTGAATGGATTTGGAAACTAGATTCTTAGGGAGAAAAGGAAACCAAATTTAAATTCCAAACGGTACATTCCAACACAAAGTGAATAATTTATAAATAAATTTAAGAATATTGATTTCATAAATGAGTTCAAAATGAGAATTATTGATCTCTTATATAAAATAATGTACAAAATCACAAAATATTGATAGTATTGTATTTAAAGATATAAAAATTTCAATTTAAATATATCATAACTTTAATGATATAAAATTTGGAGTATTTATTCCCCCGACATTCATTTGTAAAATAGACATGGGAAATTGTTAACGTTTTCTTTTCCACTTATATATTTTTCCTCATGTTTTATCATTATTCTCTTTTCTTTGTAAGTCTTAATTACCAAAATAGGCATATTCATGCTAATTTTATTACCTCTCTTCCCAATTGAAAAAGGGCGATGCATATTGCAGGTGGTTTTAAACATTTTTTGTAAAGTTCTTGTCACATACATAGAAATACGTCTATAGAGGATGAGCATAATATTTCCAATCATAATTCTTTTCTTCTTACTCTTTGAATGGGTTTGGAAACTAGATTCTTAGGGAGAAAAGGTAACCAAATTTAAATTCCAAACGGTACATTCCAACACAAAGTGAATAACTTATAAATAAATTTAAGAATATTGGTTTCATAAATAAAGTTCAAAATGAGAATTATTGATCTCTTATATAAAATAATGTACAAAATCTCAAAATATTGATAGTATTGCATTTAAAGATATAAAAATTTCCATTTAAATATATCGTAATTTTAATGATATAAAATTTGGAGTATTTATTCCCCCGACATTCATTTGTAAAATAGACATGAGAAATTGTTAACGTTTTCTTTTCCACTTATTTATTTTTCCTCATGTTTTATCATTATTCTTTTTCCTTTGTAAGTCTTAATTACCAAAATAGGCATATTCATGCTAATTTTATTACCTCTCTTCCCAATTGAAAAAGGGCGATGCATATTGCAGGTTGTTTTAAACATTTTTTGTAAAGTTCTTGTCACATACATAGAAATACGTCTATAGAGGATGAGCATAATATTTCCAATCATATTTCTTTTCTTCTTACTCTTTGAATGGGTTTGGAATCTAGATTCTTAGGGAGAAAAGGTAACCAAATTTAAATTCCATACGGTGCATTCCAACACAAAGTGAATATGTTATAAATAAATTAAAGCATATTGATCTAATAAATGAGTTCAAAATGAGAATTATTGATCTGTTATATAAAATAATGTACAAAATCTCAAAATATTGATAGTATTGCATTTAAAGATATAAAAATTTCCATTTAAATATATCGTAATTTTAATGATATAAAATTTGGAGTATTTATTCCCCCGACATACATTTGTAAAATAGACATGAGAAATTGTTAACGTTTTCTTTTCCACTTATTTATTTTTCCTCATGTTTTATCATTATTCTTTTTCCTTTGTAAGTCTTAATTACCAAAATAGGCATATTCATGCTAATTTTTATACCTCTCTTCCCAATTGAAAAAAGGGCGATGCATATTGCAGGTGGTTTTAAACATTTTTTGTAAAGTTCTTGTCACACACATAGAAATACGTCTATAGAGGATGAGCATAATATTTCCAATCATATTTCGTTTCTTCTTACTCTTTCAATGGGTTTGGAATCTAGATTCTTAGGGAGAAAAGGTAACCAAATTTAAATTCCAAACGGTACATTCCAACACAAAGTGAATAACTTATAAATAAATTTAAGAATATTGGTTTCATAAATGAGTTCAAAATGAGAATTATTGATCTCTTATATAAAATAATGTACAAAATCACAAAATATTGATAGTATTGCATTTAAAGATATAAAAATTTCCATTTAAATATATCGTAATTTTAATGATATAAAATTTGAAGTATTTATTCCCCCGACATACATTTGTAAAATAGACATGAGAAATTGTTAACGTTTTCTTTTCCACTTATTTATTTTTCCTCATGTTTTATCATTATTCTTTTTCCTTTGTAAGTCTTAATTACCAAAATAGGCATATTCATGCTAATTTTTATACCTCTCTTCCCAATTGAAAAAAGGGCGATGCATATTGCAGGTGGTTTTAAACATTTTTTGTAAAGTTCTTGTCACATACATAGAAATACGTCTACAGAGGATGAGCATAATATTTCCAATCATATTTCTTTTCTTCTTACTCTTTGAATGGGTTTGGAATCTAGATTCTTAGGGAGAAAAGGTAACCAAATTTAAATTCCATACGGTGCATTCCAACACAAAGTGAATATGTTATAAATAAATTAAAGCATATTGATCTAATAAATGAGTTCAAAATGAGAATTATTGATCTCTTATATAAAATAATGTACAAAATCTCAAAATATTGATAGTATTGCATTTAAAGATATAAAAATTTCCATTTAAATATATCGTAATTTTAATGATATAAAATTTGGAGTATTTATTCCCCCGACATTCATTTGTAAAATAGACATGAGAAATTGTTAACGTTTTCTTTTCCACTTATTTATTTTTCCTCATGTTTTATCATTATTCTTTTTCCTTTTTAAGTCTTCATTACCAAAATAGGCATATTCATGCTAATTTTATTACCTCTCTTCCCAATTGAAAAAGGGCGATGCTTATTGCAGGAGGTTTTAAACATTTTTTGTAAAGTTCTTGTCACATACATAGAAATACGTCTATAGAGGATGAGCATAATATTTCCAATCATATTTCTTTTCTTCTTACTCTTTGAATGGGTTTGGAAACTAGATTCTTAGGGAGAAAAGGTAACCAAATTTAAATTCCAAACGGTACATTCCAACACAAAGTGAATAACTTATAAAATAAATTTAAGAATATTGATTTCATAAATGAGTTCAAAATGAGAATTATTGATCTCTTATATAAAATAATGTACAAAATCACAAAATATTGATAGTATTGTATTTAAAGATATAAAAATTTGAATTTAAATATATCATAACTTTAATGATATAAAATTTGGAGTATTTATTCCCCCGACATTCATTTGTAAAATAGACATGGGAAATTGTTAACGTTTTCTTTTCCACTTATATATTTTTCCTCATGTTTTATCATTATTCTCTTTTCTTTGTAAGTCTTAATTACCAAAATAGGCATATTCATGCTAATTTTATTACCTCTATTCCCAATTGAAAAAGGGCGATGGATATTGCAGTTGTTTTTAAACATTTTTTGTAAAGTTCTTGTCACAAACATAGAAATACGTCTATAGAGGATGAGCATAATATTTCCAATCATATTTCTTTTCTTCTTACTCTTTCAATGGGTTTGGAAACTAGATTCTTAGGGAGAAAAGGTAACCAAATTTAAATTCCAAACGGTACATTCCAACACAAAGTGAATAACTTATAAATAAATTTAAGAATATTGGTTTCATAAATAAAGTTCAAAATGAGAATTATTGATCTCTTATATAAAATAATGTACAAAATCTCAAAATATTGATAGTATTGCATTTAAAGATATAAAAATTTCCATTTAAATATATCTTAATTTTAATGATATAAAATTTGGAGTATTTATTCCCCCGACATTCATTTGTAAAATAGACATGAGAAATTGTTAACGTTTTCTTTTCCACTTATTTATTTTTCCTCATGTTTTATCATTATTCTTTTTCCTTTGTAAGTCTTAATTACCAAAATAGGCATATTCATGCTAATTTTATTACCTCTCTTCCCAATTGAAAAAGGGCGATGCATATTGCAGGTTGTTTTAAACATTTTTTGTAAAGTTCTTGTCACATACATAGAAATACGTCTATAGAGGATGAGCATAATATTTCCAATCATATTTCTTTTCTTCTTACTCTTTGAATGGGTTTGGAATCTAGATTCTTAGGGAGAAAAGGTAACCAAATTTAAATTCCATACGGTGCATTCCAACACAAAGTGAATATGTTATAAATAAATTAAAGCATATTGATCTAATAAATGAGTTCAAAATGAGAATTATTGATCTGTTATATAAAATAATGTACAAAATCTCAAAATATTGATAGTATTGCATTTAAAGATATAAAAATTTCCATTTAAATATATCGTAATTTTAATGATATAAAATTTGGAGTATTTATTCCCCCGACATTCATTTGTAAAATAGACCTGAGAAATTGTTAACGTTTTCTTTTCTACTTATTTATTTTTCCTCATGTTTTATCATTATTCTTTTTCCTTTGTAAGTCTTAATTACCAAAATAGGCATATTCATGCTAATTTAATTACCTCTCTTCCCAATTGAAAAAGGGCGATGCATATTGTAGGTGGTTTTAAACATTTTTTGTAAAGTTCTTGTCACATAGATAGAAATACATCTATAGAGGATGAGCATAATATTTCCAATCATATTTCTTTTCTTCTTACTCTTTGAATGGATTTGGAAACTAGATTCTTAGGGAGAAAAGGAAACCAAATTTAAATTCCAAACGGTACATTCCAACACAAAGTGAATAATTTATAAATAAATTTAAGAATATTGATTTCATAAATGAGTTCAAAATGAGAATTATTGATCTCTTATATAAAATAATGTACAAAATCACAAAATATTGATAGTATTGTATTTAAAGATATAAAAATTTCAATTTAAATATATCATAACTTTAATGATATAAAATTTGGAGTATTTATTCCCCCGACATTCATTTGTAAAATAGACATGCGAAATTGTTAACGTTTTCTTTTCCACTTATTTATTTTTCCTCATGTTTTATCATTATTCTCTTTTTTTTGTAAGTCTTAATTACCAAAATAGGCATATTCATGCTAATTTTATTACCTCTCTTCCCAATTGAAAAAGGGCGATGCATATTGCTGGTGGTTTTAAACATTTTTTGTAAAGTTCTTGTCACATACATAGAAATACGTCTATAGAGGATGAGCATAATATTTCCAATCATATTTCTTTTCTTCTTACTCTTTGAATGGGTTTGGAAACTAGATTCTTAGGGAGAAAAGGTAACCAAATTTAAATTCCATACGGTGCATTCCAACACAAAGTGAATATGTTATAAATAAATTAAAGCGTACTGATCTAATAAATGAGTTCAAAATGAGAATTATTGATCTCTTATATAAAATAATGTACAAAATCTCAAAATATTGATAGTATTGTATTTAAAGATATAAAAATTTCAATTTAAATATATCGTAACTTTAATGATATAAAATTTGGAGTATTTATTCCCCCGACATTCATTTGTAAAATAGACATGAGAAATTGTTAACGTTTTCTTTTCCACTTATTTATTTTTCCTCATGTTTTATCATTATTCTTTTTCCTTTTTAAGTCTTCATTACCAAAATAGGCATATTCATGCTAATTTTATTACCTCTCTTCCCAATTGAAAAAGGGCGATGCATATTGCAGGAGGTTTTAAACATTTTTTGTAAAGTTCTTGTCACATACATAGAAATACGTCTATAGAGGATGAGCATAATATTTCCAATCATATTTCTTTTCTTCTTACTCTTTGAATGGGTTTGGAAACTAGATTCTTAGGGAGAAAAGGTAACCAAATTTAAATTCCAAACGGTACATTCCAACACAAAGTGAATAACTTATAAAATAAATTTAAGAATATTGATTTCATAAATGAGTTCAAAATGAGAATTATTGATCTCTTATATAAAATAATGTACAAAATCACAAAATATTGATAGTATTGTATTTAAAGATATAAAATTTGAATTTAAATATATCATAACTTTAATGATATAAAATTTGGAGTATTTATTCCCCCGACATTCATTTGTAAAATAGACATGGGAAATTGTTAACGTTTTCTTTTCCACTTATATATTTTTCCTCATGTTTTATCATTATTCTCTTTTCTTTGTAAGTCTTAATTACCAAAATAGGCATATTCATGCTAATTTTATTACCTCTATTCCCAATTGAAAAAGGGCGATGGATATTGCAGTTGTTTTTAAACATTTTTTGTAAAGTTCTTGTCACAAACATAGAAATACGTCTATAGAGGATGAGCATAATATTTCCAATCATATTTCTTTTCTTCTTACTCTTTCAATGGGTTTGGAAACTAGATTCTTAGGGAGAAAAGGTAACCAAATTTAAATTCCAAACGGTACATTCCAACACAAAGTGAATAACTTATAAATAAATTTAAGAATATTGGTTTCATAAATAAAGTTCAAAATGAGAATTATTGATCTCTTATATAAAATAATGTACAAAATCTCAAAATATTGATAGTATTGCATTTAAAGATATAAAAATTTCCATTTAAATATATCGTAATTTTAATGATATAAAATTTGGAGTATTTATTCCCCCGACATTCATTTGTAAAATAGACATGAGAAATTGTTAACGTTTTCTTTTCCACTTATTTATTTTTCCTCATGTTTTATCATTATTCTTTTTCCTTTGTAAGTCTTAATTACCAAAATAGGCATATTCATGCTAATTTTATTACCTCTCTTCCCAATTGAAAAAGGGCGATGCATATTGCAGGTTGTTTTAAACATTTTTTGTAAAGTTCTTGTCACATACATAGAAATACGTCTATAGAAGATGAGCATAATATTTCCAATCATATTTCTTTTCTTCTTACTCTTTGAATGGGTTTGGAATCTAGATTCTTAGGGAGAAAAGGTAACCAAATTTAAATTCCATACGGTGCATTCCAACACAAAGTGAATATGTTATAAATAAATTAAAGCATATTGATCTAATAAATGAGTTCAAAATGAGAATTATTGATCTGTTATATAAAATAATGTACAAAATCTCAAAATATTGATATTATTGCATTTAAAGATATAAAAATTTCCATTTAAATATATCGTAATTTTAATGATATAAAATTTGGAGTATTTATTCCCCCGACATTCATTTGTAAAATAGACCTGAGAAATTGTTAACGTTTTCTTTTCTACTTATTTATTTTTCCTCATGTTTTATCATTATTCTTTTTCCTTTGTAAGTCTTAATTACCAAAATAGGCATATTCATGCTAATTTAATTACCTCTCTTCCCAATTGAAAAAGGGCGATGCATATTGTAGGTGGTTTTAAACATTTTTTGTAAAGTTCTTGTCACATAGATAGAAATACATCTATAGAGGATGAGCATAATATTTCCAATCATATTTCTTTTCTTCTTACTCTTTGAATGGATTTGGAAACTAGATTCTTAGGGAGAAAAGGAAACCAAATTTAAATTCCAAACGGTACATTCCAACACAAAGTGAATAATTTATAAATAAATTTAAGAATATTGATTTCATAAATGAGTTCAAAATGAGAATTATTGATCTCTTATATAAAATAATGTACAAAATCACAAAATATTGATAGTATTGTATTTAAAGATATAAAAATTTCAATTTAAATATATCACAACTTTAATGATATAAAATTTGGAGTATTTATTCCCCCGACATTCATTTGTAAAATAGACATGCGAAATTGTTAACGTTTTCTTTTCCACTTATTTATTTTTCCTCATGTTTTATCATTATTCTCTTTTTTTTGTAAGTCTTAATTACCAAAATAGGCATATTCATGCTAATTTTATTACCTCTCTTCCCAATTGAAAAAGGGCGATGCATATTGCTGGTGGTTTTAAACATTTTTTGTAAAGTTCTTGTCACATACATAGAAATACGTCTATAGAGGATGAGCATAATATTTCCAATCATATTTCTTTTCTTCTTACTCTTTGAATGGGTTTGGAAACTAGATTCTTAGGGAGAAAAGGTAACCAAATTTAAATTCCATACGGTGCATTCCAACACAAAGTGAATAACTTATAAATAAATTAAAGCATATTGATCTAATAAATGAGTTCAAAATGAGAATTGTTGATCTCTTATATAAAATAATGTACAAAATCTCAAAATATTGATAGTATTGTATTTAAAGATATAAAAATTTCCATTTAAATATATCGTAACTTTAATGATATAAAATTTGAAGTATTTATTCCCCCGACATTCACTTGTAAAATAGACATGAGAAATTGTTAACGTTTTCTTTTCCACTTATTTATTTTTCCTCATGTTTTATCATTATTCTTATTCCTTTGTAAGTCTTAATTACCAAAATAGGCATATTCATGCTAATTTTATTACCTCTCTTCCCAATTAAAAAAGGGCGATGCATATTGCTGGTGGTTTTAAACATTTTTTGTAAAGTTCTTGTCACATACATAGAAATACGTCTATAGAGGATGAGCATAATATTTCCAATCATATTTCTTTTCTTCTTACTCTTTGAATGGGTTTGGAAACTAGATTCTTAGGGAGAAAAGGTAACCAAATTTAAATTCCATACGGTGCATTCCAACACAAAGTGAATATGTTATAAATAAATTAAAGCATACTGATCTAATAAATGAGTTCAAAATGAGAATTATTGATCTCTTATATAAAATAATGGACAAAATCTCAAAATATTGATAGTATTGTATTTAAAGATATAAAAATTTCAATTTAAATATATCGTAACTTTAATGATATAAAATTTGGAGTATTTATTCCCCCGATCTTCATTTGTAAAATAGACATGAGAAATTGTTAACGTTTTCTTTTCCACTTATTTATTTTTCCTCATGTTTTATCATTATTCTTTTTCCTTTGTAAGTCTTAATTACCAAAATAGGCATATTTATGTTAATTTTATTACCTCTCTTCCCAATTGAAAAAGGGCGATGCATATTGCAGGTGGTTTTAAACATTTTTTGTAAAGTTCTTGTCACATACATAGAAATACGTCTTTATAGGATGAGCATAATATTTCCAATCATATTTCTTTTCTTCTTACTCTTTGAATGGGTTTGGAAAATAGATTCTTAGGGAGAAAAGCTAACCAAATTTAAATTCCATACGGTGCATTCCAACACAAAGTGAATATGTTATAAATAAATTAAAGCATATTGATCAAATAAATGAGTTCAAAATGAGAATTGTTGATCTCTTATATAAAATAATGTACAAAATCTCAAAATATTGATAGTATTGCATTTAAAGATATAAAAATTTCCATTTAAATATATCGTAATTTTAATGATATAAAATTTGAAGTATTTATTCCCCCGACATTCATTTGTAAAATAGACATGAGAAATTGTTAACGTTTTCTTTTCCACTTATTTATTTTTCCTCATGTTTTATCATTATTCTTTTTCATTTGTAAGTCTTAATTACCAAAATAGGCATATTCATGCTAATTTTATTACCTCTCTTCCCAATTGAAAAAGGGCGATGCATATTGCAGGTGGTTTTAAACATTTTTTGTAAAGTTCTTGTCACATACATAGAAATACGTCTATAGAGGATGAGCATAATATTTCCAACCATATTTCTTTTCTTCTTACTCTTTGAATGGGTTTGGAAACTAGATTCTTAGAGAGAAAAGGTAACAAAATTTAAATTCCAAACGGTACATTCCAACACAAAGTGAATAACTTATAAATAAATTTAAGAATATTGATTTCATAAATGAGTTCAAAATGAGAATTATTGATCTCTTATATAAAATAATGTACAAAATCACAAAATATTGATAGTATTGTATTTAAAGATATAAAAATTTCAATTTAAATATATCATAACTTTAATGATATAAAATTTGGAGTATTTATTCCCCCGACATTCATTTGTAAAATAGACATGAGAAATTGTTAACGTTTTCTTTTCCACTTATTTATTTTTCCTCATGTTTTATCATTATTCTTTTTCCTTTGTAAGTCTTAATTACCAAAATAGGCATATTCATGCTAATTTTATTACCTCTCTTCCCAATTGAAAAAGGGCGATGCATATTGCAGGTGGTTTTAAACATTTTTTGTAAAGTTCTTGTCACATACATAGAAATACGTCTATAGAGGATGAGCATAATATTTCCAATCATAATTCTTTTCTTCTTACTCTTTGAATGGGTTTGGAAACTAGATTTTTAGGGAGAAAAGTTAACCAAATTTAAATTCCAAACGGTACATTCCAACACAAAGTGAATAACTTATAAATAAATTTAAGAATATTGATTTCATAAATGAGTTCAAAATGAGAATTATTGATCTCTTATATAAAATAATGTACAAAATCTCAAAATATTGATAGTATTGCATTTAAAGATATAAAAATTTCCATTTAAATATATCGTAATTTTAATGATATAAAATTTGGAGTATTTATTCCCCCGACATTCATTTGTAAAATAGACATGAGAAATTGTTAACGTTTTCTTTTCCACTTATTTATTTTTCCTCATGTTTTATCATTATTCTTTTTCCTTTGTAAGTCTTAATTACCAAAATAGGCATATTTATGTTAATTTTATTACCTCACTTCCCAATTGAAAAAGGGCGATGCATATTGCAGGTGGTTTTAAACATTTTTTGTAAAGTTCTTGTCACATACATAGAAATACGTCTTTATAGGATGAGCATAATATTTCCAATCATATTTCTTTTCTTCTTACTCTTTGAATGGGTTTGGAAAATAGATTCTTAGGGAGAAAAGCTAACCAAATTTAAATTCCATACGGTGCATTCCAACACAAAGTGAATATGTTATAAATAAATTAAAGCATATTGATCAAATAAATGAGTTCAAAATGAGAATTGTTGATCTCTTATATAAAATAATGTACAAAATCTCAAAATATTGATAGTATTGCATTTAAAGATATAAAAATTTCCATTTAAATATATCGTAATTTTAATGATATAAAATTTGAAGTATTTATTCCCCCGACATTCATTTGTAAAATAGACATGAGAAATTGTTAACGTTTTCTTTTCCACTTATTTATTTTTCCTCATGTTTTATCATTATTCTTTTTCATTTGTAAGTCTTAATTACCAAAATAGGCATATTCATGCTAATTTTATTACCTCTCTTCCCAATTGAAAAAGGGCGATGCATATTGCAGGTGGTTTTAAACATTTTTTGTAAAGTTCTTGTCACATACATAGAAATACGTCTATAGAGGATGAGCATAATATTTCCAACCATATTTCTTTTCTTCTTACTCTTTGAATGGGTTTGGAAACTAGATTCTTAGAGAGAAAAGGTAACAAAATTTAAATTCCAAACGGTACATTCCAACACAAAGTGAATAACTTATAAATAAATTTAAGAATATTGATTTCATAAATGAGTTCAAAATGAGAATTATTGATCTCTTATATAAAATAATGTACAAAATCACAAAATATTGATAGTATTGTATTTAAAGATATAAAAATTTCAATTTAAATATATCATAACTTTAATGATATAAAATTTGGAGTATTTATTCCCCCGACATTCATTTGTAAAATAGACATGCGAAATTGTTAACGTTTTCTTTTCCACTTATTTATTTTTCCTCATGTTTTATCATTATTCTTTTTCCTTTGTAAGTCTTAATTACCAAAATAGGCATATTCATGCTAATTTTATTACCTCTCTTCCCAATTGAAAAAGGGCGATGCATATTGCAGGTGGTTTTAAACATTTTTTGTAAAGTTCTTGTCACATACATAGAAATACGTCTATAGAGGATGAGCATAATATTTCCAATCATAATTCTTTTCTTCTTACTCTTTGAATGGGTTTGGAAACTAGATTTTTAGGGAGAAAAGTTAACCAAATTTAAATTCCAAACGGTACATTCCAACACAAAGTGAATAACTTATAAATAAATTTAAGAATATTGATTTCATAAATGAGTTCAAAATGAGAATTATTGATCTCTTATATAAAATAATGTACAAAATCTCAAAATATTGATAGTATTGCATTTAAAGATATAAAAATTTCCATTTAAATATATCGTAATTTTAATGATATAAAATTTGGAGTATTTATTCCCCCGACATTCATTTGTAAAATAGACATGAGAAATTGTTAACGTTTTCTTTTCCACTTATTTATTTTTCCTCATGTTTTATCATTATTCTTTTTCCTTTGTAAGTCTTAATTACCAAAATAGGCATATTTATGTTAATTTTATTACCTCTCTTCCCAATTGAAAAAGGGCGATGCATATTGCAGGTGGTTTTAAACATTTTTTGTAAAGTTCTTGTCACATACATAGAAATACGTCTATAGAGGATGAGCATAATATTTCCAATCATATTTCTTTTCTTCTTACTCTTTGAATGGGTTTGGAAAATAGATTCTTAGGGAGAAAAGCTAACCAAATTTAAATTCCATACGGTGCATTCCAACACAAAGTGAATATGTTATAAATAAATTAAAGCATATTGATCAAATAAATGAGTTCAAAATGAGAATTGTTGATCTCTTATATAAAATAATGTACAAAATCTCAAAATATTGATAGTATTGCATTTAAAGATATAAAAATTTCCATTTAAATATATCGTAATTTTAATGATATAAAATTTGAAGTATTTATTCCCCCGACATTCATTTGTAAAATAGACATGAGAAATTGTTAACGTTTTCTTTTCCACTTATTTATTTTTCCTCATGTTTTATCATTATTCTTTTTCATTTGTAAGTCTTAATTACCAAAATAGGCATATTCATGCTAATTTTATTACCTCTCTTCCCAATTGAAAAAGGGCGATGCATATTGCAGGTGGTTTTAAACATTTTTTGTAAAGTTCTTGTCACATACATAGAAATACGTCTATAGAGGATGAGCATAATATTTCCAACCATATTTCTTTTCTTCTTACTCTTTGAATGGGTTTGGAAACTAGATTCTTAGAGAGAAAAGGTAACAAAATTTAAATTCCAAACGGTACATTCCAACACAAAGTGAATAACTTATAAATAAATTTAAGAATATTGATTTCATAAATGAGTTCAAAATGAGAATTATTGATCTCTTATATAAAATAATGTACAAAATCACAAAATATTGATAGTATTGTATTTAAAGATATAAAAATTTCAATTTAAATATATCATAACTTTAATGATATAAAATTTGGAGTATTTATTCCCCCAACATTCATTTGTAAAATAGACATGCGAAATTGTTAACGTTTTCTTTTCCACTTATTTATTTTTCCTCATGTTTTATCATTATTCTTTTTCCTTTGTAAGTCTTAATTACCAAAATAGGCATATTCATGCTAATTTTATTACCTCTCTTCCCAATTGAAAAAGGGCGATGCATATTGCAGGTGGTTTTAAACATTTTTTGTAAAGTTCTTGTCACATACATAGAAATACGTCTATAGAGGATGAGCATAATATTTCCAATCATAATTCTTTTCTTCTTACTCTTTGAATGGGTTTGGAAACTAGATTTTTAGGGAGAAAAGTTAACCAAATTTAAATTCCAAACGGTACATTCCAACACAAAGTGAATAACTTATAAATAAATTTAAGAATATTGATTTCATAAATGAGTTCAAAATGAGAATTATTGATCTCTTATATAAAATAATGTACAAAATCTCAAAATATTGATAGTATTGCATTTAAAGATATAAAAATTTCCATTTAAATATATCGTAATTTTAATGATATAAAATTTGGAGTATTTATTCCGCCGACATTCATTTGTAAAATAGACATGAGAAATTGTTAACGTTTTCTTTTCCACTTATTTATTTTTCCTCATGTTTTATCATTATTCTTTTTCCTTTGTAAGTCTTAATTACCAAAATAGGCATATTTATGTTAATTTTATTACCTCTCTTCCCAATTGAAAAAGGGCGATGCATATTGCAGGTGGTTTTAAACATTTTTTGTAAAGTTCTTGTCACATACATAGAAATACGTCTATAGAGGATGAGCATAATATTTCCAATCATATTTCTTTTCTTCTTACTCTTTGAATGGGTTTGGAAAATAGATTCTTAGGGAGAAAAGCTAACCAAATTTAAATTCCATACGGTGCATTCCAACACAAAGTGAATATGTTATAAATAAATTAAAGCATATTGATCAAATAAATGAGTTCAAAATGAGAATTGTTGATCTCTTATATAAAATAATGTACAAAATCTCAAAATATTGATAGTATTGCATTTAAAGATATAAAAATTTCCATTTAAATATATCGTAATTTTAATGATATAAAATTTGAAGTATTTATTCCCCCGACATTCATTTGTAAAATAGACATGAGAAATTGTTAACGTTTTCTTTTCCACTTATTTATTTTTCCTCATGTTTTATCATTATTCTTTTTCATTTGTAAGTCTTAATTACCAAAATAGGCATATTCATGCTAATTTTATTACCTCTCTTCCCAATTGAAAAAGGGCGATGCATATTGCAGGTGGTTTTAAACATTTTTTGTAAAGTTCTTGTCACATACATAGAAATACGTCTATAGAGGATGAGCATAATATTTCCAATCATATTTCTTTTCTTCTTACTCTTTGAATGGGTTTGGAAACTAGATTCTTAGGGAGAAAAGGTAACAAAATTTAAATTCCAAACGGTACATTCCAACACAAAGTGAATAACTTATAAATAAATTTAAGAATATTGATTTCATAAATGAGTTCAAAATGAGAATTATTGATCTCTTATATAAAATAATGTACAAAATCACAAAATATTGATAGTATTGTATTTAAAGATATAAAAATTTCAATTTAAATATATCATAACTTTAATGATATAAAATTTGGAGTATTTATTCCCCCAACATTCATTTGTAAAATAGACATGAGAAATTGTTAACGTTTTCTTTTCCACTTATTTATTTTTCCTCATGTTTTATCATTATTCTTTTTCCTTTGTAAGTCTTAATTACCAAAATAGGCATATTTATGTTAATTTTATTACCTCTCTTCCCAATTGAAAAAGGGCGATGCATATTGCAGGTGGTTTTAAACATTTTTTGTAAAGTTCTTGTCACATACATAGAAATACGTCTATAGAGGATGAGCATAATATTTCCAATCATAATTCTTTTCTTCTTACTCTTTGAATGGGTTTGGAAACTAGATTGTTAGGGAGAAAAGTTAACCAAATTTAAATTCCAAACGGTACATTCCAACACAAAGTGAATAACTTATAAATAAATTTAAGAATATTGATTTCATAAATGAGTTCAAAATGAGAATTATTGATCTCTTATATAAAATAATGTACAAAATCTCAAAATATTGATAGTATTGCATTTAAAGATATAAAAATTTCCATTTAAATATATCGTAATTTTAATGATATAAAATTTGGAGTATTTATTCCCCCGACATTCATTTGTAAAATAGACATGAGAAATTGTTAACGTTTTCTTTTCCACTTATTTATTTTTCCTCATGTTTTATCATTATTCTTTTTCCTTTGTAAGTCTTAATTACCAAAATAGGCATATTTATGTTAATTTTATTACCTCTCTTCCCAATTGAAAAAGGGCGATGCATATTGCAGGTGGTTTTAAACATTTTTTGTAAAGTTCTTGTCACATACATAGAAATACGTCTATAGAGGATGAGCATAATATTTCCAATCATATTTCTTTTCTTCTTACTCTTTGAATGGGTTTGGAAAATAGATTCTTAGGGAGAAAAGTTAACCAAATTTAAATTCCATACGGTGCATTCCAACACAAAGTGAATATGTTATAAATAAATTAAAGCATATTGATCAAATAAATGAGTTCAAAATGAGAATTGTTGATCTCTTATATAAAATAATGTACAAAATCTCAAAATATTGATAGTATTGCATTTAAAGATATAAAAATTTCCATTTAAATATATCGTAATTTTAATGATATAAAATTTGAAGTATTTATTCCCCCGACATTCACTTGTAAAATAGACATGAGAAATTGTTAACGTTTTCTTTTCCACTTATTTATTTTTCCTCATGTTTTATCATTATTCTTTTTCATTTGTAAGTCTTAATTACCAAAATAGGCATATTCATGCTAATTTTATTACCTCTCTTCCCAATTGAAAAAGGGCGATGCATATTGCAGGTGGTTTTAAACATTTTTTGTAAAGTTCTTGTCACATACATAGAAATACGTCTATAGAGGATGAGCATAATATTTCCAATCATATTTCTTTTCTTCTTACTCTTTGAATGGGTTTGGAAACTAGATTCTTAGAGAGAAAAGGTAACAAAATTTAAATTCCAAACGGTACATTCCAACACAAAGTGAATAACTTATAAATAAATTTAAGAATATTGATTTCATAAATGAGTTCAAAATGAGAATTATTGATCTCTTATATAAAATAATGTACAAAATCACAAAATATTGATAGTATTGTATTTAAAGATATAAAAATTTCAATTTAAATATATCATAACTTTAATGATATAAAATTTGGAGTATTTATTCCCCCAACATTCATTTGTAAAATAGACATGCGAAATTGTTAACGTTTTCTTTTCCACTTATTTATTTTTCCTCATGTTTTATCATTATTCTTTTTCCTTTGTAAGTCTTAATTACCAAAATAGGCATATTCATGCTAATTTTATTACCTCTCTTTTCCAATTGAAAAAGGGCGATGCATATTGCAGGTTGTTTTAAACATTTTTGTAAAGTTCTTGTCACATACATAGAAATACGTCTATAGAGGATGAGCATAATATTTCCAATCATATTTCTTTTCTTCTTACTCTTTGAATGGGTTTGGAATCTAGATTCTTAGGGAGAAAAGGTAACCAAATTTAAATTCCATACGGTGCATTCCAACACAAAGTGAATATGTAATAAATAAATTAAAGCATATTGATCTAATAAATGAGTTCAAAATGAGAATTATTGATCTGTTATATAAAATAATGTACAAAATCTCAAAATATTGATAGTATTGCATTTAAAGATATAAAAATTTCCATTTAAATATATCGTAATTTTAATGATATAAAATTTGAAGTATTTATTCCCCCGACATTCATTTGTAAAATAGACATGAGAAATTGTTAACGTTTTCTTTTCCACTTATTTATTTTTCCTCATGTTTTATCATTATTCTTTTTCATTTGTAAGTCTTAATTACCAAAATAGGCATATTCATGCTAATTTTATTACCTCTCTTCCCAATTGAAAAAGGGCGATGCATATTGCAGGTGGTTTTAAACATTTTTTGTAAAGTTCTTGTCACATACATAGAAATACGTCTATAGAGGATGAGCATAATATTTCCAATCATATTTCTTTTCTTCTTACTCTTTGAATGGGTTTGGAAACTAGATTCTTAGGGAGAAAAGGTAACAAAATTTAAATTCCAAACGGTACATTCCAACACAAAGTGAATAACTTATAAATAAATTTAAGAATATTGATTTCATAAATGAGTTCAAAATGAGAATTATTGATCTCTTATATAAAATAATGTACAAAATCACAAAATATTGATAGTATTGTATTTAAAGATATAAAAATTTCAATTTAAATATATCATAACTTTAATGATATAAAATTTGGAGTATTTATTCCCCCAACATTCATTTGTAAAATAGACATGCGAAATTGTTAACGTTTTCTTTTCCACTTATTTATTTTTCCTCATGTTTTATCATTATTCTTTTTCCTTTGTAAGTCTTAATTACCAAAATAGGCATATTCATGCTAATTTTATTACCTCTCTTTTCCAATTGAAAAAGGGCGATGCATATTGCAGGTTGTTTTAAACATTTTTGTAAAGTTCTTGTCACATACATAGAAATACGTCTATAGAGGATGAGCATAATATTTCCAATCATATTTCTTTTCTTCTTACTCTTTGAATGGGTTTGGAATCTAGATTCTTAGGGAGAAAAGGTAACCAAATTTAAATTCCATACGGTGCATTCCAACACAAAGTGAATATGTAATAAATAAATTAAAGCATATTGATCTAATAAATGAGTTCAAAATGAGAATTATTGATCTGTTATATAAAATAATGTACAAAATCTCAAAATATTGATAGTATTGCATTTAAAGATATAAAAATTTCCATTTAAATATATCGTAATTTTAATGATATAAAATTTGAAGTATTTATTCCCCCGACATTCATTTGTAAAATAGACATGAGAAATTGTTAACGTTTTCTTTTCCACTTATTTATTTTTCCTCATGTTTTATCATTATTCTTTTTCATTTGTAAGTCTTAATTACCAAAATAGGCATATTCATGCTAATTTTATTACCTCTCTTCCCAATTGAAAAAGGGCGATGCATATTGCAGGTGGTTTTAAACATTTTTTGTAAAGTTCTTGTCACATACATAGAAATACGTCTATAGAGGATGAGCATAATATTTCCAATCATATTTCTTTTCTTCTTACTCTTTGAATGGGTTTGGAAACTAGATTCTTAGGGAGAAAAGGTAACAAAATTTAAATTCCAAACGGTACATTCCAACACAAAGTGAATAACTTATAAATAAATTTAAGAATATTGATTTCATAAATGAGTTCAAAATGAGAATTATTGATCTCTTATATAAAATAATGTACAAAATCACAAAATATTGATAGTATTGTATTTAAAGATATAAAAATTTCAATTTAAATATATCATAACTTTAATGATATAAAATTTGGAGTATTTATTCCCCCAACATTCATTTGTAAAATAGACATGCGAAATTGTTAACGTTTTCTTTTCCACTTATTTATTTTTCCTCATGTTTTATCATTATTCTTTTTCCTTTGTAAGTCTTAATTACCAAAATAGGCATATTCATGCTAATTTTATTACCTCTCTTCCCAATTGAAAAAGGGCGATGCATATTGCAGGTGGTTTTAAACATTTTTTGTAAAGTTCTTGTCACATACATAGAAATACGTCTATAGAGGATGAGCATAATATTTCCAATCATAATTCTTTTCTTCTTACTCTTTGAATGGGTTTGGAAACTAGATTTTTAGGGAGAAAAGTTAACCAAATTTAAATTCCAAACGGTACATTCCAACACAAAGTGAATAACTTATAAATAAATTTAAGAATATTGATTTCATAAATGAGTTCAAAATGAGAATTATTGATCTCTTATATAAAATAATGTACAAAATCTCAAAATATTGATAGTATTGCATTTAAAGATATAAAAATTTCCATTTAAATATATCGTAATTTTAATGATATAAAATTTGGAGTATTTATTCCCCCGACATTCATTTGTAAAATAGACATGAGAAATTGTTAACGTTTTCTTTTCCACTTATTTATTTTTCCTCATGTTTTATCATTATTCTTTTTCCTTTGTAAGTCTTAATTACCAAAATAGGCATATTTATGTTAATTTTATTACCTCTCTTCCCAATTGAAAAAGGGCGATGCATATTGCAGGTGGTTTTAAACATTTTTTGTAAAGTTCTTGTCACATACATAGAAATACGTCTATAGAGGATGAGCATAATATTTCCAATCATATTTCTTTTCTTCTTACTCTTTGAATGGGTTTGGAAAATAGATTCTTAGGGAGAAAAGTTAACCAAATTTAAATTCCATACGGTGCATTCCAACACAAAGTGAATATGTTATAAATAAATTAAAGCATATTGATCAAATAAATGAGTTCAAAATGAGAATTGTTGATCTCTTATATAAAATAATGTACAAAATCTCAAAATATTGATAGTATTGCATTTAAAGATATAAAAATTTCCATTTAAATATATCGTAATTTTAATGATATAAAATTTGAAGTATTTATTCCCCCGACATTCACTTGTAAAATAGACATGAGAAATTGTTAACGTTTTCTTTTCCACTTATTTATTTTTCCTCATGTTTTATCATTATTCTTTTTCATTTGTAAGTCTTAATTACCAAAATAGGCATATTCATGCTAATTTTATTACCTCTCTTCCCAATTGAAAAAGGGCGATGCATATTGCAGGTGGTTTTAAACATTTTTTGTAAAGTTCTTGTCACATACATAGAAATACGTCTATAGAGGATGAGCATAATATTTCCAATCATATTTCTTTTCTTCTTACTCTTTGAATGGGTTTGGAAACTAGATTCTTAGAGAGAAAAGGTAACAAAATTTAAATTCCAAACGGTACATTCCAACACAAAGTGAATAACTTATAAATAAATTTAAGAATATTGATTTCATAAATGAGTTCAAAATGAGAATTATTGATCTCTTATATAAAATAATGTACAAAATCACAAAATATTGATAGTATTGTATTTAAAGATATAAAAATTTCAATTTAAATATATCATAACTTTAATGATATAAAATTTGGAGTATTTATTCCCCCAACATTCATTTGTAAAATAGACATGCGAAATTGTTAACGTTTTCTTTTCCACTTATTTATTTTTCCTCATGTTTTATCATTATTCTTTTTCCTTTGTAAGTCTTAATTACCAAAATAGGCATATTCATGCTAATTTTATTACCTCTCTTCCCAATTGAAAAAGGGCGATGCATATTGCAGGTGGTTTTAAACATTTTTTGTAAAGTTCTTGTCACATACATAGAAATACGTCTATAGAGGATGAGCATAATATTTCCAATCATAATTCTTTTCTTCTTACTCTTTGAATGGGTTTGGAAACTAGATTTTTAGGGAGAAAAGTTAACCAAATTTAAATTCCAAACGGTACATTCCAACACAAAGTGAATAACTTATAAATAAATTTAAGAATATTGATTTCATAAATGAGTTCAAAATGAGAATTATTGATCTCTTATATAAAATAATGTACAAAATCACAAAATATTGATAGTATTGTATTTAAAGATATAAAAATTTCAATTTAAATATATCATAACTTTAATGATATAAAATTTGGAGTATTTATTCCCCCAACATTCATTTGTAAAATAGACATGCGAAATTGTTAACGTTTTCTTTTCCACTTATTTATTTTTCCTCATGTTTTACCATTATTCTCTTTTCTTTGTATGTCTTAATTACCAAAATAGGCATATTCATGCTAATTTTATTACCTCTCTTCCCAATTGAAAAAGGGCGATGCATATTGCAGGTGGTTTTAAACATTTTTTGTAAAGTTCTTGTCACATACATAGAAATACGTCTATAGAGGATGAGCATAATATTTCCAATCATATTTCTTTTCTTCTTACTCTTTGAATGGGTTTGGAAACTAGATTCTTAGGGAGAAAAGGTAACAAAATTTAAATTCCAAACGGTACATTCCAACACAAAGTGAATAACTTATAAATAAATTTAAGAATATTGATTTCATAAATGAGTTCAAAATGAGAATTATTGATCTCTTATATAAAATAATGTACAAAATCACAAAATATTGATAGTATTGTATTTAAAGATATAAAAATTTCAATTTAAATATAACATAACTTTAATGATATAAAATTTGGAGTATTTATTCCCCCAACATTCATTTGTAAAATAGACATGCGAAATTGTTAACGTTTTCTTTTCCACTTATTTATTTTTCCTCATGTTTTATCATTATTCTTTTTCCTTTGTAAGTCTTAATTACCAAAATAGGCATATTCATGCTAATTTTATTACCTCTCTTCCCAATTGAAAAAGGGCGATGCATATTGCAGGTGGTTTTAAACATTTTTTGTAAAGTTCTTGTCACATACATAGAAATACGTCTATAGAGGATGAGCATAATATTTCCAATCATAATTCTTTTCTTCTTACTCTTTGAATGGGTTTGGAAACTAGATTTTTAGGGAGAAAAGTTAACCAAATTTAAATTCCAAACGGTACATTCCAACACAAAGTGAATAACTTATAAATAAATTTAAGAATATTGATTTCATAAATTAGTTCAAAATGAGAATTATTGATCTCTTATATAAAATAATGTACAAAATCTCAAAATATTGATAGTATTGCATTTAAAGATATAAAAATTTCCATTTAAATATATCGTAATTTTAATGATATAAAATTTGGAGTATTTATTCCCCCGACATTCATTTGTAAAATAGACATGAGAAATTGTTAACGTTTTCTTTTCCACTTATTTATTTTTCCTCATGTTTTATCATTATTCTTTTTCCTTTGTAAGTCTTAATTACCAAAATAGGCATATTTATGTTAATTTTATTACCTCTCTTCCCAATTGAAAAAGGGCGATGCATATTGCAGGTGGTTTTAAACATTTTTTGTAAAGTTCTTGTCACATACATAGAAATACGTCTATAGAGGATGAGCATAATATTTCCAATCATATTTCTTTTCTTCTTACTCTTTGAATGGGTTTGGAAAATAGATTCTTAGGGAGAAAAGTTAACCAAATTTAAATTCCATACGGTGCATTCCAACACAAAGTGAATATGTTATAAATAAATTAAAGCATATTGATCAAATAAATGAGTTCAAAATGAGAATTGTTGATCTCTTATATAAAATAATGTACAAAATCTCAAAATATTGATAGTATTGCATTTAAAGATATAAAAATTTCCATTTAAATATATCGTAATTTTAATGATATAAAATTTGAAGTATTTATTCCCCCGACATTCATTTGTAAAATAGACATGAGAAATTGTTAACGTTTTCTTTTCCACTTATTTATTTTTCCTCATGTTTTATCATTATTCTTTTTCATTTGTAAGTCTTAATTACCAAAATAGGCATATTCATGCTAATTTTATTACCTCTCTTCCCAATTGAAAAAGGGCGATGCATATTGCAGGTGGTTTTAAACATTTTTTGTAAAGTTCTTGTCACATACATAGAAATACGTCTATAGAGGATGAGCATAATATTTCCAATCATATTTCTTTTCTTCTTACTCTTTGAATGGGTTTGGAAACTAGATTCTTAGAGAGAAAAGGTAACAAAATTTAAATTCCAAACGGTACATTCCAACACAAAGTGAATAACTTATAAATAAATTTAAGAATATTGATTTCATAAATGAGTTCAAAATGAGAATTATTGATCTCTTATATAAAATAATGTACAAAATCACAAAATATTGATAGTATTGTATTTAAAGATATAAAAATTTCAATTTAAATATATCATAACTTTAATGATATAAAATTTGGAGTATTTATTCCCCCAACATTCATTTGTAAAATAGACATGCGAAATTGTTAACGTTTTCTTTTCCACTTATTTATTTTTCCTCATGTTTTATCATTATTCTTTTTCCTTTGTAAGTCTTAATTACCAAAATAGGCATATTCATGCTAATTTTATTACCTCTCTTCCCAATTGAAAAAGGGCGATGCATATTGCAGGTGGTTTTAAACATTTTTTGTAAAGTTCTTGTCACATACATAGAAATACGTCTATAGAGGATGAGCATAATATTTCCAATCATAATTCTTTTCTTCTTACTCTTTGAATGGGTTTGGAAACTAGATTTTTAGGGAGAAAAGTTAACCAAATTTAAATTCCAAACGGTATATTCCAACACAAAGTGAATAACTTATAAATAAATTTAAGAATATTGATTTCATAAATGAGTTCAAAATGAGAATTATTGATCTCTTATATAAAATAATGTACAAAATCACAAAATATTGATAGTATTGTATTTAAAGATATAAAAATTTCAATTTAAATATATCATAACTTTAATGATATAAAATTTGGAGTATTTATTCCCCCAACATTCATTTGTAAAATAGACATGCGAAATTGTTAACGTTTTCTTTTCCACTTATTTATTTTTCCTCATGTTTTACCATTATTCTCTTTTCTTTGTATGTCTTAATTACCAAAATAGGCATATTCATGCTAATTTTATTACCTCTCTTCCCAATTGAAAAAGGGCGATGGATATTGCAGTTGTTTTTAAACATTTTTTATAAAGTTCTTGTCACATACATAGAAATACGTCTATAGAGGATGAGCATAATATTTCCAATCATATTTCTTTTCTTCTTACTCTTTCAATGGGTTTGGAAACTAGATTCTTAGGGAGAAAAGGTAACCAAATTTAAATTCCATACGGTGCATTCCAACACAAAGTGAATAAGTTATAAATAAATTAAAGCATATTGATCTAATAAATGAGTTCAAAATGAGAATTATTGATCTCTTATATAAAATAATGTACAAAATCTCAAAATATTGATAGTATTGCATTTAAAGATATAAAAATTTCCTTTTAAATATATCGTAATTTTAATGATATAAAATTTGGAGTATTTATTCCCCCGACATTCATTTGTAAAATAGACATGAGAAATTGTTAACGTTTTCTTTTCCACTTATTTATTTTTCCTCATGTTTTATCATTATTCTTTTTCCTTTGTAAGTCTTAATTACCAAAATAGGCATATTTATGCTAATTTTATTACCTCTCTTCCCAATTGAAAAAGGGCGATGCATATTGCAGGTGGTTTTAAACATTTTTTGTAAAGTTCTTGTCACATACATAGAAATACGTCTATAGAGGATGAGCATAATATTTCCAATCATATTTCTTTTCTTCTTACTCTTTGAATGGGTTTGGAAACTAGATTTTTAGGGAGAAAAGTTAACCAAATTTAAATTCCAAACGGTACATTCCAACACAAAGTGAATAACTTATAAATAAATTTAAGAATATTGATTTCATAAATGAGTTCAAAATGAGAATTATTGATCTCTTATATAAAATAATGTACAAAATCAGAAAATATTGATAGTATTGTATTTAAAGATATAAAAATTTCAATTTAAATATATCATAACTTTTATGATATAAAATTTGGAGTATTTATTCCCCCGACATTCATTTGTAAAATAGACATGCGAAATTGTTAACGTTTTCTTTTCCACTTATTTATTTTTCCTCATGTTTTATCATTATTCTCTTTTCTTTGTAAGTCTTAATTACCAAAATAGGCATATTCATGCTAATTTTATTACCTCTCTTCCCAATTGAAAAAGGGCGATGGATATTGCAGTTGTTTTTAAACATTTTTTCTAAATTTCTTGTAACATACATAGAAATATGTCTATAGAGGATGAACATAATATTTCCAATCATATTTCTTTTCTTCTTACTCTTTGAAAGGGTTTGGAAATTACATTCTTAGGGAGAAAAGGTAACCAAATTTAAATTCCATATGGTGCATTCCAACACAAAGTGAATATGTTATAAATAAATTAAAGCATATTGATCTAATAAATGAGTTCAAAATGAGAATTATTGATCTCTTATATAAAATAATGTACAAAATCTCAAAATATTGATAGTATTGCATTTAAGGATATAAAAATTTCCATTTAAATATATCGTAATTTTAATGATATAAAATTTGAAGTATTTATTTCCCCCGACATTCATTTGTAAAATAGACATGAGAAATTGTTAACGTTTTCTTTTCCACTTATTTATTTTTCCTCATGTTTTATAATTATTCTTTATCCTTTGTAAGTCTTAATTACAAAAATAGGCATATTTATGCTAATTTTATTACCTCTCTTCCCAATTGAAAAAGGGCGATGCATATTGCAGGTGTTTTTAAACATTTTTTGTAAAGTTCTTGTCACATACATAGAAATACGTCTATAGAGGATGAGCATAATATTTCCAATCATATTTCTTTTCTTCTTACTCTTTGAATGGGTTTGGAAACTAGATTCTTAGGGAGAAAAGGTAACCAAATTTAAATTCCATACGGTGCATTCCAACACAAAGTGAATATGTTATAAATAAATTAAAGCATATTGATCTAATAAATGAGTTCAAAATGAGAATTATTGATCTCTTATATAAAATAATGTACAAAATCTCAAAATATTGATAGTATTGCATTTAAAGATATAAAAATTTCCATTTAAATATATCGTAATTTTAGTGATATAAAATTTGGAGTATTTATTCCCCCGACATTCATTTGTAAAATAGACATGAGAAATTGTTAACGTTTTCTTTTCCACTTATTTATTTTTCCTCATGTTTTATCATTATTCTTTTTCCTTTGTAAGTCTTAATTACCAAAATAGGCATATTTATGCTAATTTTATTACCTCTCTTCCCAATTGAAAAAGGGCGATGCATATTGCAGGTGTTTTTAAACATTTTTTGTAAAGTTCTTGTCACATACATAGAAATACGTCTATAGAGGATGAGCATAATATTTCCAATCATATTTCTTTTCTTCTTACTCTTTGAATGGGTTTGGAAACTAGATTCTTAGGGAGAAAAGGTAACCAAATTTAAATTCCATACGGTGTATTCCAACACAAAGTGAATATGTTATAAATAAATTAAAGCATATTGATCTAATAAATGAGTTCAAAATGAGAATTGTTGATCTCTTATATAAAATAATGTACAAAATCTCAAAATATTGATAGTATTGCATTTAAAGATATAAAAATTTCCATTTAAATATATCGTAATTTTAGTGATATAAAATTTGGAGTATTTATTCCCCCGACATTCATTTGTAAAATAGACATGAGAAATTGTTAACGTTTTCTTTTCCACTTATTTATTTTTCCTCATGTTTTATCATTATTCTTTTTCCTTTGTAAGTCTTAATTACCAAAATAGGCTTATTCATGCTAATTTTATTACCTCTCTTCCCAATTGAAAAAGGGCGATGCATATTGCAGGTGGTTTTAAACATTTTTTGTAAAGTTCTTGTCACATACATAGAAATACGTCTACAGAGGAAGAGCATAATATTTCCAATCATATTTCTTTTCTTCTTACTCTTTGAATGGGTTTGGAATCTAGATTCTTAGGGAGAAAAGGTAACCAAATTTAAATTCCATACGGTGCATTCCAACACAAAGTGAATATGTTATAAATAAATTAAAGCATATTGATCTAATAAATGAGTTCAAAATGAGAATTATTGATCTCTTATATAAAATAATGTACAAAATCTAAAAATATTGATAGTATTGCATTTAAAGATATAAAAATTTCCATTTAAATATATCGTAATTTTAGTGATATAAAATTTGGAGTATTTATTCCCCCGACATTCATTTGTAAAATAGACATGAGAAATTGTTAACGTTTTCTTTTCCACTTATTTATTTTTCCTCATGTTTTATCATTATTCTTTTTCCTTTGTAAGTCTTAATTACCAAAATAGGCATATTGATGCTAATTTTATTACCTCTCTTCCCAATTGAAAAAGGGCGATGCATATTGCAGGTGGTTTTAAACATTTTTTGTAAAGTTCTTGTCACATAGACAGAAATACGTCTATAGAGGATGAGCATAATATTTCCAATCATATTTCTTTTCTTCTTACTCTTTGAATGGGTTTGGAAACTAGATTCTTAGGGAGAAAAGGTAACCAAATTTAAATTCCATACGGTGCATTCCAACACAAAGTGAATATGTTATAAATAAATTAAAGCATATCGATCTAATAAATGAGTTCAAAATGAGAATTATTGATCTCTTATATAAAATAATGTACAAAATCTCAAAATATTGATAGTATTGCATTTAAAGATATAAAAATTTCCATTTAAATATATCGTAATTTTAGTGATATAAAATTTGGAGTATTTATTCCCCCGACATTCATTTGTAAAATAGACATGAGAAATTGTTAACGTTTTCTTTTCCACTTATTTATTTTTCCTCATGTTTTATCATTATTCTTTTTCCTTTGTAAGTCTTAATTACCAAAATAGGCATATTTATGCTAATTTTATTACCTCTCTTCCCAATTGAAAAAGGGCGATGCATATTGCAGGTGTTTTTAAACATTTTTTGTAAAGTTCTTGTCACATACATAGAAATACGTCTATAGAGGATGAGCATAATATTTCCAATCATATTTCTTTTCTTCTTACTCTTTGAATGGGTTTGGAAACTAGATTCTTAGGGAGAAAAGGTAACCAAATTTAAATTCCATACGGTGTATTCCAACACAAAGTGAATATGTTATAAATAAATTAAAGCATATTGATCTAATAAATGAGTTCAAAATGAGAATTGTTGATCTCTTATATAAAATAATGTACAAAATCTCAAAATATTGATAGTATTGCATTTAAAGATATAAAAATTTCCATTTAAATATATCGTAATTTTAGTGATATAAAATTTGGAGTATTTATTCCCCCGACATTCATTTGTAAAATAGACATGAGAAATTGTTAACGTTTTCTTTTCCACTTATTTATTTTTCCTCATGTTTTATCATTATTCTTTTTCCTTTGTAAGTCTTAATTACCAAAATAGGCTTATTCATGCTAATTTTATTACCTCTCTTCCCAATTGAAAAAGGGCGATGCATATTGCAGGTGGTTTTAAACATTTTTTGTAAAGTTCTTGTCACATACATAGAAATACGTCTACAGAGGAAGAGCATAATATTTCCAATCATATTTCTTTTCTTCTTACTCTTTGAATGGGTTTGGAATCTAGATTCTTAGGGAGAAAAGGTAACCAAATTTAAATTCCATACGGTGCATTCCAACACAAAGTGAATATGTTATAAATAAATTAAAGCATATTGATCTAATAAATGAGTTCAAAATGAGAATTATTGATCTCTTATATAAAATAATGTACAAAATCTAAAAATATTGATAGTATTGCATTTAAAGATATAAAAATTTCCATTTAAATATATCGTAATTTTAGTGATATAAAATTTGGAGTATTTATTCCCCCGACATTCATTTGTAAAATAGACATGAGAAATTGTTAACGTTTTCTTTTCCACTTATTTATTTTTCCTCATGTTTTATCATTATTCTTTTTCCTTTGTAAGTCTTAATTACCAAAATAGGCATATTGATGCTAATTTTATTACCTCTCTTCCCAATTGAAAAAGGGCGATGCATATTGCAGGTGGTTTTAAACATTTTTTGTAAAGTTCTTGTCACATAGACAGAAATACGTCTATAGAGGATGAGCATAATATTTCCAATCATATTTCTTTTCTTCTTACTCTTTGAATGGGTTTGGAAACTAGATTCTTAGGGAGAAAAGGTAACCAAATTTAAATTCCATACGGTGCATTCCAACACAAAGTGAATATGTTATAAATAAATTAAAGCATATCGATCTAATAAATGAGTTCAAAATGAGAATTATTGATCTCTTATATAAAATAATGTACAAAATCTCAAAATATTGATAGTATTGCATTTAAGGATATAAAAATTTCCATTTAAATATATCGTAATTTTAATGATATAAAATTTGAAGTATTTATTTCCCCCGACATTCATTTGTAAAATAGACATGAGAAATTGTTAACGTTTTCTTTTCCACTTATTTATTTTTCCTCATGTTTTATAATTATTCTTTATCCTTTGTAAGTCTTAATTACAAAAATAGGCATATTTATGCTAATTTTATTACCTCTCTTCCCAATTGAAAAAGGGCGATGCATATTGCAGGTGTTTTTAAACATTTTTTGTAAAGTTCTTGTCACATACATAGAAATACGTCTATAGAGGATGAGCATAATATTTCCAATCATATTTCTTTTCTTCTTACTCTTTGAATGGGTTTGGAAACTAGATTTTTAGGGAGAAAAGTTAACCAAATTTAAATTCCAAACGGTACATTCCAACACAAAGTGAATAACTTATAAATAAATTTAAGAATATTGATTTCATAAATGAGTTCAAAATGAGAATTATTGATCTCTTATATAAAATAATGTACAAAATCAGAAAATATTGATAGTATTGTATTTAAAGATATAAAAATTTCAATTTAAATATATCATAACTTTTATGATATAAAATTTGGAGTATTTATTCCCCCGACATTCATTTGTAAAATAGACATGCGAAATTGTTAACGTTTTCTTTTCCACTTATTTATTTTTCCTCATGTTTTATCATTATTCTCTTTTCTTTGTAAGTCTTAATTACCAAAATAGGCATATTCATGCTAATTTTATTACCTCTCTTCCCAATTGAAAAAGGGCGATGGATATTGCAGTTGTTTTTAAACATTTTTTCTAAATTTCTTGTAACATACATAGAAATATGTCTATAGAGGATGAACATAATATTTCCAATCATATTTCTTTTCTTCTTACTCTTTGAAAGGGTTTGGAAATTACATTCTTAGGGAGAAAAGGTAACCAAATTTAAATTCCATATGGTGCATTCCAACACAAAGTGAATATGTTATAAATAAATTAAAGCATATTGATCTAATAAATGAGTTCAAAATGAGAATTATTGATCTCTTATATAAAATAATGTACAAAATCTCAAAATATTGATAGTATTGCATTTAAGGATATAAAAATTTCCATTTAAATATATCGTAATTTTAATGATATAAAATTTGAAGTATTTATTTCCCCCGACATTCATTTGTAAAATAGACATGAGAAATTGTTAACGTTTTCTTTTCCACTTATTTATTTTTCCTCATGTTTTATAATTATTCTTTATCCTTTGTAAGTCTTAATTACAAAAATAGGCATATTTATGCTAATTTTATTACCTCTCTTCCCAATTGAAAAAGGGCGATGCATATTGCAGGTGTTTTTAAACATTTTTTGTAAAGTTCTTGTCACATACATAGAAATACGTCTATAGAGGATGAGCATAATATTTCCAATCATATTTCTTTTCTTCTTACTCTTTGAATGGGTTTGGAAACTAGATTCTTAGGGAGAAAAGGTAACCAAATTTAAATTCCATACGGTGCATTCCAACACAAAGTGAATATGTTATAAATAAATTAAAGCATATTGATCTAATAAATGAGTTCAAAATGAGAATTATTGATCTCTTATATAAAATAATGTACAAAATCTCAAAATATTGATAGTATTGCATTTAAAGATATAAAAATTTCCATTTAAATATATCGTAATTTTAGTGATATAAAATTTGGAGTATTTATTCCCCCGACATTCATTTGTAAAATAGACATGAGAAATTGTTAACGTTTTCTTTTCCACTTATTTATTTTTCCTCATGTTTTATCATTATTCTTTTTCCTTTGTAAGTCTTAATTACCAAAATAGGCATATTTATGCTAATTTTATTACCTCTCTTCCCAATTGAAAAAGGGCGATGCATATTGCAGGTGTTTTTAAACATTTTTTGTAAAGTTCTTGTCACATACATAGAAATACGTCTATAGAGGATGAGCATAATATTTCCAATCATATTTCTTTTCTTCTTACTCTTTGAATGGGTTTGGAAACTAGATTCTTAGGGAGAAAAGGTAACCAAATTTAAATTCCATACGGTGTATTCCAACACAAAGTGAATATGTTATAAATAAATTAAAGCATATTGATCTAATAAATGAGTTCAAAATGAGAATTGTTGATCTCTTATATAAAATAATGTACAAAATCTCAAAATATTGATAGTATTGCATTTAAAGATATAAAAATTTCCATTTAAATATATCGTAATTTTAGTGATATAAAATTTGGAGTATTTATTCCCCCGACATTCATTTGTAAAATAGACATGAGAAATTGTTAACGTTTTCTTTTCCACTTATTTATTTTTCCTCATGTTTTATCATTATTCTTTTTCCTTTGTAAGTCTTAATTACCAAAATAGGCTTATTCATGCTAATTTTATTACCTCTCTTCCCAATTGAAAAAGGGCGATGCATATTGCAGGTGGTTTTAAACATTTTTTGTAAAGTTCTTGTCACATACATAGAAATACGTCTACAGAGGAAGAGCATAATATTTCCAATCATATTTCTTTTCTTCTTACTCTTTGAATGGGTTTGGAATCTAGATTCTTAGGGAGAAAAGGTAACCAAATTTAAATTCCATACGGTGCATTCCAACACAAAGTGAATATGTTATAAATAAATTAAAGCATATTGATCTAATAAATGAGTTCAAAATGAGAATTATTGATCTCTTATATAAAATAATGTACAAAATCTAAAAATATTGATAGTATTGCATTTAAAGATATAAAAATTTCCATTTAAATATATCGTAATTTTAGTGATATAAAATTTGGAGTATTTATTCCCCCGACATTCATTTGTAAAATAGACATGAGAAATTGTTAACGTTTTCTTTTCCACTTATTTATTTTTCCTCATGTTTTATCATTATTCTTTTTCCTTTGTAAGTCTTAATTACCAAAATAGGCATATTGATGCTAATTTTATTACCTCTCTTCCCAATTGAAAAAGGGCGATGCATATTGCAGGTGGTTTTAAACATTTTTTGTAAAGTTCTTGTCACATAGACAGAAATACGTCTATAGAGGATGAGCATAATATTTCCAATCATATTTCTTTTCTTCTTACTCTTTGAATGGGTTTGGAAACTAGATTCTTAGGGAGAAAAGGTAACCAAATTTAAATTCCATACGGTGCATTCCAACACAAAGTGAATATGTTATAAATAAATTAAAGCATATTGATCTAATAAATGAGTTCAAAATGAGAATTGTTGATCTCTTATATAAAATAATGTACAAAATCTCAAAATCTTGATAGTATTGCATTTAAAGATATAAAAATTTCCATTTAAATATATCGTAATTTTAATGATATAAAATTTGAAGTATTTATTCCCCTGACATTCATTTGTAAAATAGACATGAGAAATTGTTAACGTTTTCTTTTCCACTTATTTATTTTTCCTCATGTTTTATCATTATTCTTTTTCCTTTGTAAGTCTTAATTACCAAAATAGGCATATTCATGCTAATTTTATTACCTCTCTTCCCAATTGAAAAAAGGCGATGCATATTGCAGGTGGTTTTAAACATTTTTTGTAAAGTTCTTGTCACATACATAGAAATACGTCTATAGAGGAAGAGCATAATATTTCCAATCATATTTCTTTTCTTCTTACTCTTTGAAAGGGTTTGGAGATTACATTCTTAGGGAGAAAAGGTAACCAAATTTAAATTCCATACGGTGCATTCCAACACAAAGTGAATATGTTATAAATAAATTAAAGCATATTGATCTAATAAATGAGTTCAAAATGAGAATTATTGATCTCTTATATAAAATAATGTACAAAATCTCCAAATATTGATAGTATTGCATTTAAAGATATAAAAATTTCCATTTAAATATATCGTAATTTTAGTGATATAAAATTTGGAGTATTTATTCCCCCGACATTGATTTGTAAAATAGACATGAGAAATTGTTAACGTTTTCTTTTCCACTTATTTATTTTTCCTCATGTTTTATCATTATTCTTTTTTCCTTTGTAAGTCTTAATTACCAAAATAGGCATATTTATGCTAATTTTATTACCTCTCTTCCCAATTGAAAAAGGGCGATGCATATTGCAGGTGTTTTTAAACATTTTTTGTAAAGTTCTTGTCACATACATAGAAATACGTCTATAGAGGATGAGCATAATATTTCCAATCATATTTCTTTTCTTCTTACTCTTTGAATGGGTTTGGAAACTAGATTCTTATGGAGAAAAGGTAACCAAATTTAAATTCCATACGGTGCATTCCAACACAAAGTGAATATGTTATAAATAAATTAAAGCATATTGATCTAATAAATGAGTTCAAAATGAGAATTATTGATCTCTTATATAAAATAATGTACAAAATCTCCAAATATTGATAGTATTGCATTTAAAGATATAAAAATTTCCATTTAAATATATCGTAATTTTAGTGATATAAAATTTGGAGTATTTATTCCCCCGACATTCATTTGTAAAATAGACATGAGAAATTGTTAACGTTTTCTTTTCCACTTATTTATTTTTCCTCATGTTTTATCATTATTCTTTTTCCTTTGTAAGTCTTAATTACCAAAATAGGCATATTCATGCTAATTTTATTACCTCTCTTCCCAATTGAAAAAGGGCGATGCATATTGCAGGTGGTTTTAAACATTTTTTGTAAAGTTCTTGTCACATACATAGAAATACGTCTACAGAGGAAGAGCATAATATTTCCAATCATATTTCTTTTCTTCTTACTCTTTGAATGGGTTTGGAATCTAGATTCTTAGGGAGAAAAGGTAACCAAATTTAAATTCCATACGGTGCATTCCAACACAAAGTGAATATGTTATAAATAAATTAAAGCATATTGATCTAATAAATGAGTTCAAAATGGTAATTATTGATCTCTTATATAAAATAATGTACAAAATCTCAAAATATTGATAGTATTGCATTTAAAGATATAAAAATTTCCATTTAAATATATCGTAATTTTAGTGATATAAAATTTGGAGTATTTATTCCCCCGACATTCATTTGTAAAATAGACATGAGAAATTGTTAACGTTTTCTTTTCCACTTATTTATTTTTCCTCATGTTTTATCATTATTCTTTTTCCTTTGTAAGTCTTAATTACCAAAATAGGCATATTCATGCTAATTTTATTACCTCTCTTCCCAATTGAAAAAGGGCGATCCATATTGCAGGTGGTTTTAAACATTTTTTGTAAAGTTCTTGTCACATAGACAGAAATACGTCTATAGAGGATGAGCATAATATTTCCAATCATATTTCTTTTCTTCTTACTCTTTGAATGGGTTTGGAAACTAGATTCTTAGGGAGAAAAGGTAACCAAATTTAAATTCCATACGGTGCATTCCAACACAAAGTGAATATGTTATAAATAAATTAAAGCATATTGATCTAATAAATGAGTTCAAATTGAGAATTGTTGATCTCTTATATAAGATAATGTACAAAATCTCAAAATCTTGATAGTATTGCATTTAAAGATATAAAAATTTCCATTTAAATATATCGTAATTTTAATGATATAAAATTTGAAGTATTTATTCCCCCGACATTCATTTGTAAAATAGACATGAGAAATTGTTAACGTTTTCTTTTCCACTTATTTATTTTTCCTCATGTTTTATCATTATTCTTTTTCCTTTGTAAGTCTTAATTACCAAAATAGGCATATTCATGCTAATTTTATTACCTCTCTTCCCAATTGAAAAAGGGCGATGCATATTGCAGGTGGTTTTAAACATTTTTTGTAAAGTTCTTGTCACATACATAGAAATACGTCTATAGAGGAAGAGCATAATATTTCCAATCATATTTCTTTTCTTCTTACTCTTTGAAAGGGTTTGGAGATTACATTCTTAGGGAGAAAAGGTAACCAAATTTAAATTCCATACGGTGCATTCCAACACAAAGTGAATATGTTATAAATAAATTAAAGCATATTGATCTAATAAATGAGTTCAAAATGAGAATTATTGATCTCTTATATAAAATAATGTACAAAATCTCCAAATATTGATAGTATTGCATTTAAAGATATAAAAATTTCCATTTAAATATATCGTAATTTTAGTGATATAAAATTTGGAGTATTTATTCCCCCGACATTGATTTGTAAAATAGACATGAGAAATTGTTAACGTTTTCTTTTCCACTTATTTATTTTTCCTCATGTTTTATCATTATTCTTTTTTCCTTTGTAAGTCTTAATTACCAAAATAGGCATATTTATGCTAATTTTATTACCTCTCTTCCCAATTGAAAAAGGGCGATGCATATTGCAGGTGTTTTTAAACATTTTTTGTAAAGTTCTTGTCACATACATAGAAATACGTCTATAGAGGATGAGCATAATATTTCCAATCATATTTCTTTTCTTCTTACTCTTTGAATGGGTTTGGAAACTAGATTCTTAGGGAGAAAAGGTAACCAAATTTAAATTCCATACGGTGCATTCCAACACAAAGTGAATATGTTATAAATAAATTAAAGCATATTGATCTAATAAATGAGTTCAAAATGAGAATTATTGATCTCTTATATAAAATAATGTACAAAATCTCAAAATATTGATAGTATTGCATTTAAAGATATAAAAATTTCCATTTAAATATATCGTAATTTTAGTGATATAAAATTTGGAGTATTTATTCCCCCGACATTCATTTGTAAAATAGACATGAGAAATTGTTAACGTTTTCTTTTCCACTTATTTATTTTTCCTCATGTTTTATCATTATTCTTTTTCCTTTGTAAGTCTTAATTACCAAAATAGGCATATTCATGCTAATTATATTACCTCTCTTCCCAATTGAAAAAGGGCGATGCATATTGCAGGTGGTTTTAAACATTTTTTGTAAAGTTCTTGTCACATACATAGAAATACGTCTACAGAGGAAGAGCATAATATTTCCAATCATATTTCTTTTCTTCTTACTCTTTGAATGGGTTTGGAATCTAGATTCTTAGGGAGAAAAGGTAACCAAATTTAAATTCCATACGGTGCATTCCAACACAAAGTGAATATGTTATAAATAAATTAAAGCATATTGATCTAATAAATGAGTTCAAAATGGTAATTATTGATCTCTTATATAAAATAATGTACAAAATCTCAAAATATTGATAATATTGCATTTAAAGATATAAAAATTTCCATTTAAATATATCGTAATTTTAGTGATATAAAATTTGGAGTATTTATTCCCCCGACATTCATTTGTAAAATAGACATGAGAAATTGTTAACGTTTTCTTTTCCACTTATTTATTTTTCCTCATGTTTTATCATTATTCTTTTTCCTTTGTAAGTCTTAATTACCAAAATAGGCATATTCATGCTAATTTTATTACCTCTCTTCCCAATTGAAAAAGGGCGATCCATATTGCAGGTGGTTTTAAACATTTTTTGTAAAGTTCTTGTCACATAGACAGAAATACGTCTATAGAGGATGAGCATAATATTTCCAATCATATTTCTTTTCTTCTTACTCTTTGAATGGGTTTGGAAACTAGATTCTTAGGGAGAAAAGGTAACCAAATTTAAATTCCATACGGTGCATTCCAACACAAAGTGAATATGTTATAAATAAATTAAAGCATATTGATCTAATAAATGAGTTCAAAATGAGAATTGTTGATCTCTTATATAAGATAATGTACAAAATCTCAAAATCTTGATAGTATTGCATTTAAAGATATAAAAATTTCCATTTAAATATATCGTAATTTTAATGATATAAAATTTGAAGTATTTATTCCCCCGACATTCATTTGTAAAATAGACATGAGAAATTGTTAACGTTTTCTTTTCCACTTATTTATTTTTCCTCATGTTTTATCATTATTCTTTTTCCTTTGTAAGTCTTAATTACCAAAATAGGCATATTCATGCTAATTTTATTACCTCTCTTCCCAATTGAAAAAGGGCGATGCATATTGCAGGTGGTTTTAAACATTTTTTGTAAAGTTCTTGTCACATACATAGAAATACGTCTACAGAGGAAGAGCATAATATTTCCAATCATATTTCTTTTCTTCTTACTCTTTGAATGGGTTTGGAATCTAGATTCTTAGGGAGAAAAGGTAACCAAATTTAAATTCCATACGGTGCATTCCAACACAAAGTGAATATGTTATAAATAAATTAAAGCATATTGATCTAATAAATGAGTTCAAAATGGTAATTATTGATCTCTTATATAAAATAATGTACAAAATCTCAAAATATTGATAGTATTGCATTTAAAGATATAAAAATTTCCATTTAAATATATCGTAATTTTAGTGATATAAAATTTGGAGTATTTATTCCCCCGACATTCATTTGTAAAATAGACATGAGAAATTGTTAACGTTTTCTTTTCCACTTATTTATTTTTCCTCATGTTTTATCATTATTCTTTTTCCTTTGTAAGTCTTAATTACCAAAATAGGCATATTCATGCTAATTTTATTACCTCTCTTCCCAATTGAAAAAGGGCGATGCATATTGCAGGTGGTTTTAAACATTTTTTGTAAAGTTCTTGTCACATAGACAGAAATACGTCTATAGAGGATGAGCATAATATTTCCAATCATATTTCTTTTCTTCTTACTCTTTGAATGGGTTTGGAAACTAGATTCTTAGGGAGAAAAGGTAACCAAATTTAAATTCCATACGGTGCATTCCAACACAAAGTGAATATGTTATAAATAAATTAAAGCATATTGATCTAATAAATGAGTTCAAAATGAGAATTGTTGATCTCTTATATAAGATAATGTACAAAATCTCAAAATCTTGATAGTATTGCATTTAAAGATATAAAAATTTCCATTTAAATATATCGTAATTTTAATGATATAAAATTTGAAGTATTTATTCCCCCGACATTCATTTGTAAAATAGACATGAGAAATTGTTAACGTTTTCTTTTCCACTTATTTATTTTTCCTCATGTTTTATCATTATTCTTTTTCCTTTGTAAGTCTTAATTACCAAAATAGGCATATTCATGCTAATTTTATTACCTCTCTTCCCAATTGAAAAAGGGCGATGCATATTGCAGGTGGTTTTAAACATTTTTTGTAAAGTTCTTGTCACATACATAGAAATACGTCTACAGAGGAAGAGCATAATATTTCCAATCATATTTCTTTTCTTCTTACTCTTTGAATGGGTTTGGAAACTAGATTCTTAGGGAGAAAAGGTAACCAAATTTAAATTCCATACGGTGCATTCCAACACAAAGTGAATATGTTATAAATAAATTAAAGCATATTGATCTAATAAATGAGTTCAAAATGAGAATTATTGATCTCTTATATAAAGAAATGTACAAAATCTCAAAATATTGATAGTATTGCATTTAAAGATATAAAAATTTCCATTTAAATATATCGTAATTTTAATGATATAAAATTTGGAGTATTTATTCCCCCGACATTCATTTGTAAAATAGACATGAGAAATTGTTAACGTTTTCTTTTCCACTTATTTATTTTTCCTCATGTTTTATCATTATTCTTTTTCCTTTGTAAGTCTTCATTACCAAAATAGGCATATTCATGCTAATTTTATTACCTCTCTTCCCAATTGAAAAAGGGCGATGCATATTGCAGGAGGTTTTAAACATTTTTTGTAAAGTTCTTGTCACATACATAGAAATACGTCTATAGAGGATGAGCATAATATTTCCAATCATATTTCTTTTCTTCTTACTCTTTGAATGGGTTTGGAAACTAGATTCTTAGGGAGAAAAGGTAACCAAATTTAAATTCCAAACGGTACATTCCAACACAAAGTGAATAACTTATAAAATAAATTTAAGAATATTGATTTCATAAATGAGTTCAAAATGAGAATTATTGATCTCTTATATAAAATAATGTACAAAATCACAAAATATTGATAGTATTGTATTTAAAGATATAAAAATTTGAATTTAAATATATCATAACTTTAATGATATAAAATTTGGAGTATTTATTCCCCCGACATTCATTTGTAAAATAGACATGAGAAATTGTTAACGTTTTCTTTTCCACTTATATATTTTTCTTCATGTTTTATCATTATTCTCTTTTCTTTGTAAGTCTTAATTACCAAAATAGGCATATTCATGCTAATTTTATTACCTCTCTTCCCAATTGAAAAAGGGCGATGGATATTGCAGTTGTTTTTAAACATTTTTTGTAAAGTTCTTGTCACAAACATAGAAATATGTCTATAGAGGATGAGCATAATATTTCCAATCATATTTCTTTTCTTCTTACTCTTTCAATGGGTTTGGAAACTAGATTCTTAGGGAGAAAAGGTAACCAAATTTAAATTCCAAACGGTACATTCCAACACAAAGTGAATAACTTATAAATAAATTTAAGAATATTGGTTTCATAAATAAAGTTCAAAATGAGAATTATTGATCTCTTATATAAAATAATGTACAAAATCTCAAAATATTGATAGTATTGCATTTAAAGATATAAAAATTTCCATTTAAATATATCGTAATTTTAATGATATAAAATTTGGAGTATTTATTCCCCCGACATTCATTTGTAAAATAGACATGAGAAATTGTTAACGTTTTCTTTTCCACTTAATTATTTTTCCTCATGTTTTATCATTATTCTTTTTCCTTTGTAAGTCTTAATTACCAAAATAGGCATATTCATGCTAATTTTATTACCTCTCTTTTCCAATTGAAAAAGGGCGATGCATATTGCAGGTTGTTTTAAACATTTTTGTAAAGTTCTTGTCACATACATAGAAATACGTCTATAGAGGATGAGCATAATATTTCCAATCATATTTCTTTTCTTCTTACTCTTTGAATGGGTTTGGAATCTAGATTCTTAGGGAGAAAAGGTAACCAAATTTAAATTCCATACGGTGCATTCCAACACAAAGTGAATATGTAATAAATAAATTAAAGCATATTGATCTAATAAATGAGTTCAAAATGAGAATTATTGATCTGTTATATAAAATAATGTACAAAATCTCAAAATATTGATAGTATTGCATTTAAAGATATAAAAATTTCCATTCAAATATATCGTAATTTTAATGATATAAAATTTGGAGTATTTATTCCCCCGACATTCATTTGTAAAATAGCATGAGAAATTGTTAACGTTTTCTTTTCCACTTATTTATCTTTCCTCATGTTTTATCATTATTCTTTTTCCTTTGTAAGTCTTAATTACCAAAATAGGCATATTCATGCTAATTTTATTACCTCTCTTCCCAATTGAAAAAGGGCGATGCATATTGTAGGTGGTTTTAAACATTTTTTGTAAAGTTCTTGTCACATAGATAGAAATACGTCTATAGAGGATGAGCATAATATTTCGAATCATATTTCTTTTCTTCTTACTCTTTGAATGGATTTGGAAACTAGATTCTTAGGGAGAAAAGGAAACCAAATTTAAATTCCAAACGGTACATTCCAACACAAAGTGAATAATTTATAAATAAATTTAAGAATATTGATTTCATAAATGAGTTCAAAATGAGAATTATTGATCTCTTATATAAAATAATGTACAAAATCACAAAATATTGATAGTATTGTATTTAAAGATATAAAAATTTCAATTTAAATATATCATAACTTTAATGATATAAAATTTGGAGTATTTATTCCCCCGACATTCATTTGTAAAATAGACATGCGAAATTGTTAACGTTTTCTTTTCCACTTATTTATTTTTCCTCATGTTATCATTATTCTCTTTTCTTTGTATGTCTTAATTACCAAAATAGGCATATTCATGCTAATTTTATTACCTCTCTTCCCAATTGAAAAAGGGCGATGGATATTGCAGGTGGTTTTACACATTTTTTGTAAAGTTCTTGTCACATACATAGAAATACGTCTATAGAGGATGAGCATAATATTTCCAATCATATTTCTTTTCATCTTACTCTTTGAATGGGTTTGGAAACTAGATTCTTAGGGAGAAAAGGTAACCAAATTTAAATTCCAAACGGTACATTCCAACACAAAGTGAATAACTTATAAATAAATTTAAGAATATTGATTTCATAAATGAGTTCAAAATGAGAATTATTGATCTCTTATATAAAATAATGTACAAAATCACAAAATATTGATAGTATTGTATTTAAAGATATAAAAATTTCAATTTAAATATATCATAACTTTAATGATATAAAATGTGGAGTATTTATTCCCCCGACATTCATTTGTAAAATAGACATGCGAAATTGTTAACGTTTTCTTTTCCACTTATTTATTTTTCCTCATTTTTATCATTACTCTCTTTCTTTTGTAAGTCTTAATTCCCAAAATAGGCATATTCATGCTAATTTTATTACCTCTCTTCCCAATTGAAAAAGGGCGATGCATATTGCAGGTGGTTTTAAACATTTTTTGTAAAGTTCTTGTCACATACATAGAAATACGTCTATAGAGGATGAGCATAATATTTCCAATCATATTTCTTTTCTTCTTACTCTTTGAATGGGTTTGGAAACTAGATTCTTAGGGAGAAAAGGTAACCAAATTTAAATTGCAAACGGTACATTCCAACACAAAGTGAATAACTTATAAATAAATTTAAGAATATTGGTTTCATAAATGAGTTCAAAATGAGAATTATTGATCTCTTATATAAAATAATGTACAAAATCACAAAATATTGATAGTATTGTATTTAAAGATATAAAAATTTCAATTTAAATATATCATAACTTTAATGATATAAAATTTGGAGTATTTATTCCCCCGACATTCATTTGTAAAATAGACATGCGAAATTGTTAACGTTTTCTTTTCCACTTATTTATTTTTCCTCATGTTATCATTATTCTCTTTTCTTTGTAAGTCTTAATTACCAAAATAGGCATATTCATGCTAATTTTATTACCTCTCTTCCCAATTGAAAAAGGGCGATGGATATTGCAGGTGGTTTTAAACATTTTTTGTAAAGTTCTTGTCACATACATAGAAATACGTCTATAGAGGATGAGCATAATATTTCCAATCATATTTCTTTTCATCTTACTCTTTGAATGGGTTTGGAAACTAGATTCTTAGGGAGAAAAGGTAACCAAATTTAAATTCCAAACGGTACATTCCAACACAAAGTGAATAACTTATAAATAAATTTAAGAATATTGATTTCATAAATGAGTTCAAAATGAGAATTATTGATCTCTTATATAAAATAATGTACAAAATCACAAAATATTGATAGTATTGTATTTAAAGATATAAAAATTTCAATTTAAATATATCATAACTTTAATGATATAAAATTTGGAGTATTTATTCCCCCGACATTCATTTGTAAAATAGACATGAGAAATTGTTAACGTTTTCTTTTCCACTTATTTATTTTTCCTCATGTTTTATCATTATTCTTTTTCCTTTGTAAGTCTTAATTACCAAAATAGGCATTTCATGCTAATTTTATTACCTCTCTTCCCAATTGAAAAAGGGCGATGCATATTGTAGGTGGTTTTAAACATTTTTTGTAAAGTTCTTGTCACATAGATAGAAATACGTCTATAGAGGATGAGCATAATATTTCCAATCATATTTCTTTTCTTCTTACTCTTTGAATGGATTTGGAAACTAGATTCTTAGGGAGAAAAGGAAACCAAATTTAAATTCCAAACGGTACATTCCAACACAAAGTGAATAATTTATAAATAAATTTAAGAATATTGATTTCATAAATGAGTTCAAAATGAGAATTATTGATCTCTTATATAAAATAATGTACAAAATCACAAAATATTGATAGTATTGTATTTAAAGATATAAAAATTTCAATTTAAATATATCATAACTTTAATGATATAAAATTTGGAGCATTTATTCCCCCGACATTCATTTGTAAAATAGACATGCGAAATTGTTAACGTTCTCTTTTCCACTTATTTATTTTTCCTCATGTTATCATTATTCTCTTTTCTTTGTAAGTCTTAATTACCAAAATAGGCATATTCATGCTAATTTTATTACCTCTCTTCCAAATTGAAAAAGGGCGATGCATATTGCAGGTGGTTTTAAACATTTTTTGTAAAGTTCTTGTCACATACATAGAAATACGTCTATAGAGGATGAGCATAATATTTCCAATCATATTTCTTTTCATCTTACTCTTTGAATGGGTTTGGAAACTAGATTCTTAGGGAGAAAAGGTAACCAAATTTAAATTCCAAACGGTACATTCCAACACAAAGTGAATAACTTATAAATAAATTTAAGAATATTGATTTCATAAATGAGTTCAAAATGAGAATTATTGATCTCTTATATAAAATAATGTACAAAATCACAAAATATTGATAGTATTGTACTTAAAGATATAAAAATTTCAATTTAAATATATCATAACTTTAATGATATAAAATGTGGAGTATTTATTCCCCCGACATTCATTTGTAAAATAGACATGCGAAATTGTTAACGTTTTCTTTTCCACTTATTTATTTTTCCTCATGTTTTATCATTATTCTCTTTTTTTTGTAAATCTTAATTACCAAAATAGGCATATTCATGCTAATTTTATTACCTCTCTTCCCAATTGAAAAAGGGCGATGGATATTGCAGTTGTTTTTAAACATTTTTTGTAAAGTTCTTGTCACATACATAGAAATACGTCTATAGAGGATGAGCATAATATTTCCAATCATATTTCTTTTCTTCTTACTCTATGAATGGGTTTGGAAACTACATTCTTAGGGAGAAAAGGTAACCAAATTTAAATTCCAAACGGTACGTTCCAACACAAAGTGAATAACTTATAAATAAATTTAAGAATATTGGTTTCATAAATGAATTCAAAATGAGAATTATTGATCTCTTATATAAAATAATGTACAAAATCACAAAATATTGATAGTATTTCATTTAAAGATATAAAAATTTCCATTTAAATATATCGTAATTTTAATTATATAAAATTTGGAGTATTTATTCCCCCGACATTCATTTGTAAAATAGACATGCGAAATTGTTAACGTTTTCTTTTCCACTGATATATTTTTCCTCATGTTTTATCATTATTCTCTTTTCTTTGTAAGTCTTAATTACCAAAATAGGCATATTCATGCTAATTTTATTACCTCTATTCCCAATTGAAAAAGGGCGATGGATATTGCAGTTGTTTTTAAACATTTTTTGTAAAGTTCTTGTCACAAACATAGAAATACGTCTATAGAGGATGAGCATAATATTTCCAATCATATTTCTTTTCTTCTTACTCTTTGAATGGGTTTGGAATCTAGATTCTTAGGGAGAAAAGGTAACCAAATTTAAATTCCATACGGTGCATTCCAACACAAAGTGAATATGTTATAAATATATTAAAGCATATTGATCTAATAAATGAGTTCAAAATGAGAATTATTGATCTGTTATATAAAATAATGTACAAAATCTCAAAATATTGATAGTATTGCATTTAAAGATATAAAAATTTCCATTTAAATATATCGTAATTTTAATGATATAAAATTTGGAGTATTTATTCCCCCGACATTCATTTGTAAAATAGACTTGAGAAATTGTTAACGTTTTCTTTTCCACTTATTTATTTTTCCTCATGTTTTATAATATTCTTTTTCCTTTGTAAGTCTTAATTACAAAAATAGGCATATTCATGCTAATTTTATTACCTCTCTTCCCAATTGAAAAAGGGCGATGCATATTGCAGGTGGTTTTAAACATTTTTTGTAAAGTTCTTGTCACATACATAGAAATACGTCTATAGAGGATGAGCATAATATTTCCAATCATATTTCTTTTCTTCTTACTCTTTGAATGGGTTTGGAAACTAGATTCTTAGGGAGAAAAGATAACCAAATTTAAATTCCATACGGTGCATTCCAACACAAAGTGAATATGTTATAAATAAATTAAAGCATATTGATCTAATAAATGAGTTCAAAATGAGAATTATTGATCTGTTATATAAAATAATGTACAAAATCTCAAAATATTGATAGTATTGCATTTAAAGATATAAAAATTTCCATTTAAATATATCGTAATTTTAATGATATAAAATTTGGAGTATTTATTCCCCCGACATTCATTTGTAAAATAGACTTGAGAAATTGTTAACGTTTTCTTTTCCACTTATTTATTTTTCCTCATGTTTTATAATATTCTTTTTCCTTTGTAAGTCTTAATTACAAAAATAGGCATATTCATGCTAATTTTATTACCTCTCTTCCCAATTGAAAAAGGGCGATGCATATTGCAGGTGGTTTTAAACATTTTTTGTAAAGTTCTTGTCACATACATAGAAATACGTCTATAGAGGATGAGCATAATATTTCCAATCATATTTCTTTTCTTCTTACTCTTTGAATGGGTTTGGAAACTAGATTCTTAGGGAGAAAAGATAACCAAATTTAAATTCCATACGGTGCATTCCAACACAAAGTGAATATGTTATAAATAAATTAAAGCATATTGATCTAATAAATGAGTTCAAAATGAGAATTATTGATCTGTTATATAAAATAATGTACAAAATCTCAAAATATTGATAGTATTGCATTTAAAGATATAAAAATTTCCATTTAAATATATCGTAATTTTAATGATATAAAATTTGGAGTATTTATTCCCCCGACATTCATTTGTAAAATAGACTTGAGAAATTGTTAACGTTTTCTTTTCCACTTATTTATTTTTCCACATGTTTTATAATATTCTTTTTCCTTTGTAAGTCTTAATTACAAAAATAGGCATATTCATGCTAATTTTATTACCTCTCTTCCCAATTGAAAAAGGGCGATGCATATTGCAGGTTGTTTTAAACATTTTTTGTAATGTTCTTGTCACATACATAGAAATACGTCTATAGAGGATGAGCATAATATTTACAATCATATTTCTTTTCTTCTTACTCTTTGAATGGGTTTGGAATCTAGATTCTTAGGGAGAAAAGGTAACCAAATTTAAATTCCATACGGTGCATTCCAACACAAAGTGAATATGTTATAAATAAATTAAAGCATATTGATCTAATAAATGAGTTCAAAATGAGAATTATTGATCTGTTATATAAAATAATGTACAAAATCTCAAAATATTGATAGTATTTCATTTAAAGATATAAAAATTTCCATTTAAATATATCGTAATTTTAATGATATAAAATTTGGAGTATTTATTCCCCCGACATTCATTTGTAAAATAGACTTGAGAAATTGTTAACGTTTTCTTTTCCACTTATTTATTTTTCCTCATGTTTTATAATATTCTTTTTCCTTTGTAAGTCTTAATTACAAAAATAGGCTTATTCATGCTAATTTTATTACCTCTCTTCCCAATTGAAAAAGGGCGATGCATATTGCAGGTGGTTTTAAACATTTTTTGTAAAGTTCTTGTCACATACATAGAAATACGTCTATAGAGGATGAGCATAATATTTCCAATCATATTTCTTTTCTTCTTACTCTTTGAATGGGTTTGGAAACTAGATTCTTAGGGAGAAAAGATAACCAAATTTAAATTCCATACGGTGCATTCCAACACAAAGTGAATATGTTATAAATAAATTAAAGCATATTGATCTAATAAATGAGTTCAAAATGAGAATTATTGATCTGTTATATAAAATAATGTACAAAATCTCAAAATATTGATAGTATTGCATTTAAAGATATAAAAATTTCCATTTAAATATATCGTAATTTTAATGATATAAAATTTGGAGTATTTATTCCCCCGACATTCATTTGTAAAATAGACTTGAGAAATTGTTAACGTTTTCTTTTCCACTTATTTATTTTTCCTCATGTTTTATAATATTCTTTTTCCTTTGTAAGTCTTAATTACAAAAATAGGCATATTCATGCTAATTTTATTACCTCTCTTCCCAATTGAAAAAGGGCGATGCATATTGCAGGTGGTTTTAAACATTTTTTGTAAAGTTCTTGTCACATACATAGAAATACGTCTATAGAGGATGAGCATAATATTTCCAATCATATTTCTTTTCATCTTACTCTTTGAATGGGTTTGGAAACTAGATTCTTAGGGAGAAAAGGTAACCAAATTTAAATTCCAAACGGTACATTCCAACACAAAGTGAATAACTTATAAATAAATTTAAGAATATTGATTTCATAAATGAGTTCAAAATGAGAATTATTGATCTCTTATATAAAATAATGTACAAAATCAAAAAATATTGATAGTATTGTATTTAAAGATATAAAAATTTCAATTTAAATATATCATAACTTTAATGATATTAAATTTGGAGTATTTATTCCCCCGACATTCATTTGTAAAATAAACATGCGAAATTGTTAACGTTTTCTTTTCCACTTATTTATTTTTCCTCATGTTTTATAATTATTCTTTTTCCTTTGTAGGTCTTAATTACAAAAATAGGCATATTCATGCTAATTTTATTACCTCTCTACCCAATTGAAAAAGGGCGATGCATATTGCAGGTGGTTTTAAACATTTTTTGTAAAGTTCTTGTCACATACATAGAAATACGTCTATAGAGGATGAGCATAATATTTCCAATCATATTTCTTTTCTTCTTACTCTTTCAATGGGTTTGGAAACTAGATTCTTAGGGAGAAAAGGTAACCAAATTTAAATTCCAAACGGTACATTCCAACACAAAGTGAATAACTTATAAATAAATTTAAGAATATTGGTTTCATATATGAGTTGAAAATGAGAATTATTGATCTCTTATATAAAATAATGTACAAAATCTCAAAATATTGATAGTATTGCATTTAAAGATAAAAAAATTTCCATTTAAATATATCGTAATTTTAATTATATAAAATTTGGAGTATTTATTCCCCCGATATTCATTTGTAAAATAGACATGAGAAATTGTTAACGTTTTCTTTTCCACTTATTTATTTTTCCTCATTTTTTATCATTACTCTCTTTCTTTTGTAAGTCTTAATTCCCAAAATAGGCATATTCATGCTAATTTTATTACCTCTCTTCCCATTTGAAAAAGGGGATGGATGTTGTAGGTGGTTTTGGACATTATTTCTAACGTTCTTGTTACATAGCAAGAAAAATTGCTATAGAGGAGGAGCATAATATTTAGAACATATTTCTTTTCTTCTTAATCTTTGAATGGGTTTGGAAACTAGATTCTTAGGAAGAAATGGTAACCAAATTTAAATTCCATACGGTGCATTCCAACACAAAGTGAATATGTTATAAATAAATTAAAGCATATTGATCTAATAAATGAGTTCAAAGTGAGAATTATTGATCTCTTATATAAGATAATGTACAAAATCTCAAAATATTGATAGTATTCCATTTAAAGATATAAAAATTTCCATTTAAATATATCGTAATTTTAATGATATAAAATTTGGAGTATTTATTCCCCCGACATTAATTTGTAAAATAGATATGAGAAATTGTTAACGTTTTCTTTTCCACTTATTTATTTTTCCTCATGTTTTATCATTATTGTTTTTCCTTTGTAAGTCTTAATTACCAAAATAGGCATATTCATGCTAATTTTATTACCTCTCTTCCCAATTGAAAAAGGGCGATGCATATTGCAGGTTGTTTTAAACATTTTTTGTAATGTTCTTGTCACATACATAGAAATACGTCTATAGAGGATGAGCATAATATTTCCAATCATATTTCTTTTCTTCTTACTCTTTGAATGGGTTTGGAAACTAGATTCTTAGGGAGAAAAGATAACCAAATTTAAATTCCATACGGTGCATTCCAACACAAAGTGAATATGTTATAAATAAATTAAAGCATATTGATCTAATAAATGAGTTCAAAATGAGAATTATTGATCTCTTATATAAAATAATGTACAAAATCTCAAAATATTGATAGTATTGCATTTAAAGATATAAAAATTTCCATTTAAATATATCGTAATTTTAATGATATAAAATTTGGAGTATTTATTCCCCCGACATTCATTTGTAAAATAGACATGAGAAATTGTTAACGTTTTCTTTTCCACTTAATTATTTTTCCTCATGTTTTATCATTATTCTTTTTCCTTTGTAAGTCTTAATTACCAAAATAGGCATATTCATGCTAATTTTATTACCTCTCTTTTCCAATTGAAAAAGGGCGATGCATATTGCAGGTTGTTTTAAACATTTTTTGTAAAGTTCTTGTCACATACATAGAAATACGTCTATAGAGGATGAGCATAATATTTCCAATCATATTTCTTTTCTTCTTACTCTTTGAATGGGTTTGGAATCTAGATTCTTAGGGAGAAAAGGTAACCAAATTTAAATTCCATACGGTGCATTCCAACACAAAGTGAATATGTAATAAATAAATTAAAGCATATTGATCTAATAAATGAGTTCAAAATGAGAATTATTGATCTGTTATATAAAATAATGTACAAAATCTCAAAATATTGATAGTATTGCATTTAAAGATATAAAAATTTCCATTCAAATATATCGTAATTTTAATGATATAAAATTTGGAGTATTTATTCCCCCGACATTCATTTGTAAAATAGACATGAGAAATTGTTAACGTTTTCTTTTCCACTTATTTATCTTTCCTCATGTTTTATCATTATTCTTTTTCCTTTGTAAGTCTTAATTACCAAAATAGGCATATTCATGCTAATTTTATTACCTCTCTTCCCAATTGAAAAAGGGCGATGCATATTGTAGGTGGTTTTAAACATTTTTTGTAAAGTTCTTGTCACATAGAGAGAAATACGTCTATAGAGGATGAGCATAATCTTTCCAATCATATTTCTTTTCTTCTTACTCTTTGAATGGATTTGGAAACTAGATTCTTAGGGAGAAAAGGAAACCAAATTTAAATTCCAAACGGTACATTCCAACACAAAGTGAATAATTTATAAATAAATTTAAGAATATTGATTTCATAAATGAGTTCAAAATGAGAATTATTGATCTCTTATATAAAATAATGTACAAAATCACAAAATATTGATAGTATTGTATTTAAAGATATAAAAATTTCAATTTAAATATATCATAACTTTAATGATATAAAATTTGGAGTATTTATTCCCCCGACATTCATTTGTAAAATAGACATGCGAAATTGTTAACGTTTTCTTTTCCACTTATTTATTTTTCCTCATGTTATCATTATTCTCTTTTCTTTGTATGTCTTAATTACCAAAATAGGCATATTCATGCTAATTTTATTACCTCTCTTCCCAATTGAAAAAGGGCGATGGATATTGCAGGTGGTTTTACACATTTTTTGTAAAGTTCTTGTCACATACATAGAAATACGTCTATAGAGGATGAGCATAATATTTCCAATCATATTTCTTTTCATCTTACTCTTTGAATGGGTTTGGAAACTAGATTCTTAGGGAGAAAAGGTAACCAAATTTAAATTCCAAACGGTACATTCCAACACAAAGTGAATAACTTATAAATAAATTTAAGAATATTGATTTCATAAATGAGTTCAAAATGAGAATTATTGATCTCTTATATAAAATAATGTACAAAATCACAAAATATTGATAGTATTGTATTTAAAGATATAAAAATTTCAATTTAAATATATCATAACTTTAATGATATAAAATGTGGAGTATTTATTCCCCCGACATTCATTTGTAAAATAGACATGCGAAATTGTTAACGTTTTCTTTTCCACTTATTTATTTTTCCTCATTTTTATCATTACTCTCTTTCTTTTGTAAGTCTTAATTCCCAAAATAGGCATATTCATGCTAATTTTATTACCTCTCTTCCCAATTGAAAAAGGGCGATGCATATTGCAGGTGGTTTTAAACATTTTTTGTAAAGTTCTTGTCACATACATAGAAATACGTCTATAGAGGATGAGCATAATATTTCCAATCATATTTCTTTTCTTCTTATTCTTTGAATGGGTTTGGAAACTAGATTCTTAGGGAGAAAAGGTAACCAAATTGAAATTGCAAACGGTACATTCCAACACAAAGTGAATAACTTATAAATAAATTTAAGAATATTGGTTTCATAAATGAGTTCAAAATGAGAATTATTGATCTCTTATATAAAATAATGTACAAAATCACAAAATATTGATAGTATTGTATTTAAAGATATAAAAATTTCAATTTAAATATATCATAACTTTAATGATATAAAATTTGGAGTATTTATTCCCCCGACATTCATTTGTAAAATAGACATGCGAAATTGTTAACGTTTTCTTTTCCACTTATTTATTTTTCCTCATGTTATCATTATTCTCTTTTCTTTGTAAGTCTTAATTACCAAAATAGGCATATTCATGCTAATTTTATTACCTCTCTTCCCAATTGAAAAAGGGCGATGGATATTGCAGGTGGTTTTAAACATTTTTTGTAAAGTTCTTGTCACATACATAGAAATACGTCTATAGAGGATGAGCATAATATTTCCAATCATATTTCTTTTCATCTTACTCTTTGAATGGGTTTGGAAACTATATTCTTAGGGAGAAAAGGTAACCAAATTTAAATTCCAAACGGTACATTCCAACACAAAGTGAATAACTTATAAATAAATTTAAGAATATTGATTTCATAAATGAGTTCAAAATGAGAATTATTGATCTCTTATATAAAATAATGTACAAAATCACAAAATATTGATAGTATTGTATTTAAAGATATAAAAATTTCAATTTAAATATATCATAACTTTAATGATATAAAATTTGGAGTATTTATTCCCCCGACATTCATTTGTAAAATAGACATGAGAAATTGTTAACGTTTTCTTTTCCACTTATTTATTTTTCCTCATGTTTTATCATTATTCTTTTTCCTTTGTAAGTCTTAATTACCAAAATAGGCATTTCATGCTAATTTTATTACCTCTCTTCCCAATTGAAAAAGGGCGATGCATATTGTAGGTGGTTTTACACATTTTTTGTAAAGTTCTTGTCACATACATAGAAATACGTCTATAGAGGATGAGCATAATATTTCCAATCATATTTCTTTTCATCTTACTCTTTGAATGGGTTTGGAAACTAGATTCTTAGGGAGAAAAGGTAACCAAATTTAAATTCCAAACGGTACATTCCAACACAAAGTGAATAACTTATAAATAAATTTAAGAATATTGATTTCATAAATGAGTTCAAAATGAGAATTATTGATCTCTTATATAAAATAATGTACAAAATCACAAAATATTGATAGTATTGTATTTAAAGATATAAAAATTTCAATTTAAATATATCATAACTTTAATGATATAAAATGTGGAGTATTTATTCCCCCGACATTCATTTGTAAAATAGACATGCGAAATTGTTAACGTTTTCTTTTCCACTTATTTATTTTTCCTCATTTTTATCATTACTCTCTTTCTTTTGTAAGTCTTAATTCCCAAAATAGGCATATTCATGCTAATTTTATTACCTCTCTTCCCAATTGAAAAAGGGCGATGCATATTGTAGGTGGTTTTAAACATTTTTTGTAAAGTTCTTGTCACATAGATAGAAATACGTCTATAGAGGATGAGCATAATATTTCCAATCATATTTCTTTTCTTCTTACTCTTTGAATGGATTTGGAAACTAGATTCTTAGGGAGAAAAGGAAACCAAATTTAAATTCCAAACGGTACATTCCAACACAAAGTGAATAATTTATAAATAAATTTAAGAATATTGATTTCATAAATGAGTTCAAAATGAGAATTATTGATCTCTTATATAAAATAATGTACAAAATCACAAAATATTGATAGTATTGTATTTAAAGATATAAAAATTTCAATTTAAATATATCATAACTTTAATGATATAAAATTTGGAGTATTTATTCCCCCGACATTCATTTGTAAAATAGACATGCGAAATTGTTAACGTTTTCTTTTCCACTTATTTATTTTTCCTCATGTTATCATTATTCTCTTTTCTTTGTATGTCTTAATTACCAAAATAGGCATATTCATGCTAATTTTATTACCTCTCTTCCCAATTGAAAAAGGGCGATGGATATTGCAGGTGGTTTTACACATTTTTTGTAAAGTTCTTGTCACATACATAGAAATACGTCTATAGAGGATGAGCATAATATTTCCAATCATATTTCTTTTCATCTTACTCTTTGAATGGGTTTGGAAACTAGATTCTTAGGGAGAAAAGGTAACCAAATTTAAATTCCAAACGGTACATTCCAACACAAAGTGAATAACTTATAAATAAATTTAAGAATATTGATTTCATAAATGAGTTCAAAATGAGAATTATTGATCTCTTATATAAAATAATGTACAAAATCACAAAATATTGATAGTATTGTATTTAAAGATATAAAAATTTCAATTTAAATATATCATAACTTTAATGATATAAAATGTGGAGTATTTATTCCCCCGACATTCATTTGTAAAATAGACATGCGAAATTGTTAACGTTTTCTTTTCCACTTATTTATTTTTCCTCATTTTTATCATTACTCTCTTTCTTTTGTAAGTCTTAATTCCCAAAATAGGCATATTCATGCTAATTTTATTACCTCTCTTCCCAATTGAAAAAGGGCGATGCATATTGCAGGTGGTTTTAAACATTTTTTGTAAAGTTCTTGTCACATATATAGAAATACGTCTATAGAGGATGAGCATAATATTTCCAATCATATTTCTTTTCTTCTTACTCTTTGAATGGGTTTGGAAACTAGATTCTTAGGGAGAAAAGGTAACCAAATTGAAATTGCAAACGGTACATTCCAACACAAAGTGAATAACTTATAAATAAATTTAAGAATATTGGTTTCATAAATGAGTTCAAAATGAGAATTATTGATCTCTTATATAAAATAATGTACAAAATCACAAAATATTGATAGTATTGTATTTAAAGATATAAAAATTTCAATTTAAATATATCATAACTTTAATGATATAAAATTTGGAGTATTTATTCCCCCGACATTCATTTGTAAAATAGACATGCGAAATTGTTAACGTTTTCTTTTCCACTTATTTATTTTTCCTCATGTTATCATTATTCTCTTTTCTTTGTAAGTCTTAATTACCAAAATAGGCATATTCATGCTAATTTTATTACCTCTCTTCCCAATTGAAAAAGGGCGATGGATATTGCAGGTGGTTTTAAACATTTTTTGTAAAGTTCTTGTCACATACATAGAAATACGTCTATAGAGGATGAGCATAATATTTCCAATCATATTTCTTTTCATCTTACTCTTTGAATGGGTTTGGAAACTAGATTCTTAGGGAGAAAAGGTAACCAAATTTAAATTCCAAACGGTACATTCCAACACAAAGTGAATAACTTATAAATAAATTTAAGAATATTGATTTCATAAATGAGTTCAAAATGAGAATTATTGATCTCTTATATAAAATAATGTACAAAATCACAAAATATTGATAGTATTGTATTTAAAGATATAAAAATTTCAATTTAAATATATCATAACTTTAATGATATAAAATTTGGAGTATTTATTCCCCCGACATTCATTTGTAAAATAGACATGAGAAATTGTTAACGTTTTCTTTTCCACTTATTTATTTTTCCTCATGTTTTATCATTATTCTTTTTCCTTTGTAAGTCTTAATTACCAAAATAGGCATTTCATGCTAATTTTATTACCTCTCTTCCCAATTGAAAAAGGGCGATGCATATTGTAGGTGGTTTTAAACATTTTTTGTAAAGTTCTTGTCACATAGATAGAAATACGTCTATAGAGGATGAGCATAATATTTCCAATCATATTTATTTTCTTCTTACTCTTTGAATGGATTTGGAAACTAGATTCTTAGGGAGAAAAGGAAACCAAATTTAAATTCCAAACGGTACATTCCAACACAAAGTGAATAATTTATAAATAAATTTAAGAATATTGATTTCATAAATGAGTTCAAAATGAGAATTATTGATCTCTTATATAAAATAATGTACAAAATCACAAAATATTGATAGTATTGTATTTAAAGATATAAAAATTTCAATTTAAATATATCATAACTTTAATGATATAAAATTTGGAGTATTTATTCCCCCGACATTCATTTGTAAAATAGACATGCGAAATTGTTAACGTTTTCTTTTCCACTTATTTATTTTTCCTCATGTTATCATTATTCTCTTTTCTTTGTAAGTCTTAATTACCAAAATAGGCATATTCATGATAATTTTATTACCTCTCTTCCCAATTGAAAAAGGGCGATGCATATTGCAGGTGGTTTTAAACATTTTTTGTAAAGTTCTTGTCACATACATAGAAATACGTCTATAGAGGATGAGCATAATATTTCCAATCATATTTCTTTTCATCTTACTCTTTGAATGGGTTTGGAAACTAGCTTCTTAGGGAGAAAAGGTAACCAAATTTAAATTCCAAACGGTATATTCCAACACAAAGTGAATAACTTATAAATAAATTTAAGAATATTGATTTCATAAATGAGTTCAAAATGAGAATTATTGATCTCTTATATAAAATAATGTACAAAATCACAAAATATTGATAGTATTGTACTTAAAGATATAAAAATTTCAATTTAAATATATCATAACTTTAATGATATAAAATGTGGAGTATTTATTCCCCCGACATTCATTTGTAAAATAGACATGCGAAATTGTTAACGTTTTCTTTTCCACTTATTTATTTTTCCTCATGTTTTATCATTATTCTCTTTTTTTTGTAAGTCTTAATTACCAAAATAGGCATATTCATGCTAATTTTATTACCTCTCTTCCCAATTGAAAAAGGGCGATGGATATTGCAGTTGTTTTTAAACATTTTTTGTAAAGTTCTTGTCACATACATAGAAATACGTCTATAGAGGATGAGCATAATATTTCCAATCATATTTCTTTTCTTCTTACTCTATGAATGGGTTTGGAAACTAGATTCTTAGGGAGAAAAGGTAACCAAATTTAAATTCCAAACGGTACGTTCCAACACAAAGTGAATAACTTATAAATAAATTTAAGAATATTGGTTTCATAAATGAATTCAAAATGAGAATTATTGATCTCTTATATAAAATAATGTACAAAATCACAAAATATTGATAGTATTTCATTTAAAGATATAAAAATTTCCATTTAAATATATCGTAATTTTAATTATATAAAATTTGGAGTATTTATTCCCCCGACATTCATTTGTAAAATAGACATGCGAAATTGTTAACGTTTTCTTTTCCACTTATATATTTTTCCTCATGTTTTATCATTATTCTCTTTTCTTTGTAAGTCTTAATTACCAAAATAGGCATATTCATGCTAATTTTATTACCTCTATTCCCAATTGAAAAAGGGCGATGGATATTGCAGTTGTTTTTAAACATTTTTTGTAAAGTTCTTGTCACAAACATAGAAATACGTCTATAGAGGATGAGCATAATATTTCCAATCATATTTATTTTCTTCTTACTCATTCAATGGGTTTGGAAACTAGATTCTTTGGGAGAAAAGGTAATAAAATTTATATTCCAAACGGTACATTCCAATACAAAGTGAATAACTTATAAATAAATTTAAGAATATTGGTTTCATAAATAAAGTTCAAAATGAGAATTATTGATCTCTTATATAAAATAATGTACAAAATCTCAAAATATTGATAGTATTGCATTTAAAGATATAAAAATTTCCATTTAAATATATCGTAATTTTAATGATATAAAATTTGGAGTATTTATTCCCCCGACATTAATTTGTAAAATAGACATGAGAAATTGTTAACGTTTTCTTTTCCACTTATTTATTTTTCCTCATGTTTTATCATTATTCTTTTTCCTTTGTAAGTCTTAATTACCAAAATAGGCATATTCATGCTAATTTTATTACCTCTCTTCCCAATTGAAAAAGGGCGATGCATATTGCAGGTTGTTTTAAACATTTTTTGTAATGTTCTTGTCACATACATAGAAATACGTCTATAGAGGATGAGCATAATATTTCCAATCATATTTCTTTTCTTCTTACTCTTTGAATGGGTTTGGAATCTAGATTCTTAGGGAGAAAAGGTAACCAAATTTAAATTCCATACGGTGCATTCCAACACAAAGTGAATATGTTATAAATAAATTAAAGCATATTGATCTAATAAATGAGTTCAAAATGAGAATTATTGATCTGTTATATAAAATAATGTACAAAATCTCAAAATATTGATAGTATTGCATTTAAAGATATAAAAATTTCAATTTAAATATATCATAACTTTAATGATATAAAATGTGGAGTATTTATTCCCCCGACATTCATTTGTAAAATAGACATGCGAAATTGTTAACGTTTTCTTTTCCACTTATTTATTTTTCCTCATTTTTATCATTACTCTCTTTCTTTTGTAAGTCTTAATTCCCAAAATAGGCATATTCATGCTAATTTTATTACCTCTCTTCCCAATTGAAAAAGGGCGATGCATATTGCAGGTGGTTTTAAACATTTTTTGTAAAGTTCTTGTCACATACATAGAAATACGTCTATAGAGGATGAGCATAATATTTCCAATCATATTTCTTTTCTTCTTACTCTTTGAATGGGTTTGGAAACTAGATTCTTAGGGAGAAAAGGTAACCAAATTGAAATTGCAAACGGTACATTCCAACACAAAGTGAATAACTTATAAATAAATTTAAGAATATTGGTTTCATAAATGAGTTCAAAATGAGAATTATTGATCTCTTATATAAAATAATGTACAAAATCACAAAATATTGATAGTATTGTATTTAAAGATATAAAAATTTCAATTTAAATATATCATAACTTTAATGATATAAAATTTGGAGTATTTATTCCCCCGACATTCATTTGTAAAATAGACATGCGAAATTGTTAACGTTTTCTTTTCCACTTATTTATTTTTCCTCATGTTATCATTATTCTCTTTTCTTTGTAAGTCTTAATTACCAAAATAGGCATATTCATGCTAATTTTATTACCTCTCTTCCCAATTGAAAAAGGGCGATGGATATTGCAGGTGGTTTTAAACATTTTTTGTAAAGTTCTTGTCACATACATAGAAATACGTCTATAGAGGATGAGCATAATATTTCCAATCATATTTCTTTTCATCTTACTCTTTGAATGGGTTTGGAAACTAGATTCTTAGGGAGAAAAGGTAACCAAATTTAAATTCCAAACGGTACATTCCAACACAAAGTGAATAACTTATAAATAAATTTAAGAATATTGATTTCATAAATGAGTTCAAAATGAGAATTATTGATCTCTTATATAAAATAATGTACAAAATCACAAAATATTGATAGTATTGTATTTAAAGATATAAAAATTTCAATTTAAATATATCATAACTTTAATGATATAAAATTTGGAGTATTTATTCCCCCGACATTCATTTGTAAAATAGACATGAGAAATTGTTAACGTTTTCTTTTCCACTTATTTATTTTTCCTCATGTTTTATCATTATTCTTTTTCCTTTGTAAGTCTTAATTACCAAAATAGGCATTTCATGCTAATTTTATTACCTCTCTTCCCAATTGAAAAAGGGCGATGCATATTGTAGGTGGTTTTAAACATTTTTTGTAAAGTTCTTGTCACATAGATAGAAATACGTCTATAGAGGATGAGCATAATATTTCCAATCATATTTCTTTTCTTCTTACTCTTTGAATGGATTTGGAAACTAGATTCTTAGGGAGAAAAGGAAACCAAATTTAAATTCCAAACGGTACATTCCAACACAAAGTGAATAATTTATAAATAAATTTAAGAATATTGATTTCATAAATGAGTTCAAAATGAGAATTATTGATCTCTTATATAAAATAATGTACAAAATCACAAAATATTGATAGTATTGTATTTAAAGATATAAAAATTTCAATTTAAATATATCATAACTTTAATGATATAAAATTTGGAGTATTTATTCCCCCGACATTCATTTGTAAAATAGACATGCGAAATTGTTAACGTTTTCTTTTCCACTTATTTATTTTTCCTCATGTTATCATTATTCTCTTTTCTTTGTAAGTCTTAATTACCAAAATAGGCATATTCATGCTAATTTTATGACCTCTCTTCCCAATTGAAAAAGGGCGATGCATATTGCAGGTGGTTTTAAACATTTTTTGTAATGTTCTTGTCACATACATAGAAATACGTCTATAGAGGATGAGCATAATATTTCCAATCATATTTCTTTTCATCTTACTCTTTGAATGGGTTTGGAAACTAGATTCTTAGGGAGAAAAGGTAACCAAATTTAAATTCCAAACGGTACATTCCAACACAAAGTGAATAACTTATAAATAAATTTAAGAATATTGATTTCATAAATGAGTTCAAAATGAGAATTATTGATCTCTTATATAAAATAATGTACAAAATCACAAAATATTGATAGTATTGTACTTAAAGATATAAAAATTTCAATTTAAATATATCATAACTTTAATGATATAAAATGTGGAGTATTTATTCCCCCGACATTCATTTGTAAAATAGACATGCGAAATTGTTAACGTTTTCTTTTCCACTTATTTATTTTTCCTCATGTTATCATTATTCTCTTTTCTTTGTAAGTCTTAATTACCAAAATAGGCATATTCATGCTAATTTTATTACCTCTCTTCCCAATTGAAAAAGGGCGATGGATATTGCAGGTGGTTTTAAACATTTTTTGTAAAGTTCTTGTCACATACATAGAAATACGTCTATAGAGGATGAGCATAATATTTCCAATCATATTTCTTTTCATCTTACTCTTTGAATGGGTTTGGAAACTAGATTCTTAGGGAGAAAAGGTAACCAAATTTAAATTCCAAACGGTACATTCCAACACAAAGTGAATAACTTATAAATAAATTTAAGAATATTGATTTCATAAATGAGTTCAAAATGAGAATTATTGATCTCTTATATAAAATAATGTACAAAATCACAAAATATTGATAGTATTGTATTTAAAGATATAAAAATTTCAATTTAAATATATCATAACTTTAATGATATAAAATTTGGAGTATTTATTCCCCCGACATTCATTTGTAAAATAGACATGAGAAATTGTTAACGTTTTCTTTTCCACTTATTTATTTTTCCTCATGTTTTATCATTATTCTTTTTCCTTTGTAAGTCTTAATTACCAAAATAGGCATTTCATGCTAATTTTATTACCTCTCTTCCCAATTGAAAAAGGGCGATGCATATTGTAGGTGGTTTTAAACATTTTTTGTAAAGTTCTTGTCACATAGATAGAAATACGTCTATAGAGGATGAGCATAATATTTCCAATCATATTTCTTTTCTTCTTACTCTTTGAATGGATTTGGAAACTAGATTCTTAGGGAGAAAAGGAAACCAAATTTAAATTCCAAACGGTACATTCCAACACAAAGTGAATAATTTATAAATAAATTTAAGAATATTGATTTCATAAATGAGTTCAAAATGAGAATTATTGATCTCTTATATAAAATAATGTACAAAATCACAAAATATTGATAGTATTGTATTTAAAGATATAAAAATTTCAATTTAAATATATCATAACTTTAATGATATAAAATTTGGAGTATTTATTCCCCCGACATTCATTTGTAAAATAGACATGCGAAATTGTTAACGTTTTCTTTTCCACTTATTTATTTTTCCTCATGTTATCATTATTCTCTTTTCTTTGTAAGTCTTAATTACCAAAATAGGCATATTCATGCTAATTTTATGACCTCTCTTCCCAATTGAAAAAGGGCGATGCATATTGCAGGTGGTTTTAAACATTTTTTGTAAAGTTCTTGTCACATACATAGAAATACGTCTATAGAGGATGAGCATAATATTTCCAATCATATTTCTTTTCATCTTACTCTTTGAATGGGTTTGGAAACTAGATTCTTAGGGAGAAAAGGTAACCAAATTTAAATTCCAAACGGTACATTCCAACACAAAGTGAATAACTTATAAATAAATTTAAGAATATTGATTTCATAAATGAGTTCAAAATGAGAATTATTGATCTCTTATATAAAATAATGTACAAAATCACAAAATATTGATAGTATTGTACTTAAAGATATAAAAATTTCAATTTAAATATATCATAACTTTAATGATATAAAATGTGGAGTATTTATTCCCCCGACATTCATTTGTAAAATAGACATGCGAAATTGTTAACGTTTTCTTTTCCACTTATTTATTTTTCCTCATGTTTTATCATTATTCTCTTTTTTTTGTAAGTCTTAATTACCAAAATAGGCATATTCATGCTAATTTTATTACCTCTCTTCCCAATTGAAAAAGGGCGATGGATATTGCAGTTGTTTTTAAACATTTTTTGTAAAGTTCTTGTCACATACATAGAAATACGTCTATAGAGGATGAGCATAATATTTCCAATCATATTTCTTTTCTTCTTACTCTATGAATGGGTTTGGAAACTAGATTCTTAGGGAGAAAAGGTAACCAAATTTAAATTCCAAACGGTACGTTCCAACACAAAGTGAATAACTTATAAATAAATTTAAGAATATTGGTTTCATAAATGAATTCAAAATGAGAATTATTGATCTCTTATATAAAATAATGTACAAAATCACAAAATATTGATAGTATTGTATTTAAAGATATAAAAATTTCAATTTAAATATATCATAACTTTAATGATATAAAATTTGGAGTATTTATTCCCCCGACATTCATTTGTAAAATAGACATGCGAAATTGTTAACGTTTTCTTTTCCACTTATTTATTTTTCCTCATGTTATCATTATTCTCTTTTCTTTGTAAGTCTTAATTACCAAAATAGGCATATTCATGCTAATTTTATTACCTCTCTTCCCAATTGAAAAAGGGCGATGCATATTGCAGGTGGTTTTAAACATTTTTTGTAAAGTTCTTGTCACATACATAGAAATACGTCTATAGAGGATGAGCATAATATTTCCAATCATATTTCTTTTCATCTTACTCTTTGAATGGGTTTGGAAACTAGATTCTTAGGGAGAAAAGGTAACCAAATTTAAATTCCAAACGGTACATTCCAACACAAAGTGAATAACTTATAAATAAATTTAAGAATATTGATTTCATAAATGAGTTCAAAATGAGAATTATTGATCTCTTATATAAAATAATGTACAAAATCACAAAATATTGATAGTATTGTACTTAAAGATATAAAAATTTCAATTTAAATATATCATAACTTTAATGATATAAAATGTGGAGTATTTATTCCCCCGACATTCATTTGTAAAATAGACATGCGAAATTGTTAACGTTTTCTTTTCCACTTATTTATTTTTCCTCATGTTTTATCATTATTCTCTTTTTTTTGTAAGTCTTAATTACCAAAATAGGCATATTCATGCTAATTTTATTACCTCTCTTCCCAATTGAAAAAGGGCGATGGATATTGCAGTTGTTTTTAAACATTTTTTGTAAAGTTCTTGTCACATACATAGAAATACGTCTATAGAGGATGAGCATAATATTTCCAATCATATTTCTTTTCTTCTTACTCTATGAATGGGTTTGGAAACTAGATTCTTAGGGAGAAAAGGTAACCAAATTTAAATTCCAAACGGTACGTTCCAACACAAAGTGAATAACTTATAAATAAATTTAAGAATATTGGTTTCATAAATGAATTCAAAATGAGAATTATTGATCTCTTATATAAAATAATGTACAAAATCACAAAATATTGATAGTATTTCATTTAAAGATATAAAAATTTCCATTTAAATATATCGTAATTTTAATTATATAAAATTTGGAGTATTTATTCCCCCGACATTCATTTGTAAAATAGACATGCGAAATTGTTAACGTTTTCTTTTCCACTTATATATTTTTCCTCATGTTTTATCATTATTCTCTTTTCTTTGTAAGTCTTAATTACCAAAATAGGCATATTCATGCTAATTTTATTACCTCTATTCCCAATTGAAAAAGGGCGATGGATATTGCAGTTGTTTTTAAACATTTTTTGTAAAGTTCTTGTCACAAACATAGAAATACGTCTATATAGGATGAGCATAATATTTCCAATCATATTTATTTTCTTCTTACTCATTCAATGGGTTTGGAAACTAGATTCTTTGGGAGAAAAGGTAACCAAATTTAAATTCCAAACGGTACATTCCAACACAAAGTGAATAACTTATAAATAAATTTAAGAATATTGATTTCATAAATGAGTTCAAAATGAGAATTATTGATCTCTTATATAAAATAATGTACAAAATCACAAAATATTGATAGTATTGTACTTAAAGATATAAAAATTTCAATTTAAATATATCATAACTTTAATGATATAAAATGTGGAGTATTTATTCCCCCGACATTCATTTGTAAAATAGACATGCGAAATTGTTAACGTTTTCTTTTCCACTTATTTATTTTTCCTCATGTTTTATCATTATTCTCTTTTTTTTGTAAGTCTTAATTACCAAAATAGGCATATTCATGCTAATTTTATTACCTCTCTTCCCAATTGAAAAAGGGCGATGGATATTGCAGTTGTTTTTAAACATTTTTTGTAAAGTTCTTGTCACATACATAGAAATACGTCTATAGAGGATGAGCATAATATTTCCAATCATATTTCTTTTCTTCTTACTCTATGAATGGGTTTGGAAACTAGATTCTTAGGGAGAAAAGGTAACCAAATTTAAATTCCAAACGGTACGTTCCAACACAAAGTGAATAACTTATAAATAAATTTAAGAATATTGGTTTCATAAATGAATTCAAAATGAGAATTATTGATCTCTTATATAAAATAATGTACAAAATCACAAAATATTGATAGTATTTCATTTAAAGATATAAAAATTTCCATTTAAATATATCGTAATTTTAATTATATAAAATTTGGAGTATTTATTCCCCCGACATTCATTTGTAAAATAGACATGCGAAATTGTTAACGTTTTCTTTTCCACTTATATATTTTTCCTCATGTTTTATCATTATTCTTTTTCCTTTGTAAGTCTTAATTACCAAAATAGGCATATTCATGCTAATTTTATTACCTCTCTTCCCAATTGAAAAAGGGCGATGCATATTGCAGGTTGTTTTAAACATTTTTTGTAATGTTCTTGTCACATACATAGAAATACGTCTATAGAGGATGAGCATAATATTTCCAATCATATTTCTTTTCTTCTTACTCTTTGAACGGGTTTGGAATCTAGATTCTTAGGGAGAAAAGGTAACCAAATTTAAATTCCATACGGTGCATTCCAACACAAAGTGAATATGTTATAAATAAATTAAAGCATATTGATCTAATAAATGAGTTCAAAATGAGAATTATTGATCTGTTATATAAAATAATGTACAAAATCTCAAAATATTGATAGTATTGCATTTAAAGATATAAAAATTTCCATTTAAATATATCGTAATTTTAATGATATAAAATTTGGAGTATTTATTCCCCCGACATTCATTTGTAAAATAGACTTGAGAAATTGTTAACGTTTTCTTTTCCACTTATTTATTTTTCCTCATGTTTTATAATATTCTTTTTCCTTTGTAAGTCTTAATTACAAAAATAGGCATATTCATGCTAATTTTATTACCTCTCTTCCCAATTGAAAAAGGGCGATGCATATTGCAGGTGGTTTTAAACATTTTTTGTAAAGTTCTTGTCACATACATAGAAATACGTCTATAGAGGATGAGCATAATATTTCCAATCATATTTCTTTTCTTCTTACTCTTTGAATGGGTTTGGAAACTAGATTCTTAGGGAGAAAAGATAACCAAATTTAAATTCCATACGGTGCATTCCAACACAAAGTGAATATGTTATAAATAAATTAAAGCATATTGATCTAATAAATGAGTTCAAAATGAGAATTATTGATCTGTTATATAAAATAATGTACAAAATCTCAAAATATTGATAGTATTGCATTTAAAGATATGAAAATTTCCATTTAAATATATCGTAATTTTAATGATATAAAATTTGGAGTATTTATTCCCCCGACATTCATTTGTAAAATAGACTTGAGAAATTGTTAACGTTTTCTTTTCCACTTATTTATTTTTCCTCATGTTTTATAATATTCTTTTTCCTTTGTAAGTCTTAATTACAAAAATAGGCATATTCATGCTAATTTTATTACCTCTCTTCCCAATTGAAAAAGGGCGATGCATATTGCAGGTGGTTTTAAACATTTTTTGTAAAGTTCTTGTCACATACATAGAAATACGTCTATAGAGGATGAGCATAGTATTTCCAATCATATTTCTTTTCTTCTTACTCTTTGAATGGGTTTGGAAACTAGATTCTTAGGGAGAAAAGATAACCAAATTTAAATTCCATACGGTGCATTCCAACACAAAGTGAATATGTTATAAATAAATTAAAGCATATTGATCTAATAAATGAGTTCAAAATGAGAATTATTGATCTGTTATATAAAATAATGTACAAAATCTCAAAATATTGATAGTATTGCATTTAAAGATATAAAAATTTCCATTTAAATATATCGTAATTTTAATGATATAAAATTTGGAGTATTTATTCCCCCGACATTCATTTGTAAAATAGACTTGAGAAATTGTTAACGTTTTCTTTTCCACTTATTTATTTTTCCACATGTTTTATAATATTCTTTTTCCTTTGTAAGTCTTAATTACAAAAATAGGCATATTCATGCTAATTTTATTACCTCTCTTCCCAATTGAAAAAGGGCGATGCATATTGCAGGTTGTTTTAAACATTTTTTGTAATGTTCTTGTCACATACATAGAAATACGTCTATAGAGGATGAGCATAATATTTCCAATAATATTTCTTTTCTTCTTACTCTTTGAATGGGTTTGGAATCTAGATTCTTAGGGAGAAAAGGTAACCAAATTTAAATTCCATACGGTGCATTCCAACACAAAGTGAATATGTTATAAATAAATTAAAGCATATTGATCTAATAAATGAGTTCAAAATGAGAATTATTGATCTGTTATATAAAATAATGTACAAAATCTCAAAATATTGATAGTATTGCATTTAAAGATATAAAAATTTCCATTTAAATATATCGTAATTTTAATGATACAAAATTTGGAGTATTTATTCCCCCGACATTCATTTGTAAAATAGACTTGAGAAATTGTTAACGTTTTCTTTTCCACTTATTTATTTTTCCTCATGTTTTATAATATTCTTTTTCCTTTGTAAGTCTTAATTACAAAAATAGGCATATTCATGCTAATTTTATTACCTCTCTTCCCAATTGAAAAAGGGCGATGCATATTGCAGGTGGTTTTAAACATTTTTTGTAAAGTTCTTGTCACATACATAGAAATACGTCTATAGAGGATGAGCATAATATTTCCAATCATATTTCTTTTCTTCTTACTCTTTGAATGGGTTTGGAAACTAGATTCTTAGGGAGAAAAGATAACCAAATTTAAATTCCATACGGTGCATTCCAACACAAAGTGAATATGTTATAAATAAATTAAAGCATATTGATCTAATAAATGAGTTCAAAATGAGAATTATTGATCTGTTATATAAAATAATGTACAAAATCTCAAAATATTGATAGTATTTCATTTAAAGATATAAAAATTTCCATTTAAATATATCGTAATTTTAATGATATAAAATTTGGAGTATTTATTCCCCCGACATTCATTTGTAAAATAGACTTGAGAAATTGTTAACGTTTTCTTTTCCACTTATTTATTTTTCCTCATGTTTTATAATATTCTTTTTCCTTTGTAAGTCTTAATTACAAAAATAGGCATATTCATGCTAATTTTATTACCTCTCTTCCCAATTGAAAAAGGGCGATGCATATTGCATGTGGTTTTAAACATTTTTTGTAAAGTTCTTGTCACATACATAGAAATACGTCTATAGAGGATGAGCATAATATTTCCAATCATATTTCTTTTCTTCTTACTCTTTGAATGGGTTTGGAAACTAGATTCTTAGGGAGAAAAGATAACCAAATTTAAATTCCATACGGTGCATTCCAACACAAAGTGAATATGTTATAAATAAATTAAAGCATATTGATCTAATAAATGAGTTCAAAATGAGAATTATTGATCTGTTATATAAAATAATGTACAAAATCTCAAAATATTGATAGTATTGCATTTAAAGATATAAAAATTTCCATTTAAATATATCGTAATTTTAATGATATAAAATTTGGAGTATTTATTCCCCCGACATTCATTTGTAAAATAGACTTGAGAAATTGTTAACGTTTTCTTTTCCACTTATTTATTTTTCCTCATGTTTTATAATATTCTTTTTCCTTTGTAAGTCTTAATTACAAAAATAGGCATATTCATGCTAATTTTATTACCTCTCTTCCCAATTGAAAAAGGGCGATGCATATTGCAGGTAGTTTTAAACATTTTTTGTAAAGTTCTTGTCACATACATAGAAATACGTCTATAGAGGATGAGCATAATATTTCCAATCATATTTCTTTTCATCTTACTCTTTGAATGGGTTTGGAAACTAGATTCTTAGGGAGAAAAGGTAACCAAATTTAAATTCCAAACGGTACGTTCCAACACAAAGTGAATAACTTATAAATAAATTTAAGAATATTGGTTTCATAAATGAATTCAAAATGAGAATTATTGATCTCTTATATAAAATAATGTACAAAATCACAAAATATTGATAGTATTGTATTTAAAGATATAAAAATTTCAATTTAAATATATCATAACTTTAATGATATAAAATTTGGAGTATTTATTCCCCCGACATTCATTTGTAAAATAGACATGCGAAATTGTTAACGTTTTCTTTTCCACTTATTTATTTTTCCTCATGTTATCATTATTCTCTTTTCTTTGTAAGTCTTAATTACCAAAATAGGCATATTCATGCTAATTTTATTACCTCTCTTCCCAATTGAAAAAGGGCGATGCATATTGCAGGTGGTTTTAAACATTTTTTGTAAAGTTCTTGTCACATACATAGAAATACGTCTATAGAGGATGAGCATAATATTTCCAATCATATTTCTTTTCTTCTTACTCTTTCAATGGGTTTGGAAACTAGATTCTTAGGGAGAAAAGGTAACCAAATTTAAATTCCAAACGGTACATTCCAACACAAAGTGAATAACTTATAAATAAATTTAAGAATATTGATTTCATAAATGAGTTCAAAATGAGAATTATTGATCTCTTATATAAAATAATGTACAAAATCAAAAAATATTGATAGTATTGTATTTAAAGATATAAAAATTTCAATTTAAATATATCATAACTTTAATGATATTAAATTTGGAGTATTTATTCCCCCGACATTCATTTGTAAAATAAACATGCGAAATTGTTAACGTTTTCTTTTCCACTTATTTATTTTTCCTCATGTTTTATAATTATTCTTTTTCCTTTGTAGGTCTTAATTACAAAAATAGGCATATTCATGCTAATTTTATTACCTCTCTACCCAATTGAAAAAGGGCGATGCATATTGCAGGTGGTTTTAAACATTTTTTGTAAAGTTCTTGTCACATACATAGAAATACGTCTATAGAGGATGAGCATAATATTTCCAATCATATTTCTTTTCTTCTTACTCTTTCAATGGGTTTGGAAACTAGATTCTTAGGGAGAAAAGGTAACCAAATTTAAATTCCAAACGGTACATTCCAACACAAAGTGAATAACTTATAAATAAATTTAAGAATATTGGTTTCATATATGAGTTGAAAATGAGAATTATTGATCTCTTATATAAAATAATGTACAAAATCTCAAAATATTGATAGTATTGCATTTAAAGATAAAAAAAATTTCCATTTAAATATATCGTAATTTTAATTATATAAAATTTGGAGTATTTATTCCCCCGATATTCATTTGTAAAATAGACATGAGAAATTGTTAACGTTTTCTTTTCCACTTATTTATTTTTCCTCATTTTTTATCATTACTCTCTTTCTTTTGTAAGTCTTAATTCCCAAAATAGGCATATTCATGCTAATTTTATTACCTCTCTTCCCATTTGAAAAAGGGGATGGATGTTGTAGGTGGTTTTGGACATTATTTCTAACGTTCTTGTTACATAGCAAGAAAAATTGCTATAGAGGAGGAGCATAATATTTAGAACATATTTCTTTTCTTCTTAATCTTTGAATGGGTTTGGAAACTAGATTCTTAGGAAGAAATGGTAACCAAATTTAAATTCCATACGGTGCATTCCAACACAAAGTGAATATGTTATAAATAAATTAAAGCATATTGATCTAATAAATGAGTTCAAAGTGACAATTATTGATCTCTTATATAAGATAATGTACAAAATCTCAAAATATTGATAGTATTCCATTTAAAGATATAAAAATTTCCATTTAAATATATCGTAATTTTAATGATATAAAATTTGGAGTATTTATTCCCCCGACATTAATTTGTAAAATAGATATGAGAAATTGTTAACGTTTTCTTTTCCACTTATTTATTTTTCCTCATGTTTTATCATTATTGTTTTTCCTTTGTAAGTCTTAATTACCAAAATAGGCATATTCATGCTAATTTTATTACCTCTCTTCCCAATTGAAAAAGGGCGATGCATATTGCAGGTTGTTTTAAACATTTTTTGTAATGTTCTTGTCACATACATAGAAATACGTCTATAGAGGATGAGCATAATATTTCCAATCATATTTCTTTTCTTCTTACTCTTTGAATGGGTTTGGAAACTAGATTCTTAGGGAGAAAAGATAACCAAATTTAAATTCCATACGGTGCATTCCAACACAAAGTGAATATGTTATAAATAAATTAAAGCATATTGATCTAATAAATGAGTTCAAAATGAGAATTATTGATCTGTTATATAAAATAATGTACAAAATCTCAAAATATTGATAGTATTGCATTTAAAGATATAAAAATTTCCATTTAAATATATCGTAATTTTAATGATATAAAATTTGGAGTATTTATTCCCCCGACATTCATTTGTAAAATAAACATGCGAAATTGTTAACGTTTTCTTTTCCACTTATTTATTTTTCCTCATGTTTTATAATTATTCTTTTTCCTTTGTAGGTCTTAATTACAAAAATAGGCATATTCATGCTAATTTTATTACCTCTCTACCCAATTGAAAAAGGGCGATGCATATTGCAGGTGGTTTTAAACATTTTTTGTAAAGTTCTTGTCACATACATAGAAATACGTCTATAGAGGATGAGCATAATATTTCCAATCATATTTCTTTTCTTCTTACTCTTTCAATGGGTTTGGAAACTAGATTCTTAGGGAGAAAAGGTAACCAAATTTAAATTCCAAACGGTACATTCCAACACAAAGTGAATAACTTATAAATAAATTTAAGAATATTGGTTTCATAAATGAGTTCAAAATGAGAATTATTGATCTCTTATATAAAATAATGTACAAAATCTCAAAATATTGATAGTATTGCATTTAAAGATATAAAAATTTCCATTTAAATATATCGTAATTTTAATGATATAAAATTTGGAGTATTTATTCCCCCGACATTCATTTGTAAAATAGACATGAGAAATTGTTAACGTTTTCTTTTCCACTTATTTATTTTTCCTCATGTTTTATCATTATTCTTTTTCCTTTTTAAGTCTTAATTACCAAAATAGGCATATTCATGCTAATTTTATTACCTCTCTTCCCAATTGAAAAAGGGCGATGGATATTGCAGGTGGTTTTAAACATTTTTTGTAAAGTTCTTGTCACATACATAGAAATACGTCTATAGAGGATGAGGATAATATTTCCAATCATATTTCTTTTCTTCTTACTCTTTCAATGGGTTTGGAAACTAGATTCTTAGGGAGAAAAGGTAACCAAATTTAAATATCAAACGGTACATTCCAACACAAAGTGAATAACTTATAAATAAATTTAAGAATATTGGTTTCATATATGAGTTCAAAATGAGAATTATTGATCTCTTATATAAAATAATGTACAAAATCACAAAATATTGATAGTATTGCATTTAAAGATAAAAAAATTTCCATTTAAATATATCGTAATTTTAATTATATAAAATTTGGAGTATTTATTCCCCCGATATTCATTTGTAAAATAGACATGAGAAATTGTTAACGTTTTCTTTTCCACTTATTTATTTTTCCTCATTTTTTATCATTACTCTCTTTCTTTTGTAAGTCTTAATTCCCAAAAGAGGCATATTCATGCTAATTTTATTACCTCTCTTCCCATTTGAAAAAGGGGATGGATGTTGTAGGTGGTTTTGGACATTATTTCTAACGTTCTTGTTACATAGCAAGAAAAATTGCTATAGAGGAGGAGCATAATATTTAGAACATATTTCTTTTCTTCTTAATCTTTGAATGGGTTTGGAAACTAGATTCTTAGGAAGAAATGGTAACCAAATTTAAATTCCATACGGTGCATTCCAACACAAAGTGAATATGTTATAAATAAATTAAAGCATATTGATCTAATAAATGAGTTCAAAGTGAGAATTATTGATCTCTTATATAAGATAATGTACAAAATCTCAAAATATTGATAGTATTCCATTTAAAGATATAAAAATTTCCATTTAAATATATCGTAATTTTAATGATATAAAATTTGGAGTATTTATTCCCCCGACATTCATTTGTAAAATAGATATGAGAAATTGTTAACGTTTTCTTTTCCACTTATTTATTTTTCCTCATGTTTTATCATTATTGTTTTTCCTTTGTAAGTCTTAATTACCAAAATAGGCATATTCATGCTAATTTTATTACCTCTCTTCCCAATTGAAAAAGGGCGATGCATATTGCAGGTTGTTTTAAACATTTTTTGTAATGTTCTTGTCACATACATAGAAATACGTCTATAGAGGATGAGCATAATATTTCCAATCATATTTCTTTTCTTCTTACTCTTTGAATGGGTTTGGAAACTAGATTCTTAGGGAGAAAAGATAACCAAATTTAAATTCCATACGGTGCATTCCAACACAAAGTGAATATGTTATAAATAAATTAAAGCATATTGATCTAATAAATGAGTTCAAAATGAGAATTATTGATCTGTTATATAAAATAATGTACAAAATCTCAAAATATTGATAGTATTGCATTTAAAGATATAAAAATTTCCATTTAAATATATCGTAATTTTAATGATATAAAATTTGGAGTATTTATTCCCCCGACATTCATTTGTAAAATAGACTTGAGAAATTGTTAACGTTTTCTTTTCCACTTATTTATTTTTCCTCATGTTTTATAATATTCTTTTTCCTTTGTAAGTCTTAATTACAAAAATAGGCATATTCATGCTAATTTTATTACCTCTCTTCCCAATTGAAAAAGGGCGATGCATATTGCAGGTGGTTTTAAACATTTTTTGTAAAGTTCTTGTCACATACATAGAAATACGTCTATAGAGGATGAGCATAATATTTCCAATCATATTTCTTTTCTTCTTACTCTTTGAATGGGTTTGGAAACTAGATTCTTAGGGAGAAAAGATAACCAAATTTAAATTCCATACGGTGCATTCCAACACAAAGTGAATATGTTATAAATAAATTAAAGCATATTGATCTAATAAATGAGTTCAAAATGAGAATTATTGATCTGTTATATAAAATAATGTACAAAATCTCAAAATATTGATAGTATTGCATTTAAAGATATAAAAATTTCCATTTAAATATATCGTAATTTTAATGATATAAAATTTGGAGTATTTATTCCCCCGACATTCATTTGTAAAATAGACTTGAGAAATTGTTAACGTTTTCTTTTCCACTTATTTATTTTTCCTCATGTTTTATAATATTCTTTTTCCTTTGTAAGTCTTAATTACAAAAATAGGCATATTCATGCTAATTTTATTACCTCTCTTCCCAATTGAAAAAGGGCGATGCATATTGCAGGTGGTTTTAAACATTTTTTGTAAAGTTCTTGTCACATACATAGAAATACGTCTATAGAGGATGAGCATAATATTTCCAATCATATTTCTTTTCTTCTTACTCTTTGAATGGGTTTGGAAACTAGATTCTTAGGGAGAAAAGGTAACCAAATTTAAATTCCAAACAGTACATTCCAACACAAAGTGAATAACTTATAAATAAATTTAAGAATATTGATTTCATAAATGAGTTCAAAATGAGAATTATTGATCTCTTATATAAAATAATGTACAAAATCAAAAAATATTGATAGTATTGCATTTAAAGATATAAAAATTTCCATTTAAATATATCATAACTTTAATGATATTAAATTTGGAGTATTTATTCCCCCGACATTCATTTGTAAAATAAACATGCGAAATTGTTAACGTTTTCTTTTCCACTTATTTATTTTTCCTCATGTTTTATAATTATTCTTTTTCCTTTGTAGGTCTTAATTACAAAAATAGGCATATTCATGCTAATTTTATTACCTCTCTACCCAATTGAAAAAGGGCGATGCATATTGCAGGTGGTTTTAAACATTTTTTGTAAAGTTCTTGTCACATACATAGAAATACGTCTATAGAGGATGAGCATAATATTTCCAATCATATTTCTTTTCTTCTTACTCTTTCAATGGGTTTGGAAACTAGATTCTTAGGGAGAAAAGGTAACCAAATTTAAATTCCAAACGGTACATTCCAACACAAAGTGAATAACTTATAAATAAATTTAAGAATATTGGTTTCATAAATGAGTTCAAAATGAGAATTATTGATCTCTTATATAAAATAATGTACAAAATCTCAAAATATTGATAGTATTGCATTTAAAGATATAAAAATTTCCATTTAAATATATCGTAATTTTAATGATATAAAATTTGGAGTATTTATTCCCCCGACATTCATTTGTAAAATAGACATGAGAAATTGTTAACGTTTTCTTTTCCACTTATTTATTTTTCCTCATGTTTTATCATTATTCTTTTTCCTTTTTAAGTCTTAATTACCAAAATAGGCATATTCATGCTAATTTTATTACCTCTCTTCCCAATTGAAAAAGGGCGATGGATATTGCAGGTGGTTTTAAACATTTTTTGTAAAGTTCTTGTCACATACATAGAAATACGTCTATAGAGGATGAGGATAATATTTCCAATCATATTTCTTTTCTTCTTACTCTTTCAATGGGTTTGGAAACTAGATTCTTAGGGAGAAAAGGTAACCAAATTTAAATATCAAACGGTACATTCCAACACAAAGTGAATAACTTATAAATAAATTTAAGAATATTGATTTCATAAATGAGTTCAAAATGAGAATTATTGATCTCTTATATAAAATAATGTACAAAATCAAAAAATATTGATAGTATTGTATTTAAAGATATAAAAATTTCAATTTAAATATATCATAACTTTAATGATATTAAATTTATAGTATTTATTCCCCCGACATTCATTTGTAAAATAAACATGCGAAATTGTTAACGTTTTCTTTTCCACTTATTTATTTTTCCTCATGTTTTATAATTATTCTTTTTCCTTTGTAGGTCTTAATTACAAAAATAGGCATATTCATGCTAATTTTATTATCTCTCTACCCAATTGAAAAAGGGCGATGCATATTGCAGGTGGTTTTAAACATTTTTTGTAAAGTTCTTGTCACATACATAGAAATACGTCTATAGAGGATGAGCATAATATTTCCAATCATATTTCTTTTCTTCTTACTCTTTCAATGGGTTTGGAAACTAGATTCTTAGGGAGAAAAGGTAACCAAATTTAAATTCCAAACGGTACGTTCCACCACAAAGTGAATAACTTATAAATAAATTTAAGAATATTGGTTTCATAAATGACTTCAAAATGAGAATTATTGATCTCTTATATAAAATAATGTACAAAATCACAAAATATTGATAGTATTTCATTTAAAGATATAAAAATTTCCATTTAAATATATCGTAATTTTAATTGTATAAAATTTGGAGTATTTATTCCCCCGACATTCATTTGTAAAATAGACATGAGAAATTGTTAACGTTTTCTTTTCCACTTATTTATTTTTCCTCATGTTTTATAATTATTCTTTTTCCTTTGTAGGTCTTAATTACAAAAATAGGCATATTCATGCTAATTTTATTATCTCTCTACCCAATTGAAAAAGGGCGATGCATATTGCAGGTGGTTTTAAACATTTTTTGTAAAGTTCTTGTCACATACATAGAAATACGTCTATAGAGGATGAGCATAATATTTCCAATCATATTTCTTTTCTTCTTACTCTTTGAATGGGTTTGGAAACTAGATTCTTAGGGAGAAAAGATAACCAAATTTAAATTCCATACGGTGCATTCCAACACAAAGTGAATATGTTATAAATAAATTAAAGCATATTGATCTAATAAATGAGTTCAAAATGAGAATTATTGATCTGTTATATAAAATAATGTACAAAATCTCAAAATATTGATAGTATTGCATTTAAAGATATAAAAATTTCCATTTAAATATATCGTAATTTTAATGATATAAAATTTGGAGTATTTATTCCCCCGACATTCATTTGTAAAATAGACTTGAGAAATTGTTAACGTTTTCTTTTCCACTTATTTATTTTTCCTCATGTTTTATAATATTATTTTTCCTTTTTAAGTCTTAATTACCAAAATAGGCATATTCATGCTAATTTTATTACCTCTCTTCCCAATTGAAAAAGGGCGATGCATATTGCAGGTGGTTTTAAACATTTTTTGTAAAGTTCTTGTCACATACATAGAAATACGTCTATAGAGGATGAGCATAATATTTCCAATCATATTTCTTTTATTCTTACTCTTTGAATGGGTTTGGAAACTAGATTCTTAGGGAGAAAAGGTAACCAAATTTAAATTCCAAACGGTACATTCCAACACAAAGTGAATAACTTATAAATAAATTTAAGAATATTGATTTCATAAATGAGTTCAAAATGAGAATTATTGATCTCTTATATAAAATAATGTACAAAATCAAAAAATATTGATAGTATTGTATTTAAAGATATAAAAATTTCAATTTAAATATATCATAACTTTAATGATATTAAATTTATAGTATTTATTCCCCCGACATTCATTTGTAAAATAAACATGCGAAATTGTTAACGTTTTCTTTTCCACTTATTTATTTTTCCTCATGTTTTATAATTATTCTTTTTCCTTTGTAGGTCTTAATTACAAAAATAGGCATATTCATGCTAATTTTATTATCTCTCTACCCAATTGAAAAAGGGCGATGCATATTGCAGGTGGTTTTAAACATTTTTTGTAAAGTTCTTGTCACATACATAGAAATACGTCTATAGAGGATGAGCATAATATTTCCAATCATATTTCTTTTCTTCTTACTCTTTCAATGGGTTTGGAAACTAGATTCTTAGGGAGAAAAGGTAACCAAATTTAAATTCCAAACGGTACGTTCCACCACAAAGTGAATAACTTATAAATAAATTTAAGAATATTGGTTTCATAAATGACTTCAAAATGAGAATTATTGATCTCTTATATAAAATAATGTACAAAATCACAAAATATTGATAGTATTTCATTTAAAGATATAAAAATTTCCATTTAAATATATCGTAATTTTAATTGTATAAAATTTGGAGTATTTATTCCCCCGACATTCATTTGTAAAATAGACATGAGAAATTGTTAACGTTTTATTTTCCACTAATTTATTTTTCCTCTCTTTTTATCATTACTCTCTTTCTTTTGTAAGTCTTAATTCCCAAAATAGGCATATTCATGCTAATTTTATTACCCCTCTTCCCATTTGAAAAAGGGGATGAATGTTGTAGGTGGTTTTGGACATTATTTCTAACGTTCTTGTTACATAGCAAGAAAAATTGCGATAGAGGAGGAGCATAATATTTAGAATCATATTTCTTTGCTTCTTAATCTTTGAATGGGTTTGGAAACTAGATTCTTAGGAAGAAATGGTAACCAAATTTAAATTCCATACGGTGCATTCCAACACAAAGTGAATAAGTTATAAATAAATTAAAGCATATTGATCTAATAAATGAGTTCAAAATGAGAATTATTAATCTCTTATATAAAATAATGTACAAAATCTCAAAATATTGATAGTATTGCATTTAAAGATATAAAAATTTCCATTTAAATATATCGTAATTTTAATGATATAAAATTTGGAGTATTTATTCCCCCGACATTTATTTGTAAAATAGACTTGAGAAATTGTTAACGTTTTCTTTTCCACTTATTTATTTTTCCTCATGTTTTATAATTATTCTTTATCCTTTGTAAGTCTTAATTACAAAAATAGGCATATTCATGCTAATTTTATTACCTCTCTTCCCAATTGAAAAAGGGCGATGCATATTGCAGGTGGTTTAAAACATTTTTTGTAAAATTCTTGTCACATACATAGAAATACGTCTATAGAGGATAAGCATAATATTTCCAATCATATTTCTTTTCTTCTTACTCTTTGAATGGGTTTGGAAACTAGATTCTTAGGGAGAAAAGGTAACCAAATTTAAATTCCAAACGGTACATTCCAACACAAAGTCAATAACTTATAAATAAATTTAAGAATATTGATTTCATAAATGAGTTCAAAATGAGAATTATTGATCTCTTATATAAAATAATGTACAAAATCAAAAAATATTGATAGTATTGTATTTAAAGATATAAAAATTTCAATTTAAATATATCATAACTTTAATGATATTAAATTTATAGTATTTATTCCCCCGACATTCATTTGTAAAATAAACATGCGAAATTGTTAACGTTTTCTTTTCCACTTATTTATTTTTCCTCATGTTTTATAATTATTCTTTTTCCTTTGTAGGTCTTAATTACAAAAATAGGCATATTCATGCTAATTTTATTATCTCTCTACCCAATTGAAAAAGGGCGATGCATATTGCAGGTGGTTTTAAACATTTTTTGTAAAGTTCTTGTCACATACATAGAAATACGTCTATAGAGGATGAGCATAATATTTCCAATCATATTTCTTTTCTTCTTACTCTTTCAATGGGTTTGGAAACTAGATTCTTAGGGAGAAAAGGTAACCAAATTTAAATTCCAAACGGTACGTTCCACCACAAAGTGAATAACTTATAAATAAATTTAAGAATATTGGTTTCATAAATGACTTCAAAATGAGAATTATTGATCTCTTATATAAAATAATGTACAAAATCACAAAATATTGATAGTATTTCATTTAAAGATATAAAAATTTCCATTTAAATATATCGTAATTTTAATTGTATAAAATTTGGAGTATTTATTCCCCCGACATTCATTTGTAAAATAAACATGCGAAATTGTTAACGTTTTCTTTTCCACTTATTTATTTTTCCTCATTTTTATCATTACTCTATTTCTTTTGTATGTCTTAATTCCCAAAATAGGCATAATCATGCTAATTTTATTACCTCTCTTCCCATTTGAAAAAGGGGATGGATGTTGTTGGTGGTTTTGGACATTATTTCTAACGTTCTTGTTACATAGCAAGAAAAATTGCTATAGAGGAAGAGCATAATATTTAGAATCATATTTCTTTTCTTCTTAATCTTTGAATGGGTTTGGAAACTAGATTCTTAGGAAGAAATGGTAACCAAATTTAAATTCCATACGGTGCATTCCAACACAAAGTGAATAAGTTATAAATAAATTAAAGCATATTGATCTAATAAATGAGTTCAAAATGAGAATTATTGATCTCTTATATAAAATAAGGTACAAAATCTAAAAATATTGATAGTATTGCATTTAAAGATATAAAAATTTCCATTTAAATATATCGTAATTTTAATGATATAAAATTTGGAGTATTTATTCCCCCGACATTCATTTGTAAAATAGACATGAGAAATTGTTAACGTTTTCTTTTCCACTTATTTATTTTTCCTCATGTTTTATCATTATTATTTTTCCTTTGTAAGTCTTAATTACCAAAATAGGCATATTCATGCTAATTTTATTACCTCTCTTCCGATTTGAAAAAGGGCGATGGATATTGCAGGTGGTTTTAAACATTTTTTGTAAAGTTCTTGTCACATACATAGAAATACGTCTATAGAGGATGAGGATAATATTTCCAATCATATTTATTTTCTTCTTACTCTTTCAATGGGTTTGGAAATTAGATTCTTAGGGAGAAAAGGTAACCAAATTTAAATATCAAACGGTACATTCCAACACAAAGTGAATAACTTTTAAATAAATTTAAGAATATTGGTTTCATAAATGAGTTCAAAATGAGAATTATTGATCTCTTATATAAAATAATGTACAAAATCTCAAAATATTGATAGTATTGCATTTAAAGATATAAAAATTTCCATTTAAATATATCGTAATTTTAATGATATAAAATTTGGAGTATTTATTCCCCCGACATTCATTTGTAAAATAGACATGAGAAATTGTTAACGTTTTCTTTTCCACTTATTTATTTTTCCTCATGTTTTATCATTATTCTTTTTCCTTTTTAAGTCTTAATTACCAAAATAGGCATATTCATGCTAATTTTATTACCTCTCTTCCCAATTTAAAAAGGGCGATGGATATTGCAGGTGGTTTTAAACATTTTTTGTAAAGTTCTTGTCACATACATAGAAATACGTCTATAGAAGATGAGGATAATATTTCCAATCATATTTCTTTTCTTCTTACTCTTTCAATGGGTTTGGAAACTAGATTCTTAGGGAGAAAAGGTAACCAAATTTAAATTCCAAACGGTACGTTCCACCACAAAGTGAATAACTTATAAATAAATTTAAGAATATTGGTTTCATAAATGACTTCAAAATGAGAATTATTGATCTCTTATATAAAATAATGTACAAAATCACAAAATATTGATAGTATTTCATTTAAAGATATAAAAATTTCCATTTAAATATATCGTAATTTTAATTGTATAAAATTTGGAGTATTTATTCCCCCGACATTCATTTGTAAAATAGACATGAGAAATTGTTAACGTTTTATTTTCCACTAATTTATTTTTCCTCTCTTTTTATCATTACTCTCTTTCTTTTGTAAGTCTTAATTCCCAAAATAGGCATATTCATGCTAATTTTATTACCCCTCTTCCCATTTGAAAAAGGGGATGAATGTTGTAGGTGGTTTTGGACATTATTTCTAACGTTCTTGTTACATAGCAAGAAAAATTGCTATAGAGGAGGAGCATAATATTTAGAATCATATTTCTTTTCTTCTTAATCTTTGAATGGGTTTGGAAACTAGATTCTTAGGAAGAAATGGTAACCAAATTTAAATTCCATACGGTGCATTCCAACACAAAGTGAATAAGTTATAAATAAATTAAAGCATATTGATCGAATAAATGAGTTCAAAATGAGAATTATTAATCTCTTATATAAAATAATGTACAAAATCTCAAAATATTGATAGTATTGCATTTAAAGATATAAAAATTTCCATTTAAATATATCGTAATTTTAATGATATAAAATTTGAAGTATTTATTCCCCCGACATTTATTTGTAAAATAGACTTGAGAAATTGTTAACGTTTTCTTTTCCACTTATTTATTTTTCCTCATGTTTTATAATTATTCTTTATCCTTTGTAAGTCTTAATTACAAAAATAGGCATATTCATGCTAATTTTATTACCTCTCTTCCCAATTGAAAAAGGGCGATGCATATTGCAGGTGGTCTTAAACATTTTTTGTAAAATTCTTGTCACATACATAGAAATACGTCTATAGAGGATAAGCATAATATTTCCAATCATATTTCTTCTCTTCTTACTCTTTGAATGGGTTTGGAAACTAGATTCTTAGGGAGAAAAGGTAACCAAATTTAAATTCCAAACGGTACATTCCAACACAAAGTCAATAACTTATAAATAAATTTAAGAATATTGATTTCATAAATGAGTTCAAAATGAGAATTATTGATCTCTTATATAAAATAATGTACAAAATCAAAAAATATTGATAGTATTGTATTTAAAGATATAAAAATTTCAATTTAAATATATCATAACCTTAATGATATAAAATTTGGAGTATTTATTCCCCCGACATTCATTTGTAAAATAAACATGCGAAATTGTTAACGTTTTCTTTTCCACTTATTTATTTTTCCTCATTTTTATCATTACTCTATTTCTTTTGTATGTCTTAATTCCCAAAATAGGCATAATCATGCTAATTTTATTACCTCTCTTCCCATTTGAAAAAGGGGATGGATGTTGTTGGTGGTTTTGGACATTATTTCTAACGTTCTTGTTACATAGCAAGAAAAATTGCTATAGAGGAAGAGCATAATATTTAGAATCATATTTCTTTTCTTCTTAATCTTTGAATGGGTTTGGAAACTAGATTCTTAGGAAGAAATGGTAACCAAATTTAAATTCCATACGGTGCATTCCAACACAAAGTGAATAAGTTATAAATAAATTAAAGCATATTGATCTAATAAATGAGTTCAAAATGAGAATTATTGATCTCTTATATAAAATAAGGTACAAAATCTAAAAATATTGATAGTATTGCATTTAAAGATATAAAAATTTCCATTTAAATATATCGTAATTTTAATGATATAAAATTTGGAGTATTTATTCCCCCGACATTCATTTGTAAAATAGACATGAGAAATTGTTAACGTTTTCTTTTCCACTTATTTATTTTTCCTCATGTTTTATCATTATTATTTTTCCTTTGTAAGTCTTAATTACCAAAATAGGCATATTCATGCTAATTTTATTACCTCTCTTCCGATTTGAAAAAGGGCGATGGATATTGCAGGTGGTTTTAAACATTTTTTGTAAAGTTCTTGTCACATACATAGAAATACGTCTATAGAGGATGAGGATAATATTTCCAATCATATTTCTTTTCTTCTTACTCTTTCAATGGGTTTGGAAACTAGATTCTTAGGGAGAAAAGGTAACCAAATTTAAATATCAAACGGTACATTCCAACACAAAGTGAATAACTTTTAAATAAATTTAAGAATATTGGTTTCATAAATGAGTTCAAAATGAGAATTATTGATCTCTTATATAAAATAATGTACAAAATCTCAAAATATTGATAGTATTGCATTTAAAGATATAAAAATTTCCATTTAAATATATCGTAATTTTAATGATATAAAATTTGGAGTATTTACTCCCCCGACATTCATTTGTAAAATAGACATGAGAAATTGTTAACGTTTTCTTTTCCACTTATTTATTTTTCCTCATGTTTTATCATTATTCTTTTTCCTTTTTAAGTCTTAATTACCAAAATAGGCATATTCATGCTAATTTTATTACCTCTCTTCCCAATTTAAAAAGGGCGATGGATATTGCAGGTGGTTTTAAACATTTTTTGTAAAGTTCTTGTCACATACATAGAAATACGTCTATAGAGGATGAGGATAATATTTCCAATCATATTTCTTTTCTTCTTACTCTTTCAATGGGTTTGGAAACTAGATTCTTAGGGAGAAAAGGTAACCAAATTTAAATATCAAACGGTACATTCCAACACAAAGTGAATAACTTATAAATAAATTTAAGAATATTGGTTTCATATATGAGTTCAAAATGAGAATTATTGATCTCTTATATAAAATAATGTACAAAATCACAAAATATTGATAGTATTGCATTTAAAGATATAAAAATTTCCATTTAAATATATCGTAATTTTAATTATATAAAATTTGGAGTATTTATTCCCCCGATATTCATTTGTAAAATAGACATGAGAAATTGTTAACGTTTTCTTTTCCACTTATTTATTTTTCCTCATTTTTTATCATTACTCTCTTTCTTTTTTAAGTCTTAATTCCCAAAATAGGCATATTCATGCTAATTTTATTACCTCTCTTCCCATTTGAAAAAGGGGATGGATGTTGTAGGTGGTTTTGGACATTATTTCTAACGTTCTTGTTACATAGCAAGAAAAATTGCTATAGAGGAGGAGCATAATATTTAGAACATATTTCTTTGCTTCTTAATCTTTGAATGGGTTTGGAAACTAGATTCTTAGGAAGAAATGGTAACCAAATTTAAATTCCATACGGTGCATTCCAACACAAAGTGAATATGTTATAAATAAATTAAAGCATATTGATCTAATAAATGAGTTCAAAGTGATAATTATTGATCTCTTATATAAGATAATGTACAAAATCTCAAAATATTGATAGTATTCCATTTAAAGATATAAAAATTTCCCTTTAAATATATCGTAATTTTAATGATATAAAATTTGGAGTATTTATTCCCCCGACATTCATTTGTAAAATAGACATGAGAAATTGTTAACGTTTTCTTTTCCACTTATTTATTTTTCCTCATGTTTTATCATTATTCTTTTTCCTTTGTAAGTCTTAATTACCAAAATAGGCATATTCATGCTAATTTTATTACCTCTCTTCCCAATTGAAAAAGGGCGATGCATATTGCAGGTGGTTTTAAACATTTTTTGTAATGTTCTTGTCACATAGATAGAAATATGTCTATAGAGGTTGAGCATAATATTTCCAATCATATTTCTTTTCTTCTTACTCTTTGAATGGGTTTGGAAACTAGATTCTTAGGGAGAAAAGATAACCAAATTTAAATTCCAAACGGTACATTCCAACACAAAGTGAATAACTTATAAATAAATTTAAGAATATTGATTTCATAAATGAGTTCAAAATGAGAATTATTGATCTCTTATATAAAATAATGTACAAAATCACAAAATATTGATAGTATTGCATTTAAAGATAAAAAAATTTCCATTTAAATATATCGTAATTTTAATGATATAAAATTTGGAGTATTTATTCCCCCGACATTCATTTGTAAAATAGACATGAGAAATTGTTAACGTTTTCTTTTCCACTTATTTATTTTTCCTCATGTTTTATCATTATTCTCTTTCCTTTGTAAGTCTTAATTACCAAAATACGCATATTCATGCTAATTTTATTACCTCTCTTCCCAATTGAAAAAGGGCGATGCATATTGCAGGTGGTTTTAAACATTTTTTGTAAAGTTCTTGTCACATACATAGAAATACGTCTATAGAGGATGAGCATAATATTTCCAATCATATTTCTTTTCTTCTTACTCTTTGAATGGGTTTGGAAACTAGATTCTTAGGGAGAAAAGGTAACCAAATTTAAATTCCAAATGGTACATTCCAACACAAAGTGAATAACTTATAAATAAATTTAAGAATATTGATTTCATAAATGAGTTCAAAATGAGAATTATTGATCTCTTATATAAAATAATGTACAAAATCAAAAAATATTGATAGTATTGTATTTAAAGATATAAAAATTTCAATTTAAATATATCATAACTTTAATGATATAAAATTTGGAGTATTTATTCCCCCGACATTCATTTGTAAAATAAACATGCGAAATTGTTAACGTTTTCTTTTCCACTTATTTATTTTTCCTCATGTTTTATAATTATTCTTTTTCCTTTGTAGGTCTTAATTACCAAAATACGCATATTCATGCTAATTTTATTACCTCTCTTCCCAATTGAAAAAGGGCGATGCATATTGTAGGTGGTTTTAAACATTTTTTGTAAAGTTCTTGTCACATACATAGAAATACGTCAATAGAGGATGAGGATAATATTTCCAATCATATTTCTTTTCTTCTTACTCTTTCAATGGGTTTGGAAACTAGATTCTTAGGGAGAAAAGGTAACCAAATTTAAATTCCAAACGGTACGTTCCACCACAAAGTGAATAACTTATAAATAAATTTAAGAATATTGAATTCATAAATGAGTTCAAAATGAGAATTATTGATCTCTTATATAAAATAATGTACAAAATCACAAAATATTGATAGTATTTCATTTAAAGATATAAAAATTTCCATTTAAATATATCGTAATTTTAATTATATAAAATTTGGAGTATTTATTCCCCCGACATTTATTTGTAAAATAGACATGAGAAATTGTTAACGTTTTATTTTCCACTAATTTATTTTTCCTCATTTTTTATCATTACTCTCTTTCTTTTGTAAGTCTTAATTCCCAAAATAGGCATATTCATGCTAATTTTATTACCCCTCTTCCCATTTGAAAACGGGGATGGATGTTGTAGGTGGTTTTGGACATTATTTCTAACGTTCTTGTTACATAGCAAGAAAAATTGCTATAGAGGAGGAGCATAATATTTAGAATCATATTTCTTTTCTTCTTAATCTTTGAATGGGTTTGGAAACTAGATTCTTAGGAAGAAATGGTAACCAAATTTAAATTCCATACGGTGCATTCCAACACAAAGTGAATAAGTTATAAATAAATTAAAGCATATTGATCTAATAAATGAGTTCAAAATGAGAATTATTAATCTCTTATATAAAATAATGTACAAAATCTCAAAATATTGTTAGTATTGCATTTAAAGATATAAAAATTTCCATTTAAATATATCGTAATTTTAATGATATAAAATTTGAAGTATTTATTCCCCCGACATTCATTTGTAAAATAGACATGAGAAATTGTTAACGTTTTCTTTTCCACTTATTTATTTTTCCTCATGTTTTATCATTATTCTTTTTCCTTTGTAAGTCTTAATTACCAAAATAGGCATATTCATGCTAATTTTATTACCTCTCTTCCCAATTGAAAAAGGGCTATGCATATTGCAGGTGGTTTTAAACATTTTTTGTAATGTTCTTGTCACATAGATAGAAATATGTCTATAGAGGTTGAGCATAATATTTCCAATCATATTTCTTTTCTTCTTACTCTTTGAATGGGTTTGGAAACTAGATTCTTAGGGAGAAAAGATAACCAAATTTAAATTCCAAACGGTACATTCCAACACAAAGTGAATAACTTATAAATAAATTTAAGAATATTGATTTCATAAATGAGTTCAAAATGAGAATTATTGATCTCTTATATAAAATAATGTACAAAATCACAAAATATTGATAGTATTGCATTTAAAGATAAAAAAATTTCCATTTAAATATATCGTAATTTTAATGATATAAAATTTGGAGTATTTATTCCCCCGACATTCATTTGTAAAATAGACATGAGAAATTGTTAACGTTTTCTTTTCCACTTATTTATTTTTCCTCATGTTTTATCATTATTCTCTTTCCTTTGTAAGTCTTAATTACCAAAATACGCATATTCATGCTAATTTTATTACCTCTCTTCCCAATTGAAAAAGGGCGATGCATATTGCAGGTGGTTTTAAACATTTTTTGTAAAGTTCTTGTCACATACATAGAAATACGTCTATAGAGGATGAGCATAATATTTCCAATCATATTTCTTTTCTTCTTACTCTTTGAATGGGTTTGGAAACTAGATTCTTAGGGAGAAAAGGTAACCAAATTTAAATTCCAAATGGTACATTCCAACACAAAGTGAATAACTTATAAATAAATTTAAGAATATTGATTTCATAAATGAGTTCAAAATGAGAATTATTGATCTCTTATATAAAATAATGTACAAAATCAAAAAATATTGATAGTATTGTATTTAAAGATATAAAAATTTCAATTTAAATATATCATAACTTTAATGATATTAAATTTGGAGTATTTATTCCCCCGACATTCATTTGTAAAATAAACATGCGAAATTGTTAACGTTTTCTTTTCCACTTATTTATTTTTCCTCATGTTTTATAATTATTCTTTTTCCTTTGTAGGTCTTAATTACCAAAATACGCATATTCATGCTAATTTTATTACCTCTCTTCCCAATTGAAAAAGGGCGATGCATATTGTAGGTGGTTTTAAACATTTTTTGTAAAGTTCTTGTCACATACATAGAAATACGTCAATAGAGGATGAGCATAATATTTCCAATCATATTTCTTTTCTTCTTACTCTTTCAATGGGTTTGGAAACTAGATTCTTAGGGAGAAAAGGTAACCAAATTTAAATTCCAAACGGTACGTTCCACCACAAAGTGAATAACTTATAAATAAATTTAAGAATATTGGTTTCATAAATGACTTCAAAATGAGAATTATTGATCTCTTATATAAAATAATGTACAAAATCACAAAATATTGATAGTATTTCATTTAAAGATATAAAAATTTCCATTTAAATATATCGTAATTTTAATTATATAAAATTTGGAGTATTTATTCCCCCGACATTTATTTGTAAAATAGACATGAGAAATTGTTAACGTTTTATTTTCCACTAATTTATTTTTCCTCATTTTTTATCATTACTCTCTTTCTTTTGTAAGTCTTAATTCCCAAAATAGGCATATTCATGCTAATTTTATTACCCCTCTTCCCATTTGAAAACGGGGATGGATGTTGTAGGTGGTTTTGGACATTATTTCTAACGTTCTTGTTACATAGCAAGAAAAATTGCTATAGAGGAGGAGCATAATATTTAGAATCATATTTCTTTTCTTCTTAATCTTTGAATGGGTTTGGAAACTAGATTCTTAGGAAGAAATGGTAACCAAATTTAAATTCCATACGGTGCATTCCAACACAAAGTGAATAAGTTATAAATAAATTAAAGCATATTGATCTAATAAATGAGTTCAAAATGAGAATTATTAATCTCTTATATAAAATAATGTACAAAATCTCAAAATATTGTTAGTATTGCATTTAAAGATATAAAAATTTCCATTTAAATATATCGTAATTTTAATGATATAAAATTTGAAGTATTTATTCCCCCGACATTCATTTGTAAAATAGACATGAGAAATTGTTAACGTTTTCTTTTCCACTTATTTATTTTTCCTCATGTTTTATCATTATTCTTTTTCCTTTGTAAGTCTTAATTACCAAAATAGGCATATTCATGCTAATTTTATTACCTCTCTTCCCAATTGAAAAAGGGCTATGCATATTGCAGGTGGTTTTAAACATTTTTTGTAATGTTCTTGTCACATAGATAGAAATATGTCTATAGAGGTTGAGCATAATATTTCCAATCATATTTCTTTTCTTCTTACTCTTTGAATGGGTTTGGAAACTAGATTCTTAGGGAGAAAAGATAACCAAATTTAAATTCCAAACGGTACATTCCAACACAAAGTGAATAACTTATAAATAAATTTAAGAATATTGATTTCATAAATGAGTTCAAAATGAGAATTATTGATCTCTTATATAAAATAATGTACAAAATCACAAAATATTGATAGTATTGCATTTAAAGATAAAAAAATTTCCATTTAAATATATCGTAATTTTAATGATATAAAATTTGGAGTATTTATTCCCCCGACATTCATTTGTAAAATAGACATGAGAAATTGTTAACGTTTTCTTTTCCACTTATTTATTTTTCCTCATGTTTTATCATTATTCTCTTTCCTTTGTAAGTCTTAATTACCAAAATACGCATATTCATGCTAATTTTATTACCTCTCTTCCCAATTGAAAAAGGGCGATGCATATTGCAGGTGGTTTTAAACATTTTTTGTAAAGTTCTTGTCACATACATAGAAATACGTCTATAGAGGATGAGCATAATATTTCCAATCATATTTCTTTTCTTCTTACTCTTTGAATGGGTTTGGAAACTAGATTCTTAGGGAGAAAAGGTAACCAAATTTAAATTCCAAATGGTACATTCCAACACAAAGTGAATAACTTATAAATAAATTTAAGAATATTGATTTCATAAATGAGTTCAAAATGAGAATTATTGATCTCTTATATAAAATAATGTACAAAATCAAAAAATATTGATAGTATTGTATTTAAAGATATAAAAATTTCAATTTAAATATATCATAACTTTAATGATATTAAATTTGGAGTATTTATTCCCCCGACATTCATTTGTAAAATAAACATGCGAAATTGTTAACGTTTTCTTTTCCACTTATTTATTTTTCCTCATGTTTTATAATTATTCTTTTTCCTTTGTAGGTCTTAATTACCAAAATACGCATATTCATGCTAATTTTATTACCTCTCTTCCCAATTGAAAAAGGGCGATGCATATTGTAGGTGGTTTTAAACATTTTTTGTAAAGTTCTTGTCACATACATAGAAATACGTCAATAGAGGATGAGCATAATATTTCCAATCATATTTCTTTTCTTCTTACTCTTTCAATGGGTTTGGAAACTAGATTCTTAGGGAGAAAAGGTAACCAAATTTAAATTCCAAACGGTACGTTCCACCACAAAGTGAATAACTTATAAATAAATTTAAGAATATTGGTTTCATAAATGACTTCAAAATGAGAATTATTGATCTCTTATATAAAATAATGTACAAAATCACAAAATATTGATAGTATTTCATTTAAAGATATAAAAATTTCCATTTAAATATATCGTAATTTTAATTATATAAAATTTGGAGTATTTATTCCCCCGACATTCATTTGTAAAATAGACATGAGAAATTGTTAACGTTTTATTTTCCACTAATTTATTTTTCCTCATTTTTTATCATTACTCTCTTTCTTTTGTAAGTCTTAATTCCCAAAATAGGCATATTCATGCTAATTTTATTACCCCTCTTCCCATTTGAAAAAGGGGATGGATGTTGTAGGTGGTTTTGGACATTATTTCTAACGTTCTTGTTACATAGCAAGAAAAATTGCTATAGAGGAGGAGCATAATATTTAGAATCATATTTCTTTTCTTCTTAATCTTTGAATGGGTTTGGAAACTAGATTCTTAGGAAGAAATGGTAACCAAATTTAAATTCCATACGGTGCATTCCAACACAAAGTGAATAAGTTATAAATAAATTAAAGCATATTGATCTAATAAATGAGTTCAAAATGAGAATTATTAATCTCTTATATAAAATAATGTACAAAATCTCAAAATATTGATAGTATTGCATTTAAAGATATAAAAATTTCCATTTAAATATATCGTAATTTTAATGATATAAAATTTGGAGTATTTATTCCCCCGACATTCATTTGTAAAATAGACTTCAGAAATTGTTAACGTTTTCTTTTCCACTTATTTATTTTTCCTCATGTTTTATAATTATTCTTTTTCCTTTGTAAGTCTTAATTACAAAAATAGGCATATTCATGCTAATTTTATTACCTCTCTTCCCAATTGAAAAAGGGCGATGCATATTGCAGGTGGTTTTAAACATTTTTTGTAAAGTTCTTGTCACATACATAGAAATACGTCTATAGAGGATGAGCATAATATTTCCAATCATATTTCTTTTCTTCTTACTCTTTGAATGGGTTTGGAAACTAGATTCTTAGGGAGAAAAGGTAACCAAATTTAAATTCCATACGGTGCATTCCAACACAAAGTGAATAAGTTATAAATAAATTAAAGCATATTGATCTAATAAATGAGTTCAAAATGAGAATTATTAATCTCTTATATAAAATAATGTACAAAATCTCAAAATATTGTTAGTATTGCATTTAAAGATATAAAAATTTCCATTTAAATATATCGTAATTTTAATGATATAAAATTTGAAGTATTTATTCCCCCGACATTCATTTGTAAAATAGACATGAGAAATTGTTAACGTTTTCTTTTCCACTTATTTATTTTTCCTCATGTTTTATCATTATTCTTTTTCCTTTGTAAGTCTTAATTACCAAAATAGGCATATTCATGCTAATTTTATTACCTCTCTTCCCAATTGAAAAAGGGCTATGCATATTGCAGGTGGTTTTAAACATTTTTTGTAATGTTCTTGTCACATAGATAGAAATATGTCTATAGAGGTTGAGCATAATATTTCCAATCATATTTCTTTTCTTCTTACTCTTTGAATGGGTTTGGAAACTAGATTCTTAGGGAGAAAAGATAACCAAATTTAAATTCCAAACGGTACATTCCAACACAAAGTGAATAACTTATAAATAAATTTAAGAATATTGATTTCATAAATGAGTTCAAAATGAGAATTATTGATCTCTTATATAAAATAATGTACAAAATCACAAAATATTGATAGTATTGCATTTAAAGATAAAAAAATTTCCATTTAAATATATCGTAATTTTAATGATATAAAATTTGGAGTATTTATTCCCCCGACATTCATTTGTAAAATAGACATGAGAAATTGTTAACGTTTTCTTTTCCACTTATTTATTTTTCCTCATGTTTTATCATTATTCTCTTTCCTTTGTAAGTCTTAATTACCAAAATACGCATATTCATGCTAATTTTATTACCTCTCTTCCCAATTGAAAAAGGGCGATGCATATTGCAGGTGGTTTTAAACATTTTTTGTAAAGTTCTTGTCACATACATAGAAATACGTCTATAGAGGATGAGCATAATATTTCCAATCATATTTCTTTTCTTCTTACTCTTTGAATGGGTTTGGAAACTAGATTCTTAGGGAGAAAAGGTAACCAAATTTAAATTCCAAATGGTACATTCCAACACAAAGTGAATAACTTATAAATAAATTTAAGAATATTGATTTCATAAATGAGTTCAAAATGAGAATTATTGATCTCTTATATAAAATAATGTAAAAAATCAAAAAATATTGATAGTATTGTATTTAAAGATATAAAAATTTCAATTTAAATATATCATAACTTTAATGATATTAAATTTGGAGTATTTATTCCCCCGACATTCATTTGTAAAATAAACATGCGAAATTGTTAACGTTTTCTTTTCCACTTATTTATTTTTCTTCATGTTTTATAATTATTCTTTTTCCTTTGTAGGTCTTAATTACCAAAATACGCATATTCATGCTAATTTTATTACCTCTCTTCCCAATTGAAAAAGGGCGATGCATATTGTAGGTGGTTTTAAACATTTTTTGTAAAGTTCTTGTCACATACATAGAAATACGTCAATAGAGGATGAGCATAATATTTCCAATCATATTTCTTTTCTTCTTACTCTTTCAATGGGTTTGGAAACTAGATTCTTAGGGAGAAAAGGTAACCAAATTTAAATTCCAAACGGTACGTTCCACCACAAAGTGAATAACTTATAAATAAATTTAAGAATATTGGTTTCATAAATGACTTTAAAATGAGAATTATTGATCTCTTATATAAAATAATGTACAAAATCACAAAATATTGATAGTATTTCATTTAAAGATATAAAAATTTCCATTTAAATATATCGTAATTTTAATTATATAAAATTTGGAGTATTTATTCCCCCGACATTCATTTGTAAAATAGACATGAGAAATTGTTAACGTTTTATTTTCCACTAATTTATTTTTCCTCATTTTTTATCATTACTCTCTTTCTTTTGTAAGTCTTAATTCCCAAAATAGGCATATTCATGCTAATTTTATTACCCCTCTTCCCATTTGAAAACGGGGATGGATGTTGTAGGTGGTTTTGGACATTATTTCTAACGTTCTTGTTACATAGCAAGAAAAATTGCTATAGAGGAGGAGCATAATATTTAGAACATATTTCATTTCTTATTAATCTTTGAATGGGTTTGGAAACTAGATTCTTAGGAAGAAATGGTAACCAAATTTAAATTCCATACGGTGCATTCCAACACAAAGTGAATAACTTATAAATAAATTTAAGAATATTGGTTTCATAAATGAGTTCAAAATGAAAATTATTGATCTCTTATATAAAATAATGTACAAAATCACAAAATATTGATAGTATTGCATTTAAAGATAAAAAAATTTCCATTTAAATATATCGTAATTTTAATGATATAAAATTTGGAGTATTTATTCCCCCGACATTCATTTGTAAAATAGACATGAGAAATTGTTAACGTTTTCTTTTCCACTTATTTATTTTTCCTCATGTTTTATCATTATTCTCTTTCCTTTGTAAGTCTTAATTACCAAAATACGCATATTCATGCTAATTTTATTACCTCTCTTCCCAATTGAAAAAGGGCGATGCATATTGCAGGTGGTTTTAAACATTTTTTGTAAAGTTCTTGTCACATACATAGAAATACGTCTATAGAGGATGAGCATAATATTTCCAATCATATTTCTTTTCTTCTTACTCTTTGAATGGGTTTGGAAACTAGATTCTTAGGGAGAAAAGGTAACCAAATTTAAATTCCAAATGGTACATTCCAACACAAAGTGAATAACTTATAAATAAATTTAAGAATATTGATTTCATAAATGAGTTCAAAATGAGAATTATTGATCTCTTATATAAAATAATGTACAAAATCAAAAAATATTGATAGTATTGTATTTAAAGATATAAAAATTTCAATTTAAATATATCATAACTTTAATGATATTAAATTTGGAGTATTTATTCCCCCGACATTCATTTGTAAAATAAACATGCGAAATTGTTAACGTTTTCTTTTCCACTTATTTATTTTTCCTCATGTTTTATAATTATTCTTTTTCCTTTGTAGGTCTTAATTACCAAAATACGCATATTCATGCTAATTTTATTACCTCTCTTCCCAATTGAAAAAGGGCGATGCATATTGTAGGTGGTTTTAAACATTTTTTGTAAAGTTCTTGTCACATACATAGAAATACGTCAATAGAGGATGAGCATAATATTTCCAATCATATTTCTTTTCTTCTTACTCTTTCAATGGGTTTGGAAACTAGATTCTTAGGGAGAAAAGGTAACCAAATTTAAATTCCAAACGGTACGTTCCACCACAAAGTGAATAACTTATAAATAAATTTAAGAATATTGGTTTCATAAATGACTTCAAAATGAGAATTATTGATCTCTTATATAAAATAATGTACAAAATCACAAAATATTGATAGTATTTCATTTAAAGATATAAAAATTTCCATTTAAATATATCGTAATTTTAATTATATAAAATTTGGAGTATTTATTCCCCCGACATTCATTTGTAAAATAGACATGAGAAATTGTTAACGTTTTATTTTCCACTAATTTATTTTTCCTCATTTTTTATCATTACTCTCTTTCTTTTGTAAGTCTTAATTCCCAAAATAGGCATATTCATGCTAATTTTATTACCCCTCTTCCCATTTGAAAAAGGGGATGGATGTTGTAGGTGGTTTTGGACATTATTTCTAACGTTCTTGTTACATAGCAAGAAAAATTGCTATAGAGGAGGAGCATAATATTTAGAATCATATTTCTTTTCTTCTTAATCTTTGAATGGGTTTGGAAACTAGATTCTTAGGAAGAAATGGTAACCAAATTTAAATTCCATACGGTGCATTCCAACACAAAGTGAATAAGTTATAAATAAATTAAAGCATATTGATCTAATAAATGAGTTCAAAATGAGAATTATTAATCTCTTATATAAAATAATGTACAAAATCTCAAAATATTGATAGTATTGCATTTAAAGATATAAAAATTTCCATTTAAATATATCGTAATTTTAATGATATAAAATTTGGAGTATTTATTCCCCCGACATTCATTTGTAAAATAGACTTCAGAAATTGTTAACGTTTTCTTTTCCACTTATTTATTTTTCCTCATGTTTTATAATTATTCTTTTTCCTTTGTAAGTCTTAATTACAAAAATAGGCATATTCATGCTAATTTTATTACCTCTCTTCCCAATTGAAAAAGGGCGATGCATATTGCAGGTGGTTTTAAACATTTTTTGTAAAGTTCTTGTCACATACATAGAAATACGTCTATAGAGGATGAGCATAATATTTCCAATCATATTTCTTTTCTTCTTACTCTTTGAATGGGTTTGGAAACTAGATTCTTAGGGAGAAAAGGTAACCAAATTTAAATTCCATACGGTGCATTCCAACACAAAGTGAATAAGTTATAAATAAATTAAAGCATATTGATCTAATAAATGAGTTCAAAATGAGAATTATTAATCTCTTATATAAAATAATGTACAAAATCTCAAAATATTGTTAGTATTGCATTTAAAGATATAAAAATTTCCATTTAAATATATCGTAATTTTAATGATATAAAATTTGAAGTATTTATTCCCCCGACATTCATTTGTAAAATAGACATGAGAAATTGTTAACGTTTTCTTTTCCACTTATTTATTTTTCCTCATGTTTTATCATTATTCTTTTTCCTTTGTAAGTCTTAATTACCAAAATAGGCATATTCATGCTAATTTTATTACCTCTCTTCCCAATTGAAAAAGGGCTATGCATATTGCAGGTGGTTTTAAACATTTTTTGTAATGTTCTTGTCACATAGATAGAAATATGTCTATAGAGGTTGAGCATAATATTTCCAATCATATTTCTTTTCTTCTTACTCTTTGAATGGGTTTGGAAACTAGATTCTTAGGGAGAAAAGATAACCAAATTTAAATTCCAAACGGTACATTCCAACACAAAGTGAATAACTTATAAATAAATTTAAGAATATTGATTTCATAAATGAGTTCAAAATGAGAATTATTGATCTCTTATATAAAATAATGTACAAAATCACAAAATATTGATAGTATTGCATTTAAAGATAAAAAAATTTCCATTTAAATATATCGTAATTTTAATGATATAAAATTTGGAGTATTTATTCCCCCGACATTCATTTGTAAAATAGACATGAGAAATTGTTAACGTTTTCTTTTCCACTTATTTATTTTTCCTCATGTTTTATCATTATTCTCTTTCCTTTGTAAGTCTTAATTACCAAAATACGCATATTCATGCTAATTTTATTACCTCTCTTCCCAATTGAAAAAGGGCGATGCATATTGCAGGTGGTTTTAAACATTTTTTGTAAAGTTCTTGTCACATACATAGAAATACGTCTATAGAGGATGAGCATAATATTTCCAATCATATTTCTTTTCTTCTTACTCTTTGAATGGGTTTGGAAACTAGATTCTTAGGGAGAAAAGGTAACCAAATTTAAATTCCAAATGGTACATTCCAACACAAAGTGAATAACTTATAAATAAATTTAAGAATATTGATTTCATAAATGAGTTCAAAATGAGAATTATTGATCTCTTATATAAAATAATGTAAAAAATCAAAAAATATTGATAGTATTGTATTTAAAGATATAAAAATTTCAATTTAAATATATCATAACTTTAATGATATTAAATTTGGAGTATTTATTCCCCCGACATTCATTTGTAAAATAAACATGCGAAATTGTTAACGTTTTCTTTTCCACTTATTTATTTTTCTTCATGTTTTATAATTATTCTTTTTCCTTTGTAGGTCTTAATTACCAAAATACGCATATTCATGCTAATTTTATTACCTCTCTTCCCAATTGAAAAAGGGCGATGCATATTGTAGGTGGTTTTAAACATTTTTTGTAAAGTTCTTGTCACATACATAGAAATACGTCAATAGAGGATGAGCATAATATTTCCAATCATATTTCTTTTCTTCTTACTCTTTCAATGGGTTTGGAAACTAGATTCTTAGGGAGAAAAGGTAACCAAATTTAAATTCCAAACGGTACGTTCCACCACAAAGTGAATAACTTATAAATAAATTTAAGAATATTGGTTTCATAAATGACTTTAAAATGAGAATTATTGATCTCTTATATAAAATAATGTACAAAATCACAAAATATTGATAGTATTTCATTTAAAGATATAAAAATTTCCATTTAAATATATCGTAATTTTAATTATATAAAATTTGGAGTATTTATTCCCCCGACATTCATTTGTAAAATAGACATGAGAAATTGTTAACGTTTTATTTTCCACTAATTTATTTTTCCTCATTTTTTATCATTACTCTCTTTCTTTTGTAAGTCTTAATTCCCAAAATAGGCATATTCATGCTAATTTTATTACCCCTCTTCCCATTTGAAAAAGGGGATGGATGTTGTAGGTGGTTTTGGACATTATTTCTAACGTTCTTGTTACATAGCAAGAAAAATTGCTATAGAGGAGGAGCATAATATTTAGAATCATATTTCTTTTCTTCTTAATCTTTGAATGGGTTTGGAAACTAGATTCTTAGGAAGAAATGGTAACCAAATTTAAATTCCATACGGTGCATTCCAACACAAAGTGAATAAGTTATAAATAAATTAAAGCATATTGATCTAATAAATGAGTTCAAAATGAGAATTATTAATCTCTTATATAAAATAATGTACAAAATCTCAAAATATTGATAGTATTGCATTTAAAGATATAAAAATTTCCATTTAAATATATCGTAATTTTAATGATATAAAATTTGGAGTATTTATTCCCCCGACATTCATTTGTAAAATAGACTTCAGAAATTGTTAACGTTTTCTTTTCCACTTATTTATTTTTCCTCATGTTTTATAATTATTCTTTTTCCTTTGTAAGTCTTAATTACAAAAATAGGCATATTCATGCTAATTTTATTACCTCTCTTCCCAATTGAAAAAGGGCGATGCATATTGCAGGTGGTTTTAAACATTTTTTGTAAAGTTCTTGTCACATACATAGAAATACGTCTATAGAGGATAAGCATAATATTTCCAATCATATTTCTTTTCTTCTTACTCTTTGAATGGGTTTGGAAACTAGATTCTTAGGGAGAAAAGGTAACCAAATTTAAATTCCAAACGGTACATTCCAACACAAAGTCAATAACTTATAAATAAATTTAAGAATATTGATTTCATAAATGAGTTCAAAATGAGAATTATTGATCTCTTATATAAAATAATGTACAAAATCAAAAAATATTGATAGTATTGTATTTAAAGATATAAAAATTTCAATTTAAATATATCATAACCTTAATGATATAAAATTTGCAGTATTTATTCCCCCGACATTCATTTGTAAAATAAACATGCGAAATTGTTAACGTTTTCTTTTCCACTTATTTATTTTTCCTCATGTTTTATAATTATTCTTTTTCCTTTGTAAGTCTTAATTACCAAAATAGGCATATTCATGCTAATTTTATTACCTCTCTACCCAATTGAAAAAGGGCGATGCATATTGTAGGTGGTTTTAAACATTTTTTGTAAAGTTCTTGTCACATACATAGAAATACGTCTATAGAGGATGAGCATAATATTTCCAATCATATTTCTTTTCTTCTTACTCTTTCAATGGGTTTGGAAACTAGATTCTTAGGGAGAAAAGGTAACCAAATTTAAATTCCAAACGGTACATTCCAACACAAAGTGAATAACTTATAAATAAATTTAAAATTATTGGTTTCATAAATGAGTTCAAAATGAGAATTATTGATCTCTTATATAAAATAATGTACAAAATCTCAAAATATTGATAGTATTGCATTTAAAGATATAAAAATTTCCATTTAAATATATCGTAATTTTAATGATATAAAATTTGGAGTATTTATTCCCCCGACATTCATTTGTAAAATAGACATGAGAAATTGTTAACGTTTTCTTTTCCACTTATTTATTTTTCCTCATGTTTTATCATTATACTTTTTCCTTTGTAAGTCTTAATTACCAAAATAGGCATATTCATGCTAATTTTATTACCTCTCTTCCCAATTGAAAAAGGGCGATGCATATTGCAGGTGGTTTTCAACATTTTTTGTAAAGTTCTTGTCACATACATAGAAATACGTCTATAGAGGATGAGCATAATATTTCCAATCATATTTCTTTTCTTCTTACTCTTTGAATGGGTTTGGAAACTAGATTCTTAGGGAGAAAAGGTAACCAAATTTAAATTCCATACGGTGAATTCCAACACAAAGTGAATATGTTATAAATAAATTAAAGCATATTGATCTAATAAATGAGTTCAAAATGAGAATTATTGATCTCTTTATAAAATAATCTACAAAATCTCAAAATATTGATAGTATTGTATTTAAAGATATAAAAATTTCAATTTAAATATACCATAACTTTAATGATATTAAATTTGGAGTATTTATTCCCCCGACATTCATTTGTAAAATAAACATGCGAAATTGTTAACGTTTTCTTTTCCACTTATTTATTTTTCCTCATGTTTTATAATTATTCTTTTTCCTTTGTAGGTCTTAATTACAAAAATAGGCATATTCATGCTAATTTTATTACCTCTCTACCCAATTGAAAAAGGGCGATGCATATTGCAGGTGGTTTTAAACATTTTTTTGTAAAGTTCTTGTCACATACATAGAAATACGTCTATAGAGGATGAGCATAATATTTCCAATCATATTTCTTTTCTTCTTACTCTTTCAATGGGTTTGGAAACTAGATTCTTAGGGAGAAAAGGTAACCAAATTTAAATTCCAAACGGTACATTCCAACACAAAGTGAATAACTTATAAATAAATTTAAGAATATTGGTTTCATAAATGAGTTCAAAATGAGAATTATTGATCTCTTATATAAAATAATGTACAAAATCTCAAAATATTGATAGTATTGCATTTAAAGATATAAAAATTTCCATTTAAATATATCGTAATTTTAATGATATAAAATTTGGAGTATTTATTCCCCCGACATTCATTTGTAAAATAGACATGAGAAATTGTTAACGTTTTCTTTTCCACTTATTTATTTTTCCCCATGTTTTATCATTATTCTTTTTCCTTTGTAAGTCTTAATTACCAAAATAGGCATATTCATGCTAATTTTATTACCTCTCTTCCCAATTGAAAAAGGGCGATGCATATTGCAGGTGGTTTTCAACATTTTTTGTAAAGTTCTTGTCACATACATAGAAATACGTCTATAGAGGATGAGCATAATATTTCCAATCATATTTCTTTTCTTCTTACTCTTTGAATGGGTTTGGAAACTAGATTCTTAGGGAGAAAAGGTAACCAAATTTAAATTCCATACGGTGAATTCCAACACAAAGTGAATATGTTATAAATAAATTAAAGCATATTGATCTAATAAATGAGTTCAAAATGAGAATTATTGATCTCTTATATAAAATAATGTACAAAATCTCAAAATATTGATAGTATTGCATTTAAAGATATAAAAATTTCCATTTAAATATTTCATAATTTTAGTGATATAAAATTTGGAGTATTTATTCCCCCGACATTCATTTGTAAAATAGACATGAGAAATTGTTAACGTTTTCTTTTCCACTTATTTATTTTTCCTCATGTTTTATCATTATTCTTTTTCCATTGTAAGTCTTAATTACCAAAATAGGCATATTCATGCTAATTTTATTACCTCTCTTCCCAATTGAAAAAGGGCGATGCATATTGCAGGTGGTTTTAAACATTTTTTGTAAAGTTCTTGTCACATACATAGAAATACGTCTATAGAGGATGAGCATAATATTTCCAATCATATTTCTTTTCTTCTTACTCTTTGAATGGGTTTGGAAACTAGATTCTTAGGGAGATAAGGTAACCAAATTTAAATTCCATACGGTGAATTCGAACACAAAGTGAATATGTTATAAATAAATTAAAGCATATTGATCTAATAAATGAGTTCAAAATGAGAATTATTGATCTCTTATATAAAATAATGTACAAAATCACAAAATATTGATAGTATTGTATTTAAAGATATAAAAATTTCAATTTAAATATATCATAACTTTAATGATATAAAATTTGGAGTATTTATTCCCCCGACATTCATTTGTAAAATAGACATGTGAAATTGTTAAAGTTTTCTTTTCCCCTTATTTATTTTTCCTCATGTTTTATCATTATTCTCTTTTCTTTGTAAGTCTTAATTACCAAAATAGGCATATTCATGCTAATTTTATTACCTCTCTTCCCAATTGAAAAAGGGCGATGGATATTGCAGGTGGTTTTAAACATTCTTTCTAAAGTTCTTGTCACATACATAGAAATACGTCTATAGAGGATGAGCATAATATTTCCAATCATATTTCTTTTCTTCTTACTCTTTCAATGGGTTTGGAAACTAGATTCTTAGGGAGAAAAGGTAACCAAATTTAAATTCCAAACGGTACGTTCCACCACAAAGTGAATAACTTATAAATAAATTTAAGAATATTGGTTTCATAAATGACTTCAAAATGAGAATTATTGATCTCTTATATAAAATAATGTACAAAATCACAAAATATTGATAGTATTTCATTTAAAGATATAAAAATTTCCATTTAAATATATCGTAATTTTAATTATATAAAATTTGGAGTATTTATTCCCCCGACATTCATTTGTAAAATAGACATGAGAAATTGTTAACGTTTAATTTTCCACTAATTTATTTTTCCTCATTTTTTATCATTACTCTCTTTCTTTTGTAAGTCTTAATTCCCAAAATAGGCATATTCATGCTAATTTTATTACCCCTCTTCCCATTTGAAAAAGGGGATGGATGTTGTAGGTGGTTTTGGACATTATTTCTAACGTTCTTGTTACATAGCAAGAAAAATTGCTATAGAGGAGGAGCATAATATTTAGAATCATATTTCTTTTCTTCTTAATCTTTGAATGGGTTTGGAAACTAGATTCTTAGGAAGAAATGGTAACCAAATTTAAATTCCATACGGTGCATTCCAACACAAAGTGAATAAGTTATAAATAAATTAAAGCATATTGATCTAATAAATGAGTTCAAAATGAGAATTATTAATCTCTTATATAAAATAATGTACAAAATCTCAAAATATTGATAGTATTGCATTTAAAGATATAAAAATTTCCATTTAAATATATCGTAATTTTAATGATATAAAATTTGGAGTATTTATTCCCCCGACATTCATTTGTAAAATAGACTTCAGAAATTGTTAACGTTTTCTTTTCCACTTATTTATTTTTCCTCATGTTTTATAATTATTCTTTTTCCTTTGTAAGTCTTAATTACAAAAATAGGCATATTCATGCTAATTTTATTACCTCTCTTCCCAATTGAAAAAGGGCGATGCATATTGCAGGTGGTTTTAAACATTTTTTGTAAAGTTCTTGTCACATACATAGAAATACGTCTATAGAGGATGAGCATAATATTTCCAATCATATTTCTTTTCTTCTTACTCTTTGAATGGGTTTGGAAACTAGATTCTTAGGGAGAAAAGGTAACCAAATTTAAATTCCAAATGGTACATTCCAACACAAAGTGAATAACTTATAAATAAATTTAAGAATATTGATTTCATAAATGAGTTCAAAATGAGAATTATTGATCTCTTATATAAAATAATCTACAAAATCTCAAAATATTGATAGTATTGCATTTAAAGATATAAAAATTTCCATTTAAATATATCGTAATTTTAGTGATATAAAATTTGGAGTATTTATTCCCCCGACATTCATTTGTAAAATAGACATGAGAAATTGTTAACGTTTTCTTTTCCACTTATTTATTTTTCCTCATGTTTTATCATTATTCTTTTTCCTTTGTAAGTCTTAATTACCAAAATAGGCATATTCATGCTAATTTTATTACCTCTCTTCCCAATTGAAAAAGGGCGATGCATATTGCAGGTGCTTTTAAACATTTTTTGTAAAGTTCTTGTCACATACATAGAAATACATCTATAGAGGATGAGCATAATATTTCCAATCATATTTCTTTTCTTCTTACTCTTTGAATGGGTTTGGAAACTAGATTCTTAGGGAGATAACGTAACCAAATTTAAATTCCAAACGGTACATTCCAACACAAAGTGAATAATTTATAAATAAATTTAAGAATATTGATTTCATAAATGAGTTCAAAATGAGAATTATTGATCTCTTATATAAAATAATGTACAAAATCACAAAATATTGATAGTATTGCATTTATAGATATAAAAATTTCCATTTAAATATATCGTAATTTTAGTGATATAAAATTTGGAGTATTTATTCCCCCGACATTCATTTGTAAAATAGACATGAGAAATTGTTAACGTTTTCTTTTCCACTTATTTATTTTTCCTCATGTTTTATCATTATTCTTTTTCCTTTGTAAGTCTTAATTACCAAAATAGGCATATTCATGCTAATTTTATTACCTCTCTTCCCAATTGAAAAAGGGCGATGCATATTGCAGGTGGTTTTCAACATTTTTTGTAAAGTTCTTGTCACATACATAGAAATACGTCTATAGAGGATGAGCATAATATTTCCAATCATATTTCTTTTCTTCTTACTCTTTGAATGGGTTTGGAAACTAGATTCTTAGGGAGAAAAGGTAACCAAATTTAAATTCCATACGGTGAATTCCAACACAAAGTGAATATGTTATAAATAAATTAAAGCATATTGATCTAATAAATGAGTTCAAAATGAGAATTATTGATCTCTTATATAAAATAATGTACAAAATCTCAAAATATTGATAGTATTGCATTTAAAGATATAAAAATTTCCATTTAAATATATCGTAATTTTAGTGATATAAAATTTGGAGTATTTATTCCCCCGACATTCATTTGTAAAATAGACATGAGAAATTGTTAACGTTTTCTTTTCCACTTATTTATTTTTCCTCATGTTTTATCATTATTCTTTTTCCTTTGTAAGTCTTAATTACCAAAATAGGCATATTCATGCTAATTTTATTACCTCTCTTCCCAATTGAAAAAGGGCGATCCATATTGCAGGTGGTTTTAAACATTTTTTGTAATGTTCTTGTCACATAGATAGAAATATGTCTATAGAGGTTGAGCATAATATTTCCAATCATATTTCTTTTCTTCTTACTCTTTGAATGGGTTTGGAAACTAGATTCTTAGGGAGAAAAGATAACCAAATTTAAATTCCAAACGGTACATTCCAACACAAAGTGAATAACTTATAAATAAATTTAAGAATATTGATTTCATAAATGAGTTCAAAATGAGAATTATTGATCTCTTATATAAAATAATGTACAAAATCACAAAATATTGATAGTATTGCATTTAAAGATAAAAAAATTTCCATTTAAATATATCGTAATTTTAATGATATAAAATTTGGAGTATTTATTCCCCCGACATTCATTTGTAAAATAGACATGAGAAATTGTTAACGTTTTCTTTTCCACTTATTTATTTTTCCTCATGTTTTATCATTATTCTTTTTCCTTTGTAAGTCTTAATTACCAAAATAGGCATATTCATGCTAATTTTATTACCTCTCTTCCCAATTGAAAAAGGGCGATGCATATTGCAGGTGGTTTTAAACATTTTTTGTAATGTTCTTGTCACATAGATAGAAATATGTCTATAGAGGTTGAGCATAATATTTCCAATCATATTTCTTTTCTTCTTACTCTTTGAATGGGTTTCGAAACTAGATTCTTAGGGAGAAAAGGTAACCAAATTTAAATTCCAAACGGTACATTCCAACACAAAGTGAATAACTTATAAATAAATTTAAGAATATTGATTTCATAAATGAGTTCAAAATGAGAATTATTGATCTCTTATATAAAATAATGTACAAAATCAAAAAATATTGATAGTATTGTATTTAAAGATATAAAAATTTCAATTTAAATATACCATAACTTTAATGATATTAAATTTGGAGTATTTATTCCCCCGACATTCATTTGTAAAATAAACATGCGAAATTGTTAACGTTTTCTTTTCCACTTATTTATTTTTCCTCATGTTTTATAATTATTCTTTTTCCTTTGTAGGTCTTAATTACAAAAATAGGCATATTCATGCTAATTTTATTACCTCTCTACCCAATTGAAAAAGGGCGATGCATATTGCAGGTGGTTTTAAACATTTTTTGTAAAGTTCTTGTCACATACATAGAAATACGTCTATAGAGGATGAGCATAATATTTCCAATCATATTTCTTTTCTTCTTACTCTTTCAATGGGTTTGGAAACTAGATTCTTAGGGAGAAAAGGTAACCAAATTTAAATTCCAAACGGTACATTCCAACACAAAGTGAATAACTTATAAATAAATTTAAGAATATTGGTTTCATAAATGAGTTCAAAATGAGAATTATTGATCTCTTATATAAAATAATGTACAAAATCTCAAAATATTGATAGTATTGCATTTAAAGATATAAAAATTTCCATTTAAATATATCGTAATTTTAGTTATATAAAATTTGGAGTATTTATTCCCCCGACATTCATTTGTAAAATAGACATGAGAAATTGTTAACGTTTTCTTTTCCACTTATTTATTTTTCCTCATGTCTTATCATTATTCTTTTTCCTTTGTAAGTCTTAATTACCAAAATAGGCATATTCATGCTAATTTTATTACCTCTCTTCCCAATTGAAAAAGGGCGATGCATATTGCAGGTGGTTTTAAACATTTTTTGTAAAGTTCTTGTCACATACATAGAAATACGTCTATAGAGGATGAGCATAATATTTCCAATCATATTTCTTTTCTTCTTACTCTTTGAATGGGTTTGGAAACTAGATTCTTAGGGAGATAAGGTAACCAAATTTAAATTCCAAACGGTACATTCCAACACAAAGTGAATAATTTATAAATAAATTTAAGAATATTGATTTCATAAATGAGTTCAAAATGAGAATTATTGATCTCTTATATAAAATAATGTACAAAATCACAAAATATTGATAGTATTGCATTTAAAGATATAAAAATTTCCATTTAAATATATCGTAATTTTAGTGATATAAAATTTGGAGTATTTATTCCCCCGACATTCATTTGTAAAATAGACATGAGAAATTGTTAACGTTTTCTTTTCCACTTATTTATTTTTCCTCATGTTTTATCATTATTCTTTTTCCTTTGTAAGTCTTAATTACCAAAATAGGCATATTCATGCTAATTTTATTACCTCTCTTCCCAATTGAAAAAGGGCGATGCATATTGCAGGTGGTTTTAAACATTTTTTGTAAAGTTCTTGTCACATACATAGAATTACGTCTATAGAGGATGAGCATAATATTTCCAATCATATTTCTTTTCTTCTTACTCTTTGAATGGGTTTGGAAACTAGATTCTTAGGGAGAAAAGGTAACCAAATTTAAATTACAAACGGTACATTCCAACACAAAGTGAATAACTTATAAATAAATTTAAGAATATTGATTTCATAAATGAGTTCAAAATGAGAATTATTGATCTCTTATATAAAATAATGTACAAAATCAAAAAATATTGATAGTATTGTATTTAAAGATATAAAAATTTCAATTTAAATATATCATAACTTTAATGATATTAAATTTGGAGTATTTATTCCCCCGACATTCATTTTTAAAATAAACATGCGAAATTGTTAACGTTTTCTTTTCCACTTATTTATTTTTCCTCATGTTTTATAATTATTCTTTTTCCTTTATAGGTCTTAATTACAAAAATAGGCATATTCATGCTAATTTTATTACCTCTCTACCCAATTGAAAAAGGGCGATGCATATTGCAGGTGGTTTTAAACAGTTTTTGTAAAGTTCTTGTCACATACATAGAAATACGTCTATAGAGGATGAGCATAATATTTCCAATCATATTTCTTTTCTTCTTACTCTTTCAATGGGTTTGGAAACTAGATTCTTAGGGAGAAAAGGTAACCAAATTTAAATTCCAAACGGTACATTCCAACACAAAGTGAATAACTTATAAATAAATTTAAGAATATTGGTTTCATAAATGAGTTCAAAATGAGAATTATTGATCTCTTATATAAAATAATGTACAAAATCTCAAAATATTGATGGTATTGCATTTAAAGATATAAAAATTTCCATTTAAATATATCGTAATTTTAATGATATAAAATTTGGAGTATTTATTCCCCCGACATTCATTTGTAAAATAGACATGAGAAATTGTTAACGTTTTCTTTTCCACTTATTTATTTTTCCTCATGTTTTATCATTATTCTTTTTCCTTTTTAAGTCTTAATTACCAAAATAGGCATATTCATGCTAATTTTATTACCTCTCTTCCCAATTGAAAAAGGGCGATGGATATTGCAGGTGGTTTTAAACATTTTTTGTAAAGTTCTTGTCACATACATAGAAATACGTCTATAGAGGATGAGGATAATATTTCCAATCATATTTCTTTTCTTCTTACTCTTTCAATGGGTTTGGAAACTAGATTCTTAGGGAGAAAAGGTAACCAAATTTAAATTCCAAACGGTACATTCCAACACAAAGTGAATAACTTATAAATAAATTTAAGAATATTGGTTTCATAAATGAGTTCAAAATGAGAATTATTGATCTCTTATATAAAATAATGTACAAAATCACAAAATATTGATAGTATTGCATTTAAAGATATAAAAATTTCCATTTAAATATATCGTAATTTTAATTATATAAAATTTGGAGTATTTATTCCCCTGATATTCATTTGTAAAATAGACATGAGAAATTGTTAACGTTTTCTTTTCCACTTATTTATTTTTCCTCATTTTCTATCATTACTCTCTTTCTTTTGTAAGTCTTAATTCCCAAAATAGGCATATTCATGCTAATTTTATTACCTCTCTTCCCATTTGAAAAAGGGGATGGATGTTGTAGGTGGTTTTGGACATTATTTCTAACGTTCTTGTTACATAGCAAGAAAAATTGCTATAGAGTAGGAGCATAATATTTAGAACATATTTCTTTTCTTCTTAATCTTTGAATGGGTTTGGAAACTAGATTCTTAGGAAGAAATGGTAACCAAATTTAAATTCCATACGGTGCATTCCAACACAAAGTGAATATCTTATAAATAAATTAAAGCATATTGATCTAATAAATGAGTTCAAAGTGATAATTATTGATCTCTTATATAAAATAATGTACAAAATCTCAAAATATTGATAGTATTCCATTTAAAGATATAAAAATTTCCCTTTAAATATATCGTAATTTTAATGATATAAAATTTGGAGTTTTTATTCCCCCGACATTCATTTGTAAAATAGACATGAGAAATTGTTAACGTTTTCTTTTCCACTTATTTATTTTTCCTCGTGTTTTATCATTATTCTTTTTCCTTTGTAAGTCTTAATTACCAAAATAGGCATATTCATGCTAATTTTATTACCTCTCTTCCCAATTGAAAAAGGGCGATGCATTTTGCAGGTGGTTTTAAACATTTTTTGTAAAGTTCTTGTCACATACATAGAAATACGTCTATAGAGGATGAGAAAAATATTTCCAATCATATTTCTTTTCTTCTTACTCTTTGAATGGGTTTGGAAACTAGATTCTTAGGGAGAAAAGGTAACCAAATTTAAATTCCAAACGGTACATTCCAACACAAAGTGAATAACTTATAAATAAATTTAAGAATATTGGTTTCATAAATGAGTTCAAAATGAGAATTATTGATCCCTTATATAAAATAATGTACAAAATCACAAAATATTGATAGTATTGCATTTAAAGATATAAAAATTTCCATTTAAATATATCGTAATTTTAGTGATATAAAATTTGGAGTATTTATTCCCCCGACATTCATTTGTAAAATAGACATGAGAAATTGTTAACGTTTTCTTTTCCACTTATTTATTTTTCCTCATGTTTTATCATTATTCTTTTTCCTTTGTAAGTCTTAATTACCAAAATAGGCATATTCATGCTAATTTTATTACCTCTCTTCCCAATTGAAAAAGGGCGATGCATATTGCAGGTGGTTTTAAACATTTTTTGTAAAGTTCTTGTCACATACATAGAAATACGTCTATAGAGGATGAGCATAATATTTCCAATCATATTTCTTTTCTTCTTACTCTTTGAATGGGTTTGGAAATTGGATTCTTAGGGAGAAAAGATAACCAAATTTAAATTCCAAACGGTACATTCCAACACAATGTGAATAACTTATAAATAAATTTAAGAATATTGAATTCATAAATGAGTTCAAAATGAGAATTATTGATCTCTTATATAAAATAATGTACAAAATCACAAAATATTGATAGTATTTCATTTAAAGATATAAAAATTTCCATTTAAATATATCGTAATTTTAATTATATAAAATTTGGAGTATTTATTCCCCCGACATTTATTTGTAAAATAGACATGAGAAATTGTTAACGTTTTATTTTCCACTAATTTATTTTTCCTCATTTTTTATCATTACTCTCTTTCTTTTGTAAGTCTTAATTCCCAAAATAGGCATATTCATGCTAATTTTATTACCCCTCTTCCCATTTGAAAAAGGGGATGGATGTTGTAGGTGGTTTTGGACATTATTTCTAACGTTCTTGTTACATAGCAAGAAAAATTGCTATAGAGGAGGAGCATAATATTTAGAATCATATTTCTTTTCTTCTTAATCTTTGAATGGGTTTGGAAACTAGATTCTTAGGAAGAAATGGTAACCAAATTTAAATTCCATACGGTGCATTCCAACACAAAGTGAATAAGTTATAAATAAATTAAAGCATATTGATCTAATAAATGAGTTCAAAATGAGAATTATTAATCTCTTATATAAAATAATGTACAAAATCTCAAAATATTGATAGTATTGCATTTAAAGATATAAAAATTTCCATTTAAATATATCGTAATTTTAATGATATAAAATTTGGAGTATTTATTCCCCCGACATTCATTTGTAAAATAGACATGAGAAATTGTTAACGTTTTCTTTTCCACTTATTTATTTTTCCTCATGTTTTATCATTATTCTCTTTTCTTTGTAAGTCTTAATTACCAAAATAGGCATATTAATGCTAATTTTATTACCTCTCTTCCCAATTGAAAAAGGGCGATGTATATTGCAAGTGGTTTTAAACATTTTTTGTAAAGTTCTTGTCACATACATAGAAATACGTCTATAGAGGATGAGGATAATATTTCCAATCATATTTATTTTCTTCTTACTCTTTCAATGGGTTTGGAAACTAGATTCTTAGGGAGAAAAGGTAACCAAATTTAAATTCCAAACGGTACATTCCAACACAAAGTGAATAACTTATAAATAAATTTAAGAATATAGATTTCATAAATGAGTTCAAAATGAGAATTATTGATCTCTTATATAAAATAATGTACAAAATCTCAAAATATTGATAGTATTGCATTTAAAGATATAAAAATTTCCATTTAAATATATCGTAATTTTAGTGATATAAAATTTGGAGTATTTATTCCCTCGACATTCATTTGTAAAATAGACATGAGAAATTGTTAACGTTTTCTTTTCCACTTATTTATTTTTCCTCATGTCTTATCATTATTCTTTTTCCTTTGTAAGTCTTAATTACCAAAATAGGCATATTCATGCTAATTTTATTACCTCTCTTCCCAATTGAAAAAGGGCGATGCATATTGCAGGTGGTTTTAAACATTTTTTGTAAAGTTCTTGTCACATACATAGAAATACGTCTATAGAGGATGAGCATAATATTTCCAATCATATTTCTTTTCTTCTTACTCTTTGAATGGGTTTTTAAACTAGATTTTTAGGGAGATAAGGTAACCAAATTTAAATTCCGAACGGTACATTCCAACACAAAGTGAATAATTTATAAATAAATTTAAGAATATTGATTTCATAAATGAGTTCAAAATGAGAATTATTGATCTCTTATATAAAATAATGTACAAAATCACAAAATATTGATAGTATTGTATTTAAAGATATAAAAATTTCAATTTAAATATATCATAACTTTAATGATATAAAATTTGGAGTATTTATTCCCCCGACATTCATTTGTAAAATAGACATGCGAAATTGTTAACGTTTTCTTTTCCACTTATTTATTTTTCCTCATGTTTTATCATTATTCTCTTTTCTTTGTAAGTCTTAATTACCAAAATAGGCATATTCATGCTAATTTTATTACCTCTCTTCCCAATTGAAAAAGGGCGATGTATATTGCAGGTGGTTTTAAACATTTTTTGTAAAGTTCTTGTCACATACATAGAAATACGTCTATAGAGGATGAGGATAATATTTCCAATCATATTTCTTTTCTTCTTACTCTTTCAATGGGTTTGGAAACTAGATTCTTAGGGAGAAAAGGTAACCAAATTTAAATTCCAAACGGTACATTCCAACACAAAGTGAATAACTTATAAATAAATTTAAAATTATTGGTTTCATAAATGAGTTCAAAATGAGAATTATTGATCTCTTATATAAAATAATGTACAAAATCACAAAATATTGATAGTATTGCATTTAAAGATATAAAAATTTCCATTTAAATATATCGTAATTTTAATTATATAAAATTTGGAGTATTTATTCCCCAGATATTCATTTGTAAAATAGACATGAGAAATTGTTAACGTTTTCTTTTCCACTTATTTATTTTTCCTCATTTTTTATCATTACTCTCTTTCTTTTGTAAGTCTTAATTCCCAAAATAGGCATATTCATGCTAATTTTATTACCTCTCTTCCCATTTGAAAAAGGGGATGGATGTTGTAGGTGGTTTTGGACATTATTTCTAACGTTCTTGTTACATAGCAAGAAAAATTGCTATAGAGGATGAGCATAATATTTCCAATCATATTTTTTTCTTCTTACTCTTTGAATGGGTTTGGAAACTAGATTCTTAGGGAGAAAAGGTAACCAAATTTAAATTCCATACGGTGAATTCCAACACAAAGTGAATATGTTATAAATAAATTAAAGCATATTGATCTAATAAATGAGTTCAAAATGAGAATTATTGATCTCTTATATAAAATAATGTACAAAATCTCAAAATATTGATAGTATTGCATTTAAAGATATAAAAATTTCCATTTAAATATATCGTAATTATAGTGATATAAAATTTGGAGTATTTATTCCCCCGACATTCATTTGTAAAATAGACATGACAAATTGTTAACGTTTTCTTTTCCACTTATTTATTTTTCCTCATGTCTTATCATTATTCTTTTTCCTTTGTAAGACTTAATTACCAAAATAGGCATATTCATGCTAATTTTATTACCTCTCTTCCCAATTGAAAAAGGGCGATGCATATTGCAGGTGGTTTTAAACATTTTTTGTAAAGTTCTTGTCACATACATAGAAATACGTCTATAGAGGATGAGCATAATATTTCCAATCATATTTCTTTTCTTCTTACTCTTTGAATGGGTTTGGAAACTAGATTCTTAAGGAGATAAGGTAACCAAATTTAAATTCCAAACGGTACATTCCAACACAAAGTGAATAATTTATAAATAAATTTAAGAATATTGATTTCATAAATGAGTTCAAAATGAGAATTATTGATCTCTTATATAAAATAATGTACAAAATCACAAAATATTGATAGTATTGTATTTAAAGATATAAAAATTTCAATTTAAATATATCATAACTTTAATGATATAAAATTTGGAGTATTTATTCCCCCGACATTCATCTGTAAAATAGACATGCGAAATTGTTAACTTTTTCTTTTCCACTTATTTATTTTTCCTCATGTTTTATCATTATTCTCTTTTCTTTGTAAGTCTTAATTACCAAAATAGGCATATTCATGCTAATTTTATTACCTCTCTTCCCATTTGAAAAAGGGGATGGATGTTGTAGGTGGTTTTGGACATTATTTCTAACGTTCTTGTTACATAGCAAGAAAAATTGCTATAGAGGATGAGCATAATATTTCCAATCATATTTTTTTCTTCTTACTCTTTGAATGGGTTTGGAAACTAGATTCTTAGGGAGAAAAGGTAACCAAATTTAAATTCCATACGGTGAATTCCAACACAAAGTGAATATGTTATAAATAAATTAAAGCATATTGATCTAATAAATGAGTTCAAAATGAGAATTATTGATCTCTTATATAAAATAATGTACAAAATCACAAAATATTGATAGTATTGCATTTAAAGATATAAAAATTTCCATTTAAATATATCGTAATTTTAATTATATAAAATTTGGAGTATTTATTCCCCCGATATTCATTTGTAAAATAGACATGAGAAATTGTTAACGTTTTCTTTTCCACTTATTTATTTTTCCTCATTTTTTATCATTACTCTCTTTCTTTTGTAAGTCTTAATTCCCAAAATAGGCATATTCATGCTAATTTTATTACCTCTCTTCCCATTTGAAAAAGGGGATGGATGTTGTAGGTGGTTTTGGACATTATTTCTAACGTTCTTGTTACATAGCAAGAAAAATTGCTATAGAGGATGAGCATAATATTTCCAATCATATTTTTTTCTTCTTACTCTTTGAATGGGTTTGGAAACTAGATTCTTAGGGAGAAAAGGTAACCAAATTTAAATTCCATACGGTGAATTCCAACACAAAGTGAATATGTTATAAATAAATTAAAGCATATTGATCTAATAAATGAGTTCAAAATGAGAATTATTGATCTCTTATATAAAATAATGTACAAAATCTCAAAATATTGATAGTATTGCATTTAAAGATATAAAAATTTCCATTTAAATATATCGTAATTTTAGTGATATAAAATTTGGAGTATTTATTCCCCCGACATTCATTTGTAAAATAGACATGACAAATTGTTAACGTTTTCTTTTCCACTTATTTATTTTTCCTCATGTTTTATCATTATTCTTTTTCCTTTGTAAGTCTTAATTACCAAAATAGGCATATTCATGCTAATTTTATTACCTCTCTTCCCAATTGAAAAAGGGCGATGCATATTGCAGGTGGCTTTCAACATTTTTTGTAAAGTTCTTGTCACATACATAGAAATACGTCTATAGAGGATGAGCATAATATTTCCAATCATATTTGTTTTCTTCTTACTCTTTGAATGGGTTTGGAAACTAGATTCTTAGGGAGATAAGGTAACCAAATTTAAATTCCAAATGGTACATTCCAACAAAAAGTGAATAATTTATAAATAAATTTAAGAATATTGATTTCATAAATGAGTTCAAAATGAGAATTATTGATCTCTTATATAAAATAATGTACAAAATCACAAAATATTGATAGTATTGTATTTAAAGATATAAAAATTTCAATTTAAATATATCATAACTTTAATGATATAAAATTTGGAGTATTTATTCCCCCGACATTCATTTGTAAAATAGACATGCGAAATTGTTAACGTTTTCTTTTCCACTTATTTATTTTTCCTCATGTTTTATCATTATTCTCTTTTGTTTGTAAGTCTTAATTACGAAAATAGGCATATTCATGCTAATTTTATTACCTCTCTTCCCAATTGAAAAAGGGCGATGGATATTGCAGTTGTTTTTAAACATTTTTTGTAAAGTTCTTGTCACATACATAGAAATACGTCTATAGAGGATGAGCATAATATTTCCAATCATATTTCTTTTCTTCTTACTCTTTGAATGGGTTTGGAAACTAGATTCTTAGGGAGAAAAGGTAACCAAATTTAAATTCCAAATGGTACGTTCCACCACAAAGTGAGTAACTTATAAATAAATTTAAGAATATTGGTTTCATAAATGACTTCAAAATGAGAATTATTGATCTCTTATATAAAATAATGTACAAAATCAAAAAATATTGATAGTATTGTATTTAAAGATATAAAAATTTCAATTTAAATATATCATAACTTTAATGATATAAAGTTTGGAGTATTTATTCCCCCGACATTCATTTGTAAAATAAACATGCGAAATTGTTAATGTTTTCTTTTCCACTTATTTATTTTTCCTCATGTTTTTGAATTATTCTTTTTCCTTTGTAAGTCTTAATTACCAAAATAGGCATATTCATGCTAATTTTATTACCTCTCTACCCAATTGAAAAAGGGCGATGCATATTGCAGGTGGTTTTAAACATTTTTTGTAAAGTTCTTGTCACATACATAGAAATACGTCTATAGAGGATGAGCATAATATTTCCAATCATATTTCTTTTCTTCTTACTCTTTCAATGGGTTTGGAAACTAGATTCTTAGGGAGAAAAGGTAACCAAATTTAAATTCCAAACGGTACATTCCAACACAAAGTGAATAATTTATAAATAAATTTAAGAATATTGATTTCATAAATGAGTTCAAAATGAGAATTATTGATCTCTTATATAAAATAATGTACAAAATCACAAAATATTGATAGTATTGTATTTAAAGATATAAAAATTTCAATTTAAATATATCATAACTTTAATGATATAAAATTTGGAGTATTTATTCCCCCGACATTCATTTGTAAAATAGACATGCGAAATTGTTAACGTTTTCTTTTCCACTTATTTATTTTTCCTCATGTTTTTTCATTATTCTCTTTTCTTTGTAAGTCTTAATTACCAAAATAGGCATATTCATGCTAATTTTATTACCTCTCTTCCCAATTGAAAAAGGGCGATGTATATTGCAGGTGGTTTTAAACATTTTTTGTAAAGTTCTTGTCACATACATAGAAATACGTCTATAGAGGATGAGGATAATATTTCCAATCATATTTCTTTTCTTCTTACTCTTTCAATGGGTTTGGAAACTAGATTCTTAGGGAGAAAAGGTAACCAAATTTAAATTCCAAACGGTACATTCCAACACAAAGTGAATAACTTATAAATAAATTTAAGAATATTGGTTTCATAAATGAGTTCAAAATGAGAATTATTGATCTCTTATATAAAATAATGTACAAAATCTCAAAATATTGATAGTATTGCATTTAAAGATATAAAAATTTCCATTTAAATATATCGTAATTTTAGTGATATAAAATTTGGAGTATTTATTCCCCCGACATTCATTTGTAAAATAGACATGAGAAATTGTTAACGTTTTCTTTTCCACTTATTTATTTTTCCTCATGTTTTATCATTATTCTCTTTTCTTTGTAAGTCTTAATTACCAAAATAGGCATATTCATGCTAATTTTATTACCTCTCTTCCCAATTGAAAAAGGGCGATGTATATTGCAGGTGGTTTTAAACATTTTTTGTAAAGTTCTTGTCACATACATAGAAATACGTCTATAGAGGATGAGGATAATATTTCCAATCATATTTCTTTTCTTCTTACTCTTTCAATGGGTTTGGAAACTAGATTCTTAGGGAGAAAAGGTAACCAAATTTAAATTCCAAACGGTACGTTCCAACACAAAGTGAATAACTTATAAATAAATTTAAGAATATTGGTTTCATAAATGACTTCAAAATGAGAATTATTGATCTCTTATATAAAATAATGTACAAAATCACAAAATATTGATAGTATTGTATTTAAAGATATAAAAATTTCAATTTAAATATATCATAACTTTAATGATATAAAATTTGGAGTATTTATTCCCCCGATATTCATTTGTAAAATAGACATGAAAAATTGTTAACGTTTTCTTTTCCACTTATTTATTTTTCCTCATGTTTTATAATTATTCTTTTTCCTTTGTAAGTCTTAATTACCAAAATAGGCATATTCATGCTAATTTTATTACCTCTCTTCCCAATTGAAAAAGGGCGATGTATATTGCAGGTGGTTTTAAACATTTTTTGTAAAGTTCTTGTCACATACATAGAAATACGTCTATAGAGGATGAGGATAATATTTCCAATCATATTTCTTTTCTTCTTACTCTTTCAATGGGTTTGGAAACTAGATTCTTAGGGAGAAAAGGTAACCAAATTTAAATTCCAAACGGTACATTCCAACACAAAGTGAATAACTTATAAATAAATTTAAGAATATTGATTTCATAAATGAGTTCAAAATGAGAATTATTGATCTCTTATATAAAATAATGTACAAAATCAAAAAATATTGATAGTATTGTATTTAAAGATATAAAAATTTCAATTTAAATATATCATAACTTTAATGATATAAAATTTGGAGTATTTATTCCCCCGACATTCATTTGTAAAATAAACATGCGAAATTGTTAATGTTTTCTTTTCCACTTATTTATTTTTCCTCATGTTTTATAATTATTCTTTTTCCTTTGTAAGTCTTAATTACCAAAATAGGCATATTCATGCTAATTTTATTACCTCTCTACCCAATTGAAAAAGGGCGATGCATATTGCAGGTGGTTTTAAACATTTTTTGTAAAGTTCTTGTCACATACATAGAAATACGTCTATAGAGGATGAGCATAATATTTCCAATCATATTTCTTTTCTTCTTACTCTTTGAATGGGTTTGGAAACTAGATTCTTAGGGAGAAAAGGTAACCAAATTTAAATTCCATACGGTGAATTCCAACACAAAGTTAATATGTTATAAATAAATTAAAGCATATTGATCTAATAAATGAGTTCAAAATGAGAATTATTGATCTCTTATATAAAATAATGTACAAAATCTCAAAATATTGATAGTATTGCATTTAAAGATATAAAAATTTCCATTTAAATATATCGTAATTTTAGTGATATAAAATTTGGAGTATTTATTCCCCCGACATTCATTTGTAAAATAGACATGAGAAATTGTTAACGTTTTCTTTTCCACTTATTTATTTTTCCTCATGTTTTATCATTATTCTTTTTCCTTTGTAAGTCTTAATTACCAAAATAGGCATATTCATGCTAATTTTATTACCTCTCTTCCCAATTGAAAAAGGGCGATGCATATTGCAGGTGGTTTTAAACATTTTTTGTAAAGTTCTTGTCACATACATAGAAATACGTCTATAGAGGATGAGCATAATACTTCCAATCATATTTCTTTTCTTCTTACTCTTTGAATGGGTTTGGAAACTAGATTCTTAGGGAGAAAAGGTAACCAAATTTAAATTCCAAACGGTACATTCCAACAAAAAGTGAATAACTTATAAATAAATTTAAGAATATTGATTTCATAAATGAGTTCAAAATGAGAATTATTGATCTCTTATATAAAATAATTTACAAAATCACAAAATATTGATAGTATTGTATTTAAAGATATAAAAATTTCAATTTAAATATATCGTAATTTTAGTGATATAAAATTTGGAGTATTTATTCCCCCGACATTCATTTGTAAAATAGACATGAGAAATTGTTAACGTTTTCTTTTCCACTTATTTATTTTTCCTCATGTTTTATCATTATTCTCTTTTCTTTGTAAGTCTTAATTACCAAAATAGGCATATTCATGCTAATTTTATTACCTCTCTTCCCAATTGAAAAAGGGCGATGTATATTGCAGGTGGTTTTAAACATTTTTTGTAAAGTTCTTGTCACATACATAGAAATACGTCTATAGAGGATGAGCATAATATTTCCAATCATATTTCTTTTCTTCTTACTCTTTGAATGGGTTTGGAAACTAGATTCTTAGGGAGAAAAGGTAACCAAATTTAAATTCCAAACGGTACATTCCAACAAAAAGTGAATAACTTATAAATAAATTTAAGAATATTGATTTCATAAATGAGTTCAAAATGAGAATTATTGATCTCTTATATAAAATAATTTACAAAATCACAAAATATTGATAGTATTGTATTTAAAGATATAAAAATTTCAATTTAAATATATCCTAATTTTAGTGATATAAAATTTGGAGTATTTATTCCCCCGACATTCATTTGTAAAATAGACATGAGAAATTGTTAACGTTTTCTTTTCCACTTATTTATTTTTCCTCATGTTTTATCATTATTCTCTTTTCTTTGTAAGTCTTAATTACCAAAATAGGCATATTCATGCTAATTTTATTACCTCTCTTCCCAATTGAAAAAGGGCGATGTATATTGCAGGTGGTTTTAAACATTTTTTGTAAAGTTCTTGTCACATACATAGAAATACGTCTATAGAGGATGAGGATAATATTTCCAATCATATTTCTTTTCTTCTTACTCTTTCAATGGGTTTGGAAACTAGATTCTTAGGGAGAAAAGGTAACCAAATTTAAATTCCAAACGGTACGTTCCAACACAAAGTGAATAACTTATAAATAAATTTAAGAATATTGGTTTCATAAATGACTTCAAAATGAGAATTATTGATCTCTTATATAAAATAATGTACAAAATCACAAAATATTGATAGTATTTCATTTAAAGATATAAAAATTTCCATTTAAATATATCGTAATTTTAATTATATAAAATTTGGAGTATTTATTCCCCCGACATTCATTTGTAAAATAGACATGAGAAATTGTTAACGTTTTATTTTCCACTAATTTATTTTTCCTCATTTTTTATCATTACTCTCTTTCTTTTGTAAGTCTTAATTCCCAAAATAGGCATATTCATGCTAATTTTATTACCTCTCTTCCCAATTGAAAAAGGGCGATGGATATTGCAGGTGGTTTTCAAGATTTTTTGTAAAGTTCTTGTCACATACATAGAAATACGTCTATAGAGGATGAGCATAATATTTCTAATCATATTTCTTTTCTTCTTACTCTTTGAATGGGTTTGGAAACTAGATTCTTAGGGGGAAAAGGTAACCAAATTTAAATTCCATACGGTGAATTCCAACACAAAGTGAATATGTTATAAATAAATTAAAGCATATTGATCTAATAAATGAGTTCAAAATGAGAATTATTGATCTCTTATATAAAATAATGTACAAAATCTCAAAATATTGATAGTATTGCATTTAAAGATATAAAAATTTCCATTTAAATATATCGTAATTTTAGTGATATAAAATTTGGAGTATTTATTCCACCGACATTCATTTGTAAAATAGACATGAGAAATTGTTAACGTTTTCTTTTCCACTTATTTATTTTTCCTCATGTTTTATCATTATTCTTTTTCCTTTGTAAGTCTTAATTACCAAAATAGGCATATTCATGCTAATTTTATTACCTCTCTTCCCATTTGAAAAAGGGGATGGATGTTGTAGGTGGTTTTGGACATTATTTCTAACGTTCTTGTTACATAGCAAGAAAAATTGCTATAGAGGAGGAGCATAATATTTCCAATCATATTTCTTTTCTTCTTACTCTTTGAATGGGTTTGGAAACTAGATTCTTAGGGAGAAAAGGTAACCAAATTTAAATTCCAAACGGTACGTTCCAACACAAAGTGAATAACTTATAAATAAATTTAAGAATATTGGTTTCATAAATGAGTTCAAAATGAGAATTATTGATCTATTATATAAAATAATGTACAAAATCACAAAATATTGATAGTATTGCATTTAAAGATATAAAAATTTCCATTTAAATATATCGTAATTTTAATTATATAAAATTTGGAGTATTTATTCCCTTGATATTCATTTGTAAAATAGACATGGGAAATTGTTAACGTTTTCTTTTCCACTTATTTATTTTTCCTCATTTTTTATCATTACTCTCTTTCTTTTGTAAGTCTTAATTCCCAAAATAGGCATATTCATGCTAATTTTATTACCTCTCTTCCCATTTGAAAAAGGGGATGGATGTTGTAGGTGGTTTTGGACATTATTTCTAACGTTCTTGTTACATAGCAAGAAAAATTGCTATAGAGGAGGAGCATAATATTTAGAACATATTTCTTTTCTTCTTAATCTTTGAATGCCATTTTGGAAACTAGATTCTTAGGAAGAAATGGTAACCAAATTTAAATTCCATACGGTGCATTCCAACACAAAGTGAATATGTTATAAATAAATTAAAGCATATTGATCTAATAAATGAGTTCAAAATGGTAATTATTGATCTCTTATATAAAATAATGTACAAAATCTCAAAATATTGATAGTATTCCATTTAAAGATATAAAAATTTCCATTTAAATATATCGTAATTTTAATGATATAAAATTTGGAGTATTTATTCCCCCGACATTCATTTGTAAAATAGACATGAGAAATTGTTAACGTTTTCTTTTCCACTTATTTATTTTTCCTCATGTTTTATCATTATTCTTTTTCCTTTGTAAGTCTTAATTACCAAAATAGGCATATTCATGCTAATTTTATTACCTCTCTTCCCAATTGAAAAAGGGCGATGCATATTGCAGGTGGTTTTAAACATTTTTTGTAAAGTTCTTGTCACATAGATAGAAATATGTCTATAGAGGTTGAGCATAATATTTCTAATCATATTTCTTTTCTTCTTACTCTTTGAATGGGTTTGGAAACTAGATTCTTAGGGAGAAAAGATAACCAAATTTAAATTCCAAACGGTACATTCCAACACAAAGTGAATAACTTATAAATAAATTTAAGAATATTGATTTCATAAATGACAATTATTGATCTCTTATATAAAATAATGTACAAAATCACAAAATATTGATAGTATTGCATTTAAAGATATAAAAATTTCCATTTAAATATATCGTAATTTTAATGATATAAAATTTGGAGTATTTATTCCCCCGACATTCATTTGTAAAATAGACATGAGAAATTGTTAACGTTTTTTTTCCACTTATTTATTTTTCCTCATTTTTTATCATTATTCTTTTTCCTTTGTAAGTCTTAATTACCAAAATAGGCATATTCATGCTAATTTTATTACCTCTCTTCCCAATTGAAAAAGGGCGATGCATATTGCAGGTGGTTTTAAACATTTTTTGTAAAGTTCTTGTCACATACATAGAAATACGCCTATAGAGGATGAGCATAATATTTCCAATCATATTTCTTTTCTTCTTACTCTTTGAATGGGTTTGGAAACTAGATTCTTAGGGAGAAAAGGTAACCAAATTTAAATTCCAAACGGTACGTTCCAACACAAAGTGAATAACTTATAAATAAATTTAAGAATATTGGTTTCATAAATGAGTTCAAAATGAGAATTATTGATCTCTTATATAAAATAATGTAGAAAATCACAAAATATTGATAGTATTGCATTTAAAGATATAAAAATTTCCATTTAAATATATCGTAATTTTAATGATATAAAATTTGGAGTACTTATTCCCCCGACATTCATTTGTAAAATAGACATGAGAAATTGTTAACGTTTTCTTTTCCACTTATTTATTTTTCCTCATGTTTTATCATTATTCCTTTTCCTTTGTAAGTCGTAATTACCAAAATAGGCATATTCATGCTAATTTTATTACCTCGCTTCCCGTTCGAAAAAGGGGATGGATGTTGTAGGTCGTTTTGGACATTATTTCTAACGTTCTTGTTACATAGCAAGAAATATTGCTATAGAGGAGGAGCATAATATTTAGAATCATATTTCTTTTCTTCTTAATCTTTGAATGGGTTTGGAAACTAGATTCTTAGGAAGAAATGGTAACCAAATTTAAATTCCATACGGTGCATTCCAACACAAAGTGAATAAGTTATAAATAAATTAAAGCATATTGATCTAAAAAATGAGTTCAAAATGAGAATTATTGATCTCTTATATAAAATAATGTACAAAATCTCAAAATATTGATAGTATTGCATTTAAAGATATAAAAATTTTCATTTAAATATATCGTAATTTTAATGATATAAAATTTGGAGTATTTATTCCCCCGACATTCATTTGTAAAATAGACATGAGAAATTGTTAACGTTTTCTTTTCCACTTATTTATTTTTCCTCATGTTTTATCATTATTCTTTTTCCTTTGTAAGTCTTAATTACAAAAATAGGCATATTCATGCTAATTTTATTACCTCTCTTCCCAATTGAAAAAGGGCGATGCATTTTGCAGGTGGTTTTAAACATTTTTTGTAAAGTTCTTGTCACATACATAGAAATTCGTCTATAGAGGATGAGCAAACTATTTCCAATCATATTTCTTTTCTTCTTACTCTTTGAATGGGTTTGGAAACTAGATTCTTAGGGAGAAAAGGTAACCAAATTTAAATTCCAAACGGTACATTCCAACACAAAGTGAATAACTTATAAATAAATTTAAGAATATTGGTTTCATAAATGAGTTCAAAATGAGAATTATTGATCCCTTATATAAAATAATGTACAAAATCACAAAATATTGATAGTATTGCATTTAAAGATATAAAAATTTCCATTTAAATATATCGTAATTTTAATGATATAAAATTTGGAGTATTTATTCCCCCGACATTCATTTGTAAAATAGACATGAGAAATTGTTAACGTTTTCTTTTCCACTTATTTATTTTTCCTCATGTTTTATCATTATTCCTTTTCCTTTGTAAGTCGTAATTACCAAAATAGGCATATTCATGCTAATTTTATTACCTCGCTTCCCGTTCGAAAAAGGGGATGGATGTTGTAGGTCGTTTTGGACATTATTTCTAACGTTCTTGTTACATAGCAAGAAATATTGCTATAGAGGAGGAGCATAATATTTAGAATCATATTTCTTTTCTTCTTAATCTTTGAATGGGTTTGGAAACTAGATTCTTAGGAAGAAATGGTAACCAAATTTAAATTCCATACGGTGCATTCCAACACAAAGTGAATAAGTTATAAATAAATTAAAGCATATTGATCTAAAAAATGAGTTCAAAATGAGAATTATTGATCTCTTATATAAAATAATGTACAAAATCTCAAAATATTGATAGTATTGCATTTAAAGATATAAAAATTTTCATTTAAATATATCGTAATTTTAATGATATAAAATTTGGAGTATTTATTCCCCCGACATTCATTTGTAAAATAGACATGATAAATTGTTAACGTTTTCTTTTCCACTTATTTATTTTTCCTCATGTTTTATCATTATTCTTTTTCCTTTGTAAGTCTTAATTACAAAAATAGGCATATTCATGCTAATTTTATTACCTCTCTTCCCAATTGAAAAAGGGCGATGCATTTTGCAGGTGGTTTTAAACATTTTTTGTAAAGTTCTTGTCACATACATAGAAATTCGTCTATAGAGGATGAGCAAACTATTTCCAATCATATTTCTTTTCTTCTTACTCTTTGAATGGGTTTGGAAACTAGATTCTTAGGGAGAAAAGGTAACCAAATTTAAATTCCAAACGGTACATTCCAACACAAAGTGAATAACTTATAAATAAATTTAAGAATATTGGTTTCATAAATGAGTTCAAAATGAGAATTATTGATCCCTTATATAAAATAATGTACAAAATCACAAAATATTGATAGTATTGCATTTAAAGATATAAAAATTTCCATTTAAATATATCGTAATTTTAATGATATAAAATTTGGAGTATTTATTCCCCCGACATTCATTTGTAAAATAGACATGAGAAATTGTTAACGTTTTCTTTTCCACTTATTTATTTTTCCTAATGTTTTATCATTATTCTTTTTCCTTTGTAAGTCTTAATTACCAAAATAGGCATATTCATGCTAATTTTATTACCTCTCTTCCCAATTGAAAAAGGGCGATGCATATTGCAGGTGGTTTTAAACATTTTTTGTAAAGTTCTTGTCACATACATAGAAATACGTCTATAGAGGATGAGCATAATATTTCCAATCATATTTCTTTTCTTCTTACTCTTTGAATGGGTTTGGAAACTAGATTCTTAGGGAGAAAAGGTAACCAAATTTAAATTCCAAACGGTACGTTCCAACACAAAGTGAATAACTTATAAATAAATTAAAGCATATTGATCTAATAAATGAGTTCAAAATGAGAATTATTGATCTCTTATATAAAATAATGTATAAAATCACAAAATATTGATAGTATTGCATTTAAAGATATAAAAATTTCCATTTAAATATATCGTAATTTTAATTATATAAAATTTGAGTATTTATTCCCCCGACATTCATTTGTAAAATAGACATGAGAAATTGTTAACGTTTTCTTTTCCACTTATTTATTTTTCCTCATTTTTTATCATTACTCTCTTTCTTTTGTAAGTCTTAATTCCCAAAATAGGCATATTCATGCTAATTTTATTACCTCTCTTCCCATTTGAAAAAGGGGATGGATGTTGTTGGTAGTTTTGGACATTATTTCTAACGTTCTTGTTACATAGCAAGAAAAATTGCTATAGAGGAGGAGCATAATATTTAGAATCATATTTCTTTTCTTCTTAATCTTTGAATGGGTTTGGAAACTAGATTCTTAGGAAGAAATGGTAACCAAATTTAAATTCCATACGGTGCATTCCAACACAAAGTGAATAAGTTATAAATAAATTAAAGCATATTGATCTAATAAATGAGTTCAAAATGAGAATTATTGATCTCTTATATAAAATAATGTACAAAATCTCAAAATATTGATAGTATTGCATTTAAAGATATAAAAATTTCCATTTAAATATATCGTAATTTTAATGATACAAAATTTGGAGTATTTATTCCCCCGACATTCATTTGTAAAATAGACATGAGAAATTGTTAACGTTTTCTTTTCTACTTATTTATTTTTCCTCATGTTTTATAATTATTCTTTTTCCTTTGTAAGTCTTAATTACAAAAATAGGCATATTCATGCTAATTTTATTACCTCTCTACCCAATTGAAAAAGGGCGATGCATATTGCAGGTAGTTTTAAACATTTTTTGTAAAGTTCTTGTCACATACATAGAAATACGTCTATAGAGGATGAGCATAATATTTCCAATCATATTTCTTTTCTTCTTACTCTTTGAATGCGTTTGGAAACTAGATTCTTAGGAAGAAATGGTAACCAAATTTAAATTCCATACGGTGCATTCCAACACAAAGTGAATATGTTATAAATAAATTAAAGCATATTGATCTAATAAATGAGTTCAAAGTGATAATTATTGATCTCTTATATAAAATAATGTACAAAATCTCAAAATATTGATAGTATTCCATTTAAAGATATAAAAATTTCCATTTAAATATATCGTAATTGTAATGATATAAAATTTGGAGTTTTTATTCCCCCGACATTCATTTGTAAAATAGACATGAGAAATTGTTAACGTTTTCTTTTCCACTTATTTATTTTTCCTCATGTTTTATCATTATTCTTTTTCCTTTTTAAGTCTTAATTACCAAAATAGGCATATTCATGCTAATTTTATTACCTCCCTTCCCAATTGAAAAAGGGCGATGCATATTGCAGGTGGTTTTCAACATTTTTTGCAAAGTTCTTGTCACATACATAGAAATACGTCTATAGAGGATGAGCATAATATTTCCAATCATATTTCTTTTCCTTGTTACTCTTTGAATGGGTTTGGAAACTAGATTCTTAGGGAGAAAAGGTAACCAAATTTAAATTCCATACGGTGAATTCCAACACAAAGTGAATATGTTATAAATAAATTAAAGCATATTAATCTAATAAATGAGTTCAAAATGAGAATTATTGATCTCTTATATAAAATAATGTACAAAATCACAAAATATTGATAGTATTGCATTTAAAGATATAAAAATTTCCATTTAAATATATCGTAATTTTAATGATATAAAATTTGGAATTTTTATTCCCCCGACATTCATTTGTAAAATAGACATGAGAAATTGTTAACGTTTTCTTTTCCACTTATTTATTTTTCCTCATGTTTTATCATTATTCTCTTTCCTTTGTAAGTCTTAATTACCAAAATACGCATATTCTTGCTAATTTTATTACCTCTCTTCCCAATTGAAAAAGGGCGATGCATTTTGCAGGTGGTTTTAAACATTTTTTGTAAAGTTCTTGTCACATACATAGAAATTCGTCTATAGAGGATGAGCAAACTATTTCCAATCATATTTCTTTTCTTCTTACTCTTTGAATGGGTTTGGAAACTAGATTCTTAGGGAGAAAAGGTAACCAAATTTAAATTCCAAACGGTACATTCCAACACAAAGTGAATAACTTATAAATAAATTTAAGAATATTGGTTTCATAAATGAGTTCAAAATGAGAATTATTGATCCCTTATATAAAATAATGTACAAAATCACAAAATATTGATAGTATTGCATTTAAAGATATAAAAATTTCCATTTAAATATATCGTAATTTTAATGATATAAAATTTGGAGTACTTATTCCCCCGACATTCATTTGTAAAATAGACATGAGAAATTGTTAACGTTTTCTTTTCCACTTATTTATTTTTCCTCATGTTTTATCATTATTCCTTTTCCTTTGTAAGTCGTAATTACCAAAATAGGCATATTCATGCTAATTTTATTACCTCGCTTCCCGTTCGAAAAAGGGGATGGATGTTGTAGGTCGTTTTGGACATTATTTCTAACGTTCTTGTTACATAGCAAGAAATATTGCTATAGAGGAGGAGCATAATATTTAGAATCATATTTCTTTTCTTCTTAATCTTTGAATGGGTTTGGAAACTAGATTCTTAGGAAGAAATGGTAACCAAATTTAAATTCCATACGGTGCATTCCAACACAAAGTGAATAAGTTATAAATAAATTAAAGCATATTGATCTAAAAAATGAGTTCAAAATGAGAATTATTGATCTCTTATATAAAATAATGTACAAAATCTCAAAATATTGATAGTATTGCATTTAAAGATATAAAAATTTTCATTTAAATATATCGTAATTTTAATGATATAAAATTTGGAGTATTTATTCCCCCGACATTCATTTGTAAAATAGACATGAGAAATTGTTAACGTTTTCTTTTCCACTTATTTATTTTTCCTCATGTTTTATCATTATTCTTTTTCCTTTGTAAGTCTTAATTACAAAAATAGGCATATTCATGCTAATTTTATTACCTCTCTTCCCAATTGAAAAAGGGCGATGCATTTTGCAGGTGGTTTTAAACATTTTTTGTAAAGTTCTTGTCACATACATAGAAATTCGTCTATAGAGGATGAGCAAACTATTTCCAATCATATTTCTTTTCTTCTTACTCTTTGAATGGGTTTGGAAACTAGATTCTTAGGGAGAAAAGGTAACCAAATTTAAATTCCAAACGGTACATTCCAACACAAAGTGAATAACTTATAAATAAATTTAAGAATATTGGTTTCATAAATGAGTTCAAAATGAGAATTATTGATCCCTTATATAAAATAATGTACAAAATCACAAAATATTGATAGTATTGCATTTAAAGATATAAAAATTTCCATTTAAATATATCGTAATTTTAATGATATAAAATTTGGAGTATTTATTCCCCCGACATTCATTTGTAAAATAGACATGAGAAATTGTTAACGTTTTCTTTTCCACTTATTTATTTTTCCTCATGTTTTATCATTATTCCTTTTCCTTTGTAAGTCGTAATTACCAAAATAGGCATATTCATGCTAATTTTATTACCTCGCTTCCCGTTCGAAAAAGGGGATGGATGTTGTAGGTCGTTTTGGACATTATTTCTAACGTTCTTGTTACATAGCAAGAAATATTGCTATAGAGGAGGAGCATAATATTTAGAATCATATTTCTTTTCTTCTTAATCTTTGAATGGGTTTGGAAACTAGATTCTTAGGAAGAAATGGTAACCAAATTTAAATTCCATACGGTGCATTCCAACACAAAGTGAATAAGTTATAAATAAATTAAAGCATATTGATCTAAAAAATGAGTTCAAAATGAGAATTATTGATCTCTTATATAAAATAATGTACAAAATCTCAAAATATTGATAGTATTGCATTTAAAGATATAAAAATTTTCATTTAAATATATCGTAATTTTAATGATATAAAATTTGGAGTATTTATTCCCCCGACATTCATTTGTAAAATAGACATGAGAAATTGTTAACGTTTTCTTTTCCACTTATTTATTTTTCCTCATGTTTTATCATTATTCTTTTTCCTTTGTAAGTCTTAATTACAAAAATAGGCATATTCATGCTAATTTTATTACCTCTCTTCCCAATTGAAAAAGGGCGATGCATTTTGCAGGTGGTTTTAAACATTTTTTGTAAAGTTCTTGTCACATACATAGAAATTCGTCTATAGAGGATGAGCAAACTATTTCCAATCATATTTCTTTTCTTCTTACTCTTTGAATGGGTTTGGAAACTAGATTCTTAGGGAGAAAAGGTAACCAAATTTAAATTCCAAACGGTACATTCCAACACAAAGTGAATAACTTATAAATAAATTTAAGAATATTGGTTTCATAAATGAGTTCAAAATGAGAATTATTGAACCCTTATATAAAATAATGTACAAAATCACAAAATATTGATAGTATTGCATTTAAAGATATAAAAATTTCCATTTAAATATATCGTAATTTTAATGATATAAAATTTGGAGTATTTATTCCCCCGACATTCATTTGTAAAATAGACATGAGAAATTGTTAACGTTTTCTTTTCCACTTATTTATTTTTCCTAATGTTTTATCATTATTCTTTTTCCTTTGTAAGTCTTAATTACCAAAATAGGCATATTCATGCTAATTTTATTACCTCTCTTCCCAATTGAAAAAGGGCGATGCATATTGCAGGTGGTTTTAAACATTTTTTGTAAAGTTCTTGTCACATACATAGAAATACGTCTATAGAGGATGAGCATAATATTTCCAATCATATTTCTTTTCTTCTTACTCTTTGAATGGGTTTGGAAACTAGATTCTTAGGGAGAAAAGGTAACCAAATTTAAATTCCAAACGGTACGTTCCAACACAAAGTGAATAACTTATAAATAAATTAAAGCATATTGATCTAATAAATGAGTTCAAAATGAGAATTATTGATCTCTTATATAAAATAATGTATAAAATCACAAAATATTGATAGTATTGCATTTAAAGATATAAAAATTTCCATTTAAATATATCGTAATTTTAATTATATAAAATTTGAGTATTTATTCCCCCGACATTCATTTGTAAAATAGACATGAGAAATTGTTAACGTTTTCTTTTCCACTTATTTATTTTTCCTCATTTTTTATCATTACTCTCTTTCTTTTGTAAGTCTTAATTCCCAAAATAGGCATATTCATGCTAATTTTATTACCTCTCTTCCCATTTGAAAAAGGGGATGGATGTTGTTGGTAGTTTTGGACATTATTTCTAACGTTCTTGTTACATAGCAAGAAAAATTGCTATAGAGGAGGAGCATAATATTTAGAATCATATTTCTTTTCTTCTTAATCTTTGAATGGGTTTGGAAACTAGATTCTTAGGAAGAAATGGTAACCAAATTTAAATTCCATACGGTGCATTCCAACACAAAGTGAATAAGTTATAAATAAATTAAAGCATATTGATCTAATAAATGAGTTCAAAATGAGAATTATTGATCTCTTATATAAAATAATGTACAAAATCTCAAAATATTGATAGTATTGCATTTAAAGATATAAAAATTTCCATTTAAATATATCGTAATTTTAATGATACAAAATTTGGAGTATTTATTCCCCCGACATTCATTTGTAAAATAGACATGAGAAATTGTTAACGTTTTCTTTTCTACTTATTTATTTTTCCTCATGTTTTATAATTATTCTTTTTCCTTTGTAAGTCTTAATTACAAAAATAGGCATATTCATGCTAATTTTATTACCTCTCTACCCAATTGAAAAAGGGCGATGCATATTGCAGGTAGTTTTAAACATTTTTTGTAAAGTTCTTGTCACATACATAGAAATACGTCTATAGAGGATGAGCATAATATTTCCAATCATATTTCTTTTCTTCTTACTCTTTGAATGCGTTTGGAAACTAGATTCTTAGGAAGAAATGGTAACCAAATTTAAATTCCATACGGTGCATTCCAACACAAAGTGAATATGTTATAAATAAATTAAAGCATATTGATCTAATAAATGAGTTCAAAGTGATAATTATTGATCTCTTATATAAAATAATGTACAAAATCTCAAAATATTGATAGTATTCCATTTAAAGATATAAAAATTTCCATTTAAATATATCGTAATTTTAATGATACAAAATTTGGAGTATTTATTCCCCCGACATTCATTTGTAAAATAGACATGAGAAATTGTTAACGTTTTCTTTTCTACTTATTTATTTTTCCTCATGTTTTATAATTATTCTTTTTCCTTTGTAAGTCTTAATTACAAAAATAGGCATATTCATGCTAATTTTATTACCTCTCTACCCAATTGAAAAAGGGCGATGCATATTGCAGGTAGTTTTAAACATTTTTTGTAAAGTTCTTGTCACATACATAGAAATACGTCTATAGAGGATGAGCATAATATTTCCAATCATATTTCTTTTCTTCTTACTCTTTGAATGCGTTTGGAAACTAGATTCTTAGGAAGAAATGGTAACCAAATTTAAATTCCATACGGTGCATTCCAACACAAAGTGAATATGTTATAAATAAATTAAAGCATATTGATCTAATAAATGAGTTCAAAGTGATAATTATTGATCTCTTATATAAAATAATGTACAAAATCTCAAAATATTGATAGTATTCCATTTAAAGATATAAAAATTTCCATTTAAATATATCGTAATTGTAATGATATAAAATTTGGAGTTTTTATTCCCCCGACATTCATTTGTAAAATAGACATGAGAAATTGTTAACGTTTTCTTTTCCACTTATTTATTTTTCCTCATGTTTTATCATTATTCTTTTTCCTTTTTAAGTCTTAATTACCAAAATAGGCATATTCATGCTAATTTTATTACCTCCCTTCCCAATTGAAAAAGGGCGATGCATATTGCAGGTGGTTTTCAACATTTTTTGCAAAGTTCTTGTCACATACATAGAAATACGTCTATAGAGGATGAGCATAATATTTCCAATCATATTTCTTTTCCTTGTTACTCTTTGAATGGGTTTGGAAACTAGATTCTTAGGGAGAAAAGGTAACCAAATTTAAATTCCATACGGTGAATTCCAACACAAAGTGAATATGTTATAAATAAATTAAAGCATATTAATCTAATAAATGAGTTCAAAATGAGAATTATTGATCTCTTATATAAAATAATGTACAAAATCACAAAATATTGATAGTATTGCATTTAAAGATATAAAAATTTCCATTTAAATATATCGTAATTTTAATGATATAAAATTTGGAATTTTTATTCCCCCGACATTCATTTGTAAAATAGACATGAGAAATTGTTAACGTTTTCTTTTCCACTTATTTATTTTTCCTCATGTTTTATCATTATTCTCTTTCCTTTGTAAGTCTTAATTACCAAAATACGCATATTCATGCTAATTTTATTACCTCTCTTCCCAATTGAAAAAGGGCGATGCATATTGCAGGTGGTTTTAAATATTTTTTGTAAAGTTCTTGTCACATACATAGAAATACGTCTATAGAGGAGGAGCATAATATTTAGAATCATATTTCTTTTCTTCTTTCTCTTTCAATGGGTTTGGAAACTAGATTCTTAGGGAGAAAAGGTAACCAAATTTAAATTCCAAACGGTACATTCCAACACAAAGTGAATAACTTATAAATAAATTTAAGAATATTGATTTCATAAATGAGTTCAAAATGAGAATTATTGATCTCTTATATAAAATAATGTACAAAATCACAAAATATTGATAGTATTGCATTTAAAGATAAAAAAAATTCCATTTAAATATATCGTAATTTTAATGATATAAAATTTGGAGTATTTATTCCCCCGACATTCATTTGTAAAATAGACATGAGAAATTGTTAACGTTTTCTTTTCCACTTATTTATTTTTCCTCATGTTTTATCATTATTCTCTTTCCTTTGTAAGTCTTAATTACCAAAATACGCATATTCATGCTAATTTTATTACCTCTCTTCCCAATTGAAAAAGGGCGATGCATATTGCAGGTGGTTTTAAACATTTTTTGTAAAGTTCTTGTCACATACATAGAAATACGTCTATAGAGGATGAGCATAATATTTCCAATCATATTTCTTTTCTTCTTACTCTTTGAATGGGTTTGGAAACTAGATTCTTAGGGAGAAAAGGTAACCAAATTTAAATTCCAAACGGTACATTCCAACACAAAGTGAATAACTTATAAATAAATTTAAGAATATTGATTTCATAAATGAGTTCAAAATGAGAATTATTGGTCTCTTATATAAAATAATGTACAAAATCACAAAATATTGATAGTATTGTATTTAAAGATATAAAAATTTCAATTTAAATATATCATAACTTTAATGATATAAAATTTTGAGTATTTATTCCCCCGACATTCATTTGTAAAATAGACATGCGAAATTGTTAACCTTTTGTTTTCCACTTATTTATTTTTCCTCATGTTTTATCATTATTCTCTTTTGTTTGTAAGTCTTAATTACCAAAATAGGCATATTCATGCTAATTTTATTACCTCTCTTCCCAATTGAAAAATGGCGATGGATATTGCAGTTGTTTTTAAACATTTTTTGTAAAGTTCTTGTCACATACATAGAAATACGTCTATAGAGGATGAGCATAATATTTCCAATCATATTTCTTTTCTTCTTACTCTTTGAATGGTTTTGGAAACCAGAATATTAGGGAGAAAAGGTAACCAAATTTAAATTCCAAACGGTACGTTCCAACACAAAGTGAATAACTTATAAATAAATTTAAGAATATTGGTTTCATAAATGACTTCAAAATGAGAATTATTGATCTCTTATATAAAATAATGTACAAAATCACAAAATATTGATAGTATTTCATTTAAAGATATAAAAATTTCCATTTAAATATATCGTAATTTTAATTATATAAAATTTGGAGTATTTATTCCCCCGATATTCATTTGTAAAATAGACATGAGAAATTGTTAACGTTTTCTTTTCCACTTATTTATTTTTCCTCATTTTTTATCATTACTCTCTTTCTTTTGTAAGTCTTAATTCCCAAAATAGGCATATTCATGCTAATTTTATAACCTCTCTTCCCAATTGAAAAAGGGCGATGCATATTGCAGGTGGTTTTAAACATTTTTTGTAAAGTTCTTGTCACATAGATAGAAATATGTCTATAGAGGTTGAGCATAATATTTCTAATCATATTTCTTTTCTTCTTACTCTTTGAATGGGTTTGGAAACTAGATTCTTAGGGAGAAAAGATAACCAAATTTAAATTCCAAACGGTACATTCCAACACAAAGTGAATAACTTATAAATAAATTAAAGCATATTGATCTAATAAATGAGTTCAAAATGAGAATTATTGATCTCTTATATAAAATAATGTACAAAATCTAAAAATATTGATAGTATTGCATTTAAAGATATAAAAATTTCCATTTAAATATATCGTAATTTTAATATTATAAAATTTGGAGTATTTATTCCTCCGACATTCATTTGTAAAATAGACATGAGAAATTGTTAACGTTTTCTTTTCCACTTATTTATTTTTCCTCATGTTTTATCATTATTCTTTTTCCTTTTTAAGTCTTAATTACCAAAATAGGCATATTCATGCTAATTTTATTACCTCTCTTCCCATTTGAAAAAGGGGATGGATGTTGTAGGTGGTTTTGGACATTATTTCTAACTTTCTTGTTACATAGCAAGAAAAATTGCTATAGAGGAGGAGCATAATATTTAGAACATATTTCTTTTCTTCTTAATCTTTGAATGGGTTTGGAAACTAGATTCTTAGGAAGAAATGGTAACCAAATTTAAATTCCATACGGTGCATTCCAACACAAAGTGAATAACTTATAAATAAATTTAAGAATATTGGTTTCATAAATGAGTTCAAAATGAGAATTATTGATCTCTTATATAAAATAATGTACAAAATCACAAAATATTGATAGTATTGCATTTAAAGATATAAAAATTTCCATTTAAATATATCGTAATTTTAATTATATAAAATTTGGAGTATTTATTCCCCCGATATTCATTTGTAAAATAGACATGAGAAATTGTTAACGTTTTCTTTTCCACTTATTTATTTTTCCTCATTTTTTATCATTACTCTCTTTCTTTTGTAAGTCTTAATTCCCAAAATAGGCATATTCATGCTAATTTTATTACCTCTCTTCCCAATTGAAAAAGGGCGATGCATATTGCAGGTGGTTTTAAACATTTTTTATAAAGTTCTTGTCACATAGATAGAAATATGTCTATAGAGGTTAAGCATAATATTTCTAATCATATTTCTTTTCTTCTTACTCTTTGAATGGGTTTGGAAACTAGATTCTTAGGGAGAAAAGATAACCAAATTTAAATTCCAAACGGTACATTCCAACACAAAGTGAATAACTTATAAATAAATTTAAGAATATTGATTTCATAAATGAGTTCAAAATGAGAATTATTGATCTCTTATATAAAATAATGTACAAAATCTCAAAATATTGATAGTATTGCATTTAAAGATATAAAAATTTCCATTTAAATATATCGTAATTTTAATGAAATAAAATTTGGAGTATTTATTCCCCCGACATTCATTTGTAAAATAGACATGAGAAATTGTTAACGTTTTCTTTTCCACTTATTTATTTTTCCTCATGTTTTATCATTATTCTTTTTCCTTTTTAAGTCTTAATTACCAAAATAGGCATATTCATGCTAATTTTATTACCTCTCTTCCCATTTGAAAAAGGGGATGGATGTTGTAGGTGGTTTTGGACATTATTTCTAACTTTCTTGTTACATAGCAAGAAAAATTGCTATAGAGGAGGAGCATAATATTTAGAACATATTTCTTTTCTTCTTAATCTTTGAATGGGTTTGGAAACTAGATTCTTAGGAAGAAATGGTAACCAAATTTAAATTCCATACGGTGCATTCCAACACAAAGTGAATAACTTATAAATAAATTTAATAATATTGGTTTCATAAATGAGTTCAAAATGAGAATTATTGATCTCTTATATAAAATAATGTACAAAATCACAAAATATTGATAGTATTGCATTTAAAGATATAAAAATTTCCATTTAAATATATCGTAATTTTAATTATATAAAATTTGGAGTATTTATTCCCCCGATATTCATTTCTAAAATAGACATGAGAAATTGTTAACGTTTTCTTTTCCACTTATTTATTTTTCCTCATTTTTTATCATTACTCTCTTTCTTTTGTAAGTCTTAATTCCCAAAATAGGCATATTCATGCTAATTTTATTACCTCTCTTCCCAATTGAAAAAGGGCGATGCATATTGCAGGTGGTTTTAAACATTTTTTGTAAAGTTCTTGTCACATAGATAGAAATATGTCTATAGAGGTTGAGCATAATATTTCTAATCATATTTCTTTTCTTCTTACTCTTTGAATGGGTTTGGAAACTAGATTCTTAGGGAGAAAAGATAACCAAATTTAAATTCCAAACGGTACATTCCAACACAAAGTGAATAACTTATAAATAAATTTAAGAATATTGATTTCATAAATGAGTTCAAAATGAGAATTATTGATCTCTTATATAAAATAATGTACAAAATCTCAAAATATTGATAGTATTGCATTTAAAGATATAAAAATTTCCATTTAAATATATCGTAATTTTAATGATATAAAATTTGGAGTATTTATTCCCCCGACATTCATTTGTAAAATAGACATGAGAAATTGTTAACGTTTTCTTTTCCACTTATTTATTTTTCCTCATGTTTTATCATTATTCTCTTTTGTTTGTAAGTCTTAATTACCAAAATAGGCATATTCATGCTAATTTTATTACCTCTCTTCCCAATTGAAAAAGGGCGATGGATATTGCAGTTGTTTTTAAACATTTTTTGTAAAGTTCTTGTCACATACATAGAAATACGTCTATAGAGGATGAGCATAATATTTCCAATCATATTTATTTTCTTCTTACTCTTTGAATGGGTTTGGAAACTAGAATCTTAGGGAGAAAAGGTAACCAAATTTAAATTCCAAACGGTACATTCCAACACAAAGTGAATAACTTATAAATAAATTTAAGAATATTGGTTTCATAAATGACTTCAAAATGAGAATTATTGATCTCTTATATAAAATAATGTACAAAATCACAAAATATTGATAGTATTTCATTTAAAGATATAAAAATTTCCATTTAAATATATTGTAATTTTAATTATATAAAATTTGGAGTATTTATTCCCCCGATATTCATTTGTAAAATAGACATGAGAAATTGTTAACGTTTTCTTTTCCACTTATTTATTTTTCCTCATTTTTTATCATTACTCTCTTTCTTTTGTAAGTCTTAATTCCCAAAATAGGCATATTCATGCTAATTTTATTACCTCTCTTCCCAATTGAAAAAGGGCGATGCATATTGCAGGTGGTTTTAAACATTTTTTGTAAAGTTCTTGTCACATAGATAGAAATATGTCTATAGAGGTTGAGCATAATATTTCTAATCATATTTCTTTTCTTCTTACTCTTTGAATGGGTTTGGAAACTAGATTCTTAGGGAGAAAAGATAACCAAATTTAAATTCCAAACGGTACATTCCAACACAAAGTGAATAACTTATAAATAAATTAAAGCATATTGATCTAATAAATGAGTTCAAAATGAGAATTATTGATCTCTTATATAAAATAATGTACAAAATCTAAAAATATTGATAGTATTGCATTTAAAGATATAAAAATTTCCATTTAAATATATCGTAATTTTAATATTATAAAATTTGGAGTATTTATTCCTCCGACATTCATTTGTAAAATAGACATGAGAAATTGTTAACGTTTTCTTTTCCACTTATTTATTTTTCCTCATGTTTTATCATTATTCTTTTTCCTTTTTAAGTCTTAATTACCAAAATAGGCATATTCATGCTAATTTTATTACCTCTCTTCCCATTTGAAAAAGGGGATGGATGTTGTAGGTGGTTTTGGACATTATTTCTAACTTTCTTGTTACATAGCAAGAAAAATTGCTATAGAGGAGGAGCATAATATTTAGAACATATTTCTTTTCTTCTTAATCTTTGAATGGGTTTGGAAACTAGATTCTTAGGAAGAAATGGTAACCAAATTTAAATTCCATACGGTGCATTCCAACACAAAGTGAATAACTTATAAATAAATTTAAGAATATTGGTTTCATAAATGAGTTCAAAATGAGAATTATTGATCTCTTATATAAAATAATGTACAAAATCACAAAATATTGATAGTATTGCATTTAAAGATATAAAAATTTCCATTTAAATATATCGTAATTTTAATTATATAAAATTTGGAGTATTTATTCCCCCGATATTCATTTGTAAAATAGACATGAGAAATTGTTAACGTTTTCTTTTCCACTTATTTATTTTTCCTCATTTTTTATCATTACTCTCTTTCTTTTGTAAGTCTTAATTCCCAAAATAGGCATATTCATGCTAATTTTATTACCTCTCTTCCCAATTGAAAAAGGGCGATGCATATTGCAGGTGGTTTTAAACATTTTTTGTAAAGTTCTTGTCACATAGATAGAAATATGTCTATAGAGGTTAAGCATAATATTTCTAATCATATTTCTTTTCTTCTTACTCTTTGAATGGGTTTGGAAACTAGATTCTTAGGGAGAAAAGATAACCAAATTTAAGTTCCAAACGGTACATTCCAACACAAAGTGAATAACTTATAAATAAATTTAAGAATATTGATTTCATAAATGAGTTCAAAATGAGAATTATTGATCTCTTATATAAAATAATGTACAAAATCTAAAAATATTGATAGTATTGCATTTAAAGATATAAAAATTTCCATTTAAATATATCGTAATTTTAATATTATAAAATTTGGAGTATTTATTCCTCCGACATTCATTTGTAAAATAGACATGAGAAATTGTCAACGTTTTCTTTTCCACTTATTTATTTTTCCTCATGTTTTATCATTATTCTTTTTCCTTTGTAAGTCTTAATTACCAAAATAGGCATATTCATGCTAATTTTATTACCTCTCTTCCCAATTGAAAAAGGGCGATGCATATTGCAGGTGGTTTTAAACATTTTTTGTAAAGTTCTTGTCACATACATAGAAATACGTCTATAGAGGATGAGCATAATATTTCCAATCATATTTCTTTTCTTCTTACTCTTTCAATGGGTTTGGAAACTAGATTCTTAGGGAGAAACGGTAACCAAATTTAAATTCCATACGGTACATTCCAACACAAAGTGAATAACTTATAAATAAATTTAAGAATATTGGTTTCATAAATGAGTTCAAAATGAGAATTATTGATCTCTTATATAAAATAATGTACAAAATCTCAAAATATTGATAGTATTGCATTTAAAGATATAAAATTTCCATTTAAATATTTCGTAATTTTAATGATATAAAATTTGGAGTATTTATTCCCCCGACATTCATTTGTAAAATAGACTGAGAAATTGTTAACGTTTTCTTTTCCACTTATTTATTTTTCCTCATGTTTTATCATTATTCTTTTTCCTTTTTAAGTCTTAATTACCAAAATAGGCATATTCATGCTAATTTTATTACCTCTCTTCCCATTTGAAAAAGGGGATGGATGTTGTAGGTGGTTTTGGACATTATTTCTAACTTTCTTGTTACATAGCAAGAAAAATTGCTATAGAGGAGGAGCATAATATTTAGAACATATTTCTTTTCTTCTTAATCTTTGAATGGGTTTGGAAACTAGATTCTTAGGAAGAAATGGTAACCAAATTTAAATTCCATACGGTGCATTCCAACACAAAGTGAATAACTTATAAATAAATTTAAGAATATTGGTTTCATAAATGAGTTCAAAATGAGAATTATTGATCTCTTATATAAAATAATGTACAAAATCACAAAATATTGATAGTATTGCATTTAAAGATATAAAAATTTCCATTTAAATATATCGTAATTTTAATTATATAAAATTTGGAGTATTTATTCCCCCGATATTCATTTCTAAAATAGACATGAGAAATTGTTAACGTTTTCTTTTCCACTTATTTATTTTTCCTCATTTTTTATCATTACTCTCTTTCTTTTGTAAGTCTTAATTCCCAAAATAGGCATATTCATGCTAATTTTATTACCTCTCTTCCCAATTGAAAAAGGGCGATGCATATTGCAGGTGGTTTTAAACATTTTTTGTAAAGTTCTTGTCACATAGATAGAAATATGTCTATAGAGGTTGAGCATAATATTTCTAATCATATTTCTTTTCTTCTTACTCTTTGAATGGGTTTGGAAACTAGATTCTTAGGGAGAAAAGATAACCAAATTTAAATTCCAAACGGTACATTCCAACACAAAGTGAATAACTTATAAATAAATTTAAGAATATTGATTTCATAAATGAGTTCAAAATGAGAATTATTGATCTCTTATATAAAATAATGTACAAAATCTCAAAATATTGATAGTATTGCATTTAAAGATATAAAAATTTCCATTTAAATATATCGTAATTTTAATGATATAAAATTTGGAGTATTTATTCCCCCGACATTCATTTGTAAAATAGACATGAGAAATTGTTAACGTTTTCTTTTCCACTTATTTATTTTTCCTCATGTTTTATCATTATTCTTTTTTCCTTTTTAAGTCTTAATTACCAAAATAGGCATATTCATGCTAATTTTATTACCTCTCTTCCCATTTGAAAAAGGGGATGGATGTTGTAGGTGGTTTTGGACATTATTTCTAACTTTCTTGTTACATAGCAAGAAAAATTGCTATAGAGGAGGAGCATAATATTTAGAACATATTTCATTTCTTATTAATCTTTGAATGGGTTTGGAAACTAGATTCTTAGGAAGAAATGGTAACCAAATTTAAATTCCATACGGTGCATTCCAACACAAAGTGAATAACTTATAAATAAATTTAAGAATATTGGTTTCATAAATGAGTTCAAAATGAAAATTATTGATCTCTTATATAAAATAATGTACAAAATCACAAAATATTGATAGTATTGCATTTAAAGATATAAAAATTTCCATTTAAATATATCGTAATTTTAATTATATAAAATTTGGAGTATTTATTCCCCCGATATTCATTTCTAAAATAGACATGAGAAATTGTTAACGTTTTCTTTTCCACTTATTTATTTTTCCTCATTTTTTATCATTACTCTCTTTCTTTTGTAAGTCTTAATTCCCAAAATAGGCATATTCATGCTAATTTTATTACCTCTCTTCCCAATTGAAAAAGGGCGATGCATATTGCAGGTGGTTTTAAACATTTTTTGTAAAGTTCTTGTCACATAGATATAAATATGTCTAAAGAGGTTGAGCATAATATTTCTAATCATATTTCTTTTCTTCTTACTCTTTGAATGGGTTTGGAAACTAGATTCTTAGGGAGAAAAGATAACCAAATTTAAATTCCAAACGGTACATTCCAACACAAAGTGAATAACTTATAAATAAATTTAAGAATATTGATTTCATAAATGAGTTCAAAATGAGAATTATTGATCTCTTATATAAAATAATGTACAAAATCACAAAATATTGATAGTATTGCATTTAAAGATATAAAAATTTCCATTTAAATATATCGTAATTTTAATGATATAAAATTTGGAGTATTTATTCCCCCGACATTCATTTGTAAAATAGACATGAGAAATTGTTAACGTTTTCTTTTCCACTTATTTATTTTTCCTCATGTTTTATCATTATTCTTTTTCCTTTGTAAGTCCGAATTACCAAAATAGGCATATTCATGCTACTTTTATTACCTCTCTTCCCAATTGAAAAAGGGCGATGCATATTGCAGGTGGTTTTAAACATTTTTTGTAAAGTTCTTGTCACATACATAGAAATACGTCTATAGAGGATGAGCATAATATTTCCAATCATATTTCTTTTCTTCTTACTCTTTGAATGGGTTTGGAAACTAGATTCTTAGTCAGAAAAGGTAACCAAATTTAAATTCCAAACGGTACGTTCCAACACAAAGTGAATAACTTATAAATAAATTAAAGCATATTGATCTAATAAATGAGTTCAAAATGAGAATTATTGATCTCTTATATAAAATAATGTATAAAATCACAAAATATTGATAGTATTGCATTTAAAGATATATAAATTTCCATTTAAATATATCGTAATTTTAATTATATAAAATTTGGAGTATTTATTCCCCCGATATTCATTTGTAAAATAGACATGAGAAATTGTTAACGTTTTCTTTTCCACTTATTTATTTTTCCTCATTTTTTATCATTACTCTCTTTCTTTTGTAAGTCTTAATTCCCAAAATAGGGATATTCATGCTAATTTTATTACCTCTCTTCCCATTTGAAAAAGGGGATGGATGTTGTAGGTGGTTTTGGACATTATTTCTAACTTTCTTGTTACATAGCAAGAAAAATTGCTATAGAGGAGGAGCATAATATTTAGAACATATTTCTTTTCTTCTTAATCTTGGAATGGGTTTGGAAACTAGATTCTTAGGAAGAAATGGTAACCAAATTTAAATTCCATACGGTGCATTCCAACACAAAGTGAATAACTTATAAATAAATTTAAGAATATTGGTTTCATAAATGAGTTCAAAATGAGAATTATTGATCTCTTATATAAAATAATGTACAAAATCACAAAATATTGATAGTATTGCATTTAAAGATATAAAAATTTCCATTTAAATATATCGTAATTTTAATTATATAAAATTTGGAGTATTTATTCCCCCGATATTCATTTGTAAAATAGACATGTGAAATTGTTAACGTTTTCTTTTCCACTTATTTATTTTTCCTCATTTTTTATCATTACTCTCTTTCTTTTGTAAGTCTTAATTCCCAAAATAGGCATATTCATGCTAATTTTATAACCTCTCTTCCCAATTGAAAAAGGGCGATGCATATTGCAGGTGGTTTTAAACATTTTTTGTAAAGTTCTTGTCACATAGATAGAAATATGTCTATAGAGGTTGAGCATAATATTTCTAATCATATTTCTTTTCTTCTTACTCTTTGAATGGGTTTGGAAACTAGATTCTTAGGGAGAAAAGATAACCAAATTTAAATTCCAAACGGTACATTCCAACACAAAGTGAATAACTTATAAATAAATTAAAGCATATTGATCTAATAAATGAGTTCAAAATGAGAATTATTGATCTCTTATATAAAATAATGTACAAAATCTAAAAATATTGATAGTATTGCATTTAAAGATATAAAAATTTCCATTTAAATATATCGTAATTTTAATATTATAAAATTTGGAGTATTTATTCCTCCGACATTCACTTGTAAAATAGACATGAGAAATTGTCAACGTTTTCTTTTCCACTTATTTATTTTTCCTCATGTTTTATCATTATTCTTTTTCCTTTGTAAGTCTTAATTACCAAAATAGGCATATTCATGCTAATTTTATTACCTCTCTTCCCAATTGAAAAAGGGCGATGCATATTGCAGGTGGTTTTAAACATTTTTTGTAAAGTTCTTGTCACATACATAGAAATACGTCTATAGAGGATGAGCATAATATTTCCAATCATATTTCTTTTCTTCTTACTCTTTCAATGGGTTTGGAAACTAGATTCTTAGGGAGAAACGGTAACCAAATTTAAATTCCATACGGTACATTCCAACACAAAGTGAATAACTTATAAATAAATTTAAGAATATTGGTTTCATAAATGAGTTCAAAATGAGAATTATTGATCTCTTATATAAAATAATGTACAAAATCTCAAAATATTGATAGTATTGCATTTAAAGATATAAAAATTTCCATTTAAATATATCGTAATTTTAATGATATAAAATTTGGAGTATTTATTCCCCCGACATTCATTTGTAAAATAGACTGAGAAATTGTTAACGTTTTCTTTTCCACTTATTTATTTTTCCTCATGTTTTATCATTATTCTTTTTCCTTTTTAAGTCTTAATTACCAAAATAGGCATATTCATGCTAATTTTATTACCTCTCTTCCCATTTGAAAAAGGGGATGGATGTTGTAGGTGGTTTTGGACATTATTTCTAACTTTCTTGTTACATAGCAAGAAAAATTGCTATAGAGGAGGAGCATAATATTTAGAACATATTTCTTTTCTTCTTAATCTTTGAATGGGTTTGGAAACTAGATTCTTAGGAAGAAATGGTAACCAAATTTAAATTCCATACGGTGCATTCCAACACAAAGTGAATAACTTATAAATAAATTTAAGAATATTGGTTTCATAAATGAGTTCAAAATGAGAATTATTGATCTCTTATATAAAATAATGTACAAAATCACAAAATATTGATAGTATTGCATTTAAAGATATAAAAATTTCCATTTAAATATATCGTAATTTTAATTATATAAAATTTGGAGTATTTATTCCCCCGATATTCATTTCTAAAATAGACATGAGAAATTGTTAACGTTTTCTTTTCCACTTATTTATTTTTCCTCATTTTTTATCATTACTCTCTTTCTTTTGTAAGTCTTAATTCCCAAAATAGGCATATTCATGCTAATTTTATTACCTCTCTTCCCAATTGAAAAAGGGCGATGCATATTGCAGGTGGTTTTAAACATTTTTTGTAAAGTTCTTGTCACATAGATAGAAATATGTCTATAGAGGTTGAGCATAATATTTCTAATCATATTTCTTTTCTTCTTACTCTTTGAATGGGTTTGGAAACTAGATTCTTAGGGAGAAAAGATAACCAAATTTAAATTCCAAACGGTACATTCCAACACAAAGTGAATAACTTATAAATAAATTTAAGAATATTGATTTCATAAATGAGTTCAAAATGAGAATTATTGATCTCTTATATAAAATAATGTACAAAATCTCAAAATATTGATAGTATTGCATTTAAAGATATAAAAATTTCCATTTAAATATATCGTAATTTTAATGATATAAAATTTGGAGTATTTATTCCCCCGACATTCATTTGTAAAATAGACATGAGAAATTGTTAACGTTTTCTTTTCCACTTATTTATTTTTCCTCATGTTTTATCATTATTCTTTTTTCCTTTTTAAGTCTTAATTACCAAAATAGGCATATTCATGCTAATTTTATTACCTCTCTTCCCATTTGAAAAAGGGGATGGATGTTGTAGGTGGTTTTGGACATTATTTCTAACTTTCTTGTTACATAGCAAGAAAAATTGCTATAGAGGAGGAGCATAATATTTAGAACATATTTCATTTCTTATTAATCTTTGAATGGGTTTGGAAACTAGATTCTTAGGAAGAAATGGTAACCAAATTTAAATTCCATACGGTGCATTCCAACACAAAGTGAATAACTTATAAATAAATTTAAGAATATTGGTTTCATAAATGAGTTCAAAATGAAAATTATTGATCTCTTATATAAAATAATGTACAAAATCACAAAATATTGATAGTATTGCATTTAAAGATATAAAAATTTCCATTTAAATATATCGTAATTTTAATGATATAAAATTTGGAGTATTTATTCCCCCGACATTCATTTCTAAAATAGACATGAGAAATTGTTAACGTTTTCTTTTCCACTTATTTATTTTTCCTCATTTTTTATCATTACTCTCTTTCTTTTGTAAGTCTTAATTCCCAAAATAGGCATATTCATGCTAATTTTATTACCTCTCTTCCCAATTGAAAAAGGGCGATGCATATTGCAGGTGGTTTTAAACATTTTTTGTAAAGTTCTTGTCACATAGATATAAATATGTCTAAAGAGGTTGAGCATAATATTTCTAATCATATTTCTTTTCTTCTTACTCTTTGAATGGTTTTGGAAACTAGATTCTTAGGGAGAAAAGATAACCAAATTTAAATTCCAAACGGTACATTCCAACACAAAGTGAATAACTTATAAATAAATTTAAGAATATTGATTTCATAAATGAGTTCAAAATGAGAATTATTGATCTCTTATATAAAATAATGTACAAAATCACAAAATATTGATAGTATTGCATTTAAAGATATAAAAATTTCCATTTAAATATATCGTAATTTTAATGATATAAAATTTGGAGTATTTATTCCCCCGACATTCATTTGTAAAATAGACATGAGAAATTGTTAACGTTTTCTTTTCCACTTATTTATTTTTCCTCATGTTTTATCATTATTCTTTTTCCTTTGTAAGTCCGAATTACCAAAATAGGCATATTCATGCTACTTTTATTACCTCTCTTCCCAATTGAAAAAGGGCGATGCATATTGCAGGTGGTTTTAAACATTTTTTGTAAAGTTCTTGTCACATACATAGAAATACGTCTATAGAGGATGAGCATAATATTTCCAATCATATTTCTTTTCTTCTTACTCTTTGAATGGGTTTGGAAACTAGATTCTTAGGGAGAAAAGGTAACCAAATTTAAATTCCAAACGGTACGTTCCAACACAAAGTGAATAACTTATAAATAAATTAAAGCATATTGATCTAATAAATGAGTTCAAAATGAGAATTATTGATCTCTTATATAAAATAATGTATAAAATCACAAAATATTGATAGTATTGCATTTAAAGATATATAAATTTCCATTTAAATATATCGTAATTTTAATTATATAAAATTTGGAGTATTTATTCCCCCGATATTCATTTGTAAAATAGACATGAGAAATTGTTAACGTTTTCTTTTCCACTTATTTATTTTTCCTCATTTTTTATCATTACTCTCTTTCTTTTGTAAGTCTTAATTCCCAAAATAGGCATATTCATGCTAATTTTATTACCTCTCTTCCCATTTGAAAAAGGGGATGGATGTTGTAGGTGGTTTTGGACATTATTTCTAACTTTCTTGTTACATAGCAAGAAAAATTGCTATAGAGGAGGAGCATAATATTTAGAACATATTTCTTTTCTTCTTAATCTTGGAATGGGTTTGGAAACTAGATTCTTAGGAAGAAATGGTAACCAAATTTAAATTCCATACGGTGCATTCCAACACAAAGTGAATAACTTATAAATAAATTTAAGAATATTGGTTTCATAAATGAGTTCAAAATGAGAATTATTGATCTCTTATATAAAATAATGTACAAAATCACAAAATATTGATAGTATTGCATTTAAAGATATAAAAATTTCCATTTAAATATATCGTAATTTTAATTATATAAAATTTGGAGTATTTATTCCCCCGATATTCATTTGTAAAATAGACATGTGAAATTGTTAACGTTTTCTTTTCCACTTATTTATTTTTCCTCATTTTTTATCATTACTCTCTTTCTTTTGTAAGTCTTAATTCCCAAAATAGGCATATTCATGCTAATTTTATAACCTCTCTTCCCAATTGAAAAAGGGCGATGCATATTGCAGGTGGTTTTAAACATTTTTTGTAAAGTTCTTGTCACATAGATAGAAATATGTCTATAGAGGTTGAGCATAATATTTCTAATCATATTTCTTTTCTTCTTACTCTTTGAATGGGTTTGGAAACTAGATTCTTAGGGAGAAAAGATAACCAAATTTAAATTCCAAACGGTACATTCCAACACAAAGTGAATAACTTATAAATAAATTAAAGCATATTGATCTAATAAATGAGTTCAAAATGAGAATTATTGATCTCTTATATAAAATAATGTACAAAATCTAAAAATATTGATAGTATTGCATTTAAAGATATAAAAATTTCCATTTAAATATATCGTAATTTTAATATTATAAAATTTGGAGTATTTATTCCTCCGACATTCACTTGTAAAATAGACATGAGAAATTGTCAACGTTTTCTTTTCCACTTATTTATTTTTCCTCATGTTTTATCATTATTCTTTTTCCTTTGTAAGTCTTAATTACCAAAATAGGCATATTCATGCTAATTTTATTACCTCTCTTCCCAATTGAAAAAGGGCGATGCATATTGCAGGTGGTTTTAAACATTTTTTGTAAAGTTCTTGTCACATACATAGAAATACGTCTATAGAGGATGAGCATAATATTTCCAATCATATTTCTTTTCTTCTTACTCTTTCAATGGGTTTGGAAACTAGATTCTTAGGGAGAAACGGTAACCAAATTTAAATTCCAAACGGTACATTCCAACACAAAGTGAATAACTTATAAATAAATTTAAGAATATTGGTTTCATAAATGAGTTCAAAATGAGAATTATTGATCTCTTATATAAAATAATGTACAAAATCTCAAAATATTGATAGTATTGCATTTAAAGATATAAAAATTTCCATTTAAATATATCGTAATTTTAATGATATAAAATTTGGAGTATTTATTCCCCCGACATTCATTTGTAAAATAGACATGAGAAATTGTTAACGTTTTCTTTTCCACTTATTTATTTTTCCTCATGTTTTATCATTATTCTTTTTCCTTTTTAAGTCTTAATTACCAAAATAGGCATATTCATGCTAATTTTATTACCTCTCTTCCCATTTGAAAAAGGGGATGGATGTTGTAGGTGGTTTTGGACATTATTTCTAACTTTCTTGTTACATAGCAAGAAAAATTGCTATAGAGGAGGAGCATAATATTTAGAACATATTTCATTTCTTATTAATCTTTGAATGGGTTTGGAAACTAGATTCTTAGGAAGAAATGGTAACCAAATTTAAATTCCATACGGTGCATTCCAACACAAAGTGAATAACTTATAAATAAATTTAAGAATATTGGTTTCATAAATGAGTTCAAAATGAAAATTATTGATCTCTTATATAAAATAATGTACAAAATCACAAAATATTGATAGTATTGCATTTAAAGATATAAAAATTTCCATTTAAATATATCGTAATTTTAATTATATAAAATTTGGAGTATTTATTCCCCCGATATTCATTTCTAAAATAGACATGAGAAATTGTTAACGTTTTCTTTTCCACTTATTTATTTTTCCTCATTTTTTATCATTACTCTCTTTCTTTTGTAAGTCTTAATTCCCAAAATAGGCATATTCATGCTAATTTTATTACCTCTCTTCCCAATTGAAAAAGGGCGATGCATATTGCAGGTGGTTTTAAACATTTTTTGTAAAGTTCTTGTCACATAGATATAAATATGTCTAAAGAGGTTGAGCATAATATTTCTAATCATATTTCTTTTCTTCTTACTCTTTGAATGGGTTTGGAAACTAGATTCTTAGGGAGAAAAGATAACCAAATTTAAATTCCAAACGGTACATTCCAACACAAAGTGAATAACTTATAAATAAATTTAAGAATATTGATTTCATAAATGAGTTCAAAATGAGAATTATTGATCTCTTATATAAAATAATGTACAAAATCACAAAATATTGATAGTATTGCATTTAAAGATATAAAAATTTCCATTTAAATATATCGTAATTTTAATGATATAAAATTTGGAGTATTTATTCCCCCGACATTCATTTGTAAAATAGACATGAGAAATTGTTAACGTTTTCTTTTCCACTTATTTATTTTTCCTCATGTTTTATCATTATTCTTTTTCCTTTGTAAGTCCGAATTACCAAAATAGGCATATTCATGCTACTTTTATTACCTCTCTTCCCAATTGAAAAAGGGCGATGCATATTGCAGGTGGTTTTAAACATTTTTTGTAAAGTTCTTGTCACATACATAGAAATACGTCTATAGAGGATGAGCATAATATTTCCAATCATATTTCTTTTCTTCTTACTCTTTGAATGGGTTTGGAAACTAGATTCTTAGGGAGAAAAGGTAACCAAATTTAAATTCCAAACGGTACGTTCCAACACAAAGTGAATAACTTATAAATAAATTAAAGCATATTGATCTAATAAATGAGTTCAAAATGAGAATTATTGATCTCTTATATAAAATAATGTATAAAATCACAAAATATTGATAGTATTGCATTTAAAGATATATAAATTTCCATTTAAATATATCGTAATTTTAATTATATAAAATTTGGAGTATTTATTCCCCCGATATTCATTTGTAAAATAGACATGAGAAATTGTTAACGTTTTCTTTTCCACTTATTTATTTTTCCTCATTTTTTATCATTACTCTCTTTCTTTTGTAAGTCTTAATTCCCAAAATAGGCATATTCATGCTAATTTTATTACCTCTCTTCCCATTTGAAAAAGGGGATGGATGTTGTAGGTGGTTTTGGACATTATTTCTAACTTTCTTGTTACATAGCAAGAAAAATTGCTATAGAGGAGGAGCATAATATTTAGAACATATTTCTTTTCTTCTTAATCTTTGAATGGGTTTGGAAACTAGATTCTTAGGAAGAAATGGTAACCAAATTTAAATTCCATACGGTGCATTCCAACACAAAGTGAATAACTTATAAATAAATTTAAGAATATTGGTTTCATAAATGAGTTCAAAATGAGAATTATTGATCTCTTATATAAAATAATGTACAAAATCACAAAATATTGATAGTATTGCATTTAAAGATATAAAAATTTCCATTTAAATATATCGTAATTTTAATTATATAAAATTTGGAGTATTTATTCCCCCGATATTCATTTGTAAAATAGACATGTGAAATTGTTAACGTTTTCTTTTCCACTTATTTATTTTTCCTCATTTTTTATCATTACTCTCTTTCTTTTGTAAGTCTTAATTCCCAAAATAGGCATATTCATGCTAATTTTATAACCTCTCTTCCCAATTGAAAAAGGGCGATGCATATTGCAGGTGGTTTTAAACATTTTTTGTAAAGTTCTTGTCACATAGATAGAAATATGTCTATAGAGGTTGAGCATAATATTTCTAATCATATTTCTTTTCTTCTTACTCTTTGAATGGGTTTGGAAACTAGATTCTTAGGGAGAAAAGATAACCAAATTTAAATTCCAAACGGTACATTCCAACACAAAGTGAATAACTTATAAATAAATTAAAGCATATTGATCTAATAAATGAGTTCAAAATGAGAATTATTGATCTCTTATATAAAATAATGTACAAAATCTAAAAATATTGATAGTATTGCATTTAAAGATATAAAAATTTCCATTTAAATATATCGTAATTTTAATATTATAAAATTTGGAGTATTTATTCCTCCGACATTCACTTGTAAAATAGACATGAGAAATTGTCAACGTTTTCTTTTCCACTTATTTATTTTTCCTCATGTTTTATCATTATTCTTTTTCCTTTGTAAGTCTTAATTACCAAAATAGGCATATTCATGCTAATTTTATTACCTCTCTTCCCAATTGAAAAAGGGCGATGCATATTGCAGGTGGTTTTAAACATTTTTTGTAAAGTTCTTGTCACATACATAGAAATACGTCTATAGAGGATGAGCATAATATTTCCAATCATATTTCTTTTCTTCTTACTCTTTCAATGGGTTTGGAAACTAGATTCTTAGGGAGAAACGGTAACCAAATTTAAATTCCAAACGGTACATTCCAACACAAAGTGAATAACTTATAAATAAATTTAAGAATATTGGTTTCATAAATGAGTTCAAAATGAGAATTATTGATCTCTTATATAAAATAATGTACAAAATCTCAAAATATTGATAGTATTGCATTTAAAGATATAAAAATTTCCATTTAAATATATCGTAATTTTAATGATATAAAATTTGGAGTATTTATTCCCCCGACATTCATTTGTAAAATAGACATGAGAAATTGTTAACGTTTTCTTTTCCACTTATTTATTTTTCCTCATGTTTTATCATTATTCTTTTTCCTTTTTAAGTCTTAATTACCAAAATAGGCATATTCATGCTAATTTTATTACCTCTCTTCCCATTTGAAAAAGGGGATGGATGTTGTAGGTGGTTTTGGACATTATTTCTAACTTTCTTGTTACATAGCAAGAAAAATTGCTATAGAGGAGGAGCATAATATTTAGAACATATTTCTTTTCTTCTTAATCTTTGAATGGGTTTGGAAACTAGATTCTTAGGAAGAAATGGTAACCAAATTTAAATTCCATACGGTGCATTCCAACACAAAGTGAATAACTTATAAATAAATTTAAGAATATTGGTTTCATAAATGAGTTCAAAATGAGAATTATTGATCTCTTATATAAAATAATGTACAAAATCACAAAATATTGATAGTATTGCATTTAAAGATATAAAAATTTCCATTTAAATATATCGTAATTTTAATTATATAAAATTTGGAGTATTTATTCCCCCGATATTCATTTCTAAAATAGACATGAGAAATTGTTAACGTTTTCTTTTCCACTTATTTATTTTTCCTCATTTTTTATCATTACTCTCTTTCTTTTGTAAGTCTTAATTCCCAAAATAGGCATATTCATGCTAATTTTATTACCTCTCTTCCCAATTGAAAAAGGGCGATGCATATTGCAGGTGGTTTTAAACATTTTTTGTAAAGTTCTTGTCACATAGATAGAAATATGTCTATAGAGGTTGAGCATAATATTTCTAATCATATTTCTTTTCTTCTTACTCTTTGAATGGGTTTGGAAACTAGATTCTTAGGGAGAAAAGATAACCAAATTTAAATTCCAAACGGTACATTCCAACACAAAGTGAATAACTTATAAATAAATTTAAGAATATTGATTTCATAAATGAGTTCAAAATGAGAATTATTGATCTCTTATATAAAATAATGTAGAAAATCTCAAAATATTGATAGTATTGCATTTAAAGATATAAAAATTTCCATTTAAATATATCGTAATTTTAATGATACAAAATTTGGAGTATTTATTCCCCCGACATTCATTTGTAAAATAGACATGAGAAATTGTTAACGTTTTCTTTTCCACTTATTTATTTTTCCTCATGTTTTATAATTATTCTTTTTCCTTTGTAAGTCTTAATTACAAAAATAGGCATATTCATGCTAATTTTATTACCTCTCTTCCCAATTGAAAAAGGGCGATGCATATTGCAGGTGGTTTTAAACATTTTTTGTAAAGTTCTTGTCACATAGATAGAAATATGTCTATAGAGGTTGAGCATAATATTTCTAATCATATTTCTTTTCTTCTTACTCTTTGAATGGGTTTGGAAACTAGATTCTTAGGGAGAAAAGGTAACCAATTTTAAATTCCAAACGGTACGTTCCAACACAAAGTGAATAACTTATAAATAAATTTAAGAATATTGATTTCATAAATGAGTTCAAAATGAGAATTATTGATCTCTTATATAAAATAATGTACAAAATCACAAAATATTGATAGTATTGCATTTAAAGATATAAAAATTTCCATTTAAATATATCGTAATTTTAATGATATAAAATTTGGAGTATTTATTCCCCCGACATTCATTTGTAAAATAGACATGAGAAATTGTTAACGTTTTCTTTTCCACTTATTTATTTTTCCTCATGTTTTATCATTATTCTTTTTCCTTTGTAAGTCTTAATTACCAAAATAGGCATATTCATGCTAATTTTATTACGTCTCTTCCCAATTGAAAAATGGCGATGCATATTGCAGGTGGTTTTAAACATTTTTTGTAAAGTTCTTGTCACATACATAGAAATACGTCTATAGAGGATGAGCATAATATTTCCAATCATATTTCTTTTCTTCTTACTCTTTGAATGGGTTTGGAAACTAGATTCTTAGGGAGAAAAGGTAACCAAATTTAAATTCCAAACGGTACGTTCCAACACAAAGTGAATAACTTATAAATAAATTAAAGCATATTGATCTAATAAATGAGTTCAAAATGAGAATTATTGATCTCTTATATAAAATAATGTACAAAATCTAAAAATATTGATAGTATTGCATTTAAAGATATAAAATTTTCCATTTAAATATATCGTAATTTTAATATTATAAAATTTGGAGTATTTATTCCTCCGACATTCATTTGTAAAATAGACATGAGAAATTGTTAACGTTTTCTTTTCCACTTATTTATTTTTCCTCATGTTTTATCATTATTCTTTTTCCTTTGTAAGTCTTAATTACCAAAATAGGCATATTCATGCTAATTTTATTACCTCTCTTCCCAATTGAAAAAGGGGGATGCATATTGCAGGTGGTTTTAAACATTTTTTGTAAAGTTCTTGTCACATACATAGAAATACGTCTATAGAGGATGAGCATAATATTTCCAATCATATTTCTTTTCTTCTTACTCTTTGAATGGGTTTGGAAACTAGATTCTTAGGGAGAAAAGGTAACCAAATTTAAATTCCAAACGGTACGTTCCAACACAAAGTGAATAACTTATAAATAAATTAAAGCATATTGATCTAATAAATGAGTTCAAAATGAGAATTATTGATCTCTTATATAAAATAATGTATAAAATCACAAAATATTGATAGTATTGCATTTAAAGATATATAAATTTCCATTTAAATATATCGTAATTTTAATTATATAAAATTTGGAGTATTTATTCCCCCGATATTCATTTGTAAAATAGACATGAGAAATTGTTAACGTTTTCTTTTCCACTTATTTATTTTTCCTCATTTTTTATCATTACTCTCTTTCTTTTGTAAGTCTTAATTCCCAAAATAGGCATATTCATGCTAATTTTATTACCTCTCTTCCCATTTGAAAAAGGGGATGGATGTTGTAGGTGGTTTTGGACATTATTTCTAACTTTCTTGTTACATAGCAAGAAAAATTGCTATAGAGGAGGAGCATAATATTTAGAACATATTTCTTTTCTTCTTAATCTTTGAATGGGTTTGGAAACCAGATTCTTAGGAAGAAATGGTAACCAAATTTAAATTCCATACGGTGCATTCCAACACAAAGTGAATAACTTATAAATAAATTTAAGAATATTGGTTTCATAAATGAGTTCAAAATGAGAATTATTGATCTCTTATATAAAATAATGTACAAAATCACAAAATATTGATAGTATTGCATTTAAAGATATAAAAATTTCCATTTAAATATATCGTAATTTTAATTATATAAAATTTAGAGTATTTATTCCCCCGATATTCATTTGTAAAATAGACATGAGAAATTGTTAACGTTTTCTTTTCCACTTATTTATTTTTCCTCATTTTTTATCATTACTCTCTTTCTTTTGTAAGTCTTAATTCCCAAAATAGGCATATTCATGCTAATTTTATAACCTCTCTTCCCAATTGAAAAAGGGCGATGCATATTGCAGGTGGTTTTAAACATTTTTTGTAAAGTTCTTGTCACATAGATAGAAATATGTCTATAGAGGTTGAGCATAATATTTCTAATCATATTTCTTTTCTTCTTACTCTTTGAATGGGTTTGGAAAATAGATTCTTAGGGAGAAAAGATAACCAAATTTAAATTCCAAACGGTACATTCCAACACAAAGTGAATAACTTATAAATAAATTAAAGCATATTGATCTAATAAATGAGTTCAAAATGAGAATTATTTATCTCTTATATAAAATAATGTACAAAATCTAAAAATATTGATAGTATTGCATTTAAAGATATAAAATTTTCCATTTAAATATATCGTAATTTTAATATTATAAAATTTGGAGTATTTATTCCTCCGACATTCATTTGTAAAATAGACATGAGAAATTGTTAACGTTTTCTTTTCCACTTATTTATTTTTCCTCATGTTTTATCATTATTCTTTTTCCTTTGTAAGTCTTAATTACCAAAATAGGCATATTCATGCTAATTTTATTACCTCTCTTCCCAATTGAAAAAGGGGGATGCATATTGCAGGTGGTTTTAAACATTTTTTGTAAAGTTCTTGTCACATACATAGAAATACGTCTATAGAGGATGAGCATAATATTTCCAATCATATTTCTTTTCTTCTTACTCTTTGAATGGGTTTGGAAACTAGATTCTTAGGGAGAAAAGGTAACCAAATTTCAATTCCAAACGGTACGTTCCAACACAAAGTGAATAACTTATAAATAAATTAAAGCATATTGATCTAATAAATGAGTTCAAAATGAGAATTATTGATCTCTTATATAAAATAATGTATAAAATCACAAAATATAGATAGTATTGCATTTAAAGATATAAAAATTTCCATTTAAATATATCGTAATTTTAATTATATAAAATTTGAGTATTTATTCCCTCGACATTCATTTGTAAAATAGACATGAGAAATTGTTAACGTTTTCTTTTCCACTTATTTATTTTTCCTCATTTTTTATCATTACTCTCTTTCTTTTGTAAGTCTTAATTCCCAAAATAGGCATATTCATGCTAATTTTATTACCTCTCTTCCCATTTGAAAAAGGGGATGGATGTTGTTGGTAGTTTTGGACATTATTTCTAACGTTCTTGTTACATAGCAAGAAAAATTGCTATAGAGGAGGAGCATAATATTTAGAATCATATTTCTTTTCTTCTTAATCTTTGAATGGGTTTGGAAACTAGATTCTTAGGAAGAAATGGTAACCAAATTTAAATTCCATACGGTGCATTCCAACACAAAGGGAATAAGTTATAAATAAATTAAAGCATATTGATCTAATAAATGAGTTCAAAATGAGAATTATTGATCTCTTATATAAAATAATGTACAAAATCTCAAAATATTGAAAGTATTGCTTTTAAAAATATAAAAATTTCCATTTAAATATATCGTAATTTTAATGATACAAAATTTGGAGTATTTATTCCCCCGACATTCATTTGTAAAATAGACATGAGAAATTGTTAACGTTTTCTTTTCCACTTATTTATTTTTCCTCATGTTTTATAATTATTCTTTTTCCTTTGTAAGTCTTAATTACAAAAATAGGCATATTCATGCTAATTTTATTACCTCTCTTCCCAATTGAAAAAGGGCGATGCATATTGCAGGTGGTTTTAAACATTTTTTGTAAAGTTCTTGTCACATAGATAGAAATATGTCTATAGAGGTTGAGCATAATATTTCTAATCATATTTCTTTTCTTCTTACTCTTTGAATGGGTTTGGAAACTAGATTCTTAGGGAGAAAAGGTAACCAATTTTAAATTCCAAACGGTACGTTCCAACACAAAGTGAATAACTTATAAATAAATTTAAGAATATTGATTTCATAAATGAGTTCAAAATGAGAATTATTGATCTCTTATATAAAATAATGTACAAAATCACAAAATATTGATAGTATTGCATTTAAAGATATAAAAATTTCCATTTAAATATATCGTAATTTTAATGATATAAAATTTGGAGTATTTATTCCCCCGACATTCATTTGTAAAATAGACATGAGAAATTGTTAACGTTTTCTTTTCCACTTATTTATTTTTCCTCATGTTTTATCATTATTCTTTTTCCTTTGTAAGTCTTAATTACCAAAATAGGCATATTCATGCTAATTTTATTACGTCTCTTCCCAATTGAAAAAGGGCGATGCATATTGCAGGTGGTTTTAAACATTTTTTGTAAAGTTCTTGCACATACATAGAAATACGTCTATAGAGGATGAGCATAATATTTCCAATCATATTTCTTTTCTTCTTACTCTTTGAATGGGTTTGGAAACTAGATTCTTAGGGAGAAAAGGTAACCAAATTTAAATTCCAAACGGTACGTTCCAACACAAAGTGAATAACTTATAAATAAATTTAAGAATATTGGTTTCATAAATGAGTTCAAAATGAGAATTATTGATCTCTTATATAAAATAATGTAGAAAATCACAAAATATTGATAGTATTGCATTTAAAGATATAAAAATTTCCATTTAAATATATCGTAATTTTAATGATACAAAATTTGGAGTATTTATTCCCCCGACATTCATTTGTAAAATAGACATGAGAAATTGTTAACGTTTTCTTTTCCACTTATTTATTTTTCCTCATGTTTTATAATTATTCTTTTTCCTTTGTAAGTCTTAATTACAAAAATAGGCATATTCATGCTAATTTTATTACCTCTCTTCCCAATTGAAAAAGGGCGATGCATATTGCAGGTGGTTTTAAACATTTTTTGTAAAGTTCTTGTCACATACATAGAAATACGTCTATAGAGGATGAGCATAATATTTCCAATCATATTTCTTTTCTTCTTACTCTTTGAATGGGTTTGGAAACTAGATTCTTAGGGAGAAAAGGTAACCAAATTTAAATTCCAAACGGTACGTTCCAACACAAAGTGAATAACTTATAAATAAATTAAAGCATATTGATCTAATAAATGAGTTCAAAATGAGAATTATTGATCTCTTATATAAAATAATGTACAAAATCTAAAAATATTGATAGTATTGCATTTAAAGATATAAAATTTTCCATTTAAATATATCGTAATTTTAATATTATAAAATTTGGAGTATTTATTCCTCCGACATTCATTTGTAAAATAGACATGAGAAATTGTTAACGTTTTCTTTTCCACTTATTTATTTTTCCTCATGTTTTATCATTATTCTTTTTCCTTTGTAAGTCTTAATTACCAAAATAGGCATATTCATGCTAATTTTATTACCTCTCTTCCCAATTGAAAAAGGGGGATGCATATTGCAGGTGGTTTTAAACATTTTTTGTAAAGTTCTTGTCACATACATAGAAATACGTCTATAGAGGATGAGCATAATATTTCCAATCATATTTCTTTTCTTCTTACTCTTTGAATGGGTTTGGAAACTAGATTCTTAGGGAGAAAAGGTAACCAAATTTCAATTCCAAACGGTACGTTCCAACACAAAGTGAATAACTTATAAATAAATTAAAGCATATTGATCTAATAAATGAGTTCAAAATGAGAATTATTGATCTCTTATATAAAATAATGTATAAAATCACAAAATATTGATAGTATTGCATTTAAAGATATATAAATTTCCATTTAAATATATCGTAATTTTAATTATATAAAATTTGGAGTATTTATTCCCCCGATATTCATTTGTAAAATAGACATGAGAAATTGTTAACGTTTTCTTTTCCACTTATTTATTTTTCCTCATTTTTTATCATTACTCTCTTTCTTTTGTAAGTCTTAATTCCCAAAATAGGCATATTCATGCTAATTTTATTACCTCTCTTCCCATTTGAAAAAGGGGATGGATGTTGTAGGTGGTTTTGGACATTATTTCTAACTTTCTTGTTACATAGCAAGAAAAATTGCTATAGAGGAGGAGCATAATATTTAGAACATATTTCTTTTCTTCTTAATCTTTGAATGGGTTTGGAAACCAGATTCTTAGGAAGAAATGGTAACCAAATTTAAATTCCATACGGTGCATTCCAACACAAAGTGAATAACTTATAAATAAATTTAAGAATATTGGTTTCATAAATGAGTTCAAAATGAGAATTATTGATCTCTTATATAAAATAATGTACAAAATCACAAAATATTGATAGTATTGCATTTAAAGATATAAAAATTTCCATTTAAATATATCGTAATTTTAATTATATAAAATTTAGAGTATTTATTCCCCCGATATTCATTTGTAAAATAGACATGAGAAATTGTTAACGTTTTCTTTTCCACTTATTTATTTTTCCTCATTTTTTATCATTACTCTCTTTCTTTTGTAAGTCTTAATTCCCAAAATAGGCATATTCATGCTAATTTTATAACCTCTCTTCCCAATTGAAAAAGGGCGATGCATATTGCAGGTGGTTTTAAACATTTTTTGTAAAGTTCTTGTCACATAGATAGAAATATGTCTATAGAGGTTGAGCATAATATTTCTAATCATATTTCTTTTCTTCTTACTCTTTGAATGGGTTTGGAAAATAGATTCTTAGGGAGAAAAGATAACCAAATTTAAATTCCAAACGGTACATTCCAACACAAAGTGAATAACTTATAAATAAATTAAAGCATATTGATCTAATAAATGAGTTCAAAATGAGAATTATTGATCTCTTATATAAAATAATGTACAAAATCTAAAAATATTGATAGTATTGCATTTAAAGATATAAAATTTTCCATTTAAATATATCGTAATTTTAATATTATAAAATTTGGAGTATTTATTCCTCCGACATTCATTTGTAAAATAGACATGAGAAATTGTTAACGTTTTCTTTTCCACTTATTTATTTTTCCTCATGTTTTATCATTATTCTTTTTCCTTTGTAAGTCTTAATTACCAAAATAGGCATATTCATGCTAATTTTATTACCTCTCTTCCCAATTGAAAAAGGGGGATGCATATTGCAGGTGGTTTTAAACATTTTTTGTAAAGTTCTTGTCACATACATAGAAATACGTCTATAGAGGATGAGCATAATATTTCCAATCATATTTCTTTTCTTCTTACTCTTTGAATGGGTTTGGAAACTAGATTCTTAGGGAGAAAAGGTAACCAAATTTCAATTCCAAACGGTACGTTCCAACACAAAGTGAATAACTTATAAATAAATTAAAGCATATTGATCTAATAAATGAGTTCAAAATGAGAATTATTGATCTCTTATATAAAATAATGTATAAAATCACAAAATATAGATAGTATTGCATTTAAAGATATAAAAATTTCCATTTAAATATATCGTAATTTTAATTATATAAAATTTGAGTATTTATTCCCTCGACATTCATTTGTAAAATAGACATGAGAAATTGTTAACGTTTTCTTTTCCACTTATTTATTTTTCCTCATTTTTTATCATTACTCTCTTTCTTTTGTAAGTCTTAATTCCCAAAATAGGCATATTCATGCTAATTTTATTACCTCTCTTCCCATTTGAAAAAGGGGATGGATGTTGTTGGTAGTTTTGGACATTATTTCTAACGTTCTTGTTACATAGCAAGAAAAATTGCTATAGAGGAGGAGCATAATATTTAGAATCATATTTCTTTTCTTCTTAATCTTTGAATGGGTTTGGAAACTAGATTCTTAGGAAGAAATGGTAACCAAATTTAAATTCCATACGGTGCATTCCAACACAAAGGGAATAAGTTATAAATAAATTAAAGCATATTGATCTAATAAATGAGTTCAAAATGAGAATTATTGATCTCTTATATAAAATAATGTACAAAATCTCAAAATATTGAAAGTATTGCTTTTAAAAATATAAAAATTTCCATTTAAATATATCGTAATTTTAATGATACAAAATTTGGAGTATTTATTCCCCCGACATTCATTTGTAAAATAGACATGAGAAATTGTTAACGTTTTCTTTTCCACTTATTTATTTTTCCTCATGTTTTATAATTATTCTTTTTCCTTTGTAAGTCTTAATTACAAAAATAGGCATATTCATGCTAATTTTATTACCTCTCTTCCCAATTGAAAAAGGGCGATGCATATTGCAGGTGGTTTTAAACATTTTTTGTAAAGTTCTTGTCACATAGATAGAAATATGTCTATAGAGGTTGAGCATAATATTTCTAATCATATTTCTTTTCTTCTTACTCTTTGAATGGGTTTGGAAACTAGATTCTTAGGGAGAAAAGGTAACCAATTTTAAATTCCAAACGGTACGTTCCAACACAAAGTGAATAACTTATAAATAAATTTAAGAATATTGATTTCATAAATGAGTTCAAAATGAGAATTATTGATCTCTTATATAAAATAATGTACAAAATCACAAAATATTGATAGTATTGCATTTAAAGATATAAAAATTTCCATTTAAATATATCGTAATTTTAATGATATAAAATTTGGAGTATTTATTCCCCCGACATTCATTTGTAAAATAGACATGAGAAATTGTTAACGTTTTCTTTTCCACTTATTTATTTTTCCTCATGTTTTATCATTATTCTTTTTCCTTTGTAAGTCTTAATTACCAAAATAGGCATATTCATGCTAATTTTATTACGTCTCTTCCCAATTGAAAAAGGGCGATGCATATTGCAGGTGGTTTTAAACATTTTTTGTAAAGTTCTTGTCACATACATAGAAATACGTCTATAGAGGATGAGCATAATATTTCCAATCATATTTCTTTTCTTCTTACTCTTTGAATGGGTTTCGAAACTAGATTCTTAGGGAGAAAAGGTAACCAAATTTAAATTCCAAACGGTACGTTCCAACACAAAGTGAATAACTTATAAATAAATTTAAGAATATTGGTTTCATAAATGAGTTCAAAATGAGAATTATTGATCTCTTATATAAAATAATGTAGAAAATCACAAAATATTGATAGTATTGCATTTAAAGATATAAAAATTTCCATTTAAATATATCGTAATTTTAATGATACAAAATTTGGAGTATTTATTCCCCCGACATTCATTTGTAAAATAGACATGAGAAATTGTTAACGTTTTCTTTTCCACTTATTTATTTTTCCTCATGTTTTATAATTATTCTTTTTCCTTTGTAAGTCTTAATTACAAAAATAGGCATATTCATGCTAATTTTATTACCTCTCTTCCCAATTGAAAAAGGGCGATGCATATTGCAGGTGGTTTTAAACATTTTTTGTAAAGTTCTTGTCACATAGATAGAAATATGTCTATAGAGGTTGAGCATAATATTTCTAATCATATTTCTTTTCTTCTTACTCTTTGAATGGGTTTGGAAACTAGATTCTTAGGGAGAAAAGGTAACCAATTTTAAATTCCAAACGGTACGTTCCAACACAAAGTGAATAACTTATAAATAAATTTAAGAATATTGATTTCATAAATGAGTTCAAAATGAGAATTATTGATCTCTTATATAAAATAATGTACAAAATCACAAAATATTGATAGTATTGCATTTAAAGATATAAAAATTTCCATTTAAATATATCGTAATTTTAATGATATAAAATTTGGAGTATTTATTCCCCCGACATTCATTTGTAAAATAGACATGAGAAATTGTTAACGTTTTCTTTTCCACTTATTTATTTTTCCTCATGTTTTATCATTATTCTTTTTCCTTTGTAAGTCTTAATTACCAAAATAGGCATATTCATGCTAATTTTATTACGTCTCTTCCCAATTGAAAAAGGGCGATGCATATTGCAGGTGGTTTTAAACATTTTTTGTAAAGTTCTTGTCACATACATAGAAATACGTCTATAGAGGATGAGCATAATATTTCCAATCATATTTCTTTTCTTCTTACTCTTTGAATGGGTTTGGAAACTAGATTCTTAGGGAGAAAAGGTAACCAAATTTAAATTCCAAACGGTACGTTCCAACACAAAGTGAATAACTTATAAATAAATTTAAGAATATTGGTTTCATAAATGAGTTCAAAATGAGAATTATTGATCTCTTATATAAAATAATGTAGAAAATCACAAAATATTGATAGTATTGCATTTAAAGATATAAAAATTTCCATTTAAATATATCGTAATTTTAATGATATAAAATTTGGAGTATTTATTCCCCCGACATTCATTTGTAAAATAGACATGAGAAATTGTTAACGTTTTCTTTTCCACTTATTTATTTTTCCTCATGTTTTATCATTATTCTTTTTCCTTTGTAAGTCTTAATTACAAAAATAGGCATATTCATGCTAATTTTATTACCTCTCGTCCCAATTGAAAAAGAGCGATGCATATTGCAGGTGGTTTTAAACATTTTTTGTAAAGTTCTTGTCACATACATAGAAATACGTCTATAGAGGATGAGCAAAATATTTCCAATCATATTTCTTTTCTTCTTACTCTTTGAATGGGTTTGGAAACTAGATTCTTAGGAAGAAATGGTAACCAAATTTAAATTCCATACGGTGCATTCCAACACAAAGTGAATAACTTATAAATAAATTTAAGAATATTGGTTTCATAAATGAGTTCAAAATGAAAATTATAGATCTCTTATATAAAATAATGTACAAAATCACAAAATATTGATAGTATTGCATTTAAAGATATAAAAATTTCCATTTAAATATATCGTAATTTTAATTATATAAAATTTGGAGTATTTATTCCCCCGATATTCATTTCTAAAATAGACATGAGAAATTGTTAACGTTTTCTTTTCCACTTATTTATTTTTCCTCATTTTTTATCATTACTCTCTTTCTTTTGTAAGTCTTAATTCCCAAAATAGGCATATTCATGCTAATTTTATTACCTCTCTTCCCAATTGAAAAAGGGCGATGCATATTGCAGGTGGTTTTAAACATTTTTTGTAAAGTTCTTGTCACATAGATAGAAATATGTCTATAGAGGTTGAGCATAATATTTCTAATCATATTTCTTTTCTTCTTACTCTTTGAATGGGTTTGGAAAGTAGATTCTTAGGGAGAAAAGGTAACCAAATTTAAATTCCAAACGGTACGTTCCAACACAAAGTGAATAACTTATAAATAAATTAAAGCATATTGATCTAATAAATGAGTTCAAAATGAGAATTATTGATCTCTTATATAAAATAATGTATAAAATCACAAAATATTGATAGTATTGCATTTAAAGATATAAAAATTTCCATTTAAATATATCGTAATTTTAATTATATAAAATTTGAGTATTTATTCCCCCGACATTCATTTGTAAAATAGACATGAGAAATTGATAACGTTTTCTTTTCCACATATTTATTTTTCCTCATTTTTTATCATTACTCTCTTTCTTTTGTAAGTCTTAATTTTCAAAATAGGCATATTCATGCTAATTTTATTACCTCTCTTCCCATTTGAAAAAGGGGATGGATGTTGTTGGTAGATTTGGACATTATTTCTAACGTTCTTGTTACATAGCAAGAAAAATTGCTATAGAGGAGGAGCATAATATTTAGAATCATATTTCTTTTCTTCTTAATCTTTGAATGGGTTTGGAAACTAGATTCTTAGGAAGAAATGGTAACCAAATTTAAATTCCATACGGTGCATTCCAACACAAAGGGAATAAGTTATAAATAAATTAAAGCATATTGATCTAATAAATGAGTTCAAAATGAGAATTATTGATCTCTTATATAAAATAATGTACAAAATCTCAAAATATTGATAGTATTGCATTTAAAGATATAAAAATTTCCATTTAAATATATCGTAATTTTAATGATATAAAATTTGGAGTATTTATTCCCCCGACATTCATTTGTAAAATAGACATGAGAAATTGTTAACGTTTTCTTTTCCACTTATTTATTTTTCCTCATGTTTTATCATTATTCTTTTTCCTTTGTAAGTCTTAATTACAAAAATAGGCATATTCATGCTAATTTTATTACCTCTCGTCCCAATTGAAAAAGGGCGATGCATATTGCAGGTGGTTTTAAACATTTTTTGTAAAGTTCTTGTCACATACATAGAAATACGTCTATAGAGGATGAGCAAAATATTTCCAATCATATTGCTTTTCTTCTTACTCTTTGAATGGGTTTGGAAACTAGATTCTTAGGGAGAAAAGGTAACCAAATTTAAATTCCAAACGGTACGTTCCAACACAAAGTGAATAAATTATAAATAAATTAAAGCATATTGATCTAATAAATGAGTTCAAAATGAGAATTATTGATCTCTTATATAAAATAATGTATAAAATCACAAAATATTGATAGTATTGCATTTAAAGATATAAAAATTTCCATTTAAATATATCGTAATTTTAATTATATAAAATTTGAGTATTTATTCCCCCGACATTCATTTGTAAAATAGACATGAGAAATTGATAACGTTTTCTTTTCCACATATTTATTTTTCCTCATTTTTTATCATTACTCTCTTTCTTTTGTAAGTCTTAATTCCCAAAATAGGCATATTCATGCTAATTTTATTACCTCTCTTCCCATTTGAAAAAGGGGATGGATGTTGTTGGTAGATTTGGACATTATTTCTAACGTTCTTGTTACATAGCAAGAAAAATTGCTATAGAGGAGGAGCATAATATTTAGAATCATATTTCTTTTCTTCTTAATCTTTGAATGGGTTTGGAAACTAGATTCTTAGGAAGAAATGGTAACCAAATTTAAATTCCATACGGTGCATTCCAACACAAAGGGAATAAGTTATAAATAAATTAAAGCATATTGATCTAATAAATGAGTTCAAAATGAGAATTATTGATCTCTTATATAAAATAATGTACAAAATCTCAAAATATTGATAGTATTGCATTTAAAGATATAAAAATTTCCATTTAAATATATCGTAATTTTAATGATATAAAATTTGGAGTATTTATTCCCCCGACATTCATTTGTAAAATAGACATGAGAAATTGTTAACGTTTTCTTTTCCACTTATTTATTTTTCCTCATGTTTTATCATTATTCTTTTTCCTTTGTAAGTCTTAATTACAAAAATAGGCATATTCATGCTAATTTTATTACCTCTCGTCCCAATTGAAAAAGGGCGATGCATATTGCAGGTGGTTTTAAACATTTTTTGTAAAGTTCTTGTCACATACATAGAAATACGTCTATAGAGGATGAGCAAAATATTTCCAATCATATTTCTTTTCTTCTTACTCTTTGAATGGGTTTGGAAACTAGATTCTTAGGGAGAAAAGGTAACCAAATTTAAATTCCAAACGGTACGTTCCAACACAAAGTGAATAACTTATAAATAAATTAAAGCATATTGATCTAATAAATGAGTTCAAAATGAGAATTATTGATCTCTTATATAAAATAATGTATAAAATCACAAAATATTGATAGTATTGCATTTAAAGATATAAAAATTTCCATTTAAATATATCGTAATTTTAATTATATAAAATTTGAGTATTTATTCCCCCGACATTCATTTGTAAAATAGACATGAGAAATTGATAACGTTTTCTTTTCCACATATTTATTTTTCCTCATTTTTTATCATTACTCTCTTTCTTTTGTAAGTCTTAATTCCCAAAATAGGCATATTCATGCTAATTTTATTACCTCTCTTCCCATTTGAAAAAGGGGATGGATGTTGTTGGTAGATTTGGACATTATTTCTAACGTTCTTGTTACATAGCAAGAAAAATTGCTATAGAGGAGGAGCATAATATTTAGAATCATATTTCTTTTCTTCTTAATCTTTGAATGGGTTTGGAAACTAGATTCTTAGGAAGAAATGGTAACCAAATTTAAATTCCATACGGTGCATTCCAACACAAAGGGAATAAGTTATAAATAAATTAAAGCATATTGATCTAATAAATGAGTTCAAAATGAGAATTATTGATCTCTTATATAAAATAATGTACAAAATCTCAAAATATTGATAGTATTGCTTTTAAAGATATAAAAATTTCCATTTAAATATATCGTAATTTTAATGATATAAAATTTGGTGTATTTATTCCCCCGACATTCATTTGTAAAATAGACATGAGAAATTGTTAACGTTTTCTTTTCCACTTATTTATTTTTCCTCATGTTTTATCATTATTCTTTTTCCTTTGTAAGTCTTAATTACAAAAATAGGCATATTCATGCTAATTTTATTACCTCTCGTCCCAATTGAAAAAGGGCGATGCATATTGCAGGTGGTTTTAAACATTTTTTGTAAAGTTCTTGTCACATACATAGAAATACGTCTATAGAGGATGAGCAAAATATTTCCAATCATATTTCTTTTCTTCTTACTCTTTGAATGGGTTTGGAAACTAGATTCTTAGGGAGAAAAGGTAACCAAATTTAAATTCCAAACGGTACGTTCCAACACAAAGTGAATAACTTATAAATAAATTAAAGCATATTGATCTAATAAATGAGTTCAAAATGAGAATTATTGATCTCTTATATAAAATAATGTATAAAATCACAAAATATTGATAGTATTGCATTTAAAGATATAAAAATTTCCATTTAAATATATCGTAATTTTAATTATATAAAATTTGAGTATTTATTCCCCCGACATTCATTTGTAAAATAGACATGAGAAATTGATAACGTTTTCTTTTCCACATATTTATTTTTCCTCATTTTTTATCATTACTCTCTTTCTTTTGTAAGTCTTAATTTCCAAAATAGGCATATTCATGCTAATTTTATTACCTCTCTTCCCATTTGAAAAAGGGGATGGATGTTGTTGGTAGTTTTGGACATTATTTCTAACGTTCTTGTTACATAGCAAGAAAAATTGCTATAGAGGAGGAGCATAATATTTAGAATCATATTTCTTTTCTTCTTAATCTTTGAATGGGTTTGGAAACTAGATTCTTAGGAAGAAATGGTAACCAAATTTAAATTCCATACGGTGCATTCCAACACAAAGGGAATAAGTTATAAATAAATTAAAGCATATTGATCTAATAAATGAGTTCAAAATGAGAATTATTGATCTCTTATATAAAATAATGTACAAAATCTCAAAATATTGATAGTATTGCTTTTAAAAATATAAAAATTTCCATTTAAATATATCGTAATTTTAATGATACAAAATTTGGAGTATTTATTCCCCCGACATTCATTTGTAAAATAGACATGAGAAATTGTTAACGTTTTCTTTTCCACTTATTTATTTTTCCTCATGTTTTATAATTATTCTTTTTCCTTTGTAAGTCTTAATTACAAAAATAGGCATATTCATGCTAATTTTATTACCTCTCTTCCCAATTGAAAAAGGGCGATGCATATTGCAGGTGGTTTTAAACATTTTTTGTAAAGTTCTTGTCACATAGATAGAAATATGTCTATAGAGGTTGAGCATAATATTTCTAATCATATTTCTTTTCTTCTTACTCTTTGAATGGGTTTGGAAACTAGATTCTTAGGGAGAAAAGGTAACCAATTTTAAATTCCAAACGGTACGTTCCAACACAAAGTGAATAACTTATAAATAAATTTAAGAATATTGATTTCATAAATGAGTTCAAAATGAGAATTATTGATCTCTTATATAAAATAATGTACAAAATCACAAAATATTGATAGTATTGCATTTAAAGATATAAAAATTTCCATTTAAATATATCGTAATTTTAATGATATAAAATTTGGAGTATTTATTCCCCCGACATTCATTTGTAAAATAGACATGAGAAATTGTTAACGTTTTCTTTTCCACTTATTTATTTTTCCTCATGTTTTATCATTATTCTTTTTCCTTTGTAAGTCTTAATTACCAAAATAGGCATATTCATGCTAATTTTATTACCTCTCTTCCCAATTGAAAAAGGGCGATGCATATTGCAGGTGGTTTTAAACATTTTTTGTAAAGTTCTTGTCACATACATAGAAATACGTCTATAGAGGATGAGCATAATATTTCCAATGATATTTCTTTTCTTCTTACTCTTTGAATGGGTTTGGAAACTAGATTCTTAGGGAGAAAAGGTAACCAAATTTAAATTCCAAACGGTACGTTCCAACACAAAGTGAATAACTTATAAATAAATTTAAGAATATTGGTTTCATAAATGAGTTCAAAATGAGAATTATTGATCTCTTATATAAAATAATGTAGAAAATCACAAAATATTGATAGTATTGCATTTAAAGATATAAAAATTTCCATTTAAATATATCGTAATTTTAATGATATAAAATTTGGAGTATTTATTCACCCGACATTCATTTGTAAAATAGACATGAGAAATTGTTAACGTTTTCTTTTCCACTTATTTATTTTTACTCATGTTTTATCATTATTCTTTTTCCTTTGTAAGTCTTAATTACAAAAATAGGCATATTCATGCTAATTTTATTACCTCTCGTCCCAATTGAAAAAGGGCGATGCATATTGCAGGTGGTTTTAAACATTTTTTGTAAAGTTCTTGTCACATACATAGAAATACGTCTATAGAGGATGAGCAAAATATTTCCAATCATATTTCTTTTCTTCTTACTCTTTGAATGGGTTTGGAAACTAGATTCTTAGGGAGAAAAGGTAACCAAATTTAAATTCCAAAAGGTACATTCCAACACAAAGTGAATAACTTATAAATAAATTTAAGAATATTGGTTTCATAAATGAGTTCAAAATGAGAATTATTGATCTCTTATATAAAATAATGTACAAAATCACAAAATATTGATAGTATTGCATTTAAAGATATAAAAATTTCCATTTAAATATATCGTAATTTTAATGATATAAAATTTGGAGTATTTATTCCCCCGACATTCATTTGTAAAATAGACATGAGAAATTGTTAACGTTTTCTTTTCCATTATTTATTTTTCCTCATGTTTTATCATTATTCTTTTTCCTTTGTAAGTCTTAATTACCAAAATAGGCATATTCATGCTAATTTTATTACCTCTCTTCCCAATTGAAAAAGGGGGATGCATATTGCAGGTGGTTTTAAACATTTTTTGTAAAGTTCTTGTCACATACATAGAAATACGTCTATAGAGGATGAGCAAAATATTTCCAATCATATTTCTTTTCTTCTTACTCTTTGAATGGGTTTGGAAACTAGATTCTTAGGGAGAAAAGGTAACCAAATTTAAATTCCAAACGGTACATTCCAACACAAAGTGAATAACTTATAAATAAATTGAAGAATATTGTTTTCATAAATGAGTTCAAAATGAGAATTATTGATCTCTTATATAAAATAATGTACAAAATCACAAAATATTGATAGTATTGCATTTAAAGATATAAAAATTTCCATTTAAATATATCGTAATTTTAATGATATAAAATTTGGAGTATTTATTCCCCCGACATTCATTTGTAAAATAGACATGAGAAATTGTTAACGATTTCTTTTCCACTTATTTATTTTTCCTCATGTTTTATCATTATTCTTTTTCCTTTGTAATTCTTAATTACCAAAATAGGCATATTCATGCTAATTTTATTACCTCTCTTCCCAATTGAAAAAGGGCTATGCATATTGCAGGTGGTTTTAAACATTTTTTGTAAAGTTCTTGTCACATACATAGAAATACGTCTATAGAGGATGAGCAAAATATTTCCAATCATATTTCTTTTCTTCTTACTCTTTGAATGGGTTTGGAAACTAGATTCTTAGGGAGAAAAGGTAACCAAATTTAAATTCCAAACGGTACGTTCCAACACAAAGTGAATAACTTATAAATAAATTTAAGAATATTGGTTTCATAAATGAGTTCAAAATGAGAATTATTGATCTCTTATATAAAATAATGTACAAAATCACAAAATATTGATAGTATTTCATTTAAAGATATAAAAATTTCCATTTAAATATATCGTAATTTTAATGATATAAAATTTGGAGTATTTATTCCCCCGACATTCATTTGTAAAATAGACATGAGAAATTGTTAACGTTTTCTTTTCCACTTATTTATTTTTCCTCATGTTTTATCATTATTCTTTTTCCTTTGTAAGTCTTAATTACCAAAATAGGCATATTCATGCTAATTTTATTACCTCTCTTCCCAATTGAAAAAGGGCGATGCATATTGCAGGTGGTTTTAAACATTTTTTGTAAAGTTCTTGACACATACATAGAAATACGTCTATAGAGGATGAGCAAAATATTTCCAATCATATTTCTTTTCTTCTTACTCTTTGAATGGGTTTGGAAACTAGATTCTTAGGGAGAAAAGGTAACCAAATTTAAATTCCAAACGGTACATTCCAACACAAAGTGAATAACTTATAAATAAATTTAAGAATATTGGTTTCATAAATGACTTCAAAATGAGAATTATTGATCTCTTATATAAAATAATGTACAAAATCACAAAATATTGATAGTATTGTATTTAAAGATATAAAAATTTCAATTTAAATATATCATAACTTTTATGATATAAAATTTGGAGTATTTATTCCCCCGACATTCATTTTTAAAATAGACATGAGAAATTGTTAACGTTTTCTTTTCCACTTATTTATTTTTCTTCATTTTTATCATTACTCTCTTTCTTTTGTAAGTCTTAATTCCCAAAATAGGCATATTCATGCTAATTTTATTACCTCTCTTCCCATTTGAAAAAGGGGATGGATGTTGTTGGTGGTTTTGGACATTATTTCTAACGTTCTTGTTACATAGCAAGAAAAATTGCTATAGAGGAGGAGCATAATATTTAGAATCATATTTCTTTTCTTCTTAATCTTTGAATGGGTTTGGAAACTAGATTCTTAGGAAGAAATGGTAACCAAATTTAAATTCCATACGGTGCATTCCAACACAAAGTGAATAAGTTATAAATAAATTAAAGCATATTGATCTAATAAATGAGTTCAAAATGAGAATTATTGATCTCTTATATAAAATAAGGTACAAAATCTAAAAATATTGATAGTATTGCATTTAAAGATATAAAAATTTCAATTCAAATATATCATAACTTTTATGATATAAAATTTGGAGTATTTATTCCGCCGACATTCATTTGTAAAATAGACATGAGAAATTGTTAACGTTTTCTTTTCCACTTATTTATTTTTCCTCATGTTTTATCATTATTCTTTTTCCTTTGTAAGTCTTAATTACCAAAATAGGCATATTCATGCTAATTTTATTACCTCTCTTCCCAATTGAAAAAGGGCGATGCATATTGCAAGTGGTTTTAAACATTTTTTGTAAAGTTCTTGTCACATACATAGAAATACGTCTATAGAGGATGTGCATAATATTTCCAATCATATTTCTTTTCTTCTTACTCTTTGAATGGGTTTGGAAACTAGATTCCTAGGGAGAAAAGGTAACCAAATTTAAATTACAAACGGTACATTCCAACACAAAGTGAATAACTTATAAATAAATTTAAGAATATTGATTTCATAAATGAGTTCAAAATGAGAATTATTGATCTCTTATCTAAAATAATGTACAAAATCACAAAATATTGATAGTATTGCATTTAAAGATATAAAAATTTCCATTTAAATATATCGTAATTTTAATGATATAAAATTTGGAGTATTTATTCCCCCGACATTCTTTTGTAAAATAGGCAAGAGAAATTGTTAATGTTTTCTTTTCCACTTATTTATTTTTCCTCATGTGTTATCAGTACTCTCTTTCTTTTGTAAGTTTTAATTCCCAAAATAGGCATATTCATGCTAATTTTATTACCTCTCTTCCCAATTGAAAAAGGCTATGGATGTTGTAGGTGGTTTTGGACATTATTTCTAACGTTCTTGTTACATAGCAAGAAAAATTGCTATATAGGAGGAGCATAATATTTCCAATCATATTTCTTTTCTTCTTACGCTTTGAATGGGTTTGGAAACTAGATTCTTAGAGAGAAAAGGTAACCAAATTTAAATTCCAAACGGTACTTTCCAACACAAAGTGAATAACTTATAAATAAATTTAAGAATATTGATTTCATAAATGAGTTCAAAATTTGAATTATTGATCTCTTATATAAAATAATGTACAAAATCTCAAAATATTGATAGTATTCCATTTAAAGATATAAAAATTTCCATTTAAATATATCGTAATTTTAATGATATAAAATTTGGAGTATTTATTCCTCCGACATTCATTTGTAAAATAGACATGAGAAATCGTTAACGTTTTCTTTTCCACTTATTTATTATTCCTCATGTTTTATCATTTTTCTCTTTCCTTTGTAAGTCTTATTTCCCAAAATAGGCATATTCATGCTAATTTTATTACCTCTCTTCCCAATTGCAAAAGGCGATGGATATTTTAGGTGGTTTTAAACATTTTTTGTAAAGTTCTTGTCACATAGATAGAAATATGTCTATAGAGGTTAAGCATAATATTTCCAATCATATTTCTTTTCTTCTTACGCTTTGAATGGGTTTGGAAACTAGATTCTTAGATAGAAAAGGTAACCAAATTTAAATTCCAAAGGGTACTTTCCAACACAAAGTGAATAACTTATAAATAAATTTAAGAATATTGATTTCATAAATGAGTTCAAAATTTGAATTATTGATCTCTTATATAAAATAATGTACAAAATCTCAAAATATTGATAGTATTCCATTTAAAGATATAAAAATTTCATTTAAATATATCGTAATTTTAATGATATAAAATTTGGAGTATTTATTCCCCCGACATTCATTTGAAAAATAGACATGAGAAATTGTTAACGTTTTCTTTTCCACTTATTTATTTTTCCTCATGTTTTATCATTATTCTCTTTCCTTTGTAACTCTTAATTACCAAAATAGGCATATTCATGCTAATTTTATTACCTCTCTTCCCAATTGAAAAAGGGTGATGCATATTGCAGGTGGTTTTAAACATTTTTTGTAAAGTTCTTGTCACATACATAGAAATACGTCTATAGAGGATGAGCATAATATTTCAAATCATATTTCTTTTCTTCTTACTCTTTGAATGGGTTTGGAAACTAGATTCTTAGGGAGAAAAGATAACTAAATTTAAATTCCAAATGGTACATTCCAACACAAAGTGAATAACTTATAAATAAATTTAAGAATATTGATTTCATAAATGAGTTCAAAATGAGAATAATTGATCTCTTATATAAAATAATGTACAAAATCTAAAAATATTGATAGTATTGCATTTAAAGATATAAAAATTTCCATTTAAATATATCGTAATTTTAATGATATAAAATTTGGAGTATTTATTCTCCCGATATTTATTTGTAAAATAGACATGAGAAATTGTTAACGTTTTCTTTTCCACTTATTTATTTTTCCTCATGTTTTATCATTACTCTCTTTCTTTTGTAAGTCTTAATTCCCAAAATAGGCATATTCATGCTAATTTTATTACCTCTCTTCCCATTTGAAAAAGGGGATGGATGTTGTTGGTAGTTTTGGACATTATTTCTAACGTTCTTGTTACATAGCAAGAAAAATTGCTATAGAGGAGGAGCATAATATTTAGAATCATATTTCTTTTCTTCTTATTCTTTGAATGGGTTTGGAAACTAGATTCTTAGGAAGAAATGGTAACCAAATTTAAATTCCATACGGTGCATTCCAACACAAAGTGAATAACTTATAAATAAATTTAAGAATATTGATTTCATAAATTAATTCAAAATGAGAATTATTGATCTCTTATATAAAATAAGGTACAAAATCACAAAATATTGATAGTATTGGATTTAAAGATATAAAAATTTCAATTTAAATATATCGTAATTTTAATGATATAAAATTTGGAGTATTTATTCCCCCGACATTTATTTGAAAAATAGACATGAGAAATTGTTAACGTTTTCTTTTCCACTTATTTATTTTTCCTCATGTTTTATCATTATTCTTTTTCTTTTGTAAGTCTTAATTACCAAAATAGGCATATTCATGCTAATTTTATTACCTCTCTTCCCAATTAAAAAAGGGCGATGCATATTGGAAGTGGTTTTAAACATTTTTTGTAAAGTTCTTGTCACATACATAGAAATACGTCTATAGAGGATGAGCATAATATTTCCAATCATATTTCTTTTCTTCTTACTCTTTGAATGGGTTTGGAAACTAGATTCTTAGGGAGAAAAGGTAACCAAATTTAAATTCCAAACGGTACATTCCAACAAAAAGTGAATAACTTATAAATAAATTTAAGAATATTGGTTTCATAAATGACTTCAAAATGAGAATTATTGATCTGTTATATAAAATAATGTACAAAATCACAAAATATTGATAGTATTGCATTTAAAGATATAAAAATTTCCATTTAAATATATCGTAATTTTAATGATATAAAATTTGGAGTATTTATTCTCCCGACATTCATTTGTAAAATAGACATGAGAAATTGTTAACGTTTTCTTTTCCACTTATTTATTTTTCCTCATGTTTCATCATTATTCTCTTTCCTTTGTAAGTCTTAATTACCAAAATAGGCATATTCATGCTAATTTTATTACCTCTCTTCCCAATTGAAAAAGGGCGATGCATATTGCAGGTGGTTTTAAACATTTTTTGTAAAGTTCTTGTCACATACATAGAAATACGTCTATAGAGGATGTGCATAATATTTCCAATCATATTTCTTTTCTTCTTACTCTTTGAATGGGTTTGGAAACTAGATTCTTAGGGAGAAAAGATAACTAAATTTAAATTCCAAACGGTACATTCCAACACAAAGTGAATAACTTATAAATAAATTTAAGAATATTGATTTCATAAATGAGTTCAAAATGAGAATAATTGATCTCTTATATAAAATAATGTACAAAATCACAAAATATTGATAGTATTGCATTTAAAGATATAAAAATTTCTATTTAAATATATCGTAATTTTAATGATATAAAATTTGGAGTATTTATTCCCCCGACATTTATTTGTAAAATAGACATGAGAAATTGTTAACGTTTTCTTTTCCACTTATTTATTTTTCCTCATGTTTTATCATTACTCTCTTTCTTTTGTAAGTCTTAATTCCCAAAATAGGCATATTCATGCTAATTTTATTACCTCTCTTCCCATTTGAGAAAGGGGATGGATGTTGTAGGTGGTTTTGGACATTATTCTAACGTTCTTGTTACATAGCAAGAAAAATTGCTATAGAGGAGGAGCATAATATTTAGAATCATATTTCTTTTCTTCTTATTCTTTGAATGGGTTTGGAAACTAGATTCTTAGGAAGAAATGGTAACCAAATTTAAATTCCATACGGTGGATTCCAACACAAAGTGAATAACTTATAAATAAATTTAAGAATATTGATTTCATAAATTAATTCAAAATGAGAATTATTGATCTCTTATATAAAATAAGGTACAAAATCACAAAATATTGATAGTATTGCATTTAAAGATATAAAAATTTCAATTTAAATATATCGTAATTTTAATGATATAAAATTTGGAGTATTTATTCCCCCGACATTTATTTGAAAAATAGACATGAGAAATTGTTAACGTTTTCTTTTCCACTTATTTATTTTTCCTCATGTTTTATCATTATTCTTTTTCTTTTGTAAGTCTTAATTACCAAAATAAGCATATTCATGCTAATTTTATTACCTCTCTTCCCAATTAAAAAAGGGCGATGCATATTGGAAGTGGTTTTAAACATTTTTTGTAAAGTTCTTGTCACATACATAGAAATACGTCTATAGAGGATGAGCATAATATTTCCAATCATATTTCTATTCTTCTTACTCTTTGAATGGGTTTGGAAACTAGATTCTTAGGGAGAAAAGGTAACCAAATTTAAATTCCAAACGGTACATTCCAACAAAAAGTGAATAACTTATAAATAAATTTAAGAATATTGGTTTCATAAATGACTTCAAAATGAGAATTATTGATCTGTTATATAAAATAATGTACAAAATCACAAAATATTGATAGTATTGCATTTAAAGATATAAAAATTTCCATTTAAATATATCGTAATTTTAATGATATAAAATTTGGAGTATTTATTCCCCCGACATTCATTTGTAAAATAGACATGAGAAATTGTTAACGTTTTCTTTTCCACTTATTTATTTTTCCTCATGTTTCATCATTATTCTCTTTCCTTTGTAAGTCTTAATTACCAAAATAGGCATATTCATGCTAATTTTATTACCTCTCTTCCCAATTGAAAAAGGGCGATGCATATTGCAGGTGGTTTTAAACATTTTTTGTAAAGTTCTTGTCACATACATAGAAATACGTCTATAGAGGATGTGCATAATATTTCCAATCATATTTCTTTTCTTCTTACTCTTTGAATGGGTTTGGAAACTAGATTCTTAGGGAGAAAAGATAACTAAATTTAAATTCCAAACGGTACATTCCAACACAAAGTGAATAACTTATAAATAAATTTAAGAATATTGATTTCATAAATGAGTTCAAAATGAGAATAATTGATCTCTTATATAAAATAATGTACAAAATCACAAAATATTGATAGTATTGCATTTAAAGATATAAAAATTTCTATTTAAATATATCGTAATTTTAATGATATAAAATTTGGAGTATTTATTCCCCCGACATTTATTTGTAAAATAGACATGAGAAATTGTTAACGTTTTCTTTTCCACTTATTTATTTTTCCTCATGTTTTATCATTACTCTCTTTCTTTTGTAAGTCTTAATTCCCAAAATAGGCATATTCATGCTAATTTTATTACCTCTCTTCCCATTTGAGAAAGGGGATGGATGTTGTAGGTGGTTTTGGACATTATTCTAACGTTCTTGTTACATAGCAAGAAAAATTGCTATAGAGGAGGAGCATAATATTTAGAATCATATTTCTTTTCTTCTTATTCTTTGAATGGGTTTGGAAACTAGATTCTTAGGAAGAAATGGTAACCAAATTTAAATTCCATACGGTGCATTCCAACACAAAGTGAATAACTTATAAATAAATTTAAGAATATTGATTTCATAAATTAATTCAAAATGAGAATTATTGATCTCTTATATAAAATAAAGTACAAAATCACAAAATATTGAGAGTATTGCATTTAAAGATATAAAAATTTCAATTTAAATATATCGTAATTTTAATGATATAAAATTTGGAGTATTTATTCCCCCGACATTTATTTGAAAAATAGACATGAGAAATTGTTAACGTTTTCTTTCCCACTTATTTATTTTTCCTCATGTTTTATCATTATTCTTTTTCCTTTGTAAGTCTTAATTACCAAAATAGGCATATTCATGCTAATTTTATTACCTCTCTTCCCAATTGAAAAAGGGCGATGCATATTGCAAGTGGTTTTAAACATTTTTTGTAAAGTTCTTGTCACATACATAGAAATACGTCTATAGAGGATGAGCATAATATTTCCAATCATATTTCTTTTCTTCTTACTCTTTCAATGGGTTTGGAAACTAGATTCTTAGGGAGAAAAGGTAACCAAATTTAAATTCCAAACGGTACATTCCAACACAAAGTGAATAACTTATAAATAAATTTAAGAATATTGGTTTCATAAATGAGTTCAAAATGAGAATTATTGATCTCTTATATAAAATAATGTAGAAAATCACAAAATATTGATAGTATTGCATTTAAAGATATAAAAATTTCCATTTAAATATATCGTAATTTTAATTATATAAAATTTGGAGTATTTATTCCCCCGACATTCATTTGTAAAATAGACATGAGAAATTGTTAACGTTTTCTTTTCCACTTATTTATTTTTCCTCATTTTTATCATTACTCTCTTTCTTTTGTAAGTCTTAATTCCCAAAATAGGCATATTCATGCTAATTTTATTACCTCTCTTCCCATTTGAAAAAGGGGATGGATGTTGTTGGTGGTTTTGGACATTATTTCTAACGTTCTTCTTACATAGCAAGAAAATTTGCTATAGAGGAGGAGCATAATATTTAGAATCATATTTCTTTTCTTCTTAATCTTTGAATGGGTTTGGAAACTAGATTCTTAGGAAGAAATGGTAACCAAATTTAAATTCCATACGGTGCATTCCAACACAAAGTGAATAAGTTATAAATAAATTAAAGTATATTGATCTAATAAATGAGTTCAAAATGAGAATTATTGATCGCTTATATAAAATAATGTACAAAATCTAAAAATATTGATAGTATTGCATTTAAAGATATAAAAATTTCCATTTAAATATATCGTAATTTTAATGATATAAAATTTGGAGTATTTATTCCTCCGACATTCATTTGTAAAATAGACATGAGAAATTGTTAACGTTTTCTTTTCCACTTATTTATTTTTCCTCATGTTTTATCATTATTATTTTTCCTTTGTAAGTCTTAATTACCAAAATAGGCATATTCATGCTAATTTTATTACCTCTCTTCCCAATTGAAAAAGGGCGATGCATATTGCAGGTGGTTTTAAACATTTTTTGTAAAGTTCTTGTCACATACATAGAAATACGTCTATAGAGGATGAGCATAATATTTCCAATCATATTTCTTTTCTTCTTACTCTTTGAATGGGTTTGGAAACTAGATTCTTAGGGAGAAAAGGTAACCAAATTTAACTTTTATGATATAAAATTTGGAGTATTTATTCCCCCGACATTCATTTGTAAAATAGACATGAGAAATTGTTAACGTTTTCTTTTCCACTTATTTATTTTTCCTCATGTTTTATCATTATTCTTTTTCATTTGTAAGTCTTAATTAACAAAATAGGCATATTCATGCTAATTTTATTACCTCTCTTCCCAATTGAAAAAGGGCGATGCATATTGCAGGTGGTTTTAAACATTTTTTGTAAAGTTCTTGTCACATACATAGAAATAAGTCTATAGAGGATGAGCATAATATTTCCAATCATATTTATTTTCTTCTTACTCTTTGAATGGGTTTGGAAACAAGATTCCTAGGGAGAAAAGGTAACCAAATTTAAATTCCAAACGGTACATTCCAACACAAAGTGAATAACTTATAAATAAATTTAAGAATATTGATTTCATAAATGAGTTCAAAATGAGAATTATTGATCTCTTATATAAAATAATGTACAATATCACAAAATATTGATAGTATTGAATTTAAAGATATAAAAATTTCCATTTAAATATATCGTAATTTTAATGATATAAAATTTGGAGTATTTATTCCCCCGACATTCATTTGTAAAATAGACAAGAGAAATTGTTAATGTTTTCTTTTCCACTTATTTATTTTTCCTCATGTTTTATCAGTACTCTCTTTCTTTTGTAAGTTTTAATTCCCAAAATAGGCATATTCATGCTAATTTTATTACCTCTCTTCCCAATTGAAAAAGGCGATGGATGTTGTAGGTGGTTTTGGACATTATTTCTAACGTGCTTGTTACATAGCAAGAAAAATTGCTATAGAGGAGGAGCATAATATTTAGAATCATATTTGTTTTCTTCTTACGCTTTGAATGGGTTTGGAAACTAGATTCTTAGGAAGAAATGGTAACCAAATTTAAATTCCATACGGTGCATTCCAACACAAAGTGAATACGTTATAAATAAATTAAAGAATATTGATTTCATAAATGAGTTCAAAATGAGAATTATTGATCTCTTATATAAAATAATGTACAAAATCTAAAAATATTGATAGTATTGCATTTAAAGATATAAAAATTTCCATTTAAATATATCGTAATTTTAATGATATAAAATTTGGAGTATTTATTCCCCCGACATTCATTTGTAAAATAGACATGAGAAATTGTTAACGTTTTCTTTTCCACTTATTTATTTTTCCTCATGTTTTATCATTATTCTTTTTACTTTGTAAGTCTTAATTACCAAAATAGGCATATTCATGCTAATTTTATTACCTCTCTTCCGAATTGAAAAAGGGCGATGCATATTGCAGGTGGTTTTAAACATTTTTTGTGAAGTTCTTGTCACATACATAGAAATACGTCTATAGAGGATGAGCATAATATTTCCAATCATATTTCTTTTCTTCTTACTCTTTGAATGGGTTTGGAAACTAGATTCTTAGGGAGAAAAGGTAACCAAATTTAAATTCCAAACGGTACATTCCAACACAAAGTGAATAACTTATAAATAAATTTAAGAATATTGGTTTCATAAATGACTTCAAAATGAGAATTATTGATCTGTTATATAAAATAATGTACAAAATCACAAAATATTGATAGTATTGCATTTAAAGATATAAAAATTTCCATTTAAATATATCGTAATTTTAATTATATAAAATTTGGAGTATTTATTCCCCCGACATTCATTTGTAAAATAGACATGAGAAATTGTTAACGTTTTCTTTTCCACTTATTTATTTTTCCTCATGTTTTATCATTATTCTCTTTCCTTTGTAACTCTTAATTACCAAAATAGGCATATTCATGCTAATTTTATTACCTCTCTTCCCAATTGAAAAAGGGTGATGCATATTGCAGGTCGTTTTGGACATTTTTTGTAAAGTTCTTGTCACATACATAGAAATACGTCTATAGAGGATGAGCATAATATTTCAAATCATATTTCTTTTCTTCTTACTCTTTGAATGGGTTTGGAAACTAGATTCTTAGGGAGAAAAGATAACTAAATTTAAATTCCAAACGGTACATTCCAACACAAAGTGAATAACTTATAAATATATTTAAGAATATTGATTTCATAAATGAGTTCAAAATGAGAATAATTGATCTCTTATATAAAATAATGTACAAAATCACAAAATATTGATAGTATTGCATTTAAAGATATAAAAATATCTATTTAAATATATCGTAATTTTAATGATATAAAATTTGGAGTATTTATTCCCCCGACATTTATTTGTAAAATAGACATGAGAAATTGTTAACGTTTTCTTTTCCACTTATTTATTTTTCCTCATGTTTTATCATTACTCTCTTTCTTTTGTAAGTCTTAATTCCAAAAATAGGCATATTCATGCTAATTTTATTACCTCTCTTCCCATTTGAAAAAGGGGATGGATGTTGTAGGTGGTTTTGGACATTATTCTAACGTTCTTGTTACATAGCAAGAAAAATTGCTATAGAGGAGGAGCATAATATTTAGAATCATATTTCTTTTCTCCTTATTCTTTGAATGGGTTTGGAAACTAGATTCTTAGGAAGAAATGGTAACCAAATTTAAATTCCATACGGTGCATTCCAACACAAAGTGAATAACTTATAAATAAATTTAAGAATATTGATTTCATAAATTAATTCAAAATGAGAATTATTGATCTCTTATATAAAATAAGGTACAAAATCACAAAATATTGATAGTATTGCATTTAAAGATATAAAAATTTCAATTTAAATATATCGTAATTTTAATGATATAAAATTTGGAGTATTTATTCCCCCGACATTTATTTGAAAAATAGACATGAGAAATTGTTAACGTTTTCTTTCCCACTTATTTATTTTTCCTCATGTTTTATCATTATTCTTTTTCCTTTGTAAGTCTTAATTACCAAAATAGGCATATTCATGCTAATTTTATTACCTCTCTTCCCAATTGAAAAAGGGCGATGCATATTGCAAGTGGTTTTAAACATTTTTTGTAAAGTTCTTGTCACATACATAGAAATACGTCTATAGAGGATGAGCATAATATTTCCAATCATATTTCTTTTCTTCTTACTCTTTCAATGGGTTTGGAAACTAGATTCTTAGGGAGAAAAGGTAACCAAATTTAAATTCCAAACGGTACATTCCAACACAAAGTGAATAACTTATAAATAAATTTAAGAATATTGGTTTCATAAATGACTTCAAAATGAGAATTATTGATCTGTTATATAAAATAATGTACAAAATCACAAAATATTGATAGTATTGCATTTAAAGATATAAAAATTTCTATTTAAATATATCGTAATTTTAATTATATAAAATTTGGAGTATTTATTCCCCCGACATTCATTTGTAAAATAGACATGAGAAATTGTTAACGTTTTCTTTTCCACTTATTTATTTTTCCTCATGTTTTATCATTATTCTCTTTCCTTTGTAACTCTTAATTACCAAAATAGGCATATTCATGCTAATTTTATTACCTCTCTTCCCAATTGAAAAAGGGTGATGCATATTGCAGGTGGTTTTGGACATTATTTGTAAAGTTCTTGTCACATACATAGAAATACGTCTATAGAGGATGAGCATAATATTTCAAATCATATTTCTTTTCTTCTTACTCTTTGAATGGGTTTGGAAACTAGATTCTTAGGGAGAAAAGATAACTAAATTTAAATTCCAAACGGTACATTCCAACACAAAGTGAATAACTTATAAATAAATTTAAGAATATTGATTTCATAAATGAGTTCAAAATGAGAATAATTGATCTCTTATATAAAATAATGTACAAAATCACAAAATATTGATAGTATTGCATTTAAAGATATAAAAATTTCTATTTAAATATATCGTAATTTTAATGATATAAAATTTGGAGTATTTATTCCCCCGACATTTATTTGTAAAATAGACATGAGAAATTGTTAACGTTTTCTTTTCCACTGATTTATTTTTCCTCATGTTTTATCATTACTCTCTTTCTTTTGTAAGTCTTAATTCCCAAAATAGGCATATTCATGCTAATTTTATTACCTCTCTTCCCATTTGAAAAAGGGGATGGATGTTGTAGGTGGTTTTGGACATTATTCTAACGTTCTTGTTACATAGCAAGAAAAATTGCTATAGAGGAGGAGCATAATATTTAGAATCATATTTCTTTTCTTCTTATTCTTTGAATGGGTTTGGAAACTAGATTCTTAGGAAGAAATGGTAACCAAATTTAAATTCCATACGGTGCATTCCAACACAAAGTGAATAACTTATAAATAAATTTAAGAATATTGGTTTCATAAATGACTTCAAAATGAGAATTATTGATCTGTTATATAAAATAATGTACAAAATCACAAAATATTGATAGTATTGCATTTAAAGATATAAAAATTTCTATTTAAATATATCGTAATTTTAATTATATAAAATTTGGAGTATTTATTCCCCCGACATTCATTTGTAAAATAGACATGAGAAATTGTTAACGTTTTCTTTTCCACTTATTTTATTTTCCTCATGTTTTATCATTATTCTCTTTCCTTTGTAACTCTTAATTACCAAAATAGGCATATTCATGCTAATTTTATTACCTCTCTTCCCAATTGAAAAAGGGTGATGCATATTGCAGGTGGTTTTGGACATTTTTTGTAAAGTTCTTGTCACATACATAGAAATACGTCTATAGAGGATGAGCATAATATTTCAAATCATATTTCTTTTCTTCTTACTCTTTGAATGGGTTTGGAAACTAGATTCTTAGGGAGAAAAGATAACTAAATTTAAATTCCAAACGGTACATTCCAACACAAAGTGAATAACTTATAAATAAATTTAAGAATATTGATTTCATAAATGAGTTCAAAATGAGAATAATTGATCTCTTATATAAAATAATGTACAAAATCACAAAATATTGATAGCATTGCATTTAAAGATATAAAAATTTCTATTTAAATATATCGTAATTTTAATGATATAAAATTTGGAGTATTTATTCCCCCGACATTTATTTGTAAAATAGACATGAGAAATTGCTAACGTTTTCTTTTCCACTTATTTATTTTTCCTCATGTTTTATCATTACTCTCTTTCTTTTGTAAGTCTTAATTCCCAAAATAAGCATATTCATGCTAATTTTATTACCTCTCTTCCCATTTGAAAAAGGGGATGGATGTTGTAGGTGGTTTTGGACATTATTCTAACGTTCTTGTTACATAGCAAGAAAAATTGCTATAGAGGAGGAGCATAATATTTAGAATCATATTTCTTTTCTTCTTATTCTTTGAATGGGTTTGGAAACTAGATTCTTAGGAAGAAATGGTAACCAAATTTAAATTCCATACGGTGCATTCCAACACAAAGTGAATAACTTATAAATAAATTTAAGAATATTGGTTTCATAAATGACTTCAAAATGAGAATTATTGATCTGTTATATAAAATAATGTACAAAATCACAAAATATTGATAGTATTGCATTTAAAGATATAAAAATTTCTATTTAAATATATCGTAATTTTAATTATATAAAATTTGGAGTATTTATTCCCCCGACATTCATTTGTAAAATAGACATGAGAAATTGTTAACGTTTTCTTTTCCACTTATTTTATTTTCCTCATGTTTTATCATTATTCTCTTTCCTTTGTAACTCTTAATTACCAAAATAGGCATATTCATGCTAATTTTATTACCTCTCTTCCCAATTGAAAAAGGGTGATGCATATTGCAGGTGGTTTTGGACATTTTTTGTAAAGTTCTTGTCACATACATAGAAATACGTCTATAGAGGATGAGCATAATATTTCAAATCATATTTCTTTTCTTCTTACTCTTTGAATGGGTTTGGAAACTAGATTCTTAGGGAGAAAAGATAACTAAATTTAAATTCCAAACGGTACATTCCAACACAAAGTGAATAACTTATAAATATATTTAAGAATATTGATTTCATAAATGAGTTCAAAATGAGAATAATTGATCTCTTATATAAAATAATGTACAAAATCACAAAATATTGATAGCATTGCATTTAAAGATATAAAAATTTCTATTTAAATATATCGTAATTTTAATGATATAAAATTTGGAGTATTTATTCCCCCGACATTTATTTGTAAAATAGACATGAGAAATTGTTAACGTTTTCTTTTCCACTTATTTATTTTTCCTCATGTTTTATCATTACTCTCTTTCTTTTGTAAGTCTTAATTCCCAAAATAAGCATATTCATGCTAATTTTATTACCTCTCTTCCCATTTGAAAAAGGGGATGGATGTTGTAGGTGGTTTTGGACATTATTCTAACGTTCTTGTTACATAGCAAGAAAAATTGCTATAGAGGAGGAGCATAATATTTAGAATCATATTTCTTTTCTTCTTATTCTTTGAATGGGTTTGGAAACTAGATTCTTAGGAAGAAATGGTAACCAAATTTAAATTCCATACGGTGCATTCCAACACAAAGTGAATAACTTATAAATAAATTTAAGAATATTGATTTCATAAATTAATTCAAAATGAGAATTATTGATCTCTTATATAAAATAAGGTACAAAATCACAAAATATTGATAGTATTGCATTTAAAGATATTAAAATTTCAATTTAAATATATCATAATTTTAATGATATAAAATTTGGAGTATTTATTCCCCCGACATTTATTTGAAAAATAGACATGAGAAATTGTTAACGTTTTCTTTTCCACTTATTTATTTTTCCTCATGTTTTATCATTATTCTTTTTCTTTTGTAAGTCTTAATTACCAAAATAGGCATATTCATGCTAATTTTATTACCTCTCTTCCCAATTGAAAAAGGGCGATGCATATTGCAAGTGGTTTTAAACATTTTTTGTAAAGTTCTTGTCACATACATAGAAATACATCTATAGAGGATGAGCATAATATTTCCAATCATATTTCTTTTCTTCTTACTCTTTGAATGGGTTTGGAAACTAGATTCTTAGGGAGAAAAGGTAACCAAATTTAAATTCCAAACGGTACATTCCAACACAAAGTGAATAACTTATAAATAAATTTAAGAATATTGGTTTCATAAATGAGTTCAAAATGAGAATTATTGATCTCTTATATAAAATAATGTACAAAATCACAAAATATTGATAGTATTGCATTTAAAGATATAAAAATTTCCATTTAAATATATCGTAATTTTAATGATATAAAATTTGGAGTATTTATTCTCCCGACATTTATTTGTAAAATAGACATGAGAAATTGTTAACGTTTTCTTTTCCACTTATTTATTTTTCCTCATGTTTTATCATTACTCTCTTTCTTTTGTAAGTCTTAATTCCCAAAATAGGCATATTCATGCTAATTTTATTACCTCTCTTCCCATTTGAAAAAGGGGATGGATGTTGTTGGTGGTTTTGGACATTATTTCTAACGTTCTTGTTACATAGCAAGAAAATTTGCTATAGAGGAGGAGCATAATATTTAGAATCATATTTCTTTTCTTCTTAATCTTTGAATGGGTTTGGAAACTAAATTCTTAGGAAGAAATGGTAACCAAATTTAAATTCCATACGGTGCATTCCAACACAAAGTGAATAAGTTATAAATAAATTAAAGCATATTGATCTAATAAATGAGTTCAAAATGAGAATTATTGATCGCTTATATAAAATAATGTACAAAATCTAAAAATATTGATAGTATTGCATTTAAAGATATAAAAATTTCCATTTAAATATATCGTAATTTTAATGATATAAAATTTGGAGTATTTATTCCTCCGACATTCATTTGTAAAATAGACATGAGAAATTGTTAACGGTTTCTTTTCCACTTATTTATTTTTCCTCATGTTTTATCATTATTATTTTTCCTTTGTAAGTCTTAATTACCAAAATAGGCATATTCATGCTAATTTTATTACCTCTCTTCCCAATTGAAAAAGGGTGATGCATATTGCAGGTGGTTTTAAACATTTTTTGTAAAGTTCTTGTCACATACATAGAAATACGTCTATAGAGGATGAGCATAATATTTCCAATCATATTTCTTTTCTTCTTACTCTTTGAATGGGTTTGGAAACTAGATTCTTAGGGAGAAAAGGTAACCAAATTTAACTTTTATGATATAAAATTTGGAGTATTTATTCCCCCGACATTCATTTGTAAAATAGACATGAGAAATTGTTAACGTTTTCTTTTCCACTTATTTATTTTTCCTCATGTTTTATCATTATTCTTTTTCATTTGTAAGTCTTAATTAACAAAATAGGCATATTCATGCTAATTTTATTACCTCTCTTCCCAATTGAAAAAGGGCGATGCATATTGCAGGTGGTTTTAAACATTTTTTGTAAAGTTCTTGTCACATACATAGAAATACGTCTATAGAGGATGAGCATAATATTTCCAATCATATTTCTTTTCTTCTTACTCTTTGAATGGGTTTGGAAACAAGATTCCTAGGGAGAAAAGGTAACCAAATTTAAATTCCAAACGGTACATTCCAACACAAAGTGAATAACTTATAAATAAATTTAAGAATATTGATTTCATAAATGAGTTCAAAATGAGAATTATTGATCTCTTATATAAAATAATGTACAATATCACAAAATATTGATAGTATTGCATTTAAAGATATAAAAATTTCCATTTAAATATATCGTAATTTTAATGATATAAAATTTGGAGTATTTATTCCCCCGACATTCATTTGTAAAATAGACAAGAGAAATTGTTAATGTTTTCTTTTCCACTTATTTATTTTTCCTCATGTTTTATCAGTACTCTCTTTCTTTTGTAAGTTTTAATTCCCAAAATAGGCATATTCATGCTAATTTTATTACCTCTCTTCCCAATTGAAAAAGGCGATGGATGTTGTAGGTGGTTTTGGACATTATTTCTAACGTGCTTGTTACATAGCAAGAAAAATTGCTATAGAGGAGGAGCATAATATTTAGAATCATATTTCTTTTCTTCTTACGCTTTGAATGGGTTTGGAAACTAGATTCTTAGGAAGAAATGGTAACCAAATTTAAATTCCATACGGTGCATTCCAACACAAAGTGAATACGTTATAAATAAATTAAAGAATATTGATTTCATAAATGAGTTCAAAATGAGAATTATTGATCTCTTATATAAAATAATGTACAAAATCTAAAAATATTGATAGTATTGCATTTAAAGATATAAAAATTTCCATTTAAATATATCGTAATTTTAATGATATAAAATTTGGAGTATTTATTCCCCCGACATTCATTTGTAAAATAGACATGAGAAATTGTTAACGTTTTCTTTTCCACTTATTTATTTTTCCTCATGTTTTATCATTATTCTTTTTCCTTTGTAAGTCTTAATTACCAAAATAGGCATATTCATGCTAATTTTATTACCTCTCTTCCCAATTGAAAAAGGGCGATGCATATTGCAGGTGGTTTTAAACATTTTTTGTAAAGTTCTTGTCACATACATAGAAATAAGTCTATAGAGGATGAGCATAATATTTCCAATCATATTTATTTTCTTCTTACTCTTTGAATGGGTTTGGAAACAAGATTCCTAGGGAGAAAAGGTAACCAAATTTAAATTCCAAACGGTACATTCCAACACAAAGTGAATAACTTATAAATAAATTTAAGAATATTGATTTCATAAATGAGTTCAAAATGAGAATTATTGATCTCTTATATAAAATAATGTACAATATCACAAAATATTGATAGTATTGCATTTAAAGATATAAAAATTTCCATTTAAATATATCGTAATTTTAATGATATAAAATTTGGAGTATTTATTCCCCCGACATTCATTTGTAAAATAGACAAGAGAAATTGTTAATGTTTTCTTTTCCACTTATTTATTTTTCCTCATGTTTTATCAGTACTCTCTTTCTTTTGTAAGTTTTAATTCCCAAAATAGGCATATTCATGCTAATTTTATTACCTCTCTTCCCAATTGAAAAAGGCGATGGATGTTGTAGGTGGTTTTGGACATTATTTCTAACGTGCTTGTTACATAGCAAGAAAAATTGCTATAGAGGAGGAGCATAATATTTAGAATCATATTTCTTTTCTTCTTACGCTTTGAATGGGTTTGGAAACTAGATTCTTAGGAAGAAATGGTAACCAAATTTAAATTCCATACGGTGCATTCCAACACAAAGTGAATACGTTATAAATAAATTCAAGAATATTGATTTCATAAATGAGTTCAAAATGAGAATTATTGATCTCTTATATAAAATAATGTACAAAATCTAAAAATATTGATAGTATTGCATTTAAAGATATAAAAATTTCCATTTAAATATATCGTAATTTTAATGATATAAAATTTGGAGTATTTATTCCCCCGACATTCATTTGTAAAATAGACATGAGAAATTGTTAACGTTTTCTTTTCCACTTATTTATTTTTCCTCATGTTTTATCATTATTCTTTTTACTTTGTAAGTCTTAATTACCAAAATAGGCATATTCATGCTAATTTTATTACCTCTCTTCCGAATTGAAAAAGGGCGATGCATATTGCAGGTGGTTTTAAACATTTTTTGTAAAGTTCTTGTCACATACATAGAAATACGTCTATAGAGGATGAGCATAATATTTCCAATCATATTTCTTTTCTTCTTACTCTTTGAATGGGTTTGGAAACTAGATTCTTAGGGAGAAAAGGTAACCAAATTTAAATTCCAAACGGTACATTCCAACACAAAGTGAATAACTTATAAATAAATTTAAGAATATTGGTTTCATAAATGACTTCAAAATGAGAATTATTGATCTGTTATATAAAATAATGTACAAAATCACAAAATATTGATAGTATTGCATTTAAAGATATAAAAATTTCCATTTAAATATATCGTAATTTTAATTATATAAAATTTGGAGTATTTATTCCCCCGACATTCATTTGTAAAATAGACATGAGAAATTGTTAACGTTTTCTTTTCCACTTATTTATTTTTCCTCATGTTTTATCATTATTCTCTTTCCTTTGTAACTCTTAATTACCAAAATAGGCATATTCATGCTAATTTTATTACCTCTCTTCCCAATTGAAAAAGGGTGATGCATATTGCAGGTGGTTTTGGACATTTTTTGTAAAGTTCTTGTCACATACATAGAAATACGTCTATAGAGGATGAGCATAATATTTCAAATCATATTTCTTTTCTTCTTACTCTTTGAATGGGTTTGGAAACTAGATTCTTAGGGAGAAAAGATAACTAAATTTAAATTCCAAACGGTACATTCCAACACAAAGTGAATAACTTATAAATATATTTAAGAATATTGATTTCATAAATGAGTTCAAAATGAGAATAATTGATCTCTTATATAAAATAATGTACAAAATCACAAAATATTGATAGTATTGCATTTAAAGATATAAAAATTTCTATTTAAATATATCGTAATTTTAATGATATAAAATTTGGAGTATTTATTCCCCCGACATTTATTTGTAAAATAGACATGAGAAATTGTTAACGTTTTCTTTTCCACTTATTTATTTTTCCTCATGTTTTATCATTACTCTCTTTCTTTTGTAAGTCTTAATTCCAAAAATAGGCATATTCATGCTAATTTTATTACCTCTCTTCCCATTTGAAAAAGGGGATGGATGTTGTAGGTGGTTTTGGACATTATTCTAACGTTCTTGTTACATAGCAAGAAAATTTGCTATAGAGGAGGAGCATAATATTTAGAATCATATTTCTTTTCTTCTTATTCTTTGAATGGGTTTGGAAACTAGATTCTTAGGAAGAAATGGTAACCAAATTTAAATTCCATACGGTGCATTCCAACACAAAGTGAATAAGTTATAAATAAATTAAAGCATATTGATCTAATAAATGAGTTCAAAATGAGAATTATTGATCTCTTATATAAAATAAGGTACAAAATCTAAAAATATTGATAGTATTGCATTTAAAGATATAAAAATTTCCATTTAAATATATCGTAATTTTAATTATATAAAATTTGGAGTATTTATTCCCCCGACATTCATTTGTAAAATAGACATGAGAAATTGTTAACGTTTTCTTTTCCACTTATTTATTTTTCCTCATGTTTTATCATTATTGTTTTTCCTTTGTAAGTCTTAATTACCAAAATAGGCATATTCATGCTAATTTTATTACCTCTCTTCCCAATTGAAAAAGGGCGATGCATATTGCAGGTGGTTTTAAACATTTTTTGTAAAGTTCTTGTCACATACATAGAAATACGTCTATAGAGGATGAGCATAATATTTCCAATCATATTTCTTTTCTTCTTACTCTTTGAATGGGTTTGGAAACTAGATTCTTAGGGAGAAAAGTTAACCAAATTTAAATTCCAAACGGTACATTCCAACACAAAGTGAATAACTTATAAATAAATTTAAGAATATTGGTTTCATAAATGAGTTCAAAATGAGAATTATTGATCTCTTATATAAAATAATGTACAAAATCACAAAATATTGATAGTATTGCATTTAAAGATATAAAAATTTCCATTTAAATATATCGTAATTTTAATGATATAAAATTTTGAGTATTTATTCCCCCGACATTCATTTGTAAAATAGACATGAGAAATTGTTAACGTTTTCTTTTCCACTTATTTATTTTTCCTCATGTTTTATCATTATTCTTTTTCCTTTGTAAGTCTTAATTACCAAAATATGCATATTCATGCTAATTTTATTACCTCTCTTCCCAATTGAAAAAGGGCGATGCATATTTGATGAGTGCTCAAAAAGCACTAAAATAACCATGATTTTATGTACCTTAATTGATTAAAAATACATATATTTATATGTTTTATCATATATTTATATAAATTTGTCTTTTTCGGAATCACGGGTATTTTTATTGTTTTTCAGGTATTTTGGCTTAAAAACGCAATGTAAAGACTCAAAGAGGAATATTTGAAGCAATACATCACAAATATATCAATAAATAAGTGAGAAAAGGTCAACAAACATGGAAAAATCGGACGAAATGGGTCGAAAAGGTCAAAAATGTCAAAAAGACGGAAATCGCGCGCCGCAGCCCAGCCGTGCGCGCGCCCCAGCGCGCCCCAGCGCCCCACTCCGCGCGCGCCCGCGCGCGCTGGCATGCCAAGCTGCGCGCAACGCAGCGCGCTGGCACTGTTCACGCGCGCCGAGCTGCGCGCAGCGCCCCAGCAGCCCCCCTCCGCGCGCCCAACGCGTTTTCGCCCCATTTTTCACGTGCAGCCGCCCCTGTGACGTCATGCTGACGTCATTGATGACATCAGCAATTCCAATACGCGTTTTTACATTTTTTAATATTTTTTTAACATTTGTTTACTCATTTTTTCTCTCCATCCTCACCTATAAATACCCCCCTTCCATTCACTTCAAAACACACCTTCAAAACTCACTTCTCTCTCCTTTCTTTCTCTCATTTCTTAGTTTTTAGTTTCTCTTAGTTTCTTTCTAAGTTTCTAAGCTTTTCTTAGTTTTTCTCTTAGTTTTTAGTTCAATTCTCTTAGGTTTAGTGTTCTTCTCTTTTTGAGAGGAACTTGTAATGTTTTTGTAATAATTTAGATTTTTGATTCAATATATGGAAGTGCAAATTCCGCTCGGAGGTTTTCTAGCAACGGGAATAGCGTCGAAGTTCTGTAAGGATTTTATTTTCTTTACAGTTATTTTTATGCTTTATTCTTACATGTTATATTCAACTTGTCTGTGGTTAAATTTAACTATGCTAGCTGTTTAGTAAAAATGATGTAATAACGACGTTGTTATGCTTGCGAAATATTAAATAGGTAAAAATCTTTAAAATGAATTGATTTTGTTTTTATTCAGGATTTTATATTAAGAATGTTAGAGAGAAATATATTATTTTTCATTACAAACTTAAACCCGAAAATTAGATTTTAAGGTTTAGTTATCCGGTCTAATTTAGAGTAGTGCTCTTTTATTTGTTGGTACAATCGCCCGGTAGTTAGAGTGAAACTCTATTTCAAAAGTTTTTATAAGAATTATTATGTGAAAATGTATTGACAACATGTTTTCAATAGTGGTTTTAAAACTTGAAAGTTAGTACTCGGATAATTAAATTCTTAAGTTTAATTTGGACACCTTGAATAATGTTTAAATTGTCTAACCCCACCAAAGGTGGCATTTAAATGGTTCATTTTCAATCTCTTAGAAAAAGGAATTAATTTAATTAAGCATATTAGTTATCAACCCCACCCATAGGTGTTAATTGATTTGTTTAGTTAACAAATAATATCTAACCCCACCAAAGGTGGTATTTATATAAAAAAGAGAGAATAAATAAAATATCAATTTATATCTTTAATAACCTAGTTAATATGAGCAAGCATAATTAATTTAGTTATTATATCCATAAATACTCCGCTAATATAAATGATAAAAATTTGCATGAATATTTATTGAATCCGTATATATGTTTATTTTTAGATAATTATTTATTGAATTTGTATCTATGTTTATTTTTATGTTATTAGACTATATTTAATTAATCTGTATATATGTTTATTTTATGTTATTAGATTAGGAACACAAAAACCAAACTATCATGACAGGATGTTTAGGATTTAATTTCGTTTTTAAAAGTTTGAATAATAAATTAAAAACCACATACATTCCTTCCTTAGATCGACCTTGGGAGTATACTTATCATTTTCTTCGAAATGATTCGTGCACTTGCGAGAGTTTTATAAATATTAAAACCAAAGTATTTGCGGGAATCGGCGATGCCGGTTTTCGTTCATCAAGTTTTTGGCGCCGTTGCCGGGGAAGGAATAGCGTTTTTAAATTATTTATCAAAATTTTAAAAACATTTTTGTGCTGTAAATAATTGTGATATTTTAATAATAATCAAATTTCAAAATTCATAATAAATAAATAAAAAATAAAAAATAAAATAAAAATAAATTTTTTTTTTAATTGTAAAATAATTTAGAAATTTGAAATTTGAAGTAAAATTTTTTACCGTTCATGAATAGTAAAAAAAAAAAATTCAAAAAAAAATTCAAAAAAAAATATTTAAAATTCAAAATTCAAAAAAAAAAAATTTTTTTTAGTTAATAAGAAATAATATAGCGTGAATAGTAAAATAAAATTACCGTTCATGAATAGTAAAAAAAAAAAAAAAAAAATTTAAAAATTCAAAATTCAAAAACAAAACTTTTTTTTTTTAAGTTAATAAGAAATAATATAGCGTGAATAGTAAAATAAAATTACCGTTCATGCATAGTAAAAAAAAAATTAAAAATTAAAAATTCAAAAACAAAACTTTTTTTTTAAGTTAATAAGAAATAATATAGCATGAATAGTAAAATAAAATTACCGTTCATAAAAAAAAAAAAAAAAAAACATTACTTGAATTTATACCTAATTAACTAAATAACATGAAAAGTAAAAATCTAAGGGAGTTCTGTCTAGGAGACTAGTTCTTGGAAGCCTTTGTGCCACTAGTCTTTCCTGGGAACGTTGCTCTGGCTAGGAGAATGGTATTTAAGGTGCCGTTTGCACCACCATTCTTTCCTGGGAGCACTCTTGGTTAATACTAATTATGTTACAAAAAATAAAAAAAAATAAAAAAAAATAAAAAAAAAATTTCTTTTTTTTAGGGTTTAACTAGTTTTGTTTAGTGTTTTGTATAAAATAACATGTAAATTTTATCTAAATTTTTTTATTTTGTTGACAGGAGTTTTAAATTTACGTTTACAATAGTCTATGCGTGGTAGGAGATCCTTAGGAAACCCCCTTACACCATATGTAAATAAATTTCATAAATTTAAACAAGTGTCAACAAAACTGGATTCTACCTATCAACCTGTTTTTGAGCCAAACATAGAACCAAGTCTTAATCCTTTACTAGAACCAAAAGAAATGGAGGAAAACCAACATATTAGGGAAACCACAATGAAAGAGTTTGCAAGACCGGTAATAGGCACGGCAACTGCCGCTATCCAGTTGGGGGAGGCTGCTCGGAATTACGACCTTAAAAATATTCATTTTTCTATGCTTCCTTCCTTTTATGGGTTACCTAATGAAGATTCTCTTTCCTTTATGAGAGATTTCTATGCTACGGTCCAAACATTCCCCCTCGGTATTCTAAACGAGGATCAACTTAGGATGAGATGTTTTCCCTACACTCTAAAGGATAAGGCCAAAGCTTGGTTGATGTCACTTCCCCCAGGTTCTCTGATGACATGGGGTAACATTTACAATAAATTCATGGGAAAATTCTATTCCCATAAAAAAACATCAGAGTTGAGAGGAAAGATTGCTACTTTCTCTCAGATGGATGGAGAACCATTCCATGAAGCTTGGGATAGGTTCAAGATGTTTCTCACTCAGTGTCCCCATCATAGCTTTCCCCTGCAGTTGCAGAACCAATTCTTTTACGATGGACTTACACAACAATGTCAGTTCATTGTCGACAACGCTGCAGGAGGAGCAATAGGAGAAAAAACTGCCTCAGAGACGTATAACCTCTTTGAGATGTTGGGTGCTAATTCCCAACAGAAAAGCTCCCGAGTGAGAAAAGCTGGAGTTCATGAAATCGACTCCAGTAATGAAGTTCAACAACAACTTGTTCAACTGACTAAGCAAGTTGCCCTTCTCGCTACACAAACCAACACCAATAATGATCAATATGGTTTGTATAGCAACATGGGACATGGTACTGAAGCCTGTCCATATCAAGGAGAAACAACTGGACCTGAACAGGTCAATGTGTTGGGAGCATATCAACAGAGACCAAGGTTTGATCCCAACTCAAATACCTATAATCCTGGGTGGAGAAGTCATCCAAATTTCTCTTGGAGGCAAAACAACCCTCCTTTCACTCAAGGCTCAAACCAGGCAGGTCAGCAATTCCACCCACCTATTCCAAGAAGCATTCCCAATAAACCAACCCTGGAGGACAACTTGAATTCTTTTATTCAAGTCTGTAGGGATAATCAATCTAAAACCAATCAACGGTTGGACTCTGTGGAAGCTTCTATCAAAAAGGTGGAAGTTCAAGTTGAACAGTTAGTTGAACATTTGCAAAAAGGCAAAGACTAATTCAATGAAGAGGAGACATTGAGTTTTTCATTCTGCAATCTCCAAGCAACGTCTTACTAGAAGACGATAAATTTTAGTCCTGTATGGGAGGTCACCCATTATTGTATTTTCCTTTGTTTTAGTTTGCGTGTAATAAAAATTCAGATGAAATAAAATTCGTTTGTTTCAAAAATTCTGTCCATTCGCTTAAATTTAAAAAAAAAAAAAAATATTAGGTTCCTTGCACTTTTTGCTTTTACGTTTTATCAAGTTATAAATATTTCTTAGAGATATCTACTAAAAGCAAAATGTTGATACACAATAGGAGGAGGATCATTTTCAACTACAAACAACCATGGGAGATGCTGAAGATAGGCGGAAAAAGATGAAAGAATATACAATGCCAATCATTGGCAATGTAACTTCCGGTATCCAATTACAAGAGGCTGCAAGGAATTATGAATTGAAAAAGATTCATTATTCTTTGTTGCCTTCCTTTTACGGTATCCCTAATGAAGACCCTTTGCATTTCATTCGAGAATTCTATGCTATTGTCCAAACCTTTCCACTACATGCAATTAATGAAGATCAACTTAGGATGAGGTGTTTTCCTTACACTCTCAAAGATAAAGCTTGGTCATGGTTCATTACTCTACAGTCAGGTTCTCTTAAAACTTGGGAGGCAGTCTATGAAATTTTTATGGGTAGGTTCTATTCCCATCAAAAGACTGTTGATCTAAGAACAAAGATAGCAACATTTTCTCAAATGAATGAAGAGCCCTTTCATGAAGCTTGGGAACGATTCAAACTCCTTTTCATTCAATGTCAAAATCATAGCTTTCCCTTACAGCTACAAAACCAATTCTTTTATGATGGATTGACACTACAGAGTCAATACATGGTTGATAATGCTGCTGGAAGTGCTGTAGGAGAAAAGACCGCAGAGGAAACCTATAATCTTTATGAGCTGTTGGGTTCTAATTCCCAACAAAGAGGTGGTAGAAGGAAAACAAAGGTCAATGAAGTCGGCTCTGATAATGAGATAACCTTGCAACTTGCTGAATTGACTAAACAAGTGAAATTCCTCACTTCCCACCAAATTTCAAATCAAGAGGTATGTGAAGTGTGTTGTTCAATTGGGCATGGTACTCATAATTGTTCAAATACTTGTGATTCTAGTGTCGATGCCATAGAGGAAGTTCAATCTTTTCAAAGATATCATCCAAACACCTATAATCACCCAGCCTACACCCAATATCCAACACTAAGGTCAGATAACAACCACCCTTACCCACCAAGCCAATCTTTTAAGCCAACCTTAGAAGATAGCTTGAATGCTTTTATTCAAGTTAGTCGTGACAACCAATTGATGACTAATCAAAGGTTGAACACCATGGAGGCTTCGGTTAAAAGGATTGAATCTAAAGTTGGGCAACTGGCTGAACAAATGCAAAAGAAAGAACCAGGAAAGTTGCCCAGTCAACCAGAACAAGCAAAGGATGTTAGAACCCTTCGAAGTGGTAAGGTAGTCAATACTAGTTTACCTGAAATCTCTAACAATCTACCTTGTAGTTCAGGTAACAAAGAAGGCGATACTCTAATCTCGCAAAAAGGAGAAACAAGTGTTAAACTTAACAAGCCTTCTGAAAAACTCATTGGGGGGTCATCTGACACCCCCAAAATTCAAAAGACAACAGAACCACACCAGATACAAGTACCTTTTCCCCACCGGTTAAAAGAGTCCAAACAAGATAAGCAATTCAATGATCTTTTTAATATGCTCTCTAAAGTGAATATCAATTTACCATTGTTAGAAGTGATCATGAATGTGCCCTCATATGCCAAGTTTTTCAAAGAGTTGAACACTAAGAAAAGGAGGTATGAACTGAATGAACGAGTAGTAGTATCAGAAATTTCTAGCGCTGTACTTCAGCACAAACTACCCCCTAAGTTGAAAGACCCTGGAAGTTTTATTATAAACATAACTATGGGGGATAGGAAGGTTGCTAAAGCAATGCTTGATTTAGGTGCTAGTATAAATTTGATGCCCTACTCTATATTCTTACAACTCAATCTAGGGGATTTAAAACCCACAACTATGTCCCTTCAACTTGCAGATAGATCTCTTAAATATCCAGAGGGAATAGTTGAGGATGTTTTGGTACAGGTAGACAAACTGATAATACCTGTTGACTTTGTGGTTCTGGATATGCAAGAAAATCCAGCATTGGACAGAGAGCACACAATATTGCTTGGTAGACCATTTATGGCAACTACTAAAACTATTATTGATGTCCAAGATGGAAATTTGACAATGACAGTCTTAGGAGAGACTGTTCATTTTAAAGTTTTTGATTCTTCACCTTTCCCTTCTATTTCTGCCATCGATGAAATATTCGATGTTGATCCTTTGGATAATCTTGTCCAAAACACCTTTTTCCGAACCAGAATAGAAGACAAGCTTGAAACCGTTCTTACACTTGAAAAGGTTGAAGAAGATTTAGATGAGGAAATAAAGGGGTACCTTGAACAACTAGACAATAATGAAGTGATGACAAAATCTAGTACACCTTTAAATCTACCCAGTTCTTCATCTATTAAAGAGGCCAATCCACCTGAACTTGAACTCAAAGACTTACCTGAGCACTTAAAATATGTGTTTTTGGGAGAAGGGGAAACTTATCCAGTGATAATTTCTTCAACCTTGACCAAACCACAAGAAAAGGAACTCATCAAAGTGCTTAAACAGTTTAAGAAATCTATAGGTTGGAGTATAGGGGATATAAGAGGCATTAGTCCAACAATGTGTATGCACAAGATCAACTTGGAGGACGGTGCTAAACCTGTACGAGAGGCCCAAAGAAGACTAAACCCAAACATGCAAGAGGTAGTTAAGAAGGAAATTCTTAAATTATTAGAAGAAGGGATTATCTACCCTATTGCAGATAGTAAGTGGGTTAGTCCAGTGCATGTGGTACCAAAGAAATCTGGGATAACAGTTGTTAAGAATGACAAAAGTGAATTAGTGCCCACTAGAATAATCACTGGATGGAGAATGTGTATAGATTTTAGGAAACTAAATTTATATACGAAAAAGGATCACTTTCCTCTTCCATTCATTGATCAAATGTTGGAAAGATTAGCTGGGCATGAATTTTACTGTCTTTTGGATGGACTGTCTGGATATTATCAAGTACCCATAGCACCAGAAGATCAGGAAAAGACCACATTTACATGTCCTTTTGGGACATTTGCTTTTCGCAGAATGCCATTTGGGTTATGCAATGCCCCTGCCACGTTCCAGAGATGCATGATATCCATTTTCTCGGACATGGTGGAAAAATTCATTGAGATTTTCATGGACGATTTCTCTGTCTTTGGGAACTCATTTGATGATTGCTTACATAAATTGACTTTGGTTTTAGAAAGATGCATTGAATGCAATCTAACCCTTAGTTGGGAGAAAAGTCATTTTATGGTTCAACAAGGGATAGTTTTAGGACATATAATTTCAAACAAGGGTATTGAAGTTGATAAGGCAAAAGTTGAATTGATATCCAAACTACCTCCCCCTACATCTGTGAAGGGGATAAGAAGCTTCTTGGGACATGCAGGATTCTACAGACGATTTATTAAAGATTTCTCTAAAATAAGTCGTCCATTATGTAACTTGCTATCCAAAGATGCTAATTTTGATTTCAACAATGACTGCCTTACTTCCTTTAATACCTTGAAAGAGAAACTCACATCTACCCCTGTTATAATGGCACCAAACTGGTCTTTACCCTTTGAAATAATGTGTGACGCTTCTGATTATGCAATAGGAGCAGTCCTGGGACAAAGAGTGGATAAGCGTTTACATGTCATCTACTATGCTAGCAAAACACTCAATGATGCCCAGATGAATTACACCACCACTGAAAAGGAATTCTTGGCTATAGTATTCTCTTTAGACAAATTTCGGTCTTATTTAGTAGGATCTAAAGTGATTGTGCATTCTGATCATGCTGCTTTAAGATACCTATTAAGTAAACCAAATGCCAAGCCAAGATTAATCAGGTGGGTCTTACTCTTACAAGAATTTGACCTAGAAATCAAGGATAAGAAAGGCAGTGAAAACTTAGTAGCTGACCATTTGTCTAGGTTGATTTCTGACTTTAATTCTCTTAAAGATGAGAGTAATGACGATATAGTTGAAACCTTTCCTGATGAACAGTTATTTTTCATAGGTCCGAACCCATGGTACGCTGATATTGTAAACTATCTTGCCACTGGTGTTTTGCGACCTAACACTTCATATCAGGAGAAGAAAAGGTTTTTTAAAACTATTAAGGACTATTTCTGGGATGACCCTTATTTATACAAGATTGGTCAAGATCAAGTCATCCGGAGATGTGTACCTGAAGAAGAACATAAGAGCATTCTGACTTTTTGTCATGAACTTCATTGTGGGGGTCATTTTGGAGGAGAAAAGACAGCCCGTAAGATATTACAGTCTGGATTCTTTTGGCCCACTCTTTTTAAAGATGCTCATATGTTTTGTGCACAATGTGATAGATGTCAAAGAACAGGAAACATAAGCAAAAGAGATGAAATGCCTTTGACATCTAATTTAGTTGTTGAACTCTTTGACGTATGGGGGATTGACTTTATGGGTCCTTTTCCCCCATCTAATGGTTTTCAATACATTTTGGTTGCTGTGGATTATGTGTCCAAGTGGGTAGAAGCTATCCCCACCAAAACCAATGATGCTAATGTTGTTGTGAAATTCTTGAAAGATTTCATATTCAGTAGGTTCGGAACGCCTAGAGCTATAATAAGTGATGGAGGTAGCCATTTTTGTAACAAACTCTTTGATGGAGTACTAAACAAGTACAACATCACACATAAGGTAGCTACTCCATATCATCCTCAAACTTCCGGATTAGTGGAAGTAAGTAATAGGCAAATCAAGGGAATACTGGAACGCACTGTGCGTCCTTCAAGGAAGGATTGGGCATTTAAGTTAAATGATGCCTTATGGGCATACCGCACCGCTTACAAAACACCTATTGGGATGAGCCCTTACCGGTTAATCTTTGGGAAAGCGTGCCACCTTCCAGTTGAACTTGAACACAAGGCTTATTGGGAAATTAAAGAGCTAAACATGGATTTAGATAAAGCAGGTGAAAAACGAGTACTCCAGCTTCATGAGTTGGAAGAAATTAGGAATGAAGCCTATGAGAATGCCAAATTATACAAGGAGCGTACTAAGCGCTATCATGACAAGAGGCTAGTTCCTAAGACTCTTCACCCTGGAATGAAAGTTCTTTTATTTAACTCTCGTTTGAGATTGTTTCCAGGAAAGCTAAGATCAAGATGGGATGGACCATTCAAAATAGTTCAGGTATCTGAACATGGAGTAGTAGAACTATTGGACTCCAAGACACAAAAAACGTTCAAAGTTAATGGCCATCGTGTCAAGCCTTATGTGGAAGAACCAAACAACATTGCTGAAATGGATTGCATTTGGCTGAGTAACCCTTAGCACCAAAAAGATACGTCTTGCTAAGACGTTAAACTAAGCGCTCGATGGGAGGCAACCCATCATGTTAGGTAATTTTTTTTGTTATTTGTTTTATTTACTTAATTTTATTGTTTATTTTAGTTTACTTGTATGTGAATAATTTTTAAAATTGTTAAAACTAAAATATTTGTTGAGATGTTAGAAGTTCACAGCGATCTGTCTGTATACACTTTAATGATGAATATGATGGATGCACCTGCATTTCTTCATTACTACTTACACATTCTCAAAGAATAGGTAATCTTTCTCCTCTTTTCTCTTTATCTTTAATTTGCAGTTGTTACATTGAGGACAATGTAAGTTCTAGGTTGGGGGTGGTGAAAAGTTACCATGCTATATATAAAAAAAAATTATCACAAAAATGTATCATATCTTTAAATCAAATTTAAGTAAATAGTTAAAGTCTTTGGTACTGTTAGATTAATTTTTGAAAACATATCATGAAATATTTTGTAATTATTTTTGATAATTAGTTAGTTTTTGTCATAACTAGTATTTCTTGATAAAATGTGGAAATTATATTAAACCCAAAATCGGTGTTTATGAATTTTTTTTAGTGGAGACTACCCTTGTGAGATATAATTTGAGCCTAATTTCTTTTATTCAGAGTGAAATATATATTTTTTTCTACTCCAAACACATTTCTTATTTATTCAAAAAGTTTAGATGATCTCTATAGGTATTAGCATTGAATGTATGAATTTTTTCTCATCTTAATAGAGTATCATATATTTTTGATTATTATTTTTGCTTAGATTAAATGATTTGAGTAGAAATTGATAGTATATGCTTATATCTCATTTATGCATGACTGTTACAAAAACAAAAAGACATATCTGGGGTTACCTAAACCAAGATCAAACAGAAAAGCCAAAAAAAAAAAAATTAACCACTCACCAAAATCCAAAAAATGTACAATCTGTACATGGGTTGACTCTCTAAAAAAAAACATATATTAAAAAAAAAAAAAAAAATAGAGAGATAAAAAAATAGTATCATCTACATACTCTGACCCACATTGCCTACAAAGTTGTGAGTAAAGGCTAATTACAAAAGAAAGATATAGGAAGTAATTCCCTAAAAAGTCATTGCAATTTCTTCATTTGTTAAAGCATATATCTTGAAATTCTTTCTTAATGAGTTTGATTTATGCATGAAAATAATTTTTGTATATGATATCTTTATAATTTATACATTCGATTCCTTTCATGAGATCAATGTTAAAATAACACTTTGAGCCTTTATTCTTTATACATATGCGAACATATTAGTTCATTTCTATACATCAACTCTTTCGCATATAAATTAGTATGAGTGTTTGAACCCATAGGATTCAGTGCTTTGAGAGTATTGACTTGTGAGCAATAGAGTCGAAGCGAATACTGATTCATGACACTGAAATTGGGTAAAATTAAATTGATACATTTTTGAAATGAAATATGAAAATGATTTTCGACTAATTATTGTAATAAAATCATGATTGTTTAAAGAGATTAAAATAACTTATGCTTGAGATTTTAATTATGATCTTAAAGGAGATTAAAAAGTATGAGATATTTTTGTGATATGTTGTGTTCTTTTACTCTTAAATTAATTTTTGATTGTGTTGTAATTTTAATTTTTGATTTGATTGTTTTTATCTTTACATTTAGTTCAATGTTTGTGGGTATCATTACTGAAAACCCTCACGAGACTCAAACTCGTCCACTAGGGCAACCTAGGGGTTTAACGGCTTGTTGCATAGGCTAAATGCAACCGTTTCAATCCACGAAAGTGATTTAGGATAGTTTAATTTTTAGCTTTTATCGCTTCTCTTGCTAAGAGACTAGCAAGAAGCTGGTTGGGGGTTGTGATGAGTGCTCAAAAAGCACTAAAATAACCATGATTTTATGTACCTTAATTGATTAAAAATACATATATTTATATGTTTTATCATATATTTATATAAATTTGTCTTTTTCGGAATCACGGGTATTTTTATTGTTTTTCAGGTATTTTGGCTTAAAAACGCAATGTAAAGACTCAAAGAGGAATATTTGAAGCAATACATCACAAATATATCAATAAATAAGTGAGAAAAGGTCAACAAACATGGAAAAATCGGACGAAATGGGTCGAAAAGGTCAAAAATGTCAAAAAGACGGAAATCGCGCGCCGCAGCCCAGCCGTGCGCGCGCCCCAGCGCGCCCCAGCGCCCCACTCCGCGCGCGCCCGCGCGCGCTGGCATGCCAAGCTGCGCGCAACGCAGCGCGCTGGCACTGTTCACGCGCGCCGAGCTGCGCGCAGCGCCCCAGCAGCCCCCCTCTGCGCGCCCAACGCGTTTTCGCCCCATTTTTCACGTGCAGCCGCCCCTGTGACGTCATGCTGACGTCATTGATGACATCAGCAATTCCAATACGCGTTTTTACATTTTTTAATATTTTTTTAACATTTGTTTACTCATTTTTTCTCTCCATCCTCACCTATAAATACCCCCCTTCCATTCACTTCAAAACACACCTTCAAAACTCACTTCTCTCTCCTTTCTTTCTCTCATTTCTTAGTTTTTAGTTTCTCTTAGTTTCTTTCTAAGTTTCTAAGCTTTTCTTAGTTTTTCTCTTAGTTTTTAGTTCAATTCTCTTAGGTTTAGTGTTCTTCTCTTTTTGAGAGGAACTTGTAATGTTTTTGTAATAATTTAGATTTTTGATTCAATATATGGAAGTGCAAATTCCGCTCGGAGGTTTTCTAGCAACGGGAATAGCGTCGAAGTTCTGTAAGGATTTTATTTTCTTTACAGTTATTTTTATGCTTTATTCTTACATGTTATATTCAACTTGTCTGTGGTTAAATTTAACTATGCTAGCTGTTTAGTAAAAATGATGTAATAACGACGTTGTTATGCTTGCGAAATATTAAATAGGTAAAAATCTTTAAAATGAATTGATTTTGTTTTTATTCAAGATTTTATATTAAGAATGTTAGAGAGAAATATATTATTTTTCATTACAAACTTAAACCCGAAAATTAGATTTTAAGGTTTAGTTATCCGGTCTAATTTAGAGTAGTGCTCTTTTATTTGTTGGTACAATCGCCCGGTAGTTAGAGTGAAACTCTATTTCAAAAGTTTTTATAAGAATTATTATGTGAAAATGTATTGACAACATGTTTTCAATAGTGGTTTTAAAACTTGAAAGTTAGTACTCGGATAATTAAATTCTTAAGTTTAATTTGGACACCTTGAATAATGTTTAAATTGTCTAACCCCACCAAAGGTGGCATTTAAATGGTTCATTTTCAATCTCTTAGAAAAAGGAATTAATTTAATTAAGCATATTAGTTATCAACCCCACCCATAGGTGTTAATTGATTTGTTTAGTTAACAAAGAATATCTAACCCCACCAAAGGTGGTATTTATATAAAAAAGAGAGAATCAATAAAATATCAATTTATATCTTTAATAACCTAGTTAATATGAGCAAGCATAATTAATATAGTTATTATATCCATAAATACTCCGCTAATATAAATGATAAAAATTTGAATGAATATTTATTGAATCCGTATATATGTTTATTTTTAGATAATTATTTATTGAATTTGTATCTATGTTTATTTTTATGTTATTAGACTATATTTAATTAATCTGTATATATGTTTATTTTATGTTATTAGATTAGGAACACAAAAACCAAACTATCGTGACAGGATGTTTAGGATTTAATTTCGTTTTTAAAAGTTTGAATAATAAATTAAAAACCACATACATTCCTTCCTTAGATCGACCTTGGGAGTATACTTATCATTTTCTTCGAAATGATTCGTGCACTTGCGAGAGTTTTATAAATATTAAAACCAAAGTATTTGCGGGAATCGGCGATGCAGGTTTTCGTTCATCAATATTGCAGGTGGTTTTAAACATTTTTCGTAAAGTTCTTGTCACATACATAGAAATACGTCTATAGAGGATGAGTATAATATTTCCAATCATATTTCTTTTCTTCTTACTCTTTGAATGGGTTTGGAAACTAGATTCTTAGGGAGAAAAGGTAACCAAATTTAAATTCCAAACGGTACATTCCAACACAAAGTGAATAACTTATAAATAAATTTAAGAATATTGGTTTCATAAATGACTTCAAAATGAGAATTATTGATCTCTTATATAAAATAATGTACAAAATCACAAAATATTGATAGTATTGCATTTAAAGATATAAAAATTTCCATTTAAATATATCGTAATTTTAATTATATAAAATTTGGAGTATTTATTCCCCCGAGATTCATTTGTAAAATAGACATGAGAAATTGTTAACGTTTTCTTTTCCACTTATTTATTTTTCCTCATTTTTATCATTACTCTATTTCTTTTGTAAGTCTTAATTCCCAAAATAGGCATAATCATGCTAATTTTATTACCTCTCTTCCCATTTGAAAAAGGGGATGGATGTTGTTGGTGGTTTTGGACATTATTTCTAACGTTCTTGTTACATAGCAAGAAAAATTGCTATAGAGGAGGAGCATAATATTTAGAATCATATTTCTTTTCTTCTTAATCTTTGAATGGGTTTGGAAACTAGATTCTTAGGAAGAAATGGTAACCAAATTTAAATTCCATACGGTGCATTCCAACACAAAGTGAATAAGTTATAAATAAATTAAAGCATATTGATCTAATAAAAGAGTTCAAAATGAGAATTATTGATCTCTTATATAAAATAAGGTACAAAATCTAAAAATATTGTTGTATTGCATTTAAAGATATAAAAATTTCCATTTAAATATATCGTAATTTTAATGATATAAAATTTGGAGTATTTATTCCCCCGACATTCATTTGTAAAATAGACATGAGAAATTGTTAACGTTTTCTTTTCCACTTATTTATTTTTCCTCATGTTTTATCATTATTGTTTTTCCTTTGTAAGTCTTAATTACCAAAATAGGCATATTCATGCTAATTTTATTACCTCTCTTCCCAATTGAAAAAGGGCGATGCATATTGCAGGTGGTTTTAAACATTTTTTGTAAAGTTCTTGTCACATACATAGAAATACGTCTATAGAGGATGAGCATAATATTTCCAATCATATTTCTTTTCTTCTTACTCTTTGAATGGGTTTGGAAACTAGATTCTTAGGGAGAAAAGGTTACCAAATTTAAATTCCAAACGGTACATTCCAACACAAAGTGAATAACTTATAAATAAATTTAAGAATATTGGTTTCATAAATGAGTTCAAAATGAGAATTATTGATCTCTTATATAAAATAATGTACAAAACCACAAAATATTGATAGTATTGTATTTAAAGATATAAAAATTTCAATTTAAATATATCATAACTTTTATGATATAAAATTTGGAGTATTTATTCCCCCGACATTCATTTGTAAAATAGTCATGAGAAATTGTTAACGTTTTCTTTTCCACTTATTTATTTTTCCTCATTTTTATCATTACTCTCTTTCTTTTGTAAGTCTTAATTCCCAAAATAGGCATATTCATGCTAATTTTATTACCTCTCTTCCCATTTGAAAAAGGGGATGGATGTTGTTGGTGGTTTTGGACATTATTTCTAACGTTCTTGTTACATAGCAAGAAAAATTGCTATAGAGGAGGAGCATAATATTTAGAATCATATTTCTTTTCTTCTTATTCTTTGAATGGGTTTGGAAACTAGATTCTTAGGAAGAAATGGTAACCAAATTTAAATTCCATACGGTGCATTCCAACAAAAAGTGAATAAGTTATAAATAAATTAAAGCATATTGATCTCTTATATAAAATAAGGTACAAAATCTAAAAATATTGATAGTATTGCATTTAAAGATATAAAAATTTCCATTTAAATATATCGTAATTTTAATGATATAAAATTTGGAGTATTTATTCCCCCGACATTCATTTGTAAAATAGACATGAGAAATTGTTAACGTTTTCTTTTCCACTTATTTATTTTTCCTCATGTTTTATCATTATTGTTTTTCCTTTGTAAGTCTTAATTACCAAAATAGGCATATTCATGCTAATTTTATTACCTCTCTTCCCAATTGAAAAAGGGCGATGCATATTGCAGGTGGTTTTAAACATTTTTTGTAAAGTTCTTGTCACATACATAGAAATACGTCTATAGAGGAGGAGCATAATATTTAGAATCATATTTCTTTTCTTCTTACTCTTTGAATGGGTTTGGAAACTAGATTCTTAGGGAGAAAAGGTAACCAAATTTAAATTCCAAACGGTACATTCCAACACAAAGTGAATAACTTATAAATAAATTTAAGAATATTGGTTTCATAAATGACTTCAAAATGAGAATTATTGATCTCTTATATAAAATAATGTACAAAATCACAAAATATTGATAGTATTGTATTTAAAGATATAAAAATTTCAATTTAAATATATCATAACTTTTATGATATAAAATTTGGAGTATTTATTCCCCCGACATTCATTTGTAAAATAGACATGAGAAATTGTTAACGTTTTCTTTTCCACTTATTTATTTTTCCTCATTTTTATCATTACTCTCTTTCTTTTGTAAGTCTTAATTCCCAAAATAGGCATATTCATGCTAATTTTATTACCTCTCTTCCCATTTGAAAAAGGGGATGGATGTTGTTGGTGGTTTTGGACATTATTTCTAACGTTCTTGTTACATAGCAAGAAAAATTGCTATAGAGGAGGAGCATAATATTTAGAATCATATTTCTTTTCTTCTTATTCTTTGAATGGGTTTGGAAACTAGATTCTTAGGAAGAAATGGTAACCAAATTTAAATTCCATACGGTGCATTCCAACACAAAGTGAATAAGTTATAAATAAATTAAAGCATATTGATCTCTTATATAAAATAAGGTACAAAATCTAAAAATATTGATAGTATTGCATTTAAAGATATAAAAATTTCCATTTAAATATATCGTAATTTTAATGATATAAAATTTGGAGTATTTATTCCCCCGACATTCATTTGTAAAATAGACATCAGAAATTGTTAACGTTTTCTTTTCCACTTATTTATTTTTCCTCATGTTTTATCATTATTCCTTTTCCTTTGTAAGTCTTAATTACCAAAATAGGCATATTCATGCTAATTTTATTACCTCTCTTCCCAATTGAAAAAGGGCGATGCATATTGCAGGTGGTTTTAAACATTTTTTGTAAAGTTCTTGTCACATACATAGAAATACGTCTATAGAGGATGAGCATAATATTTCCAATCATATTTCTTTTCTTCTTACTCTTTGAATGGGTTTGGAAACTAGATTCTTAGGGAGAAAAGGTAACCAAATTTAAATTGCAAACGGTACATTCCAACAGAAAGTGAATAACTTATAAATAAATTTAAGAATATTGGTTTCATAAATGAGTTCAAAATGAGAATTATTGATCTCTTATATAAAATAATGTACAAAATCACAAAATATTGATAGTATTGTATTTAAAGATATAAAAATTTCAATTTAATTATATCATAACTTTTATGATATAAAATTTGGAGTATTTATTCCCCCGACATTCATTTGTAAAATAGACATGAGAAATTGTTAACGTTTTCTTTTCCACTTATTTATTTTTCCTCATTTTTATCATTACTCTCTTTCTTTTGTAAGTCTTAATTCCCAAAATAGGCATATTCATGCTAATTTTATTACCTCTCTTCCCATTTGAAAAAGGGGATGGATGTTGTTGGTGGTTTTGGACATTATTTCTAACGTTCTTGTTACATAGCAAGAAAAATTGCTATAGAGGAGGAGCATAATATTTAGAATCATATTTCTTTTCTTCTTATTCTTTGAATGGGTTTGGAAACTAGATTCTTAGGAAGAAATGGTAACCAAATTTAAATTCCATACGGTGCATTCCAACACAAAGTGAATAAGTTATAAATAAATTAAAGCATATTGATCTCTTATATAAAATAAGGTACAAAATCTAAAAATATTGATAGTATTGCATTTAAAGATATAAAAATTTCCATTTAAATATATCGTAATTTTAATGATATAAAATTTGGAGTATTTATTCCCCCGACATTCATTTGTAAAATAGACATCAGAAATTGTTAACGTTTTCTTTTCCACTTATTTATTTTTCCTCATGTTTTATCATTATTCCTTTTCCTTTGTAAGTCTTAATTACCAAAATAGGCATATTCATGCTAATTTTATTACCTCTCTTCCCAATTGAAAAAGGGCGATGCATATTGCAGGTGGTTTTAAACATTTTTTGTAAAGTTCTTGTCACATACATAGAAATACGTCTATAGAGGATGAGCATAATATTTCCAATCATATTTCTTTTCTTCTTACTCTTTGAATGGGTTTGGAAACTAGATTCTTAGGGAGAAAAGGTAACCAAATTTAAATTGCAAACGGTACATTCCAACAGAAAGTGAATAACTTATAAATAAATTTAAGAATATTGGTTTCATAAATGAGTTCAAAATGAGAATTATTGATCTCTTATATAAAATAATGTACAAAATCACAAAATATTGATAGTATTGTATTTAAAGATATAAAAATTTCAATTTAATTATATCATAACTTTTATGATATAAAATTTGGAGTATTTATTCCCCCGACATTCATTTGTAAAATAGACATGAGAAATTGTTAACGTTTTCTTTTCCACTTATTTATTTTTCCTCATTTTTATCATTACTCTCTTTCTTTTGTAAGTCTTAATTCCCAAAATAGGCATATTCATGCTAATTTTATTACCTCTCTTCCCATTTGAAAAAGGGGATGGATGTTGTTGGTGGTTTTGGACATTATTTCTAACGTTCTTGTTACATAGGAAGAAAAATTGCTATAGAGGAGGAGCATAATATTTAGAATCATATTTCTTTTCTTCTTACTCTTTGAATGGGTTTGGAAACTAGATTCTTAGGGAGAAAAGGTAACCAAATTTAAATTCCAAACGGTACATTCCAACACAAAGTGAATAACTTATAAATAAATTTAAGAATATTGGTTTCATAAATGACTTCAAAATGAGAATTATTGATCTCTTATATAAAATAATGTACAAAATCACAAAATATTGATAGTATTGTATTTAAAGATATAAAAATTTCAATTTAAATATATCATAACTTTTATGATATAAAATTTGGAGTATTTATTCCCCCGACATTCATTTGTAAAATAGACATGAGAAATTGTTAACGTTTTCTTTTCCACTTATTTATTTTTCCTCATTTTTATCATTACTCTCTTTCTTTTGTAAGTCTTAATTCCCAAAATAGGCATATTCATGCTAATTTTATTACCTCTCTTCCCATTTGAAAAAGGGGATGGATGTTGTTGGTGGTTTTGGACATTATTTCTAACGTTCTTGTTACATAGCAAGAAAAATTGCTATAGAGGAGGAGCATAATATTTAGAATCATATTTCTTTTCTTCTTATTCTTTGAATGGGTTTGGAAACTAGATTCTTAGGAAGAAATGGTAACCAAATTTAAATTCCATACGGTGCATTCCAACACAAAGTGAATAAGTTATAAATAAATTAAAGCATATTGATCTCTTATATAAAATAAGGTACAAAATCTAAAAATATTGATAGTATTGCATTTAAAGATATAAAAATTTCCATTTAAATATATCGTAATTTTAATGATATAAAATTTGGAGTATTTATTCCCCCGACATTCATTTGTAAAATAGACATAAGAAATTGTTAACGTTTTCTTTTCCACTTATTTATTTTTCCTCATGTTTTATCATTATTCTTTTTCCTTTGTAAGTCTTAATTACCAAAATAGGCATATTCATGCTAATTTTATTACCTCTCTTCCCAATTGAAAAAGGGCGATGCATATTGCAGGTGGTTTTAAACATTTTTTGTAAAGTTCTTGTCACATACATAGAAATACGTCTATAGAGGATGAGCATAATATTTCCAATCATATTTCTTTTCTTCTTACTCTTTGAATGGGTTTGGAAACTAGATTCCTAGGGAGAAAAGGTAACCAAATTTAAATTCCAAACGGTACATTCCAACACAAAGTGAATAACTTATAAATAAATTTAAGAATATTGGTTTCATAAATGACTTCAAAATGAGAATTATTGATCTCTTATATAAAATAATGTACAAAATCACAAAATATTGATAGTATTGCATTTAAAGATATAAAAATTTCCATTTAAATATATCGTAATTTTAATTATATAAAATTTGGAGTATTTATTCCCCCGACATTCATTTTTAAAATAGACATGAGAAATTGTTAACGTTTTCTTTTCCACTTATTTATTTTTCCTCATTTTTATCATTACTCTATTTCTTTTGTAAGTCTTAACTCCCAAAATAGGCATAATCATGCTAATTTTATTACCTCTCTTCCCATTTGAAAAAGGGGATGGATGTTGTTGGTGGTTTTGGACATTATGTCTAACGTTCTTGTTACATAGCAAGAAAAATTGCTATAGAGGAGGAGCATAATATTTAGAATCATATTTCTTTTCTTCTTATTCTTTGAATGGGTTTGGAAACTAGATTCTTAGGAAGAAATGGTAACCAAATTTAAATTCCATACGGTGCATTCCAACACAAAGTGAATAAGTTATAAATAAATTAAAGCATATTAATCTAATAAATGATTTCAAAATGAGAATTATTGATCTCTTATATAAAATAATGTACAAAATCTAAAAATATTGATAGTATTGCATTTAAAGATATAAAAATTTCCATTTAAATATATCGTAATTTTAATGATATAAAATTTGGAGTATTTATTCCCCCGACATTCATTTGTAAAATAGACATGAGAAATTGTTAACGTTTTCTTTTCCACTTATTTATTTTTCCTCATGTTTTATCATTATTCTTTTTCCTTTGTAAGTCTTAATTACCAAAATAGGCATATTCATGCTAATTTTATAACCTCTCTTCCCAATTGAAAAAGGGGGATGCATATTGCAGGTGGTTTTAAACATTTTTTGTAAAGTTCTTGTCACATACATAGAAATACGTCTATAGAGGATGAGCATAATATTTCCAATCATATTTCTTTTCTTCTTACTCTTTGAATGGGTTTGGAAACTAGATTCTTAGGGAGAAAAGGTAACCAAATTTAAATTGCAAACGGTACATTCCAACACAAAGTGAATAACTTATAAATAAATTTAAGAATATTGGTTTCATAAATGACTTCAAAATGAGAATTATTGATCTCTTATATAAAATAATGTACAAAATCACAAAATATTGATAGTATTGTATTTAAAGATATAAAAATTTCAATTTAAATATATCATAACTTTTATGATATAAAATTTGGAGTATTTATTCCCCCGACATTCATTTGTAAAATAGACATGAGAAATTGTTAACGTTTTCTTTTCCACTTATTTATTTTTCCTCATTTTTATCATTACTCTCTTTCTTTTGTAAGTCTTAATTCCCAAAATAGGCATATTCATGCTAATTTTATTACCTCTCTTCCCATTTGAAAAAGGGGATGGATGTTGTTGGTGGTTTTGGACATTATTTCTAACGTTCTTGTTACATAGGAAGAAAAATTGCTATAGAGGAGGAGCATAATATTTAGAATCATATTTCTTTTCTTCTTACTCTTTGAATGGGTTTGGAAACTAGATTCTTAGGGAGAAAAGGTAACCAAATTTAAATTCCAAACGGTACATTACAACACAAAGTGAATAACTTATAAATAAATTTAAGAATATTGGTTTCATAAATGACTTCAAAATGAGAATTATTGATCTCTTATATAAAATAATGTACAAAATCACAAAATATTGATAGTATTGTATTTAAAGATATAAAAATTTCAATTTAAATATATCATAACTTTTATGATATAAAATTTGGAGTATTTATTCCCCCGACATTCATTTGTAAAATAGACATGAGAAATTGTTAACGTTTTCTTTTCCACTTATTTATTTTTCCTCATTTTTATCATTACTCTCTTTCTTTTGTAAGTCTTAATTCCCAAAATAGGCATATTCATGCTAATTTTATTACCTCTCTTCCCATTTGAAAAAGGGGATGGATGTTGTTGGTGGTTTTGGACATTATTTCTAACGTTCTTGTTACATAGCAAGAAAAATTGCTATAGAGGAGGAGCATAATATTTAGAATCATATTTCTTTTCTTCTTATTCTTTGAATGGGTTTGGAAACTAGATTCTTAGGAAGAAATGGTAACCAAATTTAAATTCCATACGGTGCATTCCAACACAAAGTGAATAAGTTATAAATAAATTAAAGCATATTGATCTCTTATATAAAATAAGGTACAAAATCTAAAAATATTGATAGTATTGCATTTAAAGATATAAAAATTTCCATTTAAATATATCGTAATTTTAATGATATAAAATTTGGAGTATTTATTCCCCCGACATTCATTTGTAAAATAGACATCAGAAATTGTTAACGTTTTCTTTTCCACTTATTTATTTTTCCTCATGTTTTATCATTATTCCTTTTCCTTTGTAAGTCTTAATTACCAAAATAGGCATATTCATGCTAATTTTATTACCTCTCTTCCCAATTGAAAAAGGGCGATGCATATTGCAGGTGGTTTTAAACATTTTTTGTAAAGTTCTTGTCACATACATAGAAATACGTCTATAGAGGATGAGCATAATATTTCCAATCATATTTCTTTTCTTCTTACTCTTTGAATGGGTTTGGAAACTAGATTCTTAGGGAGAAAAGGTAACCAAATTTAAATTGCAAACGGTACATTCCAACAGAAAGTGAATAACTTATAAATAAATTTAAGAATATTGGTTTCATAAATGAGTTCAAAATGAGAATTATTGATCTCTTATATAAAATAATGTACAAAATCACAAAATATTGATAGTATTGTATTTAAAGATATAAAAATTTCAATTTAATTATATCATAACTTTTATGATATAAAATTTGGAGTATTTATTCCCCCGACATTCATTTGTAAAATAGACATGAGAAATTGTTAACGTTTTCTTTTCCACTTATTTATTTTTCCTCATGTTTTATCATTATTCTTTTTCCTTTGTAAGTCTTAATTACCAAAATATGCATATTCATGCTAATTTTATTACCTCTCTTCCCATTTGAAAAAGGGGATGGATGTTGTTGGTGGTTTTGGACATTATTTCTAACGTTCTTGTTACATAGCAAGAAAAATTGCTATAGAGGAGGAGCATAATATTTAGAATCATATTTCTTTTCTTCTTATTCTTTGAATGGGTTTGGAAACTAGATTCTTAGGGTGAAAAGGTAACCAAATTTAAATTGCAAACGGTACATTCCAACACAAAGTGAATAACTTATAAAAAAATTTAAGAATATTGGTTTCATAAATGACTTCAAAATGAGAATTATTGATCTCTTATATAAAATAATGTACAAAATCACAAAATATTGATAGTATTGTATTTAAAGATATAAAAATTTCAATTTAAATATATCATAACTTTTATGATATAAAATTTGGAGTATTTATTCCCCCGACATTCATTTGTAAAATAGACATGAGAAATTGTTAACGTTTTCTTTTCCACTTATTTATTTTTCCTCATGTTTTATCATTATTATTTTTCCTTTGTAAGTCTTAATTACCAAAATAGGCATATTCATGCTAATTTTATTACCTCTCTTCCCAATTGAAAAAGGGCGATGCATATTGCAGGTGGTTTTAAACATTTTTTGTAAAGTTCTTGTCACATACATAGAAATACGTCTATAGAGGATGAGCATAATATTTCCAATCATATTTCTTTTCTTCTTACTCTTTGAATGGGTTTGGAAACTAGATTCTTAGGGAGAAAAGGTAACCAAATTTAAATTGCAAACGGTACATTCCAACAGAAAGTGAATAACTTATAAATAAATTTAAGAATATTGGTTTCATAAATGAGTTCAAAATGAGAATTATTGATCTCTTATATAAAATAATGTACAAAATCACAAAATATTGATAGTATTGTATTTAAAGATATAAAAATTTCAATTTAATTATATCATAACTTTTATGATATAAAATTTGGAGTATTTATTCCCCCGACATTCATTTGTAAAATAGACATGAGAAATTGTTAACGTTTTCTTTTCCACTTATTTATTTTTCCTCATGTTTTATCATTATTCTTTTTCCTTTGTAAGTCTTAATTACCAAAATATGCATATTCATGCTAATTTTATTACCTCTCTTCCCATTTGAAAAAGGGGATGGATGTTGTTGGTGGTTTTGGACATTATTTCTAACGTTCTTGTTACATAGCAAGAAAAATTGCTATAGAGGAGGAGCATAATATTTAGAATCATATTTCTTTTCTTCTTATTCTTTGAATGGGTTTGGAAACTAGATTCTTAGGGTGAAAAGGTAACCAAATTTAAATTGCAAACGGTACATTCCAACACAAAGTGAATAACTTATAAAAAAATTTAAGAATATTGGTTTCATAAATGACTTCAAAATGAGAATTATTGATCTCTTATATAAAATAATGTACAAAATCACAAAATATTGATAGTATTGTATTTAAAGATATAAAAATTTCAATTTAAATATATCATAACTTTTATGATATAAAATTTGGAGTATTTATTCCCCCGACATTCATTTGTAAAATAGACATGAGAAATTGTTAACGTTTTCTTTTCCACTTATTTATTTTTCCTCATGTTTTATCATTATTATTTTTCCTTTGTAAGTCTTAATTACCAAAATAGGCATATTCATGCTAATTTTATTACCTCTCTTCCCAATTGAAAAAGGGCGATGCATATTGCAGGTGGTTTTAAACATTTTTTGTAAAGTTCTTGTCACATACATAGAAATACGTCTATAGAGGATGAGCATAATATTTCCAATCATATTTCTTTTCTTCTTACTCTTTGAATGGGTTTGGAAACTAGATTCTTAGGGAGAAAAGGTAACCAAATTTAAATTGCAAACGGTACATTCCAACACAAAGTGAATAACTTATAAATAAATTTAAGAATATTGGTTTCATAAATGAGTTCAAAATGAGAATTATTGATCTCTTATATAAAATAATGTACAAAATCACAAAATATTGATAGTATTGTATTTAAAGATATAAAAATTTCAATTTAAATATATCATAACTTTTATGATATAAAATTTGGAGTATTTATTCCCCCGACATTCATTTGTAAAATAGACATGAGAAATTGTTAACGTTTTCTTTTCCACTTATTTATTTTTCCTCATTTTTATCATTACTCTCTTTCTTTTGTAAGTCTTAATTCCCAAAATAGGCATATTCATGCTAATTTTATTACCTCTCTTCCCATTTGAAAAAGGGGATGGATGTTGTTGGTGGTTTTGGACATTATTTCTAACGTTCTTGTTACATAGGAAGAAAAATTGCTATAGAGGAGGAGCATAATATTTAGAATCATATTTCTTTTCTTCTTACTCTTTGAATGGGTTTGGAAACTAGATTCTTAGGGAGAAAAGGTAACCAAATTTAAATTCCAAACGGTACATTACAACACAAAGTGAATAACTTATAAATAAATTTAAGAATATTGGTTTCATAAATGACTTCAAAATGAGAATTATTGATCTCTTATATAAAATAATGTACAAAATCACAAAATATTGATAGTATTGTATTTAAAGATATAAAAATTTCAATTTAAATATATCATAACTTTTATGATATAAAATTTGGAGTATTTATTCCCCCGACATTCATTTGTAAAATAGACATGAGAAATTGTTAACGTTTTCTTTTCCACTTATTTATTTTTCCTCATTTTTATCATTACTCTCTTTCTTTTGTAAGTCTTAATTCCCAAAATAGGCATATTCATGCTAATTTTATTACCTCTCTTCCCATTTGAAAAAGGGGATGGACGTTGTTGGTGGTTTTGGACATTATTTCTAACGTTCTTGTTACATAGCAAGAAAAATTGCTATAGAGGAGGAGCATAATATTTAGAATCATATTTCTTTTCTTCTTATTCTTTGAATGGGTTTGGAAACTAGATTCTTAGGGTGAAAAGGTAACCAAATTTAAATTGCAAACGGTACATTCCAACACAAAGTGAATAACTTATAAATAAATTTAAGAATATTGGTTTCATAAATGAGTTCAAAATGAGAATTATTGATCTCTTATATAAAATAATGTACAAAATCACAAAATATTGATAGTATTGTATTTAAAGATATAAAAATTTCAATTTAAATATATCATAACTTTTATGATATAAAATTTGGAGTATTTATTCCCCCGACATTCATTTGTAAAATAGACATGAGAAATTGTTAACGTTTTCTTTTCCACTTATTTATTTTTCCTCATGTTTTATCATTATTATTTTTCCTTTGTAAGTCTTAATTACCAAAATAGGCATATTCATGCTAATTTTATTACCTCTCTTCCCAATTGAAAAAGGGCGATGCATATTGCAGGTGGTTTTAAACATTTTTTGTAAAGTTCTTGTCACATACATAGAAATACGTCTATAGAGGATGAGCATAATATTTCCAATCATATTTCTTTTCTTCTTACTCTTTGAATGGGTTTGGAAACTAGATTCTTAGGGAGAAAAGGTAACCAAATTTAAATTGCAAACGGTACATTCCAACACAAAGTGAATAACTTATAAATAAATTTAAGAATATTGGTTTCATAAATGAGTTCAAAATGAGAATTATTGATCTCTTATATAAAATAATGTACAAAATCACAAAATATTGATAGTATTGTATTTAAAGATATAAAAATTTCAATTTAAATATATCATAACTTTTATGATATAAAATTTGGAGTATTTATTCCCCCGACATTCATTTGTAAAATAGACATGAGAAATTGTTAACGTTTTCTTTTCCACTTATTTATTTTTCCTCATTTTTATCATTACTCTCTTTCTTTTGTAAGTCTTAATTCCCAAAATAGGCATATTCATGCTAATTTTATTACCTCTCTTCCCATTTGAAAAAGGGGATGGATGTTGTTGGTGGTTTTGGACATTATTTCTAACGTTCTTGTTACATAGCAAGAAAAATTGCTATAGAGGAGGAGCATAATATTTAGAATCATATTTCTTTTCTTCTTAATCTTTGAATGGGTTTGGAAACTAGATTCTTAGGAAGAAATGGTAACCAAATTTAAATTCCATACGGTGCATTCCAACACAAAGTGAATAAGTTATAAATAAATTAAAGCATATTGATCTAATAAATGAGTTCAAAATGAGAATTATTGATCTCTTATATAAAATAATGTACAAAATCTAAAAATATTGATAGTATTGCATTTAAAGATATAAAAATTTCCATTTAAATATATCGTAATTTTAATGATATAAAATTTGGAGTATTTATTCCCCCGACATTCATTTGTAAAATAGACATGAGAAATTGTTAACGTTTTCTTTTCCACTTATTTATTTTTCCTCATGTTTTATCATTATTCTTTTTCCTTTGTAAGTCTTAATTACCAAAATAGGCATATTCATGCTAATTTTATTACCTCTCTTCCCAATTGAAAAAGGGCGATGCATATTGCAGGTGGTTTTAAACATTTTTTGTAAAGTTCTTGTCACATACATAGAAATACGTCTATAGAGGATGAGCATAATATTCCCAATCATATTTATTTTCTTCTTACTCTTTGAATGGGTTTGGAAACTAGATTCCTAGGGATAAAAGGTAACCAAATTTAAATTCCAAACGGTACATTCCAACACAAAGTGAATAACTTATAAATAAATTTAAGAATATTGGTTTCATAAATGACTTCAAAATGAGAATTATTGATCTCTTATATAAAATAATGTACAAAATCACAAAATATTGATAGTATTGCATTTAAAGATATAAAAATTTCCATTTAAATATATCGTAATTTTAATTATATAAAATTTGGAGTATTTATTCCCCCGACATTCATTTGTAAAATAGACATGAGAAATTGTTAACGTTTTCTTTTCCACTTATTTATTTTTCCTCATTTTTATCATTACTCTATTTCTTTTGTAAGTCTTAACTCCCAAAATAGGCTTAATCATGCTAATTTTATTACCTCTCTTCCCATTTGAAAAAGGGGATGGGTGTTGTTGGTGGTTTTGGACATTATTTCTAACGTTCTTGTTAAATAGCAAGAAAAATTGCTATAGAGGAGGAGCATAATATTTCCAATCATATTTCCTTTCATCTTAATCTTTGAATGGGTTTGGAAACTAGATTCTTAGGAAGAAATGGTAACCAAATTTAAATTCCATACGGTGCATTCCAACACAAAGTGAATATGTTATAAATAAATTAAAGCATATTGATCTCTTATATAAAATAAGGTACAAAATCTAAAAATATTGATAGTATTGCATTTAAAGATATAAAAATTTCCATTTAAATATATCGTAATTTTAATGATATAAAATTTGGAGTATTTATTCCTCCGACATTCATTTGTAAAATAGACATGAGAAATTGTTAACGTTTTCTTTTCCACTTATTTATTTTTCCTCATGTTTTATCATTATTCTTTTTCCTTTGTAAGTCTTAATTACCAAAATAGGCATATTCATGCTAATTTTATAACCTCTCTTCCCAATTGAAAAAGGGGGATGCATATTGCAGGTGGTTTTAAACATTTTTTGTAAAGTTCTTGTCACATACATAGAAATACGTCTATAGAGGATGAGCATAATATTTCCAATCATATTTCTTTTCTTCTTACTCTTTGAATGGGTTTGGAAACTAGATTCTTAGGGAGAAAAGGTAACCAAATTTAAATTGCAAACGGTACATTCCAACACAAAGTGAATAACTTATAAATAAATTTAAGAATATTGGTTTCATAAATGAGTTCAAAATGAGAATTATTGATCTCTTATATAAAATAATGTACAAAATCACAAAATATTGATAGTATTGTATTTAAAGATATAAAAATTTCAATTTAAATATATCATAACTTTTATGATATAAAATTTGGAGTATTTATTCCCCCGACATTCATTTGTAAAATAGACATGAGAAATTGTTAACGTTTTCTTTTCCACTTATTTATTTTTCCTCATTTTTATCATTACTCTCTTTCTTTTGTAAGTCTTAATTCCCAAAATAGGCATATTCATGCTAATTTTATTACCTCTCTTCCCATTTGAAAAAGGGGATGGATGTTGTTGGTGGTTTTGGACATTATTTCTAACGTTCTTGTTACATAGCAAGAAAAATTGCTATAGAGGAGGAGCATAATATTTAGAATCATATTTCTTTTCTTCTTAATCTTTGAATGGGTTTGGAAACTAGATTCTTAGGAAGAAATGGTAACCAAATTTAAATTCCATACGGTGCATTCCAACACAAAGTGAATAAGTTATAAATAAATTAAAGCATATTGATCTAATAAATGAGTTCAAAATGAGAATTATTGATCTCTTATATAAAATAATGTACAAAATCTAAAAATATTGATAGTATTGCATTTAAAGATATAAAAATTTCCATTTAAATATATCGTAATTTTAATGATATAAAATTTGGAGTATTTATTCCCCCGACATTCATTTGTAAAATAGACATGAGAAATTGTTAACGTTTTCTTTTCCACTTATTTATTTTTCCTCATGTTTTATCATTATTCTTTTTCCTTTGTAAGTCTTAATTACCAAAATAGGCATATTCATGCTAATTTTATTACCTCTCTTCCCAATTGAAAAAGGGCGATGCATATTGCAGGTGGTTTTAAACATTTTTTGTAAAGTTCTTGTCACATACATAGAAATACGTCTATAGAGGATGAGCATAATATTTCCAATCATATTTATTTTCTTCTTACTCTTTGAATGGGTTTGGAAACTAGATTCCTAGGGATAAAAGGTAACCAAATTTAAATTCCAAACGGTACATTCCAACACAAAGTGAATAACTTATAAATAAATTTAAGAATATTGGTTTCATAAATGACTTCAAAATGAGAATTATTGATCTCTTATATAAAATAATGTACAAAATCACAAAATATTGATAGTATTGCATTTAAAGATATAAAAATTTCCATTTAAATATATCGTAATTTTAATTATATAAAATTTGGAGTATTTATTCCCCCGACATTCATTTGTAAAATAGACATGAGAAATTGTTAACGTTTTCTTTTACACTTATTTATTTTTCCTCATTTTTATCATTACTCTATTTCTTTTGTAAGTCTTAACTCCCAAAATAGGCTTAATCATGCTAATTTTATTACCTCTCTTCCCATTTGAAAAAGGGGATGGGTGTTGTTGGTGGTTTTGGACATTATTTCTAACGTTCTTGTTAAATAGCAAGAAAAATTGCTATAGAGGAGGAGCATAATATTTCCAATCATATTTCCTTTCATCTTAATCTTTGAATGGGTTTGGAAACTAGATTCTTAGGAAGAAATGGTAACCAAATTTAAATTCCATACGGTGCATTCCAACACAAAGTGAATATGTTATAAATAAATTAAAGCATATTGATCTCTTATATAAAATAAGGTACAAAATCTAAAAATATTGATAGTATTGCATTTAAAGATATAAAAATTTCCATTTAAATATATCGTAATTTTAATGATATAAAATTTGGAGTATTTATTCCTCCGACATTCATTTGTAAAATAGACATGAGAAATTGTTAACGTTTTCTTTTCCACTTATTTATTTTTCCTCATGTTTTATCATTATTCTTTTTCCTTTGTAAGTCTTAATTACCAAAATAGGCATATTCATGCTAATTTTATAACCTCTCTTCCCAATTGAAAAAGGGGGATGCATATTGCAGGTGGTTTTAAACATTTTTTGTAAAGTTCTTGTCACATACATAGAAATACGTCTATAGAGGATGAGCATAATATTTCCAATCATATTTCTTTTCTTCTTACTCTTTGAATGGGTTTGGAAACTAGATTCTTAGGGAGAAAAGGTAACCAAATTTAAATTCCATACGGTGCATTCCAACACAAAGTGAATAAGTTATAAATAAATTAAAGCATATTGATCTAATAAATGAGTTCAAAATGAGAATTATTGATCTCTTATATAAAATAATGTAAAAAATCTAAAAATATTGATAGTATTGCATTTAAAGATATAAAAATTTCCATTTAAATATATCGTAATTTTAATGATATAAAATTTGGAGTATTTATTCCCCCGACATTCATTTGTAAAATAGACATGAGAAATTGTTAACGTTTTCTTTTCCACTTATTTATTTTTCCTCATGTTTTATCATTATTCTTTTTCCTTTGTAAGTCTTAATTACCAAAATAGGCATATTCATGCTAATTTTATAACCTCTCTTCCCAATTGAAAAAGGGGGATGCATATTGCAGGTGGTTTTAAACATTTTTTGTAAAGTTCTTGTCACATACATAGAAATACGTCTATAGAGGATGAGCATAATATTTCCAATCATATTTCTTTTCTTCTTACTCTTTGAATGGGTTTGGAAACTAGATTCTTAGGGAGAAAAGGTAACCAAATTTAAATTGCAAACGGTACATTCCAACACAAAGTGAATAACTTATAAATAAATTTAAGAATATTGGTTTCATAAATGAGTTCAAAATGAGAATTATTGATCTCTTATATAAAATAATGTACAAAATCACAAAATATTGATAGTATTGTATTTAAAGATATAAAAATTTCAATTTAAATATATCATAACTTTTATGATATAAAATTTGGAGTATTTATTCCCCCGACATTCATTTGTAAAATAGACATGAGAAATTGTTAACGTTTTCTTTTCCACTTATTTATTTTTCCTCATTTTTATCATTACTCTCTTTCTTTTGTAAGTCTTAATTCCCAAAATAGGCATATTCATGCTAATTTTATTACCTCTCTTCCCATTTGAAAAAGGGGATGGATGTTGTTGGTGGTTTTGGACATTATTTCTAACGTTCTTGTTACATAGGAAGAAAAATTGCTATAGAGGAGGAGCATAATATTTAGAATCATATTTCTTTTCTTCTTACTCTTTGAATGGGTTTGGAAACTAGATTCTTAGGGAGAAAAGGTAACCAAATTTAAATTCCAAACGGTACATTACAACACAAAGTGAATAACTTATAAATAAATTTAAGAATATTGGTTTCATAAATGACTTCAAAATGAGAATTATTGATCTCTTATATAAAATAATGTACAAAATCACAAAATATTGATAGTATTGTATTTAAAGATATAAAAATTTCAATTTAAATATATCATAACTTTTATGATATAAAATTTGGAGTATTTATTCCCCCGACATTCATTTGTAAAATAGACATGAGAAATTGTTAACGTTTTCTTTTCCACTTATTTATTTTTCCTCATTTTTATCATTACTCTCTTTCTTTTGTAAGTCTTAATTCCCAAAATAGGCATATTCATGCTAATTTTATTACCTCTCTTCCCATTTGAAAAAGGGGATGGATGTTGTTGGTGGTTTTGGACATTATTTCTAACGTTCTTGTTACATAGCAAGAAAAATTGCTATAGAGGAGGAGCATAATATTTAGAATCATATTTCTTTTCTTCTTATTCTTTGAATGGGTTTGGAAACTAGATTCTTAGGGAGAAAAGGTAACCAAATTTAAATTGCAAACGGTACATTCCAACACAAAGTGAATAACTTATAAATAAATTTAAGAATATTGGTTTCATAAATGAGTTCAAAATGAGAATTATTGATCTCTTATATAAAATAATGTACAAAATCACAAAATATTGATAGTATTGTATTTAAAGATATAAAAATTTCAATTTAAATATATCATAACTTTTATGATATAAAATTTGGAGTATTTATTCCCCCGACATTCATTTGTAAAATAGACATGAGAAATTGTTAACGTTTTCTTTTCCACTTATTTATTTTTCCTCATTTTTATCATTACTCTCTTTCTTTTGTAAGTCTTAATTCCCAAAATAGGCATATTCATGCTAATTTTATTACCTCTCTTCCCATTTGAAAAAGGGGATGGATGTTGTTGGTGGTTTTGGACATTATTTCTAACGTTCTTGTTACCTAGGAAGAAAAATTGCTATAGAGGAGGAGCATAATATTTAGAATCATATTTCTTTTCTTCTTACTCTTTGAATGGGTTTGGAAACTAGATTCTTAGGGAGAAAAGGTAACCAAATTTAAATTCCAAACGGTACATTCCAACAAAAAGTGAATAACTTATAAATAAATTTAAGAATATTGGTTTCATAAATGACTTCAAAATGAGAATTATTGATCTCTTATATAAAATAATGTACAAAATCACAAAATATTGATAGTATTGTATTTAAAGATATAAAAATTTCAATTTAAATATATCATAACTTTTATGATATAAAATTTGGAGTATTTATTCCCCCGACATTCATTTGTAAAATAGACATGAGAAATTGTTAACGTTTTCTTTTCCACTTATTTATTTTTCCTCATTTTTATCATTACTCTCTTTCTTTTGTAAGTCTTAATTCCCAAAATAGGCATATTCATGCTAATTTTATTACCTCTCTTCCCATTTGAAAAAGGGGATGGATGTTGTTGGTGGTTTTGGACATTATTTCTAACGTTCTTGTTACATAGCATGAAAAATTGCTATAGAGGAGGAGCATAATATTTAGAATCATATTTCTTTTCTTCTTAATCTTTGAATGGGTTTGGAAACTAGATTCTTAGGAAGAAATGGTAACCAAATTTAAATTCCATACGGTGCATTCCAACACAAAGTGAATAAGTTATAAATAAATTAAAGCATATTGATCTAATAAATGAGTTCAAAATGAGAATTATTGATCTCTTATATAAAATAATGTACAAAATCTAAAAATATTGATAGTATTGCATTTAAAGATATAAAAATTTCCATTTAAATATATCGTAATTTTAATGATATAAAATTTGGAGTATTTATTCCCCCGACATTCATTTGTAAAATAGACATGAGAAATTGTTAACGTTTTCTTTTCCACTTATTTATTTTTCCTCATGTTTTATCATTATTCTTTTTCCTTTGTAAGTCTTAATTACCAAAATAGGCATATTCATGCTAATTTTATTACCTCTCTTCCCAATTGAAAAAGGGCGATGCATATTGCAGGTGGTTTTAAACATTTTTTGTAAAGTTCTTGTCACATACATAGAAATACGTCTATAGAGGATGAGCATAATATTTCCAATCATATTTCTTTTCTTCTTACTCTTTGAATGGGTTTGGAAACTAGATTCCTAGGGAGAAAAGGTAACCAAATTTAAATTCCAAACGGTACATTCCAACACAAAGTGAATAACTTATAAATAAATTTAAGAATACTGGTTTCATAAATGACTTCAAAATGAGAATTATTGATCTCTTATATAAAATAATGTACAAAATCACAAAATATTGATAGTATTGCATTTAAAGATATAAAAATTTCCATTTAAATATATCGTAATTTTAATTATATAAAATTTGGAGTATTTATTCCCCCAACATTCATTTGTAAAATAGACATGAGAAATTGTTAACGTTTTCTTTTCCACTTATTTATTTTTCCTCATTTTTATCATTACTCTATTTCTTTTGTAAGTCTTAACTCCCAAAATAGGCATAATCATGCTAATTTTATTACCTCTCTTCCCATTTGAAAAAGGGGATGGATGTTGTTGGTGGTTTTGGACATTATTTCTAACGTTCTTGTTACATAGCAAGAAAAATTGCTATAGAGGAGGAGCATAATATTTAGAATCATATTACTTTTCTTCTTAATCTTTGAATGGGTTTGGAAACTAGATTCTTAGGAAGAAATGGTAACCAAATTTAAATTCCATACGGTGCATTCCAACACAAAGTGAATAAGTTATAAATAAATTAAAGCATATTGATCTAATAAATGAGTTCAAAATGAGAATTATTGATCTCTTATATAAAATAAGGTACAAAATCTAAAAATATTGATAGTATTGCATTTAAAGATATAAAAATTTCCATTTAAATATATCGTAATTTTAATGATATAAAATTTGGAGTATTTATTCCCCCGACATTCATTTGTAAAATAGACATGAGAAATTGTTAACGTTTTCTTTTCCACTTATTTATTTTTCCTCATGTTTTATCATTATTATTTTTCCTTTGTAAGTCTTAATTACCAAAATAGGCATATTCATGCTAATTTTATTACCTCTCTTCCCAATTGAAAAAGGGCGATGCATATTGCAGGTGGTTTTAAACATTTTTTGTAAAGTTCTTGTCACATACATAGAAATACGTCTATAGAGGATGAGCATAATATTTACAATCATATTTCTTTTCTTCTTACTCTTTGAATGGGTTTGGAAACTAGATTCTTAGGGAGAAAAGGTAACCAAATTTAAATTGCAAACGGTACATTCCAACACAAAGTGAATAACTTATAAATAAATTTAAGAATATTGGTTTCATAAATGAGTTCAAAATGAGAATTATTGATCTCTTATATAAAATAATGTACAAAATCACAAAATATTGATAGTATTGTATTTAAAGATATAAAAATTTCAATTTAAATATATCATAACTTTTATGATATAAAATTTGGAGTATTTATTCCCCCGACATTCATTTTTAAAATAGACATGAGAAATTGTTAACGTTTTCTTTTCCACTTATTTATTTTTCCTCATTTTTATCATTACTCTCTTTCTTTTGTAAGTCTTAATTCCCAAAATAGGCATATTCATGCTAATTTTATTACCTCTCTTCCCATTTGAAAAAGGGGATGGATGTTGTTGGTGGTTTTGGACATTATTTCTAACGTTCTTGTTACATAGCAAGAAAAATTGCTATAGAGGAGGAGCATAATATTTAGAATCATATTTCTTTTCTTCTTAATCTTTGAATGGGTTTGGAAACTAGATTCTTAGGAAGAAATGGTAACCAAATTTAAATTCCATACGGTGCATTCCAACACAAAGTGAATAAGTTATAAATAAATTAAAGCATATTGATCTAATAAATGAGTTCAAAATGAGAATTATTGATCTCTTATATAAAATAATGTACAAAATCTAAAAATATTGATAGTATTGCATTTAAAGATATAAAAATTTCCATTTAAATATATCGTAATTTTAATGATATAAAATTTGGAGTATTTATTCCTCCGACATTAATTTGTAAAATAGACATGAGAAATTGTTAACGTTTTCTTTTCTACTTATTTATTTTTCCTCATGTTTTATCATTATTCTTTTTCCTTTGTAAGTCTTAATTACCAAAATAGGCATATTCATGCTAATTTTATTACCTCTCTTCCCAATTGAAAAAGGGCGATGCATATTGCAGGTGGTTTTAAACATTTTTTGTAAAGTTCTTGTCAAATACATAGAAATACGTCTATAGAGGATGAGCATAATATTTCCAATCATATTTCTTTTCTTCTTACTCTTTGAATGGGTTTGGAAACTAGATTCTTAGGGAGAAAAGGTAACCAAATTTAAATTCCAAACGGTACATTCCAACACAAAGTGAATAACTTATAAATAAATTTAAGAATATTGGTTTCATAAATGACTTCAAAATGAGAATTATTGATCTCTTATATAAAATAATGTACAAAATCACAAAATATTGATAGTATTGTATTTAAAGATATAAAAATTTCAATTTAAATATATCATAACTTTTATGATATAAAATTTGGAGTATTTATTCCCCCGACATTCATTTGTAAAATAGACATGAGAAATTGTTAACGTTTTCTTTTCAACTTATTTATTTTTCCTCATTTTTATCATTACTCTCTTTCTTTTGTAAGTCTTAATTCCCAAAATAGGCATATTCATGCTAATTTTATTACCTCTCTTCCCATTTGAAAAAGGGGATGGATGTTGTTGGTGGTTTTGGACATTATTTCTAACGTTCTTGTTACATAGCAAGAAAAATTGCTATAGAGGAGGAGCATAATATTTAGAATCATATTTCTTTTCTTCTTATTCTTTGAATGGGTTTGGAAACTAGATTCTTAGGAAGAAATGGTAACCAAATTTAAATTCCATACGGTGCATTCCAACACAAAGTGAATAAGTTATAAATAAATTTAAGAATATTGGTTTCATAAATGACTTCAAAATGAGAATTATTGATCTCTTATATAAAATAATGTACAAAATCACAAAATATTGATAGTATTGTATTTAAAGATATAAAAATTTCAATTTAAATATATCATAACTTTTATGATATAAAATTTGGAGTATTTATTCCTCCGACATTCATTTGTAAAATAGACATGAGAAATTGTTAACGTTTTCTTTTCCACTTATTTATTTTTCCTCATTTTTATCATTACTCTCTTTCTTTTGTAAGTCTTAATTCCCAAAATAGGCATATTCATGCTAATTTTATTACCTCTCTTCCCATTTGAAAAAGGGGATGGACGTTTTTGGTGGTTTTGGACATTATTTCTAACGTTCTTGTTACATAGCAAGAAAAATTGCTATAGAGGAGGAGCATAATATTTAGAATCATATTTCTTTTCTTCTTAATCTTTGAATGGGTTTGGAAACTAGATTCTTAGGAAGAAATGGTAACCAAATTTAAATTCCATACGGTGCATTCCAACACAAAGTGAATAAGTTATAAATAAATTAAAGCATATTGATCTAATAAATGAGTTCAAAATGAGAATTATTGATCTCTTATATAAAATAATGTACAAAATCTAAAAATATTGATAGTATTGCATTTAAAGATATAAAAATTTCCATTTAAATATATCGTAATTTTAATGATATAAAATTTGGAGTATTTATTCCTCCGACATTCATTTGTAAAATAGACATGAGAAATTGTTAACGTTTTCTTTTCCACTTATTTATTTTTCCTCATGTTTTATCATTATTCTTTTTCCTTTGTAAGTCTTAATTACCAAAATAGGCATATTCATGCTAATTTTATTACCTCTCTTCCCAATTGAAAAAGGGGGATGCATATTGCAGGTGGTTTTAAACATTTTTTGTAAAGTTCTTGTCAAATACATAGAAATACGTCTATAGAGGATGAGCATAATATTTCCAATCATATTTCTTTTCTTCTTACTCTTTGAATGGGTTTGGAAACTAGATTCTTAGGGAGAAAAGGTAACCAAATTTAAATTCCAAACGGTACATTCCAACACAAAGTGAATAACTTATAAATAAATTTAAGAATATTGGTTTCATAAATGACTTCAAAATGAGAATTATTGATCTCTTATATAAAATAATGTACAAAATCACAAAATATTGATAGTATTGTATTTAAAGATATAAAAATTTCAATTTAAATATATCATAACTTTTATGATATAAAATTTGGAGTATTTATTCCCCCGACATTCATTTGTAAAATAGACATGAGAAATTGTTAACGTTTTCTTTTCCACTTATTTATTTTTCCTCATTTTTATCATTACTCTCTTTCTTTTGTAAGTCTTAATTCCCAAAATAGGCATATTCATGCTAATTTTATTACCTCTCTTCCCATTTGAAAAAGGGGATGGATGTTGTTGGTGGTTTTGGACATTATTTCTAACGTTCTTGTTACATAGCAAGAAAAATTGCTATAGAGGAGGAGCATAATATTTAGAATCATATTTCTTTTCTTCTTATTCTTTGAATGGGTTTGGAAACTAGATTCTTAGGAAGAAATGGTAACCAAATTTAAATTCCATACGGTGCATTCCAACACAAAGTGAATAAGTTATAAATAAATTTAAGAATATTGGTTTCATAAATGACTTCAAAATGAGAATTATTGATCTCTTATATAAAATAATGTACAAAATCACAAAATATTGATAGTATTGTATTTAAAGATATAAAAATTTCAATTTAAATATATCATAACTTTTATGATATAAAATTTGGAGTATTTATTCCTCCGACATTCATTTGGAAAATAGACATGAGAAATTGTTAACGTTTTCTTTTCCACTTATTTATTTTTCCTCATTTTTATCATTACTCTCTTTCTTTTGTAAGTCTTAATTCCCAAAATAGGCATATTCATGCTAATTTTATTACCTCTCTTCCCATTTGAAAAAGGGGATGGACGTTTTTGGTGGTTTTGGACATTATTTCTAACGTTCTTGTTACATAGCAAGAAAAATTGCTATAGAGGAGGAGCATAATATTTAGAATCATATTTCTTTTCTTCTTAATCTTTGAATGGGTTTGGAAACTAGATTCTTAGGAAGAAATGGTAACCAAATTTAAATTCCATACGGTGCATTCCAACACAAAGTGAATAAGTTATAAATAAATTAAAGCATATTGATCTAATAAATGAGTTCAAAATGAGAATTATTGATCTCTTATATAAAATAATGTACAAAATCTAAAAATATTGATAGTATTGCATTTAAAGATATAAAAATTTCCATTTAAATATATCGTAATTTTAATGATATAAAATTTGGAGTATTTATTCCTCCGACATTCATTTGTAAAATAGACATGAGAAATTGTTAACGTTTTCTTTTCCACTTATTTATTTTTCCTCATGTTTTATCATTATTCTTTTTCCTTTGTAAGTCTTAATTACCAAAATAGGCATATTCATGCTAATTTTATTACCTCTCTTCCCAATTGAAAAAGGGGGATGCATATTGCAGGTGGTTTTAAACATTTTTTGTAAAGTTCTTGTCAAATACATAGAAATACGTCTATAGAGGATGAGCATAATATTTCCAATCATATTTCTTTTCTTCTTACTCTTTGAATGGGTTTGGAAACTAGATTCTTAGGGAGAAAAGGTAACCAAATTTAAATTCCAAACGGTACATTCCAACACAAAGTGAATAACTTATAAATAAATTTAAGAATATTGGTTTCATAAATGACTTCAAAATGAGAATTATTGATCTCTTATATAAAATAATGTACAAAATCACAAAATATTGATAGTATTGTATTTAAAGATATAAAAATTTCAATTTAAATATATCATAACTTTTATGATATAAAATTTGGAGTATTTATTCCCCCGACATTCATTTGTAAAATAGACATGAGAAATTGTTAACGTTTTCTTTTCCACTTATTTATTTTTCCTCATTTTTATCATTACTCTCTTTCTTTTGTAAGTCTTAATTCCCAAAATAGGCATATTCATGCTAATTTTATTACCTCTCTTCCCATTTGAAAAAGGGGATGGATGTTGTTGGTGGTTTTGGACATTATTTCTAACGTTCTTGTTACATAGCAAGAAAAATTGCTATAGAGGAGGAGCATAATATTTAGAATCATATTTCTTTTCTTCTTATTCTTTGAATGGGTTTGGAAACTAGATTCTTAGGAAGAAATGGTAACCAAATTTAAATTCCATACGGTGCATTCCAACACAAAGTGAATAAGTTATAAATAAATTTAAGAATATTGGTTTCATAAATGACTTCAAAATGAGAATTATTGATCTCTTATATAAAATAATGTACAAAATCACAAAATATTGATAGTATTGTATTTAAAGATATAAAAATTTCAATTTAAATATATCATAACTTTTATGATATAAAATTTGGAGTATTTATTCCTCCGACATTCATTTGGAAAATAGACATGAGAAATTGTTAACGTTTTCTTTTCCACTTATTTATTTTTCCTCATTTTTATCATTACTCTCTTTCTTTTGTAAGTCTTAATTCCCAAAATAGGCATATTCATGCTAATTTTATTACCTCTCTTCCCATTTGAAAAAGGGGATGGACGTTTTTGGTGGTTTTGGACATTATTTCTAACGTTCTTGTTACATAGCAAGAAAAATTGCTATAGAGGAGGAGCATAATATTTAGAATCATATTTCTTTTCTTCTTAATCTTTGAATGGGTTTGGAAACTAGATTCTTAGGAAGAAATGGTAACCAAATTTAAATTCCATACGGTGCATTCCAACACAAAGTGAATAAGTTATAAATAAATTAAAGCATATTGATCTAATAAATGAGTTCAAAATGAGAATTATTGATCTCTTATATAAAATAATGTACAAAATCTAAAAATATTGATAGTATTGCATTTAAAGATATAAAAATTTCCATTTAAATATATCGTAATTTTAATGATATAAAATTTGGAGTATTTATTCCTCCGACATTCATTTGTAAAATAGACATGAGAAATTGTTAACGTTTTCTTTTCCACTTATTTATTTTTCCTCATGTTTTATCATTATTCTTTTTCCTTTGTAAGTCTTAATTACCAAAATAGGCATATTCATGCTAATTTTATTACCTCTCTTCCCAATTGAAAAAGGGCGATGCATATTGCAGGTGGTTTTAAACATTTTTTGTAAAGTTCTTGTCAAATACATAGAAATACGTCTATAGAGGATGAGCATAATATTTCCAATCATATTTCTTTTCTTCTTACTCTTTGAATGGGTTTGGAAACTAGATTCTTAGGGAGAAAAGGTAACCAAATTTAAATTCCAAACGGTACATTCCAACACAAAGTGAATAACTTATAAATAAATTTAAGAATATTGGTTTCATAAATGACTTCAAAATGAGAATTATTGATCTCTTATATAAAATAATGTACAAAATCACAAAATATTGATAGTATTGTATTTAAAGATATAAAAATTTCAATTTAAATATATCATAACTTTTATGATATAAAATTTGGAGTATTTATTCCCCCGACATTCATTTGTAAAATAGACATGAGAAATTGTTAACGTTTTCTTTTCCACTTATTTATTTTTCCTCATTTTTATCATTACTCTCTTTCTTTTGTAAGTCTTAATTCCCAAAATAGGCATATTCATGCTAATTTTATTACCTCTCTTCCCATTTGAAAAAGGGGATGGATGTTGTTGGTGGTTTTGGACATTATTTCTAACGTTCTTGTTACATAGCAAGAAAAATTGCTATAGAGGAGGAGCATAATATTTAGAATCATATTTCTTTTCTTCTTATTCTTTGAATGGGTTTGGAAACTAGATTCTTAGGAAGAAATGGTAACCAAATTTAAATTCCATACGGTGCATTCCAACACAAAGTGAATAAGTTATAAATAAATTTAAGAATATTGGTTTCATAAATGACTTCAAAATGAGAATTATTGATCTCTTATATAAAATAATGTACAAAATCACAAAATATTGATAGTATTGTATTTAAAGATATAAAAATTTCAATTTAAATATATCATAACTTTTATGATATAAAATTTGGAGTATTTATTCCTCCGACATTCATTTGTAAAATAGACATGAGAAATTGTTAACGTTTTCTTTTCCACTTATTTATTTTTCCTCATTTTTATCATTACTCTCTTTCTTTTGTAAGTCTTAATTCCCAAAATAGGCATATTCATGCTAATTTTATTACCTCTCTTCCCATTTGAAAAAGGGGATGGACGTTTTTGGTGGTTTTGGACATTATTTCTAACGTTCTTGTTACATAGCAAGAAAAATTGCTATAGAGGAGGAGCATAATATTTAGAATCATATTTCTTTTCTTCTTAATCTTTGAATGGGTTTGGAAACTAGATTCTTAGGAAGAAATGGTAACCAAATTTAAATTCCATACGGTGCATTCCAACACAAAGTGAATAAGTTATAAATAAATTAAAGCATATTGATCTAATAAATGAGTTCAAAATGAGAATTATTGATCTCTTATATAAAATAATGTACAAAATCTAAAAATATTGATAGTATTGCATTTAAAGATATAAAAATTTCCATTTAAATATATCCTAATTTTAATGATATAAAATTTGGAGTATTTATTCCTCCGACATTCATTTGTAAAATAGACATGAGAAATTGTTAACGTTTTCTTTTCCACTTATTTATTTTTCCTCATGTTTTATCATTATTCTTTTTCCTTTGTAAGTCTTAATTACCAAAATAGGCATATTCATGCTAATTTTATTACCTCTCTTCCCAATTGAAAAAGGGCGATGCATATTGCAGGTGGTTTTAAACATTTTTTGTAAAGTTCTTGTCAAATACATAGAAATACGTCTATAGAGGATGAGCATAATATTTCCAATCATATTTCTTTTCTTCTTACTCTTTGAATGGGTTTGGAAACTAGATTCTTAGGGAGAAAAGGTAACCAAATTTAAATTCCAAACGGTACATTCCAACACAAAGTGAATAACTTATAAATAAATTTAAGAATATTGGTTTCATAAATGACTTCAAAATGAGAATTATTGATCTCTTATATAAAATAATGTACAAAATCACAAAATATTGATAGTATTGTATTTAAAGATATAAAAATTTCAATTTAAATATATCATAACTTTTATGATATAAAATTTGGAGTATTTATTCCCCCGACATTCATTTGTAAAATAGACATGAGAAATTGTTAACGTTTTCTTTTCCACTTATTTATTTTTCCTCATTTTTATCATTACTCTCTTTCTTTTGTAAGTCTTAATTCCCAAAATAGGCATATTCATGCTAATTTTATTACCTCTCTTCCCATTTGAAAAAGGGGATGGATGTTGTTGGTGGTTTTGGACATTATTTCTAACGTTCTTGTTACATAGCAAGAAAAATTGCTATAGAGGAGGAGCATAATATTTAGAATCATATTTCTTTTCTTCTTATTCTTTGAATGGGTTTGGAAACTAGATTCTTAGGAAGAAATGGTAACCAAATTTAAATTCCATACGGTGCATTCCAACACAAAGTGAATAAGTTATAAATAAATTTAAGAATATTGGTTTCATAAATGACTTCAAAATGAGAATTATTGATCTCTTATATAAAATAATGTACAAAATCACAAAATATTGATAGTATTGTATTTAAAGATATAAAAATTTCAATTTAAATATATCATAACTTTTATGATATAAAATTTGGAGTATTTATTCCTCCGACATTCATTTGTAAAATAGACATGAGAAATTGTTAACGTTTTCTTTTCCACTTATTTATTTTTCCTGATTTTTATCATTACTCTCTTTCTTTTGTAAGTCTTAATTCCCAAAATAGGCATATTCATGCTAATTTTATTACCTCTCTTCCCATTTGAAAAAGGGGATGGATGTTGTTGGTGGTTTTGGACATTATTTCTAACGTTCTTGTTACATAGCAAGAAAAATTGCTATAGAGGAGGAGCATAATATTTAGAATCATATTTCTTTTCTTCTTAATCTTTGAATGGGTTTGGAAACTAGATTCTTAGGAAGAAATGGTAACCAAATTTAAATTCCATACGGTGCATTCCAACACAAAGTGAATAAGTTATAAATAAATTAAAGCATATTGATCTAATAAATGAGTTCAAAATGAGAATTATTGATCTCTTATATAAAATAATGTACAAAATCTAAAAATATTGATAGTATTGCATTTAAAGATATAAAAATTTCCATTTAAATATATCCTAATTTTAATGATATAAAATTTGGAGTATTTATTCCCCCGACATTCATTTGTAAAATAGACATGAGAAATTGTTAACGTTTTCTTTTCCACTTATTTATTTTTCCTCATGTTTTATCATTATTCTTTTTCCTTTGTAAGTCTTAATTACCAAAATAGGCATATTCATGCTAATTTTATTACCTCTCTTCCCAATTGAAAAAGGGCGATGCATATTGCAGGTGGTTTTAAACATTTTTTGTAAAGTTCTTGTCACATACATAGAAATACGTCTATAGAGGATGAGCATAATATTTCCAATCATATTTCTTTTCTTCTTACTCTTTGAATGGGTTTGGAAACTAGATTCCTAGGGAGAAAAGGTAACCAAATTTAAATTCCAAACGGTACATTCCAACACAAAGTGAATAACTTATAAATAAATTTAAGAATATTGGTTTCATAAATGACTTCAAAATGAGAATTATTGATCTCTTATATAAAATAATGTACAAAATCACAAAATATTGATAGTATTGCATTTAAAGATATAAAAATTTCCATTTAAATATATCGTAATTTTAATTATATAAAATTTGGAGTATTTATTCCCCCGACATTCATTTGTAAAATAGACATGAGAAATTGTTAACGTTTTCTTTTCCAATTATTTATTTTTCCTCATTTTTATCATTACTCTATTTCTTTTGTAAGTCTTAACTCCCAAAATAGGCTTAATCATGCTAATTTTATTACCTCTCTTCCCATTTGAAAAAGGGGATGGGTGTTGTTGGTGGTTTTGGACATTATTTCTAACGTTCTTGTTACATAGCAAGAAAAATTGTTATAGAGGAGGAGCATAATATTTAGAATCATATTTCTTTTCTTCTTAATCTTTGAATGGGTTTGGAAACTAGATTCTTAGGAAGAAATGGTAACCAAATTTAAATTCCATACGGTGCATTCCAACACAAAGTGAATAAGTTATAAATAAATTAAAGCATATTGATCTAATAAATGAGTTCAAAATGAGAATTATTGATCTCTTATATAAAATAAGGTACAAAATCTAAAAATATTGATAGTATTGCATTTAAAGATATAAAAATTTCCATTTAAATATATCGTAATTTTAATGATATAAAATTTGGAGTATTTATTCCCCCGACATTCATTTGTAAAATAGACATGAGAAATTGTTAACGTTTTCTTTTCCACTTATTTATTTTTCCTCATGTTTTATCATTATTCTTTTTCCTTTGTAAGTCTTAATTACCAAAATAGGAATATTCATGCTAATTTTATTACCTCTCTTCCCAATTGAAAAAGGGCGATGCATATTGCAGGTGGTTTTAAACATTTTTTGTAAAGTTCTTGTCACATACATAGAAATACGTCTATAGAGGATGAGCATAATATTTCCAATCATATTTCTTTTCTTCTTACTCTTTGAATGGGTTTGGAAACTAGATTCCTAGGGAGAAAAGGTAACCAAATTTAAATTCCAAACGGTACATTCCAACACAAAGTGAATAACTTATAAATAAATTTAAGAATATTGGTTTCATAAATGACTTCAAAATGAGAATTATTGATCTCTTATATAAAATAATGTACAAAATCACAAAATATTGATAGTATTGCATTTAAAGATATAAAAATTTCCATTTAAATATATCGTAATTTTAATTATATAAAATTTGGAGTATTTATTCCCCCGACATTCATTTGTAAAATAGACATGAGAAATTGTTAACGTTTTCTTTTCCACTTATTTATTTTTCCTCATTTTTATCATTACTCTATTTCTTTTGTAAGTCTTAACTCCCAAAATAGGCTTAATCATGCTAATTTTATTACCTCTCTTCCCATTTGAAAAAGGGGATGGGTGTTGTTGGTGGTTTGGGACATTATTTCTAACGTTCTTGTTACATAGCAAGAAAAATTGCTATAGAGGAGGAGCATAATATTTAGAATCATATTTCTTTTCTTCTTAATCTTTGAATGGGTTTGGAAACTAGATTCTTAGGAAGAAATGGTAACCAAATTTAAATTCCATACGGTGCATTCCAACACAAAGTGAATAAGTTATAAATAAATTAAAGCATATTGATCTAATAAATGAGTTCAAAATGAGAATTATTGATCTCTTATATAAAATAAGGTACAAAATCTAAAAATATTGATAGTATTGCATTTAAAGATATAAAAATTTCCATTTAAATATATCGTAATTTTAATGATATAAAATTTGGAGTATTTATTCCCCCGACATTCATTTGTAAAATAGACATGAGAAATTGTTAACGTTTTCTTTTCCACTTATTTATTTTTCCTCATGTTTTATCATTATTCTTTTTCCTTTGTAAGTCTTAATTACCAAAATAGGCATATTCATGCTAATTTTATTACCTCTCTTCCCAATTGAAAAAGGGCGATGCATATTGCAGGTGGTTTTAAACATTTTTTGTAAAGTTCTTGTCATATACATAGAAATACGTCTATAGAGGATGAGCATAATATTTCCAATCATATTTCTTTTCTTCTTACTCTTTGAATGGGTTTGGAAACTAGATTCCTAGGGAGAAAAGGTAACCAAATTTAAATTCCAAACGGTACATTCCAACACAAAGTGAATAACTTATAAATAAATTTAAGAATATTGGTTTCATAAATGACTTCAAAATGAGAATTATTGATCTCTTATATAAAATAATGTACAAAATCACAAAATATTGATAGTATTGCATTTAAAGATATAAAAATTTCCATTTAAATATATCGTAATTTTAATTATATAAAATTTGGAGTATTTATTCCCCCGACATTCATTTGTAAAATAGACATGAGAAATTGTTAACGTTTTCTTTTCCACTTATTTATTTTTCCTCATTTTTATCATTACTCTATTTCTTTTGTAAGTCTTAACTCCCAAAATAGGCTTAATCATGCTAATTTTATTACCTCTCTTCCCATTTGAAAAAGGGGATGGGTGTTGTTGGTGGTTTTGGACATTATTTCTAACGTTCTTGTTACATAGCAAGAAAAATTGCTATAGAGGAGGAGCATAATATTTAGAATCATATTTCTTTTCTTCTTAATCTTTGAATGGGTTTGGAAACTAGATTCTTAGGAAGAAATGGTAACCAAATTTAAATTCCATACGGTGCATTCCAACACAAAGTGAATAAGTTATAAATAAATTAAAGCATATTGATCTAATAAATGAGTTCAAAATGAGAATTATTGATCTCTTATATAAAATAAGGTACAAAATCTAAAAATATTGATAGTATTGCATTTAAAGATATAAAAATTTCCATTTAAATATATCGTAATTTTAATGATATAAAATTTGGAGTATTTATTCCCCCGACATTCATTTGTAAAATAGACATGAGAAATTGTTAACGTTTTCTTTTCCACTTATTTATTTTTCCTCATGTTTTATCATTATTCTTTTTCCTTTGTAAGTCTTAATTACCAAAATAGGCATATTCATGCTAATTTTATTACCTCTCTTCCCAATTGAAAAAGGGCGATGCATATTGCAGGTGGTTTTAAACATTTTTTGTAAAGTTCTTGTCATATACATAGAAATACGTCTATAGAGGATGAGCATAATATTTCCAATCATATTTCTTTTCTTCTTACTCTTTGAATGGGTTTGGAAACTAGATTCCTAGGGAGAAAAGGTAACCAAATTTAAATTCCAAACGGTACATTCCAACACAAAGTGAATAACTTATAAATAAATTTAAGAATATTGGTTTCATAAATGACTTCAAAATGAGAATTATTGATCTCTTATATAAAATAATGTACAAAATCACAAAATATTGATAGTATTGCATTTAAAGATATAAAAATTTCCATTTAAATATATCGTAATTTTAATTATATAAAATTTGGAGTATTTATTCCCCCGACATTCATTTGTAAAATAGACATGAGAAATTGTTAACGTTTTCTTTTCCACTTATTTATTTTTCCTCATTTTTATCATTACTCTATTTCTTTTGTAAGTCTTAACTCCCAAAATAGGCATAATCATGCTAATTTTATTACCTCTCTTCCCATTTGAAAAAGGGGATGGATGTTGTTGGTGGTTTTGGACATTATTTCTAACGTTCTTGTTACATAGCAAGAAAAAATGCTATAGAGGAGGAGCATAATATTTAGAACATATTTCTTTTCTTCTTAATCTTTGAATGGGTTTGGAAACTAGATTCTTAGGAAGAAATGGTAACCAAATTTAAATTCCATACGGTGCATTCCAACACAAAGTGAATAAGTTATAAATAAATTAAAGCATATTGATCTAATAAATGAGTTCAAAATGAGAATTATTGATCTCTTATATAAAATAAGGTACAAAATCTAAAAATATTGATAGTATTGCATTTAAAGATATAAAAATTTCCATTTAAATATATGGTAATTTTAATGATATAAAATTTGGAGTATTTATTCCCCCGACATTCATTTGTAAAATAGACATGAGAAATTGTTAACGTTTTCTTTTCCACTTATTTATTTTTCCTCATGTTTTATCATTATTATTTTTCCTTTGTAAGTCTTAATTACCAAAATAGGCATATTCATGCTAATTTTATTACCTCTCTTCCCAATTGAAAAAGGGCGATGCATATTGCAGGTGGTTTTAAGCATTTTTTGTAAAGTTCTTGTCACATACATAGAAATACGTCTATAGAGGATGAGCATAATATTTCCAATCATATTTCTTTTCTTCTTACTCTTTGAATGGGTTTGGAAACTAGATTCTTAGGGAGAAAAGGTAACCAAATTTAAATTGCAAACGGTACATTCCAACACAAAGTGAATAACTTATAAATAAATTTAAGAATATTGGTTTCATAAATGAGTTCAAAATGAGAATTATTGATCTCTTATATAAAATAATGTACAAAATCACAAAATATTGATAGTATTGTATTTAAAGATATAAAAATTTCAATTTAAATATATCATAACTTTTATGATATAAAATTTGGAGTATTTATTCCCCCGACATTCATTTGTAAAATAGACATGAGAAATTGTTAACGTTTTCTTTTCCACTTATTTATTTTTCCTCATTTTTATCATTACTCTCTTTCTTTTGTAAGTCTTAATTCCCAAAATAGGCATATTCATGCTAATTTTATTACCTCTCTTCCCATTTGAAAAAGGGGATGGATGTTGTTGGTGGTTTTGGACATTATTTCTAACGTTCTTGTTACATAGGAAGAAAAATTGCTATAGAGGAGGAGCATAATATTTAGAATCATATTTCTTTTCTTCTTACTCTTTGAATGGGTTTGGAAACTAGATTCTTAGGGAGAAAAGGTAACCAAATTTAAATTCCAAACGGTACATTCCAACACAAAGTGAATAACTTATAAATAAATTTAAGAATATTGGTTTCATAAATGACTTCAAAATGAGAATTATTGATCTCTTATATAAAATAATGTACAAAATCCCTAAATATTGATAGTATTGTATTTAAAGATATAAAAATTTCAATTTAAATATATCATAACTTTTATGATATAAAATTTGGAGTATTTATTCCCCCGACATTCATTTGTAAAATAGACATGAGAAATTGTTAACGTTTTCTTTTCCACTTATTTATTTTTCCTCATTTTTATCATTACTCCCTTTCTTTTGTAAGTCTTAATTCCCAAAATAGGCATATTCATGCTAATTTTATTACCTCTCTTCCCATTTGAAAAAGGGGATGGATGTTGTTGGTGGTTTTGGACATTATTTCTAACGTTCTTGTTACATAGCAAGAAAAATTGCTATAGAGGAGGAGCATAATATTTAGAATCATATTTCTTTTCTTCTTATTCTTTGAATGGGTTTGGAAACTAGATTCTTAGGAAGAAATGGTAACCAAATTTAAATTCCATACGGTGCATTCCAACACAAAGTGAATAAGTTATAAATAAATTAAAGCATATTGATCTCTTATATAAAATAAGGTACAAAATCTAAAAATATTGATAGTATTGCATTTAAAGATATAAAAATTTCCATTTAAATATATCGTAATTTTAATGATATAAAATTTGGAGTATTTATTCCCCCGACATTCATTTGTAAAATAGACATGAGAAATTGTTAACGTTTTCTTTTCCACTTATTTATTTTTCCTCATGTTTTATCATTATTCCTTTTCCTTTGTAAGTCTTAATTACCAAAATAGGCATATTCATGCTAATTTTATTACCTCTCTTCCCAATTGAAAAAGGGCGATGCATATTGCAGGTGGTTTTAAACATTTTTTGTAAAGTTCTTGTCACATACATAGAAATACGTCTATAGAGGATGAGCATAATATTTCCAATCATATTTCTTTTCTTCTTACTCTTTGAATGGGTTTGGAAACTGGATTCTTAGGGAGAAAAGGTAACCAAATTTAAATTCCATACGGTGCATTCCAACACAAAGTGAATAAGTTATAAATAAATTAAAGCATATTGATCTAATAAATGAGTTCAAAATGAGAATTATTGATCTCTTATATAAAATAATGTACAAAATCTAAAAATATTGATAGTATTGCATTTAAAGATATAAAAATTTCCATTTAAATATATCGTAATTTTAATGATATAAAATTTGGAGTATTTATTCCTCCGACATTCATTTGTAAAATAGACATGAGAAATTGTTAACGTTTTCTTTTCCACTTATTTATTTTTCCTCATGTTTTATCATTATTCTTTTTCCTTTGTAAGTCTTAATTACCAAAATAGGCATATTCATGCTAATTTTATTACCTCTCTTCCCAATTGAAAAAGGGCGATGCATATTGCAGGTGGTTTTAAACATTTTTTGTAAAGTTCTTGTCACATACATAGAAATACGTCTATAGATAATGAGCATAATATTTCCAATCATATTTCTTTTCTTCTTACTCTTTTAATGGGTTTGGAAACTGGATTCTTAGGGAGAAAAGGTAACCAAATTTAAATTCCAAACGGTACATTCCACACACAAAGTGAATAACTTATAAATAAATTTAAGAATATTGATTTCATAAATGAGTTCAAAATTAGAATTATTGATCTCTTATATAAAATAATGTACAAAATCACAAAATATTGATAGTATTGCATTTAAAGATATAAAAATTTCCATTTAAATATATTGTAATTTTAATGATATAAAATTTGGAGTATTTATTCCCCCGACATTCATTTGTATAATAGACATGAGAAATTGTTCACGTTTTCTTTTCCACTTATTTATTTTTCCTCATGTTTCATCATTATTCTCTTTCCTTTGTAAGTCTTAATTACCAAAATAGGCATATTCATGCTAATTTTATTACCTCTCTTCCCAATTGAAAAAGGGCGATGCATATTGCAGGTGGTTTTAAACATTTTTTGTAAAGTTCTTGTAACATACATAGAAATACGTCTATAGAGGATTAGCATAATATTTCCAATCTTATTTCCTTTCATCTTAATCTTTGAATGGGTTTGGAAACTAGATTCTTAGGAAGAAATGGTAACCAAATTTAAATTCCATACGGTGCATTCCAACACAAAGTGAATAACTTATAAATAAATTTAAGAATATTGATTTCATAAATTAATTCAAAATGAGAATTATTGATCTCTTATATAAAATAATGTACAAAATCTCAAAATATTGATAGTATTGCATTTAAAGATATAAAATTTTCCATTTAAATATATCGTAATTTTAATGATATAAAATTTGGAGTATTTATTCCTCCGACATTCATTTTTAAAATAGACATGAGAAATTGTTAACGTTTTCTTTTCCACTTATTTATTTTTCCTCATTTTTATCATTACTCTCTTTCTTTTGTAAGTCTTAATTCCCAAAATAGGCATATTCATGCTAATTTTATTACCTCTCTTCCCATTTGAAAAAGGGGATGGATGTTGTTGGTGGTTTTGGACATTATTTCTAACGTTCTTGTTACATAGCAAGAAAAATTGCTATAGAGGAGGAGCATAATATTTAGAATCATATTTCTTTTCTTCTTATTCTTTGAATGGGTTTGGAAACTAGATTCTTAGGAAGAAATGGTAACCAAATTTAAATTCCATACGGTGCATTCCAACACAAAGTGAATAAGTTATAAATAAATTAAAGCATATTGATCTCTTATATAAAATAAGGTACAAAATCTAAAAATATTGATAGTATTGCATTTAAAGATATAAAAATTTCCATTTAAATATATCGTAATTTTAATGATATAAAATTTGGAGTATTTATTCCCCCGACATTCATTTGTAAAATAGACATGAGAAATTGTTAACGTTTTCTTTTCCACTTATTTATTTTTCCTCATGTTTTATCATTATTCCTTTTCCTTTGTAAGTCTTAATTACCAAAATAGGCATATTCATGCTAATTTTATTACCTCTCTTCCCAATTGAAAAAGGGCGATGCATATTGCAGGTGGTTTTAAACATTTTTTGTAAAGTTCTTGTCACATACATAGAAATACGTCTATAGAGGATGAGCATAATATTTCCAATCATATTTCTTTTCTTCTTACTCTTTGAATGGGTTTGGAAACTAGATTCCTAGGGAGAAAAGGTAACCAAATTTAAATTCCAAACGGTACATTCCAACACAAAGTGAATAACTTATAAATAAATTTAAGAATATTGGTTTCATAAATGACTTCAAAATGAGAATTATTGATCTCTTATATAAAATAATGTACAAAATCACAAAATATTGATAGTATTGCATTTAAAGATATAAAAATTTCCATTTAAATATATCGTAATTTTAATTATATAAAATTTGGAGTATTTATTCCCCCGACATTCATTTGTAAAATAGACATGAGAAATTGTTAACGTTTTCTTTTCCACTTATTTATTTTTCCTCATGTTTTATCATTATTCCTTTTCCTTTGTAAGTCTTAATTACCAAAATAGGCATATTCATGCTAATTTTATTACCTCTCTTCCCAATTGAAAAAGGGCGATGCATATTGCAGGTGGTTTTAAACATTTTTTGTAAAGTTCTTGTCACATACATAGAAATACGTCTATAGAGGATGAGCATAATATTTCCAATCATATTTCTTTTATTCTTACTCTTTCAATGGGTTTGGAAACTAGATTCTTAGGGAGAAAAGGTAACCAAATTTAAATTCCAAACGGTACATTCGAACACAAAGTGAATAACTTATAAATAAATTTAAGAGTATTGATTTCATAAATGAGTTCAAAATGAGAATTATTGATCTCTTATATAAAATAATGTACAAAATCACAAAATATTGATAGTATTGCATTTAAAGATATAAAAATTTCCATTTAAATATATCGTAATTTTAATGATATAAAATTTGGAGTATTTATTCCCCAGACATTCATTTGTAAAATAGACATGAGAAATTGTTAACGTTTTCTTTTCCACTTATTTATTTTTCCTCATTTTTATCATTACTCTATTTCTTTTGTAAGTCTTAACTCCCAAAATAGGCATAATCATGCTAATTTTATTACCTCTCTTCCCATTTGAAAAAGGGGATGGATGTTGTTGGTGGTTTTGGACATTATTTCTAACGTTCTTGTTACATAGGAAGAAAAATTGCTATAGAGGAGGAGCATAATATTTAGAATCATATTTCTTTTCTTCTTACTCTTTGAATGGGTTTGGAAACTAGATTGTTAGGGAGAAAAGGTAACCAAATTTAAATTCCAAACGGTACATTCCAACACAAAGTGAATAACTTATAAATAAATTTAAGAATATTGGTTTCATAAATGACTTCAAAATGAGAATTATTGATCTCTTATATAAAATAATGTACAAAATCTAAAAATATTGATAGTATTGCATTTAAAGATATAAAAATTTCCATTTAAATATATCGTAATTTTAATGATATAAAATTTGGAGTATTTATTCCCCCGACATTCATTTGTAAAATAGACATGAGAAATTGTTAACGTTTTCTTTTCCACTTATTTATTTTTCCTCATGTTTTATCATTATTCTTTTTCCTTTGTAAGTCTTAATTACCAAAATAGGCATATTCATGCTAATTTTATTACCTCTCTTCCCAATTGAAAAAGGGCGATGCATATTGCAGGTGGTTTTAAACATTTTTTGTAAAGTTCTTGTCACATACATAGAAATACGTCTATAGAGGATGAGCATAATATTTCCAATCATATTTCTTTTCTTCTTACTCTTTGAATGGGTTTGGAAACTAGATTCCTAGGGAGAAAATGTAACCAAATTTAAATTCCAAACGGTAGATTCCAACACAAAGTGAATAACTTATAAATAAATTTAAGAATATTGGTTTCATAAATGACTTCAAAATGAGAATTATTGATCTCTTATATAAAATAATGTACAAAATCACAAAATATTGATAGTATTGCATTTAAAGATATAAAAATTTCCATTTAAATATATCGTAATTTTAATTATATAAAATTTGGAGTATTTATTCCCCCGACATTCATTTGTAAAATAGACATGAGAAATTGTTAACGTTTTCTTTTCCACTTATTTATTTTTCCTCATTTTTATCATTACTCTATTTCTTTTGTAAGTCTTAACTCCCAAAATAGGCATAATCATGCTAATTTTATTACCTCTCTTCCCATTTGAAAAAGGGGATGGATGTTGTTGGTGGTTTTGGACATTATTTCTAACGTTCTTGTTACATAGCAAGAAAAATTGCTATAGAGGAGGAGCATAATATTTAGAACATATTTCTTTTCTTCTTAATCTTTGAATGGGTTTGGAAACTAGATTCTTAGGAAGAAATGGTAACCAAATTTAAATTCCATACGGTGCATTCCAACACAAAGTGAATAAGTTATAAATAAATTAAAGCATATTGATCTAATAAATGAGTTCAAAATGAGAATTATTGATCTCTTATATAAAATAAGGTACAAAATCTAAAAATATTGATAGTATTGCATTTAAAGATATAAAAATTTCCATTTAAATATATCGTAATTTTAATGATATAAAATTTGGAGTATTTATTCCCCCGACATTCATTTGTAAAATAGACATGAGAAATTGTTAACGTTTTCTTTTCCACTTATTTATTTTTCCTCATGTTTTATCATTATTATTTTTCCTTTGTAAGTCTTAATTACCAAAATAGGCATATTCATGCTAATTTTATTACCTCTCTTCCCAATTGAAAAAGGGCGATGCATATTGGAGGTGGTTTTAAACATTTTTTGTAAAGTTCTTGTCACATACATAGAAATACGTCTATAGAGGATGAGCATAATATTTCCAATCATATTTCTTTTCTTCTTACTCTTTGAATGGGTTTGGAAACTAGATTCTTAGGGAGAAAAGGTAACCAAATTTAAATTGCAAACGGTACATTCCAACACAAAGTGAATAACTTATAAATAAATTTAAGAATATTGGTTTCATAAATGAGTTCAAAATGAGAATTATTGATCTCTTATATAAAATAATGTACAAAATCACAAAATATTGATAGTATTGTATTTAAAGATATAAAAATTTCAATTTAAATATATCATAACTTTTATGATATAAAATTTGGAGTATTTATTCCCCCGACATTCATTTGTAAAATAGACATGAGAAATTGTTAACGTTTTCTTTTCCACTTATTTATTTTTCCTCATTTTTATCATTACTCTCTTTCTTTTGTAAGTCTTAATTCCCAAAATAGGCATATTCATGCTAATTTTATTACCTCTCTTCCCATTTGAAAAAGGGGATGGATGTTGTTGGTGGTTTTGGACATTATTTCTAACGTTCTTGTTACATAGGAAGAAAAATTGCTATAGAGGAGGAGCATAATATTTAGAATCATATTTCTTTTCTTCTTACTCTTTGAATGGGTTTGGAAACTAGATTGTTAGGGAGAAAAGGTAACCAAATTTAAATTCCAAACGGTACATTCCAACACAAAGTGAATAACTTATAAATAAATTTAAGAATATTGGTTTCATAAATGACTTCAAAATGAGAATTATTGATCTCTTATATAAAATAATGTACAAAATCTAAAAATATTGATAGTATTGCATTTAAAGATATAAAATTTTCCATTTAAATATATCGTAATTTTAATGATATAAAATTTGGAGTATTTATTCCTCCGACATTCATTTTTAAAATAGACATGAGAAATTGTTAACGTTTTCTTTTCCACTTATTTATTTTTCCTCATTTTTATCATTACTCTCTTTCTTTTGTAAGTCTTAATTCCCAAAATAGGCATATTCATGCTAATTTTATTACCTCTCTTCCCATTTGAAAAAGGGGATGGATGTTGTTGGTGGTTTTGGACATTATTTCTAACGTTCTTGTTACATAGCAAGAAAAATTGCTATAGAGGAGGAGCATAATATTTAGAATCATATTTCTTTTCTTCTTATTCTTTGAATGGGTTTGGAAACTAGATTCTTAGGAAGAAATGGTAACCAAATTTAAATTCCATACGGTGCATTCCAACACAAAGTGAATAAGTTATAAATAAATTAAAGCATATTGATCTCTTATATAAAATAAGGTACAAAATCTAAAAATATTGATAGTATTGCATTTAAAGATATAAAAATTTCCATTTAAATATATCGTAATTTTAATGATATAAAATTTGGAGTATTTATTCCCCCGACATTCATTTGTAAAATAGACATGAGAAATTGTTAACGTTTTCTTTTCCACTTATTTATTTTTCCTCATGTTTTATCATTATTCCTTTTCCTTTGTAAGTCTTAATTACCAAAATAGGCATATTCATGCTAATTTTATTACCTCTCTTCCCAATTGAAAAAGGGCGATGCATATTGCAGGTGGTTTTAAACATTTTTTGTAAAGTTCTTGTCACATACATAGAAATACGTCTATAGAGGATGAGCATAATATTTCCAATCATATTTCTTTTCTTCTTACTCTTTGAATGGGTTTGGAAACTAGATTCCTAGGGAGAAAAGGTAACCAAATTTAAATTCCAAACGGTACATTCCAACACAAAGTGAATAACTTATAAATAAATTTAAGAATATTGGTTTCATAAATGACTTCAAAATGAGAATTATTGATCTCTTATATAAAATAATGTACAAAATCACAAAATATTGATAGTATTGCATTTAAAGATATAAAAATTTCCATTTAAATATATCGTAATTTTAATTATATAAAATTTGGAGTATTTATTCCCCCGACATTCATTTGTAAAATAGACATGAGAAATTGTTAACGTTTTCTTTTCCACTTATTTATTTTTCCTCATGTTTTATCATTATTCCTTTTCCTTTGTAAGTCTTAATTACCAAAATAGGCATATTCATGCTAATTTTATTACCTCTCTTCCCAATTGAAAAAGGGCGATGCATATTGCAGGTGGTTTTAAACATTTTTTGTAAAGTTCTTGTCACATACATAGAAATACGTCTATAGAGGATGAGCATAATATTTCCAATCATATTTCTTTTATTCTTACTCTTTCAATGGGTTTGGAAACTAGATTCTTAGGGAGAAAAGGTAACCAAATTTAAATTCCAAACGGTACATTCGAACACAAAGTGAATAACTTATAAATAAATTTAAGAGTATTGATTTCATAAATGAGTTCAAAATGAGAATTATTGATCTCTTATATAAAATAATGTACAAAATCACAAAATATTGATAGTATTGCATTTAAAGATATAAAAATTTCCATTTAAATATATCGTAATTTTAATGATATAAAATTTGGAGTATTTATTCCCCAGACATTCATTTGTAAAATAGACATGAGAAATTGTTAACGTTTTCTTTTCCACTTATTTATTTTTCCTCATTTTTATCATTACTCTATTTCTTTTGTAAGTCTTAACTCCCAAAATAGGCATAATCATGCTAATTTTATTACCTCTCTTCCCATTTGAAAAAGGGGATGGATGTTGTTGGTGGTTTTGGACATTATTTCTAACGTTCTTGTTACATAGGAAGAAAAATTGCTATAGAGGAGGAGCATAATATTTAGAATCATATTTCTTTTCTTCTTACTCTTTGAATGGGTTTGGAAACTAGATTGTTAGGGAGAAAAGGTAACCAAATTTAAATTCCAAACGGTACATTCCAACACAAAGTGAATAACTTATAAATAAATTTAAGAATATTGGTTTCATAAATGACTTCAAAATGAGAATTATTGATCTCTTATATAAAATAATGTACAAAATCTAAAAATATTGATAGTATTGCATTTAAAGATATAAAAATTTCCATTTAAATATATCGTAATTTTAATGATATAAAATTTGGAGTATTTATTCCCCCGACATTCATTTGTAAAATAGACATGAGAAATTGTTAACGTTTTCTTTTCCACTTATTTATTTTTCCTCATGTTTTATCATTATTCTTTTTCCTTTGTAAGTCTTAATTACCAAAATAGGCATATTCATGCTAATTTTATTACCTCTCTTCCCAATTGAAAAAGGGCGATGCATATTGCAGGTGGTTTTAAACATTTTTTGTAAAGTTCTTGTCACATACATAGAAATACGTCTATAGAGGATGAGCATAATATTTCCAATCATATTTCTTTTCTTCTTACTCTTTGAATGGGTTTGGAAACTAGATTCCTAGGGAGAAAATGTAACCAAATTTAAATTCCAAACGGTAGATTCCAACACAAAGTGAATAACTTATAAATAAATTTAAGAATATTGGTTTCATAAATGACTTCAAAATGAGAATTATTGATCTCTTATATAAAATAATGTACAAAATCACAAAATATTGATAGTATTGCATTTAAAGATATAAAAATTTCCATTTAAATATATCGTAATTTTAATTATATAAAATTTGGAGTATTTATTCCCCCGACATTCATTTGTAAAATAGACATGAGAAATTGTTAACGTTTTCTTTTCCACTTATTTATTTTTCCTCATTTTTATCATTACTCTATTTCTTTTGTAAGTCTTAACTCCCAAAATAGGCATAATCATGCTAATTTTATTACCTCTCTTCCCATTTGAAAAAGGGGATGGATGTTGTTGGTGGTTTTGGACATTATTTCTAACGTTCTTGTTACATAGCAAGAAAAATTGCTATAGAGGAGGAGCATAATATTTAGAACATATTTCTTTTCTTCTTAATCTTTGAATGGGTTTGGAAACTAGATTCTTAGGAAGAAATGGTAACCAAATTTAAATTCCATACGGTGCATTCCAACACAAAGTGAATAAGTTATAAATAAATTAAAGCATATTGATCTAATAAATGAGTTCAAAATGAGAATTATTGATCTCTTATATAAAATAAGGTACAAAATCTAAAAATATTGATAGTATTGCATTTAAAGATATAAAAATTTCCATTTAAATATATCGTAATTTTAATGATATAAAATTTGGAGTATTTATTCCCCCGACATTCATTTGTAAAATAGACATGAGAAATTGTTAACGTTTTCTTTTCCACTTATTTATTTTTCCTCATGTTTTATCATTATTATTTTTCCTTTGTAAGTCTTAATTACCAAAATAGGCATATTCATGCTAATTTTATTACCTCTCTTCCCAATTGAAAAAGGGCGATGCATATTGGAGGTGGTTTTAAACATTTTTTGTAAAGTTCTTGTCACATACATAGAAATACGTCTATAGAGGATGAGCATAATATTTCCAATCATATTTCTTTTCTTCTTACTCTTTGAATGGGTTTGGAAACTAGATTCTTAGGGAGAAAAGGTAACCAAATTTAAATTGCAAACGGTACATTCCAACACAAAGTGAATAACTTATAAATAAATTTAAGAATATTGGTTTCATAAATGAGTTCAAAATGAGAATTATTGATCTCTTATATAAAATAATGTACAAAATCACAAAATATTGATAGTATTGTATTTAAAGATATAAAAATTTCAATTTAAATATATCATAACTTTTATGATATAAAATTTGGAGTATTTATTCCCCCGACATTCATTTGTAAAATAGACATGAGAAATTGTTAACGTTTTCTTTTCCACTTATTTATTTTTCCTCATTTTTATCATTACTCTCTTTCTTTTGTAAGTCTTAATTCCCAAAATAGGCATATTCATGCTAATTTTATTACCTCTCTTCCCATTTGAAAAAGGGGATGGATGTTGTTGGTGGTTTTGGACATTATTTCTAACGTTCTTGTTACATAGGAAGAAAAATTGCTATAGAGGAGGAGCATAATATTTAGAATCATATTTCTTTTCTTCTTACTCTTTGAATGGGTTTGGAAACTAGATTGTTAGGGAGAAAAGGTAACCAAATTTAAATTCCAAACGGTACATTCCAACACAAAGTGAATAACTTATAAATAAATTTAAGAATATTGGTTTCATAAATGACTTCAAAATGAGAATTATTGATCTCTTATATAAAATAATGTACAAAATCTAAAAATATTGATAGTATTGCATTTAAAGATATAAAAATTTCCATTTAAATATATCGTAATTTTAATGATATAAAATTTGGAGTATTTATTCCCCCGACATTCATTTGTAAAATAGACATGAGAAATTGTTAACGTTTTCTTTTCCACTTATTTATTTTTCCTCATGTTTTATCATTATTCTTTTTCCTTTGTAAGTCTTAATTACCAAAATAGGCATATTCATGCTAATTTTATTACCTCTCTTCCCAATTGAAAAAGGGCGATGCATATTGCAGGTGGTTTTAAACATTTTTTGTAAAGTTCTTGTCACATACATAGAAATACGTCTATAGAGGATGAGCATAATATTTCCAATCATATTTCTTTTCTTCTTACTCTTTGAATGGGTTTGGAAACTAGATTCCTAGGGAGAAAAGGTAACCAAATTTAAATTCCAAACGGTACATTCCAACACAAAGTGAATAACTTATAAATAAATTTAAGAATATTGGTTTCATAAATGACTTCAAAATGAGAATTATTGATCTCTTATATAAAATAATGTACAAAATCACAAAATATTGATAGTATTGCATTTAAAGATATAAAAATTTCCATTTAAATATATCGTAATTTTAATTATATAAAATTTGGAGTATTTATTCCCCCGACATTCATTTGTAAAATAGATATGAGAAATTGTTAACGTTTTCTTTTCCACTTATTTATTTTTCCTCATTTTTATCATTACTCTATTTCTTTTGTAAGTCTTAACTCCCAAAATAGGCTTAATCATGCTAATTTTATTACCTCTCTTCCCATTTGAAAAAGGGGATGGGTGTTGTTGGTGGTTTTGGACATTATTTCTAACGTTCTTGTTACATAGCAAGAAAAATTGCTATAGAGGAGGAGCATAATATTTAGAATCATATTTCTTTTCTTCTTAATCTTTGAATGGGTTTGGAAACTAGATTCTTAGGAAGAAATGGTAACCAAATTTAAATTCCATACGGTGCATTCCAACACAAAGTGAATAAGTTATAAATAAATTAAAGCATATTGATCTAATAAATGAGTTCAAAATGAGAATTATTGATCTCTTATATAAAATAAGGTACAAAATCTAAAAATATTGATAGTATTGCATTTAAAGATATAAAAATTTCCATTTAAATATATCGTAATTTTAATGATATAAAATTTGGAGTATTTATTCCCCCGACATTCATTTGTAAAATAGACATGAGAAATTGTTAACGTTTTCTTTTCCACTTATTTATTTTTCCTCATGTTTTATCATTATTATTTTTCCTTTGTAAGTCTTAATTACCAAAATAGGCATATTCATGCTAATTTTATTACCTCTCTTCCCAATTGAAAAAGGGCGATGCATATTGCTGGTGGTTTTAAACATTTTTTGTAAAGTTCTTGTCACATACATAGAAATACGTCTATAGAGGATGAGCATAATATTTCCAATCATATTTCTTTTCTTCTTACTCTTTGAATGGGTTTGGAAACTAGATTCCTAGGGAGAAAAGGTAACCAAATTTAAATTCCAAACGGTACATTCCAACACAAAGTGAATAACTTATAAATAAATTTAAGAATATTGGTTTCATAAATGACTTCAAAATGAGAATTATTGATCTCTTATATAAAATAATGTACAAAATCACAAAATATTGATAGTATTGCATTTAAAGATATAAAAATTTCCATTTAAATATATCGTAATTTTCATTATATAAAATTTGGAGTATTTATTTCCCCGACATTCATTTGTAAAATAGACATGAGAAATTGTTAACGTTTTCTTTTCCACTTATTTATTTTTCCTCATTTTTATCATTACTCTATTTCTTTTGTAAGTCTTAACTCCCAAAATAGGCTTAATCATGCTAATTTTATTACCTCTCTTCCCATTTGAAAAAGGGGATGGGTGTTGTTGGTGGTTTTGGACATTATTTCTAACGTTCTTGTTACATAGCAAGAAAAATTGCTATAGAGGAGGAGCATAATATTTAGAATCATATTTCTTTTCTTCTTAATCTTTGAATGGGTTTGGAAACTAGATTCTTAGGAAGAAATGGTAACCAAATTTAAATTCCATACGGTGCATTCCAACACAAAGTGAATAAGTTATAAATAAATTAAAGCATATTGATCTAATAAATGAGTTCAAAATGAGAATTATTGATCTCTTATATAAAATAAGGTACAAAATCTAAAAATATTGATAGTATTGCATTTAAAGATATAAAAATTTCCATTTAAATATATCGTAATTTTAATGATATAAAATTTGGAGTATTTATTCCCCCGACATTCATTTGTAAAATAGACATGAGAAATTGTTAACGTTTTCTTTTCCACTTATTTATTTTTCCTCATGTTTTATCATTATTATTTTTCCTTTGTAAGTCTTAATTACCAAAATAGGCATATTCATGCTAATTTTATTACCTCTCTTCCCAATTGAAAAAGGGCGATGCATATTGCTGGTGGTTTTAAACATTTTTTGTAAAGTTCTTGTCACATACATAGAAATACGTCTATAGAGGATGAGCATAATATTTCCAATCATATTTCTTTTCTTCTTACTCTTTGAATGGGTTTGGAAACTAGATTCCTAGGGAGAAAAGGTAACCAAATTTAAATTCCAAACGGTACATTCCAACACAAAGTGAATAACTTATAAATAAATTTAAGAATATTGGTTTCATAAATGACTTCAAAATGAGAATTATTGATCTCTTATATAAAATAATGTACAAAATCACAAAATATTGATAGTATTGCATTTAAAGATATAAAAATTTCCATTTAAATATATCGTAATTTTAATTATATAAAATTTGGAGTATTTATTCCCCCGACATTCATTTGTAAAATAGATATGAGAAATTGTTAACGTTTTCTTTTCCACTTATTTATTTTTCCTCATTTTTATCATTACTCTCTTTCTTTTGTAAGTCTTAATTCCCAAAATAGGCATATTCATGCTAATTTTATTACCTCTCTTCCCATTTGAAAAAGGGGATGGATGTTGTTGGTGGTTTTGGACATTATTTCTAACGTTCTTGTTACATAGCAAGAAAAATTGCTATAGAGGAGGAGCATAATATTTAGAATCATATTTCTTTTCTTCTTAATCTTTGAATGGGTTTGGAAACTAGATTCTTAGGAAGAAATGGTAACCAAATTTAAATTCCATACGGTGCATTCCAACACAAAGTGAATAAGTTATAAATAAATTAAAGCATATTGATCTAATAAATGAGTTCAAAATGAGAATTATTGATCTCTTATATAAAATAATGTACAAAATCTAAAAATATTGATAGTATTGCATTTAAAGATATAAAAATTTCCATTTAAATATATCGTAATTTTAATGATATAAAATTTGGAGTATTTATTCCTCCGACATTCATTTGTAAAATAGACATGAGAAATTGTTAACGTTTTCTTTTCCACTTATTTATTTTTCCTCATGTTTTATCATTATTCTTTTTCCTTTGTAAGTCTTAATTACCAAAATAGGCATATTCATGCTAATTTTATTACCTCTCTTCCCAATTGAAAAAGGGCGATGCATATTGCAGGTGGTTTTAAACATTTTTTGTAAAGTTCTTGTCACATACATAGAAATACGTCTATAGAGGATTAGCATAATATTTCCAATCATATTTCCTTTCATCTTAATCTTTGAATGGGTTTGGAAACTAGATTCTTAGGAAGAAATGGTAACCAAATTTAAATTCCATACGGTGCATTCCAACACAAAGTGAATATATTATAAATAAATTAAAGCATATTGATCTCTTATATAAAATAAGGTACAAAATCTAAAAATATTGATAGTATTGCATTTAAAGATATAAAAATTTCCATTTAAATATATCGTAATTTTAATGATATAAAATTTGGAGTATTTATTCCTCCGACATTCATTTGTAAAATAGACATGAGAAATTGTTAACGTTTTCTTTTCCACTTATTTATTTTTCCTCATGTTTTATCATTATTCTTTTTCCTTTGTAAGTCTTAATTACCAAAATAGGCATATTCATGCTAATTTTATTACCTCTCTTCCCAATTGAAAAAGGGCGATGCATATTGCAGGTGGTTTTAAACATTTTTTGTAAAGTTCTTGTCACAAACATAGAAATACGTCTATAGAGGATGAGCATAATATTTCCAATCATATTTCTTTTCTTCTTACTCTTTGAATGGGTTTGGAAACTAGATTCTTAGGGAGAAAAGGTAACCAAATTTAAATTCCAAACGGTACATTCCAACACAAAGTGAATAACTTATAAATAAATTTAAGAATATTGGTTTCATAAATGACTTCAAAATGAGAATTATTGATCTCTTATATAAAATAATGTACAAAATCACAAAATATTGATAGTATTGTATTTAAAGATATAAAAATTTCAATTTAAATATATCATAACTTTTATGATATAAAATTTGGAGTATTTATTCCCCCGACATTCATTTGTAAAATAGACATGAGAAATTGTTAACGTTTTCTTTTCCACTTATTTATTTTTCCTCATTTTTATCATTACTCTCTTTCTTTTGTAAGTCTTAATTCCCAAAATAGGCATATTCATGCTAATTTTATTACCTCTCTTCCCATTTGAAAAAGGGGATGGATGTTGTTGGTGGTTTTGGACATTATTTCTAACGTTCTTGTTACATAGCAAGAAAAATTGCTATAGAGGAGGAGCATAATATTTAGAATCATATTTCTTTTCTTCTTAGTCTTTTAATGGGTTTGGAAACTAGATTCTTAGGAAGAAATGGTAACCAAATTTAAATTCCATACGGTGCATTCCAACACAAAGTGAATAAGTTATAAATAAATTAAAGCATATTGATCTAATAAATGAGTTCAAAATGAGAATTATTGATCTCTTATATAAAATAATGTACAAAATCTAAAAATATTGATAGTATTGCATTTAAAGATATAAAAATTTCCATTTAAATATATCGTAATTTTAATGATATAAAATTTGGAGTATTTATTCCTCCGACATTCATTTGTAAAATAGACATGAGAAATTGTTAACGTTTTCTTTTCCACTTATTTATTTTTCCTCATGTTTTATCATTATTCTTTTTCCTTTGTAAGTCTTAATTACCAAAATAGGCATATTCATGCTAATTTTATTACCTCTCTTCCCAATTGAAAAAGGGCGATGCATATTGCAGGTGGTTTTAAACATTTTTTGTAAAGTTCTTGTCACATACATAGAAATACGTCTATAGAGGATGAGCATAATATTTCCAATCATATTTCTTTTCTTCTTACTCTTTGAATGGGTTTGGAAACTAGATTCTTAGGGAGAAAAAGGTAACCAAATTTAAATTGCAAACGGTACATTCCAACACAAAGTGAATAACTTATAAATAAATTAAAGCATATTGATCTCTTATATAAAATAAGGTACAAAATCTAAAAATATTGATAGTATTGCATTTAAAGATATAAAAATTTCCATTTAAATATATCGTAAGTTTAATGATATAAAATTTGGAGTATTTATTCCTCCGACATTCATTTGTAAAATAGACATGAGAAATTGTTAACGTTTTCTTTTCCACTTATTTATTTTTCCTCATGTTTTATCATTATTCTTTTTCCTTTGTAAGTCTTAATTACCAAAATAGGCATATTCATGCTAATTTTATTACCTCTCTTCCCAATTGAAAAAGGGCGATACATATTGCAGGTGGTTTTAAACATTTTTTGTAAAGTTCTTGTCACATACATAGAAATACGACTATAGAGGATGAGCATAATATTTCCAATCATATTTCTTTTCTTCTTACTCTTTGAATGGGTTTGGAAACTAGATTCTTAGGAAGAAATGGTAACCAAATTTAAATTCCATACGGTGCATTCCAACACAAAGTGAATAAGTTATAAATAAATTAAAGCATATTGATCTAATAAATGAGTTCAAAATGAGAATTATTGATCTCTTATATAAAATAAGGTACAAAATCTAAAAATATTGATAGTATTGCATTTAAAGATATAAAAATTTCCATTTAAATATATCGTAATTTTAATGATATAAAATTTGGAGTATTTATTCCCCCGACATTCATTTGTAAAATAGACATGAGAAATTGTTAACGTTTTCTTTTCCACTTATTTATTTTTCCTCATGTTTTATCATTATTATTTTTCCTTTGTAAGTCTTAATTACCAAAATAGGCATATTCATGCTAATTTTATTACCTCTCTTCCCAATTGAAAAAGGGCGATGCATATTGCTGGTGGTTTTAAACATTTTTTGTAAAGTTCTTGTCACATACATAGAAATACGTCTATAGAGGATGAGCATAATATTTCCAATCATATTTCTTTTCTTCTTACTCTTTGAATGGGTTTGGAAACTAGATTCCTAGGGATAAAAGGTAACCAAATTTAAATTCCAAACGGTACATTCCAACACAAAGTGAATAACTTATAAATAAATTTAAGAATATTGGTTTCATAAATGACTTCAAAATGAGAATTATTGATCTCTTATATAAAATAATGTACAAAATCACAAAATATTGATAGTATTGCATTTAAAGATATAAAAATTTCCATTTAAATATATCGTAATTTTAATTATATAAAATTTGGAGTATTTATTCCCCCGACATTCATTTGTAAAATAGACATGAGAAATTGTTAACGTTTTCTTTTCCACTTATTTATTTTTCCTCATTTTTATCATTACTCTATTTCTTTTGTAAGTCTTAACTCCCAAAATAGGCTTAATCATGCTAATTTTATTACCTCTCTTCCCATTTGAAAAAGGGGATGGGTGTTGTTGGTGGTTTTGGACATTATTTCTAACGTTCTTGTTACATAGGAAGAAAAATTGCTATAGAGGAGGAGCATAATATTTAGAATCATATTTCTTTTCTTCTTAATCTTTGAATGGGTTTGGAAACTAGATTCTTAGGAAGAAATGGTAACCAAATTTAAATTCCATACGGTGCATTCCAACACAAAGTGAATAAGTTATAAATAAATTAAAGCATATTGATCTAATAAATGAGTTCAAAATGAGAATTATTGATCTCTTATATAAAATAAGGTACAAAATCTAAAAATATTGATAGTATTGCATTTAAAGATATAAAAATTTCCATTTAAATATATCGTAATTTTAATGATATAAAATTTGGAGTATTTATTCCCCCGACATTCATTTGTAAAATAGACATGAGAAATTGTTAACGTTTTCTTTTCCACTTATTTATTTTTCCTCATGTTTTATCATTATTATTTTTCCTTTGTAAGTCTTAATTACCAAAATAGGCATATTCATGCTAATTTTATTACCTCTCTTCCCAATTGAAAAAGGGCGATCCATATTGCTGGTGGTTTTAAACATTTTTTGTAAAGTTCTTGTCACATACATAGAAATACGTCTATAGAGGATGAGCATAATATTTCCAATCATATTTCTTTTCTTCTTACTCTTTGAATGGGTTTGGAAACTAGATTCTTAGGGAGAAAAAGGTAACCAAATTTAAATTGCAAACGGTACATTCCAACACAAAGTGAATAACTTATAAATAAATTTAAGAATATTGGTTTCATAAATGACTTCAAAATGAGAATTATTGATCTCTTATATAAAATAATGTACAAAATCACAAAATATTGATAGTATTGTATTTAAAGATATAAAAATTTCAATTTAAATATATCATAACTTTTATGATATAAAATTTGGAGTATTTATTCCCCCGACATTCATTTGTAAAATAGACATGAGAAATTGTTAACGTTTTCTTTTCCACTTATTTATTTTTCCTCATTTTTATCATTACTCTCTTTCTTTTGTAAGTCTTAATTCCCAAAATAGGCATATTCATGCTAATTTTATTACCTCTCTTCCCATTTGAAAAAGGGGATGGATGTTGTTGGTGGTTTTGGACATTATTTCTAACGTTCTTGTTACATAGCAAGAAAAATTGCTATAGAGGAGGAGCATAATATTTAGAATCATATTTCTTTTCTTCTTAGTCTTTTAATGGGTTTGGAAACTAGATTCTTAGGAAGAAATGGTAACCAAATTTAAATTCCATACGGTGCATTCCAACACAAAGTGAATAAGTTATAAATAAATTAAAGCATATTGATCTAATAAATGAGTTCAAAATGAGAATTATTGATCTCTTATATAAAATAATGTACAAAATCTAAAAATATTGATAGTATTGCATTTAAAGATATAAAAATTTCCATTTAAATATATCGTAATTTTAATGATATAAAATTTGGAGTATTTATTCCTCCGACATTCATTTGTAAAATAGACATGAGAAATTGTTAACGTTTTCTTTTCCACTTATTTATTTTTCCTCATGTTTTATCATTATTCTTTTTCCTTTGTAAGTCTTAATTACCAAAATAGGCATATTCATGCTAATTTTATTACCTCTCTTCCCAATTGAAAAAGGGCGATGCATATTGCAGGTGGTTTTAAACATTTTTTGTAAAGTTCTTGTCACATACATAGAAATACGTCTATAGAGGATGAGCATAATATTTCCAATCATATTTCTTTTCTTCTTACTCTTTGAATGGGTTTGGAAACTAGATTCTTAGGGAGAAAAAGGTAACCAAATTTAAATTGCAAACGGTACATTCCAACACAAAGTGAATAACTTATAAATAAATTAAAGCATATTGATCTCTTATATAAAATAAGGTACAAAATCTAAAAATATTGATAGTATTGCATTTAAAGATATAAAAATTTCCATTTAAATATATCGTAAGTTTAATGATATAAAATTTGGAGTATTTATTCCTCCGACATTCATTTGTAAAATAGACATGAGAAATTGTTAACGTTTTCTTTTCCACTTATTTATTTTTCCTCATGTTTTATCATTATTCTTTTTCCTTTGTAAGTCTTAATTACCAAAATAGGCATATTCATGCTAATTTTATTACCTCTCTTCCCAATTGAAAAAGGGCGATACATATTGCAGGTGGTTTTAAACATTTTTTGTAAAGTTCTTGTCACATACATAGAAATACGACTATAGAGGATGAGCATAATATTTCCAATCATATTTCTTTTCTTCTTACTCTTTGAATGGGTTTGGAAACTAGATTCTTAGGAAGAAATGGTAACCAAATTTAAATTCCATACGGTGCATTCCAACACAAAGTGAATAAGTTATAAATAAATTAAAGCATATTGATCTAATAAATGAGTTCAAAATGAGAATTATTGATCTCTTATATAAAATAAGGTACAAAATCTAAAAATATTGATAGTATTGCATTTAAAGATATAAAAATTTCCATTTAAATATATCGTAATTTTAATGATATAAAATTTGGAGTATTTATTCCCCCGACATTCATTTGTAAAATAGACATGAGAAATTGTTAACGTTTTCTTTTCCACTTATTTATTTTTCCTCATGTTTTATCATTATTATTTTTCCTTTGTAAGTCTTAATTACCAAAATAGGCATATTCATGCTAATTTTATTACCTCTCTTCCCAATTGAAAAAGGGCGATGCATATTGCTGGTGGTTTTAAACATTTTTTGTAAAGTTCTTGTCACATACATAGAAATACGTCTATAGAGGATGAGCATAATATTTCCAATCATATTTCTTTTCTTCTTACTCTTTGAATGGGTTTGGAAACTAGATTCCTAGGGATAAAAGGTAACCAAATTTAAATTCCAAACGGTACATTCCAACACAAAGTGAATAACTTATAAATAAATTTAAGAATATTGGTTTCATAAATGACTTCAAAATGAGAATTATTGATCTCTTATATAAAATAATGTACAAAATCACAAAATATTGATAGTATTGCATTTAAAGATATAAAAATTTCCATTTAAATATATCGTAATTTTAATTATATAAAATTTGGAGTATTTATTCCCCCGACATTCATTTGTAAAATAGACATGAGAAATTGTTAACGTTTTCTTTTCCACTTATTTATTTTTCCTCATTTTTATCATTACTCTATTTCTTTTGTAAGTCTTAACTCCCAAAATAGGCTTAATCATGCTAATTTTATTACCTCTCTTCCCATTTGAAAAAGGGGATGGGTGTTGTTGGTGGTTTTGGACATTATTTCTAACGTTCTTGTTACATAGGAAGAAAAATTGCTATAGAGGAGGAGCATAATATTTAGAATCATATTTCTTTTCTTCTTAATCTTTGAATGGGTTTGGAAACTAGATTCTTAGGAAGAAATGGTAACCAAATTTAAATTCCATACGGTGCATTCCAACACAAAGTGAATAAGTTATAAATAAATTAAAGCATATTGATCTAATAAATGAGTTCAAAATGAGAATTATTGATCTCTTATATAAAATAAGGTACAAAATCTAAAAATATTGATAGTATTGCATTTAAAGATATAAAAATTTCCATTTAAATATATCGTAATTTTAATGATATAAAATTTGGAGTATTTATTCCCCCGACATTCATTTGTAAAATAGACATGAGAAATTGTTAACGTTTTCTTTTCCACTTATTTATTTTTCCTCATGTTTTATCATTATTATTTTTCCTTTGTAAGTCTTAATTACCAAAATAGGCATATTCATGCTAATTTTATTACCTCTCTTCCCAATTGAAAAAGGGCGATCCATATTGCTGGTGGTTTTAAACATTTTTTGTAAAGTTCTTGTCACATACATAGAAATACGTCTATAGAGGATGAGCATAATATTTCCAATCATATTTCTTTTCTTCTTACTCTTTGAATGGATTTGGAAACTAGATTCCTAGGGAGAAAAGGTAACCAAATTTAAATTCCAAACGGTACATTCCAACACAAAGTGAATAACTTATAAATAAATTTAAGAATATTGGTTTCATAAATGACTTCAAAATGAGAATTATTGATCTCTTATATAAAATAATGTACAAAATCACAAAATATTGATAGTATTGCATTTAAAGATATAAAAATTTCCATTTAAATATATCGTAATTTTAATTATATAAAATTTGGAGTATTTATTCCCCCGACATTCATTTGTAAAATAGATATGAGAAATTGTTAACGTTTTCTTTTCCACTTATTTATTTTTCCTCATTTTTATCATTACTCTATTTCTTTTGTAAGTCTTAACTCCCAAAATAGGCTTAATCATGCTAATTTTATTACCTCTCTTCCCATTTGAAAAAGGGGATGGGTGTTGTTGGTGGTTTTGGACATTATTTCTAACGTTCTTGTTACATAGCAAGAAAAATTGCTATAGAGGAGGAGCATAATATTTAGAATCATATTTCTTTTCTTCTTAATCTTTGAATGGGTTTGGAAACTAGATTCTTAGGAAGAAATGGTAACCAAATTTAAATTCCATACGGTGCATTCCAACACAAAGTGAATAAGTTATAAATAAATTAAAGCATATTGATCTAATAAATGAGTTCAAAATGAGAATTATTGATCTCTTATATAAAATAAGGTACAAAATCTAAAAATATTGATAGTATTGCATTTAAAGATATAAAAATTTCCATTTAAATATATCGTAATTTTAATGATATAAAATTTGGAGTATTTATTCCCCCGACATTCATTTGTAAAATAGACATGAGAAATTGTTAACGTTTTCTTTTCCACTTATTTATTTTTCCTCATGTTTTATCATTATTATTTTTCCTTTGTAAGTCTTAATTACCAAAATAGGCATATTCATGCTAATTTTATTACCTCTCTTCCCAATTGAAAAAGGGCGATGCATATTGCTGGTGGTTTTAAACATTTTTTGTAAAGTTCTTGTCACATACATAGAAATACGTCTATAGAGGATGAGAATAATATTTCCAATCATATTTCTTTTCTTCTTACTCTTTGAATGGGTTTGGAAACTAGATTCTTAGGGAGAAAAGGTAACCAAATTTAAATTGCAAACGGTACATTCCAACACAAAGTGAATAACTTATAAATAAATTTAAGAATATTGGTTTCATAAATGAGTTCAAAATGAGAATTATTGATCTGTTATATAAAATAATGTACAAAATCACAAAATATTGATAGTATTGTATTTAAAGATATAAAAATTTCAATTTAAATATATCATAACTTTTATGATATAAAATGTGGAGTATTTATTCCCCCGACATTCATTTTTAAAATAGACATGAGAAATTGTTAACGTTTTCTTTTCCACTTATTTATTTTTCCTCATTTTTATCATTACTCTCTTTCTTTTGTAAGTCTTAATTCACAAAATAGGCATATTCATGCTAATTTTATTACCTCTCTTCCCATTTGAAAAAGGGGATGGATGTTGTTGGTGGTTTTGGACATTATTTCTAACGTTCTTGTTACATAGCAAGAAAAATTGCTATAGAGGAGGAGCATAATATTTAGAATCATATTTCTTTTCTTCTTACTCTTTGAATGGGTTTGGAAACTAGATTCTTAGGGAGAAAAGGTAACCAAATTTAAATTCCATACGGTGCATTCCAACACAAAGTGAATAAGTTATAAATAAATTAAAGCATATTGATCTAATAAATGAGTTCAAAATGAGAATTATTGATCTCTTATATAAAATAATGTAAAAAATCTAAAAATATTGATAGTATTGCATTTAAAGATATAAAAATTTCCATTTAAATATATCGTAATTTTAATGATATAAAATTTGGAGTATTTATTCCCCCGACATTCATTTGTAAAATAGACATGAGAAATTGTTAACGTTTTCTTTTCCACTTATTTATTTTTCCTCATGTTTTATCATTATTCTTTTTCCTTTGTAAGTCTTAATTACCAAAATAGGCATATTCATGCTAATTTTATAACCTCTCTTCCCAATTGAAAAAGGGGGATGCATATTGCAGGTGGTTTTAAACATTTTTTGTAAAGTTCTTGTCACATACATAGAAATACGTCTATAGAGGATGAGCATAATATTTCCAATCATATTTCTTTTCTTCTTACTCTTTGAATGGGTTTGGAAACTAGATTCTTAGGGAGAAAAGGTAACCAAATTTAAATTGCAAACGGTACATTCCAACACAAAGTGAATAACTTATAAATAAATTTAAGAATATTGGTTTCATAAATGAGTTCAAAATGAGAATTATTGATCTGTTATATAAAATAATGTACAAAATCACAAAATATTGATAGTATTGTATTTAAAGATATAAAAATTTCAATTTAAATATATCATAACTTTTATGATATAAAATGTGGAGTATTTATTCCCCCGACATTCATTTTTAAAATAGACATGAGAAATTGTTAACGTTTTCTTTTCCACTTATTTATTTTTCCTCATTTTTATCATTACTCTCTTTCTTTTGTAAGTCTTAATTCCCAAAATAGGCATATTCATGCTAATTTTATTACCTCTCTTCCCATTTGAAAAAGGGGATGGATGTTGTTGGTGGTTTTGGACATTATTTCTAACGTTCTTGTTACATAGCAAGAAAAATTGCTATAGAGGAGGAGCATAATATTTAGAATCATATTTCTTTTCTTCTTAATATTTGAATGGGTTTGGAAACTAGATTCTTAGGAAGAAATGGTAACCAAATTTAAATTCCATACGGTGCATTCCAACACAAAGTGAATAAGTTATAAATAAATTAAAGCATATTGATCTAATAAATGAGTTCAAAATGAGAATTATTGATCTCTTATATAAAATAATGTAAAAAATCTAAAAATATTGATAGTATTGCATTTAAAGATATAAAAATTTCCATTTAAATATATCGTAATTTTAATGATATAAAATTTGGAGTATTTATTCCCCCGACATTCATTTGTAAAATAGACATGAGAAATTGTTAACGTTTTCTTTTCCACTTATTTATTTTTCCTCATGTTTTATCATTATTCTTTTTCCTTTGTAAGTCTTAATTACCAAAATAGGCATATTCATGCTAATTTTATTACCTCTCTTCCCAATTGAAAAAGGGCGATGCATATTGCAGGTGGTTTTAAACATTTTTTGTAAAGTTCTTGTCACATACATAGAAATACGTCTATAGAGGATTAGCATAATATTTCCAATCATATTTCCTTTCATCTTAATCTTTGAATGGGTTTGGAAACTAGATTCTTAGGAAGAAATGGTAACCAAATTTAAATTCCATACGGTGCATTCCAACACAAAGTGAATATGTTATAAATAAATTAAAGCATATTGATCTCTTATATAAAATAAGGTACAAAATCTAAAAATATTGATAGTATTGCATTTAAAGATATAAAAATTTCCATTTAAATATATCGTAATTTTAATGATATAAAATTTGGAGTATTTATTCCTCCGACATTCATTTGTAAAATAGACATGAGAAATTGTTAACGTTTTCTTTTCCACTTATTTATTTTTCCTCATGTTTTATCATTATTCTTTTTCCTTTGTAAGTCTTAATTACCAAAATAGGCATATTCATGCTAATTTTATTACCTCTCTTCCCAATTGAAAAAGGGCGATGCATATTGCAGGTGGTTTTAAACATTTTTTGTAAAGTTCTTGTCACAAACATAGAAATACGTCTATAGAGGATGAGCATAATATTTCCAATCATATTTCTTTTCTTCTTACTCTTTGAATGGGTTTGGAAACTAGATTCTTAGGGAGAAAAGGTACCCAAATTTAAATTCCAAACGGTACATTCCAACAAAAAGTGAATAACTTATAAATAAATTTAAGAATATTGGTTTCATAAATGACTTCAAAATGAGAATTATTGATCTCTTATATAAAATAATGTACAAAATCACAAAATATTGATAGTATTGTATTTAAAGATATAAAAATTTCAATTTAAATATATCATAACTTTTATGATATAAAATTTGGAGTATTTATTCCCCCGACATTCATTTGTAAAATAGACATGAGAAATTGTTAACGTTTTCTTTTCCACTTATTTATTTTTCCTCATTTTTATCATTACTCTCTTTCTTTTGTAAGTCTTAATTCCCAAAATAGGCATATTCATGCTAATTTTATTACCTCTCTTCCCATTTGAAAAAGGGGAGGGATGTTGTTGGTGGTTTTGGACATTATTTCTAACGTTCTTGTTACATAGCAAGAAAAATTGCTATAGAGGAGGAGCATAATATTTAGAATCATATTTCTTTTCTTCTTAATCTTTTAAAGGGTTTGGAAACTAGATTCTTAGGAAGAAATGGTAACCAAATTTAAATTCCATACGGTGCATTCCAACACAAAGTGAATAAGTTATAAATAAATTAAAGCATATTGATCTAATAAATGAGTTCAAAATGAGAATTATTGATCTCTTATATAAAATAATGTACAAAATCTAAAAATATTGATAGTATTGCATTTAAAGATATAAAAATTTCCATTTAAATATATCGTAATTTTAATGATATAAAATTTGGAGTATTTATTCCTCCGACATTCATTTGTAAAATAGACATGAGAAATTGTTAACGTTTTCTTTTCCACTTATTTATTTTTCCTCATGTTTTATCATTATTCTTTTTCCTTTGTAAGTCTTAATTACCAAAATAGGCATATTCATGCTAATTTTATTACCTCTCTTCCCAATTGAAAAAGGGCGATGCATATTGCAGGTGGTTTTAAACATTTTTTGTAAAGTTCTTGTCACATACATAGAAATACGTCTATAGAGGATGAGCATAATATTTCCAATCATATTTCTTTTCTTCTTACTCTTTGAATGGGTTTGGAAACTAGATTCTTAGGGAGAAAAAGGTAACCAAATTTAAATTGCAAACGGTACATTCCAACACAAAGTGAATAACTTATAAATAAATTAAAGCATATTGATCTCTTATATAAAATAAGGTACAAAATCTAAAAATATTGATAGTATTGCATTTAAAGATATAAAAATTTCCATTTAAATATATCGTAATTTTAATGATATAAAATTTGGAGTATTTATTCCTCCGACATTCATTTGTAAAATAGACATGAGAAATTGTTAACGTTTTCTTTTCCACTTATTTATTTTTCCTCATGTTTTATCATTATTCTTTTTCCTTTGTAAGTATTAATTACCAAAATAGGCATATTCATGCTAATTTTATAACCTCTCTTCCCAATTGAAAAAGGGCGATACATATTGCAGGTGGTTTTAAACATTTTTTGTAAAGTTCTTGTCACATACATAGAAATACGTCTATAGAGGATGAGCATAATATTTCCAATCATATTTCTTTTCTTCTTACTCTTTGAATGGGTTTGGAAACTATATTCTTAGGGAGAAAAGGTAACCAAATTTAAATTCCAAACGGTACATTCCAACACAAAGTGAATAACTTATAAATAAATTTAAGAATATTGGTTTCATAAATGACTTCAAAATGAGAATTATTGATCTCTTATATAAAATAATGTACAAAATCACAAAATATTGATAGTATTGTATTTAAAGATATAAAAATTTCAATTTAAATATATCATAACTTTTATGATATAAAATTTGGAGTATTTATTCCCCCGACATTCATTTGTAAAATAGACATGAGAAATTGTTAACGTTTTCTTTTACACTTATTTATTTTTCCTCATTTTTATCATTACTCTCTTTCTTTTGTAAGTCTTAATTCCCAAAATAGGCATATTCATGCTAATTTTATTACCTCTCTTCCCATTTGAAAAAGGGGATGGATGTTGTTGGTGGTTTTGGACATTATTTCTAACGTTCTTGTTACATAGCAAGAAAAATTGCTATAGAGGAGGAGCATAATATTTAGAATCATATTTCTTTTCTTCTTAATCTTTGAATGGGTTTGGAAACTAGATTCTTAGGAAGAAATGGTAACCAAATTTAAATTCCATACGGTGCATTCCAACACAAAGTGAATAAATTATAAATAAATTAAAGCATATTGATCTAATAAATGAGTTCAAAATGAGAATTATTGATCTCTTATATAAAATAATGTACAAAATCTAAAAATATTGATAGTATTGCATTTAAAGATATAAAAATTTAAATTTAAATATATCGTAATTTTAATGATATAAAATTTGGAGTATTTATTCCTCCGACATTCATTTGTAAAATAGACATGAGAAATTGTTAACGTTTTCTTTTCCACTTATTTATTTTTCCTCATGTTTTATCATTATTCTTTTTCCTTTGTAAGTCTTAATTACCAAAATTGGCATATTCATGCTAATTTTATTACCTCTCTTCCCAATTGAAAAAGGGCGATGCATATTGCAGGTGGTTTTAAACATTTTTTGTAAAGTTCTTGTCACATACATAGAAATACGTCTATAGAGGATGAGCATAATATTTCCAATCATATTTCTTTTCTTCTTACTCTTTGAATGGGTTTGGAAACTAGATTCTTAGGGAGAAAAAGGTAACCAAATTTAAATTGCAAACGGTACATTCCAACACAAAGTGAATAACTTATAAATAAATTAAAGCATATTGATCTCTTATATAAAATAAGGTACAAAATCTAAAAATATTGATAGTATTGCATTTAAAGATATAAAAATTTCCATTTAAATATATCGTAATTTTAATGATATAAAATTTGGAGTATTTATTCCTCCGACATTCATTTGTAAAATAGACATGAGAAATTGTTAACGTTTTCTTTTCCACTTATTTATTTTTCCTCATGTTTTATCATTATTCTTTTTCCTTTGTAAGTCTTCATTACCAAAATAGGCATATTCATGCTAATTTTATTACCTCTCTTCCCAATTGAAAAAGGGCGATGCATATTGCAGGTGGTTTTAAACATTTTTTGTAAAGTTCTTGTCACAAACATAGAAATACGTCTATAGAGGATGAGCATAATATTTCCAATCATATTTCTTTTCTTCTTAATCTTTGAATGGGTTTGGAAACTAGATTCTTAGGAAGAAATGGTAACCAAATTTAAATTCCATACGGTGCATTCCAACACAAAGTGAATATGTTATAAATAAATTAAAGCATATTGATCTCTTATATAAAATAAGGTACAAAATCTAAAAATATTGATAGTATTGCATTTAAAGATATAAAAATTTCCATTTAAATATATCGTAATTTTAATGATATAAAATTTGGAGTATTTATTCCTCCGACATTCATTTGTAAAATAGACATGAGAAATTGTTAACGTTTTCTTTTCCACTTATTTATTTTTCCTCATGTTTTATCATTATTCTTTTTCCTTTGTAAGTCTTAATTACCAAAATAGGCATATTCATGCTAATTTTATTACCTCTCTTCCCAATTGAAAAAGGGCGATGCATATTGCAGGTGGTTTTAAACATTTTTTGTAAAGTTCTTGTCACAAACATAGAAATACGTCTATAGAGGATGAGCATAATATTTCCAATCATATTTCTTTTCTTCTTACTCTTTGAATGGGTTTGGAAACTAGATTCTTAGGGAGAAAAGGTACCCAAATTTAAATTCCAAACGGTACATTCCAACAAAAAGTGAATAACTTATAAATAAATTTAAGAATATTGGTTTCATAAATGACTTCAAAATGAGAATTATTGATCTCTTATATAAAATAATGTACAAAATCACAAAATATTGATAGTATTGTATTTAAAGATATAAAAATTTCAATTTAAATATATCATAACTTTTATGATATAAAATTTGGAGTATTTATTCCCCCGACATTCATTTGTAAAATAGACATGAGAAATTGTTAACGTTTTCTTTTCCACTTATTTATTTTTCCTCATTTTTATCATTACTCTCTTTATTTTGTAAGTCTTAATTCCCAAAATAGGCATATTCATGCTAATTTTATTACCTCTCTTCCCATTTGAAAAAGGGGAGGGATGTTGTTGGTGGTTTTGGACATTATTTCTAACGTTCTTGTTACATAGCAAGAAAAATTGCTATAGAGGAGGAGCATAATATTTAGAATCATATTTCTTTTCTTCTTAATCTTTTAAAGGGTTTGGAAACTAGATTCTTAGGAAGAAATGGTAACCAAATTTAAATTCCATACGGTGCATTCCAACACAAAGTGAATAAGTTATAAATAAATTAAACCATATTGATCTAATAAATGAGTTCAAAATGAGAATTATTGATCTCTTATATAAAATAATGTACAAAATCTAAAAATATTGATAGTATTGCATTTAAAGATATAAAAATTTCCATTTAAATATATCGTAATTTTAATGATATAAAATTTGGAGTATTTATTCCTCCGACATTCATTTGTAAAATAGACATGAGAAATTGTTAACGTTTTCTTTTCCACTTATTTATTTTTCCTCATGTTTTATCATTATTCTTTTTCCTTTGTAAGTCTTAATTACCAAAATAGGCATATTCATGCTAATTTTATTACCTCTCTTCCCAATTGAAAAAGGGCGATGCATATTGCAGGTGGTTTTAAACATTTTTTGTAAAGTTCTTGTCACATACATAGAAATACGTCTATAGAGGATGAGCATAATATTTCCAATCATATTTCTTTTCTTCTTACTCTTTGAATGGGTTTGGAAACTAGATTCTTAGGGAGAAAAAGGTAACCAAATTTAAATTGCAAACGGTACATTCAAACACAAAGTGAATAACTTATAAATAAATTAAAGCATATTGATCTCTTATATAAAATAAGGTACAAAATCTAAAAATATTGATAGTATTGCATTTAAAGATATAAAAATTTCCATTTAAATATATCGTAATTTTAATGATATAAAATTTGGAGTATTTATTCCTCCGACATTCATTTGTAAAATAGACATGAGAAATTGTTAACGTTTTCTTTTCCACTTATTTATTTTTCCTCATGTTTTATCATTATTCTTTTTCCTTTGTAAGTATTAATTACCAAAATAGGCATATTCATGCTAATTTTATAACCTCTCTTCCCAATTGAAAAAGGGCGATACATATTGCAGGTGGTTTTAAACATTTTTTGTAAAGTTCTTGTCACATACATAGAAATACGTCTATAGAGGATGAGCATAATATTTCCAATCATATTTCTTTTCTTCTTACTCTTTGAATGGGTTTGGAAACTATATTCTTAGGGAGAAAAGGTAACCAAATTTAAATTCCAAACGGTACATTCCAACACAAAGTGAATAACTTATAAATAAATTTAAGAATATTGGTTTCATAAATGACTTCAAAATGAGAATTATTGATCTCTTATATAAAATAATGTACAAAATCACAAAATATTGATAGTATTGTATTTAAAGATATAAAAATTTCAATTTAAATATATCATAACTTTTATGATATAAAATTTGGAGTATTTATTCCCCCGACATTCATTTGTAAAATAGACATGAGAAATTGTTAACGTTTTCTTTTACACTTATTTATTTTTCCTCATTTTTATCATTACTCTCTTTCTTTTGTAAGTCTTAATTCCCAAAATAGGCATATTCATGCTAATTTTATTACCTCTCTTCCCATTTGAAAAAGGGGATGGATGTTGTTGGTGGTTTTGGACATTATTTCTAACGTTCTTGTTACATAGCAAGAAAAATTGCTATAGAGGAGGAGCATAATATTTAGAATCATATTTCTTTTCTTCTTAATCTTTGAATGGGTTTGGAAACTAGATTCTTAGGAAGAAATGGTAACCAAATTTAAATTCCATACGGTGCATTCCAACACAAAGTGAATAAATTATAAATAAATTAAAGCATATTGATCTAATAAATGAGTTCAAAATGAGAATTATTGATCTCTTATATAAAATAATGTACAAAATCTAAAAATATTGATAGTATTGCATTTAAAGATATAAAAATTTAAATTTAAATATATCGTAATTTTAATGATATAAAATTTGGAGTATTTATTCCTCCGACATTCATTTGTAAAATAGACATGAGAAATTGTTAACGTTTTCTTTTCCACTTATTTATTTTTCCTCATGTTTTATCATTATTCTTTTTCCTTTGTAAGTCTTAATTACCAAAATTGGCATATTCATGCTAATTTTATTACCTCTCTTCCCAATTGAAAAAGGGCGATGCATATTGCAGGTGGTTTTAAACATTTTTTGTAAAGTTCTTGTCACATACATAGAAATACGTCTATAGAGGATGAGCATAATATTTCCAATCATATTTCTTTTCTTCTTACTCTTTGAATGGGTTTGGAAACTAGATTCTTAGGGAGAAAAAGGTAACCAAATTTAAATTGCAAACGGTACATTCCAACACAAAGTGAATAACTTATAAATAAATTAAAGCATATTGATCTCTTATATAAAATAAGGTACAAAATCTAAAAATATTGATAGTATTGCATTTAAAGATATAAAAATTTCCATTTAAATATATCGTAATTTTAATGATATAAAATTTGGAGTATTTATTCCTCCGACATTCATTTGTAAAATAGACATGAGAAATTGTTAACGTTTTCTTTTCCACTTATTTATTTTTCCTCATGTTTTATCATTATTCTTTTTCCTTTGTAAGTCTTAATTACCAAAATAGGCATATTCATGCTAATTTTATTACCTCTCTTCCCAATTGAAAAAGGGCGATGCATATTGCAGGTGGTTTTAAACATTTTTTGTAAAGTTCTTGTCACATACATAGAAATACGTCTATAGAGGATGAGCATAATATTTCCAATCATATTTCTTTTCTTCTTACTCTTTGAATGGGTTTGGAAACTAGATTCCTAGGGAGAAAAGGTAACCAAATTTAAATTCCAAACGGTACATTCCAACACAAAGTGAATAACTTATAAATAAATTTAAGAATATTGGTTTCATAAATGACTTCAAAATGAGAATTATTGATCTCTTATATAAAATAATGTACAAAATCACAAAATATTGATAGTATTGCATTTAAAGATATAAAAATTTCCATTTAAATATATCGTAATTTTAATTATATAAAATTTGGAGTATTTATTCCCCCGACATTCATTTGTAAAATAGACATGAGAAATTGTTAACGTTTTCTTTTCCACTTATTTATTTTTCCTCATTTTTATCATTACTCTATTTCTTTTGTAAGTCTTAACTCCCAAAATAGGCATAATCATGCTAATTTTATTACCTCTCTTCCCATTTGAAAAAGGGGATGGATGTTGTTGGTGGTTTTGGACATTATTTCTAACGTTCTTGTTACATAGCAAGAAAAATTGCTATAGAGGAGGAGCATAATATTTAGAATCATATTTCTTTTCTTCTTAATCTTTGAATGGGTTTGGAAACTAGATTCTTAGGAAGAAATGGTAACCAAATTTAAATTCCATACGGTGCATTCCAACACAAAGTGAATAAGTTATAAATAAATTAAAGCATATTGATCTAATAAATGAGTTCAAAATGAGAATTATTGATCTCTTATATAAAATAAGGTACAAAATCTAAAAATATTGATAGTATTGCATTTAAAGATATAAAAATTTCCATTTAAATATATCGTAATTTTAATGATATAAAATTTGGAGTATTTATTCCCCCGACATTCATTTGTAAAATAGACATGAGAAATTGTTAACGTTTTCTTTTCCACTTATTTATTTTTCCTCATGTTTTATCATTATTCTTTTTCCTTTGTAAGTCTTAATTACCAAAATAGGCATATTCATGCTAATTTTATTACCTCTCTTCCCAATTGAAAAAGGGCGATGCATATTGCAGGTGGTTTTAAACATTTTTTGTAAAGTTCTTGTAACATACATAGAAATACGTCTATAGAGGATGAGCATAATATTTCCAATCATATTTCTTTTCTTCTTACTCTTTGAATGGGTTTGGAAACTAGATTCCTAGGGAGAAAAGGTAACCAAATTTAAATTCCAAACGGTACATTCCAACACAAAGTGAATAACTTATAAATAAATTTAAGAATATTGGTTTTATAAATGACTTCAAAATGAGAATTATTCATCTCTTATATAAAATAATGTACAAAATCACAAAATATTGATAGTATTGCATTTAAAGATATAAAAATTTCCATTTAAATATATCGTAATTTTAATTATATAAAATTTGGAGTATTTATTCCCCCGACATTCATTTGTAAAATAGACATGAGAAATTGTTAACGTTTTCTTTTCCACTTATTTATTTTTCCTCATTTTTATCATTACTCTATTTCTTTTGTAAGTCTTAATTCCCAAAATAGGCATAATCATGCTAATTTTATTACCTCTCTTCCCATTTGAAAAAGGGGATGGATGTTGTTGGTGGTTTTGGACATTATTTCTAACGTTCTTGTTACATAGCAAGAAAAATTGCTATAGAGGAGGAGCATAATATTTAGAATCATATTTCTTTTCTTCTTAATCTTTGAATGGGTTTGGAAACTAGATTCTTAGGAAGAAATGGTAACCAAATTTAAATTCCATACGGTGCATTCCAACACAAAGTGAATAAGTTATAAATAAATTAAAGCATATTGATCTAATAAATGAGTTCAAAATGAGAATTATTGATCTCTTATATAAAATAATGTACAAAATCTAAAAATATTGATAATATTGCATTTAAAGATATAAAAATTTCCATTTAAATATATCGTAATTTTAATGATATAAAATTTGGAGTATTTATTCCTCCGACATTCATTTGTAAAATAGACATGAGAAATTGTTAACGTTTTCTTTTCCACTTATTTATTTTTCCTCATGTTTTATCATTATTCTTTTTCCTTTGTAAGTCTTAATTACCAAAATAGGCATATTCATGCTAATTTTATTACCTCTCTTCCCAATTGAAAAAGGGCGATGCATATTGCAGGTGGTTTTAAACATTTTTTGTAAAGTTCTTGTCACATACATAGAAATACGTCTATAGATAATGAGCATAATATTTCCAATCATATTTCTTTTCTTCTTACTCTTTTAATGGGTTTGGAAACTGGATTCTTAGGGAGAAAAGGTAACCAAATTTAAATTCCAAACGGTACATTCCACACACAAAGTGAATAACTTATAAATAAATTTAAGAATATTGATTTCATAAATGAGTTCAAAATTAGAATTATTGATCTCTTATATAAAATAATGTACAAAATCACAAAATATTGATAGTATTGCATTTAAAGATATAAAAATTTCCATTTAAATATATTGTAATTTTAATGATATAAAATTTGGAGTATTTATTCCCCCGACATTCATTTGTATAATAGACATGAGAAATTGTTCACGTTTTCTTTTCCACTTATTTATTTTTCCTCATGTTTCATCATTATTCTCTTTCCTTTGTAAGTCTTAATTACCAACATAGGCATATTCATGCTAATTTTATTACCTCTCTTCCCAATTGAAAAAGGGCGATGCATATTGCAGGTGGTTTTAAACATTTTTTGTAAAGTTCTTGTAACATACATAGAAATACGTCTATAGAGGATTAGCATAATATTTCCAATCTTATTTCCTTTCATCTTAATCTTTGAATGGGTTTGGAAACTAGATTCTTAGGAAGAAATGGTAACCAAATTTAAATTCCATACGGTGCATTCCAACACAAAGTGAATAACTTATAAATAAATTTAAGAATATTGATTTCATAAATTAATTCAAAATGAGTATTATTGATCTCTTATATAAAATAATGTACAAAATCTCAAAATATTGATAGTATTGCATTTAAAGATATAAAATTTTCCATTTAAATATATCGTAATTTTAATGATATAAAATTTGGAGTATTTATTCCTCCGACATTCATTTTTAAAATAGACATGAGAAATTGTTAACGTTTTCTACTTATTTATTTTTCCTCATTTTTATCATTACTCTCTTTCTTTTGTAAGTCTTAATTCCCAAAATAGGCATATTCATGCTAATTTTATTACCTCTCTTCCCATTTGAAAAAGGGGATGGATGTTGTTGCTGGTTTTGGACATTATTTCTAACGTTCTTGTTACATAGCAAGAAAAATTGCTATAGAGGAGGAGCATAATATTTAGAATCATATTTCTTTTCTTCTTAATCTTTGAATGGGTTTGGAAACTAGATTCTTAGGAAGAAATGGTAACCAAATTTAAATTCCATACGGTGCATTCCAACACAAAGTGAATAAGTTATAAATAAATTAAAGCATATTGATCTAATAAATTTGTTCAAAATGAGAATTATTGATCTCTTATATAAAATAATGTACAAAATCTAAAAATATTGATAGTATTGCATTTAAAGATATAAAAATTTCCATTTAAATATATCGTAATTTTAATGATATAAAATTTGGAGTATTTATTCCTCCGACATTCATTTGTAAAATAGACATGAGAAATTGTTAACGTTTTCTTTTCCACTTATTTATTTTTCCTCATGTTTTATCATTATTCTTTTTCCTTTGTAAGTCTTAATTACAAAAATAGGCATATTCATGCTAATTTTATTACCTCTCTTCCCAATTGAAAAAGGGAGATGCATATTGCAGGTGGTTTTAAACATTTTTTGTAAAGTTCTTGTCACATACATAGAAATACGTCTATAGAGGATTAGCATAATATTTCCAATCATATTTCTTTTATTCTTACTCTTTGAATGGGTTTGGAAACTGGATTCTTAGGGAGAAAAGGTAACCAAATTTAAATTCCAAACGGTACATTCCACACACAAAGTGAATAACTTATAAATAAATTTAAGAATATTGATTTCATAAATGAGTTCAAAATTAGAATTATTGATCTCTTATATAAAATAATGTACAAAATCACAAAATATTGATAGTATTGCATTTAAAGATATACAAATTTCCATTTAAATATATTGTAATTTTAATGATATAAAATTTGGAGTATTTATTCCCCCGACATTCATTTGTATAATAGACATGAGAAATTGTTCACGTTTTCTTTTCCACTTATTTATTTTTCCTCATGTTTCATCATTATTCTCTTTCCTTTGTAAGTCTTAATTACCAAAATAGGCATATTCATGCTAATTTTATTACCTCTCTTCCCAATTGAAAAAGGGCGATGCATATTGCAGGTGGTTTTAAACATTTTTTGTAAAGTTCTTGTCACATACATAGAAATACGTCTATAGAGGATTAGCATAATATTTCCAATCTTATTTCCTTTCATCTTAATCTTTGAATGGGTTTGGAAACTAGATTCTTAAGAAGAAATGGTAACCAAATTTAAATTCCATACGGTGCATTCCAACACAAAGTGAATAACTTATAAATAAATTTAAGAATATTGATTTCATAAATTAAATCAAAATGAGAATTATTGATCTCTTATATAAAATAATGTACAAAATCTCAAAATATTGATAGTATTGCATTTAAAGATATAAAATTTTCCATTTAAATATATCGTAATTTTAATGATATAAAATTTGGAGTATTTATTCCCCCGACATTCATTTTTAAAATAGACATGAGAAATTGTTAACGTTTTCTTTTCTACTTATTTATTTTTCCTCATTTTTATCATTACTCTCTTTCTTTTGTAAGTCTTAATTCCCAAAATAGGCATATTCATGCTAATTTTATTACCTCTCTTCCCAATTGAAAAAGGGAGATGCATATTGCAGGTGGTTTTAAACATTTTTTGTAAAGTTCTTGTCACATACATAGAAATACGTCTATAGAGGATTAGCATAATATTTCCAATCATATTTCTTTTATTCTTACTCTTTCAATGTGTTTGGAAACTGGATTCTTAGGGAGAAAAGGTAACCAAATTTAAATTCCAAACGGTACATTCCACACACAAAGTGAATAACTTATAAATAAATTTAAGAATATTGATTTCATAAATGAGTTCAAAATTAGAATTATTGATCTCTTATATAAAATAATGTACAAAATCACAAAATATTGATAGTATTGCATTTAAAGATATACAAATTTCCATTTAAATATATTGTAATTTTAATGATATAAAATTTGGAGTATTTATTCCCCCGACATTCATTTGTATAATAGACATGAGAAATTGTTCACGTTTTCTTTTCCACTTATTTATTTTTCCTCATGTTTCATCATTATTCTCTTTCCTTTGTAAGTCTTAATTACCAAAATAGGCATATTCATGCTAATTTTATTACCTCTCTTCCCAATTGAAAAAGGGCGATGCATATTGCAGGTGGTTTTAAACATTTTTTGTAAAGTTCTTGTCACATACATAGAAATACGTCTATAGAGGATTAGCATAATATTTCCAATCTTATTTCCTTTCATCTTAATCTTTGAATGGGTTTGGAAACTAGATTCTTAGGAAGAAATGGTAACCAAATTTAAATTCCATACGGTGCATTCCAACACAAAGTGAATAACTTATAAATAAATTTAAGAATATTGATTTCATAAATTAATTCAAAATGAGAATTATTGATCTCTTATATAAAATAATGTACAAAATCTCAAAATATTGATAGTATTGCATTTAAAGATATAAAATTTTCCATTTAAATATATCGTAATTTTAATGATATAAAATTTGGAGTATTTATTCCCCCGACATTCATTTTTAAAATAGACATGAGAAATTGTTAACGTTTTCTTTTCCACTTATTTATTTTTCCTCATTTTTATCATTACTCTCTTTCTTTTGTAAGTCTTAATTCCCAAAATAGGCATATTCATGCTAATTTTATTACCTCTCTTCCCATTTGAAAAAGGGGATGGATGTTGTTGGTGGTTTTGGACATTATTTCTAACGTTCTTGTTACATAGCAAGAAAAATTGCTATAGAGGAGGAGCATAATATTTAGAATCATATTTCTATTCTTCTTAATCTTTGAATGGGTTTGGAAACTAGATTCTTAGGAAGAAATGGTAACCAAATTTAAATTCCATACGGTGCATTCCAACACAAAGTGAATAAGTTATAAATAAATTAAAGCATATTGATCTAATAAATGAGTTCAAAATGAGAATTATTGATCTCTTATATAAAATAATGAACAAAATCTAAAAATATTGATAGTATTGCAATTAAAGATATAAAAATTTCCATTTAAATATATCGTAATTTTAATGATATAAAATTTGGAGTATTTATTCCTCCGACATTCATTTGTAAAATAGACATGAGAAATTATTAACGTTTTCTTTTCCACTTATTTATTTTTCCTCATGTTTTATCATTATTCTTTTTCCTTTGTAAGTCTTAATTACCAAAATAGGCATATTCATGCTAATTTTATTACCTCTCTTCCCAATTGAAAAAGGGCGATGCATATTGCAGGTGGTTTTAAACATTTTTTGTAAAGTTCTTGTCACATACATAGAAATACGTCTATAGAGGATTAGCATAATATTTCCAATCATATTTCCTTTCATCTTAATCTTTGAATGGGTTTGGAAACTAGATTCTTAGGAAGAAATGGTAACCAAATTTAAATTCCAAACGGTGCATTCCAACACAAAGTGAATAACTTATAAATAAATTTAAGAATATTGATTTCATAAATTAATTCAAAATGAGAATTATTGATCTCTTATATAAAATAATGTACAAAATCTCAAAATATTGATAGTATTGCATTTAAAGATATAAAAATTTCCATTTAAATATATCGTAATTTTAATGATATAAAATTTGGAGTATTTATTCCCCCGACATTCATTTGTAAAATAGACATGAGATATTGTTAACGTTTTCTTTTCCACTTATTTATTTTTCCTCATGTTTTATCATTATTCTCTTTCCTTTGTAAGTCTTAATTACCAAAATAGGCATATTCATGCTAATTTTATTACCTCTCTTCCCAATTGAAAAAGGGCGATGCATATTGCAGGTGGTTTTAAACATTTTTTGTAAAGTTCTTGTCACATACATAGAAATACGTCTATAGAGGATGAGCATAATATTTCCAATCATATTTCTTTTCTTCTTACTCTTTGAATGGGTTTGGAAACTAGATTCCTAGGGAGAAAAGGTAACCAAATTTAAATTCCAAACGGTACATTCCAACACAAAGTGAATAACTTATAAATAAATTTAAGAATATTGATTTCATAAATGAGTTCAAAATGAGAATTATTGATCTCTTATATAAAATAATGTACAAAATCACAAAATATTGATAGTATTGCATTTAAAGATATAAAAATTTCCATTTAAATATATCGTAATTTTAATGATATAAAATTTGGAGTATTTATTCCCCCGACATTCATTTGTAAAATAGACAAGAGAAATTGTTAATGTTTTCTTTTCCACTTATTTATTTTTCCTCATGTTTTATCAGTACTCTCTTTCTTTTGTAAGTTTTAATTCCCAAAATAGGCATATTCATGCTAATTTTATTACCTCTCTTCCCAATTGAAAAAGGCGATGGATGTTGTAGGTGGTTTTGGACATTATTTCTAACGTGCTTGTTACATAGCAAGAAAAATTGCTATATAGGAGGAGCATAATATTTCCAATCATATTTCTCTTCTTCTTACGCTTTGAATGGGTTTGGAAACTAGATTCTTAGGGAGAAAAGGTAACCTAATTTAAATTCCAAACGGTACTTTCCAACACAAAGTGAATAACTTATAAATAAATTTAAGAATATTGATTTCATAAATGAGTTCAAAATTTGAATTATTGATCTCTTATATAAAATAATGTACAAAATCTCAAAATATTGATAGTATTCCATTTAAAGATATAAAAATTTCCATTTAAATATATCGTAATTTTAATGATATAAAATTTGGAGTATTTATTCCCCCGACATTCATTTGTAAAATAGACATGAGAAATTGTTAACGTTTTCTTTTCCACTTATTTATTTTTCCTCATGTTTTATCATTATTCTCTTTCCTTTGTAAGTCTTAATTACCAAAATAGGCATATTCATGCTAATTTTATTACCTCTCTTCCCAATTGAAAAAGGGCGATGCATATTGCAGGTGGTTTTAAACATTTTTTGTAAAGTTCTTGTCACATACATAGAAATACGTCTATAGAGGATTAGCATAATATTTCCAATCATATTTCCTTTCATCTTAATCTTTGAATGGGTTTGGAAACTAGATTCTTAGGAAGAAATGGTAACCAAATTTAAATTCCAAACGGTGCATTCCAACACAAAGTGAATATGTTATAAATAAATTAAAGCATATTGATCTAATAAATGAGTTAAAAATGAGAATTATTGATCTCTTATATAAAATAATGTACAATATCTCAAAATATTGATAGTATTGCATTTAAAGATATAAAAATTTCTATTTAAATATATCGTAATTTTAATGATATAAAATTTGGAGTATTTATTCCCCCGACATTCATTTGTAAAATAGACATGAGAAATTGTTAACGTTTTCTTTTCCACTTACTTATTTTTCCTCATGTTTTATCATTATTCTTTTTTCTTTGTAAGTCTTCATTACCAAAATATGCATATTCATGCTAATTTTATTACCTCTCTTCCCAATTGAAAAAAGGCGATGGATATTGCAGGTGGTTTTAAACATTTTTTGTAAAGTTCTTGTCACATACATAGAAATACGTCTATAGAGGATTAGAATAATATTTCCAATCATATTTCTTTTCTTCTTACTCTTTGAATGGGTTTGGAAACTAGATTCTTAGGGAGAAAAGGTAACCAAATTTAAATTCCAAACGGTACATTCCAACACAAAGTGAATAACTTATAAATAAATTTAAGAATATTGGTTTCATAAATGAGTTCAAAATGAGAATTATTGATCTCTTATATAAAATAATGTACAAAATCACAAAATATTGATAGTATTGCATTTAAAGATATAAAAATTTCCATTTAAATATATCGTAATTTTAATGATATAAAATTTGGAGTATTTATTCCCCCGACATTCATTTGTAAAATAGACAAGAGAAATTGTTAATGTTTTCTTTTCCACTTATTTATTTTTCCTCATGTTTTATCAGTACTCTCTTTCTTTTGTAAGTTTTAATTCCCAAAATATGCATATTCATGCTAATTTTATTACCTCTCTTCCCATTTGAAAAAGGGGATGGATGTTGTTGGTGGTTTTGGACATTATTTCTAACGTTCTTGTTACATAGCAAGAAAAATTGCTATAGAGGAGGAGCATAATATTTAGAATCATATTTCTTTTCTTCTTAATCTTTGAATGGGTTTGGAAACTAGATTGTTAGGAAGAAATGGTAACCAAATTTAAATTCCATACGGTGCATTCCAATACAAAGTCAATAAGTTATAAATAAAATTAAGAATATTGATTTCATAAATAAGTTCAAAATGAGAATTAATTATCTTTTATATAAAATAATGTACAAAATCTCAAAATATTGATAGTATTGCATTTAAAGATATAAAAATTTCAATTTAAATATATCATTACTTTAATGATATAAAATTTGGAGTATTTATTCTCCCGACATTCATTTGTAAAATAGACATGAGAAATTGTTAACGTTTTCTTTTCCACTTATTTATTTTTCCTCATGTTTTATCATTATTCTTTTTCCTTTGTAAGTCTTAATTACCAAAATAGGCATATTCATGCTAATTTTATTACCTCTCTTCCCAATTGAAAAAGGGCGATGCATATTGCAGGTGGTTTTAAACATTTTTTGTAAAGTTCTTGTCACATACATAGAAATACGTCTATAGAGGATGAGCATAATATTTCCAATCATATTTCTTTTATTCTTACTCTTTGAATGGGTTTGGAAACTGGATTCTTAGGGAGAAAAGGTAACCAAATTTAAATTCCAAACGGTACATTCCACACACAAAGTGAATAACTTATAAATAAATTTAAGAATATTGATTTCATAAATGAGTTCAAAATTAGAATTATTGATCTCTTATATAAAATAATGTACAAAATCACAAAATATTGATAGTATTGCATTTAAAGATATAAAAATTTCCATTTAAATATATTGTAATTTTAATGATATAAAATTTGGAGTATTTATTCTCCCGACATTCATTTGTAAAATAGACATGAGAAATTGTTAACGTTTTCTTTTCCACTTATTTATTTTTCCTCATGTTTTATCATTATTCTTTTTCCTTTGTAAGTCTTAATTACCAAAATAGGCATATTCATGCTAATTTTATTACCTCTCTTCCCAATTGAAAAAGGGCGATGCATATTGCAGGTGGTTTTAAACATTTTTTGTAAAGTTCTTGTCACATACATAGAAATACGTCTATAGAGGATGAGCATAATTTTTCCAATCATATTTCTTTTCTTCTTACTCTTTGAATGGTTTTGGAAACTAGATTCTTAGGGAGAAAAGGTAACCAAATTTAAATTCCAAACGGTACATTCCAACACAAAGTGAATAACTTATAAATAAATTTAAGAATATTGGTTTCATAAATGAGTTCAAAATGAGAATTATTGATCTCTTATATAAAATAATGTACAAAATCACAAAATATTGATAGTATTGTATTTAAATATATACTAATTTCAATTTAAATATATCATAACTTTTATGATATAAAATTTGGAGTATTTATTCCCCCGACATTCATTTTTAAAATAGACATGAGAAATTGTTAACGTTTTCTTTTACACTTATCTATTTTTCCTCATTTTTATCATTACTCTCTTTCTTTTGTAAGTCTTAATTCCCAAAATAGGCATATTCATGCTAATTTTATTACCTCTCTTCCCATTTGAAAAAGGGGATGGATGTTGTTGGTGGTTTTGGACATTATTTCTAACGTTCTTGTTACATAGCAAGAAAAATTGCTATAGAGGAGAAGCATAATATTTAGAATCATATTTCTTTTCTTCTTAATCTTTGAATGGGTTTGGAAACTATATTCTTAGGAAGAAATGGTAACCAAATTTAAATTCCATACGGTGCATTTCAACACAAAGTGAATAAGTTATAAATAAATTAAAGCATATTGATCTAATAAATGAGTTCAAAATGAGAATTATTGATCTCTTATATAAAATAATGTACAAAATCTAAAAATATTGATAGTATTGCATTTAAAGATATAAAAATTTCCATTTAAATATATCGTAATTTTAATATTATAAAATTTGGAGTATTTATTCCTCCGACATTCATTTGTAAAATAGACATGAGAAATTGTTAACGTTTTCTTTTCCACTTATTTATATTTCCTCATGTTTTATCATTATTCTTTTTCCTTTGTAAGTCTTAATTACCAAAATAGGCATATTCATGCTAATTTTATTACCTCTCTTCCCAATTGAAAAAGGGCGATGCATATTGCAGGTGGTTTTAAACATTTTTTGTAAAGTTCTTGTCACATACATAGAAATACGTCTATAGAGGATGAGCATAATATTTCCAATCATATTTCTTTTATTCTTACTCTTTGAATGGGTTTGGAAACTGGATTCTTAGGGAGAAAAGGTAACCAAATTTAAATTCCAAACGGTACATTCCACACACAAAGTGAATAACTTATAAATAAATTTAAGAATATTGATTTCATAAATGAGTTCAAAATTAGAATTATTGATCTCTTATATAAAATAATGTACAAAATCACAAAATATTGATAGTATTGCATTTAAAGATATAAAAATTTCCATTTAAATATATTGTAATTTTAATGATATAAAATTTGGAGTATTTATTCCCCCGCCATTCATTTGTATAATAGACATGAGAAATTGTTAACGTTTTCTTTTCCACTTATTTATTTTTCCTCATGTTTCATCATTATTCTCTTTCCTTTGTAAGTCTTAATTACCAAAATAGGCATATTCATGCTAATTTTATTACCTCTCTTCCCAATTGAAAAAGGGCGACGCATATTGCAGGTGGTTTTAAACATTTTTTGTAAAGTTCTTGTCACATACATAGAAATACGTCTATAGAGGATTAGCATAATATTTCCAATCATATTTCCTTTCATCTTAATCTTTGAATGGGTTTGGAAACTAGATTCTTAGGAAGAAATGGTAACCAAATTTAAATTCCATACGGTGCATTCCAACACAAAGTGAATAACTTATAAATAAATTTAAGAATATTGATTTCATAAATTAATTCAAAATGAGAATTATTGATCTCTTATATAAAATAATGTACAAAATCACAAAATATTGATAGTATTGCATTTAAAGATATAAAAATTTCCATTTAAATATATCGTAATTTTAATGATATAAAATTTGGAGTATTTATTCCCCCGACATTCATTTGTAAAATAGACATGAGATATTGTCAACGTTTTCTTTTCCACTTATTTATTTTTCCTCATGTTTTATCATTATTCTCTTTCCTTTGTAAGTCTTAATTTCCAAAATAGGCATATTCATGCTAATTTTATTACCTCTCTTCCCAATTGAAAAAGGGCGATGCATATTGCAGGTGGTTTTAAACATTTTTTGTAAAGTTCTTGTCACATACATAGAAATACGTCTATAGAGGATTAGCATAATATTTCCAATCATATTTCCTTTTATCTTAATCTTTGAATGGGTTTGGAAACTAGATTCTTAGGAAGAAATGGTAACCAAATTTAAATTCCATACGGTGCATTCCAACACAAAGTGAATAACTTATAAATAAATTTAAGAATATTGATTTCATAAATTAATTCAAAATGAGAATTATTGATCTCTTATATAAAATAATGTACAATATCTCAAAATATTGATAGTATTGCATTTAAAGATATAAAAATTTCCATTTAAATATATCGTAATTTTAATGATATAAAATTTGGAGTATTTATTCCTCCGACATTCATTTGTAAAATAGACATAAGAAATTGTTAACGTTTTCTTTTCCACTTATTTATTTTTCCTCATGTTTTATCATTATTCTTTTTCCTTTGTAAGTCTTAATTACCAAAATAGGCATATTCATGCTAATTTTATTACCTCTCTTCCCATTTGAAAAAGGGGATGGATGTTGTTGGTGGTTTTGGACATTATTTCTAACGTTCTTGTTACATAGCAAGAAAAATTGCTATAGAGGAGGAGCATAATATTTAGAATCATATTTCTTTTCTTCTTAATCTTTGAATGGGTTTGGAAACTAGATTCTTAGGAAGAAATGGTAACCAAATTTAAATTCCATACGGTGCATTCCAACACAAAGTGAATAACTTATAAATAAATTTAAGAATATTGATTTCATAAATTAATTCAAAATGAGAATTATTGATCTCTTATATAAAATAATGTACAAAATCTCAAAATATTGATAGTATTGCATTTAAAGATATAAAAATTTCCATTTAAATATATCGTAATTTTAATGATATAAAATTTGGAGTATTTATTCCCCCGACATTCATTTTTAAAATAGATATGAGAAATTGTTAACGTTTTCTTTTCCACTTATTTATTTTTCCTCATTTTTATCATTACTCTCTTTCTTTTGTTAGTCTTAATTCCCAAAATAAGCATATTCATGCTAATTTTATTACCTCTCTTCCCATTTGAAAAAGGGGATGGATGTTGTTGGTGGTTTTGGACATTATTTCTAACGTTCTTGTTACATAGCAAGAAAAATTGCTATAGAGGAGGAGCATAATATTTAGAATCATATTTTTTTTCTTCTTAATCTTTGAATGGGTTTGGAAACTAGATTCTTAGGAAGAAATGGTAACCAAATTTAAATTCCATACGGTGCATTCCACACAAAGTGAATAAGTTATAAATAAATTAAAGCATATTGATCTAATAAATGAGTTCAAAATGAGAATTATTGATCTCTTATATAAAATAATGTACAAAATCTAAAAATATTGATAGTATTGCATTTAAAGATATAAAAATTTCCATTTAAATATATCGTAATTTTAATATTATAAAATTTGGAGTATTTATTCCTCCGACATTCATTTGTAAAATAGACATGAGAAATTGTTAACGTTCTCTTTTCCACTTATTTATTTTTCCTCATGTTTTATCATTATTCTTTTTCCTTTGTAAGTCTTAATTACCAAAATAGGCATATTCATGCTAATTTTATTACCTCTCTTCCCAATTGAAAAAGGGCGATGCATATTGCAGGTGGTTTTAAACATTTTTTGTAAAGTTCTTGTCACATACATAGAAATACGTCTATAGAGGATGAGCATAATATTTCCAATCATATTTCTTTTATTCTTACTCTTTGAATGGGTTTGGAAACTAGATTCTTAGGGAGAAAAGGTAACCAAATTTAAATTCCAAACGGTACATTCCACACACAAAGTGAATAACTTATAAATAAATTTAAGAATATTGATTTCATAAATGAGTTCAAAATTAGAATTATTGATCTCTTATATAAAATAATGTACAAAATCAAAAAATATTGATAGTATTGCATTTAAAGATATAAAAATTTCCATTTAAATATATTGTAATTTTAATATTATAAAATTTGGAGTATTTATTCCCCCGCCATTCATTTGTATAATAGACATGAGAAATTGTTAACGTTTTCTTTTCCACTTATTTATTTTTCCTCATGTTTCATCATTATTCTCTTTCCTTTGTAAGTCTTAATTACCAAAATAGGCATATTCATGCTAATTTTATTACCTCTCTTCCCAATTGAAAAAGGGCGATGCATATTGCAGGTGGTTTTAAACATTTTTTTGTAAAGTTCTTGTCACATACATAGAAATACGTCTATAGAGGATTAGCATAATATTTTAAATCATATTTCCTTTCATCTTAACTTTGAATGGGTTTGGAAACTAGATTCTTAGGAAGAAATGGTAACCAAATTGAAATTCCATACGGTGCATTCCAACACAAAGTGAATAACTTATAAATGAATTTAAGAATATTGATTTCATAAATTAATTCAAAATGAGAATTATTGATCTCTTATATAAAATAATGTACAAAATCTCAAAATATTGATAGTATTGCATTTAAAGATATAAAAATTTCCATTTAAATATATCGTAATTTTAATGATATAAAATTTGGAGTATTTATTCCCCCGACATTCATTTGTAAAATAGACATGAGATATTGTTAACGTTTTCTTTTCCACTTATTTATTTTTCCTCATGTTTTATCATTATTCTCTTTCCTTTGTAAGTCTTAATTACCAAAATAGGCATATTCATGCTAATTTTATTACCTCTCTTCCCAATTGGAAAAGGGCGATGCATATTGCAGGTGGTTTTAAACATTTTTTGTAAAGTTCTTGTCACATACATAGAAATACGTCTATAGAGGATGAGCATAATATTTCCAATCATATTTCTTTTCTTCTTACTCTTTGAATGGGTTTGGAAACTAGATTCCTAGGGAGAAAAGGTAACCAAATTTAAATTCCAAACGATACATTCCAACACAAAGTGAATAACTTATAAATAAATTTAAGAATATTGATTTCATAAATGAGTTCAAAATGAGAATTATTGATCTCTTATATAAAATAATGTACAATATCACAAAATATTGATAGTATTGCATTTAAAGATATAAAAATTTCCATTTAAATATATCGTAATTTTAATGATATAAAATTTGGAGTATTTATTCCCCCGACATTCATTTGTAAAATAGAAAAGAGAAATTGTTAATGTTTTCTTTTCCACTTATTTATTTTTCCTCATGTTTTATCAGTACTCTCTTTCTTTTGTAAGTTTTAATTCCCAAAATAGGCATATTCATGCAAATTTTAATACCTCTCTTCCCAATTGAAAAAGGCGATGGATGTTGTAGGTGGTTTTGGTCATTATTTCTAACGTGCTTGTTACATAGCAAGAAAAATTGCTATATAGGAGGAGCATAATATTTCCAATCATATTTCTCTTCTTCTTATGCTTTGAATGGGTTTGGAAACTAGATTCTTAGGGAGAAAAGGTAACCTAATTTAAATTCCAAACGGTACTTTCCAACACAAAGTGAATAACTTATAAATAAATTTAAGAATATTGATTTCATAAATGAGTTCAAAATTATAATTATTGATCTCTTATATAAAATAATGTACAAAATCTCAAAATATTGATAGTATTCCATTTAAAGATATAAAAATTTCCATTTAAATATATCGTAATTTTAATGATATAAAATTTGGAGTATTTATTCCTCCGACATTCATATGTAAAATAGACATGAGAAATTGTTAACGTTTTCTTTTCCACTTATTTATTATTCCTCATGTTTTATCATTATTCTCTTTCTTTTGTAAGTCTTAATTCCCAAAATAGACATATTCATGCTAATTTTATTACCTCTCTTCCCAATTGCAAAAGGCGATGGATATTTTAGGTGGTTTTAAACATTTTTTGTAAAGTTCTTGTCACATAGATAGAAATATGTCAATAGAGGTTGAGCATAATTTTTCCAATCATATTTCTTTTCTTCTTACGCTTTGAATGGGTTTGGAAACTAGATTCTTAGGGAGAAAAGGTAACCAAATTTAAATTCCATACGGTGCATTCCAACACAAAGTGAATATGTTATAAATAAATTAAAGCATATTGATCTAATAAATGAGTTAAAAATGAGAATTATTGATCTCTTATATAAAATAATGTACTATATCTCAAAATATTGATAGTATTGCATTTAAAGATATAAAAATTTCCATTTAAATATATCGTAATTTTAATGATATAAAATTTGGAGTATTTATTCCCCCGACATTCATTTGTAAAATAGACATGAGAAATTGTTAACGTTTTCTTTTCCAATTATTTATTTTTCCTCATGTTTTATCATTATTCTTTTTTCTTTGTAAGTCTTCATTACCAAAATAGGCATATTCATGCTAATTTTATTACCTCTCTTCCCAATTGAAAAAAAGGCGATGGATATTGCAGGTGGTTTTAAACATTTTTTGTAAAGTTCTTGTCACATACATAGAAATACGTCTATAGAGGATGAGCATAATATTTCCAATCATATTTCTTTTTCTTACTCTTTGAATGGGTTTGGAAACTAGATTCTTAGGGAGAAAAGGTAACCAAATTTAAATTCCAAATGGTACATTCCAACACAAAGTGAATAACTTATAAATAAATTTAAGAATATTGGTTTCATAAATGAGTTCAAAATGAGAATTATTGATCTCTTATATAAAATAATGTACAAAATCACAAAATATTGATAGTATTGCATTTAAAGATATAAAAATTTCCATTTAAATATATCGTAATTTTAATGATATAAAATTTGGAGTATTTATTCCCCCGACATTCATTTGTAAAATAGACAAGAGAAATTGTTAAGTTTTCTTTTCCACTTATTTATTTTTCCTCATGTTTTATCAGTACTCTCTTTCTTTTGTAAGTTTTAATTCCCCAAAATAGGCATATTCATGCTAATTTTATTACCTCTCTTCCCAATTGAAAAAGGCGATGGATGTTGTAGGTGGTTTTGGACATTATTTCTAACGTGCTTGTTACATAGCAAGAAAAAATTGCTATATAGGGAGGAGCATAATATTTCCCAATCATATTTCTTTTTCTTCTTACGCTTTGAATGGGTTTTGAAAGTAGATTCTTAGGGAGAAAAGGTAACCTAATTGAAATTCCAAACGGTACTTTCCAACACAAAGTGAATAACTATAAATAAATTTAAGAATATTGGGTTTCATAAATGAGTTCAAAATGAGAATTATTGATCTCTTATATAAAATAATGTACAAAATCACAAAATATGATAGTATTGCATTTAAAGATATAAAAATTTCCATTTAAATATATCGTAATTTTAATGATATAAAATTTGGAGTAATTATTCCCCTGACATTCATTTGTAAAATAGACAAGAGAAATTGTTAATGTTTTCTTTTCCACTTATTTATTTTTCCTCATGTTTTATCAGTACTCTCTTTCTTTTGTAAGTTTTAATTCCCAAAATAGGCCATATTCATGCTAATTTTATTACCTCTCTTCCCAATTGAAAAAGGCGATGGATGTTGTAGGGTGGTTTTGGACATTATTTCTAACGTGCTTGTTACATAGCAAGAAAAATTGCTATATAGGAGGAGCATAATATTTCCAATCATATTTTCTTTTCTTCTTACGCTTTGAATGGGTTTGGAAACTAGATTCTTATGGAGAAAAGGTAACCTAATTGAAATTCCAAACGGTACTTTCCAACACAAAGTGAATAACTTATAAATAAATTTAAGAATATTGATTTCATAAATGAGTTCAAAATTTGAATTATTGATCTCTTATATAAAATAATGTACAAAATCTCAAAATATTGATAGTATTCCATTTAAAGATATAAAAATTTCCATTTAAATATATCATAACTTTAATGATATAAAATTTGGAGTATTTATTCCCCGACATTCATTTGTAAAATAGACATGAGAAATTGTAAACGATTTCTTTTCCACTTATTTATTTTTCCTCATGTTTTATCATTATTCTTTTTCCTTTGTAAGTCGTAATTACCAAAATAGGCATATTCATGCTAATTTTATTACCTCTCTTCCCAATTGAAAAAGGGCGATGCATATTGCAGGTGGTTTTAAACATTTTTTGTAAAGTTCTTGTCACATACATAGAAATACGTCTATAGAGGATGAGCATAATATTTCCAATCATATTTCTTTTCTTCTTACTCTTTGAATGGGTTTGGAAACTAGATTCCTAGGGAGAAAAGGTAACCAAATTTAAATTCCAAACGGTTACATTCCAACACAAAGTGAATAACTTATAAATAAATTTAAGAATATTGATTTCATAAATGAGTTCAAAATGAGAATTATTGATCTCTTATATAAAATAATGTACAAAATCTTCAAAATATTGATAGTATTCATTTAAAGATATAAAAATTTCCATTTAAATATATCATAAATTTAATGATATAAAATTTGGAGTATTTATTCCCCCGACATTCATTTGTAAAATAGACATGAGAAATTGTTAACGTTTTCTTTTCCACTTATTTATTTTTCCTCATGTTTTTTCATTATTCTCTTTTCTTTGTAAGTCTTAATTACCAAAATAGGCATATTCATGCTAATTTTATTACCTCTCTTCCCAATTGAAAAAGGGCGATGGATATTGCAGGTGGTTTTAAACATTTTTTGTAAAGTTCTTGTCACATAGATAGAAATATATCTATAGAGGTTGAGCATAATATTTCTAATCATATTTCTTTTCTTCTTACTCTTTGAATGGGTTTGGAAACTAGATTCTTAGGGAGAAATGGTAACCAAATTTAAATTCCAAACGGTACATTCCAAAACAAAGTGAATAACTTATAAATAAATTTAAGAATATTGATTTCATAAATGTGTTCAAAATGAGTATTATTGATCTCTTATATAAAATAATGTACAAAATCACGAAATATTGATAGTATTGTATTTAAAGATATAAAAATTTCAATTTAAATATATCATAACTTTAATGATATAAAATTTGGAGTATTTATTCCCCCGACAATCATTTGTAAAATAGACATAGGTAATTGTTTACCTTTTCTTTCACACTTATTTATTTTTCCTCATGTTTTATAATTATTCTCTTTCCTTTGTAAATCTTAATTCCCAAAATAAGCATATTCATGCTAATTGTATTACCTCTCTTCCCATTTGAAAAGGGGGATGGATGTTGTAGGTGGTTTTGGATATTATTTATAACGTTCTTGTTACATACCATGAAAAATTGCTATAGAGGAGGAGCATAATATTTCCAATAATATTTCATTTCTTCTTACTCTTTGAATGGGTTTGGAAACTAGATTCTTAGGGAGAAAGGGTAACCAAATTTAAATTCCATTCGCTGCATTCTAACACAAAGAGAATAACTTATAGACAAATTTAAGAATATTGATTTCATAAATGAGTTCAAAATGAGAATTATTGATCTCTTATAAAAACTAATGTACAAAATCTAAAGATATTGATAGTATTGCATTTAAAGATATAAAAATTTCAATTCAAATATATCGTAATTTTAATGATATAAAAATTGGAGTATTTATTCCTCCGACATTCATTTGTAAAATATGCATGAGAAATTGTTAACGTTTTCTTTTCCACTTATTTATTTTTCCTCATGTTTTATCATTATTCTCTTTCCTTTGTAAGTTTTAATTCCCAAAATAGGCATATTCATGCTAATTTTATTACCTCTCTTCCCAATTGACAAAGGCGATGGATATTGTAGGTGGTTTAAAACATTTTTTGTAAAGTTCTTGTCACATAGATAGAAATATATCTATAGAGGTTGAGCATAATATTTCTAATCATATTTCTTTTCTTCTTACTCTTTGAATGGGTTTGGAAAGTAGATTCTTAGGGAGAAATGGTGACCAAATTTAAATTCCAAACGGTACATTCCAACACAAAGTGAATAACTTATAAATAAATTTAAGAATATTGATTTCATAAATGAGTTCAAAATGAGTATTATTGATCTCTTATATAAAATAATGTACAAAATCACGAAATATTGATAGTATTGTATTTAAAGATATAAAAATTTCAATTTAAATATATCATAACTTTAATGATATAAAATTTGGAGTATTTATTCCCTCGACAATCATTTGTAAAATAGACATAGGTAATTGTTTACCTTTTCTTTCACACTTATTTATTTTTCCTCATGTTTTATAATTATTCTCTTTCCTTTGTAAATCTTAATTCCCAAAATAGGCATATTCATGCTAATTGTATTACCTCTCTTCCCATTTGAAAAAGGGGATGGATGTTGTAGGTGGTTTTGGATATTATTTATAACGTCCTTGTTACATACCATGAAAAATTGCTATAGAGGAGGAGCATAATATTTCCAATCATATTTCATTTCTTCTTACTCTTTGAATGGGTTTGGAAACTAGATTCTTAGGGAGAAAGGGTAACCAAATTTAAATTCCATTCGGTGCATTCCTACACAAAGAGAATAACTTATAGACAAATTTAAGAATATTGATTTCATAAATTAGTTCAAAATGAGAATTATTGATCTCTTATAAAAAATAATGTACAAAATCTCTAGATATTGATAGTATTGCATTTAAAGATATAAAAATTTCAATTCAAATATATCGTAATTTTAATGATATAAAAATTGGAGTATTTATTCCTCCGACATTCATTTTTAAAATAGACATGAGAAATTGTTAACGTTTTCTTTTCCACTTATTTATTTTTCCTCATGTTTTATCATTATTCTCTTTCCTTTGTAAGTATTAATTCCCAAAATAGGCATATTCATGCTAATTTTATTACCTCTCTTCCCAATTGACAAAGGCGATGGATATTGTAGGTGGTTTTAAACATTTTTTGTAAAGTTCTTGTCACATAGATAGAAATATATATATAGAGGTTGAGCATAATATTTCTAATCATATTTCTTTTCTTCTTACTCTTTGAATGGGTTTGGAAAGTAGATTCTTAGGGAGAAATGGTAACAAAATTTAAATTCCAAACGGAACATTCCAACACAAAGAGAATAACTAATAGACAAATTTAAGAATATTGATTTCATAAATGAGTTCAAAATGAGTATTATTGATCTCTTATATAAAATAAAGTACAAAATCTCTAGATATTGATAGTATTGCATTTAAAGATATAAAAATTTCAATTCAAATATATCGTAATTTTAATGATATAAAAATTGGAGTATTTATTCCTCCGACATTCATTTTTAAAATAGACATGAGAAATTGTTAACGTTTTCTTTTCCACTTATTTATTTTTCCTCATGTTTTATCATTATTCTCTTTCCTTTGTAAGTATTAATTCCCAAAATAGGCATATTCATGCTAATTTTATTACCTCTCTTCCCAATTGACAAAGGTGATGGATATTGTAGGTGGTTTTAAACATTTTTTGTAAAGTTCTTGTCACATAGATAGAAATATATCTATAGAGGTTGAGCATAATATTTCTAATCATATTTCTTTTCTTCTTACTCTTTGAATGGGTTTGGAAAGTAGATTCTTAGGGAGAAATGGTGACCAAATTTAATTTCCAAACGGTACATTCCAACACAAAGTGAATAACTTATAAATAAATTTAAGAAAATTGATTTCATAAATGAGTTCAAAATGAGTATTATTGATCTCTTATATAAAATAATGTACAAAATCACGAAATATTGATAGTATTGTATTTAAAGATATAAAAATTTCAATTTAAATATATCATAACTTTAATGATATAAAATTTGGAGTATTTATTCCCTCGACAATCATTTGTAAAATAGACATAGGTAATTGTTTACCTTTTCTTTCACACTTATTTATTTTTCCTCATGTTTTATAATTATTCTCTTTCCTTTGTAAATATTAATTCCCAAAATAGGCATATTCATGCTAATTGTATTACCTCTCTTCCCATTTGAAAAAGGGGATGGATGTTGTAGGTGGTTTTGGATATTATTTATAACGTCCTTGTTACATACCATGAAAAATTGCTATAGAGGAGGAGCATAATATTTCCAATCATATTTCATTTCTTCTTACTCTTTGAATGGGTTTGGAAACTAGATTCTTAGGGAGAAAGGGTAACCAAATTTAAATTCCATTCGGTGCATTCCTACACAAAGAGAATAACTTATAGACAAATTTAAGAATATTGATTTCATAAATTAGTTCAAAATGAGAATTATTGATCTCTTATAAAAAGTAATGTACAAAATCTCTAGATATTGATAGTATTGCATTTAAAGATATAAAAATTTCAATTCAAATATATCGTAATTTTAATGATATAAAAATTGGAGTATTTATTCCTCCGACATTCATTTTTAAAATAGACATGAGAAATTGTTAACGTTTTCTTTTCCACTTATTTATTTTTCCTCATGTTTTATCATTATTCTCTTTCCTTTATAAGTATTAATTCCCAAAATAGGCATATTCATGCTAATTTTATTACCTCTCTTCCCAATTGACAAAGGCGATGGATATTGTAGGTGGTTTTAAACATTTTTTGTAAAGTTCTTGTCACATAGATAGAAATATATCTATAGAGGTTGAGCATAATATTTCTAATCATATTTCTTTTCTTCTTACTCTTTGAATGGGTTTGGAAAGTAGATTCTTAGGGAGAAATGGTAACAAAATTTAAATTCCAAACGGAACATTCCAACACAAAGTGAATAACTTATAAATAAATTTAAGAATATTGATTTCATAAATGAGTTCAAAATGAGTATTATTGATCTCTTATATAAAATAATGTACAAAATCACGAAATATTGATAGTATTGTATTTAAAGATATAAAAATTTCAATTTAAATATATCATAACTTTAATGATATAAAATTTGGAGTATTTATTCCCCCGACAATCATTTGTAAAATACACATAGGTAATTGTTTACCTTTTCTTTCACACTTATTTATTTTTCCTCATGTTTTATAATTATTCTCTTTCCTTTGTAAATCTTAATTCCCAAAATAGGCATATTCATGCTAATTGTATTACCTCTCTTCCCATTTGAAAAAGGTGATGGATGTTGTAGGTGGTTTTGGATATTATTTATAACGTCCTTGTTACATACCATGAAAAATTGCTATAGAGGAGGAGCATAATATTTCCAATCATATTTCATTTCTTCTTACTCTTTGAATGGGTTTGGAAACTAGATTCTTAGGGAGAAAGGGTAACCAAATTTAAATTCCATTCGGTGCATTCCTACACAAAGAGAATAACTTATAGACAAATTTAAGAATATTGATTTCATAAATTAGTTCAAAATGAGAATTATTGATCTCTTATAAAAAATAATGTACAAAATCTAAAGATATTGATAGTATTGCATTTAAAGATATAAAAATTTCAATTCAAATATATCGTAATTTTAATGATATAAAAATTGGAGTATTTATTCCTCCGACATTCATTTTTAAAAGAGACATGAGAAATTGTTAACGTTTTCTTTTCCACTTATTTATTTTTCCTCATGTTTTATCATTATTCTCTTTCCTTTGTAAGTATTAATTCCCAAAATAGGCATATTCATGCTAATTTTATTACCTCTCTTCCCAATTGACAAAGGCGATGGATATTGTAGGTGGTTTTAAACATGTTTTGTAAAGTTCTTGTCACATAGATAGAAATATATCTATAGAGGTTGAGCATAATATTTCTAATCATATTTCTTTTCTTCTTACTCTTTGAATGGGTTTGGAAAGTAGATTCTTAGGGAGAAATGGTGACCAAATTTAAATTCCAAACGGTACATTCCAACACAAAGTGAATAACTTATAAATAAATTTAAGAATATTGATTTCATAAATGAGTTCAAAATGAGTATTATTGATCTCTTATATAAAATAATGTACAAAATCACGAAATATTGATAGTATTGTATTTAAAGATATAAAAATTTCAATTTAAATATATCATAACTTTAATGATATAAAATTTGGAGTATTTATTCCCGCGACAATCATTTGTAAAATAGACATAGGTAATTGTTTACCTTTTCTTTCACACTTATTTATTTTTCCTCATGTTTTATAATTATTCTCTTTCCTTTGTAAATCTTAATTCCCAAAATAGGCATATTCATGCTAATTGTATTACCTCTCTTCCCATTTGAAAAAGGGGATGGATGTTGTAGGTGGTTTTGGATATTATTTATAACGTCCTTGTTACATACCATGAAAAATTGCTATAGAGGAGGAGCATAATATTTCCAATCATATTTCATTTCTTCTTACTCTTTGAATGGGTTTGGAAACTAGATTCTTAGGGAGAAAGGGTAACCAAATTTAAATTCCATTCGGTGCATTCCTACACAAAGAGAATAACTTATAGACAAATTTAAGAATATTGATTTCATAAATGAGTTCAAAATGAGAATTATTGATCTCTTATAAAAAATAATGTACAAAATCTAAAGATATTGATAGTATTGCATTTAAAGATATAAAAATTTCAATTCAAATATATCGTAATTTTAATGATATAAAAATTGGAGTATTTATTCCTCCGACATTCATTTTTAAAATAGACATGAGAAATTGTTAACGTTTTCTTTTCCACTTATTTATTTTTCCTCATGTTTTATCATTATTCTCTTTCCTTTGTAAGTATTAATTCCCAAAATAGGCATATTCATGCTAATTTTATTACCTCTCTTCCCAATTGACAAAGGCGATGGATATTGTAGGTGGTTTTAAACATTTTTTGTAAAGTTCTTGTCACATAGATAGAAATATATCTATAGAGGTTGAGCATAATATTTCTAATCATATTTCTTTTCTTCTTACTCTTTGAATGGGTTTGGAAAGTAGATTCTTAGGGAGAAATGGTAACAAAATTTAAATTCCAAACGGAACATTCCAACACAAAGTGAATAACTTATAAATAAATTTAAGAATATTGATTTCATAAATGAGTTCAAAATGAGTATTATTGATCTCTTATATAAAATAATGTACAAAATCACGAAATATTGATAGTATTGTATTTAAAGATATAAAAATTTCAATTTAAATATATCATAACTTTAATGATATAAAATTTGGAGTATTTATTCCCCCGACAATCATTTGTAAAATACACATAGGTAATTGTTTACCTTTTCTTTCACACTTATTTATTTTTCCTCATGTTTTATAATTATTCTCTTTCCTTTGTAAATCTTAATTCCCAAAATAGGCATATTCATGCTAATTGTATTACCTCTCTTCCCATTTGAAAAAGGGGATGGATGTTGTAGGTGGTTTTGGATATTATTTATAACGTCCTTGTTACATACCATGAAAAATTGCTATAGAGGAGGAGCATAATATTTCCAATCATATTTCATTTCTTCTTACTCTTTGAATGGGTTTGGAAACTAGATTCTTAGGGAGAAAGGGTAACCAAATTTAAATTCCATTCGGTGCATTCCTACACAAAGAGAATAACTTATAGACAAATTTAAGAATATTGATTTTCATAAATTAGTTCAAAATGAGAATTATTGATCTCTTATAAAAAATAATGTACAAAATCTAAAGATATTGATAGTATTGCATTTAAAGATATAAAAATTTCAATTCAAATATATCGTAATTTTAATGATATAAAAATTGGAGTATTTATTCCTCCGACATTCATTTTTAAAAGAGACATGAGAAATTGTTAACGTTTTCTTTTCCACTTATTTATTTTTCCTCATGTTTTATCATTATTCTCTTTCCTTTGTAAGTATTAATTCCCAAAATATGCATATTCATGCTAATTTTATTACCTCTCTTCCCAATTGACAAAGGCGATGGATATTGTAGGTGGTTTTAAACATGTTTTGTAAAGTTCTTGTCACATAGATAGAAATATATCTATAGAGGTTGAGCATAATATTTCTAATCATATTTCTTTTCTTCTTACTCTTTGAATGGGTTTGGAAAGTAGATTCTTAGGGAGAAATGGTGACCAAATTTAAATTCCAAACGGTACATTCCAACACAAAGTGAATAACTTATAAATAAATTTAAGAATATTGATTTCATAAATGAGTTCAAAATGAGTATTATTGATCTCTTATATAAAATAATGTACAAAATCACGAAATATTGATAGTATTGTATTTAAAGATATAAAAATTTCAATTTAAATATATCATAACTTTAATGATATAAAATTTGGAGTATTTATTCCCGCGACAATCATTTGTAAAATAGACATAGGTAATTGTTTACCTTTTCTTTCACACTTATTTATTTTTCCTCATGTTTTATAATTATTCTCTTTCCTTTGTAAATCTTAATTCCCAAAATAGGCATATTCATGCTAATTGTATTACCTCTCTTCCCATTTGAAAAAGGGGATGGATGTTGTAGGTGGTTTTGGATATTATTTATAACGTCCTTGTTACATACCATGAAAAATTGCTATAGAGGAGGAGCATAATATTTCCAATCATATTTCATTTCTTCTTACTCTTTGAATGGGTTTGGAAACTAGATTCTTAGGGAGAAAGGGTAACCAAATTTAAATTCCATTCGGTGCATTCCTACACAAAGAGAATAACTTATAGACAAATTTAAGAATATTGATTTCATAAATGAGTTCAAAATGAGAATTATTGATCTCTTATAAAAAATAATGTACAAAATCTAAAGATATTGATAGTATTGCATTTAAAGATATAAAAATTTCAATTGAAATATATCGTAATTTTAATGATATAAAAATTGGAGTATTTATTCCTCCGACATTCATTTTTAAAATAGACATGAGAAATTGTTAACGTTTTCTTTTCCACTTATTTATTTTTCCTCATGTTTTATCATTATTCTCTTTCCTTTGTAAGTATTAATTCCCAAAATAGGCATATTCATGCTAATTTTATTACCTCTCTTCCCAATTGACAAAGGCGATGGATATTGTAGGTGGTTTTAAACATTTTTTGTAAAGTTCTTGTCACATAGATAGAAATATATCTATAGAGGTTGAGCATAATATTTCTAATCATATTTCTTTTCTTCTTACTCTTTGAATGGGTTTGGAAAGTAGATTCTTAGGGAGAAATGGTGACCAAATTTAAATTCCAAACGGTACATTCCAACACAAAGTGAATAACTTATAAATAAATTTAAGAATATTGATTTCATAAATGAGTTCAAAATGAGTATTATTGATCTCTTATATAAAATAATGTACAAAATCACGAAATATTGATAGTATTGTATTTAAAGATATAAAAATTTCAATTTAAATATATCATAACTTTAATGATATAAAATTTGGAGTATTTATTCCCCCGACAATCATTTGTAAAATACACATAGGTAATTGTTTACCTTTTCTTTCACACTTATTTATTTTTCCTCATGTTTTATAATTATTCTCTTTCCTTTGTAAATCTTAATTCCCAAAATAGGCATATTCATGCTAATTGTATTACCTCTCTTCCCATTTGAAAAAGGGGATGGATGTTGTAGGTGGTTTTGGATATTATTTATAACGTCCTTGTTACATACCATGAAAAATTGCTATAGAGGAGGAGCATAATATTTCCAATCATATTTCATTTCTTCTTACTCTTTGAATGGGTTTGGAAACTAGATTCTTAGGGAGAAAGGGTAACCAAATTTAAATTCCATTCGGTGCATTCCTACACAAAGAGAATAACTTATAGACAAATTTAAGAATATTGATTTCATAAATGAGTTCAAAATGAGAATTATTGATCTCTTATAAAAAATAATGTACAAAATCTAAAGATATTGATAGTATTGCATTTAAAGATATAAAAATTTCAATTCAAATATATCGTAATTTTAATAATATAAAAATTGGAGTATTTTTTCCTCCGACATTCATTTTTAAAATAGACATGAGAAATTGTTAACGTTTTCTTTTCCACTTATTTATTTTTCCTCATGTTTTATCATTATTCTCTTTCCTTTGTAAGTATTAATTCCCAAAATAGGCATATTCATGCTAATTTTATTACCTCTCTTCCCAATTGACAAAGGCGATGGATATTGTAGGTGGTTTTAAACATTTTTTGTAAAGTTCTTGTCACATAGATAGAAATATATCTATAGAGGTTGAGCATAATATTTCTAATCATATTTCTTTTCTTCTTACTCTTTGAATGGGTTTGGAAAGTAGATTCTTAGGGAGAAATGGTGACCAAATTTAAATTCCAAACGGTACATTCCAACACAAAGTGAATAACTTATAAATAAATTTAAGAATATTGATTTCATAAATGAGTTCAAAATGAGTATTATTGATCTCTTATATAAAATAATGTACAAAATCACGAAATATTGATAGTATTGTATTTAAAGATATAAAAATTTCAATTTAAATATATCCTAACTTTAATGATATAAAATTTGGAGTATTTATTCCCCCGACAATCATTTGTAAAATACACATAGGTAATTGTTTACCTTTTCTTTCACACTTATTTATTTTTCCTCATGTTTTATAATTATTCTCTTTCCTTTGTAAATCTTAATTCCCAAAATAGGCATATTCATGCTAATTGTATTACCTCTCTTCCCATTTGAAAAAGGGGATGGATGTTGTAGGTGGTTTTGGATATTATTTATAACGTCCTTGTTACATACCATGAAAAATTGCTATAGAGGAGGAGCATAATATTTCCAATCATATTTCATTTCTTCTTACTCTTTGAATGGGTTTGGAAACTAGATTCTTAGGGAGAAAGGGTAACCAAATTTAAATTCCATTCGGTGCATTCCTACACAAAGAGAATAACTTATAGACAAATTTAAGAATATTGATTTCATAAATGAGTTCAAAATGAGAATTATTGATCTCTTATAAAAAATAATGTACAAAATCTAAAGATATTGATAGTATTGCATTTAAAGATATAAAAATTTCAATTCAAATATATCGTAATTTTAATGATATAAAAATTGGAGTATTTATTCCTCCGACATTCATTTGTAAAATAGACATGAGAAATTGTTAACGTTTTATTTTCCACTTATTTCTTTTTCGTCATGTTTTATCATTATTCTCTTTCCTTTGTAAGTATTAATTCCCAAAATAGGCATATTCATGCTAATTTTATTACCTCTCTTCCCAATTGACAAAGGCGATGGATATTGTAGGTGGTTTTAAACATTTTTTGTAAAGTTCTTGTCACATAGATAGAAATATATCTATAGAGGTTGAGCATAATATTTCTAATCATATTTCTTTTCTTCTTACTCTTTGAATGGGTTTGGAAAGTAGATTCTTAGGGAGAAATGGTAACAAAATTTAAATTCCAAACGGAACATTCCAACACAAAGTGAATAACTTATAAATAAATTTAAGAATATTGATTTCATAAATGAGTTCAAAATGAGTATTATTGATCTCTTATATAAAATAATGTACAAAATCACGAAATATTGATAGTATTGTATTTAAAGATATAAAAATTTCAATTTAAATATATCATAACTTTAATGATATAAAATTTGGAGTATTTATTCCCCCGACAATCATTTGTAAAATACACATAGGTAATTGTTTACCTTTTCTTTCACACTTATTTATTTTTCCTCATGTTTTATAATTATTCTCTTTCCTTTGTAAATCTTAATTCCCAAAATAGGCATATTCATGCTAATTGTATTACCTCTCTTCCCATTTGAAAAAGGGGATGGATGTTGTAGGTGGTTTTGGATATTATTTATAACGTCCTTGTTACATACCATGAAAAATTGCTATAGAGGAGGAGCATAATATTTCCAATCATATTTCATTTCTTCTTACTCTTTGAATGGGTTTGGAAACTAGATTCTTAGGGAGAAAGGGTAACCAAATTTAAATTCCATTCGGTGCATTCCTACACAAAGAGAATAACTTATAGACAAATTTAAGAATATTGATTTCATAAATTAGTTCAAAATGAGAATTATTGATCTCTTATAAAAAATAATGTACAAAATCTAAAGATATTGATAGTATTGCATTTAAAGATATAAAAATTTCAATTCAAATATATCGTAATTTTAATGATATAAAAATTGGAGTATTTATTCCTCCGACATTCATTTTTAAAAGAGACATGAGAAATTGTTAACGTTTTCTTTTCCACTTATTTATTTTTCCTCATGTTTTATCATTATTCTCTTTCCTTTGTAAGTATTAATTCCCAAAATAGGCATATTCATGCTAATTTTATTACCTCTCTTCCCAATTGACAAAGGCGATGGATATTGTAGGTGGTTTTAAACATTTTTTGTAAAGTTCTTGTCACATAGATAGAAATATATCTATAGAGGTTGAGCATAATATTTCCAATCATATTTCATTTCTTCTTACTCTTTGAATGGGTTTGGAAACTAGATTCTTAGGAAGAAAGGGTAACCAAATTTAAATTCCATTCGCTGCATTCTAACACAAAGAGAATAACTTATAGACAAATTTAAGAATATTGATTTCATAAATGAGTTCAAAATGAGAATTATTGATCTCTTATAAAAAATAATGTACAAAATCTAAAGATATTGATAGTATTGCATTTAAAGATAAAAAAATTTCAATTCAAATATATCGTAATTTTAATGATATAAAAATTGGAGTATTTATTCCTCCGACATTCATTTGTAAAATATGCATGAGAAATTGTTAACGTTTTCTTTTCCACTTATTTATTTTTCCTCATGTTTTATCATTATTCTCTTTCCTTTGTAAGTATTAATTCCCAAAATAGGCATATTCATGCTAATTTTATTACCTCTCTTCCCAATTGACAAAGGCGATGGATATTGTAGGTGGTTTTAAACATTTTTTGTAAAGTTCTTGTCACATAGATAGAAATATATCTATAGAGGTTGAGCATAATATTTCTAATCATATTTATTTTCTTCTTACTCTTTGAATGCGTTTGGAAAGTAGATTCTTAGGGAGAAATGGTAACAAAATTTAAATTCCAAACGGAACATTCCAACACAAAGTGAATAACTTATAAATAAATTTAAGAATATTGATTTCATAAATGAGTTCAAAATGAGTATTATTGATCTCTTATATAAAATAATGTACAAAATCACGAAATATTGATAGTATTGTATTTAAAGATATAAAAATTTCAATTTAAATATATCATAACTTTAATGATATAAAAATTGGAGTATTTATTCCCACGACAATCATTTGTAAAATAGACATAGGTAATTGTTTACCTTTTCTTTCACACTTATTTATTTTTCCTCATGTTTTATAATTATTCTCTTTCCTTTGTAAATCTTAATTCCCAAAATAGGCATATTCATGCTAATTGTATTACCTCTCTTCCATTTGAAAAAGGGGATGGATGTTGTAGGTGGTTTTGGATATTATTTATAACGTCCTTGTTACATACCATGAAAAATTGCTATAGAGGAGGAGCATAATATTTCCAATCATATTTCATTTCTTCTTACTCTTTGAATGGGTTTGGAAACTAGATTCTTAGGGAGAAAGGGTAACCAAATTTAAATTCCATTCGGTGCATTCCTACACAAAGAGAATAACTTATAGACAAATTTAAGAATATTGATTTCATAAATTAGTTCAAAATGAGAATTATTGATCTCTTATAAAAAATAATGTACAAAATCTAAAGATATTGATAGTATTGCATTTAAAGATATAAAAATTTCAATTCAAATATATCGTAATTTTAATGATATAAAAATTGGAGTATTTATTCCTCCGACATTCATTTTTAAAAGAGACATGAGAAATTGTTAACGTTTTCTTTTCCACTTATTTATTTTTCCTCATGTTTTATCATTATTCTCTTTCCTTTGTAAGTATTAATTCCCAAAATAGGCATATTCATGCTAATTTTATTACCTCTCTTCCCAATTGACAAAGGCGATGGATATTGTAGGTGGTTTTAAACATGTTTTGTAAAGTTCTTGTCACATAGATAGAAATATATCTATAGAGGTTGAGCATAATATTTCTAATCATATTTCTTTTCTTCTTACTCTTTGAATGGGTTTGGAAAGTACATTCTTAGGGAGAAATGGTGACCAAATTTAAATTCCAAACGGTACATTCCAACACAAAGTGAATAACTTATAAATAAATTTAAGAATATTGATTTCATAAATGAGTTCAAAATGAGTATTATTGATCTCTTATATAAAATAATGTACAAAATCACGAAATATTGATAGTATTGTATTTAAAGATATAAAAATTTCAATTTAAATATATCATAACTTTAATGATATAAAATTTGGAGTATTTATTCCCCCGACAATCATTTGTAAAATACACATAGGTAATTGTTTACCTTTTCTTTCACACTTATTTATTTTTCCTCATGTTTTATAATTATTCTCTTTCCTTTGTAAATCTTAATTCCCAAAATAGGCATATTCATGCTAATTGTATTACCTCTCTTCCCATTTGAAAAAGGGGATGGATGTTGAAGGTGGTTTTGGATATTATTTATAACGTCCTTGTTACATACCATGAAAAATTGCTATAGAGGAGGAGCATAATATTTCCAATCATATTTCATTTCTTCTTACTCTTTGAATGGGTTTGGAAACTAGATTCTTAGGGAGAAAGGGTAACCAAATTTAAATTCCATTCGGTGCATTCCTACACAAAGAGAATAACTTATAGACAAATTTAAGAATATTGATTTCATAAATGAGTTCAAAATGAGAATTATTGATCTCTTATAAAAAATAATGTACAAAATCTAAAGATATTGATAGTATTGCATTTAAAGATATAAAAATTTCAATTCAAATATATCGTAATTTTAATGATATAAAAATTGGAGTATTTATTCCTCCGACATTCATTTTTAAAATAGACATGAGAAATTGTTAACGTTTTCTTTTCCACTTATTTATTTTTCCTCATGTTTTATCATTATTCTCTTTCCTTTGTAAGTATTAATTCCCAAAATAGGCATATTCATGCTAATTTTATTACCTCTCTTCCCAATTGACAAAGGCGATGGATATTGTAGGTGGTTTAAAACATTTTTTGTAAAGTTCTTGTCACATAGATAGAAATATATCTATAGAGGTTGAGCATAATATTTCTAATCATATTTCTTTTCTTCTTACTCTTTGAATGGGTTTGGAAAGTAGATTCTTAGGGAGAAATGGTAACCAAATTTAAATTCCAAACGGTACATTCCAACACAAAGTGAATAACTTATAAATAAATTTAAGAATATTGATTTCATAAATGAGTTCAAAATGAGTATTATTGATCTCTTATATAAAATAATGTACAAAACCACGAAATATTGATAGTATTGTATTTAAAGATATAAAAATTTCAATTTAAATATATCATAACTTTAATGATATAAAATTTGGAGTATTTATTCCCGCGACAATCATTTGTAAAATAGACATAGGTAATTGTTTACCTTTTCTTTCACACTTATTTATTTTTCCTCATGTTTTATAATTATTCTCTTTCCTTTGTAAATCTTAATTCCCAAAATAGGCATATTCATGCTAATTGTATTACCTCTCTTCCCATTTGAAAAAGGGGATGGATGTTGTAGGTGGTTTTGGATATTATTTATAACGTCCTTGTTACATACCATGAAAAATTGCTATAGAGGAGGAGCATAATATTTCCAATCATATTTCATTTCTTCTTACTCTTTGAATGGGTTTGGAAACTAGATTCTTAGGGAGAAAGGGTAACCAAATTTAAATTCCATTCGGTGCATTCCTACACAAAGAGAATAACTTATAGACAAATTTAAGAATATTGATTTCATAAATTAGTTCAAAATGAGAATTATTGATCTCTTATAAAAAATAATGTACAAAATCTCTAGATATTGATAGTATTGCATTTAAAGATATAAAAATTTCAATTCAAATATATCGTAATTTTAATGATATAAAAATTGGAGTATTTATTCCTCCGACATTCATTTTTAAAATAGACATGAGAAATTGTTAACGTTTTCTTTTCCACTTATTTATTTTTCCTCATGTTTTATCATTATTCTCTTTCCTTTGTAAGTATTAATTCCCAAAATAGGCATATTCATGCTAATTTTATTACCTCTCTTCCCAATTGACAAAGGCGATGGATATTGTAGGTGGTTTTAAACATGTTTTGTAAAGTTCTTGTCACATAGATAGAAATATATCTATAGAGGTTGAGCATAATATTTCTAATCATATTTCTTTTCTTCTTACTCTTTGAATGGGTTTGGAAAGTAGATTCTTAGGGAGAAATGGTAACAAAATTTAAATTCCAAACGGAACATTCCAACACAAAGTGAATAACTTATAAATAAATTTAAGAATATTGATTTCATAAATGAGTTCAAAATGAGTATTATTGATCTCTTATATAAAATAATGTACAAAATCACGAAATATTGATAGTATTGTATTTAAAGATATAAAAATTTCAATTTAAATTTATCATAACTTTAATGATATAAAATTTGGAGTATTTATTCCCCCGACAATCATTTGTAAAATAGACATAGGTAATTGTTTACCTTTTCTTTCACACTTATTTATTTTTCCTCATGTTTTATAATTATTCTCTTTCCTTTGTAAATCTTAATTCCCAAAATAGGCATATTCATGCTAATTGTATTACCTCTCTTCCCATTTGAAAAAGGGGATGGATGTTGTAGGTGGTTTTGGATATTATTTATAACGTCCTTGTTACATACCATGAAAAATTGCTATAGAGGAGGAGCATAATATTTCCAATCATATTTCATTTCTTCTTACTCTTTGAATGGGTTTGGAAACTAGATTCTTAGGGAGAAAGGGTAACCAAATTTAAATTCCATTCGGTGCATTCCTACACAAAGAGAATAACTTATAGACAAATTTAAGAATATTGATTTCATAAATGAGTTCAAAATGAGAATTATTGATCTCTTATCAAAAATAATGTACAAAATCTAAAGATATTGATAGTATTGCATTTAAAGATATAAAAATTTCAATTCAAATATATCGTAATTTTAATGATATAAAAATTGGAGTATTTATTCCTCCGACATTCATTTTTAAAATAGACATGAGAAATTGTTAACGTTTTCTTTTCCACTTATTTATTTTTCCTCATGTTTTATCATTATTCTCTTTCCTTTGTAAGTATTAATTCCCAAAATAGGCATATTCATGCTAATTTTATTACCTCTCTTCCCAATTGACAAAGGCGATGGATATTGTAGGTGGTTTTAAACATTTTTTGGAAAGTTCTTGTCACATAGATAGAAATATATCTATAGAGGTTGAGCATAATATTTCCAATCATATTTCATTTCTTCTTACTCTTTGAATGGGTGTGGAAACTAGATTCTTAGGAAGAAAGGGTAACCAAATTTAAATTCCATTCGCTGCATTCTAACACAAAGAGAATAACTTATAGACAAATTTAAGAATATTGATTTCATAAATGAGTTCAAAATGAGTATTATTGATCTCTTATATAAAATAATGTACAAAATCACGAAATATTGATAGTATTGTATTTAAAGATATAAAAATTTCAATTTAAATATATCATAACTTTAATGATATAAAATTTGGAGTATTTATTCCCCCGACAATCATTTGTAAAATTACACATAGGTAATTGTTTACCTTTTCTTTCACACTTATTTATTTTTCCTCATGTTTTATAATTATTCTCTTTCCTTTGTAAATCTTAATTCCCAAAATAGGCATATTCATGCTAATTGTATTACCTCTCTTCCCATTTGAAAAAGGGGATGGATGTTGTAGGTGGTTTTGGATATTATTTATAACGTCCTTGTTACATACCATGAAAAATTGCTATAGAGGAGGAGCATAATATTTCCAATCATATTTCATTTCTTCTTACTCTTTGATTGGGTTTGGAAACTAGATTCTTAAGGAGAAAGGGTAACCAAATTTAAATTCCATTCGGTGCTTTCCTCCACAAAGAGAATAACTTATAGACAAATTTAAGAATATTGATTTCATAAATTAGTTCAAAATGAGAATTATCGATCTCTTATAAAAATTAATGTACAAAATCTCTAGATATTGATAGTATTGCATTTAAAGATATAAAAATTTCAATTCAAATATATCGTAATTTTAATGATATAAAAATTGGAGTATTTATTCCTCCGACATTCATTTGTAAAATAGACATGAGAAATTGTTAACGTTTTATTTTCCACTTATTTCTTTTTCGTCATGTTTTATCATTATTCTCTTTCCTTTGTAAGTATTAATTCCCAAAATAGGCATATTCATGCTAATTTTATTACCTCTCTTCCCAATTGACAAAGGCGATGGATATTGTAGGTGGTTTTAAACATTTTTTGTAAAGTTCTTGTCACATAGATAGAAATATATCTATAGAGGTTGAGCATAATATTTCTAATCATATTTCTTTTCTTCTTACTCTTTGAATGGGTTTGGAAACTAGATTCTTAGAGAGAAATGGTAACCAAATTTAAATTCCAAACGGTACATTCCAACACAAAGTGAATAACTTATAAATAAATTTAAGAATATTGATTTCATAAATGAGTTCAAAATGAGTATTATTGATCTCTTATATAAAATAATGTACAAAATCACGAAATATTGATAGTATTGTATTTAAAGATATAAAAATTTCAATTTAAATATATCATAACTTTAATGATATAAAATTTGGACTATTTATTCCCCCGACAATCATTTGTAAAATAGACATAGGTAATTGTTTACCTTTTCTTTCACACTTATTTATTTTTCCTCATGTTTTATAATTATTCTCTTTCCTTTGTAAATCTTAATTCCCAAAATAGGCATATTCATGTTAATTGTATTACCTCTCTTCCCATTTGAAAAAGGGGATGGATGTTGTAGGTGGTTTTGGTTATTATTTATAACGTCCTTGTTACATACCATGAAAAATTGCTATAGAGGAGGAGCATAATATTTGCAATCATATTTCATTTCTTCTTACTCTTTGAATGGGTTTGGAAACTAGATTCTTTGGGAGAAAGGGTAACCAAATTTAAACTACATTCGGTGCATTCTAACACAAAGAGAATAACTTATAGACAAATTTAAGAATATTGATTTCATAAATGAGTTCAAAATGAGAATTATCGATCTCTTATAAAAAATAATATACAAAATCTATAGATATTGATAGTATTGCATTTAAAGATATAAAAATTTCAATTCAAATATATCGTAATTTTAATGATATAAAAATTGGAGTATTTATTCCTCCGACATTCATTTGTAAAATAGACATGAGAAATTGTTAACGTTTTCTTTTCCACTTATTTATTTTTCCTCATGTTTTATCATTATTCTCTTTCCTTTGTAAGTATTAATTCCCAAAATAGGCATATTCATGCTAATTTTATTACCTCTCTTACCAATTGACAAAGGCGATGGATATTGTAGGTGGTTTTAAACATTTTTTGTAAAGTTCTTGTCACACAGATAGAAATATATCTATAGAGGTTGAGCATAATATTTCTAATCATATTTCTTTTCTTCTTACTCTTTGAATGGGTTTGGAAACTAGATTCTTAGGGAGAAATGGTAACCAAATTCAAATTCCAAACGGTACATTCCAACACAAAGTGAATAACTTATAAATAAATTTAAGAATATTGATTTCATAAATGAGTTCAAAATGAGTATTATTGATCTCTTATATAAAATAATGTACAAAATCACGAAATATTGATAGTATTGTATTTAAAGATATAAAAATTTCAATTTAAATATATCATAACTTTAATGATATAAAATTTGGAGTATTTATTCCCCCGACAATCATTTGTAAAATAGACATAGGTAATTGTTTACCTTTTCTTTCACACTTATTTATTTTTCCTCATGTTTTATAATTATTCTCTTTCCTTTGTAAATCTTAATTCCCAAAATAGGCATATTCATGCTAATTGTATTACCTCTCTTCCCATTTGAAAAAGGGGATGGATGTTGTAGGTGGTTTTGGATATTATTTATAACGTCCTTGTTACATACCATGAAAAATTGCTATAGAGGAGGAGCATAATATTTCCAATCATATTTCATTTCTTCTTACTCTTTGAATGGGTTTGGAAACTAGATTCTTAGGGAGAAAGGGTAACCAAATTTAAATTCCATTCGGTGCTTTCCTACACAAAGAGAATAACTTATAGACAAATTTAAGAATATTGATTTCATAAATTAGTTCAAAATGAGAATTATCGATCTCTTATAAAAAATAATATACAAAATCTCTAGATATTGATAGTATTGCATTTAAAGATATAAAAATTTCAATTCAAATATATCGTAATTTTAATGATATAAAAATTGGAGTATTTATTCCTCCGACATTCATTTGTAAAATAGACATGAGAAATTGTTAACGTTTTCTTTTCCACTTATTTATTTTTCGTCATGTTTTATCATTATTCTCTTTCCTTTGTAAGTATTAATTCCCAAAATAGGCATATTCATGCTAATTTTATTACCTCTCTTCCCGATTGACAAAGGCGATGGATATTGTTGGTGGTTTTAAACATTTTTTGGAAAGTTCTTGTCACATAGATAGAAATATATCTATAGAGGTTGAACATAATATTTCTAATCATATTTCTTTTCTTCTTACTCTTTGAATGGGTTTGGAAACTAGATTCTTAGAGAGAAATGGTAACCAAATTCAAATTCCAAACAGTACATTCCAACACAAAGTGAATAACTTATAAATAAATTTAAGAATATTGATTTCATAAATGAGTTCAAAATGAGTATTATTGATCTCTTATATAAAATAATGTACAAAATCACGAAATATTGATAGTATTGTATTTAAATATATAAAAATTTCAATTTAAATATATCATAACTTTAATGATATAAAATTTGGAGTATTTATTCCCCCGACAATCATTTGTAAAATAGACATAGGTAATTGTTTACCTTTTCTTTCACACTTATTTATTTTTCCTCATGTTTTATAATTATTCTCTTTCCTTTGTAAATCTTAATTCCCAAAATAGGCATATTCATGCTAATTGTATTACCTCTCTTCCCATTTGAAAAAGGAAATGGATGTTGTAGGTGGTTTTGGATATTATTTATAACGTCCTTGTTACATACCATGAAAAATTGCTATAGAGGAGGAGCATAATATTTCCAATCATATTTCATTTCTTCTTACTCTTTGAATGGGTTTGGAAACTAGATTCTTAGGGAGAAAGGGTAACCAAATTTAAATTCCATTCGGTGCTTTCCTACACAAAGAGAATAACTTATAGACAAATTTAAGAATATTGATTTCATAAATGAGTTCAAAATGAGAATTATCGATCTCTTATAAAAAATAATGTACAAAATCTAAAGATATTGATAGTATTGCATTTAAAGATATAAAAATTTCAATTCAAATATATCGTAATTTTAATGATATAAAAATTGGAGTATTTATTCCTCCGACATTCATTTGTAAAATAGACATGAGAAATTGTTAACGTTTTCTTTTCCACTTATTTATTTTTCGTCATGTTTTATCATTATTCTCTTTCCTTTGTAAGTATTAATTCCCAAAATAGGCATATTCATGCTAATTTTATTACCTCTCTTCCCGATTGACAAAGGCGATGGATATTGTAGGTGGTTTTAAACATTTTTTGTAAAGTTCTTGTCACACAGATAGAAATATATCTATAGAGGTTGAGCATAATATTTCTAATCATATTTCTTTTCTTCTTACTCTTTGAATGGGTTTGGAAACTAGATTCTTAGGGAGAAATGGTAACCAAATTCAAATTCCAAACGGTACATTCCAACACAAAGTGAATAACTTATAAATAAATTTAAGAATATTGATTTCATAAATGAGTTCAAAATGAGTATTATTGATCTCTTATATAAAATAATGTACAAAATCACGAAATATTGATAGTATTGTATTTAAAGATATAAAAATTTCAATTTAAATATATCATAACTTTAATGATATAAAATTTGGAGTATTTATTCCCCCGACAATCATTTGTAAAATAGACATAGGTAATTGTTTACCTTTTCTTTCACACTTATTTATTTTTCCTCATGTTTTATAATTATTCTCTTTCCTTTGTAAATCTTAATTCCCAAAATAGGCATATTCATGCTAATTGTATTACCTCTCTTCCCATTTGAAAAAGGGGATGGATGTTGTAGGTGGTTTTGGATATTATTTATAACGTCCTTGTTACATACCATGAAAAATTGCTATAGAGGAGGAGCATAATATTTCCAATCATATTTCATTTCTTCTTACTCTTTGAATGGGTTTGGAAACTAGATTCTTAGGGAGAAAGGGTAACCAAATTTAAATTCCATTCGGTGCTTTCCTACACAAAGAGAATAACTTATAGACAAATTTAAGAATATTGATTTCATAAATTAGTTCAAATTGAGAATTATCGATCTCTTATAAAAAATAATATACAAAATCTCTAGATATTGATAGTATTGCATTTAAAGATATAAAAATTTCAATTCAAATATATCGTAATTTTAATGATATAAAAATTGGAGTATTTATTCCTCCGACATTCATTTGTAAAATAGACATGAGAAATTGTTAACGTTTTCTTTTCCACTTATTTATTTTTCGTCATGTTTTATCATTATTCTCTTTCCTTTGTAAGTATTAATTCCCAAAATAGGCATATTCATGCTAATTTTATTACCTCTCTTCCCGATTGACAAAGGCGATGGATATTGTTGGTGGTTTTAAACATTTTTTGGAAAGTTCTTGTCACATAGATAGAAATATATCTATAGAGGTTGAACATAATATTTCTAATCATATTTCTTTTCTTCTTACTCTTTGAATGGGTTTGGAAACTAGATTCTTAGAGAGAAATGGTAACCAAATTCAAATTCCAAACAGTACATTCCAACACAAAGTGAATAACTTATAAATAAATTTAAGAATATTGATTTCATAAATGAGTTCAAAATGAGTATTATTGATCTCTTATATAAAATAATGTACAAAATCACGAAATATTGATAGTATTGTATTTAAATATATAAAAATTTCAATTTAAATATATCATAACTTTAATGATATAAAATTTGGAGTATTTATTCCCCCGACAATCATTTGTAAAATAGACATAGGTAATTGTTTACCTTTTCTTTCACACTTATTTATTTTTCCTCATGTTTTATAATTATTCTCTTTCCTTTGTAAATCTTAATTCCCAAAATAGGCATATTCATGCTAATTGTATTACCTCTCTTCCCATTTGAAAAAGGAAATGGATGTTGTAGGTGGTTTTGGATATTATTTATAACGTCCTTGTTACATACCATGAAAAATTGCTATAGAGGAGGAGCATAATATTTCCAATCATATTTCATTTCTTCTTACTCTTTGAATGGGTTTGGAAACTAGATTCTTAGGGAGAAAGGGTAACCAAATTTAAATTCCATTCGGTGCTTTCCTACACAAAGAGAATAACTTATAGACAAATTTAAGAATATTGATTTCATAAATTAGTTCAAAATGAGAATTATCGATCTCTTATAAAAAATAATGTACAAAATCTAAAGATATTGATAGTATTGCATTTAAAGATATAAAAATTTCAATTCAAATATATCGTAATTTTAATGATATAAAAATTGGAGTATTTATTCCTCCGACATTCATTTGTAAAATAGACATGAGAAATTGATAACGTTTTCTTTTCCACTTATTTATTTTTCGTCATGTTTTATCATTATTCTCTTTCCTTTGTAAGTATTAATTCCCAAAATAGGCATATTCATGCTAATTTTATTACCTCTCTTCCCGATTGACAAAGGCGATGGATATTGTTGGTGGTTTTAAACATTTTTTGGAAAGTTCTTGTCACATAGATAGAAATATATCTATAGAGGTTGAACATAATATTTCTAATCATATTTCTTTTCTTCTTACTCTTTGAATGGGTTTGGAAACTAGATTCTTAGAGAGAAATGGTAACCAAATTCAAATTCCAAACAGTACATTCCAACACAAAGTGAATAACTTATAAATAAATTTAAGAATATTGATTTCATAAATGAGTTCAAAATGAGTATTATTGATCTCTTATATAAAATAATGTACAAAATCACGAAATATTGATAGTATTGTATTTAAAGATATAAAAATTTCAATTTAAATATATCATAACTTTAATGATATAAAATTTGGAGTATTTATTCCCCCGACAATCATTTGTAAAATAGACATAGGTAATTGTTTACCTTTTCTTTCACACTTATTTATTTTTCCTCATGTTTTATAATTATTCTCTTTCCTTTGTAAATCTTAATTCCCAAAATAGGCATATTCATGCTAATTGTATTACCTCTCTTCCCATTTGAAAAAGGAAATGGATGTTGTAGGTGGTTTTGGATATTATTTATAACGTCCTTGTTACATACAATGAAAAAATTCTATAGAGGAGGAGCATAATATTTGCAATCATATTTCATTTCTTCTTACTCTTTGAATGGGTTTGGAAACTAGATTCTTAGGGAGAAAGGGTAACCAAATTTAAATTCCATTCGGTTCATTCTAACACAAAGAGAATAACTTATAGACAAATTTAAGAATATTGATTTCATAAATGAGTTCAAAATGAGAATTATTGATCTCTTATAAAAAATAATGTACAAAATCTAAAGATATTGATAGTATTGCATTTAAAGATATAAAAATTTCAATTCAAATATATCGTAATTTTAATGATATAAAAATTGGAGTATTTATTCCTCCGACATTCATTTGTAAAATAGACATGAGAAATTGTAAACGTTTTATTTTCCACTTATTTCTTTTTCGTCATGTTTTATCATTATTCTCTTTCCTTTGTAAGTATTAATTCCCAAAATAGGCATATTCATGCTAATTTTATTACCTCTCTTCCCAATTGACAAAGGCGATGGATATTGTAGGTGGTTTTAAACATTTTTTGTAAAGTTCTTGTCACATAGATAGAAATATATCTATAGAGGTTGAGCATAATATTTCTAATCATATTTCTTTTCTTCTTACTCTTTGAATGGGTTTGGAAACTAGATTTTTAGGGAGTAATGGTAACCAAATTTAAATTCCAAACGGTACATTCCAACACAAAGTGAATAACTTATAAATAAATTTAAGAATATTGATTTCATAAATGAGTTCAAAATGAGTATTATTGATCTCTTATATAAAATAATGTACAAAATCATGAAATATTGATAGTATTGTATTTAAAGATATAAAAATTTCAATTTAAATATATCATAACTTTAATGATATAAAATTTGGAGTATTTATTCCCCCGAAAATCATTTGTAAAATAGACATAGGTAATTGTTTACCTTTTCTTTCACACTTATTTATTTTTCCTCCTGTTTATAATTATTCTCTTTCCATTGTAAATCTTAATTCCCAAAATAGGCATATTCATGCTAATTGTATTATCTCTCTTCCCATTTGAAAAAGGGGATGGATGTTGTTGGTGGTTTTGGATATTATTTATAACGTCCTTGTTACATACCATGAAAAATTGCTATGGAGGAGGAGCATAATATTTCCAATGTTATTTCTTTTCTTCTTACTCTTTAAATGGGTTTGGAAACTAGATTCTTCGGGAGAAAGGGTAACCAAATTTAAATTCCATACGGTGCATTCCTACACAATGAGAATAAGTTATAGACAAATTAAAGCATATTGATCTAATAAATGAGTTCAAAATGAGAATTATTGATCTCTTATAAAAAATAATATACAAAATCTCTAGATATTGATAGTATTGCATTTAAAGATATAAAAATTTCAATTCAAATATATCGTAATTTTAATGATATAAAAATTGGAGTATTTATTCCTCCGACATTCATTTGTAAAATAGACATGAGAAATTGTTAACGTTTTATTTTCCACTTATTTCTTTTTCGTCATGTTTTATCATTATTCTCTTTCCTTTGTAAGTATTAATTCCCAAAATAGGCATATTCATGCTAATTTTATTACCTCTCTTCCCAATTGACAAAGGCGATGGATATTGTAGGTGGTGTTAAACATTTTTTGTAAAGTTCTTGTCACATAGATAGAAATATATCTATAGAGGTTGAGCATAATATTTCTAATCATATTTCTTTTCTTCTTACTCTTTGAATGGGTTTGGAAACTAGATTCTTAGGGAGAAATGGTAACCAAATTTAAATTCCAAACGGTACATTCCAATACAAAGTGAATAACTTATAAATAAATTTAAGAATATTGATTTCATAAATGAGTTCAAAATGAGTATTATTGATCTCTTATATAAAATAATGTACAAAATCACGAAATATTGATAGTATTGTATTTAAAGATATAAAAATTTCAATTTAAATATATCATAACTGATGAGTGCTCAAAAAGCACTAAAATAACCATGATTTTATGCACATTAATTGATTAAAAATACATATATTTATATGTTTTATCATATATTTATATAAATTTGTCTTTTTCGGAATCACGGGTATTTTTATTGTTTTTCAGGTATTTTGGCTTAAAAACGCAATTTAAAGACTCAAACAGGAATACTTGAAGCAATACATCACAAATATATTAATAAATAAGTGGGAAAAGGTCAACAAATATGGAAAAATTGGACAAAATGGGTCGAAAAGGTCAAAAATGTCAAAAAGACGAAAATGGCGCCGCCGCGCCGCCCGGCCGCCGCGCCCCACCGCCCGGCACCGCCCCAAGCAGCAGCGCGCGGCACTGTTCATCCACGGGGGTACTGTTCATCAGACTCGGCACTGTTCATGAGACGCGGCACTGTTCATCAGACTCGGCACTGTTCATCAGACGCGGCACTGTTCATCCTCGGCACTGTTCATACCCGGTACTGTACAGACGCGGTACTGTTCATACCCGGTACTGTGCAGCCGCCCCATGTCATGCTGACGTCATCAAATGACGTCAGCAATCAATAATACGCGTTTTTTCATTTTTTTAACATTTTTTTCTCTACTTTTTCTCTCCATCCTCACCTATAAATACCCCCCTTCCCTTCACTTCAAATCACACCTTAAAACCACACTTCTCTCTTCTTTCTTTCTCTCATTTCTTAGTTTTTTTGAGTTTTCCTTAGTTTCTTTCTTAGTTTCTAAGTTTTTCTTAGTTTCCTTCTTAGTTTTTAGTTCAATTCTCTTAGTTTTAGTGTTCTTCTCTTTTTGAGAGGAACTTGTAATGTTTTTGTAATAATTTAGTTTTTGATTCAATATATGGAAGTGCAAATTCCGCTCGGAGGTTTTCTAGCAACGGGAATAGCGTCGAAGTTCTGTAAGGATTTTATTTTCTTTACAGTTATTTTTATGCTTTATTCTTACATGTTATATTCAACTTGTCTGTGGTTAAATTTAACTATGCTAGCTGTTTAGTAAAAATGATGTAATAACGACGTTGTTATGCTTGCGAAATATTAAATAGGTAAAAATCTTTAAAATGAATTGATTTTGTTTTTATTCAAGATTTTATATTAAGAATGTTAGAGAGAAATATATTATTTTTCATTACAAACTTAAACCCGAAAATTAGATTTTAAGGTTTAGTTATCCGGTCTAATTTAGAGTAGTGCTCTTTTATTTGTTGGTACAATCGCCCGGTAGTTAGAGTGAAACTCTATTTCAAAAGTTTTTATAAGAATTATTATGTGAAAATGTATTGACAACATGTTTTCAATAGTGGTTTTAAAACTTGAAAGTTAGTACTCGGATAATTAAATTCTTAAGTTTAATTTGGACACCTTGAATAATGTTTAAATTGTCTAACCCCACCAAAGGTGGCATTTAAATGGTTCATTTTCAATCTCTTAGAAAAAGGAATTAATTTAATTAAGCATATTAGTTATCAACCCCACCCATAGGTGTTAATTGATTTGTTTAGTTAACAAAGAATATCTAACCCCACCAAAGGTGGTATTTATATAAAAAAGAGAGAATCAATAAAATATCAATTTATATCTTTAATAACCTAGTTAATATGAGCAAGCATAATTAATTTAGTTATTATATCCATAAATACTCCGCTAATATAAATGATAAAAATTTGCATGAATATTTATTGAATCCGTATATATGTTTATTTTTAGATAATTATTTATTGAATTTGTATCTATGTTTATTTTTATGTTATTAGATTATATTTAATTAATCTGTATATATGTTTATTTTATGTTATTAGATTAGGAACACAAAAACCAAACTATCGTGACAGGATGTTTAGGATTTAATTTCGTTTTTAAAAGTTTGAATAATAAATTAAAAACCACATACATTCCTTCCTTAGATCGACCTTGGGAGTATACTTATCATTTTCTTCGAAATGATTCGTGCACTTGCGAGAGTTTTATAAATATTAAAACCAAAGTATTTGCGAAGATCGGCGATGCCGGTTTTCGTTCATCAAGTTTTTGGCGCCGTTGCCGGGGAAGGAATAGCGTTTTTAAATTATTTATCAAAATTTTAAAAACATTTTTTTTACTGTAAATAATCGTGATATTTTAATAATAATCAAATTTCAAAATTCATAATAAATAAAAAAAAAATAATAATTTTTTTTAATTGTAAAATAATTTAGAAATTTGAAATTTGAAGTAAAAATTTTTACCGTTCATGAATAGTAAAAAAAAAAAATTAAAATTCAAAATTCAAAAAAATTTTAAGTTAATAAGAAATAATATAGCGTGAATAGTAAAATAAAATTACCGTTCAAAAAAAAAAAAAAAAATTCAAAAACTTAAATTTCAAAAAAAAAATTTATATAGCGTGAATAATAAAATAAAATTACCGTTCATGAATAGTAAAAAAAAAAAAAAAAAATTTACTTGAATTCATATCTAATTAACTAAATAGCATGAAAAGTAAAAATCTAAGGGAGTTCTGTCTAGGAGACTAGTTCTTGAAGCCTTTGTGCCACTAGTCTTTCCTGGGAACGTTGCTCTGGCTAGGAGAATGGTATTTAAGGAGCCGTTTGCACCACCATTCTTTCCTGGGAGCACTCTTGGTTAATACTAATTATGTTACAAAAAATAATAATTAAAAAAAAAAACAAAAAAAAAAATTTTCTTTTTTTTTAGTATTTAACTAGTTTTGTTTAGTGCTTTGTATTAAATAACATGTAAATTTTCTCTAAATTTTTTATTTTGTTGACAGGAGATCCTTAGGAAACCCCCTAACACCATATGTAAATAATTTTCATAAATTTAAACAAGTGTCAACAAAACTGGATTCTACCCATCAACCTGTTTTTGAGCCAAACATAGAACCAAGTCTTAATCCTTTACTAGAACCAAAAGAAATGGAGGAAAACCAACCTATGAGGGAAACCACGATGAAGGAGTTTGCAAGACCGGTGATTGGCACGGCAACTGCCGCTATCCAGTTGGGAGAGGCTGCTCGGAATTATGACCTTAAAAATATTCATTTTTCTATGCTTCCTTCCTTTTATGGATTACCTAATGAAGATTCTCTTTCCTTTATGAGAGATTTCTATGCTACGGTCCAAACATTCCCCCTCGGTATTCTAAACGAGGATCAACTTAGGATGAGATGTTTTCCCTACACTCTAAAGGATAAGGCCAAAGCTTGGTTGATGTCACTTCCCCCAGGTTCTCTGATGACATGGGGTAACATTTACAATAAATTCATGGGAAAATTCTATTCCCATCAAAAAACATCAAAGTTGAGAGGAAAGATTGCTACTTTCTCTCAGATGGATGGAGAGCCATTCCATGAAGCTTGGGATAGGTTCAAAATGTTTCTCACTCAGTGTCCCCATCATAGCTTTCCCCTGCAGTTGCAGAACCAATTCTTTTACGATGGACTTACACAACAATGTCAGTTCATTGTCGACAACGCTGCAGGAGGAGCAATAGGAGAAAAAACTGCCTCAGAGACGTATAACCTTTTTGAGATGTTGGGTGCTAATTCCCAACAGAAAAGCTCCCGAGTGAGAAAAGCTGGAGTTCATGAAATCGACTCCAGTAATGAAGTTCAACAACAACTTGTTCAACTGACTAAGCAAGTTGCCCTTCTCGCTACACAAACCAACACCAATAATGAACAATATGGTTTGTACAGCAACATGGGACATGGTACTGAAGCCTGTCCATATCAAGGAGAAACAACTGGACCTGAACAGGTCAATGTGTTGGGAGCATATCAACAAAGACCAAGGTTTGATCCCAACTCAAATACCTATAATCCTGGGTGGAGAAGTCATCCAAATTTCTCCTGGAGGCAAAACAACCCTCCTTTCACTCAAAGCTCAAACCAGGCAGGCCAGCAATTCCACCCACCTATTCCAAGAAGCATTCCCAATAAACCAACGCTGGAGGACAACTTGAATTCTTTTATTCAAGTCTGTAGGGATAATCAATCTAAAACCAATCAACGATTGGACTCTGTGGAAGCTTCTATCAAAAAGGTGGAAGTTCAAGTTGAACAGTTAGTTGAACATTTGCAAAAAGGCAAAGACTAATTTGAAACTTAAATGAATTCAATGAAGAGGAGACATTGAGTTTTTCATTCTGCAATCTCCAAGCAACGTCTTACTAGAAGACGATAAATTTTAGTCCTGTATGGGAGGTCACCCATTATTGTATTTTCCTTTGTTTTAGTTTGCGTGTAATAAAAATTCAGATGAAATAAAATTCGTTTGTTTCAAAAATTCTGTCCATTCACTTAAATTTAAAAAAAAAAAAAAAAAAATTTAGGTTCCTTGCACTTTTTGCTTTTACGTTTTATCAAGTTATAAATATTTCTTAGAGATAGCTACTAAAAGCAAAATGTTGATACACAATAGGAGGAGGATCATTTTCAACTACAAACAACCATGGGAGATGCTGAAGATAGGCGGAAAAAGATGAAAGAATATACAATGCCAATCATTGGCAATGTACCTTCCGGTATCCAATTACAAGAGGCTGCAAGGAATTATGAATTGAAAAAGATTCATTATTCTTTGTTGCCTTCCTTTTACGGTATCCCTAATGAAGACCCTTTGCATTTCATTCGAGAATTCTATGCTATTGTCCAAACCTTTCCACTACATGCAATTAATGAAGATCAACTTAGGATGAGGTGTTTTCCTTACACTCTCAAAGATAAAGCTTGGTCATGGTTCATTACTCTACAGTCAGGTTCTCTTAAAACTTGGGAGGCAGTCTATGAAATTTTTATGGGTAGGTTCTATTCCCATCAAAAGACTGTTGATCTAAGAACAAAGATAGCAACATTTTCTCAAATGTATGAAGAGCCCTTTCATGAAGCTTGGGAACGATTCAAACTCCTTTTCATTCAATGTCAAAATCATAGCTTTCCATTACAGCTACAAAACCAATTCTTTTATGATGGATTGACACTACAGAGTCAATACATGGTTGATAATGCTGCTGGAGGTGCTGTAGGAGAAAAGACCGCAGAGGAAACCTATAATCTTTATGAGCTGTTGGGTTCTAATTCCCAACAAAGAGGTGGTAGAAGGAAAGCAAAGGTCAATGAAGTCGGCTCTGATAATGAGATAACCTTGCAACTTGCTGAATTGACTAAACAAGTGAAATTCCTCACTTCCCACCAAATTTCAAATCAAGAGGTATGTGAAGTGTGTTGTTCAATTGGGCATGGTACTCATAATTGTTCAAATACTTGTGATTCTAGTGTCGATGCCATAGAGGAAGTCCAATCTTTTCAAAGGTATCATCCAAACACCTATAATCACCCAGCCTACACCCAATATCCAACACTAAGGCTGGATAACAACCACCCTTACCCACCAAGCCAATCTTTTAAGCCAACCTTAGAAGATAGCTTGAATGCTTTTATTCAAGTTAGTCGTGACAACCAATTGATGACAAATCAAAGGTTGAACACCATGGAGGCTTCGGTTAAAAGGATTGAATCTAAAGTTGGGCAACTGGCTGAACAAATGCAAAAGAAAGAACCAGGAAAGTTGCCCAGTCAACCAGAACAAGCAAAGGATGTTAGAACCCTTCGAAGTGGTAAGGTAGTCAATACCAGTTTACCTGAAATCTCTAACAATCTACCTTGTAGTTCAGGTAACAGAGAAGGCGATACTCAAATCTCGCAAAAAGGAGAAACAGGTGTTAAACGTAACAAGCCTTCTAAAAAACTCATTGGGGGGTCATCTGACACCCCCAAAATTCAAAAGACAACAGAACCACACCAGATACAAGTACCTTTTCCCCACCGGTTGAAAGAATCCAAACAAGATAAGCAATTCAATGATCTTTTTAATATGCTCTCTAAAGTAAATATTAATTTACCATTATTAGAAGTGATCATGAATGTGCCTTCATATGCCAAGTTTTTCAAAGAGTTGAACACTAAGAAAAGGAGGTATGAACTGAATGAACGAGTAGTAGTATCAGAAATTTCTAGCGCTGTACTTCAGCACAAACTACCCCCTAAGTTGAAAGACCCTGGAAGTTTTATTATAAACATAACTATGGGGGATAGGAAGGTTGCTAAAGCAATGCTTGATTTAGGTGCTAGTATAAATTTGATGCCCTACTCTATATTCTTACAACTCAATCTAGGGGATTTAAAACCCACAACTATGTCCCTTCAACTTGCAGATAGATCTCTTAAATATCCAGAGGGAATAGTTGAGGATGTTTTGGTACAGGTAGACAAACTGATAATACCTGTTGACTTTGTGGTTCTGGATATGCAAGAAAATCCAGCATTGGACAGAGAGCACACAATATTGCTTGGTAGACCATTTATGGCAACTACTAAAACTATTATTGATGTCCAAGATGGAAATTTGACAATGACAGTCTTAGGAGAGACTATTCATTTTAAAGTTTTTGATTCTTCACCTTTCCCTTCTATTTCTGCCATCGATGAAATATTCGATGTTGATCCTTTGGATAATCTTGTCCAAAACACCTTTTTCCGAACCAGAATAGAAGACAAGCTTGAAACCGTTCTTACACTTGAAAAGGTTGAAGAAGATTTAGATGAAGAAATTAAGGGGTACCTTGAACAACTAGACAATAATGAAGTGATGACAAAATCTAGTACACTTTTAAATCTACCCAGTTCTTCATCTATTAAAGAGGCCAATCCACCTGAACTTGAACTCAAAGACTTACCTGAGCACTTAAAATATGTGTTTTTGGGAGAGGGAGAAACTTATCCAGTGATAATTTCTTCAACCTTGACCAAACCACAAGAAAAGGAACTCATCAAAGTGCTTAAACAGTTTAAGAAATCTATAGGTTGGAGTATAGGTGATATAAGAGGCATTAGTCCAACAATGTGTATGCACAAGATCAACTTGGAGGATGGTGCTAAACCTGTACGAGAGGCCCAAAGAAGACTAAACCCAAACATGCAAGAGGTAGTTAAAAAGGAAATTCTTAAATTATTAGAAGAAGGGATTATCTATCCTATTGCAGATAGTAAGTGGGTTAGTCCAGTGCATGTGGTACCAAAGAAATCTGGGATAACAGTTGTTAAGAATGACAAAAGTGAATTAGTGCCCACTAGAATAATCACTGGATGGAGAATGTGTATAGATTTTAGGAAACTAAATTTATATACGAAAAAGGATCACTTTCCTCTTCCATTCATTGATCAAATGTTGGAAAGATTAGCTGGGCACGAATTTTACTGTTTTTTGGATGGACTGTCTGGATATTATCAAGTACCCATAGCACCAGAAGATCAGGAAAAGACCACATTTACATGTCCTTTTGGGACATTTGCTTTTCGCAGAATGCCATTTGGGTTATGCAATGCCCCTGCCACGTTCCAGAGATGCATGATATCCATTTCTCGGATATGGTGGAGAAATTCATTGAGATTTTCATGGACGATTTCTCTGTCTTTGGGAACTCATTTGATGATTGCTTACATAAATTGACTTTGGTTTTAGAAAGATGCATTGAATGCAATCTAACCCTTAGTTGGGAGAAAAGTCATTTTATGGTTCAACAAGGGATAGTTTTAGGACATATAATTTCAAACAAGGGTATTGAAGTTGATAAGGCAAAAGTTGAATTGATATCCAAACTACCTCCCCCTACATCTGTGAAGGGGATAAGAAGCTTCTTGGGACATGCAGGATTCTACAGACGATTTATTAAAGATTTCTCTAAAATAAGTCGTCCATTATGTAACTTGCTATCCAAAGATGCTGATTTTGATTTCAACAATGACTGCCTTACTTCCTTTAATACCTTGAAAGATAAACTCACATCTACCCCTGTTATAATGGCACCAAACTGGTCTTTACCCTTTGAAATAATGTGTGACGCTTCTGATTATGCAATAGGAGCAGTCCTGGGACAAAGAGTGGATAAGCGTTTACATGTCATCTACTATGCTAGCAAAACACTCAATGATGCCCAGATGAATTACACCACCACTGAAAAGGAATTCTTGGCTATAGTATTCTCTTTAGACAAATTTCGGTCTTATTTAGTAGGATCTAAAGTGATTGTGCATTCTGATCATGCTGCTTTAAGATACCTATTAAGTAAACCAAATGCCAAGCCAAGATTAATCAGGTGGGTATTACTCTTACAAGAATTTGACCTAGAAATCAAGGATAAGAAAGGCAGTGAAAACTTAGTAGCTGACCATTTGTCTAGGTTGATTTCTGACTTCAATTCTCTTAAAGATGAGAGTAATGAAGATATAGTTGAAACCTTTCCTGATGAACAGTTATTTTTCATAGGTCCAAACCCATGGTATGCTGATATTGTAAACTATCTTGCCACTGGTGTTTTGCGACCTAACACTTCATATCAGGACAAGAAAAGGTTTTTTAAAACTATTAAGGACTATTTCTGGGATGACCCTTATTTATACAAGATTGGTCAAGATCAAGTCATCCGGAGATGTGTACCTGAAGAAGAACATAAGAGCATTCTGACTTTTTGTCATGAACTTCATTGTGGGGGTCATTTTGGAGGAGAAAAGACAGCCCGTAAGATATTACAGTCTGGATTCTTTTGGCCCACTCTTTTTAAAGATGCTCATATGTTTTGTGCACAATGTGATAGATGTCAAAAAACAGGAAACATAAGCAAAAGAGATGAAATGCCTTTGACATCTAATTTAGTTGTTGAACTCTTTGACATATGGGGGATTGACTTTATGGGTCCTTTTCCCCCATCTAATGGTTTTCAATACATTTTGGTTGCTGTGGATTATGTGTCCAAGTGGGTAGAAGCTATCCCCACCAAAACCAATGATGCTAATGTTGTTGTGAAATTCTTGAAAGATTTCATATTCAGTAGGTTCGGAACGCCTAGAGCTATAATAAGCGATGGAGGTAGCCATTTTTGTAACAAACTCTTTGATGGAGTACTAAACAAGTACAACATCACACATAAGGTAGCTACTCCATATCATCCTCAAACTTCCGGTTTAGTGGAAGTAAGTAATAGGCAAATTAAGGGAATACTGGAACGCACTGTGCGTCCCTCAAGGAAGGATTGGGCATTTAAGTTAAATGATGCCTTATGGGCATACCGCACCGCTTACAAAACACCTATTGGGATGAGCCCTTACCGGTTAATCTTTGGGAAAGCGTGCCACCTTCCAGTTGAACTTGAACACAAGGCTTATTGGGCAATTAAAGAGCTAAACATGGATTTAGATAAAGCAGGTGAAAAACGAGTACTCCAGCTTCATGAGTTGGAAGAAATTAGGAATGAAGCCTATGAGAATGCCAAATTATACAAGGAGCGTACTAAGCGCTATCATGACAAGAGGCTAGTTCCTAAGACTCTTCACCCTGGAATGAAAGTTCTTTTATTTAACTCTCGTTTGAGATTGTTTCCAGGAAAGCTAAGATCAAGATGGGATGGACCATTCAAAATAGTTCAGGTATCTGAACATGGAGTGGTAGAACTATTGGACTCCAAGACACAAAAAACGTTCAAAGTTAATGGCCATCGTGTCAAGCCTTATGTGGAAGAACCAAACAACATTGCTGAAATGGATTGCATTTGGCTGAGTAACCCTTAGCACCAAAAAGATACGTCTTGCTAAGACGTTAAACTAAGCGCTGGATGGGAGGCAACCCATCATGTTAGGTAATTTTTTGTTATTTGTTTTATTTACTTAATTTTATTGTTTATTTTAGTTTACTTGTTTGTGAATAATTTTTAAAATTGTTAAAACTAAAATATTTGTTGAGATGTTAGAAGTTCACAGCGATCTGTCTGTATACACTTTAATGATGAATATGATGGATGCACCTGCATTTCTTCATTACTACTTACACATTCTCAAGAAATAGGTAATCTTTCTCCTCTTTTCTCTTTATCTTTAATTTGCAGTTGTTACATTGAGGACAATGTAAGTTCTAGGTTGGGGGTGGTGAAAAGTTACCATGCTTAATAATAATAAAAAAAAATTATATATATATATATAAAAAAAAATTATCACAAAAATGTATCATTTCTTTAAATCAAATTTAAGTAAATAGTTAAGTCTTTGGTACTGTTAGATTAATTTTTGAAAACATATCATGAAATATTTTGTAATTATTTTTGATAATTAGTTAGTTTTTGTCATAACTAGTATTTCTTGATAAAATGTGGAAATTATATTAAACCCAAAATCGGTGTTTATGAATTTTTTTTTAGTGGAGACTACCCTTGTGAGATATAATTTGAGCCTAATTTCTTTTATTCAGAGTGAAATATATATTTTTTCTACTCCAAACACATTTCTTATTTATTCAAAAAGTTTAGATGATCTCTATAGGTATTAGCATTGAATGTATGAATTTTTTCTCATCTTAATAGAGTATCATATATTTTTTATTATTATTTTTGTTTAGATTAAAACGATTTGAGTAGAAATTGATAGTATATGCTTATATCTCATTCATGCATGACTGCTACAAAAACAAGAAGACATATCTGGGGTTACCTAAACCAAGATCAAACAGAAAAGCCACAAAATTAACCACTCACCAAAATAAAAAAAAAAATGTACAATATGTACATGGGTTGACTCTCTAAAAAATACATATATATAAAAAAAAAATGTATAGAGAGATAAAAAAAAATAGTATCATCTACATACTATGACCCACATTGCCTACAAAGTTGTGAGTAAAGGCTAATTACAAAAGAAAGATATAGGAAGTAATTCCCTAAAAAGTCATCGCAATTTCTTCATTTGTAAAAGCATATATCTTGAAATTCTTTCTTAATGAGTTGGATTTATGCATGAAAATAATTTTTGTATATGATATCTTTATAATTTATACATTCGATTCCTTTCATGAGATCAATGTTAAAATAACACTTTGAGCCTTTATTCTTTATACATATGCGAACATATTAGTTCATTTCTATACATCAACTCTTTCGCATATAAATTAGTATGAGTGTTTGAACCCATAGGATTCAGTGCTTTGAGAGTATTGACTTGTGAGGAATAGAGTCGAAGCGAATTCTGATTCATGACACTGAAATTGGGTAAAATTAAATTGATACATTTTTGAAATGAAATATGAAAATGATTTTCGACTAATTATTGTAATAAAATCATGATTGTTTAAAGAGATTAAAATAACTTATGCTTGAGATTTTAATTATGATCTTAAAGGAGATTAAAAAGTATGAGATATTTTTGTGATATGTTGTGTTCTTTTATTCTTAAATTAATTTTTGATTGTGTTGTAATTTTAATTTTTGATTTGATTGTTTTTATCTTTACATTTAGTTCAATGTTTGTGGGTATCATTACTGAAAACCCTCACGAGACTCAAACTCGTCCACTAGGGCAACCTAGGGGTTTAACGGCTTGTTGCATAGGCTAAATGCAACCGTTTCAATCCACGAAAGTGATTTAGGATAGTTTAAATTTTAGCTTTTATCGCTTCTCTTGCTAAGAGACTAGCAAGAAGCTGGTTGGGGGTTGTGATGAGTGCTCAAAAAGCACTAAAATAACCATGATTTTATGCACATTAATTGATTAAAAATACATATATTTATATGTTTTATCATATATTTATATAAATTTGTCTTTTTCGGAATCACGGGTATTTTTATTGTTTTTCAGGTATTTTGGCTTAAAAACGCAATTTAAAGACTCAAACAGGAATACTTGAAGCAATACATCACAAATATATTAATAAATAAGTGGGAAAAGGTCAACAAATATGGAAAAATTGGACAAAATGGGTCGAAAAGGTCAAAAATGTCAAAAAGACGAAAATCGCGCCGCCGCGCCGCCCGGCCGCCGCGCCCCACCGCCCGGCACCGCCCCAAGCAGCAGCGCGCGGCACTGTTCATCCACGGGGGTACTGTTCATCAGACTCGGCACTGTTCATGAGACGCGGCACTGTTCATCAGACTCGGCACTGTTCATCAGACGCGGCACTGTTCATCCTCGGCACTGTTCATACCCGGTACTGTACAGACGCGGTACTGTTCATACCCGGTACTGTGCAGCCGCCCCATGTCATGCTGACGTCATCAAATGACGTCAGCAATCAATAATACGCGTTTTTTCATTTTTTTAACATTTTTTTCTCTACTTTTTCTCTCCATCCTCACCTATAAATACCCCCCTTCCCTTCACTTCAAATCACACCTTAAAACCACACTTCTCTCTTCTTTCTTTCTCTCATTTCTTAGTTTTTTTGAGTTTTCCTTAGTTTCTTTCTTAGTTTCTAAGTTTTTCTTAGTTTCCTTCTTAGTTTTTAGTTCAATTCTCTTAGTTTTAGTGTTCTTCTCTTTTTGAGAGGAACTTGTAATGTTTTTGTAATAATTTAGTTTTTGATTCAATATATGGAAGTGCAAATTCCGCTCGGAGGTTTTCTAGCAACGGGAATAGCGTCGAAGTTCTGTAAGGATTTTATTTTCTTTACAGTTATTTTTATGCTTTATTCTTACATGTTATATTCAACTTGTCTGTGGTTAAATTTAACTATGCTAGCTGTTTAGTAAAAATGATGTAATAACGACGTTGTTATGCTTGCGAAATATTAAATAGGTAAAAATCTTTAAAATGAATTGATTTTGTTTTTATTCAAGATTTTATATTAAGAATGTTAGAGAGAAATATATTATTTTTCATTACAAACTTAAACCCGAAAATTAGATTTTAAGGTTTAGTTATCCGGTCTAATTTAGAGTAGTGCTCTTTTATTTGTTGGTACAATCGCCCGGTAGTTAGAGTGAAACTCTATTTCAAAAGTTTTTATAAGAATTATTATGTGAAAATGTATTGACAACATGTTTTCAATAGTGGTTTTAAAACTTGAAAGTTAGTACTCGGATAATTAAATTCTTAAGTTTAATTTGGACACCTTGAATAATGTTTAAATTGTCTAACCCCACCAAAGGTGGCATTTAAATGGTTCATTTTCAATCTCTTAGAAAAAGGAATTAATTTAATTAAGCATATTAGTTATCAACCCCACCCATAGGTGTTAATTGATTTGTTTAGTTAACAAAGAATATCTAACCCCACCAAAGGTGGTATTTATATAAAAAAGAGAGAATCAATAAAATATCAATTTATATCTTTAATAACCTAGTTAATATGAGCAAGCATAATTAATTTAGTTATTATATCCATAAATACTCCGCTAATATAAATGATAAAAATTTGCATGAATATTTATTGAATCCGTATATATGTTTATTTTTAGATAATTATTTATTGAATTTGTATCTATGTTTATTTTTATGTTATTAGATTATATTTAATTAATCTGTATATATGTTTATTTTATGTTATTAGATTAGGAACACAAAAACCAAACTATCGTGACAGGATGTTTAGGATTTAATTTCGTTTTTAAAAGTTTGAATAATAAATTAAAAACCACATACATTCCTTCCTTAGATCGACCTTGGGAGTATACTTATCATTTTCTTCGAAATGATTCGTGCACTTGCGAGAGTTTTATAAATATTAAAACCAAAGTATTTGCGAAGATCGGCGATGCCGGTTTTCGTTCATCAATAACTTTAATGATATAAAAATTGGAGTATTTATTCCCACGACAATCATTTGTAAAATAGACATAGGTAATTGTTTACCTTTTCTTTCACACTTATTTATTTTTCCTCATGTTTTATAATTATTCTCTTTCCTTTGTAAATCTTAATTCCCAAAATAAGCATATTCATGCTAATTGTATTACCTCTCTTCCCATTTGAAAAAGGGGATGGATGTTGTAGGTGGTTTTGGATATTATTTATAACGTCCTTGTTACATACCATGAAAAATTGCTATAGAGGAGGAGCATAATATTTCCAATCATATTTCATTTCTTCTTACTCTTTGAATGGGTTTGGAAACTAGATTCTTAGGGAGAAAGGGTAACCAAATTTAAATTCCATTCGGTGCTTTCCTACACAAAGAGAATAACTTATAGACAAATTTAAGAATATTGATTTCATAAATTAGTGCAAAATGAGAATTATCGATCTCTTATAAAAAATAATATACAAAATCTCTAGATATTGATAGTATTGCATTTAAAGATATAAAAATTTCAATTCAAATATATCGTAATTTTAATGATATAAAAATTGGAGTATTTATTCCTCCGACATTCATTTGTAAAATAGACATGAGAAATTGTTAACGTTTTCTTTTCCACTTATTTATTTTTCGTCATGTTTTATCATTATTCTCTTTCCTTTGTAAGTATTAATTCCCAAAATAGGCATATTCATGCTAATTTTATTACCTCTCTTCCCAATTGACAAAGGCGATGGATATTGTTGGTGGTTTTAAACATTTTTTGTAAAGTTCTTGTCACATAGATAGAAATATATCTATAGAGGTTGAGCATAATATTTCTAATCATATTTCTTTTCTTCTTACTCTTTGAATGGGTTTGGAAACTAGATTCTTAGGGAGAAATGGTAACCAAATTTAAATTCCAAACGGTACATTCCAACACAAAGTGAATAACTTATAAACAAATTTAAGAATATTGATTTCATAAATGAGTTCAAAATGAGTATTATTGATCTCTTATATAAAATAATGTACAAAATCACGAAATATTGATAGTATTGTATTTAAAGATATAAAAATTTCAATTTAAATATATCATAACTTTAATGATATAAAATTTGGAGTATTTATTCCCCCGAAAATCATTTGTAAAATAGACATAGGTAATTGTCTACCTTTTCTTTCACACTTATTTATTTTTCCTCATGTTTTATAATTATTCTCTTTCCTTTGTAAATCTTAATTCCCAAAATAGGCATATTCATGCTAATTGTATTACCTCTCTTCCCATTTGAAAAAGGGGATGGATGTTGTAGGTGGTTTTGGATATTATTTATAACGTCCTTGTTACATACCATGAAAAATTGCTATGGAGGTGGAGCATAATATTTCCAATCATATTTCCTTTCTTCTTACTCTTTAAATGGGTTTGGAAACTAGATTCTTAGGGAGAAAGGGTAACCAAATTTAAATTACATTCGGTGCTTTCCTACACAAAGAGAATAACTTATAGACAAATTTAAGAATATTGATTTCATAAATTAGTTCAAAATGAGAATTATCGATCTCTTATAAAAAATAATATACAAAATCTATAGATATTGATAGTATTGCATTTAAAGATATAAAAATTTCAATTCAAATATATCGTAATTTTAATGATATAAAAATTGGAGTATTTATTCCTCCGACATTCATTTGTAAAATAGACATGAGAAATTGTTAACGTTTTCTTTTCCACTTATTTATTTTTCCTCATGTTTTATCATTATTCTCTTTCCTTTGTAAGTATTAATTCCCAAAATAGGCATATTCATGCTAATTTTATTACCTCTCTTCCCAATTGACAAAGGCGATGGATATTGTTGGTGGTTTTAAACATTTTTTGTAAAGTTCTTGTCACATAGATAGAAATATATCTATAGAGGTTGAGCATAATATTTCTAATCATATTTCTTTTCTTCTTACTCTTTAAATGCGTTTGGAAACTAGATTCTTCGGGAGAAATGGTAACCAAATTTAAATTCCATACGGTGCATTCCTACACAATGAGAATAAGTTATAGACAAATTAAAGCATATTGATCTAATAAATGAGTTCAAAATGAGAATTATTGATCTCTTATAAAAAATAATATACAAAATCTCTAGATATTGATAGTATTGCATTTAAAGATATAAAAATTTCAATATTAATATATCGTAATTTTAATGATATAAAAATTGGAGTATTTATTCCTCCGACATTCATTTGTAAAATAGACATGAGAAATTGTTAACGTTTTATTTTCCACTTATTTCTTTTTCGTCATGTTTTATCATTATTCTCTTTCCTTTGTAAGTATTAATTCCCAAAATAGGCATATTCATGCTAATTTTATTACCTCTCTTCCCAATTGACAAAGGCGGATGATATTGTAGGTGGTTTTAAACATTTTTTGTAAAGTTCTTGTCACATAGATAGAAATATATCTATAGAGGTTGAGCATAATATTTCTAATCATATTTCTTTTCTTCTTACTCTTTGAATGGGTTTGGAAACTAGATTTTTAGGGAGTAATGGTAACCAAATTTAAATTCCAAACGGTACATTCCAACACAAAGTGAATAACTTATAAATAAATTTAAGAATATTGATTTCATAAATGAGTTCAAAATCAGTATTATTGATCTCTTATATAAAATAATGTACAAAATCACGAAATATTGATAGTATTGTATTTAAAGATATAAAAATTTCAATTTAAATATATCATAACTTTAATGATATAAAATTTGGAGTATTTATTCCCCCGAAAATCATTTGTAAAATAGACATAGGTAATTGTTTACCTTTTCTTTCACACTTATTTATTTTTCCTCCTGTTTTATAATTATTCTCTTTCCATTGTAAATCTTAATTCCCAAAATAGGCATATTCATGCTAATTGTATTATCTCTCTTCCCATTTGAAAAAGGGGATGGATGTTGTAGGTGGTTTTGGATATTATTTATAACGTCCTTGTTACATACCATGAAAAATTGCTATGGAGGAGGAGCATAATATTTCCAATGTTATTTCTTTTCTTCTTACTCTTTAAATGGGTTTGGAAACTAGATTCTTCGGGAGAAAGGGTAACCAAATTTAAATTCCATACGGTGCATTCCTACACAATGAGAATAAGTTATAGACAAATTAAAGCATATTGATCTAATAAATGAGTTCAAAATGAGAATTATTGATCTCTTATAAAAAATAATATACAAAATCTCTAGATATTGATAGTATTGCATTTAAAGATATAAAAATTTCAATTCAAATATATCGTAATTTTAATGATATAAAAATTGGAGTATTTATTCCTCCGACATTCATTTGTAAAATAGACATGAGAAATTGTTAACGTTTTATTTTCCACTTATTTCTTTTTCGTCATGTTTTATCATTATTCTCTTTCCTTTGTAAGTATTAATTCCCAAAATAGGCATATTCATGCTAATTTTATTACCTCTCTTCCCAATTGACAAAGGCGATGGATATTGTAGGTGGTTTTAAACATTTTTTGTAAAGTTCTTGTCACATAGATAGAAATATATCTATAGAGGTTGAGCATAATATTTCTAATCATATTTCTTTTCTTCTTACTCTTTGAATGGGTTTGGAAACTAGATTCTTAGGGAGAAATGGTAACCAAATTTAAATTCCAAACGGTACATTCCAACACAAAGTGAATAACTTATAAATAAATTTAAGAATATTGATTTCATAAATGAGTTCAAAATGAGTATTATTGATCTCTTATATAAAATAATGTACAAAATCACGAAATATTGATAGTATTGTATTTAAAGATATAAAAATTTCAATTTAAATATATCATAACTTTAATGATATAAAAATTGGAGTATTTATTCCCACGACAATCATTTGTAAAATAGACATAGGTAATTGTTTACCTTTTCTTTCACACTTATTTATTTTTCCTCATGTTTTATAATTATTCTCTTTCATTTGTAAATCTTAATTCCCAAAATAAGCATATTCATGCTAATTGTATTACCTCTCTTCCCATTTGAAAAAGGGGATGGATGTTGTAGGTGGTTTTGGATATTATTTATAACGTCCTTGTTACATACCATGAAAAATTGCTATAGAGGAGGAGCATAATATTTCCAATCATATTTCATTTCTTCTTACTCTTTGAATGGGTTTGGAAACTAGATTCTTAGGGAGAAAGGGTAACCAAATTTAAATTCCATTCGGTGCTTTCCTACACAAAGAGAATAACTTATAGACAAATTTAAGAATATTGATTTCATAAATTAGTTCAAAATGAGAATTATCGATCTCTTATAAAAAATAATATACAAAATCTCTAGATATTGATAGTATTGCATTTAAAGATATAAAAATTTCAATTCAAATATATCGTAATTTTAATGATATAAAAATTGGAGTATTTATTCCTCCGACATTCATTTGTAAAATAGACATGAGAAATTGTTAACGTTTTCTTTTCCACTTATTTATTTTTCCTCATGTTTTATCATTATTCTCTTTCCTTTGTAAGTATTAATTCCCAAAATAGGCATATTCATGCTAATTTTATTACCTCTCTTCCCAATTGACAAAGGCGATGGATATTGTTGGTGGTTTTAAACATTTGTTGTAAAGTTCTTGTCACATAGATAGAAATATATCTATAGAGGTTGAGCATAATATTTCTAATCATATTTCTTTTCTTCTTACTCTTTAAATGGGTTTGGAAACTAGATTCTTCGGGAGAAATGGTAACCAAATTTAAATTCCATACGGTGCATTCCTACACAATGAGAATAAGTTATAGACAAATTAAAGCATATTGATCTAATAAATGAGTTCAAAATGAGAATTATTGATCTCTTATAAAAAATAATATACAAAATCTCTAGATATTGATAGTATTGCATTTAAAGATATAAAAATTTCAATTCAAATATATCGTAATTTTAATGATATAAAAATTGGAGTATTTATTCCTCCGACATTCATTTGTAAAATAGACATGAGAAATTGTTAACGTTTTATTTACCACTTATTTCTTTTTCGTCATGTTTTATCATTATTCTCTTTCCTTTGTAAGTATTAATTCCCAAAATAGGCATATTCATGCTAATTTTATTACCTCTCTTCCCAATTGACAAAGGCGATGGATATTGTAGGTGGTTTTAAACATTTTTTGTAAAGTTCTTGTCACATAGATCGAAATATATCTATAGAGGTTGAGCATAATATTTCTAATCATATTTCTTTTCTTCTTACTCTTTGAATGGGTTTGGAAACTAGATTCTTAGGGAGAAATGGTAACCAAATTTAAATTCGAAACGGTACATTCCAACACAAAGTGAATAACTTATAAATAAATTTAAGAATATTGATTTCATAAATGAGTTCAAAATGAGTATTATTGATCTCTTATATAAAATAATGTACAAAATCACGAAATATTGATAGTATTGTATTTAAAGATATAAAAATTTCAATTTAAATATATCATAACTTTAATTAAATAAAATTTGGAGTATTTATTCCCCCGACAATCATTTGTAAAATAGACATAGGTAATTGTCTACCTTTTCTTTCACACTTATTTATTTTTCCTCATGTTTTATAATTATTCTCTTTCCTTTGTAAATCTTAATTCCCAAAATAGGCATATTCATGCTAATTGTATTACCTCTCTTCCCATTTGAAAAAGGGGATGGATGTTGTAGGTGGTTTTGGATATTATTTATAACGTCCTTGTTACATACCATGAAAAATTGCTATAGAGGAGGAGCATAATATTTCCAATCATATTTCATTTCTTCTTACTCTTTGAATGGGTTTGGAAACTAGATTCTTAGGGAGAAAGGGTAACCAAATTTAAATTACATTCGGTGCTTTCCTACACAAAGAGAATAACTTATAGACAAATTTAAGAATATTGATTTCATAAATTAGTTCAAAATGAGAATTATCGATCTCTTATAAAAAATAATATACAAAATCTATAGATATTGATAGTATTGCATTTAAAGATATAAAAATTTCAATTCAAATATATCGTAATTTTAATGATATAAAAATTGGAGTATTTATTCCTCCGACATTCATTTGTAAAATAGACATGAGAAATTGTTAACGTTTTCTTTTCCACTTATTTATTTTTCGTCATGTTTTATCATTATTCTCTTTCCTTTGTAAGTATTAATTCCCAAAATAGGCATATTCATGCTAATTTTATTACCTCTCTTCCCAATTGACAAAGGCGATGGATATTGTTGGTGGTTTTAAACATTTTTTGTAAAGTTCTTGTCACATAGATAGAAATATATCTATAGAGGTTGAGCATAATATTTCTAATCATATTTCTTTTCTTCTTACTCTTTAAATGGGTTTGGAAACTAGATTCTTAGGGAGAAATGGTAACCAAATTTAAATTCCATACGGTGCATTCCTACACAATGAGAATAAGTTATAGACAAATTAAAGCATATTGATCTAATAAATGAGTTCAAAATGAGAATTATTGATCTCTTATAAAAAATAATATACAAAATCTCTAGATATTGATAGTATTGCATTTAAAGATATAAAAATTTCAATTCAAATATATCGTAATTTTAATGATATAAAAATTGGAGTATTTATTCCTCCGACATTCATTTGTAAAATAGACATGAGAAATTGTTAACGTTTTATTTTCCACTTATTTCTTTTTCGTCATGTTTTATCATTATTCTCTTTCCTTTGTAAGTATTAATTCCCAAAATAGGCATATTCATGCTAATTTTATTACCTCTCTTCCCAATTGACAAAGGCGATGGATATTGTAGGTGGTTTTAAACATTTTTTGTAAAGTTCTTGTCACATAGATAGAAATATATCTATAGAGGTTGAGCATAATATTTCTAATCATATTTCTTTTCTTCTTACTCTTTGAATGGGTTTGGAAACTAGATTCTTAGGGAGAAATGGTAACCAAATTTAAATTCCAAACGGTACATTCCAACACAAAGTGAATAACTTATAAATAAATTTAAGAATATTGATTTCATAAATGAGTTCAAAATGAGTATTATTGATCTCTTATATAAAATAATGTACAAAATCACGAAATATTGATAGTATTGTATTTAAAGATATAAAAATTTCAATTTAAATATATCATAACTTTAATGATATAAAAATTGGAGTATTTATTCCCACGACAATCATTTGTAAAATGGACATAGGTAATTGTTTACCTTTTCTTTCACACTTATTTATTTTTCCTCATGTTTTATAATTATTCTCTTTCCTTTGTAAATCTTAATTCCCAAAATAAGCATATTCATGCTAATTGTATTACCTCTCTTCCCATTTGAAAAAGGGGATGGATGTTGTAGGTGGTTTTGGATATTATTTATAACGTCCATGTTACATACCATGAAAAATTGCTATAGAGGAGGAGCATAATATTTCCAATCATATTTCATTTCTTCTTACTCTTTGAATGGGTTTGGAAACTAGATTCTTAGGGAGAAAGGGTAACCAAATTTAAATTCCATTCGGTGCTTTCCTACACAAAGAGAATAACTTATAGACAAATTTAAGAATATTGATTTCATAAATTAGTTCAAAATGAGAATTATCGATCTCTTATAAAAAATAATATACAAAATCTATAGATATTGATAGTATTGCATTTAAAGATATAAAAATTTTAATTCAAATATATCGTAATTTTAATGATATAAAAATTGGAGTATTTATTCCTCCGACATTCATTTGTAAAATAGACATGAGAAATTGTTAACGTTTTCTTTTCCACTTATTTATTTTTCCTCATGTTTTATCATTATTCTCTTTCCTTTGTAAGTATTAATTCCCAAAATAGGCATATTCATGCTAATTTTATTACCTCTCTTCCCAATTGACAAAGGCGATGGATATTGTTGGTGGTTTTAAACATTTTTTGTAAAGTTCTTGTCACATAGATAGAAATATATCTATAGAGGTTGAGCATAATATTTCTAATCATATTTCTTTTCTTCTTAATCTTTGAATGGGTTTGGAAACTAGATTCTTAGGGAGAAATGGTAACCAAATTTAAATTCCAAACGGTACATTCCAACACAAAGTGAATAACTTATAAATAAATTTAAGAATATTGATTTCATAAATGAGTTCAAAATGAGTATTATTGATCTCTTATATAAAATAATGTACAAAATCACGAAATATTGATAGTATTGTATTTAAAGATATAAAAATTTCAATTTAAATATATCATAACTTTAATGATATAAAATTTGGAGTATTTATTCCCCCGACAATCATTTGTAAAATAGACATAGGTAATTGTCTACCTTTTCTTTCACACTTATTTATTTTTCCTCATGTTTTATAATTATTCTCTTTCCTTTGTAAATCTTAATTCCCAAAATAGGCATATTCATGCTAATTGTATTACCTCTCTTCCCATTTGAAAAAGGGGATGGATGTTGTAGGTGGTTTTGGATATTATTTATAACGTCCTTGTTACATACCATGAAAAATTGCTATAGAGGAGGAGCATAATATTTCCAATCATATTTCATTTCTTCTTACTCTTTGAATGGGTTTGGAAACTAGATTCTTAGGGAGAAAGGGTAACCAAATTTAAATTCCATTCGGTGCATTCTAACACAAAGAGAATAACTTATAGACAAATTTAAGAATATTGATTTCATAAATGAGTTCAAAATGAGAATTATTGATCTCTTATAAAAAATAATGTACAAAATCTAAAGATATTGATAGTATTGCATTTAAAGATATAAAAATTTCAATTCAAATATATCGTAATTTTAATGATATAAAAATTGGAGTATTTATTCCTCCGACATTCATTTGTAAAATAGACATGAGAAATTGTTAACGTTTTCTTTTCCACTTATTTATTTTTCCTCATGTTTTATCATTATTCTCTTTCCTTTGTAAGTATTAATTCCCAAAATAGGCATATTCATGCTAATTTTATTACCTCTCTTCCCAATTGACAAAGGCGATGGATATTGTAGGTGGTTTTAAACATTTTTTGTAAAGTTCTTGTCACATAGATAGAAATATATCTATAGAGGTTGAGCATAATATTTCTAATCATATTTCTTTTCTTCTTACTCTTTGAATGGGTTTGGAAACTAGATTCTTAGGGAGAAATGGTAACCAAATTTAAATTCGAAACGGTACATTCCAACACAAAGTGAATAACTTATAAATAAATTTAAGAATATTGATTTCATAAATGAGTTCAAAATGAGTATTATTGATCTCTTATATAAAATAATGTACAAAATCACGAAATATTGATAGTATTGTATTTAAAGATATAAAAATTTCAATTTAAATATATCATAACTTTAATTAAATAAAATTTGGAGTATTTATTCCCCCGACAATCATTTGTAAAATAGACATAGGTAATTGTCTACCTTTTCTTTCACACTTATTTATTTTTCCTCATGTTTTATAATTATTCTCTTTCCTTTGTAAATCTTAATTCCCAAAATAGGCATATTCATGCTAATTGTATTACCTCTCTTCCCATTTGAAAAAGGGGATGGATGTTGTAGGTGGTTTTGGATATTATTTATAACGTCCTTGTTACATACCATGAAAAATTGCTATAGAGGAGGAGCATAATATTTCCAATCATATTTCATTTCTTCTTACTCTTTGAATGGGTTTGGAAACTAGATTCTTAGGGAGAAAGGGTAACCAAATTTAAATTCCATTCGGTGCTTTCCTACACAAAGAGAATAACTTATAGACAAATTTAAGAATATTGATTTCATAAATTAGTTCAAAATGAGAATTATCGATCTCTTATAAAAAATAATATACAAAATCTATAGATATTGATAGTATTGCATTTAAAGATATAAAAATTTTAATTCAAATATATCGTAATTTTAATGATATAAAAATTGGAGTATTTATTCCTCCGACATTCATTTGTAAAATAGACATGAGAAATTGTTAACGTTTTCTTTTCCACTTATTTATTTTTCCTCATGTTTTATCATTATTCTCTTTCCTTTGTAAGTATTAATTCCCAAAATAGGCATATTCATGCTAATTTTATTACCTCTCTTCCCAATTGACAAAGGCGATGGATATTGTTGGTGGTTTTAAACATTTTTTGTAAAGTTCTTGTCACATAGATAGAAATATATCTATAGAGGTTGAGCATAATATTTCCAATCATATTTCTTTTCTTCTTACTCTTTAAATGGGTTTGGAAACTAGATTCTTAGGGAGAAATGGTAACCAAATTTAAATTCCATACGGTGCATTCCTACACAATGAGAATAAGTTATAGACAAATTAAAGCATATTGATCTAATAAATGAGTTCAAAATGAGAATTATTGATCTCTTATAAAAAATAATATACAAAATCTCTAGATATTGATAGTATTGCATTTAAAGATATAAAAATTTCAATTCAAATATATCGTAATTTTAATGATATAAAAATTGGAGTATTTATTCCTCCGACATTCATTTGTAAAATAGACATGAGAAATTGTTAACGTTTTATTTTCCACTTATTTCTTTTTCGTCATGTTTTATCATTATTCTCTTTCCTTTGTAAGTATTAATTCCCAAAATAGGCATATTCATGCTAATTTTATTACCTCTCTTCCCAATTGACAAAGGCGATGGATATTGTAGGTGGTTTTAAACATTTTTTGTAAAGTTCTTGTCACATAGATAGAAATATATCTATAGAGGTTGAGCATAATATTTCTAATCATATTTCTTTTCTTCTTACTCTTTGAATGGGTTTGGAAACTAGATTCTTAGGGAGAAATGGTAACCAAATTTAAATTCCAAACGGTACATTCCAACACAAAGTGAATAACTTATAAATAAATTTAAGAATATTGATTTCATAAATGAGTTCAAAATGAGTATTATTGATCTCTTATATAAAATAATGTACAAAATCACGAAATATTGATAGTATTGTATTTAAAGATATAAAAATTTCAATTTAAATATATCATAACTTTAATGATATAAAAATTGGAGTATTTATTCCCACGACAATCATTTGTAAAATGGACATAGGTAATTGTTTACCTTTTCTTTCACACTTATTTATTTTTCCTCATGTTTTATAATTATTCTCTTTCCTTTGTAAATCTTAATTCCCAAAATAAGCATATTCATGCTAATTGTATTACCTCTCTTCCCATTTGAAAAAGGGGATGGATGTTGTAGGTGGTTTTGGATATTATTTATAACGTCCTTGTTACATACCATGAAAAATTGCTATAGAGGAGGAGCATAATATTTCCAATCATATTTCATTTCTTCTTACTCTTTGAATGGGTTTGGAAACTAGATTCTTAGGGAGAAAGGGTAACCAAATTTAAATTCCATTCGGTGCTTTCCTACACAAAGAGAATAACTTATAGACAAATTTAAGAATATTGATTTCATAAATTAGTTCAAAATGAGAATTATCGATCTCTTATAAAAAATAATATACAAAATCTATAGATATTGATAGTATTGCATTTAAAGATATAAAAATTTTAATTCAAATATATCGTAATTTTAATGATATAAAAATTGGAGTATTTATTCCTCCGACATTCATTTGTAAAATAGACATGAGAAATTGTTAACGTTTTCTTTTCCACTTATTTATTTTTCCTCATGTTTTATCATTATTCTCTTTCCTTTGTAAGTATTAATTCCCAAAATAGGCATATTCATGCTAATTTTATTACCTCTCTTCCCAATTGACAAAGGCGATGGATATTGTTGGTGGTTTTAAACATTTTTTGTAAAGTTCTTGTCACATAGATAGAAATATATCTATAGAGGTTGAGCATAATATTTCTAATCATATTTCTTTTCTTCTTACTCTTTGAATGGGTTTGGAAACTAGATTCTTAGGGAGAAATGGTAACCAAATTTAAATTCCAAACGGTACATTCCAACACAAAGTGAATAACTTATAAATAAATTTAAGAATATTGATTTCATAAATGAGTTCAAAATGAGTATTATTGATCTCTTATATAAAATAATGTACAAAATCACGAAATATTGATAGTATTGTATTTAAAGATATAAAAATTTCAATTTAAATATATCATAACTTTAATGATATAAAAATTGGAGTATTTATTCCCACGACAATCATTTGTAAAATGGACATAGGTAATTGTTTACCTTTTCTTTCACACTTATTTATTTTTCCTCATGTTTTATAATTATTCTCTTTCCTTTGTAAATCTTAATTCCCAAAATAAGCATATTCATGCTAATTTTATTACCTCTCTTCCCAATTGACAAAGGCGATGGATATTGTAGGTGGTTTTAAACATTTTTTGTAAAGTTCTTGTCACATAGATAGAAATATATCTATAGAGGTTGAGCATAATATTTCTAATCATATTTCTTTTCTTCTTACTCTTTGAATGGGTTTGGAAACTAGATTCTTAGGGAGAAATGGTAACCAAATTTAAATTCCAAACGGTACATTCCAACACAAAGTGAATAACTTATAAATAAATTTAAGAATATTGATTTCATAAATGAGTTCAAAATGAGTATTATTGATCTCTTATATAAAATAATGTACAAAATCACGAAATATTGATAGTATTGTATTTAAAGATATAAAAATTTCAATTTAAATATATCATAACTTTAATGATATAAAAATTGGAGTATTTATTCCCACGACAATCATTTGTAAAATGGACATAGGTAATTGTTTACCTTTTCTTTCACACTTATTTATTTTTCCTCATGTTTTATAATTATTCTCTTTCCTTTGTAAATCTTAATTCCCAAAATAAGCATATTCATGCTAATTGTATTACCTCTCTTCCCATTTGAAAAAGGGGATGGATGTTGTAGGTGGTTTTGGATATTATTTATAACGTCCTTGTTACATACCATGAAAAATTGCTATAGAGGAGGAGCATAATATTTCCAATCATATTTCATTTCTTCTTACTCTTTGAATGGGTTTGGAAACTAGATTCTTAGGGAGAAAGGGTAACCAAATTTAAATTCCATTCGGTGCTTTCCTACACAAAGAGAATAACTTATAGACAAATTTAAGAATATTGATTTCATAAATTAGTTCAAAATGAGAATTATCGATCTCTTATAAAAAATAATATACAAAATCTATAGATATTGATAGTATTGCATTTAAAGATATAAAAATTTTAATTCAAATATATCGTAATTTTAATGATATAAAAATTGGAGTATTTATTCCTCCGACATTCATTTGTAAAATAGACATGAGAAATTGTTAACGTTTTCTTTTCCACTTATTTATTTTTCCTCATGTTTTATCATTATTCTCTTTCCTTTGTAAGTATTAATTCCCAAAATAGGCATATTCATGCTAATTTTATTACCTCTCTTCCCAATTGACAAAGGCGATGGATATTGTTGGTGGTTTTAAACATTTTTTGTAAAGTTCTTGTCACATAGATAGAAATATATCTATAGAGGTTGAGCATAATATTTCTAATCATATTTCTTTTCTTCTTACTCTTTGAATGGGTTTGGAAACTAGATTCTTAGGGAGAAATGGTAACCAAATTTAAATTCCAAACGGTACATTCCAACACAAAGTGAATAACTTATAAATAAATTTAAGAATATTGATTTCATAAATGAGTTCAAAATGAGTATTATTGATCTCTTATATAAAATAATGTACAAAATCACGAAATATTGATAGTATTGTATTTAAAGATATAAAAATTTCAATTTAAATATATCATAACTTTAATGATATAAAAATTGGAGTATTTATTCCCACGACAATCATTTGTAAAATGGACATAGGTAATTGTTTACCTTTTCTTTCACACTTATTTATTTTTCCTCATGTTTTATAATTATTCTCTTTCCTTTGTAAATCTTAATTCCCAAAATAAGCATATTCATGCTAATTGTATTACCTCTCTTCCCATTTGAAAAAGGGGATGGATGGTGTAGGTGGTTTTGGATATTATTTATAACATCCTTGTTACATACCATGAAAAATTGCTATAGAGGAGGAGCATAATATTTCCAATCATATTTCATTTCTTCTTACTCTTTGAATGGGTTTGGAAACTAGATTCTTAGGGAGAAAGGGTAACCAAATTTAAATTCCATTCGGTGCTTTCCTACACAAAGAGAATAACTTATAGACAAATTTAAGAATATTGATTTCATAAATTAGTTCAAAATGAGAATTATCGATCTCTTATAAAAAATAATATACAAAATCTCTAGATATTGATAGTATTGCATTTAAAGATATAAAAATTTCAATTCAAATATATCGTAATTTTAATGATATAAAAATTGGAGTATTTATTCCTCCGACATTCATTTGTAAAATAGACATGAGAAATTGTTAACGTTTTCTTTTCCACTTATTTATTTTTCGTCATGTTTTATCATTATTCTCTTTCCTTTCTAAGTATTAATTCCCAAAATAGGCATATTCATGCTAATTTTATTACCTCTCTTCCCGATTGACAAAGGCGATGGATATTGTTGGTGGTTTTAAACATTTTTTGTAAAGTTCTTGTCACATAGATAGAAATATATCTATAGAGGTTGAGCATAATATTTCTAATCATATTTCTTTTCTTCTTACTCTTTGAATGGGTTTGGAAACTAGATTCTTAGGGAGAAATGGTAACCAAATTTAAATTCCAAACGGTACATTCCAACACAAAGTCAATACCTTATAAATAAATTTAAGAATATTGATTTCATAAATGAGTTCAAAATGAGTATTATTGATCTCTTATATAAAATAATGTACAAAATCACGAAATATTGATAGTATTGTATTTAAAGATATAAAAATTTCAATTTAAATATATCATAACTTTAATGATATAAAATTTGGAGTATTTATTCCCCCGACAATCATTTGTAAAATAGACATAGGTAATTGTTTACCTTTTCTTTCACACTTATTTATTTTTCCTCATGTTTTATAATTATTCTCTTTCCTTTGTAAATCTTAATTCCCAAAATAGGCATATTCATGCTAATTGTATTACCTCTCTTCCCATTTGAAAAAGGGGATGGATGTTGTAGGTGGTTTTGGATATTATTTATAACGTCCTTGTTACATACCATGAAAAATTGCTATAGAGGAGGAGCATAATATTTCCAATCATATTTCATTTCTTCTTACTCTTTGAATGGGTTTGGAAACTAGATTCTTAGGGAGAAAGGGTAACCAAATTTAAATTCCATTCGGTGCTTTCCTACACAAAGAGAATAACTTATAGACAAATTTAAGAATATTGATTTCATAAATTAGTTCAAAATGAGAATTATCGATCTCTTATAAAAAATAATATACAAAATCTCTAGATATTGATAGTATTGCATTTAAAGATATAAAAATTTCAATTCAAATATATCGTAATTTTAATGATATAAAAATTGGAGTATTTATTCCTCCGACATTCATTTGTAAAATAGACATGAGAAATTGTTAACGTTTTCTTTTTCACTTATTTATTTTTCGTCATGTTTTATCATTATTCTCTTTCCTTTGTAAGTATTAATTCCCAAAATAGGCATATTCATGCTAATTTTATTACCTCTCTTCCCGATTGACAAAGGCGATGGATATTGTTGGTGGTTTTAAACATTTTTTGTAAAGTTCTTGTCACATAGATAGAAATATATCTATAGAGGTTGAGCATAATATTTCTAATCATATTTCTTTTCTTCTTACTCTTTGAATGGGTTTGGAAACTAGATTCTTAGGGAGAAATGGTAACCAAATTTAAATTCCAAACGGTACATTCCAACACAAAGTCAATACCTTATAAATAAATTTAAGAATATTGATTTCATAAATGAGTTCAAAATGAGTATTATTGATCTCTTATATAAAATAATGTACAAAATCACGAAATATTGATAGTATTGTATTTAAAGATATAAAAATTTCAATTTAAATATATCATAACTTTAATGATATAAAATTTGGAGTATTTATTCCCCCGACAATCATTTGTAAAATAGACATAGGTAATTGTTTACCTTTTCTTTCACACTTATTTATTTTTCTTCATGTTTTATAATTATTCTCTTTCCTTTGTAAATCTTAATTCCCAAAATAGGCATATTCATGCTAATTGTATTACCTCTCTTCCCATTTGAAAAAGGGGATGGATGTTGTAGGTGGTTTTGGATATTATTTATAACGTCCTTGTTACATACCATGAAAAATTGCTATAGAGGAGGAGCATAATATTTCCAATCATATTTCATTTCTTCTTACTCTTTGAATGGGTTTGGAAACTAGATTCTTAGGGAGAAAGGGTAACCAAATTTAAATTCCATTCGGTGCTTTCCTACACAAAGAGAATAACTTATAGACAAATTTAAGAATATTGATTTCATAAATTAGTTCAAAATGAGAATTATCGATCTCTTATAAAAAATAATATACAAAATCTCTAGATATTGATAGTATTGCATTTAAAGATATAAAAATTTCAATTCAAATATATCGTAATTTTAATGATATAAAAATTGGAGTATTTATTCCTCCGACATTCATTTGTAAAATAGACATGAGAAATTGTTAACGTTTTCTTTTCCACTTATTTATTTTTCGTCATGTTTTATCATTATTCTCTTTCCTTTGTAAGTATTAATTCCCAAAATAGGCATATTCATGCTAATTTTATTACCTCTCTTCCCGATTGACAAAGGCGATGGATATTGTTGGTGGTTTTAAACATTTTTTGTAAAGTTCTTGTCACATAGATAGAAATATATCTATAGAGGTTGAGCATAATATTTCTAATCATATTTCTTTTCTTCTTACTCTTTGAATGGGTTTGGAAACTAGATTCTTAGGGAGAAATGGTAACCAAATTTAAATTCCAAACGGTACATTCCAACACAAAGTCAATACCTTATAAATAAATTTAAGAATATTGATTTCATAAATGAGTTCAAAATGAGTATTATTAATCTCTTATATAAAATAATGTACAAAATCACGAAATATTGATAGTATTGTATTTAAAGATATAAAAATTTCAATTTAAATATATCATAACTTTAATGATATAAAATTTGGAGTATTTATTCCCCCGACAATCATTTGTAAAATAGACATAGGTAATTGTTTACCTTTTCTTTCACACTTATTTATTTTTCTTCATGTTTTATAATTATTCTCTTTCCTTTGTAAATCTTAATTCCCAAAATAGGCATATTCATGCTAATTGTATTACCTCTCTTCCCATTTGAAAAAGGGGATGGATGTTGTAGGTGGTTTTGGATATTATTTATAACGTCCTTGTTACATACCATGAAAAATTGCTATAGAGGAGGAGCATAATATTTCCAATCATATTTCATTTCTTCTTACTCTTTGAATGGGTTTGGAAACTAGATTCTTAGGGAGAAAGGGTAACCAAATTTAAATTCCATTCGGTGCTTTCCTACACAAAGAGAATAACTTATAGACAAATTTAAGAATATTGATTTCATAAATTAGTTCAAAATGAGAATTATCGATCTCTTATAAAAAATAATATACAAAATCTCTAGATATTGATAGTATTGCATTTAAAGATATAAAAATTTCAATTCAAATATATCGTAATTTTAATGATATAAAAATTGGAGTATTTATTCCTCCGACATTCATTTGTAAAATAGACATGAGAAATTGTTAACGTTTTCTTTTCCACTTATTTATTTTTCGTCATGTTTTATCATTATTCTCTTTCCTTTGTAAGTATTAATTCCCAAAATAGGCATATTCATGCTAATTTTATTACCTCTCTTCCCGATTGACAAAGGCGATGGATATTGTTGGTGGTTTTAAACATTTTTTGTAAAGTTCTTGTCACATAGATAGAAATATATCTATAGAGGTTGAGCATAATATTTCTAATCATATTTCTTTTCTTCTTACTCTTTGAATGGGTTTGGAAACTAGATTTTTAGGGAGAAATGATAACCAAATTTAAATTCCAAACGGTACATTCCAACACAAAGTGAATAACTTATAAATAAATTTAAGAATATTGATTTCATAAATGAGTTCAAAATGAGTATTATTGATCTCTTATATAAAATAATGTACAAAATCACGAAATATTGATAGTATTGTATTTAAAGATATAAAAATTTCAATTTAAATATATCATAACTTTAATGATATAAAATTTGGAGTATTTATTCCCCCGACAATCATTTGTAAAATAGACATAGGTAATTGTTTACCTTTTCTTTCACACTTATTTATTTTTCCTCATGTTTTATAATTATTCTCTTTCCTTTGTAAATCTTAATTCCCAAAATAGGCATATTCATGCTAATTGTATTACCTCTCTTCCCATTTGAAAAAGGGGATGGATGTTGTAGGTGGTTTTGGATATTATTTATAACGTCCTTGTTACATACCATGAAAAATTGCTATAGAGGAGGAGCATAATATTTCCAATCATATTTCATTTCTTCTTACTCTTTGAATGGGTTTGGAAACTAGATTCTTAGGGAGAAAGGGTAACCAAATTTAAATTCCATTCGGTGCTTTCCTACACAAAGAGAATAACGTATAGACAAATTTAAGAATATTGATTTCATAAATTAGTTCAAAATGAGAATTATCGATCTCTTATAAAAAATAATGTACAAAATCTAAAGATATTGATAGTATTGCATTTAAAGATATAAAAATTTCAATTCAAATATATCGTAATTTTAATGATATAAAAATTGGAGTATTTATTCCTCCGACATTCATTTGTAAAATAGACATGAGAAATTGTTAACGTTTTCTTTTCCACTTATTTATTTTTCCTCATGTTTTATCATTATTCTCTTTCCTTTGTAAGTATTAATTCCCAAAATAGGCATATTCATGCTAATTTTATTACCTCTCTTCCCAATTGACAAAGGCGATGGATATTGTAGGTGGTTTTAAACATTTTTTGTAAAGTTCTTGTCACATAGATAGAAATATATCTATAGAGGTTGAGCATAATATTTCTAATCATATTTCTTTTCTTCTTACTCTTTGAATGGGTTTGGAAACTAGATTCTTAGGGAGAAATGGTAACCAAATTTAAATTCGAAACGGTACATTCCAACACAAAGTGAATAACTTATAAATAAATTTAAGAATATTGATTTCATAAATGAGTTCAAAATGAGTATTATTGATCTCTTATATAAAATAATGTACAAAATCACGAAATATTGATAGTATTGTATTTAAAGATATAAAAATTTCAATTTAAATATATCATAACTTTAATGATATAAAAATTTGGAGTATTTATTCCCCCGACAATCATTTGTAAAATAGACATAGGTAATTGTTTACCTTTTCTTTCACACTTATTTATTTTTCCTCATGTTTTATAATTATTCTCTTTCCTTTGTAAATCTTAATTCCCAAAATAGGCATATTCATGCTAATTGTATTACCTCTCTTCCCATTTGAAAAAGGGGATGGATGTTGTAGGTGGTTTTGGATATTATTTATAACGTCCTTGTTACATACCATGAAAAATTGCTATAGAGGAGGAGCATAATATTTCCAATCATATTTCATTTCTTCTTACTCTTTGAATGGGTTTGGAAACTAGATTCTTAGGGACAAAGGGTAACCAAATTTAAATTCCATTCGGTGCTTTCCTACACAAAGAGAATAACTTATAGACAAATTTAAGAATATTGATATCATAAATGAGTTCAAAATGAGAATTATCGATCTCTTATAAAAAATAATATACAAAATCTCTAGATATTGATAGTATTGCATTTAAAGATATAAAAATTTCAATTCAAATATATCGTAATTTTAATGATATAAAAATTGGAGTATTTATTCCTCCGACATTCATTTGTAAAATAGACATGAGAAATTGTTAACGTTTTCTTTTCCACTTATTTATTTTTCGTCATGTTTTATCATTATTCTCTTTCCTTTGTAAGTATTAATTCCCAAAATAGGCATATTCATGCTAATTTTATTACCTCTCTTCCCGATTGACAAAGGCGATGGATATTGTTGGTGGTTTTAAACATTTTTTGTAAAGTTCTTGTCACATAGATATAAATATATCTATAGAGGTTGAGCATAATATTTCTAATCATATTTCTTTTCTTCTTACTCTTTGAATGGGTTTGGAAACTAGATTCTTAGGGAGAAATGGTAACCAAATTTAAATTCCAAACGGTACATTCCAACACAAAGTCAATACCTTATAAATAAATTTAAGAATATTGATTTCATAAATGACTTCAAAATGAGTATTATTGATCTCTTATATAAAATAATGTACAAAATCACGAAATATTGATAGTATTGTATTTAAAGATATAAAAATTTCAATTTAAATATATCATAACTTTAATGATATAAAATTTGGAGTATTTATTCCCCCGACAATCATTTGTAAAATAGACATAGGTAATTGTTTACCTTTTCTTTCACACTTATTTATTTTTCCTCATGTTTTATAATTATTCTCTTTCCTTTGTAAATCTTAATTCCCAAAATAGGCATATTCATGCTAATTGTATTACCTCTCTTCCCATTTGAAAAAGGGGATGGATGTTGTAGGTGGTTTTGGATATTATTTATAACGTCCTTGTTACATACCATGAAAAATTGCTATAGAGGAGGAGCATAATATTTCCAATCATATTTCATTTCTTCTTACTCTTTGAATGGGTTTGGAAACTAGATTCTTAGGGAGAAAGGGTAACCAAATTTAAATTCCATTCGGTGCTTTCCTACACAAAGAGAATAACTTATAGACAAATTTAAGAATATTGATTTCATAAATTAGTTCAAAATGAGAATTATCGATCTCTTATAAAAAATAATATACAAAATCTCTAGATATTGATAGTATTGCATTTAAAGATATAAAAATTTCAATTCAAATATATCGTAATTTTAATGATATAAAAATTGGAGTATTTATTCCTCCGACATTCATTTGTAAAATAGACATGAGAAATTGTTAACGTTTTCTTTTCCACTTATTTATTTTTCGTCATGTTTTATCATTATTCTCTTTCCTTTGTAAGTATTAATTCCCAAAATAGGCATATTCATGCTAATTTTATTACCTCTCTTCCCGATTGACAAAGGCGATGGATATTGTTGGTGGTTTTAAACATTTTTTGTAAAGTTCTTGTCACATAGATAGAAATATATCTATAGAGGTTGAGCATAATATTTCTAATCATATTTCTTTTCTTCTTACTCTTTGAATGGGTTTGGAAACTAGATTCTTAGGGACAAATGGTAACCAAATTTAAATTCCAAACGGTACATTCCAACACAAAGTCAATACCTTATAAATAAATTTAAGAATATTGATTTCATAAATGAGTTCAAAATGAGTATTATTGATCTCTTATATAAAATAATGTACAAAATCACGAAATATTGATAGTATTGTATTTAAAGATATAAAAATTTCAATTTAAATATATCATAACTTTAATTAAATAAAATTTGGAGTATTTATTCCCCCGACAATCATTTGTAAAATAGACATAGGTAATTGTTTACCTTTTCTTTCACACTTATTTATTTTTCCTCATGTTTTATAATTATTCTCTTTCCTTTGTAAATCTTAATTCCCAAAATAGGCATATTCATGCTAATTGTATTACCTCTCTTCCCATTTGAAAAAGGGGATGGATGTTGTAGGTGGTTTTGGATATTATTTATAACGTCCTTGTTACATACCATGAAAAATTGCTATAGAGGAGGAGCATAATATTTCCAATCATATTTCATTTCTTCTTACTCTTTGAATGGGTTTGGAAACTAGATTCTTAGGGAGAAAGGGTAACCAAATTTAAATTCCATTCGGTGCTTTCCTACACAAAGAGAATAACGTATAGACAAATTTAAGAATATTGATTTCATAAATTAGTTCAAAATGAGAATTATCGATCTCTTATAAAAAATAATGTACAAAATCTAAAGATATTGATAGTATTGCATTTAAAGATATAAAAATTTCAATTCAAATATATCGTAATTTTAATGATATAAAAATTGGAGTATTTATTCCTCCGACATTCATTTGTAAAATAGACATGAGAAATTGTTAACGTTTTCTTTTCCACTTATTTATTTTTCCTCATGTTTTATCATTATTCTCTTTCCTTTGTAAGTATTAATTCCCAAAATAGGCATATTCATGCTAATTTTATTACCTCTCTTCCCAATTGACAAAGGCGATGGATATTGTAGGTGGTTTTAAACATTTTTTGTAAAGTTCTTGTCACATAGATAGAAATATATCTATAGAGGTTGAGCATAATATTTCTAATCATATTTCTTTTCTTCTTACTCTTTGAATGGGTTTGGAAACTAGATTCTTAGGGAGAAATGGTAACCAAATTTAAATTCGAAACGGTACATTCCAACACAAAGTGAATAACTTATAAATAAATTTAAGAATATTGATTTCATAAATGAGTTCAAAATGAGTATTATTGATCTCTTATATAAAATAATGTACAAAATCACGAAATATTGATAGTATTGTATTTAAAGATATAAAAATTTCAATTTAAATATATCATAACTTTAATTAAATAAAATTTGGAGTATTTATTCCCCCGACAATCATTTGTAAAATAGACATAGGTAATTGTTTACCTTTTCTTTCACACTTATTTATTTTTCCTCATGTTTTATAATTATTCTCTTTCCTTTGTAAATCTTAATTCCCAAAATAGGCATATTCATGCTAATTGTATTACCTCTCTTCCCATTTGAAAAAGGGGATGGATGTTGTAGGTGGTTTTGGATATTATTTATAACGTCCTTGTTACATACCATGAAAAATTGCTATAGAGGAGGAGCATAATATTTCCAATCATATTTCATTTCTTCTTACTCTTTGAATGGGTTTGGAAACTAGATTCTTAGGGACAAAGGGTAACCAAATTTAAATTCCATTCGGTGCTTTCCTACACAAAGAGAATAACTTATAGACAAATTTAAGAATATTGATATCATAAATGAGTTCAAAATGAGAATTATCGATCTCTTATAAAAAATAATATACAAAATCTCTAGATATTGATAGTATTGCATTTAAAGATATAAAAATTTCAATTCAAATATATCGTAATTTTAATGATATAAAAATTGGAGTATTTATTCCTCCGACATTCATTTGTAAAATAGACATGAGAAATTGTTAACGTTTTCTTTTCCACTTATTTATTTTTCGTCATGTTTTATCATTATTCTCTTTCCTTTGTAAGTATTAATTCCCAAAATAGGCATATTCATGCTAATTTTATTACCTCTCTTCCCGATTGACAAAGGCGATGGATATTGTTGGTGGTTTTAAACATTTTTTGTAAAGTTCTTGTCACATAGATAGAAATATATCTATAGAGGTTGAGCATAATATTTCTAATCATATTTCTTTTCTTCTTACTCTTTGAATGGGTTTGGAAACTAGATTCTTAGGGAGAAATGGTAACCAAATTTAAATTCCAAACGGTACATTCCAACACAAAGTGAATAACTTATAAATAAATTTAAGAATATTGATTTCATAAATGAGTTCAAAATGAGTATTATTGATCTCTTATATAAAATAATGTACAAAATCACGAAATATTGATAGTATTGTATTTAAAAATATAAAAATTTCAATTTAAATATATCATAACTTTAATGATATAAAATTTGGAGTATTTATTCCCCCGACAATCATTTGTAAAATAGACATAGGTAATTGTTTACCTTTTCTTTCACACTTATTTATTTTTCCTCATGTTTTATAATTACTCTCTTTCCTTTGTAAATCTTAATTCCCAAAATAGGCATATTCATGCTAATTGTATTACCTCTCTTCCCATTTGAAAAAGGGGATGGATGTTGTAGGTGGTTTTGGATATTATTTATAACGTCCTTGTTACATACCATGAAAAATTGCTATAGAGGAGGAGCATAATATTTCCAATCATATTTCATTTCTTCTTACTCTTTGAATGGGTTTGGAAACTAGATTCTTAGGGACAAAGGGTAACCAAATTTAAATTCCATTCGGTGCTTTCCTACACAAAGAGAATAACTTATAGACAAATTTAAGAATATTGATATCATAAATGAGTTCAAAATGAGAATTATCGATCTCTTATAAAAAATAATATACAAAATCTCTAGATATTGATAGTATTGCATTTAAAGATATAAAAATTTCAATTCAAATATATCGTAATTTTAATGATATAAAAATTGGAGTATTTATTCCTCCGACATTCATTTGTAAAATAGACATGAGAAATTGTTAACGTTTTCTTTTCCACTTATTTATTTTTCGTCATGTTTTATCATTATTCTCTTTCCTTTGTAAGTATTAATTCCCAAAATAGGCATATTCATGCTAATTTTATTACCTCTCTTCCCGATTGACAAAGGCGATGGATATTGTTGGTGGTTTTAAACATTTTTTGTAAAGTTCTTGTCACATAGATAGAAATATATCTATAGAGGTTGAGCATAATATTTCCAATCATATTTCTTTTCTTCTTACTCTTTGAATGGGTTTGGAAACTAGATTCTTAGGGAGAAATGGTAACCAAATTTAAATTCCAAACGGTACATTCCAACACAAAGTGAATAACTTATAAATAAATTTAAGAATATTGATTTCATAAATGAGTTCAAAATGAGTATTATTGATCTCTTATATAAAATAATGTACAAAATCACGAAATATTGATAGTATTGTATTTAAAAATATAAAAATTTCAATTTAAATATATCATAACTTTAATGATATAAAATTTGGAGTATTTATTCCCCCGACAATCATTTGTAAAATAGACATAGGTAATTGTTTACCTTTTCTTTCACACTTATTTATTTTTCCTCATGTTTTATAATTACTCTCTTTCCTTTGTAAATCTTAATTCCCAAAATAGGCATATTCATGCTAATTGTATTACCTCTCTTCCCATTTGAAAAAGGGGATGGATGTTGTAGGTGGTTTTGGATATTATTTATAACGTCCTTGTTACATACCATGAAAAATTGCTATAGAGGAGGAGCATAATATTTCCAATCATATTTCATTTCTTCTTACTCTTTGAATGGGTTTGGAAACTAGATTCTTAGGGACAAAGGGTAACCAAATTTAAATTCCATTCGGTGCTTTCCTACACATAGAGAATAACTTATAGACAAATTTAAGAATATTGATTTCATAAATTAGTTCAAAATGAGAATTATCGATCTCTTATAAAAAATAAATGTACAAAATCTCTAGATATTGATAGTATTGCATTTAAAGATATAAAAATTTCAATTCAAATATATCGTAATTTTAATGATATAAAAATTGGAGTATTTATTCCTCCGACATTCATTTGTAAAATAGACATGAGAAATTGTTAAAGTTTTCTTTTCCACTTATTTATTTTTCCTCATGTTTTATCATTATTCTCTTTCCTTTGTAAGTATTAATTCCCAAAATAGGCATATTCATGCTAATTTTATTACCTCTCTTCCCAATTGACAAAGGCGATGGATATTGTAGGTCGTTTTAAACATTTTTTGTAAAGTTCTTGTCACATAGATAGAAATATATCTATAGAGGTTGAGCATAATATTTCTAATCATATTTCTTTTCTTCTTACTCTTTGAATGGGTTTGGAAACTAGATTCTTAGGGAGAAATGGTAACCAAATTTAAATTCCAAACGGTACATTCCAACACAAAGTGAATAACTTATAAATAAATTTAAGAATATTGATTTCATAAATGAGTTCAAAATGAGTATTATTGATCTCTTATATAAAATAATGTACAAAATCACAAAATATTGATAGTATTGTATTTAAAGATATAAAAATTTCAATTTAAATATATCATAACTTTAATGATATAAAAATTGGAGTATTTATTCCCCCGACAATCATTTGTAAAATAGACATTGGTAATTGTTTACCTTTTCTTTCACACTTATTTATTTTTCCTCATGTTTTATAATTATTCTCTTTCCTTTGTAAATCTTAATTCCCAAAATAGGCATATTCATGCTAATTGTATTACCTCTCTTCCCATTTGAAAAAGGAAATGGATGTTGTAGGTGGTTTTGGATATTATTTATAACATCCTTGTTACATACAATGAAAAAATTCTATAGAGGAGGAGCATAATATTTGCAATCATATTTCATTTCTTCTTACTCTTTGAATGGGTTTGGAAACTAGATTCTTAGGGAGAAAGGGTAACCAAATTTAAATTCCATTCGGTGCATTCTAACACAAAGAGAATAACTTATAGACAAATTTAAGAATATTGATTTCATAAATGAGTTCAAAATGAGAATTATTGATCTCTTATAAAAAATAATGTACAAAATCTAAAGATATTGATAGTATTGCATTTAAGGATATAAAAATTTCAATTCAAATATATCGTAATTTTAATGATATAAAAATTGGAGTATTTATTCCTCCGACATTCATTTGTAAAATAGACATGAGAAATTGTTAACGTTTTCTTTTCCACTTATTTATTTTTCCTCATGTTTTATCATTATTCTCTTTCCTTTGTAAGTATTAATTCCCAAAATAGGCATATTCATGCTAATTTTATTACCTCTCTTCCCAATTGACAAAGGCGATGGATATTGTAGGTGGTTTTAAACATTTTTTGTAAAGTTCTTGTCACATAGATAGAAATATATCTATAGAGGTTGAGCATAATATTTCTAATCATATTTCTTTTCTTCTTACTCTTTGAATGGGTTTGGAAACTAGATTTTTAGGGAGAAATGGTAACCAAATTTAAATTCCAAACGGTACATTCCAACACAAAGTGAATAACTTATAAATAAATTTAAGAATATTGATTTCATAAATGAGTTCAAAATGAGTATTATTGATCTCTTATATAAAATAATGTACAAAATCACGAAATATTGATAGTATTGTATTTAAAGATATAAAAATTTCAATTTAAATATATCATAACTTTAATGATATAAAAATTGGAGTATTTATTCCCCCGACAATCATTTGTAAAATAGACATAGGTAATTGTCTACCTTTTCTTTCACACTTATTTATTTTTCCACATGTTTTATAATTATTCTCTTTCCTTTGTAAATCTTAATTCCCAAAATAGGCATATTCATGCTAATTGTATTACCTCTCTTCCCATTTGAAAAAGGGGATGGATGTTGTAGGTGGTTTTGGATATTATTTATAACGTCCTTGTTACATACCATGAAAAATTGCTATAGAGGAGGAGCATAATATTTCCAATCATATTTCATTTCTTCTTACTCTTTGAATGGGTTTGGAAACTAGATTCTTAGGGAGAAAGGGTAACCAAATTTAAATTACATTCGGTGCTTTCCTACACAAAGAGAATAACTTATAGACAAATTTAAGAATATTGATTTCATAAATTAGTTCAAAATGAGAATTATCGATCTCTTATAAAAAATAATATACAAAATCTATAGATATTGATAGTATTGCATTTAAAGATATAAAAATTTCAATTCAAATATATCGTAATTTTAATGATATAAAAATTGGAGTATTTATTCCTCCGACATTCATTTGTAAAATAGACATGAGAAATTGTTAACGTTTTCTTTTCCACTTATTTATTTTTCGTCATGTTTTATCATTATTCTCTTTCCTTTGTAAGTATTAATTCCCAAAATAGGCATATTCATGCTAATTTTATTACCTCTCTTCCTAATTGACAAAGGCGATGGATATTGTTGGTGGTTTTAAACATTTTTTGTAAAGTTCTTGTCACATAGATAGAAATATATCTATAGAGGTTGAGCATAATATTTCTAATCATATTTCTTTTCTTCTTACTCTTTAAATGGGTTTGGAAACTAGATTCTTAGGGAGAAATGGTAACCAAATTTAAATTCCATACGGTGCATTCCTACACAATGAGAATAAGTTATAGACAAATTAAAGCATATTGATCTAATAAATGAGTTCAAAATGAGAATTATTGATCTCTTATAAAAAATAATATACAAAATCTCTAGATATTGATAGTATTGCATTTAAAGATATAAAAATTTCAATTTAAATATATCATAACTTTAATTAAATAAAATTTGGAGTATTTATTCCCCCAACAATCATTTGTAAAATAGACATAGGTAATTGTTTACCTTTTCTTTCACACTTATTTATTTTTCCTCATGTTTTATAATTATTCTCTTTCCTTTGTAAATCTTAATTCCCAAAATAGGCATATTCATGCTAATTGTATTACCTCTCTTCCCATTTGAAAAAGGGGATGGATGTTGTAGGTGGTTTTGGATATTATTTATAACGTCCTTGTTACATACCATGAAAAATTGCTATAGAGGAGGAGCATAATATTTCCAATCATATTTCATTTCTTCTTACTCTTTGAATGGGTTTGGAAACTAGATTCTTAGGGACAAAGGGTAACCAAATTTAAATTCCATTCGGTGCTTTCCTACACAAAGAGAATAACTTATAGACAAATTTAAGAATATTGATATCATAAATGAGTTCAAAATGAGAATTATCGATCTCTTATAAAAAATAATATACAAAATCTCTAGATATTGATAGTATTGCATTTAAAGATATAAAAATTTCAATTCAAATATATCGTAATTTTAATGATATAAAAATTGGAGTATTTATTCCTCCGACATTCATTTGTAAAATAGACATGAGAAATTGTTAACGTTTTCTTTTCCACTTATTTATTTTTCGTCATGTTTTATCATTATTCTCTTTCCTTTGTAAGTATTAATTCCCAAAATAGGCATATTCATGCTAATTTTATTACCTCTCTTCCCGATTGACAAAGGCGATGGATATTGTTGGTGGTTTTAAACATTTTTTGTAAAGTTCTTGTCACATAGATAGAAATATATCTATAGAGGTTGAGCATAATATTTCTAATCATATTTCTTTTCTTCTTACTCTTTGAATGGGTTTGGAAACTAGATTCTTAGGGAGAAATGGTAACCAAATTTAAATTCCAAACGGTACATTCCAACACAAAGTGAATAACTTATAAATAAATTTAAGAATATTGATTTCATAAATGAGTTCAAAATGAGTATTATTGATCTCTTATATAAAATAATGTACAAAATCACGAAATATTGATAGTATTGTATTTAAAAATATAAAAATTTCAATTTAAATATATCATAACTTTAATGATATAAAATTTGGAGTATTTATTCCCCCGACAATCATTTGTAAAATAGACATAGGTAATTGTTTACCTTTTCTTTCACACTTATTTATTTTTCCTCATGTTTTATAATTACTCTCTTTCCTTTGTAAATCTTAATTCCCAAAATAGGCATATTCATGCTAATTGTATTACCTCTCTTCCCATTTGAAAAAGGGGATGGATGTTGTAGGTGGTTTTGGATATTATTTATAACGTCCTTGTTACATACCATGAAAAATTGCTATAGAGGAGGAGCATAATATTTCCAATCATATTTCATTTCTTCTTACTCTTTGAATGGGTTTGGAAACTAGATTCTTAGGGACAAAGGGTAACCAAATTTAAATTCCATTCGGTGCTTTCCTACACAAAGAGAATAACTTATAGACAAATTTAAGAATATTGATATCATAAATGAGTTCAAAATGAGAATTATCGATCTCTTATAAAAAATAATATACAAAATCTCTAGATATTGATAGTATTGCATTTAAAGATATAAAAATTTCAATTCAAATATATCGTAATTTTAATGATATAAAAATTGGAGTATTTATTCCTCCGACATTCATTTGTAAAATAGACATGAGAAATTGTTAACGTTTTCTTTTCCACTTATTTATTTTTCGTCATGTTTTATCATTATTCTCTTTCCTTTGTAAGTATTAATTCCCAAAATAGGCATATTCATGCTAATTTTATTACCTCTCTTCCCGATTGACAAAGGCGATGGATATTGTTGGTGGTTTTAAACATTTTTTGTAAAGTTCTTGTCACATAGATAGAAATATATCTATAGAGGTTGAGCATAATATTTCTAATCATATTTCTTTTCTTCTTACTCTTTGAATGGGTTTGGAAACTAGATTCTTAGGGAGAAATGGTAACCAAATTTAAATTCCAAACGGTACATTCCAACACAAAGTGAATAACTTATAAATAAATTTAAGAATATTGATTTCATAAATGAGTTCAAAATGAGTATTATTGATCTCTTATATAAAATAATGTACAAAATCACGAAATATTGATAGTATTGTATTTAAAAATATAAAAATTTCAATTTAAATATATCATAACTTTAATGATATAAAATTTGGAGTATTTATTCCCCCGACAATCATTTGTAAAATAGACATAGGTAATTGTTTACCTTTTCTTTCACACTTATTTATTTTTCCTCATGTTTTATAATTACTCTCTTTCCTTTGTAAATCTTAATTCCCAAAATAGGCATATTCATGCTAATTGTATTACCTCTCTTCCCATTTGAAAAAGGGGATGGATGTTGTAGGTGGTTTTGGATATTATTTATAACGTCCTTGTTACATACCATGAAAAATTGCTATAGAGGAGGAGCATAATATTTCCAATCATATTTCATTTCTTCTTACTCTTTGAATGGGTTTGGAAACTAGATTCTTAGGGACAAAGGGTAACCAAATTTAAATTCCATTCGGTGCTTTCCTACACATAGAGAATAACTTATAGACAAATTTAAGAATATTGATTTCATAAATTAGTTCAAAATGAGAATTATCGATCTCTTATAAAAAATAAATGTACAAAATCTCTAGATATTGATAGTATTGCATTTAAAGATATAAAAATTTCAATTCAAATATATCGTAATTTTAATGATATAAAAATTGGAGTATTTATTCCTCCGACATTCATTTGTAAAATAGACATGAGAAATTGTTAAAGTTTTCTTTTCCACTTATTTATTTTTCCTCATGTTTTATCATTATTCTCTTTCCTTTGTAAGTATTAATTCCCAAAATAGGCATATTCATGCTAATTTTATTACCTCTCTTCCCAATTGACAAAGGCGATGGATATTGTAGGTCGTTTTAAACATTTTTTGTAAAGTTCTTGTCACATAGATAGAAATATATCTATAGAGGTTGAGCATAATATTTCTAATCATATTTCTTTTCTTCTTACTCTTTGAATGGGTTTGGAAACTAGATTCTTAGGGAGAAATGGTAACCAAATTTAAATTCCAAACGGTACATTCCAACACAAAGTGAATAACTTATAAATAAATTTAAGAATATTGATTTCATAAATGAGTTCAAAATGAGTATTATTGATCTCTTATATAAAATAATGTACAAAATCACAAAATATTGATAGTATTGTATTTAAAGATATAAAAATTTCAATTTAAATATATCATAACTTTAATGATATAAAAATTGGAGTATTTATTCCCCCGACAATCATTTGTAAAATAGACATTGGTAATTGTTTACCTTTTCTTTCACACTTATTTATTTTTCCTCATGTTTTATAATTATTCTCTTTCCTTTGTAAATCTTAATTCCCAAAATAGGCATATTCATGCTAATTGTATTACCTCTCTTCCCATTTGAAAAAGGAAATGGATGTTGTAGGTGGTTTTGGATATTATTTATAACATCCTTGTTACATACAATGAAAAAATTCTATAGAGGAGGAGCATAATATTTGCAATCATATTTCATTTCTTCTTACTCTTTGAATGGGTTTGGAAACTAGATTCTTAGGGAGAAAGGGTAACCAAATTTAAATTCCATTCGGTGCATTCTAACACAAAGAGAATAACTTATAGACAAATTTAAGAATATTGATTTCATAAATGAGTTCAAAATGAGAATTATTGATCTCTTATAAAAAATAATGTACAAAATCTAAAGATATTGATAGTATTGCATTTAAGGATATAAAAATTTCAATTCAAATATATCGTAATTTTAATGATATAAAAATTGGAGTATTTATTCCTCCGACATTCATTTGTAAAATAGACATGAGAAATTGTTAACGTTTTCTTTTCCACTTATTTATTTTTCCTCATGTTTTATCATTATTCTCTTTCCTTTGTAAGTATTAATTCCCAAAATAGGCATATTCATGCTAATTTTATTACCTCTCTTCCCAATTGACAAAGGCGATGGATATTGTAGGTGGTTTTAAACATTTTTTGTAAAGTTCTTGTCACATAGATAGAAATATATCTATAGAGGTTGAGCATAATATTTCTAATCATATTTCTTTTCTTCTTACTCTTTGAATGGGTTTGGAAACTAGATTTTTAGGGAGAAATGGTAACCAAATTTAAATTCCAAACGGTACATTCCAACACAAAGTGAATAACTTATAAATAAATTTAAGAATATTGATTTCATAAATGAGTTCAAAATGAGTATTATTGATCTCTTATATAAAATAATGTACAAAATCACGAAATATTGATAGTATTGTATTTAAAGATATAAAAATTTCAATTTAAATATATCATAACTTTAATGATATAAAAATTGGAGTATTTATTCCCCCGACAATCATTTGTAAAATAGACATAGGTAATTGTCTACCTTTTCTTTCACACTTATTTATTTTTCCACATGTTTTATAATTATTCTCTTTCCTTTGTAAATCTTAATTCCCAAAATAGGCATATTCATGCTAATTGTATTACCTCTCTTCCCATTTGAAAAAGGGGATGGATGTTGTAGGTGGTTTTGGATATTATTTATAACGTCCTTGTTACATACCATGAAAAATTGCTATAGAGGAGGAGCATAATATTTCCAATCATATTTCATTTCTTCTTACTCTTTGAATGGGTTTGGAAACTAGATTCTTAGGGAGAAAGGGTAACCAAATTTAAATTACATTCGGTGCTTTCCTACACAAAGAGAATAACTTATAGACAAATTTAAGAATATTGATTTCATAAATTAGTTCAAAATGAGAATTATCGATCTCTTATAAAAAATAATATACAAAATCTATAGATATTGATAGTATTGCATTTAAAGATATAAAAATTTCAATTCAAATATATCGTAATTTTAATGATATAAAAATTGGAGTATTTATTCCTCCGACATTCATTTGTAAAATAGACATGAGAAATTGTTAACGTTTTCTTTTCCACTTATTTATTTTTCGTCATGTTTTATCATTATTCTCTTTCCTTTGTAAGTATTAATTCCCAAAATAGGCATATTCATGCTAATTTTATTACCTCTCTTCCTAATTGACAAAGGCGATGGATATTGTTGGTGGTTTTAAACATTTTTTGTAAAGTTCTTGTCACATAGATAGAAATATATCTATAGAGGTTGAGCATAATATTTCTAATCATATTTCTTTTCTTCTTACTCTTTAAATGGGTTTGGAAACTAGATTCTTAGGGAGAAATGGTAACCAAATTTAAATTCCATACGGTGCATTCCTACACAATGAGAATAAGTTATAGACAAATTAAAGCATATTGATCTAATAAATGAGTTCAAAATGAGAATTATTGATCTCTTATAAAAAATAATATACAAAATCTCTAGATATTGATAGTATTGCATTTAAAGATATAAAAATTTCAATTTAAATATATCATAACTTTAATTAAATAAAATTTGGAGTATTTATTCCCCCAACAATCATTTGTAAAATAGACATAGGTAATTGTTTACCTTTTCTTTCACACTTATTTATTTTTCCTCATGTTTTATAATTATTCTCTTTCCTTTGTAAATCTTAATTCCCAAAATAGGCATATTCATGCTAATTGTATTACCTCTCTTCCCATTTGAAAAAGGGGATGGATGTTGTAAGTGGTTTTGGATATTATTTATAACGTCCTTGTTACATACCATGAAAAATTGCTATAGAGGAGGAGCATAATATTTCCAATCATATTTCATTTCTTCTTACTCTTTGAATGGGTTTGGAAACTAGATTCTTAGGGAGAAAGGGTAACCAAATTTAAATTCCATTCGGTGCTTTCCTACACAAAGAGAATAACTTATAGACAAATTTAAGAATATTGATTTCATAAATTAGTTCAAAATGAGAATTATCGATCTCTTATAAAAAATAATATACAAAATCTCTAGATATTGATAGTATTGCATTTAAAGATATAAAAATTTCAATTCAAATATATCGTAATTTTAATGATATAAAAATTGGAGTATTTATTCCTCCGACATTCATTTGTAAAATAGACATGAGAAATTGTTAACGTTTTCTTTTCCACTTATTTATTTTTCGTCATGTTTTATCATTATTCTCTTTCCTTTGTAAGTATTAATTCCCAAAATAGGCATATTCATGCTAATTTTATTACCTCTCTTCCCGATTGACAAAGGCGATGGATATTGTTGTTGGTTTTAAACATTTTTTGTAAAGTTCTTGTCACATAGATAGAAATATATCTATAGAGGTTGAGCATAATATTTCTAATCATATTTCTTTTCTTCTTACTCTTTGAATGGGTTTGGAAACTAGATTCTTAGGGAGAAATGGTAACCAAATTTAAATTCCAAACGGTACATTCCAACACAAAGTGAATAACTTATAAATAAATTTAAGAATATTGATTTCATAAATGAGTTCAAAATGAGTATTATTGATCTCTTATATAAAATAATGTACAAAATCACGAAATATTGATAGTATTGTATTTAAAGATATAAAAATTTCAATTTAAATATATCATAACTTTAATTAAATAAAATTTGGAGTATTTATTCCCCCGACAATCATTTGTAAAATAGACATAGGTAATTGTTTACCTTTTCTTTCACACTTATTTATTTTTCCTCATGTTTTATAATTATTCTCTTTCCTTTGTAAATCTTAATTCCCAAAATAGGCATATTCATGCTAATTGTATTACCTCTCTTCCCATTTGAAAAAGGGGATGGATGTTGTAGGTGGTTTTGGATATTATTTATAACGTCCTTGTTACATACCATGAAAAATTGCTATAGAGGAGGAGCATAATATTTCCAATCATATTTCATTTCTTCTTACTCTTTGAATGGGTTTGGAAACTAGATTCTTAGGGAGAAAGGGTAACCAAATTTAAATTCCATTCGGTGCTTTCCTACACAAAGAGAATAACTTATAGACAAATTTAAGAATATTGATTTCATAAATTAGTTCAAAATGAGAATTATCGATCTCTTATAAAAAATAATATACAAAATCTCTAGATATTGATAGTATTGCATTTAAAGATATAAAAATTTCAATTCAAATATATCGTAATTTTAATGATATAAAAATTGGAGTATTTATTCCTCCGACATTCATTTGTAAAATAGACATGAGAAATTGTTAACATTTTCTTTTCCACTTATTTATTTTTCGTCATGTTTTATCATTATTCTCTTTCCTTTGTAAGTATTAATTCCCAAAATAGGCATATTCATGCTAATTTTATTACCTCTCTTCCCGATTGACAAAGGCGATGGATATTGTTGGTGGTTTTAAACATTTTTTGTAAAGTTCTTGTCACATAGATAGAAATATATCTATAGAGGTTGAGCATAATATTTCTAATCATATTTCTTTTCTTCTTACTCTTTGAATGGGTTTGGAAACTAGATTCTTAGGGAGAAATGGTAACCAAATTTAAATTCGAAACGGTACATTCCAACACAAAGTGAATAACTTATAAATAAATTTAAGAATATTGATTTCATAAATGAGTTCAAAATGAGTATTATTGATCTCTTATATAAAATAATGTACAAAATCACGAAATATTGATAGTATTGTATTTAAAGATATAAAAATTTCAATTTAAATATATCATAACTTTAATTAAATAAAATTTGGAGTATTTATTCCCCCGACAATCATTTGTAAAATAGACATAGGTAATTGTTTACCTTTTCTTTCACACTTATTTATTTTTCCTCATGTTTTATAATTATTCTCTTTCCTTTGTAAATCTTAATTCCCAAAATAGGCATATTCATGCTAATTGTATTACCTCTCTTCCCATTTGAAAAAGGGGATGGATGTTGTAGGTGGTTTTGGATATTATTTATAACGTCCTTGTTACATACCATGAAAAATTGCTATAGAGGAGGAGCATAATATTTCCAATCATATTTCATTTCTTCTTACTCTTTGAATGGGTTTGGAAACTAGATTCTTAGGGAGAAAGGGTAACCAAATTTAAATTCCATTCGGTGCTTTCCTACACAAAGAGAATAACTTATAGACAAATTTAAGAATATTGATTTCATAAATTAGTTCAAAATGAGAATTATCGATCTCTTATAAAAAATAATATACAAAAGCTCTAGATATTGATAGTATTGCATTTAAAGATATAAAAATTTCAATTCAAATATATCGTAATTTTAATGATATAAAAATTGGAGTATTTATTCCTCCGACATTCATTTGTAAAATAGACATGAGAAATTGTTAACGTTTTCTTTTCCACTTATTTATTTTTTCGTCATGTTTTATCATTATTCTCTTTACTTTGTAAGTATTAATTCCCAAAATAGGCATATTCATGCTAATTTTATTACCTCTCTTCCCGATTGACAAAGGCGATGGATATTGTTGGTGGTTTTAAACATTTTTTGTAAAGTTCTTGTCACATAGATAGAAATATATCTATAGAGGTTGAGCATAATATTTCTAATCATATTTCTTTTCTTCTTACTCTTTGAATGGGTTTGGAAACTAGATTCTTAGGGAGAAATGGTAACCAAATTTAAATTCCAAACGGTACATTCCAACACAAAGTGAATAACTTATAAATAAATTTAAGAATATTGATTTCATAAATGAGTTCAAAATGAGTATTATTGATCTCTTATATAAAATAATGTACAAAATCACGAAATATTGATAGTATTGTATTTAAAGATATAAAAATTTCAATTTAAATATATCATAACTTTAATGATATAAAAATTGGAGTATTTATTCCCCCGACAATCATTTGTAAAATAGACATTGGTAATTGTCTACCTTTTCTTTCACACTTATTTATTTTTCCTCATGTTTTATAATTATTCTCTTTCCTTTGTAAATCTTAATTCCCAAAATAGGCATATTCATGCTAATTGTATTACCTCTCTTCCCATTTGAAAAAGGGGATGGATGTTGTAGGTGGTTTTGGATATTATTTATAACGTCCTTGTTACATACCATGAAAAATTGCTATAGAGGAGGAGCATAATATTTGCAATCATATTTCATTTCTTCTTACTCTTTGAATGGGTTTGGAAACTAGATTCTTAGGGAGAAAGGGTAACCAAATTTAAATTCCATTCGGTGCATTCTAACACAAAGAGAATAACTTATAGACAAATTTAAGAATATTGATTTCATAAATGAGTTCAAAATGAGAATTATTGATCTCTTATAAAAAATAATGTACAAAATCTAAAGATATTGATAGTATTGCATTTAAAGATATAAAAATTTCAATTCAAATATATCGTAATTTTAATGATATAAAAATTGGAGTATTTATTCCTCCGACATTCATTTGTAAAATAGACATGAGAAATTGTTAACGTTTTCTTTTCCACTTATTTATTTTTCGTCATGTTTTATCATTATTCTCTTTCCTTTGTAAGTATTAATTCCCAAAATAGGCATATTCATGCTAATTTTATTACCTCTCTTCCCGATTGACAAAGGCGATGGATATTGTTGGTGGTTTTAAACATTTTTTGTAAAGTTCTTGTCACATAGATAGAAATATATCTATAGAGGTTGAGCATAATATTTCTAATCATATTTCTTTTCTTCTTACTCTTTGAATGGGTTTGGAAACTAGATTTTTAGGGAGAAATGGTAACCAAATTTAAATTCCAAACGGTACATTCCAACACAAAGTGAATAACTTATAAATAAATTTAAGAATATTGATTTCATAAATGAGTTCAAAATGAGTATTATTGATCTCTTATATAAAATAATGTACAAAATCACGAAATATTGATAGTATTGTATTTAAAGATATAAAAATTTCAATTTAAATATATCATAACTTTAATGATATAAAATTTGGAGTATTTATTCCCCCGACAATCATTTGTAAAATAGACATAGGTAATTGTCTACCTTTTCTTTCACACTTATTTATTTTTCCTCATGTTTTATAATTATTCTCTTTCCTTTGTAAATCTTAATTCCCAAAATAGGCATATTCATGCTAATTGTATTACCTCTCTTCCCATTTGAAAAAGGAAATGGATGTTGTAGGTGGTTTTGGATATTATTTATAACATGCTTGTTACATACAATGAAAAAATTCTATAGAGGAGGAGCATAATATTTGCAATCATATTTCATTTCTTCTTACTCTTTGAATGGGTTTGGAAACTAGATTCTTAGGGAGAAAGGGTAACCAAATTTAAATTCCATTCGGTGCATTCTAACACAAAGAGAATAACTTATAGACAAATTTAAGAATATTGATTTCATAAATGAGTTCAAAATGAGAATTATTGATCTCCTATAAAAAATAATGTACAAAATCTAAAGATATTGATAGTATTGCATTTAAGGATATAAAAATTTCAATTCAAATAAATCGTAATTTTAATGATATAAAAATTGGAGTATTTATTCCTCCAACATTCATTTGTAAAATAGACATGAGAAATTGTTAACGTTTTCTTTTCCACTTATTTATTTTTCCTCATGTTTTATCATTATTCTCTTTCCTTTGTAAGTATTAATTCCCAAAATAGGCATATTCATGCTAATTTTATTACCTCTCTTCCCAATTGACAAAGGCGATGGATATTGTAGGTGGTTTTAAACATTTTTTGTAAAGTTCTTGTCACATAGATAGAAATATATCTATAGAGGTTGAGCATAATATTTCTAATCATATTTCTTTTCTTCTTACTCTTTGAATGGGTTTGGAAACTAGATTTTTAGGGAGAAATTGTAACCAAATTTAAATTCCAAACGGTACATTCCAACACAAAGTGAATAACTTATAAATAAATTTAAGAATATTGATTTCATAAATGAGTTCAAAATGAGTATTATTGATCTCTTATATAAAATAATGTACAAAATCACGAAATATTGATAGTATTGTATTTAAAGATATAAAAATTTCAATTTAAATATATCATAACTTTAATGATATAAAAATTGGAGTATTTATTCCCACGACAATCATTTGTAAAATGGACATAGGTAATTGTTTATCTTTTCTTTCACACTTATTTATTTTTCCTCATGTTTTATAATTATTCTCTTTCCTTTGTAAATCTTAATTCCCAAAATAAGCATATTCATGCTAATTGTATTACCTCTCTTCCCATTTGAAAAAGGGGATGGATGTTGTAGGTGGTTTTGGATATTATTTATAACGTCCTTGTTACATACCATGAAAAATTGCTATAGAGGAGGAGCATAATATTTCCAATCATATTTCATTTCTTCTTACTCTTTGAATGGGTTTGGAAACTAGATTCTTAGGGAGAAAGGGTAACCAAATTTAAATTCCATTCGGTGCTTTCCTACACAAAGAGAATAACTTATAGACAAATTTAAGAATATTGATTTCATAAATTAGTTCAAAATGAGAATTATCGATCTCTTATAAAAAATAATATACAAAATCTATAGATATTGATAGTATTGCATTTAAAGATATAAAAATTTTAATTCAAATATATCGTAATTTTAATGATATAAAAATTGGAGTATTTATTCCTCCGACATTCATTTGTAAAATAGACATGAGAAATTGTTAACGTTTTCTTTTCCACTTATTTATTTTTCCTCATGTTTTATCATTATTCTCTTTCCTTTGTAAGTATTAATTCCCAAAATAGGCATATTCATGCTAATTTTATTACCTCTCTTCCCAATTGACAAAGGCGATGGATATTGTTGGTGGTTTTAAACATTTTTTGTAAAGTTCTTGTCACATAGATAGAAATATATCTATAGAGGTTGAGCATAATATTTCTAATCATATTTCTTTTCTTCTTAATCTTTGAATGGGTTTGGAAACTAGATTCTTAGGGAGAAATGGTAACCAAATTTAAATTCCAAACGGTACATTCCAACACAAAGTGAATAACTTATAAATAAATTTAAGAATATTGATTTCATAAATGAGTTCAAAATGAGTATTATTGATCTCTTATATAAAATAATGTACAAAATCACGAAATATTGATAGTATTGTATTTAAAGATATAAAAATTTCAATTTAAATATATCATAACTTTAATGATATAAAATTTGGAGTATTTATTCCCCCGACAATCATTTGTAAAATAGACATAGGTAATTGTCTACCTTTTCTTTCACACTTATTTATTTTTCCTCATGTTTTATAATTATTCTCTTTCCTTTGTAAATCTTAATTCCCAAAATAGGCATATTCATGCTAATTGTATTACCTCTCTTCCCATTTGAAAAAGGGGATGGATGTTGTAGGTGGTTTTGGATATTATTTATAACGTCCTTGTTACATACCATGAAAAATTGCTATAGAGGAGGAGCATAATATTTGCAATCATATTTCATTTCTTCGTACTCTTGGAATGGGTTTGGAAACTAGATTCTTAGGGAGAAAGGGTAACCAAATTTAAATTCCATTCGGTGCATTCTAACACAAAGAGAATAACTTATAGACAAATTTAAGAATATTGATTTCATAAATGAGTTCAAAATGAGAATTATTGATCTCTTATAAAAAATAATGTACAAAATCTAAAGATATTGATAGTATTGCATTTAAAGATATAAAAATTTCAATTCAAATATATCGTAATTTTAATGATATAAAAATTGGAGTATTTATTCCTCCGACATTCATTTGTAAAATAGACATGAGAAATTGTTAACGTTTTCTTTTCCACTTATTTATTTTTCCTCATGTTTTATCATTATTCTCTTTCCTTTGTAAGTATTAATTCCCAAAATAGGCATATTCATGCTAATTTTATTACCTCTCTTCCCAATTGAAAAAGGCGATGGATATTGTAGGTGGTTTTAAACATTTTTTGTAAAGTTCTTGTCACATAGATAGAAATATATCTATAGAGGTTGAGCATAATATTTCTAATCATATTTCTTTTCTTCTTACTCTTTGAATGGGTTTGGAAACTAGATTTTTAAGGAGAAATGGTAACCAAATTTAAATTCCAAACGGTACATTCCAACACAAAGTGAATAACTTATAAATAAATTTAAGAATATTGATTTCATAAATGAGTTCAAAATGAGTATTATTGATCTCTTATATAAAATAATGTACAAAATCACGAAATATTGATAGTATTGTATTTAAAGATATAAAAATTTCAATTTAAATATATCATAACTTTAATTAAATAAAATTTGGAGTATTTATTCCCCCGACAATCATTTGTAAAATAGACATAGGTAATTGTCTACCTTTTCTTTCACACTTATTTATTTTTCCTCATGTTTTATAATTATTCTCTTTCCTTTGTAAATCTTAATTCCCAAAATAGGCATATTCATGCTAATTGTATTACCTCTCTTCCCATTTGAAAAAGGGGATGGATGTTGTAGGTGGTTTTGGATATTATTTATAACGTCCTTGTTACATACCATGAAAAATTGCTATAGAGGAGGAGCATAATATTTCCAATCATATTTCATTTCTTCTTACTCTTTGAATGGGTTTGGAAACTAGATTCTTAGGGAGAAAGGGTAACCAAATTTAAATTCCATTCGGTGCTTTCCTACACAAAGAGAATAACTTATAGACAAATTTAAGAATATTGATTTCATAAATGAGTTCAAAATGAGAATTATTGATCTCTTATAAAAAATAATGTACAAAATCTCTAGATATTGATAGTATTGCATTTAAAGATATAAAAATTTCAATTCAAATATATCGTAATTTTAATGATATAAAAATTGGAGTATTTATTCCTCCGACATTCATTTGTAAAATAGACATGAGAAATTGTTAACGTTTTCTTTTCCACTTATTTATTTTTCCTCATGTTTTATCATTATTCTCTTTCCTTTGTAAGTATTAATTCCCAAAATAGGCATATTCATGCTAATTTTATTACCTCTCTTCCCGATTGAAAAAGGCGATGGATATTGTTGGTGGTTTTTAACTTTTTTTGTAAAGTTCTTGTCACATAGATAGAAATATATCTATAGAGGTTGAGCATAATATTTCTAATCATATTTCTTTTCTTCTTACTCTTTGAATGGGTTTTGGAAACTAGATTCTTAGGGAGAAATGGTAACCAAATTTAAATTCCAAACGGTACATTCCAACACAAAGTGAATACTTATAAATAAATTTAAGAATATTGATTTCATAAATGAGTTCAAAATGAGTATTATTGATCTCTTATATAAAATAATGTACAAAATCACGAAATATTGATAGTATTGTATTTAAAGATATAAAAATTTCAATTTAAATATATCATAACTTTAATTAAATAAAATTTGCAGTATTTATTCCCCCGACAATCATTTGTAAAATAGACATTGGTAATTGTTAACCTTTTCTTTCACACTTATTTATTTTTCCTCATGTTTTATAATTATTCTCTTTCCTTTGTAAATCTTAATTCCCAAAATAGGCATATTCATGCTAATTGTATTACCTCTCTTCCCATTTGAAAAAGGAAATGGATGTTGTAGGTGGTTTTGGATATTATTTATAACATCCTTGTTACATACAATGAAAAAATTCTATAGAGGAGGAGCATAATATTTGCAATCATATTTCATTTCTTCTTACTCTTTGAATGGGTTTGGAAACTAGATTCTTAGGGAGAAAGGGTAACCAAATTTAAATTCCATTCGGTGCATTCGAACACAAAGAGAATAACTTATAGACAATATTTAAGAATATTGATTTCATAAATGAGTTCAAAATGAGAATTATTGATCTCTTATAAAAAATAATGTACAAAATCTAAAGATATTGATAGTATTGCATTTAAGGATATAAAAATTTCAATTCAAATATATCGTAATTTTAATGATATAAAAATTGGAGTATTTATTCCTCCGACATTCATTTGTAAAATAGACATGAGAAATTGTTAACGTTTTCTTTTCCACTTATTTATTTTTCCTCATGTTTTATCATTATTCTCTTTCCTTTGTAAGTATTAATTCCCAAAATAGGCATATTCATGCTAATTTTATTACCTCTCTTCCCGATTGACAAAGGCGATGGATATTGTTGGTGGTTTTAAACATTTTTTGTAAAGTTCTTGTCACATAGATAGAAATATATCTATAGAGGTTGAGCATAATATTTCTAATCATATTTCTTTTCTTCTTACTCTTTGAATGGGTTTGGAAACTAGATTCTTAGGAAGAAATGGTAACCAAATTTAAATTCCAAACGGTACATTCCAACACAAAGTGAATAACTTATAAATAAATTTAAGAATATTGATTTCATAAATGAGTTCAAAATGAGTATTATTGATCTCTTATATAAAATAATGTACAAAATCACGAAATATTGATAGTATTGTATTTAAAGATATAAAAATTTCAATTTAAATATATCATACCTTTAATGATATAAAAATTGGAGTATTTATTCCCCCGACAATCATTTGTAAAATAGACATTGGTAATTGTCTACCTTTTCTTTCACACTTATTTATTTTTCCTCATGTTTTATAATTATTCTCTTTCCTTTGTAAATCTTAATTCCCAAAATAGGCATATTCATGCTAATTGTATTACCTCTCTTCCCATTTGAAAAAGGGGATGGATGTTGTAGGTGGTTTTGGATATTATTTATAACGTCCTTGTTACATACCATGAAAAATTGCTATAGAGGAGGAGCATAATATTTGCAATCATATTTCATTTCTTCTTACTCTTTGAATGGGTTTGGAAACTAGATTCTTAGGGAGAAAGGGTAACCAAATTTAAATTCCATTCGGTGCATTCTAACACAAAGAGAATAACTTATAGACAAATTTAAGAATATTGATTTAATAAATGAGTTCAAAATGAGAATTATTGATCTCTTATAAAAAATAATGTACAAAATCTAAAGATATTGATAGTATTGCATTTAAAGATATAAAAATTTCAATTCAAATATATCGTAATTTTAATGATATAAAAATTGGAGTATTTATTCCTCCGACATTAATTTGTAAAATAGACATGAGAAATTGTTAACGTTTTCTTTTCCACTTATTTATTTTTCGTCATGTTTTATCATTATTCTCTTTCCTTTGTAAGTATTAATTCCCAAAATAGGCATATTCATGCTAATTTTATTACCTCTCTTCCCGATTGACAAAGGCGATGGATATTGTTGGTGGTTTTAAACATTTTTTGTAAAGTTCTTGTCACATAGATAGAAATATATCTATAGAGGTTGAGCATAATATTTCTAATCATATTTCTTTTCTTCTTACTCTTTGAATGGGTTTGGAAACTAGATTTTTAGGGAGAAATGGTAACCAAATTTAAATTCCAAACGGTACATTCCAACACAAAGTGAATAACTTATAAATAAATTTAAGAATATTGATTTCATAAATGAGTTCAAAATGAGTATTATTGATCTCTTATATAAAATAATGTACAAAATCACGAAATATTGATAGTATTGTATTTAAAGATATAAAAATTTCAATTTAAATATATCATAACTTTAATGATATAAAATTTGGAGTATTTATTCCCCCGACAATCATTTGTAAAATAGACATAGGTAATTGTTTACCTTTTCTTTCACACTTATTTATTTTTCCTCATGTTTTATAATTATTCTCTTTCCTTTGTAAATCTTAATTCCCAAAATAGGCATATTCATGCTAATTGTATTACCTCTCTTCCCATTTGAAAAAGGAAATGGATGTTGTAGGTGGTTTTGGATATTATTTATAACATGCTTGTTACATACAATGAAAAAATTCTATAGAGGAGGAGCATAATATTTGCAATCATATTTCATTTCTTCTTACTCTTTGAATGGGTTTGGAAACTAGATTCTTAGGGAGAAAGGGTAACCAAATTTAAATTCCATTCGGTGCATTCTAACACAAAGAGAATAACTTATAGACAAATTTAAGAATATTGATTTCATAATTGAGTTCAAAATGAGAATTATTGATCTCTTATAAAAAATAATGTACAAAATCTAAAGATATTGATAGTATTGCATTTAAGGATATAAAAATTTCAATTCAAATATATCGTAATTTTAATGATATAAAAATTGGAGTATTTATTCCTCCGACATTCATTTGTAAAATAGACATGAGAAATTGTTAACGTTTTCTTTTCCACTTATTTATTTTTCCTCATGTTTTATCCTTATTCTCTTTCCTTTGTAAGTATTAATTCCCAAAATAGGCATATTCATGCTAATTTTATTACCTCTCTTCCCAATTGACAAAGGCGATGGATATTGTAGGTGGTTTTAAACATTTTTTGTAAAGTTCTTGTCACATAGATAGAAATATATCTATAGAGGTTGAGCATAATATTTCTAATCATATTTCTTTTCTTCTTACTCTTTGAATGGGTTTGGAAACTAGATTTTTAGGGAGAAATGGTAACCAAATTTAAATTCCAAACGGTACATTCCAACACAAAGTGAATAACTTATAAATAAATTTAAGAATATTGATTTCATAAATGAGTTCAAAATGAGTATTATTGATCTCTTATATAAAATAATGTACAAAATCACGAAATATTGATAGTATTGATTTAAAGATATAAAAATTTCAATTTAAATATATCATAACTTTAATGATATAAAAATTGGAGTATTTATTCCCCCGACAATCATTTGTAAAATAGACATAGGTAATTGTTTACCTTTTCTTTCACACTTATTTATTTTTCCTCATGTTTTATAATTATTCTCTTTCCATTGTAAATCTTAATTCCCAAAATAGGCATATTCATGCTAATTGTATTATCTCTCTTCCCATTTGAAAAAGGGGATGGATGTTGTAGGTGGTTTTGGATATTATTTATAACGTCCTTGTTACATACCATGAAAAATTGCTATGGAGGAGGAGCATAATATTTCCAATGTTATTTCTTTTCTTCTTACTCTTTAAATGGGTTTGGAAACTAGATTCTTCGGGAGAAAGGGTAACCAAATTTAAATTCCATACGGTGCATTCCTACACAATGAGAATAAGTTATAGACAAATTAAAGCATATTGATCTAATAAATGAGTTCAAAATGAGAATTATTGATCTCTTATAAAAAATAATGTACAAAATCTAAAGATATTGATAGTATTGCATTTAAGGATATAAAAATTTCAATTCAAATATATCGTAATTTTAATGATATAAAAATTGGAGTATTTATTCCTCCGACATTCATTTGTAAAATAGACATGAGAAATTGTTAACGTTTTCTTTTCCACTTATTTATTTTTCCTCATGTTTTATCCTTATTCTCTTTCCTTTGTAAGTATTAATTCCCAAAATAGGCATATTCATGCTAATTTTATTACCTCTCTTCCCAATTGACAAAGGCGATGGATATTGTAGGTGGTTTTAAACATTTTTTGTAAAGTTCTTGTCACATAGATAGAAATATATCTATAGAGGTTGAGCATAATATTTCTAATCATATTTCTTTTCTTCTTACTCTTTGAATGGGTTTGGAAACTAGATTTTTAGGGAGAAATGGTAACCAAATTTAAATTCCAAATGGTACATTCCAACACAAAGTGAATAACTTATAAATAAATTTAAGAATATTGATTTCATAAATGAGTTCAAAATGAGTATTATTGATCTCTTATATAAAATAATGTACAAAATCACGAAATATTGATAGTATTGTATTTAAAGATATAAAAATTTCAATTTAAATATATCATAACTTTAATGATATAAAAATTGGAGTATTTATTCCCACGACAATCATTTGTAAAATAGACATAGGTAATTGTTTACCTTTTCTTTCACACTTATTTATTTTTCCTCATGTTTTATAATTATTCTCTTTCCTTTGTAAATCTTAATTCCCAAAATAAGCATATTCATGCTAATTGTATTACCTCTCTTCCCATTTGAAAAAGGGGATGGATGTTGTAGGTGGTTTTGGATATTATTTATAACGTCCTTGTTACATACCATGAAAAATTGCTATAGAGGAGGAGCATAATATTTCCAATCATATTTCATTTCTTCTTACTCTTTGAATGGGTTTGGAAACTATATTCTTAGGGAGAAAGGGTAACCAAATTTAAATTCCATTCGGTGCTTTCCTACACAAAGAGAATAACTTATAGACAAATTTAAGAATATTGATTTCATAAATTAGTTCAAAATGAGAATTATCGATCTCTTATAAAAAATAATATTCAAAATCTCTAGATATTGATAGTATTGCATTTAAAGATATAAAAATTTCAATTCAAATATATCGTAATTTTAATGATATAAAAATTGGAGTATTTATTCCTCCGACATTCATTTGTAAAATAGACATGAGAAATTGTTAACGTTTTCTTTTCCACTTATTTATTTTTCGTCATGTTTTATCATTATTCTCTTTCCTTTGTAAGTATTAATTCCCAAAATAGGCATATTCATGCTAATTTTATTACCTCTCTTCCCGATTGACAAAGGCGATGGATATTGTTGGTGGTTTTAAACATTTTTTGTAAAGTTCTTGTCACATAGATAGAAATATATCTATAGAGGTTGAGCATAATATTTCTAATCATATTTCTTTTCTTCTTACTCTTTGAATGGGTTTGGAAACTAGATTCTTAGGGAGAAATGGTAACCAAATTTAAATTCCAAACGGTACATTCCAACACAAAGTGAATAACTTATAAATAAATTTAAGAATATTGATTTCATAAATGAGTTCAAAATGAGTATTATTGATCTCTTATATAAAATAATGTACAAAATCACGAAATATTGATAGTATTGTATTTAAAGATATAAAAATTTCAATTTAAATATATCATAACTTTAATGATATAAAATTTGGAGTATTTATTCCCCCGACAATCATTTGTAAAATAGACATAGGTAATTGTCTACCTTTTCTTTCACACTTATTTATTTTTCCTCATGTTTTATAATTATTCTCTTTCCTTTTTAAATCTTAATTCCCAAAATAGGCATATTCATGCTAATTGTATTACCTCTCTTCCCATTTGAAAAAGGGGATGGATGTTGTAGGTGGTTTTGGATATTATTTATAACGTCCTTGTTACATACCATGAAAAATTGCTATAGAGGAGGAGCATAATATTTCCAATCATATTTCATTTCTTCTTACTCTTTGAATGGGTTTGGAAACTAGATTCTTAGGGAGAAAGGGTAACCAAATTTAAATTACATTCGGTGCTTTCCTACACAAAGAGAATAACTTATAGACAAATTTAAGAATATTGATTTCATAAATTAGTTCAAAATGAGAATTATCGATCTCTTATAAAAAATAATATACAAAATCTATAGATATTGATAGTATTGCATTTAAAGATATAAAAATTTCAATTCAAATATATCGTAATTTTAATGATATAAAAATTGGAGTATTTATTCCTCCGACATTCATTTGTAAAATAGACATGAGAAATTGTTAACGTTTTCTTTTCCACTTATTTATTTTTCCTCATGTTTTATCATTATTCTCTTTCCTTTGTAAGTATTAATTCCCAAAATAGGCATATTCATGCTAATTTTATTACCTCTCTTTCCAATTGACAAAGGCGATGGATATTGTTGGTGGTTTTAAACATTTTTTGTAAAGTTCTTGTCACATAGATAGAAATATATCTATAGAGGTTGAGCATAATATTTCTAATCATATTTCTTTTCTTCTTACTCTTTAAATGGGTTTGGAAACTAGATTCTTAGGGAGAAATGGTAACCAAATTTAAATTCCATACGGTGCATTCCTACACAATGAGAATAAGTTATAGACAAATTAAAGCATATTGATCTAATAAATGAGTTCAAAATGAGAATTATTGATCTCTTATAAAAAATAATATACAAAATCTCTAGATATTGATAGTATTGCATTTAAAGATATAAAAATTTCAATTCAAATATATCATAATTTTAATGATATAAAAATTGGAGTATTTATTCCTCCGACATTCATTTGTAAAATAGACATGAGAAATTGTTAACGTTTTATTTTCCACTTATTTCTTTTTCGTCATGTTTTATCATTATTCTCTTTCCTTTGTAAGTATTAATTCCCAAAATAGGCATATTCATGCTAATTTTATTACCTCTCTTCCCAATTGACAAAGGCGATGGATATTGTAGGTGGTTTTAAACATTTTTTGTAAAGTTCTTGTCACATAGATAGAAATATATCTATAGAGGTTGAGCATAATATTTCTAATCATATTTCTTTTCTTCTTACTCTTTGAATGGGTTTGGAAACTAGATTTTTAGGGAGAAATGGTAACCAAATTTAAATTCCAAACGGTACATTCCAACACAAAGTGAATAACTTATAAATAAATTTAAGAATATTGATTTCATAAATGAGTTCAAAATGAGTATTATTGATCTCTTATATAAAATAATGTACAAAATCACGAAATATTGATAGTATTGTATTTAAAGATATAAAAATTTCAATTTAAATATATTATAACTTTAATGATATAAAAATTGGAGTATTTATTCCCCCGACAATCATTTGTAAAATAGACATAGGTAATTGTTTACCTTTTCTTTCACACTTATTTATTTTTCCTCATGTTTTATAATTATTCTATTTCCATTGTAAATCTTAATTCCCAAAATAGGCATATTCATGCTAATTGTATTATCTCTCTTCCCATTTGAAAAAGGGGATGGATGTTGTAGGTGGTTTTGGATATTATTTATAACGTCCTTGTTACATACCATGAAAAATTGCTATGGAGGAGGAGCATAATATTTCCAATGTTATTTCTTTTCTTCTTACTCTTTAAATGGGTTTGGAAACTAGATTCTTCGGGAGAAAGGGTAACCAAATTTAAATTCCATACGGTGCATTCCTACACAATGAGAATAAGTTATAGACAAATTAAAGCATATTGATCTAATAAATGAGTTCAAAATGAGAATTATTGATCTCTTATAAAAAATAATATACAAAATCTCTAGATATTGATAGTATTGCATTTAAAGATATAAAAATTTCAATTCAAATATATCGTAATTTTAATGATATAAAAATTGGAGTATTTATTCCACCGACATTCATTTGTAAAATAGACATGAGAAATTGTTAACGTTTTCTTTTCCACTTATTTATTTTTCGTCATGTTTTATCATTATTCTCTTTTCTTTGTAAGTATTAATTCCCAAAATAGGCATATTCATGCTAATTTTATTACCTCTCTTCCCAATTGACAAAGGCGATGGATATTGTAGGTGGTTTTAAACATTTTTTGTAAAGTTCTTGTCACATAGATAGAAATATATCTATAGAGGTTGAGCATAATATTTCTAATCATATTTCTTTTCTTCTTACTCTTTGAATGGGTTTGGAAACTAGATTCTTAGGGAGAAATGGTAACCAAATTTAAATTCCAAATGGTACATTCCAACACAAAGTGAATAACTTATAAATAAATTTAAGAATATTGATTTCATAAATGAGTTCAAAATGAGTATTATTGATCTCTTATATAAAATAATGTACAAAATCACGAAATATTGATAGTATTGTATTTAAAGATATAAAAATTTCAATTTAAATATATCATAACTTTAATGATATAAAAATTGGAGTATTTATTCCCACGACAATCATTTGTAAAATAGACATAGGTAATTGTTTACCTTTTCTTTCACACTTATTTATTTTTCCTCATGTTTTATAATTATTCTCTTTCCTTTGTAAATCTTAATTCCCAAAATAAGCATATTCATGCTAATTGTATTACCTCTCTTCCCATTTGAAAAAAGGGGATGGATGTTGTAGGTGGTTTTGGATATTATTTATAACGTCCTTGTTACATACCATGAAAAATTGCTATAGAGGAGGAGCATAATATTTCCAATCATATTTCATTTCTTCTTACTCTTTGAATGGGTTTGGAAACTATATTCTTAGGGAGAAAGGGTAACCAAATTTAAATTCCATTCGGTGCTTTCCTACACAAAGAGAATAACTTATAGACAAATTTAAGAATATTGATTTCATAAATTAGTTCAAAATGAGAATTATCGATCTCTTATAAAAAATAATATACAAAATCTCTAGATATTGATAGTATTGCATTTAAAGATATAAAAATTTCAATTCAAATATATCGTAATTTTAATGATATAAAAAATTGGAGTATTTATTCCTCCGACATTCATTTGTAAAATAGACATGAGAAATTGTTAACGTTTTATTTTCCACTTATTTCTTTTTCGTCATGTTTTATCATTATTCTCTTTCCTTTGTAAGTATTAATTCCCAAAATAGGCATATTCATGCTAATTTTATTACCTCTCTTCCCATTGACAAAGGCGATGGATATTGTAGGTGGTTTTAAACATTTTTTGTAAAGTTCTTGTCACATATATAGAAATATATCTATAGAGGTTGAGCATAAAATTTCTAATCATATTTCTTTTCTTCTTACTCTTTGAATGGGTTTGGAAACTAGATTCTTAGGGAGAAATGGTAACCAAATTTAAATTCCAAACGGTACATTCCAACACAAAGTGAATAACTTATAAATAAATTTAAGAATACTGATTTCATAAATGAGTTCAAAATGAGTATTATTCATCTCTTATATAAAATAATGTACAAAATCACGAAATATTGATAGTATTGTATTTAACGATATAAAAATTTCAATTTAAATATATCATAACTTTAATGATATAAAATTTGGAGTATTTATTCCCCCGACAATCATTTGTAAAATAGACATAGGTAATTGTTTACCTTTTCTTTCACACTTATTTATTTTTCCTCATGTTTTATAATTAATCTATTTCCTTTGTAAATCTTAATTCCCAAAATAGGCATATTCATGCTAATTGTATTACCTCTTTTCCCATTTGAAAAAGGGGATGGATGTTGTAGGTGGTTTTGGATATTATTTATAACGTCCTTGTTACATACCATGAAAAAATTGCTATAGAGGAGGAGCATAATATTTCCAATCATATTTCATTTCTTCTTACTCTTTGAATGGGTTTGGAAACTAGATTCTTAGGGAGCAAGGGTAACCAAATTTAAATTCCATTCGCTGCATTCTAACACAAAGAGAAGAACTTATAGACTAATTTAAGAATATTGATTTCATAAATGAGTTCAAAATGAGAATTATTGATCTCTTATAAAAAATTAATGTACAAAATCTAAAGATATTGATAGTATTGCATTTAAAGATATAAAAAATTTCAATTCAAATATATCGTAATTTTAATGATATAAAAATTGGAGTATTTATTCCTCCGACATTCATTTGTAAAATAGACATGAGAAATTGTTAACGTTTTCTTTTCCACTTATTTATTTTTCCTCAATATTTATCATTATTCTCTTTCCTTTGTAAGTATTAATTCCCAAAATAGGCATATTCATGCTAATTTTATTATCTCTCTTCCCAATTGACAAAGGCGATGGATATTGTAGGCGGTTTTAAACATTTTTTGTAAAGTTCTTGTCACATAGATAGAAATATATTTATAGAGGTTGAGCATAATATTTCTAATCATATTTCTTTTCTTCTTACTCTTTGAATGGGTTTGGAAACTAGATTTTTAGGGAGAAATGGTAACCAAATTTAAATTCCAAACGGTATATTCCAGCACAAAGTGAATAACTTATAAATAAATTTAAGAATATTGATTTCATAAATGAGTTCAAAATGAGTATTATTGATCTCTTGTATAAAATAATGTACAAAATCACGAAATATTGATATTATTGTATTTGAAGATATAAAAATTTCAATTTAAATATATCATAACTTTAATGATATAACATTTGGAGTATTTATTCCCCCGACATTCATTTGTAAAATAGACATGGGTAATTGTTTACGTTTTCTTTCCCACTTATTTATTTTTCCTCAAGTTTTATAATTATTCTCTTTCTTTTGTAAGTGTTAATTCCCAAAATAGGCATATTCATGCTAATTTTATTACCTCTTTTCACAATTGAAAAAGGCGATGGATATTGTAGGTGGTTTTAAACATTTTTTGTAAAGTTCTTGTCACATAGATAGAAATATATCTATAGAGGTTGAGCATAATATTTCTAATCATATTTCTTTTCTTCTTACTCTTTGAATGGGTTTGGAAACTAGATTCTTAGGGAGAAATGGTAACCAAATTTAAATTCCAAACGGTACATTCCAACACAAAGTGAATAACTTATAAATAAATTTAAGAATACTGATTTCATAAATGAGTTCAAAATGAGTATTATTCATCTCTTATATAAAATAATGTACAAAATCACGAAATATTGATAGTATTGTATTTAACGATATAAAAATTTCAATTTAAATATATCATAACTTTAATGATATAAAATTTGGAGTATTTATTCCCCCGACAATCATTTGTAAAATAGACATAGGTAATTGTTTACCTTTTCTTTCACACTTATTTCTTTTTCCTCATGTTTTATAATTAATCTATTTCCTTTGTAAATCTTAATTCCCAAAATAGGCATATTCATGCTAATTGTATTACCTCTTTTCCCATTTGAAAAAGGGGATGGATGTTGTAGGTGGTTTTGGATATTATTTATAACGTCCTTGTTACATACCATGAAAAATTGCTATAGAGGAGGAGCATAATATTTCCAATCATATTTCATTTCTTCTTACTCTTTGAATGGGTTTGGAAACTAGATTCTTAGGGAGAAAGGGTAACCAAATTTAAATTCCATTCGCTGCATTCTAACACAAAGAGAAGAACTTATAGACTAATTTAAGAATATTGATTTCATAAATGAGTTCAAAATGAGAATTATTGATCTCTTATAAAAAATAATGTACAAAATCTAAAGATATTGATAGTATTGCATTTAAAGATATAAAAATTTCAATTCAAATATATCGTAATTTTAATGATATAAAAATTGGAGTATTTATTCCTCCGACATTCATTTGTAAAATAGACATGAGAAATTGTTAACGTTTTCTTTTCCACTTATTTATTTTTCCTCATGTTTTATCATTATTCTCTTTCCTTTGTAAGTATTAATTCCCAAAATATGCATATTCATGCTAATTTTATTATCTCTCTTCCCAATTGACAAAGGCGATGGATATTGTAGGCGGTTTTAAACATTTTTTGTAAAGTTCTTGTCACATAGATAGAAATATATTTATAGAGGTTGAGCATAATATTTCTAATCATATTTCTTTTCTTCTTACTCTTTGAATGGGTTTGGAAACTAGATTTTTAGGGAGAAATGGTAACCAAATTTAAATTCCAAACGGTATATTCCAGCACAAAGTGAATAACTTATAAATAAATTTAAGAATATTGATTTCATAAATGAGTTCAAAATGAGTATTATTGATCTCTTATATAAAATAATGTACAAAATCACGAAATATTGATATTATTGTATTTAAAGATATAAAAATTTCAATTTAAATATATCATAACTTTAATGATATAACATTTGGAGTATTTATTCCCCCGACATTCATTTGTAAAATAGACATGGGTAATTGTTTACGTTTTCTTTCCCACTTATTTATTTTTCCTCAAGTTTTATAATTATTCTCTTTCTTTTGTAAGTGTTAATTCCCAAAATAGGCATATTCATGCTAATTTTATTACCTCTTTTCACAATTGAAAAAGGCGATGGATATTGCAGGTTGTTTTGGATATTATTTATAACGTTCTTGTTAAATTCCAAGAAATATTGCTATAGAGGAGGAGAATCATATTTCCAATCATATTTCATTGCTTCTTACTCTTTGAATGGGTTTGGAAACTAGATTCTTAGGGAGAAAGGGTAACCAAATTTAAATTCCATACGGTGCATTCTAACACAAAGAGAATAACTTATAGACAAATTTAAGAATATTGATTTCATAAATGAGTTCAAAATGAGAATTATTGATCTCTTATAAAAAATAATGTACAAAATCTCTAGATATTGATAGTATTGCATTTAAAGATATAAAAATTTCAATTCAAATATATCGTAATTTTAATGATATAAAAATTGGAGTATTTATTCCTCCGACATTCATTTGTAAAATAGACATGAGTAATTGTTTACGTTTTCTTTCCCACTTATTTATTTTTCCTGATGTTTTATAATTATTCTCTTTGCTTTGTAAGTCTTAATTGCCAAAATAGGCATATTCATGCTAATTTTATTACCTCTCTTCCCAATTGAAAAAGGCGAGGGATATTATAGATGGTTTTAAACATTTTTTGTAAAGTTCTTGTCACACAGATAGAAATATATCTATAGAGGTTGAGCATAATATTTCCAATCATATTTCTTTTCTTCTTACTCTTTGAATGGGTTTTGGAAACTAGATTTTTAGGGAGATATGGTAACCAAATTTAAATTCCAAACGGTACATTCCAACACAAAGTGAATAACTTATAAATAAATTTAAGAATATTGATTTCATAAATGAGTTCAAAATGAGTATTATTGATCTCTTATATAAAATAATGTACAAAATCACGAAATATTGATAGTATTGTATTTAAAGATATAAAAATTTCAATTTAAATATATCATAACTTTAATGATATAAAATTTGGAGTATTTATTCCTCCGACAATCATTTGTAAAATAGACATAGGTAATTGTTTACCTTTTCTTTCACACTTATTTATTTTTCCTCATGTTTTATAATTAATATCTTTCCTTTGTAAATCTTAATTCCCAAAATAGGCATATTCATGCTAATTGTATTACCTCTCTTCCCATTTGAAAAAGGGGATGGATGTTGTAGGTGGTTTTGGATATTATTTATAACGTTCTTGTTACATACCATGAAAAATTGCAATTGAGGAGGAGCATAATATTTCCAATCTTATTTCTTTTCTTCTAACTCTTTGAATGGGTTTGGAAACTAGATTCTTCGGGAGAAAGGGTAACCAAATTTAAATTCCATTCGGTGCATTCCTACACAAAGAGAATAAGTTATAGACAAATTTAAGAATATTGATTTCATAAATGAGTTCAAAATGAGAATTATTGATCTCTTATAAAAAATAATGTACAAAATCTCTAGATATTGATAATATTGCATTTAAAGATATAAAAATTTCAATTCAAATATATCGTAATTTTAATGATATAAAAATTGGAGTATTTATTCCTCCGACATTCATTTGTAAAATAGACATGAGTAATTGTTTACGTTTTCTTTCCCACTTATTTATTTTTCCTGATGTTTTATAATTATTCTCTTTGCTTTGTAAGTCTTAATTGCCAAAATAGGCATATTCATGCTAATTTTATTACCTCTCTTCCCAATTGAAAAAGGCGAGGGATATTATAGATGGTTTTAAACATTTTTTGTAAAGTTCTTGTCACACAGATAGAAATATATCTATAGAGGTTGAGCATAATATTTCCAATCATATTTCTTTTCTTCTTACTCTTTGAATGGGTTTTGGAAACTAGATTTTTAGGGAGATATGGTAACCAAATTTAAATTCCAAACGGTACATTCCAACACAAAGTGAATAACTTATAAATAAATTTAAGAATATTGATTTCATAAATGAGTTCAAAATGAGTATTATTGATCTCTTATATAAAATAATGTACAAAATCACGAAATATTGATAGTATTGTATTTAAAGATATAAAAATTTCAATTTAAATATATCATAACTTTAATGATATAAAAATTGGAGTATTTATTCCCCCGACAATCATTTGTAAAATAGACATAGGTAATTGTTTACCTTTTCTTTCACACTTATTTATTTTTCCTCATGTTTTATAATTATTCTATTTCCATTGTAAATCTTAATTCCCAAAATAGGCATATTCATGCTAATTGTATTATCTCTCTTCCCATTTGAAAAAGGGGATGGATGTTGTAGGTGGTTTTGGATATTATTTATAACGTCCTTGTTACATACCATGAAAAATTGCTATGGAGGAGGAGCATAATATTTCCAATGTTATTTCTTTTCTTCTTACTCTTTAAATGGGTTTGGAAACTAGATTCTTCGGGAGAAAGGGTAACCAAATTTAAATTCCATACGGTGCATTCCTACACAATGAGAATAAGTTATAGACAAATTAAAGCATATTGATCTAATAAATGAGTTCAAAATGAGAATTATTGATCTCTTATAAAAAATAATATACAAAATCTCTAGATATTGATAGTATTGCATTTAAAGATATAAAAATTTCAATTCAAATATATCGTAATTTTAATGATATAAAAATTGGAGTATTTATTCCACCGACATTCATTTGTAAAATAGACATGAGAAATTGTTAACGTTTTCTTTTCCACTTATTTATTTTTCGTCATGTTTTATCATTATTCTCTTTTCTTTGTAAGTATTAATTCCCAAAATAGGCATATTCATGCTAATTTTATTACCTCTCTTCCCAATTGACAAAGGCGATGGATATTGTAGGTGGTTTTAAACATTTTTTGTAAAGTTCTTGTCACATAGATAGAAATATATCTATAGAGGTTGAGCATAATATTTCTAATCATATTTCTTTTCTTCTTACTCTTTGAATGGGTTTGGAAACTAGATTCTTAGGGAGAAATGGTAACCAAATTTAAATTCCAAATGGTACATTCCAACACAAAGTGAATAACTTATAAATAAATTTAAGAATATTGATTTCATAAATGAGTTCAAAATGAGTATTATTGATCTCTTATATAAAATAATGTACAAAATCACGAAATATTGATAGTATTGTATTTAAAGATATAAAAATTTCAATTTAAATATATCATAACTTTAATGATATAAAAATTGGAGTATTTATTCCCACGACAATCATTTGTAAAATAGACATAGGTAATTGTTTACCTTTTCTTTCACACTTATTTATTTTTCCTCATGTTTTATAATTATTCTCTTTCCTTTGTAAATCTTAATTCCCAAAATAAGCATATTCATGCTAATTGTATTACCTCTCTTCCCATTTGAAAAAGGGGATGGATGTTGTAGGTGGTTTTGGATATTATTTATAACGTCCTTGTTACATACCATGAAAAATTGCTATAGAGGAGGAGCATAATATTTCCAATCATATTTCATTTCTTCTTACTCTTTGAATGGGTTTGGAAACTATATTCTTAGGGAGAAAGGGTAACCAAATTTAAATTCCATTCGGTGCTTTCCTACACAAAGAGAATAACTTATAGACAAATTTAAGAATATTGATTTCATAAATTAGTTCAAAATGAGAATTATCGATCTCTTATAAAAAATAATATACAAAATCTCTAGATATTGATAGTATTGCATTTAAAGATATAAAAATTTCAATTCAAATATATCGTAATTTTAATGATATAAAAATTGGAGTATTTATTCCTCCGACATTCATTTGTAAAATAGACATGAGAAATTGTTAACGTTTTATTTTCCACTTATTTCTTTTTCGTCATGTTTTATCATTATTCTCTTTCCTTTGTAAGTATTAATTCCCAAAATAGGCATATTCATGCTAATTTTATTACCTCTCTTCCCAATTGACAAAGGCGATGGATATTGTAGGTGGTTTTAAACATTTTTTGTAAAGTTCTTGTCACATATATAGAAATATATCTATAGAGGTTGAGCATAATATTTCTAATCATATTTCTTTTCTTCTTACTCTTTGAATGGGTTTGGAAACTAGATTCTTAGGGAGAAATGGTAACCAAATTTAAATTCCAAACGGTACATTCCAACACAAAGTGAATAACTTATAAATAAATTTAAGAATACTGATTTCATAAATGAGTTCAAAATGAGTATTATTCATCTCTTATATAAAATAATGTACAAAATCACGAAATATTGATAGTATTGTATTTAACGATATAAAAATTTCAATTTAAATATATCATAACTTTAATGATATAAAATTTGGAGTATTTATTCCCCCGACAATCATTTGTAAAATAGACATAGGTAATTGTTTACCTTTTCTTTCACACTTATTTATTTTTTCCTCATGTTTTATAATTAATCTATTTCCTTTGTAAATCTTAATTCCCAAAATAGGCATATTCATGCTAATTGTATTACCTCTTTTCCCATTTGAAAAAGGGGATGGATGTTGTAGGTGGTTTTGGATATTATTTATAACGTCCTTGTTACATACCATGAAAAATTGCTATAGAGGAGGAGCATAATATTTCCAATCATATTTCATTTCTTCTTACTCTTTGAATGGGTTTGGAAACTAGATTCTTAGGGAGAAAGGGTAACCAAATTTAAATTCCATTCGCTGCATTCTAACACAAAGAGAAGAACTTATAGACTAATTTAAGAATATTGATTTCATAAATGAGTTCAAAATGAGAATTATTGATCTCTTATAAAAAATAATGTACAAAATCTAAAGATATTGATAGTATTGCATTTAAAGATATAAAAATTTCAATTCAAATATATCGTAATTTTAATGATATAAAAATTGGAGTATTTATTCCTCCGACATTCATTTGTAAAATAGACATGAGAAATTGTTAACGTTTTCTTTTCCACTTATTTATTTTTCCTCAATATTTATCATTATTCTCTTTCCTTTGTAAGTATTAATTCCCAAAATAGGCATATTCATGCTAATTTTATTATCTCTCTTCCCAATTGACAAAGGCGATGGATATTGTAGGCGGTTTTAAACATTTTTTGTAAAGTTCTTGTCACATAGATAGAAATATATTTATAGAGGTTGAGCATAATATTTCTAATCATATTTCTTTTCTTCTTACTCTTTGAATGGGTTTGGAAACTAGATTTTTAGGGAGAAATGGTAACCAAATTTAAATTCCAAACGGTATATTCCAGCACAAAGTGAATAACTTATAAATAAATTTAAGAATATTGATTTCATAAATGAGTTCAAAATGAGTATTATTGATCTCTTGTATAAAATAATGTACAAAATCACGAAATATTGATATTATTGTATTTGAAGATATAAAAATTTCAATTTAAATATATCATAACTTTAATGATATAACATTTGGAGTATTTATTCCCCCGACATTCATTTGTAAAATAGACATGGGTAATTGTTTACGTTTTCTTTCCCACTTATTTATTTTTCCTCAAGTTTTATAATTATTCTCTTTCTTTTGTAAGTGTTAATTCCCAAAATAGGCATATTCATGCTAATTTTATTACCTCTTTTCACAATTGAAAAAGGCGATGGATATTGTAGGTGGTTTTAAACATTTTTTGTAAAGTTCTTGTCACATAGATAGAAATATATCTATAGAGGTTGAGCATAATATTTCTAATCATATTTCTTTTCTTCTTACTCTTTGAATGGGTTTGGAAACTAGATTCTTAGGGAGAAATGGTAACCAAATTTAAATTCCAAACGGTACATTCCAACACAAAGTGAATAACTTATAAATAAATTTAAGAATACTGATTTCATAAATGAGTTCAAAATGAGTATTATTCATCTCTTATATAAAATAATGTACAAAATCACGAAATATTGATAGTATTGTATTTAACGATATAAAAATTTCAATTTAAATATATCATAACTTTAATGATATAAAATTTGGAGTATTTATTCCCCCGACAATCATTTGTAAAATAGACATAGGTAATTGTTTACCTTTTCTTTCACACTTATTTCTTTTTCCTCATGTTTTATAATTAATCTATTTCCTTTGTAAATCTTAATTCCCAAAATAGGCATATTCATGCTAATTGTATTACCTCTTTTCCCATTTGAAAAAGGGGATGGATGTTGTAGGTGGTTTTGGATATTATTTATAACGTCCTTGTTACATACCATGAAAAATTGCTATAGAGGAGGAGCATAATATTTCCAATCATATTTCATTTCTTCTTACTCTTTGAATGGGTTTGGAAACTAGATTCTTAGGGAGAAAGGGTAACCAAATTTAAATTCCATTCGCTGCATTCTAACACAAAGAGAAGAACTTATAGACTAATTTAAGAATATTGATTTCATAAATGAGTTCAAAATGAGAATTATTGATCTCTTATAAAAAATAATGTACAAAATCTAAAGATATTGATAGTATTGCATTTAAAGATATAAAAATTTCAATTCAAATATATCGTAATTTTAATGATATAAAAATTGGAGTATTTATTCCTCCGACATTCATTTGTAAAATAGACATGAGAAATTGTTAACGTTTTCTTTTCCACTTATTTATTTTTCCTCATGTTTTATCATTATTCTCTTTCCTTTGTAAGTATTAATTCCCAAAATATGCATATTCATGCTAATTTTATTATCTCTCTTCCCAATTGACAAAGGCGATGGATATTGTAGGCGGTTTTAAACATTTTTTGTAAAGTTCTTGTCACATAGATAGAAATATATTTATAGAGGTTGAGCATAATATTTCTAATCATATTTCTTTTCTTCTTACTCTTTGAATGGGTTTGGAAACTAGATTTTTAGGGAGAAATGGTAACCAAATTTAAATTCCAAACGGTATATTCCAGCACAAAGTGAATAACTTATAAATAAATTTAAGAATATTGATTTCATAAATGAGTTCAAAATGAGTATTATTGATCTCTTATATAAAATAATGTACAAAATCACGAAATATTGATATTATTGTATTTAAAGATATAAAAATTTCAATTTAAATATATCATAACTTTAATGATATAACATTTGGAGTATTTATTCCCCCGACATTCATTTGTAAAATAGACATGGGTAATTGTTTACGTTTTCTTTCCCACTTATTTATTTTTCCTCAAGTTTTATAATTATTCTCTTTCTTTTGTAAGTGTTAATTCCCAAAATAGGCATATTCATGCTAATTTTATTACCTCTTTTCACAATTGAAAAAGGCGATGGATATTGCAGGTTGTTTTGGATATTATTTATAACGTTCTTGTTAAATTCCAAGAAATATTGCTATAGAGGAGGAGAATCATATTTCCAATCATATTTCATTGCTTCTTACTCTTTGAATGGGTTTGGAAACTAGATTCTTAGGGAGAAAGGGTAACCAAATTTAAATTCCATACGGTGCATTCTAACACAAAGAGAATAACTTATAGACAAATTTAAGAATATTGATTTCATAAATGAGTTCAAAATGAGAATTATTGATCTCTTATAAAAAATAATGTACAAAATCTCTAGATATTGATAGTATTGCATTTAAAGATATAAAAATTTCAATTCAAATATATCGTAATTTTAATGATATAAAAATTGGAGTATTTATTCCTCCGACATTCATTTGTAAAATAGACATGAGTAATTGTTTACGTTTTCTTTCCCACTTATTTATTTTTCCTGATGTTTTATAATTATTCTCTTTGCTTTGTAAGTCTTAATTGCCAAAATAGGCATATTCATGCTAATTTTATTACCTCTCTTCCCAATTGAAAAAGGCGAGGGATATTATAGATGGTTTTAAACATTTTTTGTAAAGTTCTTGTCACACAGATAGAAATATATCTATAGAGGTTGAGCATAATATTTCCAATCATATTTCTTTTCTTCTTACTCTTTGAATGGGTTTTGGAAACTAGATTTTTAGGGAGATATGGTAACCAAATTTAAATTCCAAACGGTACATTCCAACACAAAGTGAATAACTTATAAATAAATTTAAGAATATTGATTTCATAAATGAGTTCAAAATGAGTATTATTGATCTCTTATATAAAATAATGTACAAAATCACGAAATATTGATAGTATTGTATTTAAAGATATAAAAATTTCAATTTAAATATATCATAACTTTAATGATATAAAATTTGGAGTATTTATTCCTCCGACAATCATTTGTAAAATAGACATAGGTAATTGTTTACCTTTTCTTTCACACTTATTTATTTTTCCTCATGTTTTATAATTAATATCTTTCCTTTGTAAATCTTAATTCCCAAAATAGGCATATTCATGCTAATTGTATTACCTCTCTTCCCATTTGAAAAAGGGGATGGATGTTGTAGGTGGTTTTGGATATTATTTATAACGTTCTTGTTACATACCATGAAAAATTGCAATTGAGGAGGAGCATAATATTTCCAATCTTATTTCTTTTCTTCTAACTCTTTGAATGGGTTTGGAAACTAGATTCTTCGGGAGAAAGGGTAACCAAATTTAAATTCCATTCGGTGCATTCCTACACAAAGAGAATAAGTTATAGACAAATTTAAGAATATTGATTTCATAAATGAGTTCAAAATGAGAATTATTGATCTCTTATAAAAAATAATGTACAAAATCTCTAGATATTGATAATATTGCATTTAAAGATATAAAAATTTCAATTCAAATATATCGTAATTTTAATGATATAAAAATTGGAGTATTTATTCCTCCGACATTCATTTGTAAAATAGACATGAGTAATTGTTTACGTTTTCTTTCCCACTTATTTATTTTTCCTGATGTTTTATAATTATTCTCTTTGCTTTGTAAGTCTTAATTGCCAAAATAGGCATATTCATGCTAATTTTATTACCTCTCTTCCCAATTGAAAAAGGCGAGGGATATTATAGATGGTTTTAAACATTTTTTGTAAAGTTCTTGTCACACAGATAGAAATATATCTATAGAGGTTGAGCATAATATTTCCAATCATATTTCTTTTCTTCTTACTCTTTGAATGGGTTTTGGAAACTAGATTTTTAGGGAGATATGGTAACCAAATTTAAATTCCAAACGGTACATTCCAACACAAAGTGAATAACTTATAAATAAATTTAAGAATATTGATTTCATAAATGAGTTCAAAATGAGTATTATTGATCTCTTATATAAAATAATGTACAAAATCACGAAATATTGATAGTATTGTATTTAAAGATATAAAAATTTCAATTTAAATATATCATAACTTTAATGATATAAAATTTGGAGTATTTATTCCCCCGACAATCATTTGTAAAATAGACATAGGTAATTGTTTACCTTTTCTTTCACACTTATTTATTTTTCCTCATGTTTTATAATTAATATCTTTCCTTTGTAAATCTTAATTCCCAAAATAGGCATATTCATGCTAATTGTATTACCTCTCTTCCCATTTGAAAAAGGGGATGGATGTTGTAGGTGGTTTTGGATATTATTTATAACGTTCTTGTTACATACCATGAAAAATTGCAATTGAGGAGGAGCATAATATTTCCAATCTTATTTCTTTTCTTCTAACTCTTTGAATGGGTTTGGAAACTAGATTCTTCGGGAGAAAGGGTAACCAAATTTAAATTCCATTCGGTGCATTCCTACACAAAGAGAATAAGTTATAGACAAATTTAAGAATATTGATTTCATAAATGAGTTCAAAATGAGAATTATTGATCTATTATAAAAAATAATGTACAAAATCTCTAGATATTGATAGTATTGCATTTAAAGATATAAAAATTTCAATTCAAATATATCGTAATTTTAATGATATAAAAATTGGAGTATTTATTCCTCCGACATTCATTTGTAAAATAGACATGAGTAATTGTTTACGTTTTCTTTCCCACTTATTTATTTTTCCTGATGTTTTATAATTATTCTCTTTGCTTTGTAAGTCTTAATTGCCAAAATAGGCATATTCATGCTAATTTTATTACCTCTCTTCCCAATTGAAAAAGGCGAGGGATATTATAGATGGTTTTAAACATTTTTTGTAAAGTTCTTGTCACACAGATAGAAATATATCTATAGAGGTTGAGCATAATATTTCCAATCATATTTCTTTTCTTCTTACTCTTTGAATGGGTTTGGAAACTAGATTTTTAGGGAGAAATGGTAACCAAATTTAAATTCCAAACGGTATATTCCAGCACAAAGTGAATAACTTATAAATAAATTTAAGAATATTGATTTCATAAATGAGTTCAAAATGAGTATTATTGATCTCTTATATAAAATAATGTACAAAATCACGAAATATTGATAGTATTGTATTTAAAGATATAAAAATTTCAATTTAAATATATCATAACTTTAATGATATAAAATTTGGAGTATTTATTCCTCCGACATTCATTTGTAAAATAGACATGGGTAATTGTTTACGTTTTCTTTCCCACTTATTTATTTTTCCTCAAGTTTTATAATTATTCTCTTTCTTTTCTAAGTGTTAATTCCCAAAATAGGCATATTCATGCTAATTTTATTACCTCTTTTCACAATTGAAAAAGGCGATGGATATTGCAGGTTGTTTTGGATATTATTTATAACGTTCTTGTTAAATTCCAAGAAATATTGCTATAGAGGAGGAGAATCATATTTCCAATCATATTTCATTGCTTCTTACTCTTTGAATGGGTTTGGAAACTAGATTCTTAGGGAGAAATTGTAACCAAATTTAAATTCCATACGGTGCATTCTAACACAAAGAGAATAACTTATAGACAAATTTAAGAATATTGATTTCATAAATGAGTTCAAAATGAGAATTATTGATCTCTTATAAAAAATAATGTACAAAATCTCTAGATATTGATAGTATTGCATTTAAAGATATAAAAATTTCAATTCAAATATATCGTAATTTTAATGATATAAAAATTGGAGTATTTATTCCTCCGACATTCATTTGTAAAATAGACATGAGTAATTGTTTACGTTTTCTTTCCCACTTATTTATTTTTCTTGATGTTTTATAATTATTCTCTTTGCTTTGTAAGTCTTAATTGCCAAAATAGGCATATTCATGCTAATTTTATTACCTCTCTTCCCAATTGAAAAAGGCGAGGGATATTATAGATGGTTTTAAACATTTTTTGTAAAGTTCTTGTCACACAGATAGAAATATATCTATAGAGGTTGAGCATAATATTTCCAATCATATTTCTTTTCTTCTTACTCTTTAAATGGGTTTTGGAAAGTAGATTTTTAGGGAGATATGGTAACCAAATTTAAATTCCAAACGGTACATTCCAACACAAAGTGAATAACTTATAAATAAATTTAAGAATATTGATTTCATAAATGAGTTCAAAATGAGTATTATTGATCTCTTATATAAAATAATGTACAAAATCACGAAATATTGATAGTATTGTATTTAAAGATATAAAAATTTCAATTTAAATATATCATAACTTTAATGATATAAAATTTGGAGTATTTATTCCCCCGACAATCATTTGTAAAATAGACATAGGTAATTGTTTACCTTTTCTTTCACACTTATTTATTTTTCCTCATGTTTTATAATTAATATCTTTCCTTTGTAAATCTTAATTCCCAAAATAGGCATATTCATGCTAATTGTATTACCTCTCTTCCCATTTGAAAAAGGGGATGGATGTTGTAGGTAGTTTTGGATATTATTTATAACGTTCTTGTTACATACCATGAAAAATTGCAATTGAGGAGGAGCATAATATTTCCAATCTTATTTCTTTTCTTCTAACTCTTTGAATGGGTTTGGAAACTAGATTCTTCGGGAGAAAGGGTAACCAAATTTAAATTCCATTCGGTGCATTCCTACACAAAGAGAATAAGTTATAGACAAATTTAAGAATATTGATTTCATAAATGAGTTCAAAATGAGAATTATTGATCTCTTATAAAAAATAATGTACAAAATCTCTAGATATTGATAGTATTGCATTTAAAGATATAAAAATTTCAATTCAAATATATCGTAATTTTAATGATATAAAAATTGGAGTATTTATTCCTCCGACATTCATTTGTAAAATAGACATGAGTAATTGTTTACGTTTTCTTTCCCACTTATTTATTTTTCCTGATGTTTTATAATTATTCTCTTTGCTTTGTAAGTCTTAATTGCCAAAATAGGCATATTCATGCTAATTTTATTACCTCTCTTCCCAATTGAAAAAGGCGAGGGATATTATAGATGGTTTTAAACATTTTTTGTAAAGTTCTTGTCACACAGATAGAAATATATCTATAGAGGTTGAGCATAATATTTCCAATCATATTTCTTTTCTTCTTACTCTTTGAATGGGTTTTGGAAACTAGATTTTTAGGGAGATATGGTAACCAAATTTAAATTCCAAACGGTACATTCCAACACAAAGTGAATAACTTATAAATAAATTTAAGAATATTGATTTCATAAATGAGTTCAAAATGAGTATTATTGATCTCTTATATAAAATAATGTACAAAATCACGAAATATTGATAGTATTGTATTTAAAGATATAAAAATTTCAATTTAAATATATCATAACTTTAATGATATAAAATTTGGAGTATTTATTCCCCCGACAATCATTTGTAAAATAGACATAGGTAATTGTTTACCTTTTCTTTCACACTTATTTATTTTTCCTCATGTTTTATAATTATTCTCTTTCCTTTGTATATCTTAATTCCCAAAATAGGCATATTCATGCTAATTGTATTACCTCTCTTCCCATTTGAAAAAGGGGATGGATGTTGTAGGTGGTTTCTGATATTATTTATAACGTCCTTGTTACATACCATGAAAAATTGCTATACAGGAGGAGCATAATATTTCCAATCATATTTCATTTCTTCTTACTCATTGAATGGGTTTGGAAACTAGATTCTTAGGGAGAAAGGGTAACCAAATTTAAATTCCATTCGGTGCTATCCTACACAAAGAGAATAACTTATAGACAAATTTAAGAATATTGATTTCATAAATTAGTTCAAAATGAGAATTATTGATCTCTTATAAAAAATAATGTACAAAATCTAAAGATATTGATAGTATTGCATTTAAAGATATAAAAATTTCAATTTAAATATATCGTAATTTTAATGATATAAAAATTGGAGTATTTATTCCTCCGACAATCATTTGTAAAATAGACATGAGTAATTGTTTACGTTTTCTTTCCCACTTATTTATTTTTGCTGATGTTTTCTAATTATTCTCTTTGCTTTGTAAGTATTAATTGCCAAAATAGGCATATTCATGCTAATTTTATTACCTCTCTTCCCAATTGAAAAAGGCGAGGGATATTGTAGGTGGTTTTAAACATTTTTTGTAAATTTCTTGTCACACATATAGAAATATATCTATAGAGGTTGAGCATAATATTTCCAATCATATTTCTTTTCTTCTTACTCTTTGAATGGGTTTGGAAACTAGATTTTTAGGGAGAAATGGTAACCAAATTTAAATTCCAAACGGTACATTCCAACACAAAGTGAATAACTTATTAATAAATTTAAGAATATTGATTTCATAAATGAGTTCAAAATGAGTATTATTGATATCTTATATAAAATAATGTACAAAATCACGAAATATTGATAGTATTGTATTTAAAGATATAAAAATTTCAATTTAAATATATCATAACTTTAATGATATAAAATTTGGAGTATTTATTCCCCCGACAATTATTTGCAAAAATAGACATAGGTAATTGTTTACCTTTTCTTTCACACTTATTTATTTTTCCTCATGTTTTATAATTATTCTCTTTCCTTTGTATATCTTAATTCCCAAAATAGGCATATTCATGCTAATTGTATTACCTCTCTTCCCATTTGAAAAAAAGGATGGATGTTGTAGGTGGTTTTGGATATTATTTATAACGTCCTTGTTACATACCATGAAAAATTGCTATAGAGGAGGAGCATAATATTTCCAATCATATTTCATTTCTTCTTACTCTTTGAATGGGTTTGGAAACTAGATTCTTAGGGAGAAATTGTAACCAAATTTAAATTCCATTCGGTGCATTCTAACACAAAGAGAATAACTTATAGACAAATTTAAGAATATTGATTTCATAAATGAGTTCAAAATGAGAATTATTGATCTCTTATAAAAAATAATGTACAAAATCTAAAGATATTGATAGTATTGCATTTAAAGATATAAAAATTTCAATTCAAATATATCGTAATTTTAATGATATAAAAATTGGAGTATTTATTCCTCCGACATTCATTTGTAAAATAGACATGAGAAATTGTTAACGTTTTCTTTTCCACTTATTTATTTTTCCTCATGTTTTATCATTATTCTCTTTCCTTTGTAAGTATTAATTCCCAAAATAGGCATATTCATGCTAATTTTATTACCTCTCTTCCCAATTGACAAAGGCGATGGATATTGTAGGTGGTTTTAAACATTTTTTGTAAAGTTCTTGTCACATAGATAGAAATATATCTATAGAGGTTGAGCATAATATTTCTAATCATATTTCTTTTCTTCTTACTCTTTGAATGGGTTTGGAAACTAGATTCTTAGGGAGAAATGGTAACCAAATTTAAATTCCAAACGGTACATTCCAACACAAAGTGAATAACTTATAAATAAATTTAAGAATATTGATTTCATAAATGAGTTCAAAATGAGTATTATTGATCTCTTATATAAAATAATGTACAAAATCACGAAATATTGATAGTATTGTATTTAAAGATATAAAAATTTCAATTTAAATATATCATAACTTTAATGATATAAAATTTGGAGTATTTATTCCCCCGACAATCATTTGTAAAATAGACATGGGTAATTGTTTACGTTTTCTTTCCCACTTATTTATTTTTCCTCAAGTTTTATAATTATTCTCTTTCTTTTGTAAATCTTAATTCCCAAAATAGGCATATTCATGCTAATTGTATTACCTCTCTTCCCATTTGAAAAAGGGGATGGATGTTGTAGGTGGTTTTGGATATTATTTATAACGTTCTTGTTAAATTCCAAGAAATATTGCTATAGAGGAGGAGAATCATATTTCCAATCATATTTCATTGCTTCTTACTCTTTGAATGGGTTTGGAAACTAGATTCTTAGGGAGAAAGGGTAACCAAATTTTAATTCCATACGGTGCATTCTAACACAAAGAGAATAACTTATAGACAAATTTAAGAATATTGATTTAATAAATGAGTTCAAAATGAGAATTATTGATATCTTATAAAAAATATTGTACAAAATCTAAAGATATTGATAGTATTGCATTTAAAGATATAAAAATTTCAATTCAAATATATCGTAATTTTAATGATATAAAAATTGGATTATTTATTCCTCCGACATTCATTTGTAAAATAGACATGAGAAATTGTTAACGTTTTCTTTTCCACTTATTTATTTTTACTCATGTTTTATCATTATTCTCTTTCCTTTGTAAGTATTAATTCCCAAAATAGGCATATTCATGCTAATTTTATTACCTCTCTTCCCAATTGACAAAGGCGATGGATATTGTAGGTGGTTTTAAACATTTTTTGTAAAGTTCTTGTCACATAGATAGAAATATATCTATAGAGGTTGAGCATAATATTTCTAATCATATTTCTTTTCTTCTTACTCTTTGAATGGGTTTGCAAACTAGATTCTTAGGGAGAAATGGTAACCAAATTTAAATTCCAAACGGTACATTCCAACACAAAGTGAATAACTTATAAATAAATTTAAGAATACTGATTTCATAAATGAGTTCAAAATGAGTATTATTCATCTCTTATATAAAATAATGTACAAAATCACGAAATATTGATAGTATTGTATTTAAAGATATAAAAATTTCAATTTAAATATATCATAACTTTTAATGATATAAAATTTGGAGTATTTATTCCCCCGACAATCATTTGTAAAATAGACATAGGTAATTGTTTACCTTTTCTTTCACACTTATTTATTTTTCCTCATGTTTTATAATTAATCTATTTCCTTTGTAAATCTTAATTCCCAAAATAGGCATATTCATGCTAATTGTATTACCTCTTTTCCCATTTGAAAAAGGGGATGGATGTTGTAGGTGGTTTTGGATATTATTTATAACGTCCTTGTTACATACCATGAAAAATTGCTATAGAGGAGGAGCATAATGTTTCCAATCATATTTCATTTCTTCTTACTCTTTGAATGGGTTTGGAAACTAGATTCTTAGGGAGAAAGGGTAACCAAATTTAAATTCCATTCGCTGCATTCTAACACAAAGAGAAGAACTTATAGACTACTTTAAGAATATTGATTTCATAAATGAGTTCAAAATGAGAATTATCGATCTCTTATAAAAAATAATATACAAAATCTCTAGATATTGATAGTATTGCATTTAAAGATATAAAAATTTCAATTCAAATATATCGTATTTTTAATGATATAAAAATTGGATTATTTATTACTCCGACATTCATTTGTAAAATAGACATGAGAAATTGTTAACGTTTTCTTTTCCACTTATTTATTTTTCCTCATGTTTTATCATTATTCTCTTTCCTTTGTAAGTATTAATTCCCAAAATAGGCATATTCATGCTAATTTTATTACCTCTCTTCCAATTGACAAAGGCGATGGATATTGTAGGTGGTTTTAAACATTTTTTGTAAAGTTCTTGTCACATAGATAGAAATATATCTATAGAGGTTGAGCATAATATTTCTAATCATATTTCTTTTCTTCTTACTCTTTGAATGGGTTTGGAAACTAGATTTTTAGGGAGAAATGGTAACCAAATTTAAATTCCAAACGGTATATTCCAGCACAAAGTGAATAACTTATAAATAAATTTAAGAATATTGATTTCATAAATGAGTTCAAAATGAGTATTATTGATCTCTTATATAAAATAATGTACAAAATCACGAAATATTGATATTATTGTATTTAAAGATATAAAAATTTCAATTTAAATATATCATAACTTTAATCATATAACATTTGGAGTATTTATTCCCCCGACATTCATTTGTAAAATAGACATGGGTAATTGTTTACGTTTTCTTTCCCACTTATTTATTTTTCCTCAAGTTTTATAATTATTCTCTTTCTTTTGTAAATCTTAATTCCCAAAATAGGCATATTCATGCTAATTGTATTACCTCTCTTCCCATTTGAAAAAGGGGATGGATGTTGTAGGTGGTTTTGGATATTATTTATAACGTCCTTGTTACATACCTTGAAAAATTGCTATGGAGGAGGAGCATAATATTTCCAATGTTATTTCTTTTCTTCTTACTCTTTAAATGGGTTTGGAAACTAGATTCTTAGGGAGAAATGGTAACCAAATTTAAATTCCATACGGTGCATTCCTACACAATGAGAATAAGTTATAGACAAATTAAAGCATATTGATCTAATAAATGAGTTCAAAATGAGAATTATTGATCTCTTATAAAAAATAATATACAAAATCTCTAGATATTGATAGTATTGCATTTAAAGATATAAAAATTTCAATTCAAATATATCGTAATTTTAATGATATAAAAATTGGAGTATTTATTCCTCCGACATTCATTTGTAAAATAGACATGAGAAATTGTTAACGTTTTATTTTCCACTTATTTCTTTTTCGTCATGTTTTATCATTATTCTCTTTCCTTTGTAAGTATTAATTCCCAAAATAGGCATATTCATGCTAATTTTATTACCTCTCTTCCCAATTGACAAAGGCGATGGATATTGTAGGTGGTTTTAAACATTTTTTGTAAAGTTCTTGTCACATAGATAGAAATATATCTATAGAGGTTGAGCATAATATTTCTAATCATATTTCTTTTCTTCTTACTCTTTGAATGGGTTTGGAAACTAGATTCTTAGGGAGAAATGGTTACCAAATTTAAATTCCAAACGGTACATTCCAACACAAAGTGAATAACTTATAAATAAATTTAAGAATATTGATTTCATAAATGAGTTCAAAATGAGTATTATTGATCTCTTATATAAAATAATGTACAAAATCACGAAATATTGATAGTATTGTATTTAAAGATATAAAAATTTCAATTTAAATATATCATAACTTTAATGATATAAAATTTGGAGTATTTATTCCCCCGACAATCATTTGTAAAATAGACATAGGTAATTGTTTACCTTTTCTTTCACACTTATTTGTTTTTCCTCATGTTTTATAATTATTCTCTTTCCTTTGTATACCTTAATTCCCAAAATAGGCATATTCATGCTAATTGTATTACCTCTCTTCCCATTTGAAAAAGGGGATGGATGTTGTAGGTGGTTTTGGATATTATTTATAACGTCCTTGTTACATACCTTGAAAAATTGCTATAGAGGAGGAGCATAATATTTCCAATCATATTTCATTTCTTCTTACTCTTTCAATGGGTTTGAAACTAGATTCTTAGGGAGAAAGGGTAACCAAATTTAAATTCCATTCGGTGCATTCTAACACAAAGAGAATAACTTATAGACAAATTTAAGAATATTGATTTCATAAATGAGTTCAAAATGAGAATTATTGATATCTTATAAAAAATAATGTACAAAATCTAAAGATATTGGTAGTATTGCATTTAAAGATATAAAAATTTCAATTCAAATATATCGTAATTTTAATGATATAAAAATTGGAGTATTTATTCCTCCGACATTCATTTGTTAAATAGACATGAGAAATTGTTAACGTTTTCTTTTCCACTTATTTATTTTTCCTCATGTTTTATCATTATTCTCTTTCCTTTGTAAGTATTAATTCCCAAAATAGGCATATTCATGCTAATTTTATTACCTCTCTTCCCAATTGACAAAGGCGATGGATATTGTTGGTGGTTTTAAACATTTGTTGTAAAGTTCTTGTCACATAGATAGAAATATATCTATAGAGGTTGAGCATAATATTTCTAATCATATTTCTTTTCTTCTTACTCTTTAAATGGGTTTGGAAACTAGATTCTTCGGGAGAAATGGTAACCAAATTTAAATTCCATACGGTGCATTCCTACACAATGAGAATAAGTTATAGACAAATTAAAGCATATTGATCTAATAAATGAGTTCAAAATGAGAATTATTGATCTCTTATAAAAAATAATATACAAAATCTCTAGATATTGATAGTATTGCATTTAAAGATATAAAAATTTCAATTCAAATATATCGTAATTTTAATGATATAAAAATTGGAGTATTTATTCCTCCGACATTCATTTGTAAAATAGACATGAGAAATTGTTAACGTTTTATTTACCACTTATTTCTTTTTCGTCATGTTTTATCATTATTCTCTTTCCTTTGTAAGTATTAATTCCCAAAATAGGCATATTCATGCTAATTTTATTACCTCTCTTCCCAATTGACAAAGGCGATGGATATTGTAGGTGGTTTTAAACATTTTTTGTAAAGTTCTTGTCACATAGATCGAAATATATCTATAGAGGTTGAGCATAATATTTCTAATCATATTTCTTTTCTTCTTACTCTTTGAATGGGTTTGGAAACTAGATTCTTAGGGAGAAATGGTAACCAAATTTAAATTCGAAACGGTACATTCCAACACAAAGTGAATAACTTATAAATAAATTTAAGAATATTGATTTCATAAATGAGTTCAAAATGAGTATTATTGATCTCTTATATAAAATAATGTACAAAATCACGAAATATTGATAGTATTGTATTTAAAGATATAAAAATTTCAATTTAAATATATCATAACTTTTATTAAATAAAATTTGGAGTATTTATTCCCCCGACAATCATTTGTAAAATAGACATAGGTAATTGTCTACCTTTTCTTTCACACTTATTTATTTTTCCTCATGTTTTATAATTATTCTCTTTCCTTTGTAAATCTTAATTCCCAAAATAGGCATATTCATGCTAATTGTATTACCTCTCTTCCCATTTGAAAAAGGGGATGGATGTTGTAGGTGGTTTTGGATATTATTTATAATGTCCTTGTTACATACCATGAAAAATTGCTATAGAGGAGGAGCATAATATTTCCAATCATATTTCATTTCTTCTTACTCTTTGAATGGGTTTGGAAACTAGATTCTTAGGGAGAAAGGGTAACCAAATTTAAATTACATTCGGTGCTTTCCTACACAAAGAGAATAACTTATAGACAAATTTAAGAATATTGATTTCATAAATTAGTTCAAAATGAGAATTATCGATCTCTTATAAAAAATAATATACAAAATCTATAGATATTGATAGTATTGCATTTAAAGATATAAAAATTTCAATTCAAATATATCGTAATTTTAATGATATAAAAATTGGAGTATTTATTCCTCCGACATTCATTTGTAAAATAGACATGAGAAATTGTTAACGTTTTCTTTTCCACTTATTTATTTTTCGTCATGTTTTATCATTATTCTCTTTCCTTTGTAAGTATTAATTCCCAAAATAGGCATATTCATGCTAATTTTATTACCTCTCTTCCCAATTGACAAAGGCGATGGATATTGTTGGTGGTTTTAAACATTTTTTGTAAAGTTCTTGTCACATAGATAGAAATATATCTATAGAGGTTGAGCATAATATTTCTAATCATATTTCTTTTCTTCTTACTCTTTAAATGGGTTTGGAAACTAGATTCTTAGGGAGAAATGGTAACCAAATTTAAATTCCATACGGTGCATTCCTACACAATGAGAATAAGTTATAGACAAATTAAAGCATATTGATCTAATAAATGAGTTCAAAATGAGAATTATTGATCTCTTATAAAAAATAATATACAAAATCTCTAGATATTGATAGTATTGCATTTAAAGATATAAAAATTTCAATTCAAATATATCGTAATTTTAATGATATAAAAATTGGAGTATTTATTCCTCCGACATTCATTTGTAAAATAGACATGAGAAATTGTTAACGTTTTATTTTCCACTTATTTCTTTTTCGTCATGTTTTATCATTATTCTCTTTCCTTTGTAAGTATTAATTCCCAAAATAGGCATATTCATGCTAATTTTATTACCTCTCTTCCCAATTGACAAAGGCGATGGATATTGTAGGTGGTTTTAAACATTTTTTGTAAAGTTCTTGTCACATAGATAGAAATATATCTATAGAGGTTGAGCATAATATTTCTAATCATATTTCTTTTCTTCTTACTCTTTGAATGGGTTTGGAAACTAGATTCTTAGGGAGAAATGGTTACCAAATTTAAATTCCAAACGGTACATTCCAACACAAAGTGAATAACTTATAAATAAATTTAAGAATATTGATTTCATAAATGAGTTCAAAATGAGTATTATTGATCTCTTATATAAAATAATGTACAAAATCACGAAATATTGATAGTATTGTATTTAAAGATATAAAAATTTCAATTTAAATATATCATAACTTTAATGATATAAAATTTGGAGTATTTATTCCCCCGACAATCATTTGTAAAATAGACATAGGTAATTGTTTACCTTTTCTTTCACACTTATTTGTTTTTCCTCATGTTTTATAATTATTCTCTTTCCTTTGTATACCTTAATTCCCAAAATAGGCATATTCATGCTAATTGTATTACCTCTCTTCCCATTTGAAAAAGGGGATGGATGTTGTAGGTGGTTTTGGATATTATTTATAACGTCCTTGTTACATACCTTGAAAAATTGCTATAGAGGAGGAGCATAATATTTCCAATCATATTTCATTTCTTCTTACTCTTTGAATGGGTTTGGAAACTAGATTCTTAGGGAGAAAGGGTAACCAAATTTAAATTCCATTCGGTGCATTCTAACACAAAGAGAATAACTTATAGACAAATTTAAGAATATTGATTTCATAAATGAGTTCAAAATGAGAATTATTGATCTCTTATAAAAAATAATGTACAAAATCTAAAGATATTGATAGTATTGCATTTAAAGATATAAAAATTTCAATTCAAATATATCGTAATTTTAATGATATAAAAATTGGAGTATTTATTCCTCCGACATTCATTTGTAAAATAGACATGAGAAATTGTTAACGTTTTCTTTTCCACTTATTTATTTTTCCTCATGTTTTATCATTATTCTCTTTCCTTTGTAAGTATTAATTCCCAAAATAGGCATATTCATGCTAATTTTATTACCTCTCTTCCCAATTGACAAAGGCGATGGATATTGTAGGTGGTTTTAAACATTTTTTGTAAAGTTCTTGTCACATAGATAGAAATATATCTATAGAGGTTGAGCATAATATTTCTAATCATATTTCTTTTCTTCTTACTCTTTGAATGGGTTTGGAAACTAGATTCTTAGGGAGAAATGGTAACCAAATTTAAATTCCAAACGGTACATTCCAACACAAAGTGAATAACTTATAAATAAATTTAAGAATATTGATTTCATAAATGAGGTCAAAATGAGTATTATTGATCTCTTATATAAAATAATGTACAAAATCACGAAATATTGATAGTATTGTATTTAAAGATATAAAAATTTCAATTTAAATATATCATAACTTTAATGATATAAAATTTGGAGTATTTATTCCCCCGACAATCATTTGTAAAATAGACATAGGTAATTGTTTACCTTTTCTTTCACACTTATTTATTTTTCCTCATGTTTTATAATTATTCTCTTTCCTTTGTATATCTTAATTCCCAAAATAGGCATATTCATGCTAATTGTATTACCTCTCTTCCCATTTGAAAAAGGGGATGGATGTTGTAGGTGGTTTCTAATATTATTTATAACGTCCTTGTTACATACCATGAAAAATTGCTATACAGGAGGAGCATAATATTTCCAATCATATTTCATTTCTTCTTACTCATTGAATGGGTTTGGAAACTAGATTCTTAGGGAGAAAGGGTAACCAAATTTAAATTCCATTCGGTGCTATCCTACACAAAGAGAATAACTTATAGACAAATTTAAGAATATTGATTTCATAAATTAGTTCAAAATGAGAATTATTGATCTCTTATAAAAAATAATGTACAAAATCTAAAGATATTGATAGTATTGCATTTAAAGATATAAAAATTTCAATTTAAATATATCGTAATTTTAATGATATAAAAATTGGAGTATTTATTCCTCCGACAATCATTTGTAAAATAGACATGAGTAATTGTTTACGTTTTCTTTCCCACTTATTTATTTTTGCTGATGTTTTCTAATTATTCTCTTTGCTTTGTAAGTATTAATTGCCAAAATAGGCATATTCATGCTAATTTTATTACCTCTCTTCCCAATTGAAAAAGGCGAGGGATATTGTAGGTGGTTTTAAACATTTTTTGTAAATTTCTTGTCACACATATAGAAATATATCTATAGAGGTTGAGCATAATATTTCCAATCATATTTCTTTTCTTCTTACTCTTTGAATGGGTTTGGAAACTAGATTTTTAGGGAGAAATGGTAACCAAATTTAAATTCCAAACGGTACATTCCAACACAAAGTGAATAACTTATTAATAAATTTAAGAATATTGATTTCATAAATGAGTTCAAAATGAGTATTATTGATCTCTTATATAAAATAATGTACAAAATCACGAAATATTGAGAGTATTGTATTTAAAGATATAAAAATTTCAATTTAAATATATCATAACTTTAATGATATAAAATTTGGAGTATTTATTCCCCCGACAATTATTTGCAAAAATAGACATAGGTAATTGTTTACCTTTTCTTTCACACTTATTTATTTTTCCTCATGTTTTATAATTATTCTCTTTCCTTTGTATATCTTAATTCCCAAAATAGGCATATTCATGCTAATTGTATTACCTCTCTTCCCATTTGAAAAAAAGGATGGATGTTGTAGGTGGTTTTGGATATTATTTATAACGTCCTTGTTACATACCATGAAAAATTGCTATAGAGGAGGAGCATAATATTTCCAATCATATTTCATTTCTTCTTACTCTTTGAATGGGTTTGGAAACTAGATTCTTAGGGAGAAATTGTAACCAAATTTAAATTCCATTCGGTGCATTCTAACACAAAGAGAATAACTTATAGACAAATTTAAGAATATTGATTTCATAAATGAGTTCAAAATGAGAATTATTGATCTCTTATAAAAAATAATGTACAAAATCTAAAGATATTGATAGTATTGCATTTAAAGATATAAAAATTTCAATTCAAATATATCGTAATTTTAATGATATAAAAATTGGAGTATTTATTCCTCCGACATTCATTTGTAAAATAGACATGAGAAATTGTTAACGTTTTCTTTTCCACTTATTTATTTTTCCTCATGTTTTATCATTATTCTCTTTCCTTTGTAAGTATTAATTCCCAAAATAGGCATATTCATGCTAATTTTATTACCTCTCTTCCCAATTGACAAAGGCGATGGATATTGTAGGTGGTTTTAAACATTTTTTGTAAAGTTCTTGTCACATAGATAGAAATATATCTATAGAGGTTGAGCATAATATTTCTAATCATATTTCTTTTCTTCTTACTCTTTGAATGGGTTTGGAAACTAGATTCTTAGGGAGAAATGGTAACCAAATTTAAATTCCAAACGGTACATTCCAACACAAAGTGAATAACTTATAAATAAATTTAAGAATATTGATTTCATAAATGAGTTCAAAATGAGTATTATTGATCTCTTATATAAAATAATGTACAAAATCACGAAATATTGATAGTATTGTATTTAAAGATATAAAAATTTCAATTTAAATATATCATAACTTTAATGATATAAAATTTGGAGTATTTATTCCCCCGACAATCATTTGTAAAATAGACATAGGTAATTGTTTACCTTTTCTTTCACACTTATTTATTTTTCCTCATGTTTTATAATTATTCTCTTTCCTTTGTATATCTTAATTCCCAAAATAGGCATATTCATGCTAATTGTATTACCTCTCTTCCCATTTGAAAAAGGGGATGGATGTTGTAGGTGGTTTCTGATATTATTTATAACGTCCTTGTTACATACCATGAAAAATTGCTATAGAGGAGGAGCATAATATTTCCAATCATATTTCATTTCTTCTTACTCATTGAATGGGTTTGGAAACTAGATTCTTAGGGAGAAAGGGTAACCAAATTTAAATTCCATTCGGTGCTATCCTACACAAAGAGAATAACTTATAGACAAATTTAAGAATATTGATTTCATAAATTAGTTCAAAATGAGAATTATTGATCTCTTATAAAAAATAATGTACAAAATCTAAAGATATTGATAGTATTGCATTTAAAGATATAAAAATTTCAATTTAAATATATCGTAATTTTAATGATATAAAAATTGGAGTATTTATTCCTCCGACAATCATTTGTAAAATAGACATGAGTAATTGTTTACGTTTTCTTTCCCACTTATTTATTTTTCCTGATGTTTTCTAATTATTCTCTTTGCTTTGTAAGTATTAATTGCCAAAATAGGCATATTCATGCTAATTTTATTACCTCTCTTCCCAATTGAAAAAGGCGAGGGATATTGTAGGTGGTTTTAAACATTTTTTGTAAATTTCTTGTCACACATATAGAAATATATCTATAGAGGTTGAGCATAATATTTCCAATCATATTTCTTTTCTTCTTACTCTTTGAATGGGTTTGGAAACTAGATTTTTAGGGAGAAATGGTAACCAAATTTAAATTCCAAACGGTACATTCCAACACAAAGTGAATAACTTATTAATAAATTTAAGAATATTGATTTCATAAATGAGTTCAAAATGAGTATTATTGATCTCTTATATAAAATAATGTACAAAATCACGAAATATTGAGAGTATTGTATTTAAAGATATAAAAATTTCAATTTAAATATATCATAACTTTAATGATATAAAATTTGGAGTATTTATTCCCCGACAATTATTTGCAAAAATAGACATAGGTAATTGTTTACCTTTTCTTTCACACTTATTTATTTTTCCTCATGTTTTATAATTAATATCTTTCCTTTGTAAATCTTAATTCCCAAAATAGGCATATTCATGCTAATTGTATTACCTCTCTTCCCATTTGAAAAAGGGGATGGATGTTGTAGGTGGTTTTGGATATTATTTATAACGTTCTTGTTACATACCATGAAAAATTGCAATTGAGGAGGAGCATAATATTTCCAATCTTATTTCTTTTCTTCTTACTCTTTCAATGGGTTTGGAAACTAGATTCTTCGGGAGAAAGGGTAACCAAATTTAAATTTCATTCGGTGCATTCCTACACAAAGAGAATAACTTATAGACAAATTTAAGAATATTGATTTCATAAATGAGTTCAAAATGAGATTATTGATATCTTATAAAAAATAATGTACAAAATCTAAAGATATTGATAGTATTGCATTTAAAGATATAAAAGTTTCAATTCAAATATATCGTAATTTTAATGATATAAAAATTGGAGTATTTATTCCACCGACATTCATTTGTAAAATAGACATGAGAAATTGTTAACGTTTTCTTTTCCACTTATTTTTTTTCCTCATGTTTTATCATTATTCTCTTTCCTTTGTAAGTATTAATTCCCAAAATAGGCATATTCATGCTAATTTTATTACCTCTCTTCCCAATTGACAAAGGCGATGGATATTGTAGGTGGTTTTAAACATTTTTTGTAAAGTTCTTGTCACATAGATAGAAATATATCTATAGAGGTTGAGCATAATATTTCTAATCATATTTCTTTTCTTCTTACTCTTTGAATGGGTTTGGAAACTAGATTCTTAGGGAGAAAGGGTAACCAAATTTAAATTCCATTCGGTGCTTTCCTACACAAAGAGAATAACTTATAGACAAATTTAAGAATATTGATTTCATAAATGAGTTCAAAATGAGAATTATTGATCTCTTAAAAAAAATAATGTACAAAATCTAAAGATATTGATAGTATTGCATTTAAAGATATAAAAATTTCAATTCAAATATATCGTAATTTTAATGATATAAAAATTGGATTATTTATTCCTCCGACATTCATTTGTAAAATAGACATGAGAAATTGTTAACGTTTTCTTTTCCACTTATTTATTTTTCCTCATGTTTTATCATTATTCTCTTTCCTTTGTAAGTATTAATTCCCAAAATAGGCATATTCATGCTAATTTTATTACCTCTCTTCCCAATTGACAAAGGCGATGGATATTGTTGGTGGTTTTAAACATTTTTTGTAAAGTTCTTGTCACATAGATAGAAATATATCTATAGAGGTTGAGCATAATATTTCAAATCATATTTCTTTTCTTCTTACTCTTTGAATGGGTTTGGAAACTAGATTCTTAGGGAGAAATGGTAACCAAATTTAAATTCCAAACGGTACATTCCAACACAAAGTGAATAACTTATAAATAAATTTAAGAATCCTGATTTCATAAATGAGTTCAAAATGAGTATTATTCATCTCTTATATAAAATAATGTACAAAATCACGAAATATTGATAGTATTGTATTTAAAGATATAAAAATTTCAATTTAAATATATCATAACTTTAATGATATAAAATTTGGAGTATTTATTCCCCCGACAATCATTTGTAAAATAGACATAGGTAATTGTTTACCTTTTCTTTCACACTTATTTATTTTTCCTCATGTTTTATAATTAATCTATTTCCTTTGTAAATCTTAATTCCCAAAATAGGCATATTCATGCTAATTGTATTACCTCTTTTCCCATTTGAAAAAGGGGATGGATGTTGTAGGTGGTTTTGGATATTATTTATAACGTCCTTGTTACATACCATGAAAAATTGCTATAGAGGAGGAGCATAATATTTCCAATCATATTTCATTTCTTCTTACTCTTTGAATGGGTTTGGAAACTAGATTCTTAGGGAGAAAGGGTAACCAAATTTAAATTCCATTCGGTGCTATCCTACACAAAGAGAATAACTTATAGACAAATTTAAGAATATTGATTTCATAAATTAGTTCAAAATGAGAATTATTGATCTCTTATAAAAAATAATGTACAAAATCTAAAGATATTGATAGTATTGCATTTAAAGATATAAAAATTTCAATTTAAATATATCGTAATTTTAATGATATAAAAATTGGAGTATTTATTCCTCCGACAATCATTTGTAAAATAGACATGAGTAATTGTTTACGTTTTCTTTCCCACTTATTTATTTTTCCTGATGTTTTCTAATTATTCTCTTTGCTTTGTAAGTATTAATTGCCAAAATAGGCATATTCATGCTAATTTTATTACCTCTCTTCCCAATTGAAAAAGGCGAGGGATATTGTAGGTGGTTTTAAACATTTTTTGTAAAGTTCTTGTCACACATATAGAAATATATCTATAGAGGTTGAGCATAATATTTCCAATCATATTTCTTTTCTTCTTACTCTTTGTATGGGTTTGGAAACTAGATTTTTAGGGAGAAATGGTAACCAAATTTATATTCCAAACGGTACATTCCAACACAAAGTGAATAACTTATTAATAAATTTAAGAATATTGATTTCATAAATGAGTTCAAAATGAGTATTATTGATCTCATATATAAAATAATGTACAAAATCACGAAATATTGAGAGTATTGTATTTAAAGATATAAAAATTTCAATTTAAATATATCATAACTTTAATGATATAAAATTTGGAGTATTTATTCCCCCGACAATTATTTGTAAAATAGACATAGGTAATTGTTTACCTTTTCTTTCACACTTATTTATTTTTCCTCATGTTTTATAATTAATATCTTTCCTTTGTAAATCTTAATTCCCAAAATAGGCATATTCATGCTAATTGTATTACCTCTCTTCCCATTTGAAAAAGGGGATGGATGTTGTAGGTGGTTTTGGATATTATTTATAACGTTCTTGTTACATACCATGAAAAATTGCAATTGAGGAGGAGCATAATATTTCCAATCTTATTTCTTTTCTTCTTACTCTTTGAATGGGTTTGGAAACTAGATTCTTCGGGAGAAAGGGTAACCAAATTTAAATTCCATTCGGTGCATTCCTACACAAAGAGAATAACTTATAGACAAATTTAAGAATATTGATTTCATAAATGAGTTCAAAATGAGAATTATTGATATCTTATAAAAAATAATGTACAAAATCTAAAGATATTGATAGTATTGCATTTAAAGATATAAAAGTTTCAATTCAAATATATCGTAATTTTAATGATATAAAAATTGGAGTATTTATTCCTCCGACATTCATTTGTAAAATAGACATGAGAAATTGTTAACGTTTTCTTTTCCACTTATTTATTTTTCCTCATGTTTTATCATTATTCTCTTTCCTTTGTAAGTATTAATTCCCAAAATAGGCATATTCATGCTAATTTTATTACCTCTCTTCCCAATTGACAAAGGCGATGGATATTGTAGGTGGTTTTAAACATTTTTTGTAAAGTTCTTGTCACATAGATAGAAATATATCTATAGAGGTTGAGCATAATATTTCTAATCATATTTCTTTTCTTCTTACTCTTTGAATGGGTTTGGAAACTAGATTCTTAGGGAGAAAGGGTAACCAAATTTAAATTCCATTCGGTGCTTTCCTACACAAAGAGAATAACTTATAGACAAATTTAAGAATATTGATTTCATAAATGAGTTCAAAATGAGAATTATTGATCTCTTAAAAAAAATAATGTACAAAATCTAAAGATATTGATAGTATTGCATTTAAAGATATAAAAATTTCAATTCAAATATATCGTAATTTTAATGATATAAAAATTGGATTATTTATTCCTCCGACATTCATTTGTAAAATAGACATGAGAAATTGTTAACGTTTTCTTTTCCACTTATTTATTTTCCCTCATGTTTTATCATTATTCTCTTTCCTTTGTAAGTATTAATTCCCAAAATAGGCATATTCATGCTAATTTTATTACCTCTCTTCCCAATTGACAAAGGCGATGGATATTGTAGGTGGTTTTAAACATTTTTTGTAAAGTTCTTGTCACATAGATAGAAATATATCTATAGAGGTTGAGCATAATATTTCTAATCATATTTCTTTTCTTCTTACTCTTTGAATGGGTTTGGAAACTAGATTCTTAGGGAGAAATGGTAACCAAATTTAAATTCCAAACGGTACATTCCAACACAAAGTGAATAACTTATAAATAAATTTAAGAATATTGATTTCATAAATGAGTTCAAAATGAGTATTATTGATCTCTTATATAAAATAATGTACAAAATCACGAAATATTGATAGTATTGTATTTAAAGATATAAAAATTTCAATTTAAATATATCATACCTTTAATGATATAAAATTTGGAGTATTTATTCCCCCGACAATCATTTGTAAAATAGACATAGGTAATTGTTTACCTTTTCTTTCACACTTATTTATTTTTCCTCATGTTTTATAATTATTCTCTTTCCTTTGTATATCTTAATTCCCAAAATAGGCATATTCATGCTAATTGTATTACCTCTCTTCCCATTTGAAAAAGGGGATGGATGTTGTAGGTGGTTTTGGATATTATTTATAACGTCCTTGTTACATACCATGAAAAATTGCTATAGAGGAGGAGCATAATATTTCCAATCATATTTCATTTCTTCTTACTCTTTGAATGGGTTTGGAAACTAGATTCTTAGGGAGAAAGGGTAACCAAATTTAAATTCCATTCGGTGCTATCCTACACAAAGAGAATAACTTATAGACAAATTTAAGAATATTGATTTCATAAATTAGTTCAAAATGAGAATTATTGATCTCTTATAAAAAATAATGTACAAAATCTAAAGATATTGATAGTATTGCATTTAAAGATATAAAAATTTCAATTTAAATATATCGTAATTTTAATGATATAAAAATTGGAGTATTTATTCCTCCGACAATCATTTGTAAAATAGACATGAGTAATTGTTTACGTTTTCTTTCCCACTTATTTATTTTTCCTGATGTTTTCTAATTATTCTCTTTGCTTTGTAAGTATTAATTGCCAAAATAGGCATATTCATGCTAATTTTATTACCTCTCTTCCCAATTGAAAAAGGCGAGGGATATTGTAGGTGGTTTTAAACATTTTTTGTAAAGTTCTTGTCACACATATAGAAATATATCTATAGAGGTTGAGCATAATATTTCCAATCATATTTCTTTTCTTCTTACTCTTTGTATGGGTTTGGAAACTAGATTTTTAGGGAGAAATGGTAACCAAATTTATATTCCAAACGGTACATTCCAACACAAAGTGAATAACTTATTAATAAATTTAAGAATATTGATTTCATAAATGAGTTCAAAATGAGTATTATTGATCTCATATATAAAATAATGTACAAAATCACGAAATATTGAGAGTATTGTATTTAAAGATATAAAAATTTCAATTTAAATATATCATAACTTTAATGATATAAAATTTGGAGTATTTATTCCCCCGACAATTATTTGTAAAATAGACATAGGTAATTGTTTACCTTTTCTTTCACACTTATTTATTTTTCCTCATGTTTTATAATTAATATCTTTCCTTTGTAAATCTTAATTCCCAAAATAGGCATATTCATGCTAATTGTATTACCTCTCTTCCCATTTGAAAAAAGGGATGGATGTTGTAGGTGGTTTTGGATATTATTTATAACGTTCTTGTTACATACCATGAAAAATTGCAATTGAGGAGGAGCATAATATTTCCAATCTTATTTCTTTTCTTCTTACTCTTTGAATGGGTTTGGAAACTAGATTCTTCGGGAGAAAGGGTAACCAAATTTAAATTCCATTCGGTGCATTCCTACACAAAGAGAATAACTTATAGACAAATTTAAGAATATTGATTTCATAAATGAGTTCAAAATGAGAATTATTGATATCTTATAAAAAATAATGTACAAAATCTAAAGATATTGATAGTATTGCATTTAAAGATATAAAAGTTTCAATTCAAATATATCGTAATTTTAATGATATAAAAATTGGAGTATTTATTCCTCCGACATTCATTTGTAAAATAGACATGAGAAATTGTTAACGTTTTCTTTTCCACTTATTTATTTTTCCTCATGTTTTATCATTATTCTCTTTCCTTTGTAAGTATTAATTCCCAAAATAGGCATATTCATGCTAATTTTATTACCTCTCTTCCCAATTGACAAAGGCGATGGATATTGTAGGTGGTTTTAAACATTTTTTGTAAAGTTCTTGTCACATAGATAGAAATATATCTATAGAGGTTGAGCATAATATTTCTAATCATATTTCTTTTCTTCTTACTCTTTGAATGGGTTTGGAAACTAGATTCTTAGGGAGAAAGGGTAACCAAATTTAAATTCCATTCGGTGCTTTCCTACACAAAGAGAATAACTTATAGACAAATTTAAGAATATTGATTTCATAAATGAGTTCAAAATGAGAATTATTGATCTCTTAAAAAAAATAATGTACAAAATCTAAAGATATTGATAGTATTGCATTTAAAGATATAAAAATTTCAATTCAAATATATCGTAATTTTAATGATATAAAAATTGGATTATTTATTCCTCCGACATTCATTTGTAAAATAGACATGAGAAATTGTTAACGTTTTCTTTTCCACTTATTTATTTTCCCTCATGTTTTATCATTATTCTCTTTCCTTTGTAAGTATTAATTCCCAAAATAGGCATATTCATGCTAATTTTATTACCTCTCTTCCCAATTGACAAAGGCGATGGATATTGTAGGTGGTTTTAAACATTTTTTGTAAAGTTCTTGTCACATAGATAGAAATATATCTATAGAGGTTGAGCATAATATTTCTAATCATATTTCTTTTCTTCTTACTCTTTGAATGGGTTTGGAAACTAGATTCTTAGGGAGAAATGGTAACCAAATTTAAATTCCAAACGGTACATTCCAACACAAAGTGAATAACTTATAAATAAATTTAAGAATATTGATTTCATAAATGAGTTCAAAATGAGTATTATTGATCTCTTATATAAAATAATGTACAAAATCACGAAATATTGATAGTATTGTATTTAAAGATATAAAAATTTCAATTTAAATATATCATACCTTTAATGATATAAAATTTGGAGTATTTATTCCCCCGACAATCATTTGTAAAATAGACATAGGTAATTGTTTACCTTTTCTTTCACACTTATTTATTTTTCCTCATGTTTTATAATTATTCTCTTTCCTTTGTATATCTTAATTCCCAAAATAGGCATATTCATGCTAATTGTATTACCTCTCTTCCCATTTGAAAAAGGGGATGGATGTTGTAGGTGGTTTTGGATATTATTTATAACGTCCTTGTTACATACCATGAAAAATTGCTATAGAGGAGGAGCATAATATTTCCAATCATATTTCATTTCTTCTTACTCTTTGAATGGGTTTGGAAACTAGATTCTTAGGGAGAAAGGGTAACCAAATTTAAATTCCATTCGGTGCATTCTAACACAAAGAGAATAACTTATAGACAAATTTAAGAATATTGATTTCATAAATGAGTTCAAAATGAGAATTATTGATATCTTATAAAAAATAATGTACAAAATCTAAAGATATTGATAGTATTGCATTTAAAGATATAAAAATTTCAATTCAAATATATCGTAATTTTAATGATATAAAAATTGGAGTATTTATTCCTCCGACATTCATTTGTAAAATAGACATGAGAAATTGTTAACGTTTTCTTTTCCACTTATTTTTTTTCCTCATGTTTTATCATTATTCTCTATCCTTAGTAAGTATTAATTCCCAAAATAGGAATATTCATGCTAATTTTATTACCTCTCTTCCCAATTGACAAAGGCGATGGATATTGTAGGTGGTTTTAAACATTTTTTGTAAAGTTCTTGTCACATAGATAGAAATATATCTATAGAGGTTGAGCATAATATTTCTAATCATATTTCTTTTCTTCTTACTCTTTGAATGGGTTTGGAAACTAGATTCTTAGGGAGAAATGGTAACCAAATTTAAATTCCAAACGGTACATTCCAACACAAAGTGAATAACTTATAAATAAATTTAAGAATACTGATTTCATAAATGAGTTCAAAATGAGTATTATTCATCTCTTATATAAAATAATGTACAAAATCACGAAATATTGATAGTATTGTATTTAAAGATATAAAAATTTCAATTTAAATATATCATAACTTTAATGATATAAAATTTGGAGTATTTATTCCCCCGACAATCATTTGTAAAATAGACATAGGTAATTGTTTACCTTTTCTTTCACACTTATTTATTTTTCCTCATGTTTTATAATTATTCTCTTTCCTTTGTAAATCTTAATTCCCAAAATAGGCATATTCATGGTAATTGTATTACCCCTCTTCCCATTTGAAAAAGGGGATGGATGTTGTAGGTGGTTTTGGATATTATTTATAACGTCCTTGTTACATACCATGAAAAATTGCTATAGAGGAGGAGCATAATATTTCCAATCATATTTCATTTCTTCTTACTCTTTGAATGGGTTTGGAAACTAGATTCTTAGGGAGAAAGGGTAACCAAATTTAAATTCCATTCGGTGCATTCTAACACAAAGAGAATAACTTATAGACAAATTTAAGAATATTGATTTCATAAATGAGTTCAAAATGAGAATTATTGATATCTTATAAAAAATAATGTACAAAATCTAAAGATATTGATAGTATTGCATTTAAAGATATAAAAATTTCAATTCAAATATATCGTAATTTTAATGATATAAAAATTGGAGTATTTATTCCTCCGACATTCATTTGTAAAATAGACATGAGAAATTGTTAACGTTTTCTTTTCCACTTATTTATTTTTCCTCATGTTTTATCATTAATCTCTTTCCTTTGTAAGTATTAATTCCCAAAATAGGCATATTCATGCTAATTTTATTACCTCTCTTCCCAATTGACAAAGGCGATGGATATTGTAGGTGGTTTTAAACATTTTTTGTAAAGTTCTTGTCACATAGATAGAAATATATCTATAGAGGTTGAGCATAATATTTCTAATCATATTTCTTTTCTTCTTACTCTTTGAATGGGTTTGGAAACTAGATTCTTAGGGAGAAATGGTAACCAAATTTAAATTCCAAACGGTACATTCCAACACAAAGTGAATAACTTATAAATAAATTTAAGAATATTGATTTCATAAATGAGTTCAAAATGAGTATTATTGATCTCTTATATAAAATAATGTACAAAATCACGAAATATTGATAGTATTGTATTTAAAGATATAAAAATTTCAATTTAAATGTATCATAACTTTAATGATATAAAATTTGGAGTATTTATTCCCCCGACAATCATTTGTAAAATAGACATAGGTAATTGTTTACCTTTTCTTTCACACTTATTTATTTTTCCTCATGTTTTATAATTATTCTCTTTCCTTTGTAAATCTTAATTCCCAAAATAGGCATATTCATGGTAATTGTATTACCTCTCTTCCCATTTGAAAAAGGGGATGGATGTTGTAAGTGGTTTTGGATATTATTTATAACGTCCTTGTTACATACCATGAAAAATTGCTATAGAGGAGGAGCATAATATTTCCAATCATATTTCATTTCTTCTTACTCTTTGAATGGGTTTGGAAACTAGATTCTTAGGGAGAAAGGGTAACCAAATTTAAATTCCATTCGGTGCATTCTAACACAAAGAGAATAACTTATAGACAAATTTAAGAATATTGATTTCATAAATGAGTTCAAAATGAGAATTATTGATATCTTATAAAAAATAATGTACAAAATCTAAAGATATTGATAGTATTGCATTTAAAGATATAAAAATTTCAATTCAAATATATCGTAATTTTAATGATATAAAAATTGGAGTATTTATTCCTCCGACATTCATTTGTAAAATAGACATGAGAAATTGTTAACGTTTTCTTTTCCACTTATTTATTTTTCCTCATGTTTTATCATTATTCTCTTTCCTTTGTAAGTATTAATTCCCAAAATAGGCATATTCATGCTAATTTTATTACCTCTCTACCCAATTGACAAAGGCGATGGATATTGTAGGTGGTTTTAAACATTTTTTGTAAAGTTCTTGTCACATAGATAGAAATATATCTATAGAGGTTGAGCATAATATTTCTAATCATATTTCTTTTCTTCTTACTCTTTGAATGGGTTTGGAAACTAGATTCTTAGGGAGAAAGGGTAACCAAATTTAAATTCCATTCGGTGCATTCTAACACAAAGAGAATAACTTATAGACAAATTTAAGAATATTGATTTCATAAATGAGTTCAAAATGAGAATTATTGATATCTTATAAAAAATAATGTACAAAATCTAAAGATATTGATAGTATTGCATTTAAAGATATAAAAATTTCAATTCAAATATATCGTAATTTTAATGATATAAAAATTGGAGTATTTATTCCTCCGACATTCATTTGTAAAATAGACATGAGAAATTGTTAACGTTTTCTTTTCCACTTATTTTTTTTCCTCATGTTTTATCATTATTCTCTATCCTTAGTAAGTATTAATTCCCAAAATAGGAATATTCATGCTAATTTTATTACCTCTCTTCCCAATTGACAAAGGCGATGGATATTGTAGGTGGTTTTAAACATTTTTTGTAAAGTTCTTGTCACATAGATAGAAATATATCTATAGAGGTTGAGCATAATATTTCTAATCATATTTCTTTTCTTCTTACTCTTTGAATGGGTTTGGAAACTAGATTCTTAGGGAGAAATGGTAACCAAATTTAAATTCCAAACGGTACATTCCAACACAAAGTGAATAACTTATAAATAAATTTAAGAATACTGATTTCATAAATGAGTTCAAAATGAGTATTATTCATCTCTTATATAAAATAATGTACAAAATCACGAAATATTGATAGTATTGTATTTAAAGATATAAAAATTTCAATTTAAATATATCATAACTTTAATGATATAAAATTTGGAGTATTTATTCCCCCGACAATCATTTGTAAAATAGACATAGGTAATTGTTTACCTTTTCTTTCACACTTATTTATTTTTCCTCATGTTTTATAATTATTCTCTTTCCTTTGTAAATCTTAATTCCCAAAATAGGCATATTCATGGTAATTGTATTACCCCTCTTCCCATTTGAAAAAGGGGATGGATGTTGTAGGTGGTTTTGGATATTATTTATAACGTCCTTGTTACATACCATGAAAAATTGCTATAGAGGAGGAGCATAATATTTCCAATCATATTTCATTTCTTCTTACTCTTTGAATGGGTTTGGAAACTAGATTCTTAGGGAGAAAGGGTAACCAAATTTAAATTCCATTCGGTGCATTCTAACACAAAGAGAATAACTTATAGACAAATTTAAGAATATTGATTTCATAAATGAGTTCAAAATGAGAATTATTGATATCTTATAAAAAATAATGTACAAAATCTAAAGATATTGATAGTATTGCATTTAAAGATATAAAAATTTCAATTCAAATATATCGTAATTTTAATGATATAAAAATTGGAGTATTTATTCCTCCGACATTCATTTGTAAAATAGACATGAGAAATTGTTAACGTTTTCTTTTCCACTTATTTATTTTTCCTCATGTTTTATCATTAATCTCTTTCCTTTGTAAGTATTAATTCCCAAAATAGGCATATTCATGCTAATTTTATTACCTCTCTTCCCAATTGACAAAGGCGATGGATATTGTAGGTGGTTTTAAACATTTTTTGTAAAGTTCTTGTCACATAGATAGAAATATATCTATAGAGGTTGAGCATAATATTTCTAATCATATTTCTTTTCTTCTTACTCTTTGAATGGGTTTGGAAACTAGATTCTTAGGGAGAAATGGTAACCAAATTTAAATTCCAAACGGTACATTCCAACACAAAGTGAATAACTTATAAATAAATTTAAGAATATTGATTTCATAAATGAGTTCAAAATGAGTATTATTGATCTCTTATATAAAATAATGTACAAAATCACGAAATATTGATAGTATTGTATTTAAAGATATAAAAATTTCAATTTAAATGTATCATAACTTTAATGATATAAAATTTGGAGTATTTATTCCCCCGACAATCATTTGTAAAATAGACATAGGTAATTGTTTACCTTTTCTTTCACACTTATTTATTTTTCCTCATGTTTTATAATTATTCTCTTTCCTTTGTAAATCTTAATTCCCAAAATAGGCATATTCATGGTAATTGTATTACCTCTCTTCCCATTTGAAAAAGGGGATGGATGTTGTAAGTGGTTTTGGATATTATTTATAACGTCCTTGTTACATACCATGAAAAATTGCTATAGAGGAGGAGCATAATATTTCCAATCATATTTCATTTCTTCTTACTCTTTGAATGGGTTTGGAAACTAGATTCTTAGGGAGAAAGGGTAACCAAATTTAAATTCCATTCGGTGCATTCTAACACAAAGAGAATAACTTATAGACAAATTTAAGAATATTGATTTCATAAATGAGTTCAAAATGAGAATTATTGATATCTTATAAAAAATAATGTACAAAATCTAAAGATATTGATAGTATTGCATTTAAAGATATAAAAATTTCAATTCAAATATATCGTAATTTTAATGATATAAAAATTGGAGTATTTATTCCTCCGACATTCATTTGTAAAATAGACATGAGAAATTGTTAACGTTTTCTTTTCCACTTATTTATTTTTCCTCATGTTTTATCATTATTCTCTTTCCTTTGTAAGTATTAATTCCCAAAATAGGCATATTCATGCTAATTTTATTACCTCTCTACCCAATTGACAAAGGCGATGGATATTGTAGGTGGTTTTAAACATTTTTTGTAAAGTTCTTGTCACATAGATAGAAATATATCTATAGAGGTTGAGCATAATATTTCTAATCATATTTCTTTTCTTCTTACTCTTTGAATGGGTTTGGAAACTAGATTCTTAGGGAGAAAGGGTAACCAAATTTAAATTCCATTCGGTGCTTTCCTACACAAAGAGAATAACTTATAGACAAATTTAAGAATATTGATTTCATAAATGAGTTAAAAATGAGAATTATTGATCTCTTAGAAAAAATAATGTACAAAATCTAAAGATATTGATAGTATTGCATTTAAAGATATAAAAATTTCAATTCAAATATATCGTAATTTTAATGATATAAAAATTGGATTATTTATTCCTCCGACATTCATTTGTAAAATAGACATGAGAAATTGTTAACGTTTTCTTTTCCACTTATTTATTTTTCCTCATGTTTTATCATTATTCTCTTTCCTTTGTAAGTATTAATTCCCAAAATAGGCATATTCATGCTAATTTTATTACCTCTCTTCCCAATTGACAAAGGCGATGGATATTGTAGGTGGTTTTAAACATTTTTTGTAAAGTTCTTGTCACATAGATAGAAATATATCTATAGAGGTTGAGCATAATATTTCTAATCATATTTCTTTTCTTCTTACTCTTTGAATGGGTTTGGAAACTAGATTCTTAGGGAGAAATGGTAACCAAATTTAAATTCCAAACGGTACATTCCAACACAAAGTGAATAACTTATAAATAAATTTAAGAATATTGATTTCATAAATGAGTTCAAAATGAGTATTATTGATCTCTTATATAAAATAATGTACAAAATCACGAAATATTGATAGTATTGTATTTAAAGATATAAAAATTTCAATTTAAATATATCATACCTTTAATGATATAAAATTTGGAGTATTTATTCCCCCGACAATCATTTGTAAAATAGACATAGGTAATTGTTTACCTTTTCTTTCACACTTATTTATTTTTCCTCATGTTTTATAATTATTCTCTTTCCTTTGTATATCTTAATTCCCAAAATAGGCATATTCATGCTAATTGTATTACCTCTCTTCCCATTTGAAAAAGGGGATGGATGTTGTAGGTGGTTTTGGATATTATTTATAACGTCCTTGTTACATACCATGAAAAATTGCTATAGAGGAGGAGCATAATATTTCCAATCATATTTCATTTCTTCTTACTCTTTGAATGGGTTTGGAAACTAGATTCTTAGGGAGAAAGGGTAACCAAATTTAAATTCCATTCGGTGCATTCTAACACAAAGAGAATAACTTATAGACAAATTTAAGAATATTGATTTCATAAATGAGTTCAAAATGAGAATTATTGATATCTTATAAAAAATAATGTACAAAATCTAAAGATATTGATAGTATTGCATTTAAAGATATAAAAATTTCAATTCAAATATATCGTAATTTTAATGATATAAAAATTGGAGTATTTATTCCTCCGACATTCATTTGTAAAATAGACATGAGAAATTGTTAACGTTTTCTTTTCCACTTATTTTTTTTCCTCATGTTTTATCATTATTCTCTATCCTTAGTAAGTATTAATTCCCAAAATAGGAATATTCATGCTAATTTTATTACCTCTCTTCCCAATTGACAAAGGCGATGGATATTGTAGGTGGTTTTAAACATTTTTTGTAAAGTTCTTGTCACATAGATAGAAATATATCTATAGAGGTTGAGCATAATATTTCTAATCATATTTCTTTTCTTCTTACTCTTTGAATGGGTTTGGAAACTCGATTCTTAGGGAGAAATGGTAACCAAATTTAAATTCCAAACGGTACATTCCAACACAAAGTGAATAACTTATAAATAAATTTAAGAATATTGATTTCATAAATGAGTTCAAAATGAGTATTATTGATCTCTTATATAAAATAATGTACAAAATCACGAAATATTGATAGTATTGTATTTAAAGATATAAAAATTTCAATTTAAATATATCATAACTTTAATGATATAAAATTTGGAGTATTTATTCCCCCGACAATCATTTGTAAAATAGACATAGGTAATTGTTTACCTTTTCTTTCACACTTATTTATTTTTCCTCATGTTTTATAATTATTCTCTTTCCTTTGTAAATCTTAATTCCCAAAATAGGCATATTCATGATAATTGTATTACCTCTCTTCCCATTTGAAAAAGGGGATGGATGTTGTAGGTGGTTTTGGATATTATTTATAACGTCCTTGTTACATACCATGAAAAATTGCTATAGAGGAGGAGCATAATATTTCCAATCATATTTCATTTCTTCTTACTCTTTGAATGGGTTTGGAAACTAGATTCTTAGGGAGAAAGGGTAACCAAATTTAAATTCCATTCGCTGCATTCTAACACAAAGAGAATAACTTATAGACAAATTTAAGAATATTGATTTCATAAATGAGTTCAAAATGAGAATTATTGATATCTTATAAAAAATAATGTTCAAAATCTAAAGATATTGATAGTATTGCATTTAAAGATATAAAAATTTCAATTCAAATATATCGTAATTTTAATGATATAAAAATTGGAGTATTTATTCCTCCGACATTCATTTGTAAAATAGACATGAGAAATTGTTAACGTTTTCTTTTCCACTTATTTATTTTTCCTCATGTTTTATCATTATTCTCGTTCCTTTGTAAGTATTAATTCCCAAAATAGGCATATTCATGCTAATTTTATTACCTCTCTACCCAATTGACAAAGGCGATGGATATTGTAGGTGGTTTTAAACATTTTTTGTAAAGTTCTTGTCACATAGATAGAAATATATCTATAGAGGTTGAGCATAATATTTCTAATCATATTTCTTTTCTTCTTACTCTTTGAATGGGTTTGGAAACTAGATTCTTAGGGAGAAATGGTAACCAAATTTAAATTCCAAACGGTACATTCCAACACAAAGTGAATAACTTATAAATAAATTTAAGAATATTGATTTCATAAATGAGTTCAAAATGAGTATTATTGATCTCTTATATAAAATAATGTACAAAATCACGAAATATTGATAGTATTGTATTTAAAGATATAAAAATTTCAATTTAAATATATCATAACTTTAATGATATAAAATTTGGAGTATTTATTCCCCCGACAATCATTTGTAAAATAGACATAGGTAATTGTTTACCTTTTCTTTCACACTTATTTATTTTTCCTCATGTTTTATAATTATTCTCTTTCCTTTGTAAATCTTAATTCCCAAAATAGGCATATTCATGGTAATTGTATTACCTCTCTTCCCATTTGAAAAAGGGGATGGATGTTGTAGGTGGTTTTGGATATTATTTATAACGTCCTTGTTACATACCATGAAAAATTGCTATAGAGGAGGAGCATAATATTTCCAATCATATTTCATTTCTTCTTACTCTTTGAATGGGTTTGGAAACTAGATTCTTAGGGAGAAAGGGTAACCAAATTTAAATTCCATTCGGTGCATTCTAACACAAAGAGAATAACTTATAGACAAATTTAAGAATATTGATTTCATAAATGAGTTCAAAATGAGAATTATTGATATCTTATAAAATATAATGTACAAAATCTAAAGATATTGATAGTATTGCATTTAAAGATATAAAAATTTCAATTCAAATATATCGTAATTTTAATGATATAAAAATTGGAGTATTTATTCCTCCGACATTCATTTGTAAAATAGACATGAGAAATTGTTAACGTTTTCTTTTCCACTTATTTATTTTTCCTCATGTTTTATCATTATTCTCTTTCCTTTGTAAGTATTAATTCCCAAAATAGGCATATTCATGCTAATTTTATTACCTCTCTACCCAATTGACAAAGGCGATGGATATTGTAGGTGGTTTTAAACATTTTTTGTAAAGTTCTTGTCACATAGATAGAAATATATCTATAGAGGTTGAGCATAATATTTCTAATCATATTTCTTTTCTTCTTACTCTTTGAATGGGTTTGGAAACTAGATTCTTAGGGAGAAATGGTAACCAAATTTAAATTCCAAACGGTACATTCCAACACAAAGTGAATAACTTATAAATAAATTTAAGAATATTGATTTCATAAATGAGTTCAAAATGAGTATTATTGATCTCTTATATAAAATAATGTACAAAATCACGAAATATTGATAGTATTGTATTTAAAGATATAAAAATTTCAATTTAAATATATCATAACTTTAATGATATAAAATTTGGAGTATTTATTCCCCCGACAATCATTTGTAAAATAGACATAGGTAATTGTTTACCTTTTCTTTCACACTTATTTATTTTTCCTCATGTTTTATAATTATTCTCTTTCCTTTGTATATCTTAATTCCCAAAATAGGCATATTCATGCTAATTTTATTACCTCTCTTCCCAATTGACAAAGGCGATGGATATTGTAGGTGGTTTTAAACATTTTTTGTAAAGTTCTTGTCACATAGATAGAAATATATCTATAGAGGTTGAGCATAATATTTCTAATCATATTTCTTTTCTTCTTACTCTTTGAATGGGTTTGGAAACTAGATTCTTAGGGAGAAAGGGTAACCAAATTTAAATTCCATTCGGTGCTTTCCTACACAAAGAGAATAACTTATAGACAAATTTAAGAATATTGATTTCATAAATGAGTTCAAAATGAGAATTATTGATCTCTTAAAAAAAATAATGTACAAAATCTAAAGATATTGATAGTATTGCATTTAAAGATATAAAAATTTCAATTCAAATATATCGTAATTTTAATGATATAAAAATTGGATTATTTATTCCTCCGACATTCATTTGTAAAATAGACATGAGAAATTGTTAACGTTTTCTTTTCCACTTATTTATTTTTCCTCATGTTTTATCATTATTCTCTTTCCTTTGTAAGTATTAATTCCCAAAATAGGCATATTCATGCTAATTTTATTACCTCTCTTCCCAATTGACAAAGGCGATGGATATTGTAGGTGGTTTTAAACATTTTTTGTAAAGTTCTTGTCACATAGATAGAAATATATCTATAGAGGTTGAGCATAATATTTCTAATCATATTTCTTTTCTTCTTACGCTTTGAATGGGTTTGGAAACTAGATTCTTAGGGAGAAATGGTAACCAAATTTAAATTCCAAACGGTACATTCCAACACAAAGTGAATAACTTATAAATAAATTTAAGAATATTGATTTCATAAATGAGTTCAAAATGAGTATTATTGATCTCTTATATAAAATAATGTACAAAATCACGAAATATTGATAGTATTGTATTTAAAGATATAAAAATTTCAATTTAAATATATCATAACTTTAATGATATAAAATTTGGAGTATTTATTCCCCCGACAATCATTTGTAAAATAGACATAGGTAATTGTTTACCTTTTCTTTCACACTTATTTATTTTTCCTCATGTTTTATAATTATTCTCTTTCCTTTGTAAATCTTAATTCCCAAAATAGGCATATTCATGGTAATTGTATTACCTCTCTTCCCATTTGAAAAAGGGGATGGATGTTGTAGGTGGTTTTGGATATTATTTATAACGTCCTTGTTACATACCATGAAAAATTGCTATAGAGGAGGAGCATAATATTTCCAATCATATTTCATTTCTTCTTACTCTTTGAATGGGTTTGGAAACTAGATTCTTAGGGAGAAAGGGTAACCAAATTTAAATTCCATTCGCTGCATTCTAACACAAAGAGAATAACTTATAGACAAATTTAAGAATATTGATTTCATAAATGAGTTCAAAATGAGAATTATTGATATCTTATAAAAAATAATGTTCAAAATCTAAAGATATTGATAGTATTGCATTTAAAGATATAAAAATTTCAATTCAAATATATCGTAATTTTAATGATATAAAAATTGGAGTATTTATTCCTCCGACATTCATTTGTAAAATAGACATGAGAAATTGTTAACGTTTTCTTTTCCACTTATTTATTTTTCCTCATGTTTTATCATTATTCTCTTTCCTTTGTAAGTATTAATTCCCAAAATAGGCATATTCATGCTAATTTTATTACCTCTCTACCCAATTGACAAAGGCGATGGATATTGTAGGTGGTTTTAAACATTTTTTGTAAAGTTCTTGTCACATAGATAGAAATATATCTATAGAGGTTGAGCATAATATTTCTAATCATATTTCTTTTCTTCTTACTCTTTGAATGGGTTTGGAAACTAGATTCTTAGGGAGAAATGGTAACCAAATTTAAATTCCAAACGGTACATTCCAACACAAAGTGAATAACTTATAAATAAATTTAAGAATATTGATTTCATAAATGAGTTCAAAATGAGTATTATTGATCTCTTATATAAAATAATGTACAAAATCACGAAATATTGATAGTATTGTATTTAAAGATATAAAAATTTCAATTTAAATATATCATAACTTTAATGATATAAAATTTGGAGTATTTATTCCCCCGACAATCATTTGTAAAATAGACATAGGTAATTGTTTACCTTTTCTTTCACACTTATTTATTTTTCCTCATGTTTTATAATTATTCTCTTTCCTTTGTAAATCTTAATTCCCAAAATAGGCATATTCATGGTAATTGTATTACCTCTCTTCCCATTTGAAAAAGGGGATGGATGTTGTAGGTGGTTTTGGATATTATTTATAACGTCCTTGTTACATACCATGAAAAATTGCTATAGAGGAGGAGCATAATATTTCCAATAATATTTCATTTCTTCTTACTCTTTGAATGGGTTTGGAAACTAGATTCTTAGGGAGAAAGGGTAACCAAATTTAAATTCCATTCGCTGCATTCTAACACAAAGAGAATAACTTATAGACAAATTTAAGAATATTGATTTCATAAATGAGTTCAAAATGAGAATTATTGATATCTTATAAAATATAATGTACAAAATCTAAAGATATTGATAGTATTGCATTTAAAGATATAAAAATTTCAATTCAAATATATCGTAATTTTAATGATATAAAAATTGGAGTATTTATTCCTCCGACATTCATTTGTAAAATAGACATGAGAAATTGTTAACGTTTTCTTTTCCACTTATTTATTTTTCCTCATGTTTTATCATTATTCTCTTTCCTTTGTAAGTATTAATTCCCAAGATAGGCATATTCATGCTAATTTTATTACCTCTCTACCCAATTGACAAAGGCGATGGATATTGTAGGTGGTTTTAAACATTTTTTGTAAAGTTCTTGTCACATAGATAGAAATATATCTATAGAGGTTGAGCATAATATTTCTAATCATATTTCTTTTCTTCTTACTCTTTGAATGGGTTTGGAAACTAGATTCTTAGGGAGAAATGGTAACCAAATTTAAATTCCAAACGGTACATTCCAACACAAAGTGAATAACTTATAAATAAATTTAAGAATATTGATTTCATAAATGAGTTCAAAATGAGTATTATTGATCTCTTATATAAAATAATGTACAAAATCACGAAATATTGATAGTATTGTATTTAAAGATATAAAAATTTCAATTTAAATATATCATAACTTTAATGATATAAAATTTGGAGTATTTATTCCCCCGACAATCATTTGTAAAATAGACATAGGTAATTGTTTACCTTTTCTTTCACACTTATTTATTTTTCCTCATGTTTTATAATTATTCTCTTTCCTTTGTAAATCTTAATTCCCAAAATAGGCATATTCATGGTAATTGTATTACCTCTCTTCCCATTTGAAAAAGGGGATGGATGTTGTAGGTGGTTTTGGATATTATTTATAACGTCCTTGTTACATACCATGAAAAATTGCTATAGAGGAGGAGCATAATATTTCCAATCATATTTCATTTCTTCTTACTCTTTGAATGGGTTTGGAAACTAGATTCTTAGGGAGAAATGGTAACCAAATTTAAATTCCATTCGGTGCATTCTAACACAAAGAGAATAACTTATAGACAAATTTAAGAATATTGATTTCATAAATGAGTTCAAAATGAGAATTATTGATATCTTATAAAATATAATGTACAAAATCTAAAGATATTGATAGTATTGCATTTAAAGATATAAAAATTTCAATTCAAATATATCGTAATTTTAATGATATAAAAATTGGAGTATTTATTCCTCCGACATTCATTTGTAAAATAGACATGAGAAATTGTTAACGTTTTCTTTTCCACTTATTTATTTTTCCTCATGTTTTATCATTATTCTCTTTCCTTTGTAAGTATTAATTCCCAAAATAGGCATATTCATGCTAATTTTATTACCTCTCTACCCAATTGACAAAGGCGATGGATATTGTAGGTGGTTTTAAACATTTTTTGTAAAGTTCTTGTCACATAGATAGAAATATATCTATAGAGGTTGAGCATAATATTTCTAATCATATTTCTTTTCTTCTTACTCTTTGAATGGGTTTGGAAACTAGATTCTTAGGGAGAAATGGTAACCAAATTTAAATTCCAAACGGTACATTCCAACACAAAGTGAATAACTTATAAATAAATTTAAGAATATTGATTTCATAAATGAGTTCAAAATGAGTATTATTGATCTCTTATATAAAATAATGTACAAAATCACGAAATATTGATAGTATTGTATTTAAAGATATAAAAATTTCAATTTAAATATATCATAACTTTAATGATATAAAATTTGGAGTATTTATTCCCCCGACAATCATTTGTAAAATAGACATAGGTAATTGTTTACCTTTTCTTTCACACTTATTTATTTTTCCTCATGTTTTATAATTATTCTCTTTCCTTTGTATATCTTAATTCCCAAAATAGGCATATTCATGCTAATTGTATTACCTCTCTTCCCATTTGAAAAAGGGGATGGATGTTGTAGGTGGTTTTGGATATTATTTATAACGTCCTTGTTACATACATGAAAAATTGCTATAGAGGAGGAGCATAATATTTCCAATCATATTTCATTTCTTCTTACTCTTTGAATGGGTTTGGAAACTAGATTCTTAGGGAGAAAGGGTAACCAAATTTAAATTCCATTCGCTGCTTTCCTACACAAAGAGAATAACTTATAGACAAATTTAAGAATATTGATTTCATAAATTAGTTCAAAATGAGAATTATCGATCTCTTATAAAAAATAATATACAAAATCTCTAGATATTGATAGTATTGCATTTAAAGATATAAAAATTTCAATTCAAATATATCGTAATTTTAATGATATAAAAATTGGATTATTTATTCCTCCGACATTCATTTGTAAAATAGACATGAGAAATTGTTAACGTTTTCTTTTCCACTTATTTATTTTTCCTCATGTTTTATCATTATTCTCTTTCCTTTGTAAGTATTAATTCCCAAAATAGGCATATTCATGCTAATTTTATTACCTCTCTTCCCAATTGACAAAGGCGATGGATATTGTAGGTGGTTTTAAACATTTTTTGTAAAGTTCTTGTCACATAGATAGAAATATATCTATAGAGGTTGAGCATAATATTTCTAATCATATTTCTTTTCTTCTTACTCTTTGAATGGGTTTGGAAACTAGATTCTTAGGGAGAAATGGTAACCAAATTTAAATTCCAAACGGTACATTCCAACACAAAGTGAATAACTTATAAATAAATTTAAGAATATTGATTTCATAAATGAGTTCAAAATGAGTATTATTGATCTCTTATATAAAATAATGTACAAAATCACGAAATATTGATAGTATTGTATTTAAAGATATAAAAATTTCAATTTAAATATATCATAACTTTAATGATATAAAATTTGGAGTATTTATTCCCCCGACAATCATTTGTAAAATAGACATAGGTAATTGTTTACCTTTTCTTTCACACTTATTTATTTTTCCTCATGTTTTATAATTATTCTCTTTCCTTTGTATATCTTAATTCCCAAAATAGGCATATTCATGCTAATTGTATTACCTCTCTTCCCATTTGAAAAAGGGGATGGATGTTGTAGGTGGTTTTGGATATTATTTATAACGTCCTTGTTACATACCATGAAAAATTGCTATAGAGGAGGAGCATAATATTTCCAATCATATTTCATTTCTTCTTACTCTTTGAATGGGTTTGGAAACTAGATTCTTAGGGAGAAAGGGTAACCAAATTTAAATTCCATTCGGTGCATTCTAACACAAAGAGAATAACTTATAGACAAATTTAAGAATATTGATTTCATAAATGAGTTCAAAATGAGAATTATTGATATCTTATAAAAAATAATGTACAAAATCTAAAGATATTGATAGTATTGCATTTAAAGATATAAAAATTTCAATTCAAATATATCGTAATTTTAATGATATAAAAATTGGAGTATTTATTCCTCCGACATTCATTTGTAAAATAGACATGAGAAATTGTTAACGTTTTCTTTTCCACTTATTTTTTTTCCTCATGTTTTATCATTATTCTCTTTCCTTTGTAAGTATTAATTCCCAAAATAGGAATATTCATGCTAATTTTATTACCTCTCTTCCCAATTGACAAAGGCGATGGATATTGTAGGTGGTTTTAAACATTTTTTGTAAAGTTCTTGTCACATAGATAGAAATATATCTATAGAGGTTGAGCATAATATTTCTAATCATATTTCTTTTCTTCTTACTCTTTGAATGGGTTTGGAAACTAGATTTTTAGGGAGAAATGGTAACCAAATTTAAATTCCAAACGGTACATTCCAACACAAAGTGAATAACTTATTAATAAATTTAAGAATATTGATTTCATAAATGAGTTCAAAATGAGTATTATTGATCTCTTATATAAAATAATGTACAAAATCACGAAATATTGATAGTATTGTATTTAAAGATATAAAAATTTCAATTTAAATATATCATAACTTTAATGATATAAAATTTGGAGTATTTATTCCCCCGACAATCATTTGTAAAATAGACATAGGTAATTGTTTACCTTTTCTTTCACACTTATTTATTTTTCCTCATGTTTTATAATTATTCTCTTTCCTTTGTATATCTTAATTCCCAAAATAGGCATATTCATGCTAATTGTATTACCTCTCTTCCCATTTGAAAAAGGGGATGGATGTTGTAGGTGGTTTTGGATATTATTTATAACGTCCTTGTTACATACCATGAAAAATTGCTATAGAGGAGGAGCATAATATTTCCAATCATATTTCATTTCTTCTTACTCTTTGAATGGGTTTGGAAACTAGATTCTTAGGGAGAAAGGGTAACCAAATTTAAATTCCATTCGGTGCATTCTAACACAAAGAGAATAACTTATAGACAAATTTAAGAATATTGATTTCATAAATGAGTTCAAAATGAGAATTATTGATATCTTATAAAAAATAATGTACAAAATCTAAAGATATTGATAGTATTGCATTTAAAGATATAAAAATTTCAATTCAAATATATCGTAATTTTAATGATATAAAAATTGGAGTATTTATTCCTCCGACATTCATTTGTAAAATAGACATGAGAAATTGTTAACGTTTTCTTTTCCACTTATTTTTTTTCCTCATGTTTTATCATTATTCTCTTTCCTTTGTAAGTATTAATTCCCAAAATAGGAATATTCATGCTAATTTTATTACCTCTCTTCCCAATTGACAAAGGCGATGGATATTGTAGGTGGTTTTAAACATTTTTTGTAAAGTTCTTGTCACATAGATAGAAATATATCTATAGAGGTTGAGCATAATATTTCTAATCATATTTCTTTTCTTCTTACTCTTTGAATGGGTTTGGAAACTAGATTCTTAGGGAGAAATGGTAACCAAATTTAAATTCCAAACGGTACATTCCAACACAAAGTGAATAACTTATAAATAAATTTAAGAATATTGATTTCATAAATGAGTTCAAAATGAGTATTATTGATCTCTTATATAAAATAATGTACAAAATCACGAAATATTGATAGTATTGTATTTAAAGATATAAAAATTTCAATTTAAATATATCATAACTTTAATGATATAAAATTTGGAGTATTTATTCCCCCGACAATCATTTGTAAAATAGACATAGGTAATTGTTTACCTTTTCTTTCACACTTATTTATTTTTCCTCATGTTTTATAATTATTCTCTTTCCTTTGTATATCTTAATTCCCAAAATAGGCATATTCATGCTAATTGTATTACCTCTCTTCCCATTTGAAAAAGGGGATGGATGTTGTAGGTGGTTTTGGATATTATTTATAACGTCCTTGTTACATACCATGAAAAATTGCTATAGAGGAGGAGCATAATATTTCCAATCATATTTCATTTCTTCTTACTCTTTGAATGGGTTTGGAAACTAGATTCTTAGGGAGAAAGGGTAACCAATTTTAAATTCCATTCGGTGCATTCTAACACAAAGAGAATAACTTATAGACAAATTTAAGAATATTGATTTCATAAATGAGTTCAAAATGAGAATTATTGATATCTTATAAAAAATATTGTACAAAATCTAAAGATATTGATAGTATTGCATTTAAAGATATAAAAATTTCAATTCAAATATATCGTAATTTTAATGATATAAAAATTGGAGTATTTATTCCTCCGACATTCATTTGTAAAATAGACATGAGAAATTGTTAACGTTTTCTTTTCCACTTATTTTTTTTCCTCATGTTTTATCATTATTCTCTTTCCTTTGTAAGTATTAATTCCCAAAATAGGAATATTCATGCTAATTTTATTACCTCTCTTCCCAATTGACAAAGGCGATGGATATTGTAGGTGGTTTTAAACATTTTTTGTAAAGTTCTTGTCACATAGATAGAAATATATCTATAGAGGTTGAGCATAATATTTCTAATCATATTTCTTTTCTTCTTACTCTTTGAATGGGTTTGCAAACTAGATTCTTAGGGAGAAAAGGTAACCAAATTTAAATTCCAAACGGTACATTCCAACACAAAGTGAATAACTTATAAATAAATTTAAGAATATTGATTTCATAAATGAGTTCAAAATGAGTATTATTGATCTCTTATATAAAATAATGTACAAAATCACGAAATATTGATAGTATTGTATTTAAAGATATAAAAATTTCAATTTAAATATATCATAACTTTAATGATATAAAATTTGGAGTATTTATTCCCCCGACAATCATTTGTAAAATAGACATAGGTAATTGTTGACCTTTTCTTTCACACTTATTTATTTTTCCTCATGTTTTATAATTATTCTCTTTCCTTTGTATATCTTAATTCCCAAAATAGGCATATTCATGCTAATTGTATTACCTCTCTTCCCATTTGAAAAAGGGGATGGATGTTGTAGGTGGTTTTGGATATTATTTATAACGTCCTTGTTACATACCATGAAAAATTGCTATAGAGGAGGAGCATAATATTTCCAATCATATTTCATTTCTTCTTACTCTTTGAATGGGTTTGGAAACTAGATTCTTAGGGAGAAAGGGTAACCAAATTTAAATTCCATTCGGTGCATTCTAACACAAAGAGAATAACTTATAGACAAATTTAAGAATATTGATTTCATAAATGAGTTCAAAATGAGAATTATTGATATCTTATAAAAAATAATGTACAAAATCTAAAGATATTGATAGTATTGCATTTAAAGATATAAAAATTTCAATTCAAATATATCGTAATTTTAATGATATAAAAATTGGAGTATTTATTCCTCCGACATTCATTTGTAAAATAGACATGAGAAATTGTTAACGTTTTCTTTTCCACTTATTTTTTTTCCTCATGTTTTATCATTATTCTCTTTCCTTTGTAAGTATTAATTCCCAAAATAGGAATATTCATGCTAATTTTATTACCTCTCTTCCCAATTGACAAAGGCGATGGATATTGTAGGTGGTTTTAAACATTTTTTGTAAAGTTCTTGTCACATAGATAGAAATATATCTATAGAGGTTGAGCATAATATTTCTAATCATATTTCTTTTCTTCTTACTCTTTGAATGGGTTTGGAAACTAGATTCTTAGGGAGAAATGGTAACCAAATTTAAATTCCAAATGGTACATTCCAACACAAAGTGAATAACTTATAAATAAATTTAAGAATATTGATTTCATAAATGAGTTCAAAATGAGTATTATTGATCTCTTATATAAAATAATGTACAAAATCACGAAATATTGATAGTATTGTATTTAAAGATATAAAAATTTCAATTTAAATATATCATAACTTTAATGATATAAAATTTGGAGTATTTATTCCCCCGACAATCATTTGTAAAATAGACATAGGTAATTGTTTACCTTTTCTTTCACACTTATTTATTTTTCCTCATGTTTTATAATTATTCTCTTTCCTTTGTATATCTTAATTCCCAAAATAGGCATATTCATGCTAATTGTATTACCTCTCTTCCCATTTGAAAAAGGGGATGGATGTTGTAGGTGGTTTTGGATATTATTTATAACGTCCTTGTTACATACCATGAAAAATTGCTATAGAGGAGGAGCATAATATTTCCAATCATATTTCATTTCTTCTTACTCTTTGAATGGGTTTGGAAACTAGATTCTTAGGGAGAAAGGGTAACCAATTTTAAATTCCATTCGGTGCATTCCAACACAAAGAGAATAACTTATAGACAAATTTAAGAATATTGATTTCATAAATGAGTTCAAAATGAGAATTATTGATATCTTATAAAAAATATTGTACAAAATCTAAAGATATTGATAGTATTGCATTTAAAGATATAAAAATTTCAATTCAAATATATCGTAATTTTAATGATATAAAAATTGGAGTATTTATTCCTCCGACATTCATTTGTAAAATAGACATGAGAAATTGTTAACGTTTTCTTTTCCACTTATTTTTTTTCCTCATGTTTTATCATTATTCTCTTTCCTTTGTAAGTATTAATTCCCAAAATAGGAATATTCATGCTAATTTTATTACCTCTCTTCCCAATTGACAAAGGCGATGGATATTGTAGGTGGTTTTAAACATTTTTTGTAAAGTTCTTGTCACATAGATAGAAATATATCTATAGAGGTTGAGCATAATATTTCTAATCATATTTCTTTTCTTCTTACTCTTTGAATGGGTTTGGAAACTAGATTCTTAGGGAGAAAAGGTAACCAAATTTAAATTCCAAACGGTACATTCCAACACAAAGTGAATAACTTATAAATAAATTTAAGAATATTGATTTCATAAATGAGTTCAAAATGAGTATTATTGATCTCTTATATAAAATAATGTACAAAATCACGAAATATTGATAGTATTGTATTTAAAGATATAAAAATTTCAATTTAAATATATCATAACTTTAATGATATAAAATTTGGAGTATTTATTCCCCCGACAATCATTTGTAAAATAGACATAGGTAATTGTTTACCTTTTCTTTCACACTTATTTATTTTTCCTCATGTTTTATAATTATTCTCTTTCCTTTGTATATCTTAATTCCCAAAATAGGCATATTCATGCTAATTGTATTACCTCTCTTCCCATTTGAAAAAGGGGATGGATGTTGTAGGTGGTTTTGGATATTATTTATAACGTCCTTGTTACATACCATGAAAAATTGCTATAGAGGAGGAGCATAATATTTCCAATCATATTTCATTTCTTCTTACTCTTTGAATGGGTTTGGAAACTAGATTCTTAGGGAGAAAGGGTAACCAAATTTAAATTCCATTCGGTGCATTCTAACACAAAGAGAATAACTTATAGACAAATTTAAGAATATTGATTTCATAAATGAGTTCAAAATGAGAATTATTGATATCTTATAAAAAATAATGTACAAAATCTAAAGATATTGATAGTATTGCATTTAAAGATATAAAAATTTCAATTCAAATATATCGTAATTTTAATGATATAAAAATTGGAGTATTTATTCCTCCGACATTCATTTGTAAAATAGACATGAGAAATTGTTAACGTTTTCTTTTCCACTTATTTTTTTCCTCATGTTTTATCATTATTCTCTTTCCTTTGTAAGTATTAATTCCCAAAATAGGAATATTCATGCTAATTTTATTACCTCTCTTCCCAATTGACAAAGGCGATGGATATTGTAGGTGGTTTTAAACATTTTTTGTAAAGTTCTTGTCACATAGATAGAAATATATCTATAGAGGTTGAGCATAATATTTCTAATCATATTTCTTTTCTTCTTACTCTTTGAATGGGTTTGGAAACTAGATTCTTAGGGAGAAATGGTAACCAAATTTAAATTCCAAACGGTACATTCCAACACAAAGTGAATAACTTATAAATAAATTTAAGAATATTGATTTCATAAATGAGTTCAAAATGAGTATTATTGATCTCTTATATAAAATAATGTACAAAATCACGAAATATTGATAGTATTGTATTTAAAGATATAAAAATTTCAATTTAAATATATCATAACTTTAATGATATAAAATTTGGAGTATTTATTCCCCCGACAATCATTTGTAAAATAGACATAGGTAATTGTTTACCTTTTCTTTCACACTTATTTATTTTTCCTCATGTTTTATAATTATTCTCTTTCCTTTGTATATCTTAATTCCCAAAATAGGCATATTCATGCTAATTGTATTACCTCTCTTCCCATTTGAAAAAGGGGATGGATGTTGTAGGTGGTTTTGGATATTATTTATAACGTCCTTGTTACATACCATGAAAAATTGCTATAGAGGAGGAGCATAATATTTCCAATCATATTTCATTTCTTCTTACTCTTTGAATGGGTTTGGAAACTAGATTCTTAGGGAGAAAGGGTAACCAAATTTAAATTCCATTCGCTGCTTTCCTACACAAAGAGAATAACTTATAGACAAATTTAAGAATATTGATTTCATAAATTAGTTCAAAATGAGAATTATCGATCTCTTATAAAAAATAATATACAAAATCTCTAGATATTGATAGTATTGCATTTAAAGATATAAAAATTTCAATTCAAATATATCGTAATTTTAATGATATAAAAATTGGATTATTTATTCCTCCGACATTCATTTGTAAAATAGACATGAGAAATTGTTAACGTTTTCTTTTCCACTTATTTATTTTTCCTCATGTTTTATCATTATTCTCTTTCCTTTGTAAGTATTAATTCCCAAAATAGGCATATTCATGCTAATTTTATTACCTCTCTTCCCAATTGACAAAGGCGATGGATATTGTAGGTGGTTTTAAACATTTTTTGTAAAGTTCTTGTCACATAGATAGAAATATATCTATAGAGGTTGAGCATAATATTTCTAATCATATTTCTTTTCTTCTTACTCTTTGAATGGGTTTGTAAACTAGATTCTTAGGGAGAAATGGTAACCAAATTTAAATTCCAAACGGTACATTCCAACACAAAGTGAATAACTTATAAATAAATTTAAGAATATTGATTTCATAAATGAGTTCAAAATGAGTATTATTGATCTCTTATATAAAATAATGTACAAAATCACGAAATATTGATAGTATTGTATTTAAAGATATAAAAATTTCAATTTAAATATATCATAACTTTAATGATATAAAATTTGGAGTATTTATTCCCCCGACAATCATTTGTAAAATAGACATAGGTAATTGTTTACCTTTTCTTTCACACTTATTTATTTTTCCTCTTGTTTTATAATTATTCTCTTTCCTTTGTATATCTTAATTCCCAAAATAGGCATATTCATGCTAATTGTATTACCTCTCTTCCCATTTGAAAAAGGGGATGGATGTTGTAGGTGGTTTTGGATATTATTTATAACGTCCTTGTTACATACCATGAAAAATTGCTATAGAGGAGGAGCATAATATTTCCAATCATATTTCATTTCTTCTTACTCTTTGAATGGGTTTGGAAACTAGATTCTTAGGGAGAAAGGGTAACCAAATTTAAATTCCATTCGCTGCTTTCCTACACAAAGAGAATAACTTATAGACAAATTTAAGAATATTGATTTCATAAATTAGTTCAAAATGAGAATTATGGATCTCTTATAAAAAATAATATACAAAATCTCTAGATATTGATAGTATTGCATTTAAAGATATAAAAATTTCAATTCAAATATATCGTAATTTTAATGATATAAAAATTGGATTATTTATTCCTCCGACATTCATTTGTAAAATAGACATGAGAAATTGTTAACGTTTTCTTTTCCACTTATTTATTTTTCCTCATGTTTTATCATTATTCTCTTTCCTTTGTAAGTATTAATTCCCAAAATAGGCATATTCATGCTAATTTTATTACCTCTCTTCCCAATTGACAAAGGCGATGGATATTGTAGGTGGTTTTAAACATTTTTTGTAAAGTTCTTGTCACATAGATAGAAATATATCTATAGAGGTTGAGCATAATATTTCTAATCATATTTCTTTTCTTCTTACTCTTTGAATGGGTTTGGAAACTAGATTCTTAGGGAGAAATGGTAACCAAATTTAAATTCCAAACGGTACATTCCAACACAAAGTGAATAACTTATAAATAAATTTAAGAATATTGATTTCATAAATGAGTTCAAAATGAGTATTATTGATCTCTTATATAAAATAATGTACAAAATCACGAAATATTGATAGTATTGTATTTAAAGATATAAAAATTTCAATTTAAATATATCATAACTTTAATGATATAAAATTTGGAGTATTTATTCCCCCGACAATCATTTGTAAAATAGACATAGGTAATTGTTTACCTTTTCTTTCACACTTATTTATTTTTCCTCATGTTTTATAATTATTCTCTTTCCTTTGTATATCTTAATTCCCAAAATAGGCATATTCATGCTAATTGTATTACCTCTCTTCCCATTTGAAAAAGGGGATGGATGTTGTAGGTGGTTTTGGATATTATTTATAACGTCCTTGTTACATACCATGAAAAATTGCTATAGAGGAGGAGCATAATATTTCCAATCATATTTCATTTCTTCTTACTCTTTGAATGGGTTTGGAAACTAGATTCTTAGGGAGAAAGGGTAACCAAATTTAAATTCCATTCGCTGCTTTCCTACACAAAGAGAATAACTTATAGACAAATTTAAGAATATTGATTTCATAAATTAGTTCAAAATGAGAATTATCGATCTCTTATAAAAAATAATATACAAAATCTCTAGATATTGATAGTATTGCATTTAAAGATATAAAAATTTCAATTCAAATATATCGTAATTTTAATGATATAAAAATTGGATTATTTATTCCTCCGACATTCATTTGTAAAATAGACATGAGAAATTGTTAACGTTTTCTTTTCCACTTATTTATTTTTCCTCATGTTTTATCATTATTCTCTTTCCTTTGTAAGTATTAATTCCCAAAATAGGCATATTCATGCTAATTTTATTACCTCTCTTCCCAATTGACAAAGGCGATGGATATTGTAGGTGGTTTTAAACATTTTTTGTAAAGTTCTTGTCACATAGATAGAAATATATCTATAGAGGTTGAGCATAATATTTCTAATCATATTTCTTTTCTTCTTACTCTTTGAATGGGTTTGTAAACTAGATTCTTAGGGAGAAATGGTAACCAAATTTAAATTCCAAACGGTACATTCCAACACAAAGTGAATAACTTATAAATAAATTTAAGAATATTGATTTCATAAATGAGTTCAAAATGAGTATTATTGATCTCTTATATAAAATAATGTACAAAATCACGAAATATTGATAGTATTGTATTTAAAGATATAAAAATTTCAATTTAAATATATCATAACTTTAATGATATAAAATTTGGAGTATTTATTCCCCCGACAATCATTTGTAAAATAGACATAGGTAATTGTTTACCTTTTCTTTCACACTTATTTATTTTTCCTCTTGTTTTATAATTATTCTCTTTCCTTTGTATATCTTAATTCCCAAAATAGGCATATTCATGCTAATTGTATTACCTCTCTTCCCATTTGAAAAAGGGGATGGATGTTGTAGGTGGTTTTGGATATTATTTATAACGTCCTTGTTACATACCATGAAAAATTGCTATAGAGGAGGAGCATAATATTTCCAATCATATTTCATTTCTTCTTACTCTTTGAATGGGTTTGGAAACTAGATTCTTAGGGAGAAAGGGTAACCAAATTTAAATTCCATTCGCTGCTTTCCTACACAAAGAGAATAACTTATAGACAAATTTAAGAATATTGATTTCATAAATTAGTTCAAAATGAGAATTATGGATCTCTTATAAAAAATAATATACAAAATCTCTAGATATTGATAGTATTGCATTTAAAGATATAAAAATTTCAATTCAAATATATCGTAATTTTAATGATATAAAAATTGGATTATTTATTCCTCCGACATTCATTTGTAAAATAGACATGAGAAATTGTTAACGTTTTCTTTTCCACTTATTTATTTTTCCTCATGTTTTATCATTATTCTCTTTCCTTTGTAAGTATTAATTCCCAAAATAGGCATATTCATGCTAATTTTATTACCTCTCTTCCCAATTGACAAAGGCGATGGATATTGTAGGTGGTTTTAAACATTTTTTGTAAAGTTCTTGTCACATAGATAGAAATATATCTATAGAGGTTGAGCATAATATTTCTAATCATATTTCTTTTCTTCTTACTCTTTGAATGGGTTTGGAAACTAGATTCTTAGGGAGAAATGGTAACCAAATTTAAATTCCAAACGGTACATTCCAACACAAAGTGAATAACTTATAAATAAATTTAAGAATATTGATTTCATAAATGAGTTCAAAATGAGTATTATTGATCTCTTATATAAAATAATGTACAAAATCACGAAATATTGATAGTATTGTATTTAAAGATATAAAAATTTCAATTTAAATATATCATAACTTTAATGATATAAAATTTGGAGTATTTATTCCCCCGACAATCATTTGTAAAATAGACATAGGTAATTGTTTACCTTTTCTTTCACACTTATTTATTTTTCCTCTTGTTTTATAATTATTCTCTTTACTTTGTATATCTTAATTCCCAAAATAGGCATATTCATGCTAATTGTATTACCTCTCTTCCCATTTGAAAAAGGGGATGGATGTTGTAGGTGGTTTTGGATATTATTTATAACGTCCTTGTTACATACCATGAAAAATTGCTATAGAGGAGGAGCATAATATTTCCAATCATATTTCATTTCTTCTTACTCTTTGAATGGGTTTGGAAACTAGATTCTTAGGGAGAAAGGGTAACCAAATTTAAATTCCATTCGGTGCATTCTAACACAAAGAGAATAACTTATAGACAAATTTAAGAATATTGATTTCATAAATGAGTTCAAAATGAGAATTATTGATCTCTTATAAAAAATAATGTACAAAATCTAAAGATATTGATAGTATTGCATTTAAAGATATAAAAATTTCAATTCAAATATATCGTAATTTTAATGATATAAAAATTGGAGTATTTATTCCTCCGACATTCATTTGTAAAATAGACATAGGTAATTGTTTACCTTTTCTTTCACACTTATTTATTTTTCCTCATGTTTTATAATTATTCTCTTTCCTTTGTAAATCTTAATTCCCAAAATAGGCATATTCATGCTAATTGTATTACCTCACTTCCCATTTGAAAAAGGGGATGGATGTTGTAGGTGGTTTTGGATATTATTTATAACGTCCTTGTTACATACCATGAAAAATTGCTATAGAGGAGGAGCATAATATTTCCAATCATATTTCATTTCTTCTTACTCTTTGAATGGGTTTGGAAACTAGATTCTTAGGGAGAAAGGGTAACCAAATTTAAATTCCATTCGCTGCTTTCCTACACAAAGAGAATAACTTATAGACAAATTTAAGAATATTGATTTCATAAATTAGTTCAAAATGAGAATTATCGATCTCTTATAAAAAATAATATACAAAATCTCTAGATATTGATAGTATTGCATTTAAAGATATAAAAATTTCAATTCAAATATATCGTAATTTTAATGATATAAAAATTGGATTATTTATTCCTCCGACATTCATTTGTAAAATAGACATGAGAAATTGTTAACGTTTTCTTTTCCACTTATTTATTTTTCCTCATGTTTTATCATTATTCTCTTTCCTTTGTAAGTATTAATTCCCAAAATAGGCATATTCATGCTAATTTTATTACCTCTCTTCCCAATTGACAAAGGCGATGGATATTGTAGGTGGTTTTAAACATTTTTTGTAAAGTTCTTGTCACATAGATAGAAATATATCTATAGAGGTTGAGCATAATATTTCTAATCATATTTCTTTTCTTCTTACTCTTTGAATGGGTTTGGAAACTAGATTCTTAGGGAGAAATGGTAACCAAATTTAAATTCCAAACGGTACATTCCAACACAAAGTGAATAACTTATAAATAAATTTAAGAATATTGATTTCATAAATGAGTTCAAAATGAGTATTATTGATCTCTTATATAAAATAATGTACAAAATCACGAAATATTGATAGCATTGTATTTAAAGATATAAAAATTTCAATTTAAATATATCATAACTTTAATGATATAAAATTTGGAGTATTTATTCCCCCGACAATCATTTGTAAAATAGACATAGGTAATTGTTTACCTTTTCTTTCACACTTATTTATTTTTCCTCATGTTTTATAATTATTCTCTTTCCTTTGTATATCTTAATTCCCAAAATAGGCATATTCATGCTAATTGTATTACCTCTCTTCCCATTTGAAAAAGGGGATGGATGTTGTAGGTGGTTTTGGATATTATTTATAACGTCCTTGTTACATACCATGAAAAATTGCTATAGAGGAGGAGCATAATAATTCCAATCATATTTCATTTCTTCTTACTCTTTGAATGGGTTTGGAAACTAGATTCTTAGGGAGAAAGGGTAACCAAATTTAAATTCCATTCGGTGCATTCTAACACAAAGAGAATAACTTATAGACAAATTTAAGAATATTGATTTCATAAATGAGTTCAAAATGAGAATTATTGATATCTTATAAAAAATAATGTACAAAATCTAAAGATATTGATAGTATTGCATTTAAAGATATAAAAATTTCAATTCAAATATATCGTAATTTTAATGATATAAAAATTGGAGTATTTATTCCTCCGACATTCATTTGTAAAATAGACATGAGAAATTGTTAACGTTTTCTTTTCCACTTATTTTTTTTCCTCATGTTTTATCATTATTCTCTTTCCTTTGTAAGTATTAATTCCCAAAATAGGAATATTCATGCTAATTTTATTACCTCTCTTCCCAATTGACAAAGGCGATGGATATTGTAGGTGGTTTTAAACATTTTTTGTAAAGTTCTTGTCACATAGATAGAAATATATCTATAGAGGTTGAGCATAATATTTCTAATCATATTTCTTTTCTTCTTACTCTTTGAATGGGTTTGGAAACTAGATTCTTATGGAGAAATGGTAACCAAATTTAAATTCCAAACGGTACATTCTAACACAAAGTGAATAACTTATAAATAAATTTAAGAATATTGATTTCATAAATGAGTTCAAAATGAGTATTATTGATCTCTTATATAAAATAATGTACAAAATCACGAAATATTGATAGTATTGTATTTAAAGATATAAAAATTTCAATTTAAATATATCATAACTTTAATGATATAAAATTTGGAGTATTTATTCCCCCGACAATCATTTGTAAAATAGACATAGGTAATTGTTTACCTTTTCTTTCACACTTATTTATTTTTCCTCATGTTTTATAATTATTCTCTTTCCTTTGTATATCTTAATTCCCAAAATAGGCATATTCATGCTAATTGTATTACCTCTCTTCCCATTTGAAAAAGGGGATGGATGTCGTAGGTGGTTTTGGATATTATTTATAACGTCCTTGTTACATACCATGAAAAATTGCTATAGAGGAGGAGCATAATATTTCCAATCATATTTCATTTCTTCTTACTCTTTGAATGGGTTTGGAAACTAGATTCTTAGGGAGAAAGGGTAACCAAATTTAAATTCCATTCGGTGCATTCTAACACAAAGAGAATAACTTATAGACAAATTTAAGAATATTGATTTCATAAATGAGTTCAAAATGAGAATTATTGATCTCTTATAAAAAATAATGTACAAAATCTAAAGATATTGATAGTATTGCATTTAAAGATATAAAAATTTCAATTCAAATATATCGTAATTTTAATGATATAAAAATTGGAGTATTTATTCCTCCGACATTCATTTGTAAAATAGACATAGGTAATTGTTTACCTTTTCTTTCACACTTATTTATTTTTCCTCATGTTTTATAATTATTCTCTTTCCTTTGTAAATCTTAATTCCCAAAATAGGCATATTCATGCTAATTGTATTACCTCACTTCCCATTTGAAAAAGGGGATGGATGTTGTAGGTGGTTTTGGATATTATTTATAACGTCTTTGTTACATACCATGAAAAATTGCTATAGAGGAGGAGAATAATATTTCCAATCATATTTCATTTCTTCTTACTCTTTGAATGGGTTTGGAAACTAGATTCTTAGGGAGAAAGGGTAACCAAATTTAAATTCCATTCGCTGCTTTCCTACACAAAGAGAATAACTTATAGACAAATTTAAGAATATTGATTTCATAAATTAGTTCAAAATGAGAATTATCGATCTCTTATAAAAAATAATATACAAAATCTCTAGATATTGATAGTATTGCATTTAAAGATATAAAAATTTCAATTCAAATATATCGTAATTTTAATGATATAAAAATTGGATTATTTATTCCTCCGACATTCATTTGCAAAATAGACATGAGAAATTGTTAACGTTTTCTTTTCCACTTATTTATTTTTCCTCATGTTTTATCATTATTCTCTTTCCTTTGTAAGTATTAATTCCCAAAATAGGCATATTCATGCTAATTTTATTACCTCTCTTCCCAATTGACAAAGGCGATGGATATTGTAGGTGGTTTTAAACATTTTTTGTAAAGTTCTTGTCACATAGATAGAAATATATCTATAGAGGTTGAGCATAATATTTCTAATCATATTTCTTTTCTTCTTACTCTTTGAATGGGTTTGGAAACTAGATTCTTAGGGAGAAATGGTAACCAAATTTAAATTCCAAACGGTACATTCCAACACAAAGTGAATAACTTATAAATAAATTTAAGAATATTGATTTCATAAATGAGTTCAAAATGAGTATTATTGATCTCTTATATAAAATAATGTACAAAATCACGAAATATTGATAGTATTGTATTTAAAGATATAAAAATTTCAATTTAAATATATCATAACTTTAATGATATAAAATTTGGAGTATTTATTCCCCCGACAATCATTTGTAAAATAGACATAGGTAATTGTTTACCTTTTCTTTCACACTTATTTATTTTTCCTCATGTTTTATAATTATTCTCTTTCCTTTGTATATCTTAATTCCCAAAATAGGCATATTCATGCTAATTGTATTACCTCTCTTCCCATTTGAAAAAGGGGATGGATGTCGTAGGTGGTTTTGGATATTATTTATAACGTCCTTGTTACATACCATGAAAAATTGCTATAGAGGAGGAGCATAATATTTCCAATCATATTTCATTTCTTCTTACTCTTTGAATGGGTTTGGAAACTAGATTCTTAGGGAGAAAGGGTAACCAAATTTAAATTCCATTCGGTGCATTCTAACACAAAGAGAATAACTTATAGACAAATTTAAGAATATTGATTTCATAAATGAGTTCAAAATGAGAATTATTGATCTCTTATAAAAAATAATGTACAAAATCTAAAGATATTGATAGTATTGCATTTAAAGATATAAAAATTTCAATTCAAATATATCGTAATTTTAATGATATAAAAATTGGAGTATTTATTCCTCCGACATTCATTTGTAAAATAGACATGAGAAATTGTTAACGTTTTCTTTTCCACTTATTTTTTTTCCTCATGTTTTATCATTATTCTCTTTCCTTTGTAAGTATTAATTCCCAAAATAGGAATATTCATGCTAATTTTATTACCTCTCTTCCCAATTGACAAAGGCGATGGATATTGTAGGTGGTTTTAAACATTTTTTGTAAAGTTCTTGTCACATAGATAGAAATATATCTATAGAGGTTGAGCATAATATTTCTAATCATATTTCTTTTCTTCTTACTCTTTGAATGGGTTTGGAAACTAGATTCTTAGGGAGAAATGGTAACCAAATTTAAATTCCAAACGGTACATTCCAACACAAAGTGAATAACTTATAAATAAATTTAAGAATATTGATTTCATAAATGAGTTCAAAATGAGTATTATTGATCTCTTATATAAAATAATGTACAAAATCACGAAATATTGATAGTATTGTATTTAAAGATATAAAAATTTCAATTTAAATATATCATAACTTTAATGATATAAAATTTGGAGTATTTATTCCCCCGACAATCATTTGTAAAATAGACATAGGTAATTGTTTACCTTTTCTTTCACACTTATTTATTTTTCCTCATGTTTTATAATTATTCTCTTTCCTTTGTATATCTTAATTCCCAAAATAGGCATATTCATGCTAATTGTATTACCTCTCTTCCCATTTGAAAAAGGGGATGGATGTTGTAGGTGGTTTTGGATATTATTTATAACGTCCTTGTTACATACCATGAAAAATTGCTATAGAGGAGGAGCATAATATTTCCAATCATATTTCATTTCTTCTTACTCTTTGAATGGGTTTGGAAACTAGATTCTTAGGGAGAAAGGGTAACCAAATTTAAATTCCATTCGGTGCATTCTAACACAAAGAGAATAACTTATAGACAAATTTAAGAATATTGATTTCATAAATGAGTTCAAAATGAGAATTATTGATCTCTTATAAAAAATAATGTACAAAATCTAAAGATATTGATAGTATTGCATTTAAAGATATAAAAATTTCAATTCAAATATATCGTAATTTTAATGATATAAAAATTGGAGTATTTATTCCTCCGACATTCATTTGTAAAATAGACATAGGTAATTGTTTACCTTTTCTTTCACACTTATTTATTTTTCCTCATGTTTTATAATTATTCTCTTTCCTTTGTAAATCTTAATTCCCAAAATAGGCATATTCATGCTAATTGTATTACCTCACTTCCCATTTGAAAAAGGGGATGGATGTTGTAGGTGGTTTTGGATATTATTTATAACGTCCTTGTTACATACCATGAAAAATTGCTATAGAGGAGGAGCATAATATTTCCAATCATATTTCATTTCTTCTTACTCTTTGAATGGGTTTGGAAACTAGATTCTTAGGGAGAAAGGGTAACCAAATTTAAATTCCATTCGCTGCTTTCCTACACAAAGAGAATAACTTATAGACAAATTTAAGAATATTGATTTCATAAATTAGTTCAAAATGAGAATTATGGATCTCTTATAAAAAATAATATACAAAATCTCTAGATATTGATAGTATTGCATTTAAAGATATAAAAATTTCAATTCAAATATATCGTAATTTTAATGATATAAAAATTGGATTATTTATTCCTCCGACATTCATTTGTAAAATAGACATGAGAAATTGTTAACGTTTTCTTTTCCACTTATTTATTTTTCCTCATGTTTTATCATTATTCTCTTTCCTTTGTAAGTATTAATTCCCAAAATAGGCATATTCATGCTAATTTTATTACCTCTCTTCCCAATTGACAAAGGCGATGGATATTGTAGGTGGTTTTAAACATTTTTTGTAAAGTTCTTGTCACATAGATAGAAATATATCTATAGAGGTTGAGCATAATATTTCTAATCATATTTCTTTTCTTCTTACTCTTTGAATGGGTTTGGAAACTAGATTCTTAGGGAGAAATGGTAACCAAATTTAAATTCCAAACGGTACATTCCAACACAAAGTGAATAACTTATAAATAAATTTAAGAATATTGATTTCATAAATGAGTTCAAAATGAGTATTATTGATCTCTTATATAAAATAATGTACAAAATCACGAAATATTGATAGTATTGTATTTAAAGATATAAAAATTTCAATTTAAATATATCATAACTTTAATGATATAAAATTTGGAGTATTTATTCCCCCGACAATCATTTGTAAAATAGACATAGGTAATTGTTTACCTTTTCTTTCACACTTATTTATTTTTCCTCTTGTTTTATAATTATTCTCTTTACTTTGTATATCTTAATTCCCAAAATAGGCATATTCATGCTAATTGTATTACCTCTCTTCCCATTTGAAAAAGGGGATGGATGTTGTAGGTGGTTTTGGATATTATTTATAACGTCCTTGTTACATACCATGAAAAATTGCTATAGAGGAGGAGCATAATATTTCCAATCATATTTCATTTCTTCTTACTCTTTGAATGGGTTTGGAAACTAGATTCTTAGGGAGAAAGGGTAACCAAATTTAAATTCCATTCGGTGCATTCTAACACAAAGAGAATAACTTATAGACAAATTTAAGAATATTGATTTCATAAATGAGTTCAAAATGAGAATTATTGATCTCTTATAAAAAATAATGTACAAAATCTAAAGATATTGATAGTATTGCATTTAAAGATATAAAAATTTCAATTCAAATATATCGTAATTTTAATGATATAAAAATTGGAGTATTTATTCCTCCGACATTCATTTGTAAAATAGACATAGGTAATTGTTTACCTTTTCTTTCACACTTATTTATTTTTCCTCATGTTTTATAATTATTCTCTTTCCTTTGTAAATCTTAATTCCCAAAATAGGCATATTCATGCTAATTGTATTACCTCACTTCCCATTTGAAAAAGGGGATGGATGTTGTAGGTGGTTTTGGATATTATTTATAACGTCCTTGTTACATACCATGAAAAATTGCTATAGAGGAGGAGCATAATATTTCCAATCATATTTCATTTCTTCTTACTCTTTGAATGGGTTTGGAAACTAGATTCTTAGGGAGAAAGGGTAACCAAATTTAAATTCCATTCGCTGCTTTCCTACACAAAGAGAATAACTTATAGACAAATTTAAGAATATTGATTTCATAAATTAGTTCAAAATGAGAATTATCGATCTCTTATAAAAAATAATATACAAAATCTCTAGATATTGATAGTATTGCATTTAAAGATATAAAAATTTCAATTCAAATATATCGTAATTTTAATGATATAAAAATTGGATTATTTATTCCTCCGACATTCATTTGTAAAATAGACATGAGAAATTGTTAACGTTTTCTTTTCCACTTATTTATTTTTCCTCATGTTTTATCATTATTCTCTTTCCTTTGTAAGTATTAATTCCCAAAATAGGCATATTCATGCTAATTTTATTACCTCTCTTCCCAATTGACAAAGGCGATGGATATTGTAGGTGGTTTTAAACATTTTTTGTAAAGTTCTTGTCACATAGATAGAAATATATCTATAGAGGTTGAGCATAATATTTCTAATCATATTTCTTTTCTTCTTACTCTTTGAATGGGTTTGGAAACTAGATTCTTAGGGAGAAATGGTAACCAAATTTAAATTCCAAACGGTACATTCCAACACAAAGTGAATAACTTATAAATAAATTTAAGAATATTGATTTCATAAATGAGTTCAAAATGAGTATTATTGATCTCTTATATAAAATAATGTACAAAATCACGAAATATTGATAGTATTGTATTTAAAGATATAAAAATTTCAATTTAAATATATCATACCTTTAATGATATAAAATTTGGAGTATTTATTCCCCCGACAATCATTTGTAAAATAGACATAGGTAATTGTTTACCTTTTCTTTCACACTTATTTATTTTTCCTCATGTTTTATAATTATTCTCTTTCCTTTGTAAGTCTTAATTCCCAAAATAGGCATATTCATGCTAATTGTATTACCTCTCTTCCCATTTGAAAAAGGGGATGGATGTTGTAGGTGGTTTTGGATATTATTTATGACGTCCTTGTTACATACCATGAAAAATTGCTATAGAGGAGGAGCATAATATTTCCAATCATATTTCATTTCTTCTTACTCTTTGAATGGGTTTGAAACTAGATTCTTAGGGAGAAATGGTAACCAAATTTAAATTCCATTCGCTGCATTCTAACACAAAGAGAATAACTTATAGACAAATTTAAGAATATTGATTTCATAAATTATTTCAAAATGAGAATTATTGATATCTTATAAAAAATAATGTACAAAATCTAAAGATATTGATAGTATTGCATTTAAAGATATAAAAACTTCAATTCAAATATATCGTAATTTTAATGATATAAAAATTGGAGTATTTATTCCTCCGACATTCATTTGTAAAATAGACATGGGAAATTGTTAAAGTTTTCTTTTCCACTTATTTTTTTTCCTCATGTTTTATCATTATTCTCATTCCTTTGTAAGTATTAATTCCCAAAATAGGAATATTCATGCTAATTTTATTACCTCTCTTCCCAATTGACAAAGGCTATGGATATTGTTGGTGGTTTTAAACATTTTTTGTAAAGTTCTTGTCACATAGATAAAAATATATCTATAGAGGTTGAGCATAATATTTCTAATCATATTTCTTTTCTTCTTACTCTTTGAATGGGTTTGGAAACTAGATTCTTAGGGAGAAAGGGTAACCAAATTTAAATTCCATTCGGTGCTTTCCTACACAAAGAGAATAACTTATAGACAAATTTAAGAATATTGATTTCATAAATGAGTTCAAAATGAGAATTATTGATCTCTTATAAAAAATAATGTACAAAATCTAAAGATATTGATAGTATTGCATTTAAAGATATAAAAATTTCAATTCAAATATATCGTAATTTTAATGATATAAAAATTGGAGTATTTATTCCTCCGACATTCATTTGTAAAATAGACATAGGTAATTGTTTACCTTTTCTTTCACACTTATTTATTTTTCCTCATGTTTTATAATTATTCTCTTTCCTTTGTAAATCTTAATTCCCAAAATAGGCATATTCATGCTAATTGTATTACCTATCTTCCCATTTGAAAAAGGGGATGGATGTTGTAGGTGGTTTTGGATATTATTTATAACGTCCTTGTTACATACCATGAAAAATTGCTATAGAGGAGGAGCATAATATTTCCAATCATATTTCATTTCTTCTTACTCTTTGAATGGGTTTGGAAACTAGATTCTTAGGGAGAAAGGGTAACCAAATTTAAATTCCATTCGGTGCTTTCCTACACAAAGAGAATAACTTATAGACAAATTTAAGAATATTGATTTCATAAATTAGTTCAAAATGAGAATTATCGATCTCTTATAAAAAATAATATACAAAATCTAAAGATATTGATACTATTGCATTTAAAGATATAAAAATTTCAATTCAAATATATCGTAATTTTAATGATATAAAAATTGGAGTATTTATTCCTCCGACAATCATTTGTAAAATAGACATAGGTAATTGTTTACCTTTTCTTTCACACTTATTTATTTTTCCTCATGTTTTATAATTATTCTCTTTCCTTTGTAAATCTTAATTCCCAAAATAGGCATATTCATGCTAATTGTATTACCTCTCTTCCCATTTGAAAAAGGGGATGGATGTTGTAGGTGGTTTGGATATTATTTATAACGTCCTTGTTACATACCATGAAAAATTGCTATAGAGGAGGAGCATAATATTTCCAATCATATTTCATTTCTTCTTACTCTTTGAATGGGTTTGGAAACTAGATTCTTAGGGAGAAAGGGTAACCAAATTTAAATTCCATTCGGTGCTATCCTACACAAAGAGAATAACTTATAGACAAATTTAAGAATATTGATTTCATAAATTAGTTCAAAATGAGAATTATTGATCTCTTATAAAAAATAATGTACAAAATCTAAAGATATTGATAGTATTGCATTTAAAGATATAAAAATTTCAATTCAAATATATCGTAATTTTAATGATATAAAAATTGGAGTATTTATTCCTCCGACAATCATTTGTAAAATAGACATGAGTAATTGTTTACGTTTTCTTTCCCACTTATTTATTTTTCCTGATGTTTTCTAATTATTCTCTTTGCTTTGTAAGTCTTAATTGCCAAAATAGGCATATTCATGCTAATTTTATTACCTCTCTTCCCAATTGAAATAGGCGAGGGATATTGTAGGTGGTTTTAAACATTTTTTGTAAAGTTCTTGTCACACAGATAGAAATATATCTATAGAGGTTGAGCATAATATTTCCAATCATATTTCTTTTCTTCTTACTCTTTGAATGGGTTTGGAAACTAGATTTTTAGGGAGAAATGGTAACCAAATTTAAATTCCAAACGGTACATTCCAACACAAAGTGAATAACTTATAAATAAATTTAAGAATATTGATTTCATAAATGAGTTCAAAATGAGTATTATTGATCTCTTATATAAAATAATGTACAAAATCACGAAATATTGATAGTATTGTATTTAAAGATATAAAAATTTCAATTTAAATATATCATAACTTTAATGATATAAAATTTGGAGTATTTATTCCCCCGACAATCATTTGTAAAATAGACATAGGTAATTGTTTACCTTTTCTTTCACACTTATTTATTTTTCCTCATGCTTTATAATTATTCTCTTTCCTTTGTATATCTTAATTCCCAAAATAGGCATATTCATGCTAATTGTATTACCTCTCTTCCCATTTGAAAAAGGGGATGGATGTTGTAGGTGGTTTTGGATATTATTTATAACGTCCTTGTTACATACCATGAAAAATTGCTATAGAGGAGGAGCATAATATTTCCAATCATATTTCATTTCTTCTTACTCTTTGAATGGGTTTGGAAACTAGATTCTTAGGGAGAAAGGGTAACCAAATTTAAATTCCATTCGGTGCATTCTAACACAAAGAGAATAACTTATAGACAAATTTAAGAATATTGATTTCATAAATGAGTTCAAAATGAGAATTATTGATCTCTTATAAAAAATAATGTACAAAATCTAAAGATATTGATAGTATTGCATTTAAAGATATAAAAATTTCAATTCAAATATATCGTAATTTTAATGATATAAAAATTGGAGTATTTATTCCTCCGACATTCATTTGTAAAATAGACATGAGAAATTGTTAACGTTTTCTTTTCCACTTATTTATTTTTCCTCATGTTTTATCATTATTCTCTTTGCTTTGTAAGTCTTAATTGCCAAAATAGGCATATTCATGCTAATTTTATTACCTCTCTTCCCAATTGAAATAGGCGAGGGATATTGTAGGTGGTTTTAAACATTTTTTGTAAAGTTCTTGTCACACAGATAGAAATATATCTATAGAGGTTGAGCATAATATTTCCAATCATATTTCTTTTCTTCTTACTCTTTGAATGGGTTTGGAAACTAGATTTTTAGGGAGAAATGGTAACCAAATTTAAATTCCAAACGGTACATTCCAACACAAAGTGAATAACTTATAAATAAATTTAAGAATATTGATTTCATAAATGAGTTCAAAATGAGTATTATTGATCTCTTATATAAAATAATGTACAAAATCACGAAATATTGATAGTATTGTATTTAAAGATATAAAAATTTCAATTTAAATATATCATAACTTTAATGTTATAAAATTTGGAGTATTTATTCCCCCGACAATCATTTGTAAAATAGACATAGGTAATTGTTTACCTTTTCTTTCACACTTATTTATTTTTCCTCATGCTTTATAATTATTCTCTTTCCTTTGTATATCTTAATTCCCAAAATAGGCATATTCATGCTAATTGTATTACCTCTCTTCCCATTTGAAAAAGGGGATGGATGTTGTAGGTGGTTTTGGATATTATTTATAACGTCCTTGTTACATACCATGAAAAATTGCTATAGAGGAGGAGCATAATATTTCCAATCATATTTCATTTCTTCTTACTCTTTGAATGGGTTTGGAAACTAGATTCTTAGGGAGAAAGGGTAACCAAATTTAAATTCCATTCGGTGCATTCTAACACAAAGAGAATAACTTATAGACAAATTTAAGAATATTGATTTCATAAATGAGTTCAAAATGAGAATTATTGATCTCTTATAAAAAATAATGTACAAAATCTAAAGATATTGATAGTATTGCATTTAAAGATATAAAAATTTCAATTCAAATATATCGTAATTTTAATGATATAAAAATTGGAGTATTTATTCCTCCGACATTCATTTGTAAAATAGACATGAGAAATTGTTAACGTTTTCTTTTCCACTTATTTATTTTTCCTTATGTTTTATCATTATTCTCTTTCCTTTGTAAGTATTAATTCCCAAAATAGGCATATTCCTGCTAATTTTATTACCTCTCTTCCCAATTGAAAAAGGCGAGGGATATTGTAGGTGGTTTTAAACATTTTTTTGTAAAGTTCTTGTCACACAGATAGAAATATATCTATAGAGGTTGAGCATAATATTTCCAATCATATTTCTTTTCTTCTTACTCTTTGAATGGGTTTGGAAACTAGATTTTTAGGGAGAAATGGTAACCAAATTTAAATTCCAAACGGTACATTCCAACACAAAGTGAATAACTTATTAATAAATTTAAGAATATTGATTTCATAAATGAGTTCAAAATGAGTATTATTGATCTCTTATATAAAATAATGTACAAAATCACGAAATATTGATAGTATTGTATTTAAATATATAAAAATTTCAATTTAAATATATCATAACTTTAATGATATAAAATTTGGAGTATTTATTCCCCCGACAATCATTTGTAAAATAGACATAGGTAATTGTTTACCTTTTCTTTCACACTTATTTATTTTTCCTCATGTTTTATAATTATTCTCTTTCCTTTGTATATCTTAATTCCCAAAATAGGCATATTCATGCTAATTGTATTACCTCTCTTCCCATTTGAAAAAGGGGATGGATGTTGTAGGTGGTTTTGGATATTATTTATAACGTCCTTGTTACATACCATGAAAAATTGCTATAGAGGAGGAGCATAATATTTCCAATCATATTTCATTTCTTCTTACTCTTTGAATGGGTTTGGAAACTAGATTCTTAGGGAGAAAGGGTAACCAAATTTAAATTCCATTCGGTGCTATCCTACACAAAGAGAATAACTTATAGACAAATTTAAGAATATTGATTTCATAAATTAGTTCAAAATGAGAATTATTGATCTCTTATAAAAAATAATGTACAAAATCTAAAGATATTGATAGTATTGCATTTAAAGATATAAAAATTTCAATTCAAATATATCGTAATTTTAATGATATAAAAATTGGAGTATTTATTCCTCCGACAATCATTTGTAAAATAGACATGAGTAATTGTTTACGTTTTCTTTCCCACTTATTTATTTTTCCTGATGTTTTCTAATTATACTCTTTCCTTTGTAAGTCTTAATTGCCAAAATAGGCATATTCATGCTAATTTTATTACCTCTCTTCCCAATTGAAATAGGCGAGGGATATTGTAGGTGGTTTTAAACATTTTTTGTAAAGTTCTTGTCACACAGATAGAAATATATCTATAGAGGTTGAGCATAATATTTCCAATCATATTTCTTTTCTTCTTACTCTTTGAATGGGTTTGGAAACTAGATTTTTAGGGAGAAATGGTAACCAAATTTAAATTCCAAACGGTACATTCCAACACAAAGTGAATAACTTATAAATAAATTTAAGAATATTGATTTCATAAATGAGTTCAAAATGAGTATTATTGATCTCTTATAAAAAATAATGTACAAAATCTAAAGATATTGATAGTATTGCATTTAAAGATATAAAAATTTCAATTCAAATATATCGTAATTTTAATGATATAAAAATTGGATTATTTATTCCTCCGACATTCATTTGTAAAATAGACATGAGAAATTGTTAACGTTTTCTTTTCCACTTATTTATTTTTCCTCATGTTTTATCATTATTCTCTTTCCTTTGTAAGTATTAATTCCCAAAATAGGCATATTCATGCTAATTTTATTACCTCTCTTCCCAATTGACAAAGGCTATGGATATTGTTGGTGGTTTTAAACATTTTTTGTAAAGTTCTTGTCACATAGATAGAAATATATCTATAGAGGTTGAGCATAATATTTCTAATCATATTTCTTTTCTTCTTACTCTTTGAATGGGTTTGGAAACTAGATTCTTAGGGAGAAAGGGTAACCAAATTTAAATTCCATTCGGTGCTTTCCTACACAAAGAGAATAACTTATAGACAAATTTAAGTATATTGATTTCATAAATGAGTTCAAAATGAGAATTATTGATCTCTTATAAAAAATAATGTACAAAATCTAAAGATATTGATAGTATTGCATTTAAAGATATAAAAATTTCAATTCAAATATATCGTAATTTTAATGATATAAAAATTGGAGTATTTATTCCTCCGACATTCATTTGTAAAATAGACATGAGAAATTGTTAACGTTTTCTTTTCCACTTATTTATTTTTCCTCATGTTTTATCATTATTCTCTTTCCTTTGTAAGTATTAATTCCCAAAATAGGCATATTCCTGCTAATTTTATTACCTCTCTTCCCAATTGAAAAAGGCGAGGGATATTGTAGGTGGTTTTAAACATTTTTTTGTAAAGTTCTTGTCACACAGATAGAAATATATCTATAGAGGTTGAGCATAATATTTCCAATCATATTTCTTTTCTTCTTACTCTTTGAATGGGTTTGGAAACTAGATTTTTAGGGAGAAATGGTAACCAAATTTAAATTCCAAACGGTACATTCCAACACAAAGTGAATAACTTATTAATAAATTTAAGAATATTGATTTCATAAATGAGTTCAAAATGAGTATTATTGATCTCTTATATAAAATAATGTACAAAATCACGAAATATTGATAGTATTGTATTTAAAGATATAAAAATTTCAATTTAAATATATCATAACTTTAATGATATAAAATTTGGAGTATTTATTCCCCCGACAATCATTTGTAAAATAGACATAGGTAATTGTTTACCTTTTCTTTCACACTTATTTATTTTTCCTCATGTTTTATAATTAATATCTTTCCTTTGTAAATCTTAATTCCTAAAATAGGCATATTCATGCTAATTGTATTACCTCTCTTCCCATTTGAAAAAGGGGATGGATGTTGTAGGTGGTTTTGGATATTATTTATAACGTTCTTGTTACATACCATGAAAAATTGCAATTGAGGAGGAGCATAATATTTCCAATCTTATTTATTTTCTTCTTACTCTTTGAATGGGTTTGGAAATTAGATTCTTCGGGAGAAAGGGTAACCAAATTTAAATTCCATTCGGTGCATTCCTACACAAAGAGAATAAGTTATAGACAAATTTAAGAATATTGATTTCATAAATGAGTTCAAAATGAGAATTATTGATCTCTTATAAAAAATAATGTACAAAATCTCTAGATATTGATAGTATTGTATTTAAAGATATAAAAATTTCAATTCAAATATATCGTAACTTTAATGATATAAAAATTGGATTATTTATTCCTCCGACATTCATTTGTAAAATAGACATGAGAAATTGTTAACGTTTTCTTTTCCACTTATTTATTTTTCCTCATGTTTTATCATTATTCTCTTTCCTTTGTAAGTGTTAATTCCCTAAATAGCCATATTCATGCTAATTTTATTACCTCTCTTCCCAATTGACAAAGGCGATGGATATTGTAGGTGGTTTTAAACATTTTTTGTAAAGTTCTTGTCACATAGATAGAAATATATCTATAGAGGTTGAGCATAATATTTCTAATCATATTTCTTTTCTTCTTACTCTTTGAATGGGTTTGGAAACTAGATTCTTAGGGAGAAAGGGTAACCAAATTTAAATTCCATTCGGTGCTTTCCTACACAAAGAGAATAACTTATAGACAAATTTAAGTATATTGATTTCATAAATGAGTTCAAAATGAGAATTATTGATCTCTTATAAAAAATAATGTACAAAATCTCTAGATATTGATAGTATTGTATTTAAAGATATAAAAATTTCAATTCAAATATATCGTAACTTTAATGATATAAAAATTGGATTATTTATTCCTCCGACATTCATTTGTAAAATAGACATGAGAAATTGTTAACGTTTTCTTTTCCACTTATTTATTTTTCCTCATGTTTTATCATTATTCTCTTTCCTTTGTAAGTATTAATTCCCAAAATAGGCATATTCATGCTAATTTTATTACCTCTCTTCCCAATTGACAAAGGCGATGGATATTGTAGGTGGTTTTAAACATTTTTTGTAAAGTTCTTGTCACATAGATAGAAATATATCTATAGAGGTTGAGCATAATATTTCTAATCATATTTCTTTTCTTCTTACTCTTTGAATGGGTTTGGAAACTAGATTCTTAGGGAGAAATGGTAACCAAATTTAAATTCCAAACGGTACATTCCAACACAAAGTGAATAACTTATAAATAAATTTAAGAATATTGATTTCATAAATGAGTTCAAAATGAGTATTATTGATCTCTTATATAAAATAATGTACAAAATCACGAAATATTGATAGTATTGTATTTAAAGATATAAAAATTTCAATTTAAATATATCATACCTTTAATGATATAAAATTTGGAGTATTTATTCCCCCGACAATCATTTGTAAAATAGACATAGGTAATTGTTTACCTTTTCTTTCACACTTATTTATTTTTCCTCATGTTTTATAATTATTCTCTTTCCTTTGTAAGTCTTAATTCCCAAAATAGGCATAATCATGCTAATTTTATTACCTCTCTTCCCAATTGACAAAGGCGATGGATATTGTAGGTGGTTTTAAACATTTTTTGTAAAGTTCTTGTCACATAGATAGAAATATATCTATAGAGGTTGAGCATAATATTTCTAATCATATTTCTTTTCTTCTTACTCTTTGAATGGGTTTGGAAACTAGATTCTTAGGGAGAAAGGGTAACCAAATTTAAATTCCATTCGGTGCTTTCCTACACAAAGAGAATAACTTATAGACAAATTTAAGAATATTGATTTCATAAATGAGTTCAAAATGAGAATTATTGATCTCTTATAAAAAATAATGTACAAAATCTAAAGATATTGATAGTATTGCATTTAAAGATATAAAAATTTCAATTCAAATATATCGTAATTTTAATGATATAAAAATTGGAGTATTTATTCCTCCGACATTCATTTGTAAAATAGACATGAGAAATTGTTAACGTTTTCTTTTCCACTTATTTATTTTTCCTCATGTTTTATCATTATTCTCTTTCCTTTGTAAGTATTAATTCCCAAAATAGGCATATTCCTGCTAATTTTATTACCTCTCTTCCCAATTGAAAAAGGCGAGGGATATTGTAGGTGGTTTTAAACATTTTTTTGTAAAGTTCTTGTCACACAGATAGAAATATATCTATAGAGGTTGAGCATAATATTTCCAATCATATTTCTTTTCTTCTTACTCTTTGAATGGGTTTGGAAACTAGATTTTTAGGGAGAAATGGTAACCAAATTTAAATTCCAAACGGTACATTCCAACACAAAGTGAATAACTTATTAATAAATTTAAGAATATTGATTTCATAAATGAGTTCAAAATGAGTATTATTGATCTCTTATATAAAATAATGTACAAAATCACGAAATATTGATAGTATTGTATTTAAAGATATAAAAATTTCAATTTAAATATATCATAACTTTAATGATATAAAATTTGGAGTATTTATTCCCCCGACAATCATTTGTAAAATAGACATAGGTAATTGTTTACCTTTTCTTTCACACTTATTTATTTTTCCTCATGTTTTATAATTATTCTCTTTCCTTTGTATATCTTAATTCCCAAAATAGGCATATTCATGCTAATTGTATTACCTTTCTTCCCATTTGAAAAAGGGGATGGATGTTGTAGGTGGTTTTGGATATTATTTATAACGTCCTTGTTACATACCATGAAAAATTGCTATAGAGGAGGAGCATAATATTTCCAATCATATTTCATTTCTTCTTACTCTTTGAATGGGTTTGGAAACTAGATTCTTAGGGAGAAAGGGTAACCAAATTTAAATTCCATTCGGTGCATTCTAACACAAAGAGAATAACTTATAGACAAATTTAAGAATATTGATTTCATAAATGAGTTCAAAATGAGAATTATTGATATCTTATAAAAAATAATGTACAAAATCTAAAGATATTGATAGTATTGCATTTAAAGATATAAAAATTTCAATTCAAATATATCGTAATTTTAATGATATAAAAATTGGAGTATTTATTCCTCCGACATTCATTTGTAAAATAGACATGAGAAATTGTTAACGTTTTCTTTTCCACTTATTTTTTTTCCTCATGTTTTATCATTATTCTCTTTCCTTTGTAAGTATTAATTCCCAAAATAGGAATATTCATGCTAATTTTATTACCTCTCTTCCCAATTGACAAAGGCGATGGATATTGTAGGTGGTTTTAAACATTTTTTGTAAAGTTCTTGTCACATAGATAGAAATATATCTATAGAGGTTGAGCATAATATTTCTAATCATATTTCTTTTCTTCTTACTCTTTGAATGGGTTTGGAAACTAGATTCTTAGGGAGAAATGGTAACCAAATTTAAATTCCAAACGGTACATTCCAACACAAAGTGAATAACTTATAAATAAATTTAAGAATATTGATTTCATAAATGAGTTCAAAATGAGTATTATTGATCTCTTATATAAAATAATGTACAAAATCACGAAATATTGATCGTATTGTATTTAAAGATATAAAAATTTCAATTTAAATATATCATACCTTTAATGATATAAAATTTGGAGTATTTATTCCCCCGACAATCATTTGTAAAATAGACATAGGTAATTGTTTACCTTTTCTTTCACACTTATTTATTTTTCCTCATGTTTTATAATTATTCTCTTTCCTTTGTAAGTCTTAATTCCCAAAATAGGCATATTCATGCTAATTGTATTACCTCTCTTCCCATTTGAAAAAGGGGATGGATGTTGTAGGTGGTTTTGGATATTATTTATGACGTCCTTGTTACATACCATGAAAAATTGCTATAGAGGAGGAGCATAATATTTCCAATCATATTTCATTTCTTCTTACTCTTTGAATGGGTTTGAAACTAGATTCTTAGGGAGAAATGGTAACCAAATTTAAATTCCATTCGCTGCATTCTAACACAAAGAGAATAACTTATAGACAAATTTAAGAATATTGATTTCATAAATTAGTTCAAAATGAGAATTATTGATATCTTATAAAAAATAATGTACAAAATCTAAAGATATTGATAGTATTGCATTTAAAGATATAAAAATTTCAATTCAAATATATCGTAATTTTAATGATATAAAAATTGGAGTATTTATTCCTCCGACATTCATTTGTAAAATAGACATGAGAAATTGTTAACGTTTTCTTTTCCACTTATTTTTTTTCCTCATGTTTTATCATTATTCTCTTTCCTTTGTAAGTATTAATTCCCAAAATAGGAATATTAATGCTAATTTTATTACCTCTCTTCCCAATTGACAAAGGCGATGGATATTGTAGGTGGTTTTAAACATTTTTTGTAAAGTTCTTGTCACATAGATAGAAATATATCTATAGAGGTTGAGCATAATATTTCTAATCATATTTCTTTTCTTCTTACTCTTTGAATGGGTTTAGAAACTAGATTCTTAGGGAGAAATGGTAACCAAATTTAAATTCCAAACGGTACATTCCAACACAAAGTGAATAACTTATAAATAAATTTAAGAATATTGATTTCATAAATGAGTTCAAAATGAGTATTATTGATCTCTTATATAAAATAATGTACAAAATCACGAAATATTGATCGTATTGTATTTAAAGATATAAAAATTTCAATTTAAATATATCATGACTTTAATGATATAAAATTTGGAGTATTTATTCCCCCGACAATCATTTGTAAAATAGACATAGGTAATTGTTTACCTTTTCTTTCACACTTATTTATTTTTCCTCATGTTTTATAATTATTCTCTTTCCTTTGTAAGTCTTAATTCCCAAAATAGGCATATTCATGCTAATTGTATTACCTCTCTTCCCATTTGAAAAAGGGGATGGATGTTGTAGGTGGTTTTGGATATTATTTATGACGTCCTTGTTACATACCATGAAAAATTGCTATAGAGGAGCAGCATAATATTTCCAATCATATTTCATTTCTTCTTACTCTTTGAATGGGTTTGAAACTAGATTCTTAGGGAGAAATGGTAACCAAATTTAAATTCCATTCGCTGCATTCTAACACAAAGAGAATAACTTATAGACAAATTTAAGAATATTGATTTCATAAATTAGTTCAAAATGAGAATTATTGATATCTTATAAAAAATAATGTACAAAATCTAAAGATATTGATAGTATTGCATTTAAAGATATAAAAATTTCAATTCAAATATATCGTAATTTTAATGATATAAAAATTGGAGTATTTATTCCTCCGACATTCATTTGTAAAATAGACATGGGAAATTGTTAAAGTTTTCTTTTCCACTTATTTTTTTTCCTCATGTTTTATCATTATTCTCATTCCTTTGTAAGTATTAATTCCCAAAATAGGAATATTCATGCTAATTTTATTACCTCTCTTCCCAATTGACAAAGGCTATGGATATTGTTGGTGGTTTTAAACATTTTTTGTAAAGTTCTTGTCACATAGATAGAAATATATCTATAGAGGTTGAGCATAATATTTCTAATCATATTTCTTTTCTTCTTACTCTTTGAATGGGTTTGGAAACTAGATTCTTAGGGAGAAAGGGTAACCAAATTTAAATTCCATTCGGTGCTTTCCTACACAAAGAGAATAACTTATAGACAAATTTAAGAATATTGATTTCATAAATGAGTTCAAAATGAGAATTATTGATCTCTTATAAAAAATAATGTACAAAATCTAAAGATATTGATAGTATTGCATTTAAAGATATAAAAATTTCAATTCAAATATATCGTAATTTTAATGATATAAAAATTGGAGTATTTATTCCTCCGACATTCATTTGTAAAATAGACATAGGTAATTGTTTACCTTTTCTTTCACACTTATTTATTTTTCCTCATGTTTTATAATTATTCTCTTTCCTTTGTAAATCTTAATTCCCAAAATAGGCATATTCATGCTAATTGTATTACCTATCTTCCCATTTGAAAAAGGGGATGGATGTTGTAGGTGGTTTTGGATATTATTTATAACGTCCTTGTTACATACCATGAAAAATTGCTATAGAGGAGGAGCATAATATTTCCAATCATATTTCATTTCTTCTTACTCTTTGAATGGGTTTGGAAACTAGATTCTTAGGGAGAAAGGGTAACCAAATTTAAATTCCATTCGCTGCTTTCCTACACAAAGAGAATAACTTATAGACAAATTTAAGAATATTGATTTCATAAATTAGTTCAAAATGAGAATTATCGATCTCTTATAAAAAATAATATACAAAATCTAAAGATATTGATACTATTGCATTTAAAGATATAAAAATTTCAATTCAAATATATCGTAATTTTAATGATATAAAAATTGGAGTATTTATTCCTCCGACAATCATTTGTAAAATAGACATAGGTAATTGTTTACCTTTTCTTTCACACTTATTTATTTTTCCTCATGTTTTATAATTATTCTCTTTCCTTTGTAAATCTTAATTCCCAAAATAGGCATATTCATGCTAATTGTATTACCTCTCTTCCCATTTGAAAAAGGGGATGGATGTTGTAGGTGGTTTGGATATTATTTATAACGTCCTTGTTACATACCATGAAAAATTGCTATAGAGGAGGAGCATAATATTTCCAATCATATTTCATTTCTTCTTACTCTTTGAATGGGTTTGGAAACTAGATTCTTAGGGAGAAAGGGTAACCAAATTTAAATTCCATTCGGTGCTATCCTACACAAAGAGAATAACTTATAGACAAATTTAAGAATATTGATTTCATAAATTAGTTCAAAATGAGAATTATTGATCTCTTATAAAAAATAATGTACAAAATCTAAAGATATTGATAGTATTGCATTTAAAGATATAAAAATTTCAATTCAAATATATCGTAATTTTAATGATATAAAAATTGGAGTATTTATTCCTCCGACAATCATTTGTAAAATAGACATGAGTAATTGTTTACGTTTTCTTTCCCACTTATTTATTTTTCCTGATGTTTTCTAATTATTCTCTTTGCTTTGTAAGTCTTAATTGCCAAAATAGGCATATTCATGCTAATTTTATTACCTCTCTTCCCAATTGAAATAGGCGAGGGATATTGTAGGTGGTTTTAAACATTTTTTGTAAAGTTCTTGTCACACAGATAGAAATATATCTATAGAGGTTGAGCATAATATTTCCAATCATATTTCTTTTCTTCTTACTCTTTGAATGGGTTTGGAAACTAGATTTTTAGGGAGAAATGGTAACCAAATTTAAATTCCAAACGGTACATTCCAACACAAAGTGAATAACTTATAAATAAATTTAAGAATATTGATTTCATAAATGAGTTCAAAATGAGTATTATTGATCTCTTATATAAAATAATGTACAAAATCACGAAATATTGATAGTATTGTATTTAAAGATATAAAAATTTCAATTTAAATATATCATAACTTTAATGATATAAAATTTGGAGTATTTATTCCCCCGACAATCATTTGTAAAATAGACATAGGTAATTGTTTACCTTTTCTTTCACACTTATTTATTTTTCCTCATGCTTTATAATTATTCTCTTTCCTTTGTATATCTTAATTCCCAAAATAGGCATATTCATGCTAATTGTATTACCTCTCTTCCCATTTGAAAAAGGGGATGGATGTTGTAGGTGGTTTTGGATATTATTTATAACGTCCTTGTTACATACCATGAAAAATTGCTATAGAGGAGGAGCATAATATTTCCAATCATATTTCATTTCTTCTTACTCTTTGAATGGGTTTGGAAACTAGATTCTTAGGGAGAAAGGGTAACCAAATTTAAATTCCATTCGGTGCATTCTAACACAAAGAGAATAACTTATAGACAAATTTAAGAATATTGATTTCATAAATGAGTTCAAAATGAGAATTATTGATCTCTTATAAAAAATAATGTACAAAATCTAAAGATATTGATAGTATTGCATTTAAAGATATAAAAATTTCAATTCAAATATATCGTAATTTTAATGATATAAAAATTGGAGTATTTATTCCTCCGACATTCATTTGTAAAATAGACATGAGAAATTGTTAACGTTTTCTTTTCCACTTATTTATTTTTCCTCATGTTTTATCATTATTCTCTTTCCTTTGTAAGTATTAATTCCCAAAATAGGCATATTCCTGCTAATTTTATTACCTCTCTTCCCAATTGAAAAAGGCGAGGGATATTGTAGGTGGTTTTAAACATTTTTTTGTAAAGTTCTTGTCACACAGATAGAAATATATCTATAGAGGTTGAGCATAATATTTCCAATCATATTTCTTTTCTTCTTACTCTTTGAATGGGTTTGGAAACTAGATTTTTAGGGAGAAATGGTAACCAAATTTAAATTCCAAACGGTACATTCCAACACAAAGTGAATAACTTATTAATAAATTTAAGAATATTGATTTCATAAATGAGTTCAAAATGAGTATTATTGATCTCTTATATAAAATAATGTACAAAATCACGAAATATTGATAGTATTGTATTTAAAGATATAAAAATTTCAATTTAAATATATCATAACTTTAATGATATAAAATTTGGAGTATTTATTCCCCCGACAATCATTTGTAAAATAGACATAGGTAATTGTTTACCTTTTCTTTCACACTTATTTATTTTTCCTCATGTTTTATAATTATTCTCTTTCCTTTGTATATCTTAATTCCCAAAATAGGCATATTCATGCTAATTGTATTACCTCTCTTCCCATTTGAAAAAGGGGATGGATGTTGTAGGTGGTTTTGGATATTATTTATAACGTCCTTGTTACATACCATGAAAAATTGCTATAGAGGAGGAGCATAATATTTCCAATCATATTTCATTTCTTCTTACTCTTTGAATGGGTTTGGAAACTAGATTCTTAGGGAGAAAGGGTAACCAAATTTAAATTCCATTCGGTGCTATCCTACACAAAGAGAATAACTTATAGACAAATTTAAGAATATTGATTTCATAAATTAGTTCAAAATGAGAATTATTGATCTCTTATAAAAAATAATGTACAAAATCTAAAGATATTGATAGTATTGCATTTAAAGATATAAAAATTTCAATTCAAATATATCGTAATTTTAATGATATAAAAATTGGAGTATTTATTCCTCCGACAATCATTTGTAAAATAGACATGAGTAATTGTTTACGTTTTCTTTCCCACTTATTTATTTTTCCTGATGTTTTCTAATTATTCTCTTTCCTTTGTAAGTCTTAATTGCCAAAATAGGCATATTCATGCTAATTTTATTACCTCTCTTCCCAATTGAAATAGGCGAGGGATATTGTAGGTGGTTTTAAACATTTTTTGTAAAGTTCTTGTCACACAGATAGAAATATATCTATAGAGGTTGAGCATAATATTTCCAATCATATTTCTTTTCTTCTTACTCTTTGAATGGGTTTGGAAACTAGATTTTTAGGGAGAAATGGTAACCAAATTTAAATTCCAAACGGTACATTCCAACACAAAGTGAATAACTTATAAATAAATTTAAGAATATTGATTTCATAAATGAGTTCAAAATGAGTATTATTGATCTCTTATATAAAATAATATACAAAATCACGAAATATTGATAGTATTGTATTTAAAGATATAAAAATTTCAATTTAAATATATCATAACTTTAATGATATAAAATTTGGAGTATTTATTCCCCCGACAATCATTTGTAAAATAGACATAGGTAATTGTTTACCTTTTCTTTCACACTTATTTATTTTTCCTCATGTTTTATAATTATTCTCTTTCCTTTGTATATCTTAATTCCCAAAATAGGCATATTCATGCTAATTGTATTACCTCTCTTCCCATTTGAAAAAGGGGATGGATGTTGTAGGTGGTTTTGGATATTATTTATAACGTCCTTGTTACATACCATGAAAAATTGCTATAGAGGAGGAGCATAATATTTCCAATCATATTTCATTTCTTCTTACTCTTTGAATGGGTTTGGAAACTAGATTCTTAGGGAGAAAGGGTAACCAAATTTAAATTCCATTCGGTGCATTCTAACACAAAGAGAATAACTTATAGACAAATTTAAGAATATTGATTTCATAAATGAGTTCAAAATGAGAATTATTGATCTCTTATAAAAAATAATGTACAAAATCTAAAGATATTGATAGTATTGCATTTAAAGATATAAAAATTTCAATTCAAATATATCGTAATTTTAATGATATAAAAATTGGAGTATTTATTCCTCCGACATTCATTTGTAAAATAGACATGAGAAATTGTTAACGTTTTCTTTTCCACTTATTTATTTTTCCTCATGTTTTATCATTATTCTCTTTCCTTTGTAAGTATTAATTCCCAAAATAGGCATATTCCTGCTAATTTTATTACCTCTCTTCCCAATTGAAAAAGGCGAGGGATATTGTAGGTGGTTTTAAACATTTTTTTGTAAAGTTCTTGTCACACAGATAGAAATATATCTATAGAGGTTGAGCATAATATTTCCAATCATATTTCTTTTCTTCTTACTCTTTGAATGGGTTTGGAAACTAGATTTTTAGGGAGAAATGGTAACCAAATTTAAATTCCAAACGGTACATTCCAACACAAAGTGAATAACTTATTAATAAATTTAAGAATATTGATTTCATAAATGAGTTCAAAATGAGTATTATTGATCTCTTATATAAAATAATGTACAAAATCACGAAATATTGATAGTATTGTATTTAAAGATATAAAAATTTCAATTTAAATATATCATAACTTTAATGATATAAAATTTGGAGTATTTATTCCCCCGACAATCATTTGTAAAATAGACATAGGTAATTGTTTACCTTTTCTTTCACACTTATTTATTTTTCCTCATGTTTTATAATTAATATCTTTCCTTTGTAAATCTTAATTCCCAAAATAGGCATATTCATGCTAATTGTATTACCTCTCTTCCCATTTGAAAAAGGGGATGGATGTTGTAGGTGGTTTTGGATATTATTTATAACGTTCTTGTTACATACCATGAAAAATTGCAATTGAGGAGGAGCATAATATTTCCAATCTTATTTATTTTCTTCTTACTCTTTGAATGGGTTTGGAAACTAGATTCTTCGGGAGAAAGGGTAACCAAGTTTAAATTCCATTCGGTGCATTCCTACACAAAGAGAATAAGTTATAGACAAATTTAAGAATATTGATTTCATAAATGAGTTCAAAATGAGAATTATTGATCTCTTATAAAAAATAATGTACAAAATCTCTAGATATTGATAGTATTGTATTTAAAGATATAAAAATTTCAATTCAAATATATCGTAACTTTAATGATATAAAAATTGGATTATTTATTCCTCCGACATTCATTTGTAAAATAGACATGAGAAATTGTTAACGTTTTCTTTTCCACTTATTTATTTTTCCTCATGTTTTATCATTATTCTCTTTCCTTTGTAAGTATTAATTCCCTAAATAGCCATATTCATGCTAATTTTATTACCTCTCTTCCCAATTGACAAAGGCGATGGATATTGTAGGTGGTTTTAAACATTTTTTGTAAAGTTCTTGTCACATAGATAGAAATATATCTATAGAGGTTGAGCATAATATTTCTAATCATATTTCTTTTCTTCTTACTCTTTGAATGGGTTTGGAAACTAGATTCTTAGGGAGAAAGGGTAACCAAATTTAAATTCCATTCGGTGCTTTCCTACACAAAGAGAATAACTTATAGACAAATTTAAGTATATTGATTTCATAAATGAGTTCAAAATGAGAATTATTGATCTCTTATAAAAAATAATGTACAAAATCTAAAGATATTGATAGTATTGCATTTAAAGATATAAAAATTTCAATTCAAATATATCGTAATTTTAATGATATAAAAATTGGAGTATTTATTCCTCCGACATTCATTTGTAAAATAGACATGAGAAATTGTTAACGTTTCTTTTCCACTTATTTATTTTTCCTCATGTTTTATCATTATTCTCTTTCCTTTGTAAGTATTAATTCCCAAAATAGGCATATTCATGCTAATTTTATTACCTCTCTTCCCAATTGACAAAGGCTATGGATATTGTTGGTGGTTTTAAACATTTTTTGTAAAGTTCTTGTCACATAGATAGAAATATATCTATAGAGGTTGAGCATAATATTTCTAATCATATTTCTTTTCTTCTTACTCTTTGAATGGGTTTGGAAACTAGATTCTTAGGGAGAAAGGGTAACCAAATTTAAATTCCATTCGGTGCTTTCCTACACAAAGAGAATAACTTATAGACAAATTTAAGAATATTGATTTCATAAATGAGTTCAAAATGAGAATTATTGATCTCTTATAAAAAATAATGTACAAAATCTAAAGATATTAATAGTATTGCATTTAAAGATATAAAAATTTCAATTCAAATATATCGTAATTTTAATGATATAAAAATTGGAGTATTTATTCCTCCGACATTCATTTGTAAAATAGACATGAGAAATTGTTAACGTTTTCTTTTCCACTTATTTATTTTTCCTCATGTTTTATCATTATTCTCTTTCCTTTGTAAGTATTAATTCCCAAAATAGGCATATTCATGCTAATTTTATTACCTCTCTTCCCAATTGACAAAGGCGATGGATATTGTAGGTGGTTTTAAACATTTTTTGTAAAGTTCTTGTCACATAGATAGAAATATATCTATAGAGGTTGAGCATAATATTTCTAATCATATTTCTTTTCTTCTTACTCTTTGAATGGGTTTGGAAACTAGATTCTTAGGGAGAAATGGTAACCAAATTTAAATTCCAAACGGTACATTCCAACACAAAGTGAATAACTTATAAATAAATTTAAGAATATTGATTTCATAAATGAGTTCAAAATGAGTATTATTGATCTCTTATATAAAATAATGTACAAAATCACGAAATATTGATAGTATTGTATTTAAAGATATAAAAATTTCAATTTAAATATATCATACCTTTAATGATATAAAATTTGGAGTATTTATTCCCCCGACAATCATTTGTAAAATAGACATAGGTAATTGTTTACCTTTTCTTTCACACTTATTTATTTTTCCTCATGTTTTATAATTATTCTCTTTCCTTTGTAAGTCTTAATTCCCAAAATAGGCATATTCATGCTAATTGTATTACCTCTCTTCCCATTTGAAAAAGGGGATGGATGTTGTAGGTGGTTTTGGATATTATTTATGACGTCCTTGTTACATACCATGAAAAATTGCTATAGAGGAGGAGCATAATATTTCCAATCATATTTCATTTCTTCTTACTCTTTGAATGGGTTTGAAACTAGATTCTTAGGGAGAAATGGTAACCAAATTTAAATTCCATTCGCTGCATTCTAACACAAAGAGAATAACTTATAGACAAATTTAAGAATATTGATTTCATAAATTAGTTCAAAATGAGAATTATTGATATCTTATAAAAAATAATGTACAAAATCTAAAGATATTGATAGTATTGCATTTAAAGATATAAAAATTTCAATTCAAATATATCGTAATTTTAATGATATAAAAATTGGAGTATTTATTCCTCCGACATTCATTTGTAAAATAGACATGGGAAATTGTTAAAGTTTTCTTTTCCACTTATTTTTTTTCCGCATGTTTTATCATTATTCTCATTCCTTTGTAAGTATTAATTCCCAAAATAGGAATATTCATGCTAATTTTATTACCTCTCTTCCCAATTGACAAAGGCTATGGATATTGTTGGTGGTTTTAAACATTTTTTGTAAAGTTCTTGTCACATAGATAGAAATATATCTATAGAGGTTGAGCATAATATTTCTAATCATATTTCTTTTCTTCTTACTCTTTGAATGGGTTTGGAAACTAGATTCTTAGGGAGAAAGGGTAACCAAATTTAAATTCCATTCGGTGCTTTCCTACACAAAGAGAATAACTTATAGACAAATTTAAGAATATTGATTTCATAAATGAGTTCAAAATGAGAATTATTGATCTCTTATAAAAAATAATGTACAAAATCTAAAGATATTGATAGTATTGCATTTAAAGATATAAAAATTTCAATTCAAATATATCGTAATTTTAATGATATAAAAATTGGAGTATTTATTCCTCCGACATTCATTTGTATAATAGACATGAGAAATTGTTAACGTTTTCTTTTCCACTTATTTATTTTTCCTCATGTTTTATCATTATTCTCTTTCCTTTGTAAGTATTAATTCCCAAAATAGGCATATTCATGCTAATTTTATTACCTCTCTTCCCAATTGACAAAGGCGATGGATATTGTAGGTGGTTTTAAACATTTTTTGTAAAGTTCTTGTCACATAGATAGAAATATATCTATAGAGGTTGAGCATAATATTTCTAATCATATTTCTTTTCTTCTTACTCTTTGAATGGGTTTGGAAACTAGATTCTTAGGGAGAAATGGTAACCAAATTTAAATTCCAAACGGTACATTCCAACACAAAGTGAATAACTTATAAATAAATTTAAGAATATTGATTTAATAAATGAGTTCAAAATGAGTATTATTGATCTCTTATATAAAATAATGTACAAAATCACGAAATATTGATAGTATTGTATTTAAAGATATAAAAATTTCAATTTAAATATATCATACCTTTAATGATATAAAATTTGGAGTATTTATTCCCCCGACAATCATTTGTAAAATAGACATAGGTAATTGTTTACCTTTTCTTTCACACTTATTTATTTTTCCTCATGTTTTATAATTATTCTCTTTCCTTTGTAAGTCTTAATTCCCAAAATAGGCATATTCATGCTAATTTTATTACCTCTCTTCCCAATTGACAAAGGCGATGGATATTGTAGGTGGTTTTAAACATTTTTTGTAAAGTTCTTGTCACATAGATAGAAATATATCTATAGAGGTTGAGCATAATATTTCTAATCATATTTCTTTTCTTCTTACTCTTTGAATGGGTTTGGAAACTAGATTCTTAGGGAGAAAGGGTAACCAAATTTAAATTCCATTCGGTGCTTTCCTACACAAAGAGAATAACTTATAGACAAATTTAAGAATTTTGATTTCATAAATGAGTTCAAAATGAGAATTATTGATCTCTTATAAAAAATAATGTACAAAATCTAAAGATATTGATAGTATTGCATTTAAAGATATAAAAATTTCAATTCAAATATATCGTAATTTTAATGATATAAAAATTGGAGTATTTATTCCTCCGACATTCATTTGTAAAATAGACATGAGAAATTGTTAACGTTTTCTTTTCCACTTATTTATTTTTCCTCATGTTTTATCATTATTCTCTTTCCTTTGTAAGTATTAATTCCCAAAATAGGCCTATTCATGCTAATTTTATTACCTCTCTTCCCAATTGACAAAGGCGATGGATATTGTAGGTGGTTTTAAACATTTTTTGTAAAGTTCTTGTCACATAGATAGAAATATATCTATAGAGGTTGAGCATAATATTTCTAATCATATTTCTTTTCTTCTTACTCTTTGAATGGGTTTGGAAACTAGATTCTTAGGGAGAAATGGTAACCAAATTTAAATTCCAAACGGTACATTCCAACACAAAGTGAATAACTTATAAATAAATTTAAGAATATTGATTTAATAAATGAGTTCAAAATGAGTATTATTGATCTCTTATATAAAATAATGTACAAAATCACGAAATATTGATAGTATTGTATTTAAAGATATAAAAATTTCAATTTAAATATATCATACCTTTAATGATATAAAATTTGGAGTATTTATTCCCCCGACAATCATTTGTAAAATAGACATAGGTAATTGTTTACCTTTTCTTTCACACTTATTTATTTTTCCTCATGTTTTATAATTATTCTCTTTCCTTTGTAAGTCTTAATTCCCAAAATAGGCATATTCATGCTAATTGTATTACCTCTCTTCCCATTTGAAAAAGGGGATGGATGTTGTAGGTGGTTTTGGATATTATTTATGACGTCCTTGTTACATACCATGAAAAATTGCTATAGAGGAGGAGCATAATATTTCCAATCATATTTCATTTCTTCTTACTCTTTGAATGGGTTTGAAACTAGATTCTTAGGGAGAAATGGTAACCAAATTTAAATTCCATTCGCTGCATTCTAACACAAAGAGAATAACTTATAGACAAATTTAAGAATATTGATTTCATAAATTAGTTCAAAATGAGAATTATTGATATCTTATAAAAAATAATGTACAAAATCTAAAGATATTGATAGTATTGCATTTAAAGATATAAAAATTTCAATTCAAATATATCGTAATTTTAATGATATAAAAATTGGAGTATTTATTCCTCCGACATTCATTTGTAAAATAGACATGGGAAATTGTTAAAGTTTTCTTTTCCACTTATTTTTTTTCCGCATGTTTTATCATTATTCTCATTCCTTTGTAAGTATTAATTCCCAAAATAGGAATATTCATGCTAATTTTATTACCTCTCTTCCCAATTGACAAAGGCTATGGATATTGTTGGTGGTTTTAAACATTTTTTGTAAAGTTCTTGTCACATAGATAGAAATATATCTATAGAGGTTGAGCATAATATTTCTAATCATATTTCTTTTCTTCTTACTCTTTGAATGGGTTTGGAAACTAGATTCTTAGGGAGAAAGGGTAACCAAATTTAAATTCCATTCGGTGCTTTCCTACACAAAGAGAATAACTTATAGACAAATTTAAGAATATTGATTTCATAAATGAGTTCAAAATGAGAATTATTGATCTCTTATAAAAAATAATGTACAAAATCTAAAGATATTGATAGTATTGCATTTAAAGATATAAAAATTTCAATTCAAATATATCGTAATTTTAATGATATAAAAATTGGAGTATTTATTCCTCCGACATTCATTTGTAAAATAGACATGAGAAATTGTTAACGTTTTCTTTTCCACTTATTTATTTTTCCTCATGTTTTATCATTATTCTCTTTCCTTTGTAAGTATTAATTCCCAAAATAGGCATATTCATGCTAATTTTATTACCTCTCTTCCCAATTGACAAAGGCGATGGATATTGTAGGTGGTTTTAAACATTTTTTGTAAAGTTCTTGTCACATAGATAGAAATATATCTATAGAGGTTGAGCATAATATTTCTAATCATATTTCTTTTCTTCTTACTCTTTGAATGGGTTTGGAAACTAGATTCTTAGGGAGAAATGGTAACCAAATTTAAATTCCAAACGGTACATTCCAACACAAAGTGAATAACTTATAAATAAATTTAAGAATATTGATTTAATAAATGAGTTCAAAATGAGTATTATTGATCTCTTATATAAAATAATGTACAAAATCACGAAATATTGATAGTATTGCATTTAAAGATATAAAAATTTCAATTTAAATATATCATACCTTTAATGATATAAAATTTGGAGTATTTATTCCCCCGACAATCATTTGTAAAATAGACATAGGTAATTGTTTACCTTTTCTTTCACACTTATTTATTTTTCCTCATGTTTTATAATTATTCTCTTTCCTTTGTAAGTCTTAATTCCCAAAATAGGCATATTCATGCTAATTTTATTACCTCTCTTCCAATTGACAAAGGCGATGGATATTGTAGGTGGTTTTAAACATTTTTTGTAAAGTTCTTGTCACATAGATAGAAATATATCTATAGAGGTTGAGCATAATATTTCTAATCATATTTCTTTTCTTCTTACTCTTTGAATGGGTTTGGAAACTAGATTCTTAGGGAGAAAGGGTAACCAAATTTAAATTCCATTCGGTGCTTTCCTACACAAAGAGAATAACTTATAGACAAATTTAAGAATATTGATTTCATAAATGAGTTCAAAATGAGAATTATTGATCTCTTATAAAAAATAATGTACAAAATCTAAAGATATTGATAGTATTGCATTTAAAGATATAAAAATTTCAATTCAAATATATCGTAATTTTAATGATATAAAAATTGGAGTATTTATTCCTCCGACATTCATTTGTAAAATAGACATGAGAAATTGTTAACGTTTTCTTTTCCACTTATTTATTTTTCCTCATGTTTTATCATTATTCTCTTTCCTTTGTAAGTATTAATTCCCAAAATAGGCATATTCATGCTAATTTTATTACCTCTCTTCCCAATTGACAAAGGCTATGGATATTGTTGGTGGTTTTAAACATTTTTTGTAAAGTTCTTGTCACATAGATAGAAATATATCTATAGAGGTTGAGCATAATATTTCTAATCATATTTCTTTTCTTCTTACTCTTTGAATGGGTTTGGAAACTAGATTCTTAGGGAGAGAGGGTAACCAAATTTAAATTCCATTCGGTGCGTTCCTACACAAAGAGAATAACTTATAGACAAATTTAAGAATATTGATTTCATAAATGAGTTCAAAATGAGAATTATTGATCTCTTATAAAAAATAATGTACAAAATCTAAAGATATTGATAGTATTGCATTTAAAGATATAAAAATTTCAATTCAAATATATCGTAATTTTAATGATATAAAAATTGGAGTATTTATTCCTCCGACATTCATTTGTAAAATAGACATGAGAAATTGTTAACGTTTTCTTTTCCACTTATTTATTTTTCCTCATGTTTTATCATTATTCTCTTTCCTTTGTAAGTATTAATTCCCAAAATAGGCATATTCATGCTAATTTTATTACCTCTCTTCCCAATTGACAAAGGCGATGGATATTGTAGGTGGTTTTAAACATTTTTTGTAAAGTTCTTGTCACATAGATAGAAATATATCTATAGAGGTTGAGCATAATATTTCTAATCATATTTCTTTTCTTCTTACTCTTTGAATGGGTTTGGAAACTAGATTCTTAGGGAGAAATGGTAACCAAATTTAAATTCCAAACGGTACATTCCAACACAAAGTGAATAACTTATAAATAAATTTAAGAATATTGATTTAATAAATGAGTTCAAAATGAGTATTATTGATCTCTTATATAAAATAATGTACAAAATCACGAAATATTGATAGTATTGTATTTAAAGATATAAAAATTTCAATTTAAATATATCATACCTTTAATGATATAAAATTTGGAGTATTTATTCCCCGACAATCATTTGTAAAATAGACATAGGTAATTGTTTACCTTTTCTTTCACACTTATTTATTTTTCCTCATGTTTTATAATTATTCTCTTTCCTTTGTAAGTCTTAATTCCCAAAATAGGCATATTCATGCTAATTGTATTACCTCTCTTCCCATTTGAAAAAGGGGATGGATGTTGTAGGTGGTTTTGGATATTATTTATGACGTCCTTGTTACATACCATGAAAAATTGCTATAGAGGAGGAGCATAATATTTCCAATCATATTTCATTTCTTCTTACTCTTTGAATGGGTTTGAAACTAGATTCTTAGGGAGAAATGGTAACCAAATTTAAATTCCATTCGCTGCATTCTAACACAAAGAGAATAACTTATAGACAAATTTAAGAATATTGATTTCATAAATTAGTTCAAAATGAGAATTATTGATATCTTATAAAAAATAATGTACAAAATCTAAAGATATTGATAGTATTGCATTTAAAGATATAAAAATTTCAATTCAAATATATCGTAATTTTAATGATATAAAAATTGGAGTATTTATTCCTCCGACATTCATTTGTAAAATAGACATGGGAAATTGTTAAAGTTTTCTTTTCCACTTATTTTTTTTCCTCATGTTTTATCATTATTCTCATTCCTTTGTAAGTATTAATTCCCAAAATAGGAATATTCATGCTAATTTTATTACCTCTCTTCCCAATTGACAAAGGCGATGGATATTGTAGGTGGTTTTAAACATTTTTTGTAAAGTTCTTGTCACATAGATAGAAATATATCTATAGAGGTTGAGCATAATATTTCTAATCATATTTCTTTGCTTCTTACTCTTTGAATGGGTTTGGAAACTAGATTCTTAGGGAGAAATGGTAACCAAATTTAAATTCCAAACGGTACATTCCAACACAAAGTGAATAACTTATAAATAATTTAAGAATATTGATTTCATAAATGAGTTCAAAATGAGTATTATTGATCTCTTATATAAAATAATGTACAAAATCACGAAATATTGATAGTATTGTATTTAAAGATATAAAAATTTCAATTTAAATATATCATAACTTTAATGATATAAAATTTGGAATATTTATTCCCCCGACAATCATTTGTAAAATAGGACATAGGTAATTGTTTACCTTTTCTTTCACACTTATTTATTTTTCCTCGTGTTTTATAATTATTCTCTTTCCTTTGTATATCTTAATTCCCAAAATAGGCATATTCATGCTAATTGTATTACCTCTCTTCCCATTTGAAAAAGGGGATGGATGTTGTAGGTGGTTTTGGATATTATTTATAACGTCCTTGTTACATACCATGAAAAATTGCTATAGAGGAGGAGCATAATATTTCCAATCATATTTCATTTCTTCTTACTCTTTGAATGGGTTTGGAAACTAGATTCTTAGGGAGAAAGGGTAACCAAATTTAAATTCCATTCGGTGCATTCTAACACAAAGAGAATAACTTATAGACAAATTTAAGAATATTGATTTCATAAATGAGTTCAAAATGAGAATTATTGATATCTTATAAAAAATAATGTACAAAATCTAAAGATATTGATAGTATTGCATTTAAAGATATAAAAATTTCAATTCAAATATATCGTAATTTTAATGATATAAAAATTGGAGTATTTATTCCTCCGACATTAATTTGTAAAATAGACATGGGAAATTGTTAAAGTTTTCTTTTCCACTTATTTTTTTTCCTCATGTTTTATCATTATTCTCATTCCTTTGTAAGTATTAATTCCCAAAATAGGAATATTCATGCTAATTTTATTACCTCTCTTCCCAATTGACAAAGGCGATGGATATTGTAGGTGGTTTTAAACATTTTTTGTAAAGTTCTTGTCACATAGATAGAAATATATCTATAGAGGTTGAGCATAATATTTCTAATCATATTTCTTTGCTTCTTACTCTTTGAATGGGTTTGGAAACTAGATTCTTAGGGAGAAATGGTAACCAAATTTAAATTCCAAACGGTACATTCCAACACAAAGTGAATAACTTATAAATAAATTTAAGAATATTGATTTCATAAATGAGTTCAAAATGAGTATTATTGATCTCTTATATAAAATAATGTACAAAATCACGAAATATTGATAGTATTGTATTTAAAGATATAAAAATTTCAATTTAAATATATCATAACTTTAATGATATAAAATTTGGAGTATTTATTCCCCCGACAATCATTTGTAAAATAGACATAGGTAATTGTTTACCTTTTCTTTCACACTTATTTATTTTTCCTAATGTTTTATAATTATTCTCTTTCCTTTGTATATCTTAATTCCCAAAATAGGCATATTCATGCTAATTGTATTACCTCTCTTCCCATTTGAAAAAGGGGATGGATGTTGTAGGTGGTTTTGGATTATATTTTATAACGTCCTTGTTACATACCATGAAAAATTGCTATTGAGGAGGAGCATAATATTTCCAATCATATTTCATTTCTTCTTACTCTTTGAATGGGTTTGGAAACTAGATTCTTAGGGAGAAAGGGTAACCAAATTTAAATTCCATTCGGTGCATTCTAACACAAAGAGAATAACTTATAGACAAATTTAAGAATATTGATTTCATAAATGAGTTCAAAATGAGAATTATTGATATCTTATAAAAAATAATGTACAAAATCTAAAGATATTGATAGTATTGCATTTAAAGATATAAAAATTTCAATTCAAATATATCGTAATTTTAATGATATAAAAATTGGAGTATTTATTCCTCCGACATTCATTTGTAAAATAGACATGAGAAATTGTTAACGTTTTCTTTTCCACTTATTTTTTTTCCTCATGTTTTATCATTATTCTCTTTCCTTTGTAAGTATTAATTCCCAAAATAGGAATATTCATGCTAATTTTATTACCTCTCTTCCCAATTGACAAAGGCGATGGATATTGTAGGTGGTTTTAAACATTTTTTATAAAGTTCTTGTCACATAGATAGAAATATATCTATAGAGGTTGAGCATAATATTTCTAATCATATTTCTTTTCTTCTTACTCTTTGAATGGGTTTGGAAACTAGATTTTTAGGGAGAAATGGTAACCAAATTTAAATTCCAAACGGTACATTCCAACACAAAGTGAATAACTTATTAATAAATTTAAGAATATTGATTTCATAAATGAGTTCAAAATGAGTATTATTGATCTCTTATATAAAATAATGTACAAAATCACGAAATATTGATAGTATTGTATTTAAAGATATAAAAATTTCAATTTAAATATATCATAACTTTAATGATATAAAATTTGGAGTATTTATTCCCCCGACAATCATTTGTAAAATAGACATAGGTAATTGTTTACCTTTTCTTTCACACTTATTTATTTTTCCTCATGTTTTATAATTAATATCTTTCCTTTGTAAATCTTAATTCCCAAAATAGGCATATTCATGCTAATTGTATTACCTATCTTCCCATTTGAAAAAGGGGATGGATGTTGTAGGTGGTTTTGGATATTTTTTATAACGTTCTTGTTACATACCATGAAAAATTGCAATTGAGGAGGAGCATAATATTTCCAATCTTATTTATTTTCTGCTTACTCTTTGAATGGGTTTGGAAACTAGATTCTTCGGGAGAAAGGGTAACCAAATTTAAATTCCATTCGGTGCATTCCTACAGAAAGAGAATAAGTTATAGACAAATTTAAGAATATTGATTTCATAAATGAGTTCAAAATGAGAATTATTGATCTCTTATAAAAAATAATGTACAAAATCTCTAGATATTGATAGTATTGTATTTAAAGATATAAAAATTTCAATTCAAATATATCGTAACTTTAATGATATAAAAATTGGATTATTTATTCCTCCGACATTCATTTGTAAAATAGACATGAGAAATTGTTAACGTTTTCTTTTCCACTTATTTATTTTTTCCTCATGTTTTATCATTATTCTCTTTCCTTTGTAAGTATTAATTCCCAAAATAGGCATATTCATGCTAATTTTATTACCTCTCTTCCCAATTGACAAAGGCGATGGATATTGTAGGTGGTTTTAAACATTTTTTGTAAAGTTCTTGTCACATAGATAGAAATATATCTATAGAGGTTGAGCATAATATTTCTAATCATATTTCTTTTCTTCTTACTCTTTGAATGGGTTTGGAAACTAGATTCTTAGGGAGAAATGGTAACCAAATTTAAATTCCAAACGGTACATTCCAACACAAAGTGAATAACTTATAAATAAATTTAAGAATATTGATTTCATAAATGAGTTCAAAATGAGTATTATTGATCTCTTATATAAAATAATGTACAAAATCACGAAATATTGATAGTTTTGTATTTAAAGATATAAAAATTTCAATTTAAATATATCATAACTTTAATGATATAAAATTTGGAGTATTTATTCCCCCGACAATCATTTGTAAAATAGACATAGGTAATTGTTTACCTTTTCTTTCACACTTATTTATTTTTCCTCATGTTTTATAATTATTCTCTTTCCTTTGTATATCTTAATTCCCAAAATAGGCATATTCATGCTAATTGTATTACCTCTCTTCCCATTTGAAAAAGGGGATGGATGTTGTAGGTGGTTTTGGATATTATTTATAACGTCCTTGTTACATACTATGAAAAATTGCTATAGAGGAGGAGCATAATATTTCCAATCATATTTCATTTCTTCTTACTCTTTGAATGGGTTTGGAAACTAGATTCTTAGGGAGAAAGGGTAACCAAATTTAAATTCCATTCGGTGCATTCTAACACAAAGAGAATAACTTATAGACAAATTTAAGAATATTGATTTCATAAATGAGTTCAAAATGAGAATTATTGATCTCTTATAAAAAATAATGTACAAAATCTAAAGATATTGATAGTATTGCATTTAAAGATATAAAAATTTCAATTCAAATATATCGTAATTTTAATGATATAAAAATTGGAGTATTTATTCCTCCGACATTCATTTGTAAAATAGACATAGGTAATTGTTTACCTTTTCTTTCACACTTATTTATTTTTCCTCATGTTTTATAATTATTCTCTTTCCTTTGTAAATCTTAATTCCCAAAATAGGCATATTCATGCTAATTGTATTACCTCTCTTCCCATTTGAAAAAGGGGATGGATGTTGTAGGTGGTTTTGGATATTATTTATAACGTCCTTGTTACATACCATGAAAAATTGCTATAGAGGAGGAGCATAATATTTCCAATCATATTTCATTTCTTCTTACTCTTTGAATGGGTTTGTAAAGTAGATTCTTAGGGAGAAAGGGTAACCAAATTTAAATTCCATTCGCTGCTTTCCTACACAAAGAGAATAACTTATAGACTAATTTAAGAATATTGATTTCATAAATTAGTTCAAAATGAGAATTATCGATCTCTTATAAAAAATAATATACAAAATCTCTAGATATTGATAGTATTGCATTTAAAGATATAAAAATTTCAATTCAAATATATCGTAATTTTAATGATATAAAAATTGGATTATTTATTCCTCCGACATTCATTTGTAAAATAGACATGAGAAATTGTTAACGTTTTCTTTTCCACTTATTTATTTTTTCCTCATGTTTTATCATTATTCTCTTTCCTTGTAAGTATTAATTCCCAAAATAGGCATATTCATGCTAATTTTATTACCTCTCTTCCCAATTGACAAAGGCGATGGATATTGTAGGTGGTTTTAAACATTTTTTGTAAAGTTCTTGTCACATAGATAGAAAATATATCTATAGAGGTTGAGCATAATATTTCTAATCATATTTCTTTTCTTCTTACTCTTTGAATGGGTTTGGAAACAAGATTCTTAGGGAGAAATGGTAACCAAATTTAAATTCCAAACGGTACATTCCAACACAAAGTGAATAACTTATAAATAAATTTAAGAATATTGATTTCATAAATGAGTTCAAAATGAGTATTATTGATCTCTTATATAAAATAATGTACAAAATCACGAAATATTGATAGTATTGTATTTAAAGATATAAAAATTTCAATTTAAATATATCATAACTTTAATGATATAAAATTTGGAGTATTTATTCCCCCGACAATCATTTGTAAAATAGACATAGGTAATTGTTTACCTTTTCTTTCACACTTATTTATTTTTCCTCATGTTTTATAATTATTCTCTTTCCTTTGTATATCTTAATTCCCAAAATAGGCATATTCATGCTAATTGTATTACCTCTCTTCCCATTTGAAAAAGGGGATGGATGTTGTAGGTGGTTTTGGATATTATTTATAACGTCCTTGTTACATACCATGAAAAATTGCTATAGAGGAGGAGCATAATATTTCCAATCATATTTCATTTCTTCTTACTCTTTGAATGGGTTTGGAAACTAGATTCTTAGGGAGAAGGGGTTACCAAATTTAAATTCCATTCGGTGCATTCTAACACAAAGAGAATAACTTATAGACAAATTTAAGAATATTGATTTCATAAATGAGTTCAAAATGAGAATTATTGATATCTTATAAAAAATAATGTACAAAATCTAAAGATATTGATAGTATTGCATTTAAAGATATAAAAATTTCAATTCAAATATATCGTAATTTTAATGATATAAAAATTGGAGTATTTATTCCTCCGACATTCATTTGTAAAATAGACATGAGAAATTGTTAACGTTTTCTTTTCCACTTATTTTTTTTCCTCATGTTTTATCATTATTCTCTTTCCTTTGTAAGTATTAATTCCCAAAATAGGAATATTCATGCTAATTTTATTACCTCTCTTCCCAATTGACAAAGGCGATGGATATTGTAGGTGGTTTTAAACTTTTTTTGTAAAGTTCTTGTCACATAGATAGAAATATATCTATAGAGGTTGAGCATAATATTTCTAATCATATTTCTTTTCTTCTTACTCTTTGAATGGGTTTGGAAACTAGATTCTTAGGGAGAAATGGTAACCAAATTTAAATTCCAAACGGTACATTCCAACAAAAAGTGAATAACTTATAAATAAATTTAAGAATATTGATTTCATAAATGAGTTCAAAATGAGTATTATTGATCTCTTATATAAAATAATGTACAAAATCACGAAATATTGATAGTATTGTATTTAAAGATATAAAAATTTCAATTTAAATATATCATAACTTTAATGATATAAAATTTGGAGTATTTATTCCCCCGACAATCATTTGTAAAATAGACATAGGTAATTGTTTACCTTTTCTTTCACACTTATTTATTTTTCCTCATGTTTTATAATTATTCTCTTTCCTTTGTATATCTTAATTCCCAAAATAGGCATATTCATGCTAATTGTATTACCTCTCTTCCCATTTGAAAAAGGGGATGGATGTTGTAGGTGGTTTTGGATATTATTTATAACGTCCTTGTTACATACCATGAAAAATTGCTATAGAGGAGGAGCATAATATTTCCAATCATATTTCATTTCTTCTTACTCTTTGAATGGGTTTGGAAACTAGATTCTTAGGGAGAAAGGGTAACCAAATTTAAATTCCATTCGGTGCATTCTAACACAAAGAGAATAACTTATAGACAAATTTAAGAATATTGATTTCATAAATGAGTTCAAAATGAGAATTATTGATATCTTATAAAAAATAATGTACAAAATCTAAAGATATTGATAGTATTGCATTTAAAGATATAAAAATTTCAATTCAAATATATCGTAATTTTAATGATATAAAAATTGGAGTATTTATTCCTCCGACATTCATTTGTAAAATAGACATGAGAAATTGTTAACGTTTTCTTTTCCACTTATTTTTTTTCCTCATGTTTTATCATTATTCTCTTTCCTTTGTAAGTATTAATTCCCAAAATAGGAATATTCATGCTAATTTTATTACCTCTGTTCCCAATTGACAAAGGCGATGGATATTGTAGGTGGTTTTAAACATTTTTTGTAAAGTTCTTGTCACATAGATAGAAATATATCTATAAAGGTTGAGCATAATATTTCTAATCATATTTCTTTTCTTCTTACTCTTTGAATGGGTTTGGAAACTAGATTCTTAGGGAGAAATGGTAACCAAATTTAAATTCCAAACGGTACATTCCAACACAAAGTGAATAACTTATAAATAAATTTAAGAATATTGATTTCATAAATGAGTTCAAAATGAGTATTATTGATCTCTTATATAAAATAATGTACAAAATCACGAAATATTGATAGTATTGTATTTAAAGATATAAAAATTTCAATTTAAATATATCATAACTTTAATGATATAAAATTTGGAGTATTTATTCCCCCGACAATCATTTGTAAAATAGACATAGGTAATTGTTTACCTTTTCTTTCACACTTATTTATTTTTCCTCATGTTTTATAATTATTCTCTTTCCTTTGTATATCTTAATTCCCAAAATAGGCATATTCATGCTAATTGTATTACCTCTCTTCCCATTTGAAAAAGGGGATGGATGTTGTAGGTGGTTTTGGATATTATTTATAACGTCCTTGTTACATACCATGAAAAAATTGCTATAGAGGAGGAGCATAATATTTCCAATCATATTTCATTTCTTCTTACTCTTTGAATGGGTTTGGAAACTAGATTCTTAGGGAGAAAGGGTAACCAAATTTAAATTCCATTCGGTGCATTCTAACACAAAGAGAATAACTTATAGACAAATTTAAGAATATTGATTTCATAAATGAGTTCAAAATGAGAATTATTGATCTCTTATAAAAAATAATGTACAAAATCTAAAGATATTGATAGTATTGCATTTAAAGATATAAAAATTGTCAATTCAAATATATCGTAATTTTAATGATATAAAAATTGGAGTATTTATTCCTCCGACATTCATTTGTAAAATAGACATGAGAAATTGTTAACGTTTTCTTTTCCACTTATTTATTTTTCCTCATGTTTTATCATTATTCTCTTTCCTTTGTAAGTATTAATTCCCAAAATAGGCATATTCATGCTAATTTTATTACCTCTCTTCCCAATTGACAAAGGCGATGGATATTGTAGGTGGTTTTAAACATTTTTTGTAAAGTTCTTGTCACATAGATAGAAATATATCTATAGAGGTTGAGCATAATATTTCTAATCATATTTCTTTTCTTCTTACTCTTTGAATGCGTTTGGAAACTAGATTCTTAGGGAGAAATGGTAACCAAATTTAAATTCCAAACGGTACATTCCAACACAAAGTGAATAACTTATAAATAAATTTAAGAATATTGATTTCATTAATGAGTTCAAAATGAGTATTATTGATCTCTTATATAAAATAATGTACAAAATCACGAAATATTGATAGTATTGTATTTAAAGATATAAAAATTTCAATTTAAATATATCATACCTCTAATGATATAAAATTTGGAGTATTTATTCCCCCGACAATCATTTGTAAAATAGACATAGGTAATTGTTTACCTTTTCTTTCACACTTATTTATTTTTCCTCATGTTTTATAATTATTCTCTTTCCTTTGTAAATCTTAATTCCCAAAATAGGCATATTCATGCTAATTGTATTACCTCTCTTCCCATTTGAAAAAGGGGATGGATGTTGTAGGTGGTTTCTGATATTATTTATAACGTCCTTGTTACATACCATGAAAAATTGCTATAGAGGAGGAGCATAATATTTCCGATCATATTTCATTTCTTCTTACTCTTTCAATGGGTTTGGAAACTAGATTCTTAGGGAGAAAGGGTAACCAAATTTAAATTCCATTCGGTGCTATCCTACACAAAGAGAATAACTTATAGACAAATTTAAGAATATTGATTTCATAAATTAGTTCAAAATGAGAATTATTGATCTCTTATAAAAAATAATGTACAAAATCTAAAGATATTGATAGTATTGCATTTAAAGATATAAAAATTTCAATTTAAATATATCGTAATTTTAATGATATAAAAATTGGAGTATTTATTCCTCCGACAATCATTTGTAAAATAGACATGAGTAATTGTTTACGTTTTCTTTCCCACTTATTTATTTTTCCTGATGTTTTCTAATTATTCTCTTTGCTTTGTAAGTCTTAATTGCCAAAATAGGCATATTCATGCTAATTTTTTACCTCTCTTCCCAATTGAAAAAGGCGAGGGATATTGTAGGTGGTTTTAAACATTTTTTGTAAAGTTCTTATCACACAGATAGAAATATATCTATAGAGGTTGAGCATAATATTTCCAATCATATTTCTTTTCTTCTTACTCTTTGAATGGGTTTGGAAATTAGATTTTTAGGGAGAAATGGTAACCAAATTTAAATTCCAAACGGTACATTCCAACACAAAGTGAATAACTTATAAATAAATTTAAGAATATTGATTTCATAAATGAGTTCAAAATGAGTATTATTGATCTCTTATATAAAATAATGTACAAAATCACGAAATATTGATAGTATTGTATTTAAAGATATAAAAATTTCAATTTAAATATATCATAACTTTAATGATATAAAATTTGGAGTATTTATTCCCCCGACAATCATTTGTAAAATAGACATAGGTAATTGTTTACCTTTTCGTTCACACTTATTTATTTTTCCTCATGTTTTATAATTAATATCTTTCCTTTGTAAATCTTAATTCCCAAAATAGGCATATTCATGCTAATTGTATTACCTCTCTTCCCATTTGAAAAAGGGAATGGATGTTGTAGGTGGTTTTGGATATTATTTATAACGTTCTTGTTACATCCCATGAAAAATTGCAATTGAGGAGGAGCATAATATTTCCAATCTTATTTCTTTTCTTCTTACTCTTTGAATGGGTTTGGAAACTAGATTCTTCGGGAGAAAGGGTAACCAAATTTAAATTTCATTCGGTGCATTCCTACACAAAGAGAATAAGTTATAGACAAATTTAAGAATATTGATTTCATAAATGAGTTCAAAATGAGAATTATTGTTCTCTTATAAAAAATAAAGTACAAAATCTCTAGATATTGATAGTATTGTATTTAAAGATATATAAATTTCAATTCAAATATATCGTAATTTTAATGATATAAAAATTGGATTATTTATTCCTCCGACATTAATTTGTAAAATAGACATGAGAAATTGTTAACGTTTTCTTTTCCACTTATTTATTTTTCCTCATGTTTTATCATTATTCTCTTTCCTTTGTAAGTATTAATTCCCAAAATAGGCATATTCATGCTAATTTTATTACCTCTCTTCACAATTGACAAAGGCGATGGATATTGTAGGTGGTTTTAAACATTTTTTGAAAAGTTCTTGTCACATAGATAGAAATATATCTATAGAGGTTGAGCATAATATTTCTAATCATATTTCTTTTCTTCTTACTCTTTGAATGGGTTTGGAAACTAGATTCTTAGGGAGAAAGGGTAACCAAATTTAAATTCCATTCGGTGCTTTCCTACACAAAGAGAATAACTTATAGACAAATTTAAGAATATTGATTTCATAAATGAGTTCAAAATGAGAATTATTGATCTCTTATAAAAAATAATGTACAAAATCTAAAGATATTGATAGTATTGCATTTAAAGATATAAAAATTTCAATTCAAATATATCGTAATTTTAATGATATAAAAATTGGAGTATTTATTCCTCCAACATTCATTTGTAAAATAGACATGAGAAATTGTTAACGTTTTCTTTTCCACTTATTTATTTTTCCTCATGTTTTATCATTATTCTCTTTCCTTTGTAAGTATTAATTCCCAAAATAGGCATATTCATGCTAATTTTATTACCTCTCTTCCCAATTGACAAAGGCTATGGATATTGTAGGTGGTTTTAAACATTTTTTGTAAAGTTCTTGTCACATAGATAGAAATATATCTATAGAGGTTGAGCATAATATTTCCAATCATATTTCTTTTCTTCTTACTCTTTGAATGGGTTTGGAAACTAGATTTTTAGGGAGAAATGGTAACCAAATTTAAATTCCAAACGGTACATTCCAACACAAAGTGAATAACTTATAAATAAATTTAAGAATATTGATTTCATAAATGAGTTCAAAATGAGTATTATTGATCTCTTATATAAAATAGTGTACAAAATCACGAAATATTGATATTATTGTATTTAAAGATATAAAAATTTCAATTTAAATATATCATAACTTTAATGATATAAAATTTGGAGTATTTATTCCCCCGACATTCATTTGTAAAATAGACATGTGTAATTGTTTACGTTTTCTTTCCCACTTATTTATTTTTCCTCAAGTTTTATAATTATTCTCTTTCTTTTGTAAATCTTAATTCCCAAAATAGGCATATTCATGCTAATTGTATTACCTCTCTTCCCATTTGAAAAAGGGATGGATGTTGTAGGTGGTTTTGGATATTATTTATAACGTTCTTGTTACATACCATGAAAAATTGCTATAGAGGAGGAGAAAAATATTTCCAATCATATTTCATTTCTTCTTACTCTTTGAATGGGTTTGGAAACTAGATTCTTAGGGAGAAAGGGTAACCAAATTTAAATTCCATTAGCTGCATTCTAACACAAAGAGAATAACTTATAGACAAATTTAAGAATATTGATTTCATAAATGAGTTCAAAATGAGAATTATTGATCTCTTATAAAAAATAATGTACAAAATCTAAAGATATTGATAGTATTGCATTTAAAGATATAAAAATTTCAATTCAAATATATCGTAATTTTAATGATATAAAAATTGGAGTATTTATTCCTCCAACAATCATTTGTAAAATAGACATGAGAAATTGTTAACGTTTTCTTTTCCACTTATTTATTTTTCCTCATGTTTTATCATTATTCTCTTTCCTTTGTAAGTATTAATTCCCAAAATAGGCATATTCATGCTAATTTTATTACCTCTGTTCCCAATTCACAAAGGCGATGGATATTGTAGGTGGTTTTAAACATTTTTTGTAAAGTTCTTGTCACATAGATAGAAATATATCTATAGAGGTTGAGCATAATATTTCTAATCATATTTCTTTTCTTCTTACTCTTTGAATGGGTTTGGAAACTAGATTCTTAGGGAGAAATGGTAACCAAATTTAAATTCCAAACGGTACATTCCAAAACAAAGTGAATAACTTATAAATAAATTTAAGAATATTGATTTCATAAATGCGTTCAAAATGAGTATTATTGATCTCTTATATAAAATAATGTACAAAATCACGAAATATTGATAGTATTGTATTTAAAGATATAAAAATTTCAATTTAAATATATCATAACTTTAATGATATAAAATTTGGAGTATTTATTCCCCCGACAATCATTTGTAAAATAGACATAGGTAATTGTTTACCTTTTCTTTCACACTTATTTATTTTCCCTCATGTTTTATAATTATTCTCTTTCCTTTGTAAATCTTAATTCCCAAAATAGGCATATTCATGCTAATTGTATTACCTCTCTTCCCATTTGAAAAAGGGGATGGATGTTGTAGGTGGTTTTGGATATTATTTATAACGTCCTTGTTACATACCATGAAAAATTGCTATAGAGGAGGAGCATAATATTTCCAATCATATTTCATTTCTTCTTACTCTTTGAATGGGTTTGGAAACTAGATTCTTAGGGAGAAAGGGTAACCAAATTTAAATTCCATTCGGTGGTTTCCTACACAAAGAGAATAACTTATAGACAAATTTAAGAATATTGATTTCATAAATTAGTTCAAAATGAGAATTATTGATCTCTTATAAAAAATAATGTACAAAATCTAAAGATATTGATAGTATTGCATTTAAAGATATAAAAATTTCAATTCAAATATATCGTAATTTTAATGATATAAAAATTGGAGTATTTATTCCTCCGACATTCATTTGTAAAATAGACATGAGAAATTGTTAACGTTTTCTTTTCCACTTATTTATTTTTCCTCATGTTTTATCATTATTCTCTTTCCTTTGTAAGTATTAATTCCCAAAATAGGCATATTCATGCTAATTTTATTACCTCTCTTCCCAATTGACAAAGGCGATGGATATTGTAGGTGGTTTTAAACATTTTTTGTAAAGTTCTTGTCACATAGATAGAAATATATCTATAGAGGTTGAGCATAATATTTCTAATCATATTTCTTTTCTTCTTACTCTTTCAATGGGTTTGGAAACTAGATTCTTAGGGAGAAATGGTAACCAAATTTAAATTCCAAACGGTACATTCCAACACAAAGTGAATAACTTATAAATAAATTTAAGAATATTGATTTCATAAATGAGTTCAAAATGAGTATTATTGATCTCTTATATAAAATAATGTACAAAATCACGAAATATTGATAGTATTGTATTTAAAGATATAAAAATTTCAATTTAAATATATCATAACTTTAATGATATAAAATTTGGAGTATTTATTCCCCCGACAATCATTTGTAAAATAGACATAGGTAATTGTTTACCTTTTCTTTCACACTTATTTATTTTTCCTCATGTTTTATAATTATTCTCTTTCCTTTGTAAATCTTAATTCCCAAAATAGGCATATTCATGCTAATTGTATTACCTCTCTTCCCATTTGAAAAAGGGGATGGATGTTGTAGGTGGTTTTGGATATTATTTATAACGTCCTTGTTACATACCATGAAAAATTGCTATAGAGGAGGAGCATAATATTTCCAATCATATTTCATTTCTTCTTACTCTTTGAATGGGTTTGGAAACTAGATTCTTAGGGAGAAAGGGTAACCAAATTTAAATTCCATTCGGTGCTATCCTACACAAAGAGAATAACTTATAGACAAATTTAAGAATATTGATTTCATAAATTAGTTCAAAATGAGAATTATTGATCTCTTATAAAAAAATAATGTACAAAATCTAAAGATATTGATAGTATTGCATTTAAAGATATAAAAATTTCAATTCAAATATATCGTAATTTTAATGATATAAAAATTGGAGTATTTATTCCTCCGACAATCATTTGTAAAATAGACATGAGTAATTGTTTACGTTTTCTTTCCCACTTATTTATTTTTCCTGATGTTTTCTAATTATTCTCTTTGCTTTGTAAGTCTTAATTGCCAAAATAGGCATATTCATGCTAATTTTATTACCTCTCTTCCCAATTGAAATAGGCGAGGGATATTGTAGGTGGTTTTAAACATTTTTTGTAAAGTTCTTGTCACACAGATAGAAATAAATCTATAGAGGTTGAGCATAATATTTCCAATCATATTTCTTTTCTTCTTACTCTTTGAATGGGTTTGGAAACTAGATTTTTAGGGAGAAATGGTAACCAAATTTAAATTCCAAATGGTACATTCCAACACAAAGTGAATACTTATAAATAAATTTAAGAATATTGATTTCATAAATGAGTTCAAAATGAGTATTATTGATCTCTTATATAAAATATTGTACAAAATCACGAAATATTGATAGTATTGTATTTAAAGATATAAAAATTTCAATTTAAATATATCATAACTTTAATGATATAAAATTTGGAGTATTTATTCCCCCGACAATCATTTGTAAAATAGACATAGGTAATTGTTTACCTTTTCTTTCACACTTATTTATTTTCCTCATGTTTTTTATAATTATTCTCTTTCCTTTGTAAATCTTAATTCCCAAAATAGGCATATTCATGCTAATTGTATTACCTCTCTTCCCATTTGAAAAAGGGGATGGATGTTGTAGGTGGTTTTGGATATTATTTATAACGTCCTTGTTACATACCATGAAAAATTGCTATAGAGGAGGAGCATAATATTTCCAATCATATTTCATTTCTTCTTACTCTTTGAATGGGTTTGGAAACTAGATTCTTAGGGAGAAAGGGTAACCAAATTTAAATTCCATTAGCTGCATTCTAACACAAAGAGAATAACTTATAGACAAATTTAAGAATATTGATTTCATAAATGAGTTCAAAATGAGAATTATTGATCTCTTATAAAAAATAATGTACAAAATCTAAAGATATTGATAGTATTGCATTTAAAGATATAAAAATTTCAATTCAAATATATCGTAATTTTAATGATATAAAAATTGGAGTATTTATTCCTCCAACATTCATTTGTAAAATAGACATGAGAAATTGTTAACGTTTTCTTTTCCACTTATTTATTTTTCCTCATGTTTTATCATTATTCTCTTTCCTTTGTAAGTATTAATTCCCAAAATAGGCATATTCATGCTAATTTTATTACCTCTGTTCCCAATTCACAAAGGCGATGGATATTGTAGGTGGTTTTGAACATTTTTTGTAAAGTTCTTGTCACATAGATAGAAATATATCTATAGAGGTTGAGCATAATATTTCTAATCATATTTCTTTTCTTCTTACTCTTTGAATGGGTTTGGAAACTAGATTCTTAGGGAGAAATGGTAACCAAATTTAAATTCCAAACGGTACATTCCAACACAAAGTGAATAACTTATAAATAAATTTAAGAATATTGATTTCATAAATGAGTTCAAAATGAGTATTATTGATCTCTTATATAAAATAATGTACAAAATCACGAAATATTGATAGTATTGTATTTAAAGATATAAAAATTTCAATTTAAATATATCATAACTTTAATGATATAAAAATTTGGAGTATTTATTCCCCCGACAATCATTTGTAAAATAGACATAGGTAATTGTTTACCTTTTTCTTTCACACTTATTTATTTTTCCTCATGTTTTATAATTATTCTCTTTCCTTTGTAAATCTTAATTCCCAAAATAGGCATATTCATGCTAATTGTATTACCTCTCTTCCCATTTGAAAAAGGGGATGGATGTTGTAGTGGTTTTGGGATATTATTTATAACGTCCTTGTTACATACCATGAAAATTGCTATAGAGGAGGAGCATAATATTTCCAATCATATTTCATTTCTTCTTACTCTTTGAATGGGTTTGGAAACTAGATTCTTAGGGAGAAAGGGTAACCAAATTTAAATTCCATTCGGTGGTTTCCTACACAAAGAGAATAACGTATAGACAAATTTAAGAATATTGATTTCATAAATGAGTTCAAAATGAGAATTATTGATATCTTATAAAAAATAATGTACAAAATCTAAAGATATTGATAGTATTGCATTTAAAGATATAAAAATTTCAATTCAAATATATCGTAATTTTAATGATATAAAAATTGGAGTATTTATTCCTCCGACATTCATTTGTAAAATAGACATGAGAAATTGTTAACGTTTTCTTTTCCACTTATTTATTTTTCCTCATGTTTTATCATTATTCTCTTTCCTTTGTAAGTATTAATTCCCAAAAATAGGAATATTCATGCTAATTTTATTACCTCTCTTCCCAATTGACAAAGGCGATGGATATTGTAGGTGGTTTTAAACATTTTTTGTAAAGTTCTTGTCACATAGATAGAAATATATCTATAGAGGTTGAGCATAATATTTCTAATCATATTTCTTTTCTTCTTACTCTTTGAATGGGTTTGGAAACTAGATTCTTAGGGAGAAATGGTAACCAAATTTAAATTCCAAACGGTATATTCCAACACAAAGTGAATAACTTATAAATAAATTTAAGAATATTGATTTCATAAATGAGTTCAAAATGAGTATTATTGATCTCTTATATAAAATAATGTACAAAATCACGAAATATTGATAGTATTGTATTTAAAGATATAAAAATTTCAATTTAAATATATCATAACTTTAATGATATAAAATTTGGAGTATTTATTCCCCCGACAATCATTTGTAAAATAGACATAGGTAATTGTTTACCTTTTCTTTCACACTTATTTATTTTTCCTCATGTTTTATAATTATTCTCTTTCCTTTGTAAATCTTAATTCCCAAAATAGGCATATTCATGCTAATTGTATTACCTCTCTTCCCATTTGAAAAAGGGGATGGATGTTGTAGGTGGTTTTGGATATTATTTATAACGTCCTTGTTACATACCATGAAAAATTGCTATAGAGGAGGAGCATAATATTTCCAATCATATTTCATTTCTTCTTACTCTTTGAATGGGTTTGGAAACTAGATTCTTAGGGAGAAAGGGTAACCAAATTTAAATTCCATTAGCTGCATTCTAACACAAAGAGAATAACTTATAGACAAATTTAAGAATATTGATTTCATAAATGAGTTCAAAATGAGAATTATTGATCTCTTATAAAAAATAATGTACAAAATCTAAAGATATTGATAGTATTGCATTTAAAGATATAAAAATTTCAATTCAAATATATCGTAATTTTAATGATATAAAAATTGGAGTATTTATTCCTCCAACATTCATTTGTAAAATAGACATGAGAAATTGTTAACGTTTTCTTTTCCACTTATTTATTTTTCCTCATGTTTTATCATTATTCTCTTTCCTTTGTAAGTATTAATTCCCAAAATAGGCATATTCATGCTAATTTTATTACCTCTGTTCCCAATTCACAAAGGCGATGGATATTGTAGGTGGTTTTGAACATTTTTTGTAAAGTTCTTGTCACATAGATAGAAATATATCTATAGAGGTTGAGCATAATATTTCTAATCATATTTCTTTTCTTCTTACTCTTTGAATGGGTTTGGAAACTAGATTCTTAGGGAGAAATGGTAACCAAATTTAAATTCCAAACGGTACATTCCAACACAAAGTGAATAACTTATAAATAAATTTTAGAATATTGATTTCATAAATGAGTTCAAAATGAGTATTATTGATCTCTTATATAAAATAATGTACAAAATCACGAAATATTGATAGTATTGTATTTAAAGATATAAAAATTTCAATTTAAATATATCATAACTTTAATGATATAAAATTTGGAGTATTTATTCCCCCGACAATCATTTGTAAAATAGACATAGGTAATTGTTTACCTTTTCTTTCACACTTATTTATTTTTCCTCATGTTTTATAATTATTCTCTTTCCTTTGTAAATCTTAATTCCCAAAATAGGCATATTCATGCTAATTGTATTACCTCTCTTCCCATTTGAAAAAGGGGATGGATGTTGTAGGTGGTTTTGGATATTATTTATAACGTCCTTGTTACATACCATGAAAAATTGCTATAGAGGAGGAGCATAATATTTCCAATCATATTTCATTTCTTCTTACTCTTTGAATGGGTTTGGAAACTAGATTCTTAGGGAGAAAGGGTAACCAAATTTAAATTCCATTCGGTGGTTTCCTACACAAAGAGAATAACTTATAGACAAATTTAAGAATATTGATTTCATAAATGAGTTCAAAATGAGAATTATTGATATCTTATAAAACATAATGTACAAAATCTAAAGATATTGATAGTATTGCATTTAAAGATATAAAAATTTCAATTCAAATATATCGTAATTTTAATGATATAAAAATTGGAGTATTTATTCCTCCGACATTCATTTGTAAAATAGACATGAGAAATTGTTAACGTTTTCTTTTCCACTTATTTATTTTTCCTCATGTTTTATCATTATTCTCTTTCCTTTGTAAGTATTAATTCCCAAAATAGGAATATTCATGCTAATTTTATTACCTCTCTTCCCAATTGACAAAGGCGATGGATATTGTAGGTGGTTTTAAACATTTTTTGTAAAGTTCTTGTCACATAGATAGAAATATATCTATAGAGGTTGAGCATAATATTTCTAATCATATTTCTTTTCTTCTTACTCTTTGAATGGGTTTGGAAACTAGATTCTTAGGGAGAAATGGTAACCAAATTTAAATTCCAAACGGTATATTCCAACACAAAGTGAATAACTTATAAATAAATTTAAGAATATTGATTTCATAAATGAGTTCAAAATGAGTATTATTGATCTCTTATATAAAATAATGTACAAAATCACGAAATATTGATAGTATTGTATTTAAAGATATAAAAATTTCAATTTAAATATATCATAACTTTAATGATATAAAATTTGGAGTATTTATTCCCCCGACAATCATTTGTAAAATAGACATAGGTAATTGTTTACCTTTTCTTTCACACTTATTTATTTTTCCTCATGTTTTATAATTATTCTCTTTCCTTTGTATATCTTAATTCCCAAAATAGGCATATTCATGCTAATTGTATTACCTCTCTTCCCATTTGAAAAAGGGGATGGATGTTGTAGGTGGTTTTGGATATTATTTATAACGTCCTTGTTACATACCATGAAAAATTGCTATAGAGGAGGAGCATAATATTTCCAATCATATTTCATTTCTTCTTACTCTTTGAATGGGTTTGGAAACTAGATTCTTAGGGAGAAAGGGTAACCAAATTTAAATTCCATTCGGTGCATTCTAACACAAAGAGAATAACTTATAGACAAATTTAAGAATATTGATTTCATAAATGAGTTCAAAATGAGAATTATTGATCTCTTATAAAAAATAATGTACAAAATCTAAAGATATTGATAGTATTGCATTTAAAGATATAAAAATTTCAATTCAAATATATCGTAATTTTAATGATATAAAAATTGGAGTATTTATTCCGCCGACATTCATTTGTAAAATAGACATAGGTAATTGTTTACCTTTTCTTTCACACTTATTTATTTTTCCTCATGTTTTATAATTATTCTCTTTCCTTTGTAAATCTTAATTCCCAAAATAGGCATATTCATGCTAATTGTATTACCTCACTTCCCATTTGAAAAAGGGGATGGATGTTGTAGGTGGTTTTGGATATTATTTATAACGTCCTTGTTACATACCATGAAAAATTGCTATAGAGGAGGAGCATAATATTTCCAATCATATTTCATTTCTTCTTACTCTTTGAATGGGTTTGGAAACTAGATTCTTAGGGAGAAAGGGTAACCAAATTTAAATTCCATTCGCTGCTTTCCTACACAAAGAGAATAACTTATAGACAAATTTAAGAATATTGATTTCATAAATTAGTTCAAAATGAGAATTATCGATCTCTTATAAAAAATAATATACAAAATCTCTAGATATTGATAGTATTGCATTTAAAGATATAAAAATTTCAATTCAAATATATCGTAATTTTAATGATATAAAAATTGGATTATTTATTCCTCCGACATTCATTTGTAAAATAGACATGAGAAATTGTTAACGTTTTCTTTTCCACTTATTTATTTTTCCTCATGTTTTATCATTATTCTCTTTCCTTTGTAAGTATTAATTCCCAAAATAGGCATATTCATGCTAATTTTATTACCTCTCTTCCCAATTGACAAAGGCGATGGATATTGTAGGTGGTTTTAAACATTTTTTGTAAAGTTCTTGTCACATAGATAGAAATATATCTATAGAGGTTGAGCATAATATTTCTAATCATATTTCTTTTCTTCTTACTCTTTGAATGGGTTTGGAAACTAGATTCTTAGGGAGAAATGGTAACCAAATTTAAATTCCAAACGGTACATTCCAACACAAAGTGAATAACTTATAAATAAATTTAAGAATATTGATTTCATAAATGAGTTCAAAATGAGTATTATTGATCTCTTATATAAAATAATGTACAAAATCACGAAATATTGATAGTATTGTATTTAAAGATATAAAAATTTCAATTTAAATATATCATAACTTTAATGATATAAAATTTGGAGTATTTATTCCCCCGACAATCATTTGTAAAATAGACATAGGTAATTGTTTACCTTTTCTTTCACACTTATTTATTTTTCCTCATGTTTTATAATTATTCTCTTTCCTTTGTAAATCTTAATTCCCAAAATAGGCATATTCATGCTAATTGTATTACCTCTCTTCCCATTTGAAAAAGGGGATGGATGTTGTAGGTGGTTTTGGATATTATTTATAACGTCCTTGTTACATACCATGAAAAATTGCTATAGAGGAGGAGCATAATATTTCCAATCATATTTCATTTCTTCTTACTCTTTGAATGGGTTTGGAAACTAGATTCTTAGGGAGAAAGGGTAACCAAATTTAAATTCCATTCGGTGCATTCTAAAACAAAGAGAATAACTTATAGACAAATTTAAGAATATTGATTTCATAAATGAGTTCAAAATGAGAATTATTGATATCTTATAAAAAATAATGTACAAAATCTAAAGATATTGATAGTATTGCATTTAAAGATATAAAAATTTCAATTCAAATATATCGTAATTTTAATGATATAAAAATTGGAGTATTTATTCCTCCGACATTCATTTGTAAAATAGACATGAGAAATTGTTAACGTTTTCTTTTCCACTTATTTTTTTTCCTCATGTTTTATCATTATTCTCTTTCCTTTGTAAGTATTAATTCCCAAAATAGGAATATTCATGCTAATTTTATTACCTCTCTTCCCAATTGACAAAGGCGATGGATATTGTAGGTGGTTTTAAACATTTTTTGTAAAGTTCTTGTCACATAGATAGAAATATATCTATAGAGGTTGAGCATAATATTTCTAATCATATTTCTTTTCTTCTTACTCTTTGAATGGGTTTGGAAACTAGATTCTTAGGGAGAAATGGTAACCAAATTTAAATTCCAAACGGTACATTCCAACACAAAGTGAATAACTTATAAATAAATTTAAGAATATTGATTTCATAAATGAGTACAAAATGAGTATTATTGATCTCTTATATAAAATAATGTACAAAATCACGAAATATTGATAGTATTGTATTTAAAGATATAAAAATTTCAATTTAAATATATCATACCTTTAATGATATAAAATTTGGAGTATTTATTCCCCCGACAATCATTTGTAAAATAGACATAGGTAATTGTTTACCTTTTCTTTCACACTTATTTATTTTTCCTCATGTTTTATAATTATTCTCTTTCCTTTGTAAGTCTTAATTCCCAAAATAGGCATATTCATGCTAATTGTATTACCTCTCTTCCCATTTGAAAAAGGGGATGGATGTTGTAGGTGGTTTTGGATATTATTTATGACGTCCTTGTTACATACCATGAAAAATTGCTATAGAGGAGGAGCATAATATTTCCAATCATATTTCATTTCTTCTTACTCTTTGAATGGGTTTGAAACTAGATTCTTAGGGAGAAATGGTAACCAAATTTAAATTCCATTCGCTGCATTCTAACACAAAGAGAATAACTTATAGACAAATTTAAGAATATTGATTTCATAAATTAGTTCAAAATGAGAATTATTGATATCTTATAAAAAATAATGTACAAAATCTAAAGATATTGATAGTATTGCATTTAAAGATATAAAAATTTCAATTCAAATATATCGTAATTTTAATGATATAAAAATTGGAGTATTTATTCCTCCGACATTCATTTGTAAAATAGACATGGGAAATTGTTAAAGTTTTCTTTTCCACTTATTTTTTTTCCTCATGTTTTATCATTATTCTCATTCCTTTGTAAGTATTAATTCCCAAAATAGGAATATTCATGCTAATTTTATTACCTCTCTTCCCAATTGACAAAGGCTATGGATATTGTTGGTGGTTTTAAACATTTTTTGTAAAGTTCTTGTCACATAGATAGAAATATATCCATAGAGGTTGAGCATAATATTTCTAATCATATTTCTTTTCTTCTTACTCTTTGAATGGGTTTGGAAACTAGATTCTTAGGGAGAAATGGTAACCAAATTTAAATTCCAAACGGTACATTCCAACACAAAGTGAATAACTTATAAATAAATTTAAGAATATTGATTTCATAAATGAGTTCAAAATGAGTATTATTGATCTCTTATATAAAATAATGTACAAAATCACGAAATATTGATAGTATTGTATTTAAAGATATAAAAATTTCAATTTAAATATATCATAACTTTAATGATATAAAATTTGGAGTATTTATTCCCCCGACAATCATTTGTAAAATAGACATAGGTAATTGTTTACCTTTTCTTTCACACTTATTTATTTTTTTCTCATGTTTTATAATTATTCTCTTTCCTTTGTATATCTTAATTCCCAAAATAGGCATATTCATGCTAATTGTATTACCTCTCTTCCCATTTGAAAAAGGGGATGGATGTTGTAGGTGGTTTTGGATATTATTTATAACGTCCTTGTTACATACCATGAAAAATTGCTATAGAGGAGGAGCATAATATTTCCAATCATATTTCATTTCTTCTTACTCTTTGAATGGGTTTGGAAACTAGATTCTTAGGGAGAAAGGGTAACCAAATTTAAATTCCATTCGGTGCTATCCTACACAAAGAGAATAACTTATAGACAAATTTAAGAATATTGATTTCATAAATTAGTTCAAAATGAGAATTATTGATCTCTTATAAAAAATAATGTACAAAATCTAAAGATATTGATAGTATTGCATTTAAAGATATAAAAATTTCAATTCAAATATATCGTAATTTTAATGATATAAAAATTGGAGTATTTATTCCTCCGACAATCATTTGTAAAATAGACATGAGTAATTGTTTACGTTTTCTTTCCCACTTATTTATTTTTCCTGATGTTTTCTAATTATTCTCTTTGCTTTGTAAGTCTTAATTGCCAAAATAGGCATATTCATGCTAATTTTATTACCTCTCTTCCCAATTGAAATAGGCGAGGGATATTGTAGGTGGTTTTAAACATTTTTTGTAAAGTTCTTGTCACACAGATAGAAATATATCTATAGAGGTTGAGCATAATATTTCCAATCATATTTCTTTTCTTCTTACTCTTTGAATGGGTTTGGAAACTAGATTTTTAGGGAGAAATGGTAACCAAATTTAAATTCCAAACGGTACATTCCAACACAAAGTGAATAACTTATAAATAAATTTAAGAATATTGATTTCATAAATGAGTTCAAAATGAGTATTATTGATCTCTTATATAAAATAATGTACAAAATCACGAAATATTGATAGTATTGTATTTAAAGATATAAAAATTTCAATTTAAATATATCATAACTTTAATTATATAAAATTTGGAGTATTTATTCCCCCGACAATCATTTGTAAAATAGACATAGGTAATTGTTTACCTTTTCGTTCACACTTATTTATTTTTCCTCATGTTTTATAATTAATATCTTTCCTTTGTAAATCTTAATTCCCAAAATAGGCATATTCATGCTAATTGTATTACCTCTCTTCCCATTTGAAAAAGGGAATGGATGTTGTAGGTGGTTTTGGATATTATTTATAACGTTCTTGTTACATACCATGAAAAATTGCAATTGAGGAGGAGCATAATATTTCCAATCTTATTTCTTTTCTTCTTACTCTTTGAATGGGTTTGGAAACTAGATTCTTCGGGAGAAAGGGTAACCAAATTTAAATTCCATTAGCTGCATTCTAACACAAAGAGAATAACTTATAGACAAATTTAAGAATATTGATTTCATAAATTAGTTCAAAATGAGAATTATTGATCTCTTATAAAAAATAATGTACAAAATCTAAAGATATTGATAGTATTGCATTTAAAGATATAAAAATTTCAATTCAAATATATCGTAATTTTAATGATATAAAAATTGGAGTATTTATTCCTCCGACATTTATTTGTAAAATAGACATGAGAAATTGTTAACGTTTTCTTTTCCACTTATTTATTTTTCCTCATGTTTTATCATTATTCTCTTTCCTTTGTAAGTATTAATTCCCAAAATAGGCATATTCATGCTAATTTTATTACCTCTCTTCCCAATTGACAAAGGCGATGGATATTGTAGGTGGTTTTAAACATTTTTTGTAAAGTTCTTGTCACATAGATAGAAATATATCTATAGAGGTTGAGCATAATATTTCTAATCATATTTCTTTTCTTCTTACTCTTTGAATGGGTTTGGAAACTAGATTCTTAGGGAGAAATGGTAACCAAATTTAAATTCCAAACGGTACATTCCAACACAAAGTGAATAACTTATAAATAAATTTAAGAATATTGATTTCATAAATGAGTTCAAAATGAGTATTATTGATCTCTTATATAAAATAATGTACAAAATCACGAAATATTGATAGTATTGTATTTAAAGATATAAAAATTTCAATTTAAATATATCATAACTTTAATGATATAAAATTTGAAGTATTTATTCCCCCGACAATCATTTGTAAAATAGACATAGGTAATTGTTTACCTTTTCTTTCACACTTATTTATTTTTCCTCATGTTTTATAATTATTCTCTTTCCTTTGTAAATCTTAATTCCCAAAATAGGCATATTCATGCTAATTGTATTACCTCTCTTCCCATTTGAAAAAGGGGATGGATGTTGTAGGTGGTTTTGGATATTATTTATAACGTCCTTGTTACATACCATGAAAAATTGCTATAGAGGAGGAGCATAATATTTCCAATCATATTTCATTTCTTCTTACTCTTTGAATGGGTTTGGAAACTAGATTCTTAGGGAGAAAGGGTAACCAAATTTAAATTCCATTCGGTGCTATCCTACACAAAGAGAATAACTTATAGACAAATTTAAGAATATTGATTTCATAAATTAGTTCAAAATGAGAATTATTGATCTCTTATAAAAAATAATGTACAAAATCTAAAGATATTGATAGTATTGCATTTAAAGATATAAAAATTTCAATTCAAATATATCGTAATTTTAATGATATAAAAATTGGAGTATTTATTCCTCCGACAATCATTTGTAAAATAGACATGAGTAATTGTTTACGTTTTCTTTCCCACTTATTTATTTTTCCTGATGTTTTCTAATTATTCTCTTTGCTTTGTAAGTCTTAATTGCCAAAATAGGCATATTCATGCTAATTTTATTACCTCTCTTCCCAATTGAAATAGGCGAGGGATATTGTAGGTGGTTTTAAACATTTTTTGTAAAGTTCTTGTCACACAGATAGAAATATATCTATAGAGGTTGAGCATAATATTTCCAATCATATTTCTTTTCTTCTTACTCTTTGAATGGGTTTGGAAACTAGATTTTTAGGGAGAAATGGTAACCAAATTTAAATTCCAAACGGTACATTCCAACACAAAGTGAATAACTTATAAATAAATTTAAGAATATTGATTTCATAAATGAGTTCAAAATGAGTATTATTGATCTCTTATATAAAATAATGTACAAAATCACGAAATATTGATAGTATTGTATTTAAAGATATAAAAATTTCAATTTAAATATATCATAACTTTAATGATATAAAATTTGGAGTATTTATTCCCCCGACAATCATTTGTAAAATAGACATAGGTAATTGTTTACCTTTTCTTTCACACTTATTTATTTTCCCTCATGTTTTATAATTAATATCTTTCCTTTGTAAATCTTAATTCCCAAAATAGGCATATTCATGCTAATTGTATTACCTCTCTTCCCATTTGAAAAAGGGGATGGATGTTGTAGGTGGTTTTGGATATTATTTATAACGTTCTTGTTACATACCATGAAAAATTGCAATTGAGGAGGAGCATAATATTTCCAATCTTATTTCTTTTCTTCTTACTCTTTGAATGGGTTTGGAAACTAGATTCTTCGGGAGAAAGGGTAACCAAATTTAAATTCCATTCGGTGCATTCCTACACAAAGAGAATAAGTTATAGACAAATTTAAGAATATTGATTTCATAAATGAGTTCAAAATGAGAATTATTGATCTCTTATAAAAAATAATGTACAAAATCTCTAGATATTGATAGTATTGTATTTAAAGATATATAAATTTCAATTCAAATATATCGTAATTTTAATGATATAAAAATTGGATTATTTATTCCTCCGACATTCATTTGTAAAATAGACATGAGAAATTGTTAACGTTTTCTTTTCCACTTATTTATTTTTCCTCATGTTTTATCATTATTCTCTTTCCTTTGTAAGTATTAATTCCCAAAATAGGCATATTCATGCTAATTTTATTACCTCTCTTCCCAATTGACAAAGGCGATGGATATTGTAGGTGGTTTTAAACATTTTTTGTAAAGTTCTTGTCACATAGATAGAAATATATCCATAGAGGTTGAGCATAATATTTCTAATCATATTTCTTTTCTTCTTACTCTTTGAATGGGTTTGGAAACTAGATTCTTAGGGAGAAATGGTAACCAAATTTAAATTCCAAACGGTACATTCCAACACAAAGTGAATAACTTATAAATAAATTTAAGAATATTGATTTCATAAATGAGTTCAAAATGAGTATTAGTGATCTCTTATATAAAATAATGTACAAAATCACGAAATATTGATAGTATTGTATTTAGAGATATAAAAATTTCAATTTAAATATATCATAACTTTAATGATATAAAATTTGGAGTATTTATTCCCCCGACAATCATTTGTAAAATAGACATAGGTAATTGTTTACCTTTTCTTTCACACTTATTTATTTTTCCTCATGTTTTATAATTATTCTCTTTCCTTTGTAAATCTTAATTCCCAAAATAGGCATATTCATGCTAATTGTATTACCTCTCTTCCCATTTGAAAAAGGGGATGGATGTTGTAGGTGGTTTTGGATATTATTTATAACGTCCTTGTTACATACCATGAAAAATTGCTATAGAGGAGGAGCATAATATTTCCAATCATATTTCATTTCTTCTTACTCTTTGAATGGGTTTGGAAACTAGATTCTTAGGGAGAAAGGGAAACCAAATTTAAATTCCATTCGGTGCTATCCTACACAAAGAGAATAACTTATAGACAAATTTAAGAATATTGATTTCATAAATTAGTTCAAAATGAGAATTATTGATCTCTTATAAAAAATAATGTACAAAATCTAAAGATATTGATAGTATTGCATTTAAAGATATAAAAATTTCAATTGAAATATATCGTAATTTTAATGATATAAAAATTGGAGTATTTATTCCTCCGACAATCATTTGTAAAATAGACATGAGTAATTGTTAACGTTTTCTTTCCCACTTATTTATTTTTCCTGATGTTTTCTAATTATTCTCTTTGCTTTGTAAGTCTTAATTGCCAAAATAGGCATATTCATGCTAATTTTATTACCTCTCTTCCCAATTGAAATAGGCGAGGGATATTGTAGGTGGTTTTAAACATTTTTTGTAAAGTTCTTGTCACACAGATAGAAATATATCTATAGAGGTTGAGCATAATATTTCCAATCATATTTCTTTTCTTCTTACTCTTTGAATGGGTTTGGAAACTAGATTTTTAGGGAGAAATGGTAACCAAATTTAAATTCCAAACGGTACATTCCAACACAAAGTGAATAACTTATAAATAAATTTAAGAATATTGATTTCATAAATGAGTTCAAAATGAGTATTATTGATCTCTTATATAAAATAATGTACAAAATCACGAAATATTGATAGTATTGTATTTAAAGATATAAAAATTTCAATTTAAATATATCATAACTTTAATGATATAAAATTTGGAGTATTTATTCCCCCGACAATCATTTGTAAAATAGACATAGGTAATTGTTTACCTTTTCTTTCACACTTATTTATTTTCCCTCATGTTTTATAATTAATATCTTTCCTTTGTAAATCTTAATTCCCAAAATAGGCATATTCATCCTAATTGTATTACCTCTCTTCCCATTTGAAAAAGGGGATGGATGTTGTAGGTGGTTTTGGATATTATTTATAACGTTCTTGTTACATACCATGAAAAATTGCAATTGAGGAGGAGCATAATATTTCCAATCTTATTTCTTTTCTTCTTACTCTTTGAATGGGTTTGGAAACTAGATTCTTCGGGAGAAAGGGTAACCAAATTTAAATTCCATTCGGTGCATTCCTACACAAAGAGAATAAGTTATAGACAAATTTAAGAATATTGATTTCATAAATGAGTTCAAAATGAGAATTATTGATCTCTTATAAAAAATAATGTACAAAATCTCTAGATATTGATAGTATTGTATTTAAAGATATAAAAATTTCAATTCAAATATATCGTAATTTTAATGATATAAAAATTGGATTATTTATTCCTCCGACATTCATTTGTAAAATAGACATGAGAAATTGTTAACGTTTTCTTTTCCACTTATTTATTTTTCCTCTTGTTTTATCATTATTCTCTTTCCTTTCTAAGTATTAATTCCCAAAATAGGCATATTCATGCTAATTTTATTACCTCTCTTCCCAATTGACAAAGGCGATGGATATTGTAGGTGGTTTTAAACATTTTTTGTAAAGTTCTTGTCACATAGATAGAAATATATCTATAGAGGTTGAGCATAATATTTCTAATCATATTTCTTTTCTTCTTACTCTTTGAATGGGTTTGGAAACTAGATTCTTAGGGAGAAATGGTAACCAAATTTAAATTCCAAACGGTACATTCCAACCCAAAGTGAATAACTTATAAATAAATTTAAGAATATTGATTTCATAAATGAGTTCAAAATGAGTATTATTGATCTCTTATATAAAATAATGTACAAAATCACGAAATATTGATAGTATTGTATTTAAAGATATAAAAATTTCAATTTAAATATATCATAACTTTAATTATATAAAATTTGGAGTATTTATTCCCCCCACAATCATTTGTAAAATAGACATAGGTAATTGTTTACCTTTTCTTTCACACTTATTTATTTTTCCTCATGTTTTATAATTATTCTCTTTCCTTAGTAAGTGTTAATTCCCAAAATAGGCATATTCATGCTAATTTTATTACCTCTTTTCACAATTGAAAAAGGCGATGGATATTGCAGGTGGTTTTGGATATTATTTATAACGTTCTTGTTAAATTCCAAGAAATATTGCTATAGAGGTTGAGCATAATATTTCCAATCTTATCTCTTTTCTTCTTACTCTTTAAATGGGTTTGGAAACTGGATTCTTAGGGAGAAAGGGTAACCAAATTTAAATTCCATTCGGTGCATTCTAACACAAAGAGAATAACTTATAGACAAATTTAAGAATATTGATTTTATAAATGCGTTCAAAATGAGAATTATTGATCACTTATAAAAAATAATGTACAAAATCTCAAGATATTGATAGTATTGCATTTAAAGATATAAAAATTTTAATTTAAATATACCGTAATTTTAATGATATAAAAATTGGAGTATTTATTCCTCCGACATTCATTTGTAAAATAGACATCAGAAATTGTTAACGTTTTCTTTTCCACTTATTTATTTTTCCTCGTGTTTTATCATTATTCTCTTTCCTTTGTAAGTATTAATTCCCAAAATAGGCATATTCAAGCTAATTTTATTATCTCTCTTGCCAATTGACAAAGGCGATGCATATTGTAGGTGGTTTTAAACATTTTTTGTAAAGTTCTTATCACATAGATAGAAATATATCTATAGAGGTTGAGCATAATATTTCCAATCTTATTTCTTTTCTTCTTACTCTTTAAATGGGTTTGGAAACTGGATTCTTAGGGAGAAAGGGTAACCAAATTTAAATTCCATACGGTGCATTCCTACACAATGAGAATAACTTATAAACAAATTTAAGAATATTGATTTGATAAATGAGTTTAAAATGAGAATTATGGATCTCTTATATAAAATAATGTACAAAATCTCAAAATATTGATAGTATTGTATTTAAAGATATAAAAATTTCAATTGAAATATATCATAACATTAATGATATAAAATTTGGAGTATTTATTCCCCCGACATTCATTTGTAAAATAGACATGGGTAATTGTTTACGTTTTCTTTCCCACTTATTTATTTTTCCTCAAGTTTTATAATTATTCTCTTTCGTTTGTAAATCTTAATTCCAAAAATAGGAATATTCATGCTAATTTTATTACCTCTCTTCCCATTTGAAAAAGGGGATGGATGTTGTAGGTGGTTTTGGACATTATTTCTAACGTTCTTGTTACATACCATGAAAAATTGCTATAGAGGAGTAGCATAATATTTCTAATCATATTTCATTTCTTCTTACTCTTTGAATGGGTTTGGAAACTAGATTCTTAGGGAGAAAGGGTAACCAAATTTAAATTCCTTTCGGTGCATTCTAACACAAAGAGAATAACTTATAGACAAATTTAAGAATATTGATTTTATAAATGCGTTCAAAATGAGAATTATTGATCTCTTATAAAAATAATGTACAAAATCTCAAGATATTGATAGTATAGCATTTAAAGATATCAAAATTTCAATTTAAATATATCGTAATTTTAATGATATAAAAATTGGAGTATTTATTCCTCCGACATTCATTTGTAAAATAGACATCAGAAATTGTTAACGTTTTCTTTTCCACTTATTTATTTTTCCTCATGTTTTATCATTATTCTCTTTCCTTTGTAAGTATTAATTCCCAAAATAGGCATATTCAAGCTAATTTTATTATCTCTCTTGCCAATTGACAATGGCGATGGATATTGTAGGTGGTTTTAAACATTTTTTGTAAAGTTCTTATCACATAGATAGAAATATATCTATAGAGGTTGAGCATAATATTTCCAATCTTATCTCTTTTCTTCTTACTCTTTAAATGGGTTTGGAAACTGGATTCTTAGGGAGAAAGGGTAACCAAATTTAAATTCCATACGGTGCATTCCTACACAATGAGAATAACTCATAAACAAATTTAAGAATATTGATTTCATAAATGAGTTTAAAATGAGAATTATGGATCTCTTATATAAAATAATGTACAAAATCTCAAAATATTGATAGTATTGTATTTAAAGATATAAAAATTTCAATTGAAATATATCGTAACTTTAATGATATAATATTTGGAGTATTTATTCCCCCGACATTCATTTGTAAAATAGACATGGGTAATTGTTTACGTTTTCTTTCCCACTTATTTATTTTTCCTCAAGTTTTATAATTATTCTCTTTCGTTTGTAAATCTTAATTCCCAAAATAGGCATATTCATGCTAATTTTATTACCTCTCTTCCCATTTGAAAAAGGGGATGGATGTTGTAGGTGGTTTTGGACATTATTTCTAACGTTCTTGTTACATACCATGAAAAATTGCTATAGAGGAGTAGCATAATATTTCTAATCATATTTCATTTCTTCTTACTCTTTGAATGGGTTTGGAAACTAGATTCTTAGGGAGAAAGGGTAACCAAATTTAAATTCCTTTCGGTGCATTCTAACACAAAGAGAATAACTTATAGACAAATTTAAGAATATTGATTTTATAAATGCGTTCAAAATGAGAATTATTGATCTCTTATAAAAATAATGTACAAAATCTCAAGATATTGATAGTATAGCATTTAAAGATATCAAAATTTCAATTTAAATATATCGTAATTTTAATGATATAAAAATTGGAGTATTTATTCCTCCGACATTCATTTGTAAAATAGACATCAAAAATTGTTAACGTTTTCTTTTCCACTTATTTATTTTCCTCATGTTTTATCATTATTCTCTTTCCTTTGTACGTATTAATTCCCAAAATAGGCATATTCAAGCTAATTTTATTATCTCTCTTGCCAATTGAAAAAGGCGATGCATATTGTAGGTGGTTTTAAACATTTTTTGTAAAGTTCTTATCACATAGATAGAAATATATCTATAGAGGTTGAGCATAATATTTCCAATCTTATTTCTTTTCTTCTTACTCTTTAAATGGGTTTGGAAACTGGATTCTTAGGGAGAAAGGGTAACCAAATTTAAATTCCATACGGTGCATTCCTACACAATGAGAATAACTAATAAACAAATTTAAGAATATTGATTTGATAAATGAGTTTAAAATGAGAATTATGGATCTCTTATATAAAATAATGTACAAAATCTCAAAATATTGATAGTATTGTATTTAAAGATATAAAAATTTCAATTGAAATATATCGTAACTTTAATGATATAAAATTTGGAGTATTTATTCCCCCGACATTCATTTGTAAAATAGACATGGGTAATTGTTTACGTTTTCTTTCCCACTTATTTATTTTTCCTCAAGTTTTATAATTATTCTCTTTCGTTTGTAAATCTTAATTCCCAAAATAGGCATATTCATGCTAATTGTATGACCTCTCTTCCCATTTGAAAAAGGGGATGGATGTTGTAGGTGGTTTCTGACATTATTTCTAACGTTCTTGTTACATACCATGAAAAATTGCTATAGAGGAGTAGCATAATATTTCTAATCATATTTCATTTCTTCTTACTCTTTGAATGGGTTTGGAAACTAGATTCTTAGGGAGAAAGGGTAACCAAATTTAAATTCCATTCGGTGCATTCTAACACAAAGAGAATAACTTATAGACAAATTTAAGAATATTGATTTTATAAATGCGTTCAAAATGAGAATTATTGATCTCTTATAAAAAATAATGTACAAAATCTCAAGATATTGATAGTATTGCATTTAAAGATATAAAAATTTCAATTTAAATATATCGTAATTTTAATGATATAAAAATTGGAGTATTTATTCCTCCGACATTCATTTGTAAAATAGACATCAGAAATTGTTAACGTTTTCTTTTCCACTTATTTATTTTTCCTCATGTTTTATCATTATCCTCTTTCCTTTGTAAGTATTAATTCCCAAAATAGGCATATTCAAGCTAATTTTATTATCTCTCTTGCCAATTGACAATGGCGATGGATATTGTAGGTGGTTTTAAACATTTTTTGTAAAGTTCTTATCACATAGATAGAAATATATCTATAGAGGTTGAGCATAATATTTCCAATCTTATCTCTTTTCTTCTTACTCTTTAAATGGGTTTGGAAACTGGATTCTTAGGGAGAAAGCGTAACCAAATTTAAATTCCATACGGTGCATTCCTACACAATGAGAATAACTTATAAACAAATTTAAGAATATTGATTTGATAAATGAGTTTAAAATGAGAATTATGGATCTCTTATATAAAATAATGTACAAAATCTCAAAATATTGATAGTATTGTATTTAAAGATATAAAAATTTCAATTTAAATATATCATAACTTTAATTATATAAAATTTGGAGTATTTATTCCCCCCACAATCATTTGTAAAATAGACATAGGTAATTGTTTACCTTTTCTTTCACACTTATTTATTTTTCCTCATGTTTTATAATTATTCTCTTTCCTTAGTAAGTGTTAATTCCCAAAATAGGCATATTCATGCTAATTTTATTACCTCTTTTCACAATTGAAAAAGGCGATGGATATTGCAGGTGGTTTTGGATATTATTTATAACGTTCTTGTTAAATTCCAAGAAATATTGCTATAGAGGTTGAGCATAATATTTCCAATCTTATCTCTTTTCTTCTTACTCTTTAAATGGGTTTGGAAACTGGATTCTTAGGGAGAAAGGGTAACCAAATTTAAATTCCATTCGGTGCATTCTAACACAAAGAGAATAACTTATAGACAAATTTAAGAATATTGATTTTATAAATGCGTTCAAAATGAGAATTATTGATCACTTATAAAAAATAATGTACAAAATCTCAAGATATTGATAGTATTGCATTTAAAGATATAAAAATTTCAATTTAAATATATCGTAATTTTAATGATATAAAAATTGGAGTATTTATTCCTCCGACATTCATTTGTAAAATAGACATCAGAAATTGTTAACGTTTTCTTTTCCACTTATTTATTTTTCCTCGTGTTTTATCATTATTCTCTTTCCTTTGTAAGTATTAATTCCCAAAATAGGCATATTCAAGCTAATTTTATTATCTCTCTTGCCAATTGACAAAGGCGATGCATATTGTAGGTGGTTTTAAACATTTTTTGTAAAGTTCTTATCACATAGATAGAAATATATCTATAGAGGTTGAGCATAATATTTCCAATCTTATTTCTTTTCTTCTTACTCTTTAAATGGGTTTGGAAACTGGATTCTTAGGGAGAAAGGGTAACCAAATTTAAATTCCATACGGTGCATTCCTACACAATGAGAATAACTTATAAACAAATTTAAGAATATTGATTTCATAAATGAGTTTAAAATGAGAATTATGGATCTCTTATATAAAATAATGTACAAAATCTCAAAATATTGATAGTATTGTATTTAAAGATATAAAAATTTCAATTGAAATATATCATAACTTTAATGATATAAAATTTGGAGTATTTATTCCCCCGACATTCATTTGTAAAATAGACATGGGTAATTGTTTACGTTTTCTTTCCCACTTATTTATTTTTCCTCAAGTTTTATAATTATTCTCTTTCGTTTGTAAATCTTAATTCCAAAAATAGGAATATTCATGCTAATTTTATTACCTCTCTTCCCATTTGAAAAAGGGGATGGATGTTGTAGGTGGTTTTGGACATTATTTCTAACGTTCTTGTTACATACCATGAAAAATTGCTATAGAGGAGTAGCATAATATTTCTAATCATATTTCATTTCTTCTTACTCTTTGAATGGGCTTGGAAACTAGATTCTTAGGGAGAAAGGGTAACCAAATTTAAATTCCATTCGGTGCATTCTAACACAAAGAGAATAACTTATAGACAAATTTAAGAATATTGATTTTATAAATGCGTTCAAAATGAGAATTATTGATCTCTTATAAAAAATAATGTACCAAATCTCAAGATATTGATAGTATTGCATTTAAAGATATAAAAATTTCAATTTAAATATATCGTAATTTTAATGATATAAAAATTGGAGTATTTATTCCTCCGACATTCATTTGTAAAATAGACATCAGAAATTGTTAACGTTTTCTTTTCCACTTATTTATTTTTCCTCATGTTTTATCATTATCCTCTTTCCTTTGTAAGTATTAATTCCCAAAATAGGCATATTCAAGCTAATTTTATTATCTCTCTTGCCAATTGACAATGGCGATGGATATTGTAGGTGGTTTTAAACATTTTTTGTAAAGTTCTTATCACATAGATAGAAATATATCTATAGAGGTTGAGCATAATATTTCCAATCTTATCTCTTTTCTTCTTACTCTTTAAATGGGTTTGGAAACTGGATTCTTAGGGAGAAAGGGTAACCAAATTTAAATTCCATACGGTGCATTCCTACACAATGAGAATAACTTATAAACAAATTTAAGAATATTGATTTGATAAATGAGTTTAAAATGAGAATTATAGATCTCTTATATAAAATAATGTACAAAATCTCAAAATATAGATAGTATTGTATTTAAAGATATAAAAATTTCAATTTAAATATATCATAACTTTAATTATATAAAATTTGGAGTATTTATTCCCCCCACAATCATTTGTAAAATAGACATAGGTAATTGTTTACCTTTTCTTTCACACTTATTTATTTTTCCTCATGTTTTATAATTATTCTCTTTCCTTAGTAAGTGTTAATTCCCAAAATAGGCATATTCATGCTAATTTTATTACCTCTTTTCACAATTGAAAAAGGCGATGGATATTGCAGGTGGTTTTGGATATTATTTATAACGTTCTTGTTAAATTCCAAGAAATATTGCTATAGAGGTTGAGCATAATATTTCCAATCTTATCTCTTTTCTTCTTACTCTTTAAATGGGTTTGGAAACTGGATTCTTAGGGAGAAAGGGTAACCAAATTTAAATTCCATTCGGTGCATTCTAACACAAAGAGAATAACTTATAGACAAATTTAAGAATATTGATTTTATAAATGCGTTCAAAATGAGAATTATTGATCACTTATAAAAAATAATGTACAAAATCTCAAGATATTGATAGTATTGCATTTAAAGATATAAAAATTTCAATTTAAATATATCGTAATTTTAATGATATAAAAATTGGAGTATTTATTCCTCCGACATTCATTTGTAAAATAGACATCAGAAATTGTTAACGTTTTCTTTTCCACTTATTTATTTTTCCTCGTGTTTTATCATTATTCTCTTTCCTTTGTAAGTATTAATTCCCAAAATAGGCATATTCAAGCTAATTTTATTATCTCTCTTGCCAATTGACAATGGCGATGGATATTGTAGGTGGTTTTAAACATTTTTTGTAAAGTTCTTATCACATAGATAGAAATATATCTATAGAGGTTGAGCATATTATTTCCAATCTTATCTCTTTTCTTCTTACTCTTTAAATGGGTTTGGAAACTGGATTCTTAGGGAGAAAGGGTAACCAAATTTAAATTCCATACGGTGCATTCCTACACAATGAGAATAACTTATAAACAAATTTAAGAATATTGATTTCATAAATGAGTTTAAAATGAGAATTATGGATCTCTTATATAAAATAATGTACAAAATCTCAAAATATTGATAGTATTGTATTTAAAGGTATAAAAATTTCAATTGAAATATATCGTAACTTTAATGATATAAAATTTGGAGTATTTATTCACCCGACATTCATTTGTAAAATAGACATGGGTAATTGTTTACGTTTTCTTTCCCACTTATTTATTTTTCCTCAAGTTTTATAATTATTCTCTTTCGTTTGTAAATCTTAATTCCCAAAATAGGCATATTCATGCTAATTTTATTACCTCTCTTCCCATTTGAAAAAGGGGATGGATGTTGTAGGTGGTTTTGGACATTATTTCTAACGTTCTTGTTACATACCATGAAAAATTGCTATAGAGGAGTAGCATAATATTTCTAATCATATTTCATTTCTTCTTACTCTTTGAATGGGTTTGGAAACTAGATTCTTAGGGAGAAAGGGTAACCAAATTTAAATTCCTTTCGGTGCATTCTAACACAAAGAGAATAACTTATAGACAAATTTAAGAATATTGATTTTATAAATGCGTTCAAAATGAGAATTATTGATCTCTTATAAAAATAATGTACAAAATCTCATGATATTGATAGTATAGCATTTAAAGATATCAAAATTTCAATTTAAATATATCGTAATTTTAATGATATAAAAATTGGAGTATTTATTCCTCCGACATTCATTTGTAAAATAGACATGAGAAATTGTTAACGTTTTCTTTTCCACTTATTTATTTTTACTCATGTTTTATCATTATTCTCTTTCCTTTGTACGTATTAATTCCCAAAATAGGAATATTCAAGCTAATTTTATTATCTCTCTTGCCAATTGACAAAGGCGATGCATATTGTAGGTGGTTTTAAACATTTTTTGTAAAGTTCTTATCACATAGATAGAAATATATGTATAGAGGTTGAGCATAATATTTCCAATCTTATTTCTTTTCTTCTTACTCTTTAAATGGGTTTGGAAACTGGATTCTTAGGGAGAAAGGGTAACCAAATTTAAATTCCATACGGTGCATTCCTACACAATGAGAATAACTTATAAACAAATTTAAGAATATTGATTTGATAAATGAGTTTAAAATGAGAATTATGGATCTCTTATATAAAATAATGTACAAAATCTCAAAATATTGATAGTATTGTATTTAAAGATATAAAAATTTCAATTGAAATATATCATAACTTTAATGATATAAAATTTGGAGTATTTATTCCCCCAACATTCATTTGTAAAATAGACATGGGTAATTGTTTACGTTTTCTTTCCCACTTATTTATTTTTCCTCAAGTTTTATATTATTCTCTTTCTTTTGTAAATCTTAATTCGCAAAATAGGCATATTCATGCTAATTGTATTACCTCTCTTCCCATTTGAAAAAGGGGATGGATGTTGTAGGTGGTTTTGGACATTATTTCTAACGTTCTTGTTACATACCATGAAAAATTGCTATAGAGGAGTAGCATAATATTTCTAATCATATTTCATTTCTTCTTACTCTTTGAATGGGTTTGGAAACTAGATTCTTAGGGAGAAAGGGTAACCAAATTTAAATTCCTTTCGGTGCATTCTAACACAAAGAGAATAACTTATAGACAAATTTAAGAATATTGATTTTATAAATGCGTTCAAAATGAGAATTATTGATCTCTTATAAAAATAATGTACAAAATCTCAAGATATTGATAGTATAGCATTTAAAGATATCAAAATTTCAATTTAAATATATCGTAATTTTAATGATATAAAAATTGGAGTATTTATTCCTCCGACATTCATTTGTAAAATAGACATGAGAAATTGTTAACGTTTTCTTTTGCACTTATTTATTTTTCCTCATGTTTTATCATTATTCTCTTTCCTTTGTACTTATTAATTCCCAAAATAGGCATATTCAAGCTAATTTTATTATCTCTCTTGCCAATTGACAATGGCGATGGATATTGTAGGTGGTTTTAAACATTTTTTGTAAAGTTCTTATCACATAGATAGAAATATATCTATAGAGGTTGAGCATAATATTTCCAATCTCATCTCTTTTCTTCTTACTCTTTAAATGGGTTTGGAAACTGGATTCTTAGGGAGAAAGGGTAACCAAATTTAAATTCCATTCGGTGCATTCTAACACAAAGAGAATAACTTATAGACAAATTTAAGAATATTGATTTTATAAATGCGTTCAAAATGAGAATTATTGATCTCTTATAAAAAATAATGTACAAAATCTCAAGATATTGATAGTATTGCATTTAAAGATATAAAAATTTCAATTTAAATATATCGTAATTTTAATGATATAAAAATTGGAGTATTTATTCCTCCGACATTCATTTGTAAAATAGACATCAGAAATTGTTAACGTTTTCTTTTCCACTTATTTATTTTTCCTCGTGTTTTATCATTATTCTCTTTCCTTTGTAAGTATTAATTCCCAAAATAGGCATATTCAAGCTAATTTTATTATCTCTCTTGCCAATTGACAAAGGCGATGCATATTGTAGGTGGTTTTAAACATTTTTTGTAAAGTTCTTATCACATAGATAGAAATATATCTATAGAGGTTGAGCATAATATTTCCAATCTTATTTCTTTTCTTCTTACTCTTTAAATGGGTTTGGAAATTGGATTCTTAGGGAGAAAGGGTAACCAAATTTAAATTCCATACGGTGCATTCCTACACAATGAGAATAACTTATAAACAAATTTAAGAATATTGATTTGATAAATGAGTTTAAAATGAGAATTATGGATCTCTTATATAAAATAATGTACAAAATCTCAAAATATTGATAGTATTGTATTTAAAGATATAAAAATTTCAATTGAAATATATCATAACTTTAATGATATAAAATTTGGAGTATTTATTCCCCCAACATTCATTTGTAAAATAGACATGGGTAATTGTTTACGTTTTCTTTCCCACTTATTTATTTTTCCTCAAGTTTTATATTATTCTCTTTCTTTTGTAAATCTTAATTCGCAAAATAGGCATATTCATGCTAATTGTATTACCTCTCTTCCCATTTGAAAAAGGGGATGGATGTTGTAGGTGGTTTCTGACATTATTTCTAACGTTCTTGTTACATACCATGAAAAATTGCTATAGAGGAGTAGCATAATATTTCTAATCATATTTCATTTCTTCTTACTCTTTGAATGGGTTTGGAAACTAGATTCTTAGGGAGAAAGGGTAACCAAATTTAAATTCCATTCGGTGCATTCTAACACAAAGAGAATAACTTATAGACAAATTTAAGAATATTGATTTTATAAATGCGTTCAAAATGAGAATTATTGATCTCTTATAAAAAATAATGTACAAAATCTCAAGATATTGATAGTATAGCATTTAAAGATATCAAAATTTCAATTTAAATATATCGTATTTTTAATGATATAAAAATTGGAGTATTTATTCCTCCGACATTCATTTGTAAAAGAGACATGAGAAATTGTTAACGTTTTCTTTTCCACTTATTTATTTTTCCTCATGTTTTATCATTATTCTCTTTCTTTTGTAAGTATTAATTCCCAAAATAGGCATATTCATGCTAATTTTATTACCTCTGTTCCCAATTCACAAAGGCGATGCATATTGTAGGTGGTTTTAAACATTTTTTGTAAAGTTCTTATCACATAGATAGAAATATATCTATAGAGGTTGAGCATAATATTTCCAATCTTATTTCTTTTCTTCTTACTCTTTAAATGGGTTTGGAAACTGGATTCTTAGGGAGAAAGGGTAACCAAATTTAAATTCCATACGGTGCATTCCTACACAATGAGAATAACTTATAAACAAATTTAAGAATATTGATTTGATAAATGAGTTTAAAATGAGAATTATGGATCTCTTATATAAAATAATGTACAAAATCTCAAAATATTGATACTATTGTATTTAGAGATATAAAAATTTCAATTGAAATATATCATAACTTTAATGATATAAAATTTGGAGTATTTATTCCCCCAACATTCATTTGTAAAATAGACATGGGTAATTGTTTACGTTTTCTTTCCCACTTATTTATTTTTCCTCAAGTTTTATAATTATTCTCTTTCTTTTGTAAATCTTAATTCCCAAAATAGGCATATTCATGCTAATTTTATTACCTCTCTTCCCATTTGAAAAAGGGGATGGATGTTGTAGGTGGTTTCTGACATTATTTCTAACGTTCTTGTTACATACCATGAAAAATTGCTATAGAGGAGTAGCATAATATTTCTAATCATATTTCATTTCTTCTTACTCTTTGAATGGGTTTGGAAACTAGATTCTTAGGGAGAAAGGGTAACCAAATTTAAATTCCATTCGGTGCATTCTAACACAAAGAGAATAACTTATAGACAAATTTAAGAATATTGATTTTATAAATGCGTTCAAAATGAGAATTATTGATCTCTTATAAAAAATAATGTACAAAATCTCAAGATATTGATAGTAGAGCATTTAAAGATATCAAAATTTCAATTTAAATATATCGTATTTTTAATGATATAAAAATTGGAGTATTTATTCCTCCGACATTCATTTGTAAAATAGACATGAGAAATTGTTAACGTTTTCTTTTCCACTTATTTATTTTTCCTCATGTTTTATCATTATTCTCTTTCCTTTGTACGTATTAATTCCCAAAATAGGCATATTCAAGCTAATTTTATAATCTCTCTTGCCAATTGACAAAGGCGATGCATATTGTAGGTGGTTTTAAACATTTTTTGTAAAGTTCTTATCACATAGATAGAAATATATCTATAGAGGTTGAGCATAATATTTCCAATCTTATCTCTTTTCTTCTTACTCTTTAAATGGGTTTGGAAACTGGATTCTTAGGGAGAAAGGGTAACCAAATTTAAATTCCATTCGGTGCATTCTAACACAAAGAGAATAACTTATAGACAAATTTAAGAATATTGATTTTATAAATGCGTTCAAAATGAGAATTATTGATCTCTTATAAAAAATAATGTACAAAATCTCAAGATATTGATAGTATTTCATTTAAAGATATAAAAATTTCAATTTAAATATATCGTAATTTTAATGATATAAAAATTGGAGTATTTATTCCTCCGACATTCATTTGTAAAATAGACATCAGAAATTGTTAACGTTTTCTTTTCCACTTATTTATTTTTCCTCGTGTTTTATCATTATTCTCTTTCCTTTGTAAGTATTAATTCCCAAAATAGGCATATTCAAGCTAATTTTATTATCTCTCTTGCCAATTGACAAAGGCGATGCATATTGTAGGTGGTTTTAAACATTTTTTGTAAAGTTCTTATCACATAGATAGAAATATATCTATAGAGGTTGAGCATAATATTTCCAATCTTATTTCTTTTCTTCTTACTCTTTAAATGGGTTTGGAAATTGGATTCTTAGGGAGAAAGGGTAACCAAATTTAAATTCCATACGGTGCATTCCTACACAATGAGAATAACTTATAAACAAATTTAAGAATATTGATTTGATAAATGAGTTTAAAATGAGAATTATGGATCTCTTATATAAAATAATGTACAAAATCTCAAAATATTGATAGTATTGTATTTAAAGATATAAAAATTTCAATCGAAATATATCATAACTTTAATGATATAAAATTTGGAGTATTTATTCCCCCAACATTCATTTGTAAAATAGACATGGGTAATTGTTTACATTTTCTTTCCGACTTATTTATTTTTCCTCAAGTTTTATAATTATTCTCTTTCTTTTGTAAATCTTAATTCCCAAAATAGGCATATTCATGCTAATTTTATTACCTCTCTTCCCATTTAAAAAAGGGGATGGATGTTGTAGGTGGTTTTGGACATTATTTCTAACGTTCTTGTTACATACCATGAAAAATTGCTATAGAGGAGTAGCATAATATTTCTAATCATATTTCATTTCTTCTTACTCTTTGAATGGGTTTGGAAACTAGATTCTTAGGGAGAAAGGGTAACCAAATTTAAATTCCATTCGGTGCATTCTAACACAAAGAGAATAACTTATAGACAAATTTAAGAATATTGATTTTATAAATGCGTTCAAAATGAGAATTATGGATCTCTTATAAAAAATAATGTACAAAATCTCAAGATATTGATAGTATAGCATTTAAAGATATCAAAATTTCAATTTAAATATATCGTATTTTTAATGATATAAAAATTGGAGTATTTATTCCTCCGACATTCATTTGTAAAATAGACATTAGAAATTGTTAACGTTTTCTTTTCCACTTATTTATTTTTCCTCATGTTTTATCATTATTCTCTTTCCTTTGTACGTATTAATTCCCAAAATAGGCATATTCAAGCTAATTTTATTATCTCTCTTGCCAATTGACAAAGGCGATGCATATTGTAGGTGGTTTTAAACATTTTTTGTAAAGTTCTTATCACATAGATAGAAATATATCTATAGAGGTTGAGCATAATATTTCCAATCTTATCTCTTTTCTTCTTACTCTTTAAATGGGTTTGGAAACTGGATTCTTAGGGAGAAAGGGTAACCAAATTTAAATTCCATTCGGTGCATTCTAACACAAAGAGAATAACTTATAGACAAATTTAAGAATATTGATTTTATAAATGCGTTCAAAATGAGAATTATTGATCTCTTATAAAAAATAATGTACAAAATCTCAAGATATTGATAGTATTGCATTTAAAGATATAAAAATTTCAATTTAAATATATCGTAATTTTAATGATATAAAAATTGGAGTATTTATTCCTCCGACATTCATTTGTAAAATAGACATCAGAAATTGTTAACGTTTTCTTTTCCACTTATTTATTTTTCCTCGTGTTTTATCATTATTCTCTTTCCTTTGTAAGTATTAATTCCCAAAATAGGCATATTCAAGCTAATTTTATTATCTCTCTTGCCAATTGACAAAGGCGATGCATATTGTAGGTGGTTTTAAACATTTTTTGTAAAGTTCTTATCACATAGATAGAAATATATCTATAGAGGTTGAGCATAATATTTCCAATCTTATTTCTTTTCTTCTTACTCTTTAAATGGGTTTGGAAATTGGATTCTTAGGGAGAAAGGGTAACCAAATTTAAATTCCATTCGGTGCATTCCTACACAATGAGAATAACTTATAAACAAATTTAAGAATATTGATTTGATAAATGAGTTTAAAATGAGAATTATGGATCTCTTATATAAAATAATGTACAAAATCTCAAAATATTGATAGTATTGTATTTAAAGATATAAAAATTTCAATCGAAATATATCATAACTTTAATGATATAAAATTTGGAGTATTTATTCCCCCAACATTCATTTGTAAAATAGACATGGGTAATTGTTTACGTTTTCTTTCCGACTTATTTATTTTTCCTCAAGTTTTATAATTATTCTCTTTCTTTTGTAAATCTTAATTCCCAAAATAGGCATATTCATGCTAATTTTATTACCTCTCTTCCCATTTAAAAAAGGGGATGGATGTTGTAGGTGGTTTTGGACATTATTTCTAACGTTCTTGTTACATACCATGAAAAATTGCTATAGAGGAGTAGCATAATATTTCTAATCATATTTCATTTCTTCTTACTCTTTGAATGGGTTTGGAAACTAGATTCTTAGGGAGAAAGGGTAACCAAATTTAAATTCCATTCGGTGCATTCTAACACAAAGAGAATAACTTATAGACAAATTTAAGAATATTGATTTTATAAATGCGTTCAAAATGAGAATTATGGATCTCTTATAAAAAATAATGTACAAAATCTCAAGATATTGATAGTATAGCATTTAAAGATATCAAAATTTCAATTTAAATATATCGTATTTTTAATGATATAAAAATTGGAGTATTTATTCCTCCGACATTCATTTGTAAAATAGACATTAGAAATTGTTAACGTTTTCTTTTCCACTTATTTATTTTTCCTCATGTTTTATCATTATTCTCTTTCCTTTGTACGTATTAATTCCCAAAATAGGCATATTCAAGCTAATTTTATTATCTCTCTTGCCAATTGACAAAGGCGATGCATATTGTAGGTGGTTTTAAACATTTTTTGTAAAGTTCTTATCACATAGATAGAAATATATCTATAGAGGTTGAGCATAATATTTCCAATCTTATCTCTTTTCTTCTTACTCTTTAAATGGGTTTGGAAACTAGATTCTTAGGGAGAAAGGGTAACCAAATTTAAATTCCATTCGGTGCATTCTAACACAAAGAGAATAACTTATAGACAAATTTAAGAATATTGATTTTATAAATGCGTTCAAAATGAGAATTATTGATCTCTTATAAAAAATAATGTACAAAATCTCAAGATATTGATAGTATTGCATTTAAAGATATAAAAATTTCAATTTAAATATATCGTAATTTTAATGATATAAAAATTGGAGTATTTATTCCTCCGACATTCATTTGTAAAATAGACATCAGAAATTGTTAACGTTTTCTTTTCCACTTATTTATTTTTCCTCGTGTTTTATCATTATTCTCTTTCCTTTGTAAGTATTAATTCCCAAAATAGGCATATTCAAGCTAATTTTATTATCTCTCTTGCCAATTGACAAAGGCGATGCATATTGTAGGTGGTTTTAAACATTTTTTGTAAAGTTCTTATCACATAGATAGAAATATATCTATACAGGTTGAGCATAATATTTCCAATCTTATTTCTTTTCTTCTTACTCTTTAAATGGGTTTGGAAATTGGATTCTTAGGGAGAAAGGGTAACCAAATTTAAATTCCATTCGGTGCATTCTTACACAAAGAGAATAACTTATAGACAAATTTAAGAATATTGATTTTATAAATGCGTTCAAAATGAGAATTATTGATCTCTTATAAAAAATAATGTACAAAATCTCAAGATATTGATAGTATTGCATTTAAAGATATAAAAATTTCAATTTAAATATATCGTAATTTTAATGATATAAAAATTGGAGTATTTATTCCTCCGACATTCATTTGTAAAATAGACATGGGTAATTGTTTACGTTTTCTTTCCCACTTATTTATTTTTCCTCAAGTTTTATAATTATTCTCTTTCTTTTGTAAATCTTAATTTCCTAAATAGGCATATTCATGCTAATTTTATTACCTCTCTTCCCATTTGAAAAAGGGGATGGATGTTGTAGGTGGTTTTGGACATTATTTCTAACGTTCTTGTTACATACCATGAAAAATTGCTATAGAGGAGTAGCATAATATTTCTAATCATATTTCATTTCTTCTTACTCTTTGAATGGGTTTGGAAACTAGATTCTTAGGGAGAAAGGGTAACCAAATTTAAATTCCATTCGGTGCATTCTAACACAAAGAGAATAACTTATAGACAAATTTAAGAATATTGATTTTATAAATGCGTTCAAAATGAGAATTATTGATCTCTTATAAAAAATAATGTACAAAATCTCAAGATATTGATAGTATAGCATTTAAAGATATCAAAATTTCAATTTAAATATATCGTAATTTTAATGATATAAAAATTGGAGTAGTTATTCCTCCGACATTCATTTGTAAAATAGACATGAGAAATTGTTAACGTTTTCTTTTACACTTATTTATTTTTCCTCATGTTTTATCATTATTCTCTTTCCTTTGTACGTATTAATTCCCAAAATAGGCATATTCAAGCTAATTTTATTATCTCCCTTGCCAATTGACAAAGGCGATGCATATTGTAGGTGGTTTTAAACATTTTTTGTAAAGTTCTTATCACATAGATAGAAATATATCTATAGAGGTTGAGCATAATATTTCCAATCTTATCTCTTTTCTTCTTACTCTTTAAATGGGTTTGGAAACTGGATTCTTAGGGAGAAAGGGTAACCAAATTTAAATTCCATTCGGTGCATTCTAACACAAAGAGAATAACTTATAGACAAATTTAAGAATATTGATTTTATAAATGCGTTCAAAATGAGAATTATTGATCTCTTATAAAAAATAATGTACAAAATCTCAAGATATTGATAGTATTGCATTTAAAGATATAAAAATTTCAATTTAAATATATCGTAATTTTAATGATATAAAAATTGGAGTATTTATTCCTCCGACATTCATTTGTAAAATAGACATCAGAAATTGTTAACGTTTTCTTTTCCACTTATTTATTTTTCCTCGTGTTTTATCATTATTCTCTTTCCTTTGTAAGTATTAATTCCAAAAATAGGCATATTCAAGCTAATTTTATTATCTCTCTTGCCAATTGACAAAGGCGATGCATATTGTAGGTGGTTTTAAACATTTTTTGTAAAGTTCTTATCACATAGATAGAAATATATCTATAGAGGTTGAGCATAATATTTCCAATCTTATTTCTTTTCTTCTTACTCTTTAAATGGGTTTGGAAACTGGATTCTTAGGGAGAAAGGGTAACCAAATTTAAATTCCATACGGTGCATTCCTACACAATGAGAATAACTTATAAACAAATTTAAGAATATTGATTTGATAAATGAGTTTAAAATGAGAATTATGGAACTCTTATATAAAATAATGTACAAAATCTCAAAATATTGATAGTATTGTATTTAAAGATATAAAAATTTCAATTGAAATATATCATAACTTTAATGATATAAAATTTGGAGTATTTATTCCCCCAACATTCATTTGTAAAATAGACATGGGTAATTGTTTACGTTTTCTTTCCCACTTATTTATTTTTCCTCAAGTTTTATAATTATTCTCTTTCTTTTGTAAATCTTAATTTCCAAAATAGGCATATTCATGCTAATTTTATTACCTCTCTTCCCATTTGAAAAAGGGGATGGATGTTGTAGGTGGTTTTGGACATTATTTCTAACGTTCTTGTTACATACCATGAAAAATTGCTATAGAGGAGTAGCATAATATTTCTAATCATATTTCATTTCTTCTTACTCTTTGAATGGGTTTGGAAACTAGATTCTTAGGGAGAAAGGGTAACCAAATTTAAATTCCATTCGGTGCATTCTAACACAAAGAGAATAACTTATAGACAAATTTAAGAATATTGATTTTATAAATGCGTTCAAAATGAGAATTATTGATCTCTTATAAAAAATAATGTACAAAATCTCAAGATATTGATAGTATAGCATTTAAAGATATCAAAATTTCAATTTAAATATATCGTAATTTTAATGATATAAAAATTGGAGTATTTATTCCTCCGACATTCATTTGTAAAATAGACATGAGAAATTGTTAACGTTTTCTTTTACACTTATTTATTTTTCCTCATGTTTTATCATTATTCTCTTTCCTTTGTACGTATTAATTCCCAAAATAGGCATATTCAAGCTAATTTTATTATCTCCCTTGCCAATTGACAAAGGCGATGCATATTGTAGGTGGTTTTAAACATTTTTTGTAAAGTTCTTATCACATAGATAGAAATATATCTATAGAGGTTGAGCATAATATTTCCAATCTTATCTCTTTTCTTCTTACTCTTTAAATGGGTTTGGAAACTGGATTCTTAGGGAGAAAGTGTAACCAAATTTAAATTCCATTCAGTGCATTCTAACACAAAGAGAATAACTTATAGACAAATTTAAGAATATTGATTTTATAAATGCGTTCAAAATGAGAATTATTGATCTCTTATAAAAAATAATGTACAAAATCTCAAGATATTGATAGTATTGCATTTAAAGATATAAAAATTTCAATTTAAATATATCGTAATTTTAATGATATAAAAATTGGAGTATTTATTCCTCCGACATTCATTTGTAAAATAGACATCAGAAATTGTTAACGTTTTCTTTTCCACTTATTTATTTTTCCTCGTGTTTTATCATTATTCTCTTTCCTTTGTAAGTATTAATTCCCAAAATAGGCATATTCAAGCTAATTTTATTATCTCTCTTGCCAATTGACAAAGGCGATGCATATTGTAGGTGGTTTTAAACATTTTTTGTAAAGTTCTTATCACATAGATAGAAATATATCAATAGAGGTTGAGCATAATATTTCCAATCTTATTTCTTTTCTTCTTACTCTTTAAATGGGTTTGGAAACTGGATTCTTAGGGAGAAAGGGTAACCAAATTTAAATTCCATACGGTGCATTCCTACACAATGAGAATAACTTATAAACAAATTTAAGAATATTGATTTGATAAATGAGTTTAAAATGAGAATTATGGAACTCTTATATAAAATAATGTACAAAATCTCAAAATATTGATAGTATTGTATTTAAAGATATAAAAATTTCAATTGAAATATATCATAACTTTAATGATATAAAATTTGGAGTATTTATTCCCCCAACATTCATTTGTAAAATAGACATGGGTAATTGTTTACGTTTTCTTTCCCACTTATTTATTTTTCCTCAAGTTTTATAATTATTCTCTTTCTTTTGTAAATCTTAATTTCCAAAATAGGCATATTCATGCTAATTTTATTACCTCTCTTCCCATTTGAAAAAGGGGATGGATGTTGTAGGTGGTTTTGGACATTATTTTAACGTTCTTGTTACATACCATGAAAAATTGCTATAGAGGAGTAGCATAATATTTCTAATCATATTTCATTTCTTCTTACTCTTTGAATGGGTTTGGAAACTAGATTCTTAGGGAGAAAGGGTAACCAAATTTAAATTCCATTCGGTGCATTCTAACACAAAGAGAATAACTTATAGACAAATTTAAGAATATTGATTTTATAAATGCGTTCAAAATGAGAATTATTGATCTCTTATAAAAAATAATGTACAAAATCTCAAGATATTGATAGTATAGCATTTAAAGATATCAAAATTTCAATTTAAATATATCGTAATTTTAATGATATAAAAATTGGAGTATTTATTCCTCCGACATTCATTTGTAAAATAGACATGAGAAATTGTTAACGTTTTCTTTTACACTTATTTATTTTTCCTCATGTTTTATCATTATTCTCTTTCCTTTGTACGTATTAATTCCCAAAATAGGCATATTCAAGCTAATTTTATTATCTCCCTTGCCAATTGACAAAGGCGATGCATATTGTAGGTGGTTTTAAACATTTTTTGTAAAGTTCTTATCACATAGATAGAAATATATCTATAGAGGTTGAGCATAATATTTCCAATCTTATCTCTTTTCTTCTTACTCTTTAAATGGGTTTGGAAACTGGATTCTTAGGGAGAAAGGGTAACCAAATTTAAATTCCATTCGGTGCATTCTAACACAAAGAGAATAACTTATAGACAAATTTAAGAATATTGATTTTATAAATGCGTTCAAAATGAGAATTATTGATCTCTTATAAAAAATAATGTACAAAATCTCAAGATATTGATAGTATTGCATTTAAAGATATAAAAATTTCAATTTAAATATATCGTAATTTTAATGATATAAAAATTGGAGTATTTATTCCTCCGACATTCATTTGTAAAATAGACATCAGAAATTGTTAACGTTTTCTTTTCCACTTATTTATTTTTCCTCGTGTTTTATCATTATTCTCTTTCCTTTGTAAGTATTAATTCCCAAAATAGGCATATTCAAGCTAATTTTATTATCTCTCTTGCCAATTGACAAAGGCGATGCATATTGTAGGTGGTTTTAAACATTTTTTGTAAAGTTCTTATCACATAGATAGAAATATATCTATAGAGGTTGAGCATAATATTTCCAATCTTATTTCTTTTCTTCTTACTCTTTAAATGGGTTTGGAAACTAGATTCTTAGGGAGAAAGGGTAACCAAATTTAAATTCCATACGGTGCATTCCTACACAATGAGAATAACTTATAAACAAATTTAAGAATATTGATTTGATAAATGAGTTTAAAATGAGAATTATGGATCTCTTATATAAAATAATGTACAAAATCTCAAAATATTGATAGTATTGTATTTAAAGATATAAAAATTTCAATTGAAATATATCATAACTTTAATGATATAAAATTTGGAGTATTTATTCCCCCGACATTCATTTGTAAAATAGACATGGGTAATTGTTTACGTTTTCTTTCCCACTTATTTATTTTTCCTCAAGTTTTATAATTATTCTCTTTCTTTTGTAAATCTTAATTCCCAAAAATAGGCATATTCATGCTAATTTTATTACCTCTCTTCCCATTTGAAAAAGGGGATGGATGTTGTAGGTGGTTTTGGACATTATTTCTAACGTTCTTGTTACATACCATGAAAAATTGCTATAGAGGAGTAGCATAATATTTCTAATCATATTTAATTTCTTCTTACTCTTTGAATGGGTTTGGAAACTAGATTCTTAGGGAGAAAGGGTAACCAAATTTAAATTCCATTCGGTGCATTCTAACACAAAGAGAATAACTTATAGACAAATTTAAGAATATTGATTTTATAAATGCGTTCAAAATGAGAATTATTGATCTCTTATAAAAAATAATGTACAAAATCTCAAGATATTGATAGTATTGCATTTAAAGATATAAAAATTTCAATTTAAATATATCGTAATTTTAATGATATAAAAATTGGAGTATTTATTCCTCCGACATTCATTTGTAAAATAGACATCAGAAATTGTTAACGTTTTCTTTTCCACTTATTTATTTTTCCTCGTGTTTTATCATTATTCTCTTTCCTTTGTAAGTATTAATTCCCAAAATAGGCATATTCAAGCTAATTTTATTATCTCTCTTGCCAATTGACAAAGGCGATGCATATTGTAGGTGGTTTTAAACATTTTTTGTAAAGTTCTTATCACATAGATAGAAATATATCTATAGAGGTTGAGCATAATATTTCCAATCTTATTTCTTTTCTTCTTACTCTTTAAATGGGTTTGGAAACTAGATTCTTAGGGAGAAAGGGTAACCAAATTTAAATTCCATACGGTGCATTCCTACACAATGAGAATAACTTATAAACAAATTTAAGAATATTGATTTGATAAATGAGTTTAAAATGAGAATTATGGATCTCTTATATAAAATAATGTACAAAATCTCAAAATATTGATAGTATTGTATTTAAATATATAAAAATTTCAATTGAAATATATCATAACTTTAATGATATAAAATTTGGAGTATTTATTCCCCCGACATTCATTTGTAAAATAGACATGGGTAATTGTTTACGTTTTCTTTCCCACTTATTTATTTTTCCTCAAGTTTTATAATTATTCTCTTTCTTTTGTAAATCTTAATTCCCAAAAATAGGCATATTCATGCTAATTTTATTACCTCTCTTCCCATTTGAAAAAGGGGATGGATGTTGTAGGTGGTTTTGGACATTATTTCTAACGTTCTTGTTACATACCATGAAAAATTGCTATAGAGGAGTAGCATAATATTTCTAATCATATTTAATTTCTTCTTATTCTTTGAATGGGTTTGGAAACTAGATTCTTAGGGAGAAAGGGTAACCAAATTTAAATTCCATTCGGTGCATTCTAACACAAAGAGAATAACTTATAGACAAATTTAAGAATATTGATTTTATAAATGCGTTCAAAATGAGAATTATTGATCTCTTATAAAAAATAATGTACAAAATCTCAAGATATTGATAGTATTGCATTTAAAGATATAAAAATTTCAATTTAAATATATCGTAATTTTAATGATATAAAAATTGGAGTATTTATTCCTCCGACATTCATTTGTAAAATAGACATCAGAAATTGTTAACGTTTTCTTTTCCACTTATTTATTTTTCCTCGTGTTTTATCATTATTCTCTTTCCTTTGTAAGTATTAATTCCCAAAATAGGCATATTCAAGCTAATTTTATTATCTCTCTTGCCAATTGACAAAGGCGATGCATATTGTAGGTGGTTTTAAACATTTTTTGTAAAGTTCTTATCACATAGATAGAAATATATCTATAGAGGTTGAGCATAATATTTCCAATCTTATTTCTTTTCTTCTTACTCTTTAAATGGGTTTGGAAACTAGATTCTTAGGGAGAAAGGGTAACCAAATTTAAATTCCATACGGTGCATTCCTACACAATGAGAATAACTTATAAACAAATTTAAGAATATTGATTTTATAAATGCGTTCAAAATGAGAATTATTGATCTCTTATAAAAAATAATGTACAAAATCTCAAGATATTGATAGTATAGCATTTAAAGATATCAAAATTTCAATTTAAATATATCGTAATTTTAATGATATAAAAATTGGAGTATTTATTCCTCCGACATTCATTTGTAAAATAGACATGAGAAATTGTTAACGTTTTCTTTTCCACTTATTTATTTTTCCTCATGTTTTATCATTATTCTCTTTCCTTTGTACGTATTAATTCCGAAAATAGGCATATTCAAGCTAATTTTATTATCTCTCTTGCCAATTGACAAAGGCGATGTATATTGTAGGTGGTTTTAAACATTTTTTGTAAAGTTCTTATCACATAGATAGAAATATATCTATAGAGGTTGAGCATAATATTTCCAATCTTATCTCTTTTCTTCTTACTCTTTAAATGGGTTTGGAAACTGGATTCTTTGGGAGAAAGGGTAACCAAATTTAAATTCCATTCGGTGCATTCTAACACAAAGAGAATAACTTATAGACAAATTTAAGAATATTGATTTTATAAGTGCGTTCAAAATGAGAATTATTGATCTCTTATAAAAAATAATGTACAAAATCTCAAGATATTGATAGTATTGCATTTAAAGATATAAAAATTTCAATTTAAATATATCGTAATTTTAATGATATAAAAATTGGAGTATTTATTCCTCCGACATTCATTTGTAAAATAGACATCAGAAATTGTTAACGTTTTCTTTTCCACTTATTTATTTTTCCTCGTGTTTTATCATTATTCTCTTTCCTTTGTAAGTATTAATTCCCAAAATAGGCATATTCAAGCTAATTTTATTATCTCTCTTGCCAATTGACAAAGGCGATGCATATTGTAGGTGGTTTTAAACATTTTTTGTAAAGTTCTTATCACATAGATAGAAATATATCTATACAGGTTGAGCATAATATTTCCAATCTTATTTCTTTTCTTCTTACTCTTTAAATGGGTTTGGAAACTAGATTCTTAGGGAGAAAGGGTAACCAAATTTAAATTCCATACGGTGCATTCCTACACAATGAGAATAACTTATAAACAAATTTAAGAATATTGATTTGATAAATGAGTTTAAAATGAGAATTATGGATCTCTTATATAAAATAATGTACAAAATCTCAAAATATTGATAGTATTGTATTTAAAGATATAAAAATTTCAATTGAAATATATCATAACTTTAATGATATAAAATTTGGAGTATTTATTCCCCCGACATTCATTTGTAAAATAGACATGGGTAATTGTTTACGTTTTCTTTCCCACTTATTTATTTTTCCTCAAGTTTTATAATTATTCTCTTTCTTTTGTAAATCTTAATTCCCAAAATAGGCATATTCATGCTAATTTTATTACCTCTCTTCCCATTTGAAAAAGGGGATGGATGTTGTAGGTGGTTTTGGACATTATTTCTAACGTTCTTGTTACATACCATGAAAAATTGCTATAGAGGAGTAGCATAATATTTCTAATCATATTTCATTTCTTCTTACTCTTTGAATGGGTTTGGAAACTAGATTCTTAGGGAGAAAGGGTAACCAAATTTAAATTCCATTCGGTGCATTCTAACACAAAGAGAATAACTTATAGACAAATTTAAGAATATTGATTTTATAAATGCGTTCAAAATGAGAATTATTGATCTCTTATAAAAAATAATGTACAAAATCTCAAGATATTGATAGTATAGCATTTAAAGATATCAAAATTTCAATTTAAATATATCGTAATTTTAATGATATAAAAATTGGAGTATTTATTCCTCCGACATTCATTTGTAAAATAGACATGAGAAATTGTTAACGTTTTCTTTTCCACTTATTTATTTTTCCTCATGTTTTATCATTATTCTCTTTCCTTTGTACGTATTAATTCCCAAAATAGGCATATTCAAGCTAATTTTATTATCTCTCTTGCCAATTGACAAAGGCGATGCATATTGTAGGTGGTTTTAAACATTTTTTGTAAAGTTCTTATCACATAGATAGAAATATATCTATAGAGGTTGAGCATAATATTTCCAATCTTATCTCTTTTCTTCTTACTCTTTAAATGGGTTTGGAAACTGGATTCTTAGGGAGAAAGGGTAACCAAATTTAAATTCCATTCGGTGCATTCTAACACAAAGAGAATAACTTATAGACAAATTTAAGAATATTGATTTTATAAATGCGTTCAAAATGAGAATTATTGATCTCTTATAAAAAATAATGTACAAAATCTCAAGATATTGATAGTATTGCATTTAAAGATATAAAAATTTCAATTTAAATATATCGTAATTTTAATGATATAAAAATTGGAGTATTTATTCCTCCGACATTCATTTGTAAAATAGACATCAGAAATTGTTAACGTTTTCTTTTCCACTTATTTATTTTCCTCATGTTTTATCATTATTCTCTTTCCTTTGTACGTATTAATTCCCAAAATAGGCATATTCAAGCTAATTTTATTATCTCTCTTGCCAATTGACAAAGGCGATGCATATTGTAGGTGGTTTTAAACATTTTTTGTAAAGTTCTTATCACATAGATAGAAATATATCTATAGAGGTTGAGCATAATATTTCCAATCTTATTTCTTTTCTTCTTACTCTTTAAATGGGTTTGGAAACTGGATTCTTAGGGAGAAAGGGTAACCAAATTTAAATTCCATACGGTGCATTCCTACACAATGAGAATAACTTATAAACAAATTTAAGAATATTGATTTGATAAATGAGTTTAAAATGAGAATTATGGATCTCTTATATAAAATAATGTACAAAATATCAAAATATTGATAGTATTGTATTTAAAGATATAAAAATTTCAATTGAAATATATCATAACTTTAATGATATAAAATTTGGAGTATTTATTCCCCCAACATTCATTTGTAAAATAGACATGGGTAATTGTTTACGTTTTCTTTCCCACTTATTTATTTTTCCTCAAGTTTTATAATTATTCTCTTTCTTTTGTAAATCTTAATTCCCAAAATAGGCATATTCATGCTAATTTTATTACCTCTCTTCCCATTTGAAAAAGGGGATGGATGTTGTAGGTGGTTTTGGACATTATTTCTAACGTTCTTGTTACATACCATGAAAAATTGCTATAGAGGAGTAGCATAATATTTCTAATCATATTTCATTTCTTCTTACTCTTTGAATGGGTTTGGAAACTAGATTCTTAGGGAGAAAGGGTAACCAAATTTAAATTCCATTCGGTGCATTCTAACACAAAGAGAATAACTTATAGACAAATTTAAGAATATTGATTTTATAAATGCGTTCAAAATGAGAATTATTGATCTCTTATAAAAAATAATGTACAAAATCTCAAGATATTGATAGTATGTCATTTAAAGATATCAAAATTTCAATTTAAATATATCGTAATTTTAATGATATAAAAATTGGAGTATTTATTCCTCCGACATTCATTTGTAAAATAGACATGAGAAATTGTTAACGTTTTCTTTTCCACTTATTTATTTTTCCTCATGTTTTATCATTATTCTCTTTCCTTTGTACGTATTAATTCCCAAAATAGGCATATTCAAGCTAATTTTATTATCTCTCTTGCCAATTGACAAAGGCGATGCATATTGTAGGTGGTTTTAAACATTTTTTGAAAAGTTGTTATCACATAGATAGAAATATATCTATAGAGGTTGAGCATAATATTTCCAATCTTATTTCTTTTCTTCTTACTCTTTAAATGGGTTTGGAAACTGGATTCTTAGGGAGAAAGGGTAACCAAATTTAAATTCCATACGGTGCATTCCTACACAATGAGAATAACTAATAAACAAATTTAAGAATATTGATTTGATAAATGAGTTTAAAATGAGAATTATGGATCTCTTATATAAAATAATGTACAAAATCTCAAGATATTGATAGTATAGCATTTAAAGATATCAAAATTTCAATTTAAATATATCGTAATTTTAATGATATAAAAATTGGAGTATTTATTCCTCCGACATTCATTTGTAAAATAGACATGAGAAATTGTTAACGTTTTCTTTTCCACTTATTTATTTTTCCTCATGTTTTATCATTATTCTCTTTCCTTTGTACGTATTAATTCCGAAAATAGGCATATTCAAGCTAATTTTATTATCTCTCTTGCCAATTGACAAAGGCGATGTATATTGTAGGTGGTTTTAAACATTTTTTGTAAAGTTCTTATCACATAGATAGAAATATATCTATAGAGGTTGAGCATAATATTTCCAATCTTATCTCTTTTCTTCTTACTCTTTAAATGGGTTTGGAAACTGGATTCTTAGGGAGAAAGGGTAACCAAATTTAAATTCCATTCGGTGCATTCTAACACAAAGAGAATAACTTATAGACAAATTTAAGAATATTGATTTTATAAATGCGTTCAAAATGAGAATTATTGATCTCTTATAAAAAATAATGTACAAAATCTCAAGATATTGATAGTATTGCATTTAAAGATATAAAAATTTCAATTTAAATATATCGTAATTTTAATGATATAAAAATTGGAGTTTTTATTCCTCCGACATTCATTTGTAAAATAGACATCAGAAATTGTTAACGTTTTCTTTTCCACTTATTTATTTTTCCTCGTGTTTTATCATTATTCTCTTTCCTTTGTAAGTATTAATTCCCAAAATAGGCATATTCAAGCTAATTTTATTATCTCTCTTGCCAATTGACAAAGGCGATGTATATTGTAGGTGGTTTTAAACATTTTTTGTAAAGTTCTTATCACATAGATAGAAATATATCTATAGAGGTTGAGCATAATATTTCCAATCTTATCTCTTTTCTTCTTACTCTTTAAATGGGTTTGGAAACTGGATTCTTAGGGAGAAAGGGTAACCAAATTTAAATTCCATTCGGTGCATTCTAACACAAAGAGAATAACTTATAGACAAATTTAAGAATATTGATTTTATAAATGCGTTCAAAATGAGAATTATTGATCTCTTATAAAAAATAATGTACAAAATCTCAAGATATTGATAGTATTGCATTTAAAGATATAAAAATTTCAATTTAAATATATCGTAATTTTAATGATATAAAAATTGGAGTATTTATTCCTCCGACATTCATTTGTAAAATAGACATCAGAAATTGTTAACGTTTTCTTTTCCACTTATTTATTTTTCCTCGTGTTTTATCATTATTCTCTTTCCTTTGTAAGTATTAATTCCCAAAATAGGCATATTCAAGCTAATTTTATTATCTCTCTTGCCAATTGACAAAGGCGATGCATATTGTAGGTGGTTTTAAACATTTTTTGTAAAGTTCTTATCACATAGATAGAAATATATCTATACAGGTTGAGCATAATATTTCCAATCTTATTTCTTTTCTTCTTACTCTTTAAATGGGTTTGGAAACTAGATTCTTAGGGAGAAAGGGTAACCAAATTTAAATTCCATACGGTGCATTCCTACACAATGAGAATAACTTATAAACAAATTTAAGAATATTGATTTGATAAATGAGTTTAAAATGAGAATTATGGATCTCTTATATAAAATAATGTACAAAATCTCAAAATATTGATAGTATTGTATTTAAAGATATAAAAATTTCAATTGAAATATATCATAACTTTAATGATATAAAATTTGGAGTATTTATTCCCCCGACATTCATTTGTAAAATAGACATGGGTAATTGTTTACGTTTTCTTTCCCACTTATTTATTTTTCCTCAAGTTTTATAATTATTCTCTTTCTTTTGTAAATCTTAATTCCCAAAATAGGCATATTCATGCTAATTTTATTACCTCTCTTCCCATTTGAAAAAGGGGATGGATGTTGTAGGTGGTTTTGGACATTATTTCTAACGTTCTTGTTACATACCATGAAAAATTGCTATAGAGGAGTAGCATAATATTTCTAATCATATTTCATTTCTTCTTACTCTTTGAATGGGTTTGGAAACTAGATTCTTAGGGAGAAAGGGTAACCAAATTTAAATTCCATTCGGTGCATTCTAACACAAAGAGAATAACTTATAGACAAATTTAAGAATATTGATTTTATAAATGCGTTCAAAATGAGAATTATTGATCTCTTATAAAAAATAATGTACAAAATCTCAAGATATTGATAGTATAGCATTTAAAGATATCAAAATTTCAATTTAAATATATCGTAATTTTAATGATATAAAAATTGGAGTATTTATTCCTCCGACATTCATTTGTAAAATAGACATGAGAAATTGTTAACGTTTTCTTTTCCACTTATTTATTTTTCCTCATGTTTTATCATTATTCTCTTTCCTTTGTACGTATTAATTCCCAAAATAGGCATATTCAAGCTAATTTTATTATCTCTCTTGCCAATTGACAAAGGCGATGCATATTGTAGGTGGTTTTAAACATTTTTTGTAAAGTTCTTATCACATAGATAGAAATATATCTATAGAGGTTGAGCATAATATTTCCAATCTTATCTCTTTTCTTCTTACTCTTTAAATGGGTTTGGAAACTGGATTCTTAGGGAGAAAGGGTAACCAAATTTAAATTCCATTCGGTGCATTCTAACACAAAGAGAATAACTTATAGACAAATTTAAGAATATTGATTTTATAAATGCGTTCAAAATGAGAATTATTGATCTCTTATAAAAAATAATGTACAAAATCTCAAGATATTGATAGTATTGCATTTAAAGATATAAAAATTTCAATTTAAATATATCGTAATTTTAATGATATAAAAATTGGAGTATTTATTCCTCCGACATTCATTTGTAAAATAGACATCAGAAATTGTTAACGTTTTCTTTTCCACTTATTTATTTTCCTCATGTTTTATCATTATTCTCTTTCCTTTGTACGTATTAATTCCCAAAATAGGCATATTCAAGCTAATTTTATTATCTCTCTTGCCAATTGAAAAAGGCGATGCATATTGTAGGTGGTTTTAAACATTTTTTGTAAAGTTCTTATCACATAGATAGAAATATATCTATAGAGGTTGAGCATAATATTTCCAATCTTATTTCTTTTCTTCTTACTCTTTAAATGGGTTTGGAAACTGGATTCTTAGGGAGAAAGGGTAACCAAATTTAAATTCCATACGGTGCATTCCTACACAATGAGAATAACTTATAAACAAATTTAAGAATATTGATTTGATAAATGAGTTTAAAATGAGAATTATGGATCTCTTATATAAAATAATGTACAAAATATCAAAATATTGATAGTATTGTATTTAAAGATATAAAAATTTCAATTGAAATATATCATAACTTTAATGATATAAAATTTGGAGTATTTATTCCCCCAACATTCATTTGTAAAATAGACATGGGTAATTGTTTACGTTTTCTTTCCCACTTATTTATTTTTCCTCAAGTTTTATAATTATTCTCTTTCTTTTGTAAATCTTAATTCCCAAAATAGGCATATTCATGCTAATTTTATTACCTCTCTTCCCATTTGAAAAAGGGGATGGATGTTGTAGGTGGTTTTGGACATTATTTCTAACGTTCTTGTTACATACCATAAAAAATTGCTATAGAGGAGTAGCATAATATTTCTAATCATATTTCATTTCTTCTTACTCTTTGAATGGGTTTGGAAACTAGATTCTTAGGGAGAAAGGGTAACCAAATTTAAATTCCATTCGGTGCATTCTAACACAAAGAGAATAACTTATAGACAAATTTAAGAATATTGATTTTATAAATGCGTTCAAAATGAGAATTATTGATCTCTTATAAAAAATAATGTACAAAATCTCAAGATATTGATAGTATGTCATTTAAAGATATCAAAATTTCAATTTAAATATATCGTAATTTTAATGATATAAAAATTGGAGTATTTATTCCTCCGACATTCATTTGTAAAATAGACATGAGAAATTGTTAACGTTTTCTTTTCCACTTATTTATTTTTCCTCATGTTTTATCATTATTCTCTTTCCTTTGTACGTATTAATTCCCAAAATAGGCATATTCAAGCTAATTTTATTATCTCTCTTGCCAATTGACAAAGGCGATGCATATTGTAGGTGGTTTTAAACATTTTTTGAAAAGTTGTTATCACATAGATAGAAATATATCTATAGAGGTTGAGCATAATATTTCCAATCTTATTTCTTTTCTTCTTACTCTTTAAATGGGTTTGGAAACTGGATTCTTAGGGAGAAAGGGTAACCAAATTTAAATTCCATACGGTGCATTCCTACACAATGAGAATAACTTATAAACAAATTTAAGAATATTGATTTCATAAATGAGTTTAAAATGAGAATTATGGATCTCTTATATAAAATAATGTACAAAATCTCAAAATATTGATAGTATTGTATTTAAAGATATAAAAATTTCAATTGAAATATATCATAACTTTAATGATATAAAATTTGGAGTATTTATTCCCTCGACATTCATTTGTAAAATAGACATGGGTAATTGTTTACGTTTTCTTTCCCACTTATTTATTTTTCCTCAAGTTTTATATTATTCTCTTTCTTTTGTAAATCTTAATTCGCAAAATAGGCATATTCATGCTAATTGTATTACCTCTGTTCCCATTTGAAAAAGGGGATGGATGTTGTAGGTGGTTTCTGACATTATTTCTAACGTTCTTGTTACATACCATGAAAAATTGCAATAGAGGAGTAGCATAATATTTCTAATCATATTTCATTTCTTCTTACTCTTTGAATGGGTTTGGAAACTAGATTCTTAGGGAGAAAGGGTAACCAAATTTAAATTCCATTTGGTGCATTCTAACACAAAGAGAATAACCTATAGAAAAATTTAAGAATATTGATTTTATAAATGCGTTCAAAATGAGAATTATTGATCTCTTATAAAAAATAATGTACAAAATCACAAGATATTGATAGTATAGCATTTAAAGATATCAAAATTTCAATTTAAATATATCGTAATTTTAATGATATAAAAATTGGAGTATTTATTCCTCCGACATTCATTTGTAAAATAGACATCAGAAATTGTTAACGTTTTCTTTTCCACTTATTTATTTTTCCTCATGTTTTATCATTATTCTCTTTCCTTTGTAAGTATTAATTCGCAAAATAGGCATATTCAAGCTAATTTTATTATCTCTCTTGCCAATTGACAAAGGCGATGCATATTGTAGGTGGTTTTAAACATTTTTTGTAAAGTTCTTATCACATAGATAGAAATATATCTATAGAGGTTGAGCATAATAATTCCAATCTTATCTCTTTTCTTCTTACTCTTTAAATGGGTTTGGAAACTGGATTCTTAGGGAGAAAGGGTAACCAAATTTAAATCCCATACGGTGCATTCCTACACAATGAGAATAACTTATAAACAAATTTAAGAATATTGATTTCATAAATGAGTTTAAAATGAGAATTATGGATCTCTTATATAAAATAATGTACAAAATCTCAAAATATTGATAGTATTGTATTTAAAGATATAAAAATTTCAATTGAAATATATCATAACTTTAATGATATAAAATTTGGAATATTTATTCCCCCGACATTCATTTGTAAAATAGACATGGGTAATTGTTTACGTTTTCTTTCCCACTTATTTATTTTTCCTCAAGTTTTATAATTATTCTCTTTCGTTTGTAAATCTTAATTCCCAAAATAGGCATATTCATGCTAATTTTATTACCTCTCTACCCAATTGAAAAAGGGGATGGATGTTGTAGGTGGTTTTGGATAGTATTTATAGCGTTCTTGTTACATACCATCAAAAATTGCAATAGAGGAGTAGCATAATATTTCCAATCATATTTCATTTCTTCTTACTCTTTGAATGGGTTTGTAAACTAGATTCTTAAGGAGAAAGGGTAACCAAATTTAAATTCCATTCGGTGCATTCTAACACAAGGAGAATAACTTATAGACAAATTTAAGAATATTGATTTCATAAATGCGTTCAAAATGAGAATTATTGATCTATTATAAAAATTAATGTACAAAATCTCAAGATATTGATAGTATAGCATTTAAAGATATAAAAATTTCAATTTAAATATATCGTAATTTTAATGATATAAAAATTGGAGTATTTATTCCTCCGACATTCATTTGTAAAATAGACATCAGAAATTGTTAACGTTTTCTTTTCCACTTATTTATTTTTCCTCGTGTTTTATCATTATTCTCTTTCCTTTGTAAGTATTAATTCCCAAAATAGGCATATTCATGCTATTTTTATTACCTCTCTTCCCAATTGACAAAGGCGATGCATATTGTAGGTGGTTTTAAACATTTTTTGTAAAGTTCTTGTCACATAGATAGAAATATGTCTATAGAGGTTGAACATAATATTTCCAATCTTATCTCTTTTCTTCTTACTCTTTAAATGGGTTTGGAAACTGGATTCTTCGGGAGAAATGGTAACCAAATTTAAATTCCATACGGTGCATTCCTACACAATGAGAATAACTTATAAACAATTTTAAGAATATTGATTTCATAAATGAGTTTAAAATGAGAATTATGGATCTCTTATATAAAATAATGTACAAAATCTCAAAATATTGATAGTATTGTATTTAAAGATATAAAAATTTCAATTGAAATATATCATAACTTTAATGATATAAAATTTGGAGTATTTATTCCCCCGACATTCATTTGTAAAATAGACATGGGTAATTGTTTACGTTTTCTTTCCCACTTATTTATTTTTCCTCGAGTTTTATAATTATTCTCTTTCGTTTGTAAATCTTAATTCCCAAAATAGGCATATTCATGCTAATTTTATTACCTCTCTTCCCATTTGAAAAAGGGGATGGATGTTGTAGGTGGTTTTGGACATTATTTCTAACGTTCTTGTTACATACCATGAAAAATTGCTATAGAGGAGTAGCATAATATTTCTAATCATATATCATTTCTTCTTACTCTTTGAATGGGTTTGGAAACTAGATTCTTAGGGAGAAAGGGTAACCAAATTTAAATTCCTTTCGGTGCATTCTAACACAAAGAGAATAACTTATAGACAAATTTAAGAATATTGATTTTATAAATGCGTTCAAAATGAGAATTATTGATCTCTTATAAAAATAATGTACAAAATCTCAAGATATTGATAGTATAGCATTTAATAATATCAAAATTTCAATTTAAATATATCGTAATTTTAATGATATAAAAATTGGAGTATTTATTCCTCCGACATTCATTTGTAAAATAGACATGAGAAATTGTTAACGTTTTCTTTTGCACTTATTTATTTTTACTCATGTTTTATCATTATTCTCTTTCCTTTGTACGTATTAATTCCCAAAATAGGCATATTCAAGCTAATTTTATTACCTCTCTTGCCAATTGACAATGGCGATGGATATTGTAGGTGGTTTTAAACATTTTTTGTAAAGTTCTTATCACATAGATAGAAATATATCTATAGAGGTTGAGCATAATATTTCCAATCTTATCTCTTTTCTTCTTACTCTTTAAATGGGTTTGGAAACTGGATTCTTAGGGAGAAAGGGTAACCAAATTTAAATTCCATACGGTGCATTCCTACACAATGAGAATAACTTATAAACAAATTTAAGAATATTGATTTCATAAATGAGTTTAAAATGAGAATTATGGATCTCTTATATAAAATAATGTAAAAAATCTCAAAATATTGATAGTATTGTATTTAAAGATATAAAAATTTCAATTGAAATATATCATAACTTTAATGATATAAAATTTGGAATATTTATTCCCCCGACATTCATTTGTAAAATAGACATGGGTAATTGTTTACGTTTTCTTTCCCACTTATTTATTTTTCCTCAAGTTTTATAATTATTCTCTTTCGTTTGTAAATCTTAATTCCCAAAATAGGCATATTCATGCTAATTTTATTACCTCTCTACCCAATTGAAAAAGGGGATGGATGTGGTAGGTGGTTTTGGATAGTATTTATAGCGTTCTTGTTACATACCATGAAAAATTGCTATAGAGGAGTAGCATAATATTTCTAATCATATATCATTTCTTCTTACTCTTTGAATGGGTTTGGAAACTAGATTCTTAGGGAGAAAGGGTAACCAAATTTAAATTCCTTTCGGTGCATTCTAACACAAAGAGAATAACTTATAGACAAATTTAAGAATATTGATTTTATAAATGGGTTCAAAATGAGAATTATTGATCTCTTATAAAAATAATGTACAAAATCTCAAGATATTGATAGTATAGCATTTAATAATATCAAAATTTCAATTTAAATATATCGTAATTTTAATGATATAAAAATTGGAGTATTTATTCCTCCGACATTCATTTGTAAAATAGACATGAGAAATTGTTAACGTTTTCTTTTGCACTTATTTATTTTTACTCATGTTTTATCATTATTCTCTTTCCTTTGTACGTATTAATTCCCAAAATAGGCATATTCAAGCTAATTTTATTACCTCTCTTGCCAATTGACAATGGCGATGGATATTGTAGGTGGTTTTAAACATTTTTTGTAAAGTTCTTATCACATAGATAGAAATATATCTATAGAGGTTGAGCATAATATTTCCAATCTTATCTCTTTTCTTCTTACTCTTTAAATGGGTTTGGAAACTGGATTCTTAGGGAGAAAGGGTAACCAAATTTAAATTCCATACGGTGCATTCCTTCACAATGAGAATAACTTATAAACAAATTTAAGAATATTGATTTCATAAATGAGTTTAAAATGAGAATTATGGATCTCTTATATAAAATAATGTACAAAATCTCAAAATATTGATAGTATTGTATTTAAAGATATAAAAATTTCAATTGAAATATATCATAACTTTAATGATATAAAATTTGGAGTATTTATTCCCCCGACATTCATTTGTAAAATAGACATGGGTAATTGTTTACGTTTTCTTTCCCACTTATTTATTTTTCCTCAAGTTTTATAATTATTCTCTTTCGTTTGTAAATCTTAATTCCCAAAATAGGCATATTCATGCTAATTTTATTACCTCTCTTCCCATTTGAAAAAGGGGATGGATGTTGTAGGTGGTTTTGGACATTATTTCTAACGTTCTTGTTACATACCATGAAAAATTGCTATAGAGGAGTAGCATAATATTTCTAATCATATATCATTTCTTCTTACTCTTTGAATGGGTTTGGAAACTAGATTCTTAGGGAGAAAGGGTAACCAAATTTAAATTCCTTTCGGTGCATTCTAACACAAAGAGAATAACTTATAGACAAATTTAAGAATATTGATTTCATAAATGCGTTCAAAATGAGAATTATTGATCTATTATAAAAATTAACGTACAAAATCTCAAGATATTGATAGTATAGCATTTAAAGATATAAAAATTTCAATTTAAATATATCGTAATTTTAATGATATAAAAATTGGAGTATTTATTCCTCCGACATTCATTTGTAAAATAGACATCAGAAATTGTTAACGTTTTCTTTTCCACTTATTTATTTTTCCTCGTGTTTTATCATTATTCTCTTTCCTTTGTAAGTATTAATTCCCAAAATAGGCATATTCATGCTATTTTTATTACCTCTCTTCCCAATTGACAAAGGCGATGCATATTGTAGGTGGTTTTAAACATTTTTTGTAAAGTTCTTGTCACATAGATAGAAATATGTCTATAGAGGTTGAACATAATATTTCCAATCTTATCTCTTTTCTTCTTACTCTTTAAATGGGTTTGGAAACTGGATTCTTCGGGAGAAATGGTAACCAAATTTAAATTCCATACGGTGCATTCCTACACAATGAGAATAACTTATAAACAATTTTAAGAATATTGATTTCATAAATGAGTTTAAAATGAGAATTATGGATCTCTTATATAAAATAATGTACAAAATCTCAAAATATTGATAGTATTGTATTTAAAGATATAAAAATTTCAATTGAAATATATCATAACTTTAATGATATAAAATTTGGAGTATTTATTCCCCCGACATTCATTTGTAAAATAGACATGGGTAATTGTTTACGTTTTCTTTCCCACTTATTTATTTTTCCTCAAGTTTTATAATTATTCTCTTTCGTTTGTAAATCTTAATTCCCAAAATAGGCATATTCATGCTAATTTTATTACCTCTGTTCCCATTTGAAAAAGGGGATGGATGTTGTAGGTGGTTTTGGACATTATTTCTAACGTTCTTGTTACATACCATGAAAAATTGCTATAGAGGAGTAGCATAATATTTCTAATCATATATCATTTCTTCTTACTCTTTGAATGGGTTTGGAAACTAGATTCTTAGGGAGAAAGGGTAACCAAATTTAAATTCCTTTCGGTGCATTCTAACACAAAGAGAATAACTTATAGACAAATTTAAGAATATTGATTTTATAAATGCGTTCAAAATGAGAATTATTGATCTCTTATAAAAATAATGTACAAAATCTCAAGATATTGATAGTATAGCATTTAATAATATCAAAATTTCAATTTAAATATATCGTAATTTTAATGATATAAAAATTGGAGTATTTATTCCTCCGACATTCATTTGTAAAATAGACATGAGAAATTGTTAACGTTTTCTTTTGCACTTATTTATTTTTACTCATGTTTTATCATTATTCTCTTTCCTTTGTACGTATTAATTCCCAAAATAGGCATATTCAAGCTAATTTTATTACCTCTCTTGCCAATTGACAATGGCGATGGATATTGTAGGTGGTTTTAAACATTTTTTGTAAAGTTCTTATCACATAGATAGAAATATATCTATAGAGGTTGAGCATAATATTTCCAATCTTATCTCTTTTCTTCTTACTCTTTAAATGGGTTTGGAAACTGGATTCTTAGGGAGAAAGGGTAACCAAATTTAAATTCCATACGGTGCATTCCTACACAATGAGAATAACTTATAAACAAATTTAAGAATATTGATTTCATAAATGAGTTTAAAATGAGAATTATGGATCTCTTATATAAAATAATGTACAAAATCTCAAAATATTGATAGTATTGTATTTAAAGATATAAAAATTTCAATTGAAATATATCATAACTTTAATGATATAAAATTTGGAGTATTTATTCCCCCGACATTCATTTGTAAAATAGACATGGGTAATTGTTTACGTTTTCTTTCCCACTTATTTATTTTTCCTCAAGTTTTATAATTATTCTCTTTCGTTTGTAAATCTTAATTCCCAAAATAGGCATATTCATGCTAATTTTATTACCTCTGTTCCCATTTGAAAAAGGGGATGGATGTTGTAGGTGGTTTTGGACATTATTTCTAACGTTCTTGTTACATACCATGAAAAATTGCTATAGAGGAGTAGCATAATATTTCTAATCATATATCATTTCTTCTTACTCTTTGAATGGGTTTGGAAACTAGATTCTTAGGGAGAAAGGGTAACCAAATTTAAATTCCTTTCGGTGCATTCTAACACAAAGAGAATAACTTATAGACAAATTTAAGAATATTGATTTTATAAATGCGTTCAAAATGAGAATTATTGATCTCTTATAAAAATAATGTACAAAATCTCAAGATATTGATAGTATAGCATTTAAAGATATCAAAATTTCAATTTAAATATATCGTAATTTTAATGATATAAAAATTGGAGTATTTATTCCTCCGACATTCATTTGTAAAATAGACATGAGAAATTGTTAACGTTTTCTTTTGCACTTATTTATTTTTACTCATGTTTTATCATTATTCTCTTTCCTTTGTACGTATTAATTCCCAAAATAGGCATATTCAAGCTAATTTTATTACCTCTCTTGCCAATTGACAATGGCGATGGATATTGTAGGTGGTTTTAAACATTTTTTGTAAAGTTCTTATCACATAGATAGAAATATATCTATAGAGGTTGAGCATAATATTTCCAATCTTATCTCTTTTCTTCTTACTCTTTAAATGGGTTTGGAAACTGGATTCTTAGGGAGAAAGGGTAACCAAATTTAAATTCCATACGGTGCATTCCTTCACAATGAGAATAACTTATAAACAAATTTAAGAATATTGATTTCATAAATGAGTTTAAAATGAGAATTATGGATCTCTTATATAAAATAATGTAAAAAATCTCAAAATATTGATAGTATTGTATTTAAAGATATAAAAATTTCAATTGAAATATATCATAACTTTAATGATATAAAATTTGGAATATTTATTCCCCCGACATTCATTTGTAAAATAGACATGGGTAATTGTTTACGTTTTCTTTCCCACTTATTTATTTTTCCTCAAGTTTTATAATTATTCTCTTTCGTTTGTAAATCTTAATTCCCAAAATAGGCATATTCATGCTAATTTTATTACCTCTCTACCCAATTGAAAAAGGGGATGGATGTGGTAGGTGGTTTTGGATAGTATTTATAGCGTTCTTGTTACATACCATGAAAAATTGCTATAGAGGAGTAGCATAATATTTCTAATCATATATCATTTCTTCTTACTCTTTGAATGGGTTTGGAAACTAGATTCTTAGGGAGAAAGGGTAACCAAATTTAAATTCCTTTCGGTGCATTCTAACACAAAGAGAATAACTTATAGACAAATTTAAGAATATTGATTTTATAAATGCGTTCAAAATGAGAATTATTGATCTCTTATAAAAATAATGTACAAAATCTCAAGATATTGATAGTATAGCATTTAATAATATCAAAATTTCAATTTAAATATATCGTAATTTTAATGATATAAAAATTGGAGTATTTATTCCTCCGACATTCATTTGTAAAATAGACATGAGAAATTGTTAACGTTTTCTTTTGCACTTATTTATTTTTACTCATGTTTTATCATTATTCTCTTTCCTTTGTACGTATTAATTCCCAAAATAGGCATATTCAAGCTAATTTTATTACCTCTCTTGCCAATTGACAATGGCGATGGATATTGTAGGTGGTTTTAAACATTTTTTGTAAAGTTCTTATCACATAGATAGAAATATATCTATAGAGGTTGAGCATAATATTTCCAATCTTATCTCTTTTCTTCTTACTCTTTAAATGGGTTTGGAAACTGGATTCTTAGGGAGAAAGGGTAACCAAATTTAAATTCCATACGGTGCATTCCTTCACAATGAGAATAACTTATAAACAAATTTAAGAATATTGATTTCATAAATGAGTTTAAAATGAGAATTATGGATCTCTTATATAAAATAATGTACAAAATCTCAAAATATTGATAGTATTGTATTTAAAGATATAAAAATTTCAATTGAAATATATCATAACTTTAATGATATAAAATTTGGAGTATTTATTCCCCCGACATTCATTTGTAAAATAGACATGGGTAATTGTTTACGTTTTCTTTCCCACTTATTTATTTTTCCTCAAGTTTTATAATTATTCTCTTTCGTTTGTAAATCTTAATTCCCAAAATAGGCATATTCATGCTAATTTTATTACCTCTCTTCCCATTTGAAAAAGGGGATGGATGTTGTAGGTGGTTTTGGACATTATTTCTAACGTTCTTGTTACATACCATGAAAAATTGCTATAGAGGAGTAGCATAATATTTCTAATCATATATCATTTCTTCTTACTCTTTGAATGGGTTTGGAAACTAGATTCTTAGGGAGAAAGGGTAACCAAATTTAAATTCCTTTCGGTGCATTCTAACACAAAGAGAATAACTTATAGACAAATTTAAGAATATTGATTTTATAAATGCGTTCAAAATGAGAATTATTGATCTCTTATAAAAATAATGTACAAAATCTCAAGATATTGATAGTATAGCATTTAATAATATCAAAATTTCAATTTAAATATATCGTAATTTTAATGATATAAAAATTGGAGTATTTATTCCTCCGACATTCATTTGTAAAATAGACATGAGAAATTGTTAACGTTTTCTTTTGCACTTATTTATTTTTACTCATGTTTTATCATTATTCTCTTTCCTTTGTACGTATTAATTCCCAAAATAGGCATATTCAAGCTAATTTTATTACCTCTCTTGCCAATTGACAATGGCGATGGATATTGTAGGTGGTTTTAAACATTTTTTGTAAAGTTCTTATCACATAGATAGAAATATATCTATAGAGGTTGAGCATAATATTTCCAATCTTATCTCTTTTCTTCTTACTCTTTAAATGGGTTTGGAAACTGGATTCTTAGGGAGAAAGGGTAACCAAATTTAAATTCCATACGGTGCATTCCTACACAATGAGAATAACTTATAAACAAATTTAAGAATATTGATTTCATAAATGAGTTTAAAATGAGAATTATGGATCTCTTATATAAAATAATGTAAAAAATCTCAAAATATTGATAGTATTGTATTTAAAGATATAAAAATTTCAATTGAAATATATCATAACTTTAATGATATAAAATTTGGAATATTTATTCCCCCGACATTCATTTGTAAAATAGACATGGGTAATTGTTTACGTTTTCTTTCCCACTTATTTATTTTTCCTCAAGTTTTATAATTATTCTCTTTCGTTTGTAAATCTTAATTCCCAAAATAGGCATATTCATGCTAATTTTATTACCTCTCTACCCAATTGAAAAAGGGGATGGATGTGGTAGGTGGTTTTGGATAGTATTTATAGCGTTCTTGTTACATACCATGAAAAATTGCTATAGAGGAGTAGCATAATATTTCTAATCATATATCATTTCTTCTTACTCTTTGAATGGGTTTGGAAACTAGATTCTTAGGGAGAAAGGGTAACCAAATTTAAATTCCTTTCGGTGCATTCTAACACAAAGAGAATAACTTATAGACAAATTTAAGAATATTGATTTTATAAATGCGTTCAAAATGAGAATTATTGATCTCTTATAAAAATAATGTACAAAATCTCAAGATATTGATAGTATAGCATTTAATAATATCAAAATTTCAATTTAAATATATCGTAATTTTAATGATATAAAATTGGAGTATTTATTCCTCCGACATTCATTTGTAAAATAGACATGAGAAATTGTTAACGTTTTCTTTTGCACTTATTTATTTTTACTCATGTTTTATCATTATTCTCTTTCCTTTGTACGTATTAATTCCCAAAATAGGCATATTCAAGCTAATTTTATTACCTCTCTTGCCAATTGACAATGGCGATGGATATTGTAGGTGGTTTTAAACATTTTTTGTAAAGTTCTTATCACATAGATAGAAATATATCTATAGAGGTTGAGCATAATATTTCCAATCTTATCTCTTTTCTTCTTACTCTTTAAATGGGTTTGGAAACTGGATTCTTAGGGAGAAAGGGTAACCAAATTTAAATTCCATACGGTGCATTCCTTCACAATGAGAATAACTTATAAACAAATTTAAGAATATTGATTTCATAAATGAGTTTAAAATGAGAATTATGGATCTCTTATATAAAATAATGTACAAAATCTCAAAATATTGATAGTATTGTATTTAAAGATATAAAAATTTCAATTGAAATATATCATAACTTTAATGATATAAAATTTGGAGTATTTATTCCCCCGACATTCATTTGTAAAATAGACATGGGTAATTGTTTACGTTTTCTTTCCCACTTATTTATTTTTCCTCAAGTTTTATAATTATTCTCTTTCGTTTGTAAATCTTAATTCCCAAAATAGGCATATTCATGCTAATTTTATTACCTCTCTTCCCATTTGAAAAAGGGGATGGATGTTGTAGGTGGTTTTGGACATTATTTCTAACGTTCTTGTTACATACCATGAAAAATTGCTATAGAGGAGTAGCATAATATTTCTAATCATATATCATTTCTTCTTACTCTTTGAATGGGTTTGGAAACTAGATTCTTAGGGAGAAAGGGTAACCAAATTTAAATTCCTTTCGGTGCATTCTAACACAAAGAGAATAACTTATAGACAAATTTAAGAATATTGATTTTATAAATGCGTTCAAAATGAGAATTATTGATCTCTTATAAAAATAATGTACAAAATCTCAAGATATTGATAGTATAGCATTTAAAGATATCAAAATTTCAATTTAAATATATCGTAATTTTAATGATATAAAAATTGGAGTATTTATTCCTCCGACATTCATTTGTAAAATAGACATCAGAAATTGTTAACGTTTTCTTTTCCACTTATTTATTTTTCCTCGTGTTTTATCATTATTCTCTTTCCTTTGTAAGTATTAATTCCCAAAATAGGCATATTCATGCTATTTTTATTACCTCTCTTCCCAATTGACAAAGGCGATGCATATTGTAGGTGGTTTTAAACATTTTTTGTAAAGTTCTTGTCACATAGATAGAAATATGTCTATAGAGGTTGAACATAATATTTCCAATCTTATCTCTTTTCTTCTTACTCTTTAAATGGGTTTGGAAACTGGATTCTTCGGGAGAAATGGTAACCAAATTTAAATTCCATACAGTGCATTCCTACACAATGAGAATAACTTATAAACAATTTTAAGAATATTGATTTCATAAATGAGTTTAAAATGAGAATTATGGATCTCTTATATAAAATAATGTACAAAATCTCAAAATATTGATAGTATTGTATTTAAAGATATAAAAATTTCAATTGAAATATATCATAACTTTAATGATATAAAATTTGGAGTATTTATTCCCCCGACATTCATTTGTAAAATAGACATGGGTAATTGTTTACGTTTTCTTTCCCACTTATTTATTTTTCCTCAAGTTTTATAATTATTCTCTTTCGTTTGTAAATCTTAATTCCCAAAATAGGCATATTCATGCTAATTTTATTACCTCTGTTCCCATTTGAAAAAGGGGATGGATGTTGTAGGTGGTTTTGGACATTATTTCTAACGTTCTTGTTACATACCATGAAAAATTGCTATAGAGGAGTAGCATAATATTTCTAATCATATATCATTTCTTCTTACTCTTTGAATGGGTTTGGAAACTAGATTCTTAGGGAGAAAGGGTAACCAAATTTAAATTCCTTTCGGTGCATTCTAACACAAAGAGAATAACTTATAGACATATTTAAGAATATTGATTTTATAAATGCGTTCAAAATGAGAATTATTGATCTCTTATAAAAATAATGTACAAAATCTCAAGATATTGATAGTATAGCATTTAAAGATATCAAAATTTCAATTTAAATATATCGTAATTTTAATGATATAAAAATTGGAGTATTTATTCCTCCGACATTCATTTGTAAAATAGACATGAGAAATTGTTAACGTTTTCTTTTGCACTTATTTATTTTTACTCATGTTTTATCATTATTCTCTTTCCTTTGTACGTATTAATTCCCAAAATAGGCATATTCAAGCTAATTTTATTACCTCTCTTGCCAATTGACAATGGCGATGGATATTGTAGGTGGTTTTAAACATTTTTTGTAAAGTTCTTATCACATAGATAGAAATATATCTATAGAGGTTGAGCATAATATTTCCAATCTTATCTCTTTTCTTCTTACTCTTTAAATGGGTTTGGAAACTGGATTCTTAGGGAGAAAGGGTAACCAAATTTAAATTCCATACGGTGCATTCCTTCACAATGAGAATAACTTATAAACAAATTTAAGAATATTGATTTCATAAATGAGTTTAAAATGAGAATTATGGATCTCTTATATAAAATAATGTACAAAATCTCAAAATATTGATAGTATTGTATTTAAAGATATAAAAATTTCAATTGAAATATATCATAACTTTAATGATATAAAATTTGGAGTATTTATTCCCCCGACATTCATTTGTAAAATAGACATGGGTAATTGTTTACGTTTTCTTTCCCACTTATTTATTTTTCCTCAAGTTTTATAATTGTTCTCTTTCGTTTGTAAATCTTAATTCCCAAAATAGGCATATTCATGCTAATTTTATTACCTCTGTTCCCATTTGAAAAAGGGGATGGATGTTGTAGGTGGTTTTGGACATTATTTCTAACGTTCTTGTTACATACCATGAAAAATTGCTATAGAGGAGTAGCATAATATTTCTAATCATATATCATTTCTTCTTACTCTTTGAATGGGTTTGGAAACTAGATTCTTAGGGAGAAAGGGTAACCAAATTTAAATTCCTTTCGGTGCATTCTAACACAAAGAGAATAACTTATAGACAAATTTAAGAATATTGATTTTATAAATGCGTTCAAAATGAGAATTATTGATCTCTTATAAAAATAATGTACAAAATCTCAAGATATTGATAGTATAGCATTTAATAATATCAAAATTTCAATTTAAATATATCGTAATTTTAATGATATAAAAATTGGAGTATTTATTCCTCCGACATTCATTTGTAAAATAGACATGAGAAATTGTTAACGTTTTCTTTTGCACTTATTTATTTTTACTCATGTTTTATCATTATTCTCTTTCCTTTGTACGTATTAATTCCCAAAATAGGCATATTCAAGCTAATTTTATTACCTCTCTTGCCAATTGACAATGGCGATGGATATTGTAGGTGGTTTTAAACATTTTTTGTAAAGTTCTTATCACATAGATAGAAATATATCTATAGAGGTTGAGCATAATATTTCCAATCTTATCTCTTTTCTTCTTACTCTTTAAATGGGTTTGGAAACTGGATTCTTAGGGAGAAAGGGTAACCAAATTTAAATTCCATACGGTGCATTCCTACACAATGAGAATAACTTATAAACAAATTTAAGAATATTGATTTCATAAATGAGTTTAAAATGAGAATTATGGATCTCTTATATAAAATAATGTACAAAATCTCAAAATATTGATAGTATTGTATTTAAAGATATAAAAATTTCAATTGAAATATATCATAACTTTAATGATATAAAATTTGGAGTATTTATTCCCCCGACATTCATTTGTAAAATAGACATGGGTAATTGTTTACGTTTTCTTTCCCACTTATTTATTTTTCCTCAAGTTTTATAATTATTCTCTTTCGTTTGTAAATCTTAATTCCCAAAATAGGCATATTCATGCTAATTTTATTACCTCTCTTCCCATTTGAAAAAGGGGATGGATGTTGTAGGTGGTTTTGGACATTATTTCTAACGTTCTTGTTACATACCATGAAAAATTGCTATAGAGGAGTAGCATAATATTTCTAATCATATATCATTTCTTCTTACTCTTTGAATGGGTTTGGAAACTAGATTCTTAGGGAGAAAGGGTAACCAAATTTAAATTCCTTTCGGTGCATTCTAACACAAAGAGAATAACTTATAGACAAATTTAAGAATATTGATTTCATAAATGCGTTCAAAATGAGAATTATTGATCTATTATAAAAATTAATGTACAAAATCTCAAGATATTGATAGTATAGCATTTAAAGATATAAAAATTTCAATTTAAATATATCGTAATTTTAATGATATAAAAATTGGAGTATTTATTCCTCCGACATTCATTTGTAAAATAGACATCAGAAATTGTTAACGTTTTCTTTTCCACTTATTTATTTTTCCTCGTGTTTTATCATTATTCTCTTTCCTTTGTAAGTATTAATTCCCAAAATAGGCATATTCATGCTATTTTTATTACCTCTCTTCCCAATTGACAAAGGCGATGCATATTGTAGGTGGTTTTAAACATTTTTTGTAAAGTTCTTGTCACATAGATAGAAATATGTCTATAGAGGTTGAACATAATATTTCCAATCTTATCTCTTTTCTTCTTACTCTTTAAATGGGTTTGGGAAACTGGATTCTTCGGGAGAAATGGTAACCAAATTTAAATTCCATACGGTGCATTCCTACACAATGAGAATAACTTATAAACAATTTTAAGAATATTGATTTCATAAATGAGTTTAAAATGAGAATTATGGATCTCTTATATAAAATAATGTACAAAATCTCAAAATATTGATAGTATTGTATTTAAAGATATAAAAATTTCAATTGAAATATATCATAACTTTAATGATATAAAATTTGGAGTATTTATTCCCCCGACATTCATTTGTAAAATAGACATGGGTAATTGTTTACGTTTTCTTTCCCACTTATTTATTTTTCCTCAAGTTTTATAATTATTCTCTTTCGTTTGTAAATCTTAATTCCCAAAATAGGCATATTCATGCTAATTTTATTACCTCTGTTCCCATTTGAAAAAGGGGATGGATGTTGTAGGTGGTTTTGGACATTATTTCTAACGTTCTTGTTACATACCATGAAAAATTGCTATAGAGGAGTAGCATAATATTTCTAATCATATATCATTTCTTCTTACTCTTTGAATGGGTTTGGAAACTAGATTCTTAGGGAGAAAGGGTAACCAAATTTAAATTCCTTTCGGTGCATTCTAACACAAAGAGAATAACTTATAGACAAATTTAAGAATATTGATTTTATAAATGCGTTCAAAATGAGAATTATTGATCTCTTATAAAAATAATGTACAAAATCTCAAGATATTGATAGTATAGCATTTAATAATATCAAAATTTCAATTTAAATATATCGTAATTTTAATGATATAAAAATTGGAGTATTTATTCCTCCGACATTCATTTGTAAAATAGACATGAGAAATTGTTAACGTTTTCTTTTGCACTTATTTATTTTTACTCATGTTTTATCATTATTCTCTTTCCTTTGTACGTATTAATTCCCAAAATAGGCATATTCAAGCTAATTTTATTACCTCTCTTGCCAATTGACAATGGCGATGGATATTGTAGGTGGTTTTAAACATTTTTTGTAAAGTTCTTATCACATAGATAGAAATATATCTATAGAGGTTGAGCATAATATTTCCAATCTTATCTCTTTTCTTCTTACTCTTTAAATGGGTTTGGAAACTGGATTCTTAGGGAGAAAGGGTAACCAAATTTAAATTCCATACGGTGCATTCCTACACAATGAGAATAACTTATAAACAAATTTAAGAATATTGATTTCATAAATGAGTTTAAAATGAGAATTATGGATCTCTTATATAAAATAATGTAAAAAATCTCAAAATATTGATAGTATTGTATTTAAAGATATAAAAATTTCAATTGAAATATATCATAACTTTAATGATATAAAATTTGGAATATTTATTCCCCCGACATTCATTTGTAAAATAGACATGGGTAATTGTTTACGTTTTCTTTCCCACTTATTTATTTTTCCTCAAGTTTTATAATTGTTCTCTTTCGTTTGTAAATCTTAATTCCCAAAATAGGCATATTCATGCTAATTTTATTACCTCTCTACCCAATTGAAAAAGGGGATGGATGTGGTAGGTGGTTTTGGATAGTATTTATAGCGTTCTTGTTACATACCATGAAAAATTGCTATAGAGGAGTAGCATAATATTTCTAATCATATATCATTTCTTCTTACTCTTTGAATGGGTTTGGAAACTAGATTCTTAGGGAGAAAGGGTAACCAAATTTAAATTCCTTTCGGTGCATTCTAACACAAAGAGAATAACTTATAGACAAATTTAAGAATATTGATTTTATAAATGCGTTCAAAATGAGAATTATTGATCTCTTATAAAAATAATGTACAAAATCTCAAGATATTGATAGTATAGCATTTAATAATATCAAAATTTCAATTTAAATATATCGTAATTTTAATGATATAAAAATTGGAGTATTTATTCCTCCGACATTCATTTGTAAAATAGACATGAGAAATTGTTAACGTTTTCTTTTGCACTTATTTATTTTTACTCATGTTTTATCATTATTCTCTTTCCTTTGTACGTATTAATTCCCAAAATAGGCATATTCAAGCTAATTTTATTACCTCTCTTGCCAATTGACAATGGCGATGGATATTGTAGGTGGTTTTAAACATTTTTTGTAAAGTTCTTATCACATAGATAGAAATATATCTATAGAGGTTGAGCATAATATTTCCAATCTTATCTCTTTTCTTCTTACTCTTTAAATGGGTTTGGAAAACTGGATTCTTAGGGAGAAAGGGTAACCAAATTTAAATTCCATACGGTGCATTCCTTCACAATGAGAATAACTTATAAACAAATTTAAGAATATTGATTTCATAAATGAGTTTAAAATGAGAATTATGGATCTCTTATATAAAATAATGTACAAAATCTCAAAATATTGATAGTATTGTATTTAAAGATATAAAAATTTCAATTGAAATATATCATAACTTTAATGATATAAAATTTGGAGTATTTATTCCCCCGACATTCATTTGTAAAATAGACATGGGTAATTGTTTACGTTTTCTTTCCCACTTATTTATTTTTCCTCAAGTTTTATAATTATTCTCTTTCGTTTGTAAATCTTAATTCCCAAAATAGGCATATTCATGCTAATTTTATTACCTCTCTTCCCATTTGAAAAAGGGGATGGATGTTGTAGGTGGTTTTGGACATTATTTCTAACGTTCTTGTTACATACCATGAAAAATTGCTATAGAGGAGTAGCATAATATTTCTAATCATATATCATTTCTTCTTACTCTTTGAATGGGTTTGGAAACTAGATTCTTAGGGAGAAAGGGTAACCAAATTTAAATTCCTTTCGGTGCATTCTAACACAAAGAGAATAACTTATAGACAAATTTAAGAATATTGATTTTATAAATGCGTTCAAAATGAGAATTATTGATCTCTTATAAAAATAATGTACAAAATCTCAAGATATTGATAGTATAGCATTTAATAATATCAAAATTTCAATTTAAATATATCGTAATTTTAATGATATAAAAATTGGAGTATTTATTCCTCCGACATTCATTTGTAAAATAGACATGAGAAATTGTTAACGTTTTCTTTTGCACTTATTTATTTTTACTCATGTTTTTATCATTATTCTCTTTCCTTTGTACGTATTAATTCCCAAAATAGGCATATTCAAGCTAATTTTATTACCTCTCTTGCCAATTGACAATGGCGATGGATATTGTAGGTGGTTTTAAACATTTTTTGTAAAGTTCTTATCACATAGATAGAAATATATCTATAGAGGTTGAGCATAATATTTCCAATCTTATCTCTTTTCTTCTTACTCTTTAAATGGGTTTGGAAACTGGATTCTTAGGGAGAAAGGGTAACCAAATTTAAATTCCATACGGTGCATTCCTACACAATGAGAATAACTTATAAACAAATTTAAGAATATTGATTTCATAAATGAGTTTAAAATGAGAATTATGGATCTCTTATATAAAATAATGTAAAAAATCTCAAAATATTGATAGTATTGTATTTAAAGATATAAAAATTTCAATTGAAATATATCATAACTTTAATGATATAAAATTTGGAATATTTATTCCCCCGACATTCATTTGTAAAATAGACATGGGTAATTGTTTACGTTTTCTTTCCCACTTATTTATTTTTCCTCAAGTTTTATAATTATTCTCTTTCGTTTGTAAATCTTAATTCCCAAAATAGGCATATTCATGCTAATTTTATTACCTCTCTACCCAATTGAAAAAGGGGATGGATGTGGTAGGTGGTTTTGGATAGTATTTATAGCGTTCTTGTTACATACCATGAAAAATTGCTATAGAGGAGTAGCATAATATTTCTAATCATATATCATTTCTTCTTACTCTTTGAATGGGTTTGGAAACTAGATTCTTAGGGAGAAAGGGTAACCAAATTTAAATTCCTTTCGGTGCATTCTAACACAAAGAGAATAACTTATAGACAAATTTAAGAATATTGATTTTATAAATGCGTTCAAAATGAGAATTATTGATCTCTTATAAAAATAATGTACAAAATCTCAAGATATTGATAGTATAGCATTTAATAATATCAAAATTTCAATTTAAATATATCGTAATTTAATGATATAAAATTGGAGTATTTATTCCTCCGACATTCATTTGTAAAATAGACATGAGAAATTGTTAACGTTTTCTTTTGCACTTATTTATTTTTACTCATGTTTTATCATTATTCTCTTTCCTTTGTACGTATTAATTCCCAAAATAGGCCATATTCAAGCTAATTTTATTACCTCTCTTGCCAATTGACAATGGCGATGGATATTGTAGGTGGTTTTAAACATTTTTTTGTAAAGTTCTTATCACATAGATAGAAATATATCTATAGAGGTTGAGCATAATATTTCCAATCTTATCTCTTTTCTTCTTACTCTTTAAATGGGTTTGGAAACTGGATTCTTAGGGAGAAAGGGTAACCAAATTTAAATTCCATACGGTGCATTCCTTCACAATGAGAATAACTTATAAACAAATTTAAGAATATTGATTTCATAAATGAGTTTAAAATGAGAATTATGGATCTCTTATATAAAATAATGTACAAAATCTCAAAATATTGATAGTATTGTATTTAAAGATATAAAAATTTCAATTGAAATATATCATAACTTTAATGATATAAAATTTGGAGTATTTATTCCCCCGACATTCATTTGTAAAATAGACATGGGTAATTGTTTACGTTTTCTTTCCCACTTATTTATTTTTCCTCAAGTTTTATAATTATTCTCTTTCGTTTGTAAATCTTAATTCCCAAAATAGGCATATTCATGCTAATTTTATTACCTCTCTTCCCATTTGAAAAAGGGGATGGATGTTGTAGGTGGTTTTGGACATTATTTCTAACGTTCTTGTTACATACCATGAAAAATTGCTATAGAGGAGTAGCATAATATTTCTAATCATATATCATTTCTTCTTACTCTTTGAATGGGTTTGGAAACTAGATTCTTAGGGAGAAGGGTAACCAAATTTAAATTCCTTTCGGTGCATTCTAACACCAAAGAGAATAACTTATAGACAAATTTAAGAATATTGATTTTATAAATGCGTTCAAAATGAGAATTATTGATCTCTTATAAAAATAATGTACAAAATCTCAAGATATTGATAGTATAGCATTTAAAGATATCAAAATTTCAATTTAAATATATCGTAATTTTAATGATATAAAAATTGGAGTATTTATTCCTCCGACATTCATTTGTAAAATAGACATCAGAAATTGTTAACGTTTTTCTTTTCCACTTATTTATTTTTCCTCGTGTTTTATCATTATTCTCTTTCCTTTGTAAGTATTAATTCCCAAAATAGGCATATTCATGCTATTTTTATTACCTCTCTTCCCAATTGACAAAGGCGATGCATATTGTAGGTGGTTTTAAACATTTTTTGTAAAGTTCTTGTCACATAGATAGAAATATGTCTATAGAGGTTGAACATAATATTTCCAATCTTATCTCTTTTCTTCTTACTCTTTAAATGGGTTTTGGAAACTGGATTCTTCGGGAGAAATGGTAACCAAATTTAAATTCCATACAGTGCATTCCTACACAATGAGAATAACTTATAAACAATTTTAAGAATATTGATTTCATAAATGAGTTTAAAATGAGAATTATGGATCTCTTATATAAAATAATGTACAAAATCTCAAAATATTGATAGTATTGTATTTAAAGATATAAAAATTTCAATTGAAATATATCATAACTTTAATGATATAAAATTTGGAGTATTTATTCCCCCGACATTCATTTGTAAAATAGACATGGGTAATTGTTTACGTTTTCTTTCCCACTTATTTATTTTTCCTCAAGTTTTATAATTATTCTCTTTCGTTTGTAAATCTTAATTCCCAAAATAGGCATATTCATGCTAATTTTATTACCTCTGTTCCCATTTGAAAAAGGGGATGGATGTTGTAGGTGGTTTTGGACATTATTTCTAACGTTCTTGTTACATACCATGAAAAATTGCTATAGAGGAGTAGCATAATATTTCTAATCATATATCATTTCTTCTTACTCTTTGAATGGGTTTGGAAACTAGATTCTTAGGAGAAAGGGTAACCAAATTTAAATTCCTTTCGGTGCATTCTAACACAAAGAGAATAACTTATAGACAAATTTAAGAATATTGATTTTATAAATGCGTTCAAAATGAGAATTATTGATCTCTTATAAAAATAATGTACAAAATCTCAAGATATTGATAGTATAGCATTTAAAGATATCAAAATTTCAATTTAAATATATCGTAATTTTAATGATATAAAAATTGGAGTATTTATTCCTCCGACATTCATTGTAAAATAGACATGAGAAATTGTTAACGTTTTCTTTTGCACTTATTTATTTTTACTCATGTTTTATCATTATTCTCTTTCCTTTGTACGTATTAATTCCCAAAATAGGCATATTCAAGCTAATTTTATTACCTCTCTTGCCAATTGACAATGGCGATGGATATTGTAGGTGGTTTTAAACATTTTTTGTAAAGTTCTTATCACATAGATAGAAATATATCTATAGAGGTTGAGCATAATATTTCCAATCTTATCTCTTTTCTTCTTACTCTTTAAATGGGTTTGGAAACTGGATTCTTAGGGAGAAAGGGTAACCAAATTTAAATTCCATACGGTGCATTCCTTCACAATGAGAATAACTTATAAACAAATTTAAGAATATTGATTTCATAAATGAGTTTAAAATGAGAATTATGGATCTCTTATATAAAATAATGTACAAAATCTCAAAATATTGATAGTATTGTATTTAAAGAATATAAAAATTTCAATGAAATATATCATAACTTTAATGATATAAAATTTGGAGTATTTATTCCCCCGACATTCATTTGTAAAATAGACATGGGTAATTGTTTACGTTTTCTTTCCCACTTATTTATTTTTCCTCAAGTTTTATAATTGTTCTCTTTCGTTTGTAAATCTTAATTCCCAAAATAGGCATATTCATGCTAATTTTATTACCTCTGTTCACATTTGAAAAAAGGGGATGGATGTTGTAGGTGGTTTTGGACATTATTTCTAACGTTCTTGTTACATACCATGAAAAATTGCTATAGAGGAGTAGCATAATATTTCTAATCATATATCATTTCTTCTTACTCTTTGAATGGGTTTGGAAACTAGATTCTTAGGGAGAAAGGGTAACCAAATTTAAATTCCTTTCGGTGCATTCTAACACAAAGAGAATAACTTATAGGACAAATTTAAGAATATTGATTTTATAAATGCGTTCAAAATGAGAATTATTGATCTCTTATAAAAATAATGTACAAAATCTCAAGATATGATAGTATAGCATTTAATAATATCAAAATTTCAATTTAAAATATATCGTAATTTTAATGATATAAAAATTGGAGTATTTATTCCTCCGACATTCATTTGTAAAATAGACATGAGAAATTGTTAACGTTTTCTTTTGCACTTATTTATTTTTTACTCATGTTTTATCATTATTCTCTTTCCTTTGTACGTATTAATTCCCAAAATAGGCATATTCAAGCTAATTTTATTACCTCTCTTGCCAATTGACAATGGCGATGGATATTGTAGGTGGTTTTTAAACATTTTTTGTAAAGTTCTTATCACATAGATAGAAATATATCTATAGAGGTTGAGCATAATATTTCCAATCTTATCTCTTTTCTTCTTACTCTTTAAATGGGTTTGGAACTGGATTCTTAGGGAGAAAGGGTAACCAAATTTAAATTCCATACGGTGCATTCCTACACAATGAGAATAACTTATAAACAAATTTAAGAATATTGATTTCATAAATGAGTTTAAAAATGAGAATTATGGATCTCTTATATAAAATAATGTACAAAATCTCAAAATATTGATAGTATTGTATTTAAAGATATAAAAATTTCAATTGAAATATATCATAACTTTAATGATATAAAATTTGGAGTATTTATTCCCCCGACATTCATTTGTAAAATAGACATGGGTAATTGTTTACGTTTTCTTTCCCACTTATTTATTTTTCCTCAAGTTTTATAATTTATTCTCTTTCGTTTGTAAATCTTTAATTCCCAAAATAGGCATATTCATGCTAATTTTATTACCTCTCTACCCAATAGGGGATGGATGTTGTAGGTGGTTTTGGACATTATTTCTAACGTTCTTGTTACATACCATCAAAAATTGCTATAGAGGAGTAGCATAATATTTCTAATCATATATCATTTCTTCTTACTCTTTGAATGGGTTTGGAAACTAGATTCTTAGGGAGAAAGGGTAACCAAATTTAAATTCCTTTCGGTGCATTCTAACACAAAGAGAATAACTTATAGACAAATTTAAGAATATTGATTTTATAAATGCGTTCAAAATGAGAATTATTGATCTCTTATAAAAATAATGTACAAAATCTCAAGATATTGATAGTATAGCATTTAAAGATATCAAAATTACAATTTAAATATATCGTAATTTTAATGATATAAAAATTGGAGTATTTATTCCTCCGACATTCATTTGTAAAATAGACATGAGAAATTGTTAACGTTTTCTTTTCCACTTATTTATTTTTCCTCATGTTTTATCATTATTCTCTTTCCTTTGTACGTATTAATTCCCAAAATAGGCATATTCAAGCTAATTTTATTACCTCTCTTGCCAATTGACAAAGGTGATGCATATTGTAGGTGGTTTTAAACATTTTTTGTAAAGTTCTTATCACATAGATAGAAATATATCTATAGAGGTTGAGCATAATATTTCCAATCTTATCTCTTTTCTTCTTACTCTTTAAATGGGTTTGGAAACTGGATTCTTAGGGAGAAAGGGTAACCAAATTTAAATTCCATACGGTGCATTCCTACACAATGAGAATAACTTATAAACAAATTTAAGAATATTGATTTCATAAATGAGTTTAAAATGAGAATTATGGATCTCTTATATAAAATAATGTACAAAATCTCAAAATATTGATAGTATGTCATTTAAAGATATAAAAATTTCAATTGAAATATATCATAACTTTAATGATATAAAATTTGGAGTATTTATTCCCCCGACATTCATTTGTAAAATAGACATGGGTAATTGTTTACGTTTTCTTTCCCACTTATTTATTTTTCCTCAAGTTTTATAATTATTCTCTTTCGTTTGTAAATCTTAATTCCCAAAATAGGCATATTCATGCTAATTTTATTACCTCTCTTCCCATTTGAAAAAGGGGATGGATGTTGTAGGTGGTTTTGGACATTATTTCTAACGTTCTTGTTACATACCATGAAAAATTGCTATAGAGGAGTAGCATAATATTTCTAATCATATATCATTTCTTCTTACTCTTTGAATGGGTTTGGAAACTAGATTCTTAGGGAGAAAGGGTAACCAAATTTAAATTCCTTTCGGTGCATTCTAACACAAAGAGAATAACTTATAGACAAATTTAAGAATATTGATTTTATAAATGCGTTCAAAATGAGAATTATTGATCTCTTATAAAAATAATGTACAAAATCTCAAGATATTGATAGTATAGCATTTAAAGATATCAAAATTTCAATTTAAATATATCGTAATTTTAATGATATAAAAATTGGAGTATTTATTCCTCCGACATTCATTTGTAAAATAGACATGAGAAATTGTTAACGTTTTCTTTTCCACTTATTTATTTTTCCTCATGTTTTATCATTATTCTCTTTCCTTTGTACGTATTAATTCCCAAAATAGGCATATTCAAGCTAATTTTATTACCTCTCTTGCCAATTGACAAAGGCGATGCATATTGTAGGTGGTTTTAAACATTTTTTGTAAAGTTCTTATCATATAGATAGAAATATATCTATAGAGGTTGAGCATAATATTTCCAATCTTATCTCTTTTCTTCTTACTCTTTAAATGGGTTTGGAAACTGGATTCTTAGGGAGAAAGGGTAACCAAATTTAAATTCCATACGGTGCATTCCTACACAATGAGAATAACTTATAAACAAATTTAAGAATATTGATTTCATAAATGAGTTTAAAATGAGAATTATGGATCTCTTATATAAAATAATGTACAAAATCTCAAAATATTGATAGTATTGTATTTAAAGTTATAAAAATTTCAATTGAAATATATCATAACTTTAATGATATAAAATTTGGAGTATTTATTCCCCCGACATTCATTTGTAAAATAGACATGGGTAATTGTTTACGTTTTCTTTCCCACTTATTTATTTTTCCTCAAGTTTTATAATTATTCTCTTTCGTTTGTAAATCTTAATTCCCAAAATAGGCATATTCATGCTAATTTTATTACCTCTCTTCCCATTTGAAAAAGGGGATGGATGTTGTAGGTGGTTTTGGAAATTATTTCTAACGTTCTTGTTACATACCATGAAAAATTGCTATAGAGGAGTAGCATAATATTTCTAATCATATATCATTTCTTCTTACTCTTTGAATGGGTTTGGAAACTAGATTCTTAGGGAGAAAGGGTAACCAAATTTAAATTCCTTTCGGTGCATTCTAACACAAAGAGAATAACTTATAGACAAATTTAAGAATATTGATTTTATAAATGCGTTCAAAATGAGAATTATTGATCTCTTATAAAAATAATGTACAAAATCTCAAGATATTGATAGTATAGCATTTAAAGATATCAAAATTTCAATTTAAATATATCGTAATTTTAATGATATAAAAATTGGAGTATTTATTCCTCCGACATTCATTTGTAAAATAGACATGAGAAATTGTTAACGTTTTCTTTTCCACTTATTTATTTTTCCTCATGTTTTATCATTATTCTCTTTCCTTTGTACGTATTAATTCCCAAAATAGGCATATTCAAGCTAATTTTATTACCTCTCTTGCCAATTGACAAAGGCGATGCATATTGTAGGTGGTTTTAAACATTTTTTGTAAAGTTCTTATCACATAGATAGAAATATATCTATAGAGGTTGAGCATAATATTTCCAATCTTATCTCTTTTCTTCTTACTCTTTAAATGGGTTTGGAAACTGGATTCTTAGGGAGAAAGGGTAACCAAATTTAAATTCCATACGGTGCATTCCTACACAATGAGAATAACTTATAAACAAATTTAAGAATATTGATTTCATAAATGAGTTTAAAATGAGAATTATGGATCTCTTATATAAAATAATGTACAAAATCTCAAAATATTGATAGTATTGTATTTAAAGATATAAAAATTTCAATTGAAATATATCATAACTTTAATGATATAAAATTTGGAGTATTTATTCCTCCGACATTCATTTGTAAAATAGACATGGGTAATTGTTTACGTTTTCTTTCCCACTTATTTATTTTTCCTCATGTTTTATAATTATTCTCTTTCGTTTGTAAATCTTAATTCCCAAAATAGGCATATTCATGCTAATTTTATTACCTCTCTTCCCATTTGAAAAAGGGGATGGATGTTGTAGGTGGTTTTGGACATTATTTCTAACGTTCTTGTTACATACCATGAAAAATTGCTATAGAGGAGTAGCATCATATTTCTAATCATATATCATTTCTTCTTACTCTTTGAATGGGTTTGGAAACTAGATTCTTAGGGAGAAAGGGTAACCAAATTTAAATTCCTTTCGGTGCATTCTAACACAAAGAGAATAACTTATAGACAAATTTAAGAATATTGATTTTATAAATGCGTGCAAAATGAGAATTATTGATCTCTTATAAAAATAATGTACAAAATCTCAAGATATTGATAGTATAGCATTTAAAGATATCAAAATTTCAATTTAAATATATCGTAATTTTAATGATATAAAAATTGGAGTATTTATTCCTCCGACATTCATTTGTAAAATAGACATGAGAAATTGTTAACGTTTTCTTTTCCACTTATTTATTTTTCCTCATGTTTTATCATCATTCTCTTTCCTTTGTACGTATTAATTCCCAAAATAGGCATATTCAAGCTAATTTTATTATCTCTCTTGCCAATTGACAAAGGCGATGCATATTGTAGGTGGTTTTAAACATTTTTTGTAAAGTTCTTATCACATAGATAGAAATATATCTATAGAGGTTGAGCATAATATTTCCAATCTTATTTCTTTTCTTCTTACTCTTTAAATGGGTTTGGAAACTGGATTCTTAGGGAGAAAGGGTAACCAAATTTAAATTCCATACGGTGCATTCCTACACAATGAGAATAACTTATAAACAAATTTAAGAATATTGATTTCATAAATGAGTTTAAAATGAGAATTATGGATCTCTTATATAAAATAATGTACAAAATCTCAAAATATTGATAGTATTGTATTTAAAGATATAAAAATTTCAATTGAAATATATCATAACTTTAATGATATAAAATTTGGAGTATTTATTCCCCCGACATTCATTTGTAAAATAGACATGGGTAATTGTTTACGTTTTCTTTCCCACTTATTTATTTTTCCTCAAGTTTTATAATTATTCTCGTTCGTTTGTAAATCTTAATTCCCAAAATCGGCATATTCATGCTAATTTTATTACCTCTCTACCCAATTGAAAAAGGGGATGGATGTTGTAGGTGGTTTTGGATAGTATTTATAGTGTTCTTGTTACATACCATCAAAAATTGCTATAGAGGAGTAGCATAATATTTCCAATCATATTTCATTTCTTCTTACTCTTTGAATGGGTTTGTAAACTAGATTCTTAGGGAGAAAGGGTAACCAAATTTAAATTCCATTCGGTGCATTCTAACACAAGGAGAATAACTTATAGACAAATTTAAGAATATTGATTTCATAAATGCGTTCAAAATGAGAATTATTGATCTATTATAAATATTAATGTACAAAATCTCAAGATATTGATAGTATTGAATTTAAAGATATAAAAATTTCAATTTAAATATATCGTAATTTTAATGATATAAAAATTGGAGTATTTATTCCTCCGACATTCATTTGTAAAATAGACATCAGAAATTGTTAACGTTTTCTTTTCCACTTATTTATTTTTCCTCCTGTTTTATCATTATTCTCTTTCCATTGTAAGTATTAATTCCCAAAATCGGCATATTCATGCTAATTTTATTACCTCTCTACCCAATTGAAAAAGGGGATGGATGTTGTAGGTGGTTTTGGATAGTATTTATAGTGTTCTTGTTACATACCATCAAAAATTGCTATAGAGGAGTAGCATAATATTTCCAATCATATTTCATTTCTTCTTACTCTTTGAATGGGTTTGTAAACTAGATTCTTAGGGAGAAAGGGTAACCAAATTTAAATTCCATTCGGTGCATTCTAACACAAGGAGAATAACTTATAGACAAATTTAAGAATATTGATTTCATAAATGCGTTCAAAATGAGAATTATTGATCTATTATAAATATTAATGTACAAAATCTCAAGATATTGATAGTATTGAATTTAAAGATATAAAAATTTCAATTTAAATATATCGTAATTTTAATGATATAAAAATTGGAGTATTTATTCCTCCGACATTCATTTGTAAAATAGACATCAGAAATTGTTAACGTTTTCTTTTCCACTTATTTATTTTTCCTCCTGTTTTATCATTATTCTCTTTCCATTGTAAGTATTAATTCCCAAAATAGGCATATTCATGCTATTTTTATTACCTCTCTTCCCAATTGACAAAGGCGATGGATATTGTAGGTGGTTTTAAACATTTTTTGTAAAGTTCTTGTCACATAGATAGAAATATATCTTTAGAGGTTGAGCATAATATTTCCAATCTTATTTCTTTTCTTGTTACTGTTTAAATGGGTTGGAAACTAGATTCTTCGGGAGAAATGGTACCAAATTTAAATTCCATACGGTGCATTCCTAAACAATGAGAATAACTTATAAATAAATTAAAGCATATTGATTTCATAAATGAGTTTTAAAATGAGATTTATGGACCTCTTATATAAAATAATGTACAAAATCTCAAAATATTGATAGTATTGTATTTAGAGATATAAAAATTTCAATTGAAATATATCATAACTTTAATGATATAAAATTTGGAGTATTTATTCCCCCGACATTCATTTGTAAAATAGACATGGGTAATTGTTTACGTTTTCTTTCCCACTTATTTATTTTCCTCAAGTTTTATAATTATTCTCTTTCGTTTGTAAATCTTAATTCCCAAAATAGGCATATTCATGCTAATTGTATTACCTCTCTACCCAGTTGAAAAAGGGGATGGATGTTGTAGGTGGTTTTGGATATTATTTACAACGTTCTTGTTACATACCATGAAAAAATGCTATAGAGGAGGAGCAAAATATTTCCAATCATATTTCATTTCTTCTTACTCTTTGAATGGGTTTGGAAACTAGATTCTTAGGGAGAAAGGGTAACCAAATTTAAATTCCATTCGGTGCATTCTAACACAAAGATAATAACTTATAGACAAATTTAAGAATATTGATTTCATAAATGAGTTCAAAATGAGAATTATTGATCTATTATAAAAATTAATGTACAAAATCTCAAGATATTGATAGTATTGCATTTAAATATATAAAAATTTCAATTTAAATATATCGTAATTTTAATGATATCAAATTTGGAGTGTTTATTCCTCCGACATTCATTTGTAATATAGACATGAGAAATTGTTAACGTTTTCTTTTCCACTTATTTATTTTTCCTCATGTTTTATCATTATTTTCTTTCCTTTGTAAGTATTAATTCCCAAAATAGGCATATTCATGCTAATTTTATTACCTCTCTTCCCAATTGACAAAGGCGTTGGATATTGTAGGTGGTTTTAAACATTTTTTGTAAAGTTCTTGTCACATAGATAGAAATATGTCTATAGAGGTTGAACATAATATTTCCAATCTTATTTCTTTTCTTCTTACTCTATAAATGGGTTTGGAAACTAGATTCTTCGGGAGAAATGGTAACCAAATTTAAATTCCATACGATGCATTCCTACACAATGAGAATAAGTTATAAATAAATTAAGGCATATTGATCTAATAAATGAGGTTAAAATGAGAATTATGGATCTCTTATATAAAATAATGTACAAAATCTCAAAATATTGATAGTATTGTATTTAAAGATATAAAAATTTCAATTTAAATATATCATAACTTTAATGATATAAAATTTGGAGTATTTATTCCCTCGACATTCATTTGTAAAATAGACATGGGTAATTGTTTACGTTTTCTTTCCCACTTATTTATTTTTCCTCATGTTTTATAATTATTCTCTTTGCTTTGTAAGTCTTAATTGCCAAAATAGGCATATTCATGCTAATTTTATTACCTCTCTTCCCTATTGAAAAAGGCGAGGGATGTTGCAGGTAGTTTTGGATATTATTTATAATGTTCTTGTTACATACCATGAAAAATTGCTATAGAGGAGGAGCATAATATTTCCAATCATATTTCATTTCTTCTTACTCGTTGAATGGGTTAGGGAAACTAGATTCTTAGGGAGAAAGGGTAACCAAATTTAAATTCCATACGGTGCATTTCAACACAAAGAGAATAACTTATAGATAAATTTAAGAATATTGATTTCATAAATGAGTTCAAAATGAGTATTATTGATCTCTTATATAAAATAATGTACAAAATCACGAAATATTGATATTATTGTATTTAAAGATATAAAAATTTCAATTTAAATATATCATAACTTTAATGATATAAAATTTGGAGTATTTATTCCCCCGACATTCATTTGTAAAATAGACATGGGTAATTGTTTACGTTTTCTTTCCCACTTATTTATTTTTCCCCAAGTTTTATAATTATTCTCTTTCTTTCGTAAATCTTAATTCCCAAAATAGGCATATTCATGCTAATTGTATTACCTCTCTACCCAGTTGAAAAAGGTGACGGATGTTGTAGGTGGTTTTGGATATTATTTATAACGTTCTTGTCACATAGAAAGAAATATATCTATAGAGGTTGAGCATAATATTTCTAATCATATTTCTTTTCTTCTTACTCTTTGAATGGGTTTGGAAACTAGATTCTTAGGGAGAAATGGTAACCAAATTTAAATTCCAAACGGTACATTCCAACACAAAGAGAATAACTTAAAGATAAATTTAAGAATATTGATTTCATAAATGAGTTCAAAATGAGTATTATTGATCTCTTATATAAAATAATGTACAAAATCACGAAATATTGATAGTATTGTATTTAAAGATATAAAAATTTCAATTGAAATATATCATAACTTTAATGATATAAAATTTGGAGTATTTATTCCCCCGACATTCATTTGTAAAATAGACATGGGTAATTGTTTACGTTTTCTTTCCCACTTATTTATTTTTTCTCAAGTTTTATAATTATTCTCTTTCTTTTGTAAATCTTAATTCCCAAAATAGGCATATTCATGCTAATTGTATTACCTCTCTACCCAGTTGAAAAAGGGGATGGATGTTGTAGGTGGTTTTGGATATTATTTATAACGTTCTTGTTACATACCATGAAAAAATGCTATAGAGGAGGAGCAAAATATTTCCAATCATATTTCATTTCTTCTTACTCTTTGAATGGGTTTGGAAACTAGATTCTTAGGGAGAAAGGGTAACCAAATTTAAATTCCATTCGGTGCATTCTAACACAAAGATAATAACTTATAGACAAATTTAAGAATATTGATTTCATAAATGAGTTCAAAATGAGAATTATTGATCTCTTATAAAAAATAATGTACAAAATCTCAAGATATTGATAGTATTGCATTTAAAGATAAAAAAATTTCAATTTAAATATATCGTAATTTTAATGATATAAAAATTGGAGTATTTATTCCTCCGACATTCATTTGTAAAATAGACATCAGAAATTGTTAACGTTTTCTTTTCCACTTATTTATTTTTCCTCATGTTTTATCATTATTCTCTTTCCTTTGTAAGTATTAATTCCCAAAATAGGCATATTCAAGCTATTTTTATTACCTCTCTTCCCAATTGACAAAGGCGATGGATATTGTAGGTGGTTTTAAACATTTTTTGTAAAGTTCTTGTCACATAGATAGAAATATATCTATAGAGGTTGAGCATAATATTTCCAATCTTATTTCTTTTCTTCTTACTCTTTAAATGGGTTTGGAAACTAGATTCTTCGGGAGAAATGGTAACCAAATTTAAATTTCATACGGTGCATTCCTATACAATGAGAATAACTTATAAATAAATTAAGGCATATTGATCTAATAAAAGAGTTTAAAATGAGAATTATGGATCTCTTATATAAAATAATGTACAAAATCTCAAAATATTGATAGTATTGTATTTAAAGATATAAAAATTTCAATTTAAATATATCATAACTTTAATGATATAAAATTTGGAGTATTTATTCCCCCGACATTCATTTGTAAAATAGACATGGGTAATTGTTTACGTTTTCTTTCCCACTTATTTATTTTTCCTCAAGTTTTATAATTATTCTCTTTCTTTTGTAAGTCTTAATTGCCAAAATAGGCATATTCATGCTAATTTTATTACCTCTCTTCCCATTTGAAAAAGGGGATGGATGTTGTAGGTGGTTTTGGATAGTATTTATAATGTTCTTGTTACATACCATGAAAAATTGCTATAGAGGAGGAGCATAATATTTCCAATCATATTTCATTTCTTCTTACTCGTTGAATGGGTTTGTAAACTAGATTCTTAGGGAGAAAGGGTAACCAAATTTAAATTCCATTCGGTGCATTTCAACACAAAGAGAATAACTTATAGATAAATTTAAGAATATTGATTTCATAAATGAGTTGAAAATGAGAATTATTGATCTATTATAAAAATTAATGTACAAAATCACGAAATATTGATATTATTGTATTTAAAGATACAAAAATTTCAATTTAAATATATCATAACTTTAATGATATAAAATTTGGAGTATTTATTCCCCCGACATTCATTTGTAAAATAGACATGGGTAATTGTTTACGTTTTCTTTCGCACTTATTTATTTTTCCTCAAGTTTTATAATTATTCTCTTTCTTTTGTAAGTCTTAATTGCCAAAATAGGCATATTCATGCTAATTTTATTACCTCTCTTCCCATTTGAAAAAGGGGATGGATGTTGTAGGTGGTTTTGGATAGTATTTATAATGTTCTTGTTACATACCATGAAAAATTGCTATAGAGGAGGAGCATAATATTTCCAATCTTATTTCTTTTCTTCTTACTCTTTAAATGGGTTTGGAAACTAGATTCTTCGGGAGAAATGGTAACCAAATTTAAATTCCATACGGTGCATTCCTATACAATGAGAATAACTTATAAATAAATTAAGGCATATTGATCTAATAAATGAGTTTAAAATGAGAATTATGGATCTCTTATATAAAATAATGTACAAAATCACGAAATATTGATAGTATTGTATTTAAAGATATAAAAATTTCAATTGAAATATATCATAACTTTAATGATATAAAATTTGGAGTATTTATTCCCCCGACATTCATTTGTAAAATAGACATGGGTAATTGTTTACGTTTTCTTTCCCACTTATTTATTTTTCCTCAAGTTTTATAATTATTCTCTTTATTTTGTAAATCTTAATTCCCAAAATACGCATATTCATGCTAATTTTATTACCTCTCTTCCCATTTGAAAAAGGGGATGGATGTGGTAGGTGGTTTTGGACATTATTTCTAACGTTCTTGTTACATACCATGAAAAATTGCTATAGAGGATTAGCATAATATTTCTAATCATATTTCATTTCTTCTTACTCTTTGAATTGGTTTGTAAACTAGATTCTTAGGGAGAAAGGGTAACCAAATTTAAATTCCATTCGGTGCATTCTAACACAAGGAGAATAACTTATAGACAAATTTAAGAATATTGATTTCATAAATGCGTTCAAAATGAGAATTATGGATCTCTTATATAAAATAATGTACAAAATCTCAAAATATTGATAGTATTGTATTTAAAGATATAAAAATTTCAATTGAAATATATCATAACTTTAATGATATAAAATTTGGAGTATTTATTCCCCCGACATTCATTTGTAAAATAGACATGGGTAATTGTTAACGTTTTCTTTTCCACTTATTTATTTTTCCCCATGTTTTATCATTATTCTCTTTCCTTTGTACGTATTAATTCCCAAAATAGGCATATTCAAGCTAATTTTATTATCTCTCTTGCCAATTGACAAAGGCAATGCATATTGTAGGTGGTTTTAAACATTTTTTGTAAAGTTCTTATCACATAGATAGAAATATATCTATAGAGGTTGAGCATAATATTTCCAATCTTATTTCTTTTCTTCTTACTCTTTAAATGGGTTTGGAAACTGGATTCTTAGGGAGAAAGGGTAACCAAATTTAAATTCCATACGGTGCATTCCTACACAATGAGAATAACTTATAAACAAATTTAAGAATATTGATTTCATAAATGAGTTTAAAATGAGAATTATGGATCTCTTATATAAAATAATGAACAAAATCTCAAAATATTGATAGTATTGTATTTAAAGATATAAAAATTTCAATTGAAATATATCATAACTTTAATGATATAAAATTTGGAGTATTTATTCCCCCGACATTCATTTGTAAAATAGACATGGGTAATTGTTTACGTTTTCTTTCCCACTTATTTATTTTTCCTCATGTTTTATAATTATTCTCTTTGCTTTGTAAGTCTTAATTGCCAAAATAGGCATATTGAAGCTAATTTTATTACCTCTCTTCCCAATTGAAAAAGGCGAGGGATGTTGCAGGTGGTTTTGGATATTATTTATAATGTTCTTGTTACATACCATGAAAATTTGCTATAGAGGAGGAGCATAATATTTCCAATCATATTTCATTTCTTCTTACTCGTTGAATGTGTTAGGGAAACTAGATTCTTAGGGAGAAAGGGTAACCAAATTTAAATTCCATACGGTGCATTTCAACACAAAGAGAATAACTTATAGATAAATTTAAGAATATTGATTTCATAAATGAGTTCAAAATGAGAATTATTGATCTCTTATAAAAAATAATCTACAAAATCTCAAGATATTGATAGTAATCCATTTAAATATATAAAAATTTCAATTTAAATATATCGTAATTTTAATGATATAAAAATTGGAGTATTTATTACTCCGACATTCATTTGTAAAATAGACATGAGAAATTGTTAACGTTTTCTTTTCCACTTATTTATTTTTCCCCATGTTTTATCATTATTCTCTTTCCTTTGTTAGTATTAATTCCCAAAATAGGCATATTCATGCTATTTTTATTACCTCTCTTCCCAATTGACAAAGGCGATGGATATTGTAGGTGGTTTTAAACATTTTTTGTAAAGTTCTTGTCACATAGATAGATATATATCTTTAGAGGTTGAGCATAATATTTCCAATCTTATTTCTTTTCTTGTTACTGTTTAAATGGGTTGGAAACTAGATTCTTCGGGAGAAATGGTACCAAATTTAAATTCCATACGGTGCATTCCTAAACAATGAGAATAACTTATAAATAAATTAAAGCATATTGATTTCATAAATGAGTTTAAAATGAGATTTATGGACCTCTTATATAAAATAATGTACAAAATCTCAAAATATTGATAGTATTGTATTTAGAGATATAAAAATTTCAATTTAAATATATCATAACTTTAATGATATAAAATTTGGAGTATTTATTCCCCCGACATTCATTTGTAAAATAGACATGGGTAATTGTTTACGTTTTCTTTCCCACTTATTTACTTTTCCCCAAGTTTTATAATTATTCTCTTTCTTTTGTAAATCTTAATTCCCAAAATAGGCATATTCATGCTAATTGTATTACCTCTCTACCCAGTTGAAAAAGGCGACGGATGTTGTAGGTGGTTTTGGATATTATTTATAACGTTCTTGTTATATATGATGAAAAATTGCTATAGAGAAGGAGCATAATATTTCCAATCATATTTCATTTCTTCTTACTCTTTGAATGGGTTTGGAAACTAGATTCTTAGGGAGAAAGGGTAACCAAATTTAAATTAAATTCGGTGCATTCTAACACAAGGGGAATAACTTATAGACAAATTTAAGAATATTGATTTCATAAATGAGTTCAAAATGAGTATTATTGATCTCTTATATAAAATAATGTACAAAATAACGAAATATTGATAGTATTGTATTTAAAGATATAAAAATTTCAATTGAAATATATCATAACTTTAATGATATAAAATTTGGAGTATTTATTCCCCCGACATTCATTTGTAAAATAGACATGGGTAATTGTTTACGTTTTCTTTCCCACTTATTTATTTTTCCTCAAGTTTTATAATTATTCTCTTTCTTTTGTAAATCTTAATTCCCAAAATAGGCATATTCATGCTAATTTTATTACCTCTCTACCTAGTTGAAAAAGGGGAGGGATGTTGTAGGTGGTTTTGGATATTATTTATAACGTTCTTGTCACATAGAAAGAAATATATCTATAGAGGTTGATCATAATATTTCCAATCATATTTCTTTTCTTCTTACTCTTTGAATGGGTTTGGAAACTAGATTCTTAGGGAGAAATGGTAACCAAATTTAAATTCCAAACGGTACATTCCTAAACAATGAGAATAACTTAAAGATAAATTTAAGAATATTGATTTCATAAATGAGTTCAAAATGAGTATTATTGATCTCTTATATAAAATAATGTACAAAATCACGAAATATTGATAGTATTGTATTTAAAGATATAAAAATTTCAATTGAAATATATCATAACTTTAATGATATAAAATTTGGAGTATTTATTCCCCCGACATTCATTTGTAAAATAGACATGGGTAATTGTTTACGTTTTCTTTCCCACTTATTTATTTCTCCTCAAGTTTTATAATTATTCTCTTTCTTTTGTAAATCTTAATTCCCAAAATAGGCATATTCATGCTAATTTTATTACCTCTCTACCCAATTGAAAAAGGGGATGGATGTTGTAGGTGGTTTTGGATAGTATTTATAGCGTTCTTGTTACATACCATCAAAAATTGCAATAGAGGAGTAGCATAATATTTCCAATCATATTTCATTTCTTCTTACTCTTTGAATGGGTTTGTAAACTAGATTCTTAAGGAGAAAGGGTAACCAAATTTAAATTCCATTCGGTGCATTCTAACACAAGGAGAATAACTTATAGACAAATTTAAGAATATTGATTTCATAAATGCGTTCAAAATGAGAATTATGGATCTCTTATATAAAATAATGTACAAAATCTCAAAATATTGATAGTATTGTATTTAAAGATATAAAAATTTCAATTGAAATATATCATAACTTTAATGATATAAAATTTGGAGTATTTATTCCCCCGACATTCATTTGTAAAATAGACATGGGTAATTGTTAACGTTTTCTTTTCCACTTATTTATTTTTCCCCATGTTTTATCATTATTCTCTTTCCTTTGTACGTATTAATTCCCAAAATAGGCATATTCAAGCTAATTTTATTATCTCTCTTGCCAATTGACAAAGGCAATGCATATTGTAGGTGGTTTTAAACATTTTTTCTAAAGTTCTTATCACATAGATAGAAATATATCTATAGAGGTTGAGCATAATATTTCCAATCTTATTTCTTTTCTTCTTACTCTTTAAATGGGTTTGGAAACTGGATTCTTAGGGAGAAAGGGTAACCAAATTTAAATTCCATACGGTGCATTCCTACACAATGAGAATAACTTATAAACAAATTTAAGAATATTGATTTCATAAATGAGTTTAAAATGAGAATTATGGATCTCTTATATAAAATAATGAACAAAATCTCAAAATATTGATAGTATTGTATTTAAAGATATAAAAATTTCAATTGAAATATATCATAACTTTAATGATATAAAATTTGGAGTATTTATTCCCCCGACATTCATTTGTAAAATAGACATGGGTAATTGTTTACGTTTTCTTTCCCACTTATTTATTTTTCCTCATGTTTTATAATTATTCTCTTTGCTTTGTAAGTCTTAATTGCCAAAATAGGCATATTGAAGCTAATTTTATTACCTCTCTTCCCAATTGAAAAAGGCGAGGGATGTTGCAGGTGGTTTTGGATATTATTTATAATGTTCTTGTTACATACCATGAAAATTTGCTATAGAGGAGGAGCATAATATTTCCAATCATATTTCATTTCTTCTTACTCGTTGAATGTGTTAGGGAAACTAGATTCTTAGGGAGAAAGGGTAACCAAATTTAAATTCCATACGGTGCATTTCAACACAAAGAGAATAACTTATAGATAAATTTAAGAATATTGATTTCATAAATGAGTTCAAAATGAGAATTATTGATCTCTTATAAAAAATAATCTACAAAATCTCAAGATATTGATAGTAATCCATTTAAATATATAAAAATTTCAATTTAAATATATCGTAATTTTAATGATATAAAAATTGGAGTATTTATTACTCCGACATTCATTTGTAAAATAGACATGAGAAATTGTTAACGTTTTCTTTTCCACTTATTTATTTTTCCCCATGTTTTATCATTATTCTCTTTCCTTTGTTAGTATTAATTCCCAAAATAGGCATATTCATGCTATTTTTATTACCTCTCTTCCCAATTGACAAAGGCGATGGATATTGTAGGTGGTTTTAAACATTTTTTGTAAAGTTCTTGTCACATAGATAGATATATATCTTTAGAGGTTGAGCATAATATTTCCAATCTTATTTCTTTTCTTGTTACTGTTTAAATGGGTTGGAAACTAGATTCTTCGGGAGAAATGGTACCAAATTTAAATTCCATACGGTGCATTCCTAAACAATGAGAATAACTTATAAATAAATTAAAGCATATTGATTTCATAAATGAGTTTAAAATGAGATTTATGGACCTCTTATATAAAATAATGTACAAAATCTCAAAATATTGATAGTATTGTATTTAGAGATATAAAAATTTCAATTTAAATATATCATAACTTTAATGATATAAAATTTGGAGTATTTATTCCCCCGACATTCATTTGTAAAATAGACATGGGTAATTGTTTACGTTTTCTTTCCCACTTATTTACTTTTCCCCAAGTTTTATAATTATTCTCTTTCTTTTGTAAATCTTAATTCCCAAAATAGGCATATTCATGCTAATTGTATTACCTCTCTACCCAGTTGAAAAAGGCGACGGATGTTGTAGGTGGTTTTGGATATTATTTATAACGTTCTTGTTATATATGATGAAAAATTGCTATAGAGAAGGAGCATAATATTTCCAATCATATTTCATTTCTTCTTACTCTTTGAATGGGTTTGGAAACTAGATTCTTAGGGAGAAAGGGTAACCAAATTTAAATTAAATTCGGTGCATTCTAACACAAGGGGAATAACTTATAGACAAATTTAAGAATATTGATTTCATAAATGAGTTCAAAATGAGTATTATTGATCTCTTATATAAAATAATGTACAAAATAACGAAATATTGATAGTATTGTATTTAAAGATATAAAAATTTCAATTGAAATATATCATAACTTTAATGATATAAAATTTGGAGTATTTATTCCCCCGACATTCATTTGTAAAATAGACATGGGTAATTGTTTACGTTTTCTTTCCCACTTATTTATTTTTCCTCAAGTTTTATAATTATTCTCTTTCTTTTGTAAATCTTAATTCCCAAAATAGGCATATTCATGCTAATTTTATTACCTCTCTACCTAGTTGAAAAAGGGGAGGGATGTTGTAGGTGGTTTTGGATATTATTTATAACGTTCTTGTCACATAGAAAGAAATATATCTATAGAGGTTGAGCATAATATTTCCAATCATATTTCTTTTCTTCTTACTCTTTGAATGGGTTTGGAAACTAGATTCTTAGGGAGAAATGGTAACCAAATTTAAATTCCAAACGGTACATTCCTAAACAATGAGAATAACTTAAAGATAAATTTAAGAATATTGATTTCATAAATGAGTTCAAAATGAGTATTATTGATCTCTTATATAAAATAATGTACAAAATCACGAAATATTGATAGTATTGTATTTAAAGATATAAAAATTTCAATTGAAATATATCATAACTTTAATGATATAAAATTTGGAGTATTTATTCCCCCGACATTCATTTGTAAAATAGACATGGGTAATTGTTTACGTTTTCTTTCCCACTTATTTATTTCTCCTCAAGTTTTATAATTATTCTCTTTCTTTTGTAAATCTTAATTCCCAAAATAGGCATATTCATGCTAATTGTATTACCTCTCTACCCAGTTGAAAAAGGGGATGGATGTTGTAGGTGGTTTTGGATATTATTTATAACGTTCTTGTTACATACGATGAAAAATTGCTATAGAGGAGGAGCATAATATTTCCAATCATATTTCATTTCTTCTTACTCTTTGAATGGGTTTGGAAACTAGATTCTTAGGGAGAAAGGGTAACCAAATTTAAATTAAATTCGGTGCATTCTAACACAAGGGGAATAACTTATAGACAAATTTAAGAATATTGATTTCATAAATGAGTTCAAAATGAGTATTATTGATCTCTTATATAAAATAATGTACAAAATAACGAAATATTGATAGTATTGTATTTAAAGATATAAAAATTTCAATTGAAATATATCATAACTTTAATGATATAAAATTTGGAGTATTTATTCCCCCGACATTCATTTGTAAAATAGACATGGGTAATTGTTTACGTTTTCTTTCCCACTTATTTATTTTTCCTCAAGTTTTATAATTATTCTCTTTCTTTTGTAAATCTTAATTCCCAAAATAGGCATATTCATGCTAATTTTATTACCTCTCTACCTAGTTGAAAAAGGGGAGGGATGTTGTAGGTGGTTTTGGATATTATTTATAACGTTCTTGTCACATAGAAAGAAATATATCTATAGAGGTTGAGCATAATATTTCCAATCATATTTCTTTTCTTCTTACTCTTTGAATGGGTTTGGAAACTAGATTCTTAGGGAGAAATGGTAACCAAATTTAAATTCCAAACGGTACATTCCAACACAAAGAGAATAACTTAAAGATAAATTTAAGAATATTGATTTCATAAATGAGTTCAAAATGAGTATTATTGATCTCTTATATAAAATAATGTACAAAATCACGAAATATTGATAGTATTGTATTTAAAGATATAAAAATTTCAATTGAAATATATCATAACTTTAAGGATATAAAATTTGGAGTATTTATTCCCCCGACATTCATTTGTAAAATAGACATGGGTAATTGTTTATGTTTTCTTTCCCACTTATTTATTTCTCCTCAAGTTTTATAATTATTCTCTTTCTTTTGTAAATCTTAATTCCCAAAATAGGCATATTCATGCTAATTGTATTACCTCTCTACCCAGTTGAAAAAGGGGATGGATGTTGTAGGTGGTTTTGGATATTATTTATAACGTTCTTGTTACATACCATGAAAAATGCTATAGAGGAGGAGCATAATATTTCCAATCATATTTCATTTCTTCTTACTCTTTGAATGGGTTTGGAAACTAGATTCTTAGGGAGAAAGGGTAACCAAATTTAAATTAAATTCGGTGCATTCTAACACAAGGGGAATAACTTATAGACAAATTTAAGAATATTGATTTCATAAATGAGTTCAAAATGAGTATTATTGATCTCTTATATAAAATAATGTACAAAATAACGAAATATTGATAGTATTGTATTTAAAGATATAAAAATTTCAATTGAAATATATCATAACTTTAATGATATAAAATTTGGAGTATTTATTCCCCCGACATTCATTTGTAAAATAGACATGGGTAATTGTTTACGTTTTCTTTCCCACTTATTTATTTTTCCTCAAGTTTTATAATTATTCTCTTTCTTTTGTAAATCTTAATTCCCAAAATAGGCATATTCATGCTAATTTTATTACCTCTCTACCTAGTTGAAAAAGGGGAGGGATGTTGTAGGTGGTTTTGGATATTATTTATAACGTTCTTGTCACATAGAAAGAAATATATCTATAGAGGTTGAGCATAATATTTCCAATCATATTTCTTTTCTTCTTACTCTTTGAATGGGTTTGGAAACTAGATTCTTAGGGAGAAATGGTAACCAAATTTAAATTCCAAACGGTACATTCCAACACAAAGAGAATAACTTAAAGATAAATTTAAGAATATTGATTTCATAAATGAGTTCAAAATGAGTATTATTGATCTCTTATATAAAATAATGTACAAAATCACGAAATATTGATAGTATTGTATTTAAAGATATAAAAATTTCAATTGAAATATATCATAACTTTAATGATATAAAATTTGGAGTATTTATTCCCCCGACATTCATTTGTAAAATAGACATGGGTAATTGTTTATGTTTTCTTTCCCACTTATTTATTTCTCCTCAAGTTTTATAATTATTCTCTTTCTTTTGTAAATCTTAATTCCCAAAATAGGCATATTCATGCTAATTGTATTACCTCTCTACCCAGTTGAAAAAGGGGATGGATGTTGTAGGTGGTTTTGGATATTATTTATAACGTTCTTGTTACATACCATGAAAAATGCTATAGAGGAGGAGCATAATATTTCCAATCATATTTCATTTCTTCTTACTCTTTGAATGGGTTTGGAAACTAGATTCTTAGGGAGAAAGGGTAACCAAATTTAAATTCCATTCGGTGCATTCTAACACAAAGAGAATAACTTATAGATAAATTTAAGAATATTGATTTCATAAATGAGTTCAAAATGAGAATTATTGATCTCTTATAAAAAATAATGTACAAAATCTCAAGATATTGATAGTAATCCATTTAAATATATAAAAATTTCAATTTAAATATATCGTAATTTTAATGATATAAAAATTGGAGTATTTATTACTCCGACATTCATTTGTAAAATAGACATGAGAAATTGTTAACGTTTTCTTTTCCACTTATTTATTTTTCCTCATGTTTTATCATTATTCTCTTTCCTTTGTAAGTATTAATTCCCAAAATAGGTATATTCATGCTAATTTTATTACCTCTCTTCCCAATTGACAAAGGCGATGGATATTGTAGGTGGTTTTAAACATTTTTTGTAAAGTTCTGGTCACATAGATAGAAATATATCTATAGAGGTTGAATATAATATTTCCATTCTTATTTCTTTTCTTCTTACTCTTTAAATGGGTTTGGAAACTAGATTCTTCGGGAGAAATGGTAACCAAATTTAAATTCCATACGATGCATTCCTACACAATGAGAATAACTTATAAATAAATTAAGGCATATTGATCTAATAAATGAGTTTAAAATGAGAATTATGGATCTCTTATATAAAATAATGTACAAAATCTCAAAATATTGATAGTATTGTATTTAAAGATATAAAAATTTCAATTTAAATATATCATAACTTTAATGATATAAAATTTGGAGTATTTATTCCCCCGACATTCATTTGTAAAATAGACATGGGTAATTGTTTACGTTTTCTTTCCCACTTATTTATTTTTCCTCAAGTTTTATAATTATTCTCTTTCTTTTGTAAATCTTAATTCCCAAAATGGGCATATTCATGCTAATTGTATTACCTCTCTACCCAGTTGAAAAAGGGGATGGAGGTTGTAGGTGGTTTTGGATATTATTTATAACGTTCTTGTTACATACCATGAAAAAATGCTATAGAGGAGGAGCATAATATTTCCAATCATATTTCATTTCTTCTTACTCTTTGAATGGGTTTGGAAACTAGATTCTTAGGGAGAAAGGGTAACCAAATTTAAATTCCATTCGGTGCATTCTAACACAAAGAGAATATATAACTTATAGACAAATTTAAGAATATTGATTTCATAAATGAGTTCAAAATGAGAATTATTGATCTCTTATAAAAAATAATGTACAAAATCTCAAGATATTGATAGTAATCCATTTAAATATATAAAAATTTCAATTTAAATATATCATAACTTTAATGATATAAAATTTGGAGTATTTATTCCTCCGACATTCATTTGAAAAATAGACATGAGAAATTGTTAACGTTTTCTTTTCCACTTATTTATTTTTCCTCATGTTTTATCATTATTCTCTTTCCTTTGTAAGTATTAATTCCCAAAATAGGCATATTCATGCTAATTTTATTACCTCTCTTCCCAATTGACAAAGGAAATGGATATTGTAGGTGGTTTTTAACATTTTTTGTAAAGTTCTTGTCACATAGAAAGAAATATATCTATAGAGGTTGAGCATAATATTTCCAATCATATTTCTTTTCTTCTTACTCTTTGAATGGGTTTGGAAACTAGATTCTTAGGGAGAAATGGTAACCAAATTTAAATTCCAAACGGTACATTCCAACACAAAGAGAATAACTTATAGATAAATTTAAGAATATTGATTTCATAAATGAGTTCAAAATGAGTATTATTGATCTCTTATATAAAATAATGTACAAAATCACGAAATATTGATAGTATTGTATTTAAAGATATAAAAATTTCAATTTAAATATATCATAACTTTAATGATATAAAATTTGGAGTATTTATTCCCCCGACATTCATTTGTAAAATAGACATGGGTAATTGTTTACGTTTTCTTTCCCACTTATTTATTTTTCCTCATGTTTTATAATTATTCTCTTTGCTTTGTAAGTCTTAATTGCCAAAATAGGCATATTCAAGCTAATTTTATTACCTCTCTTCCCAATTGAAAAAGGCGACGGATGTTGCAGGTGGTTTTGGATATTATTTATAATGTTCTTGTTACATACCATGAAAAATTGCTATAGAGGAGGAGCCTAATATTTCCAATCATATTTCATTTCTTCTTACTCGTTGAATGTGTTAGGGAAACTAGATTCTTAGGGAGAAAGGGTAACCAAATTTAAATTCCATACGGTGCATTTCAACACAAAGAGAATAACTTATAGATAAATTTAAGAATATTGATTTCATAAATGAGTTCAAAATGAGAATTATTGATATCTTATATAAAATAATGTACAAAATCTCAAAATATTGACAGTATTGTATTTAAAGGTATAAAAATTTCGATTTAAATATATCATAACTTTAATGATATAAAATTTGGAGTATTTATTCCTCCGACATTCATTTGAAAAATAGACATGAGAAATTGTTAACGTTTTCTTTTCCACTTATTTATTTTTCCTCATGTTTTATCATTATTCTCTTTCCTTTGTAAGTATTAATTCCCAAAATAGGCATATTCATGCTAATTTTATTACCTCTCTTCCCAATTGACAAAGGAAATGGATATTGTAGGTGGTTTTTAACATTTTTTGTAAAGTTCTTGTCACATAGATAGAAATATATCTATAGAGGTTGAGCATAATATTTCCAATCATATTTCTTTTCTTCTTACTCTTTGAATGGGTTTGGTAACTAGATTCTTAGGGAGAAATGGTAACCAAATTTAAATTCCAAACGGTACATTCCAACACAAAGAGAATAACTTATAGATAAATTTAAGAATATTGATTTCATAAATGAATTCAAAATGAGTATTATTGATCTCTTATATAAAATAATGTACAAAATCACGAAATATTGATAGTATTGTATTTAAAGATATAAAAATTTCAATTTAAATATATCATAACTTTAATGATATAAAATTTGGAGTATTTATTCCCCCGATATTCATTTGTAAAATAGACATGGGTAATTGTTTACGTTTTCTTTCCCACTTATTTATTTTTCCTCAAGTTTTATAATAATTCTCTTTCTTTTGTAAATATTAATTCCCAAAATAGGCATATTCATGCTAATTGTATTACCTCTCTACCCCGTTAAAAAAGGCGACGGATGTTGTAGGTGGTTTTGGATATTATTTATAACGTTCTTGTTACATACCATGAAAAATTGCTATAGAGGAGGAGCATAATATTTCGAATCATATTTCATTTCTTCTTACTCTTTGAATGGGTTTGGAAACTAGATTCTTAGGGAGAAAGGGTAACCAAATTTAAATTCCATTCGGTGCATTCTAACACAAAGAGAATATATAACTTATAGACAAATTTAAGAATATTGATTTCATAAATGAGTTCAAAATGAGAATTATTGATCTCTTATAAAAAATAATGTACAAAATCTCAAAATATTGATAGTAATCCATTTAAATATATAGAAATTTCAATTTAAATATATCGTAATTTTAATGATATTAAATTTGGAGTGTTTATTCCTCCGACATTCATTTGTAAAATAGACATAAGAAATTGTTAACGTTTTATTTTCCACTTATTTATTTTTCCTCATGTTTTATCATTATTTTCTTTCCTTTGTAAGTATTAATTCCCAAAATAGGTATATTCATGCTAATTTTATTACCTCTCTTCCCAATTGACAAAGGCGATGGATATTGTAGGTGGTTTTAAACATTTTTTGTAAAGTTCTTGTCATATAGAAAGAAATATGTCTATAGAGGTTGAACATAATATTTCCAATCTTATTTCTTTTCTTCTTACTCTTTAAATGGGTTTGGAAACTAGATTCTTCGGGAGAAATGGTAACCAAATTTAAATTCCATACGATGCATTCTTACACAATGAGAATAACTTATAAATAAATTAAGGCATATTGATCTAATAAATGAGTTTAAAATGAGAATTATGGATCTCTTATATAAAATAATGTACAAAATCTCAAAATATTGATAGTATTGTATTTAAAGATATAAAAATTTCAATTTAAATATATCATAACTTTAATGATATAAAATTTGGAGTATTTATTCCCCCGACATTCATTTGTAAAATAGACATGGGTAATTGTTTACGTTTTCTTTCCCACTTATTTATTTTTCCTCAAGTTTTATAATAATTCTCTTTCTTTTGTAAATATTAATTCCCAAAATAGGCATATTCATGCTAATTGTATTACCTCTCTACCCCGTTAAAAAAGGCGACGGATGTTGTAGGTGGTTTTGGATATTATTTATAACGTTCTTGTTACATACCATGAAAAATTGCTATAGAGGAGGAGCATAATATTTCGAATCATATTTCATTTCTTCTTACTCTTTGAATGGGTTTGGAAACTAGATTCTTAGGGAGAAAGGGTAACCAAATTTAAATTCCATTCGGTGCATTCTAACACAAAGAGAATATATAACTTATAGACAAATTTAAGAATATTGATTTCATAAATGAGTTCAAAATGAGAATTATTGATCTCTTATAAAAAATAATGTACAAAATCTCAAAATATTGATAGTAATCCATTTAAATATATAGAAATTTCAATTTAAATATATCGTAATTTTAATGATATTAAATTTGGAGTGTTTATTCCTCCGACATTCATTTGTAAAATAGACATAAGAAATTGTTAACGTTTTATTTTCCACTTATTTATTTTTCCTCATGTTTTATCATTATTTTCTTTCCTTTGTAAGTATTAATTCCCAAAATAGGTATATTCATGCTAATTTTATTACCTCTCTTCCCAATTGACAAAGGCGATGGATATTGTAGGTGGTTTTAAACATTTTTTGTAAAGTTCTTGTCATATAGAAAGAAATATGTCTATAGAGGTTGAACATAATATTTCCAATCTTATTTCATTTCTTCTTACTCTTTAAATGGGTTTGGAAACTAGATTCTTCGGGAGAAATGGTAACCAAATTTAAATTCCATACGATGCATTCTTACACAATGAGAATAACTTATAAATAAATTAAGGCATATTGATCTAATAAATGAGTTTAAAATGAGAATTATGGATCTCTTATATAAAATAATGTACAAAATCTCAAAATATTGATAGTATTGTATTTAAAGATATAAAAATTTCAATTTAAATATATCATAACTTTAATGATATAAAATTTGGAGTATTTATTCCCCCGACATTCATTTGTAAAATAGACATGGGTAATTGTTTACGTTTTCTTTCCCACTTATTTATTTTTCCTCATGTTTTATAATTATTCTCTTTGCTTTGTAAGTCTTAATTGCCAAAATAGGCATATTCAAGCTAATTTTATTACCTCTCTTCCCAATTGAAAAAGGCGAGGGATGTTGCAGGTGGTTTTGGATATTATTTATAATGTTCTTGTTACATACCATGAAAAATTGCTATAGAGGAGGAGCATAATATTTCCAATCATATTTCATTTCTTCTTACTCGTTGAATGTGTTAGGGAAACTAGATTCTTAGGGAGAAAGGGTAACCAAATTTAAATTCCATACGGTGCATTTCAACACAAAGAGAATAACTTATAGATAAATTTAAGAATATTGATTTCATAAATGAGTTCAAAATGAGAATTATTGATATCTTATATAAAATAATGTACAAAATTTCAAAATATTGACAGTATTGTATTTAAAGATATAAAAATTTCGATTTAAATATATCCTAACTTTAATGATATAAAATTTGGAGTATTTATTCCTCCGACATTCATTTGAAAAATAGACATGAGAAATTGTTAACGTTTTCTTTTCCACTTATTTATTTTTCCTTATGTTTTATCATTATTCTCTTTCTTTTGTAAGTATTAATTCCCAAAATAGGCATATTCATGCTAATTTTATTACCTCTCTTCCCAATTGACAAAGGAAATGGATATTGTAGGTTGTTTTTAACATTTTTTGTAAAGTTCTTGTCAGATAGATAGAAATATATCTATAGAGGTTGAGCATAATATTTCCAATCATATTTCTTTTCTTCTTACTCTTTGAATGGGTTTGGAAACTAGATTCTTCGGGAGAAATGGTAACCAAATTTAAATTCCATACGATGCATTCTTACACAATGAGAATAACTTATAAATAAATTAAGGCATATTGATCTAATAAATGAGTTTAAAATGAGAATTATGGATCTCTTATATAAAATAATGTACAAAATCTCAAAATATTGATAGTATTGTATTTAAAGATATAAAAATTTCAATTTAAATATATCATAACTTTAATGATATAAAATTTGGAGTATTTATTCCCCCGACATTCATTTGTAAAATAGACATGGGTAATTGTTTACGTTTTCTTTCCCACTTATTTATTTTTCCTCATGTTTTATAATTATTCTCTTTGCTTTGTAAGTCTTAATTGCCAAAATAGGCATATTCAAGCTAATTTTATTACCTCTCTTCCCAATTGAAAAAGGCGAGGGATGTTGCAGGTGGTTTTGGATATTATTTATAATGTTCTTGTTACATACCATGAAAAATTGCTATAGAGGAGGAGCATAATATTTCCAATCATATTTCATTTCTTCTTACTCGTTGAATGTGTTAGGGAAACTAGATTCTTAGGGAGAAAGGGTAACCAAATTTAAATTCCATACGGTGCATTTCAACACAAAGAGAATAACTTATAGATAAATTTAAGAATATTGATTTCATAAATGAGTTCAAAATGAGAATTATTGATATCTTATATAAAATAATGTACAAAATTTCAAAATATTGACAGTATTGTATTTAAAGATATAAAAATTTCGATTTAAATATATCCTAACTTTAATGATATAAAATTTGGAGTATTTATTCCTCCGACATTCATTTGAAAAATAGACATGAGAAATTGTTAACGTTTTCTTTTCCACTTATTTATTTTTCCTTATGTTTTATCATTATTCTTTTTCTTTTGTAAGTATTAATTCCCAAAATAGGCATATTCATGCTAATTTTATTACCTCTCTTCCCAATTGACAAAGGAAATGGATATTGTAGGTTGTTTTTAACATTTTTTGTAAAGTTCTTGTCAGATAGATAGAAATATATCTATAGAGGTTGAGCATAATATTTCCAATCATATTTCTTTTCTTCTTACTCTTTGAATGGGTTTGGAAACTAGATTCTTAGGGAGAAATGGTAACCAAATTTAAATTCCAAACGGTACATTCCAACACAAAGTGAATAACTTATAAATAAATTTAAGAATATTGATTTCATAAATGAGTTCAAAATGAGTATTATTGATCTCTTATATAAAATAATGTACAAAATCACGAAATATTGATATATTGTATTTAAAGATATAAAAATTTCAATTTAAATATATCATAACTTTAATGATATAAAATTTGGAGTATTTATTCCCCCGAAATTCATTTGTAAAATAGACATGGGTAATTGTTTACGTTTTCTTTCCCACTTATTTATTTTTCCTCAAGTTTTATAATTATTCTCTTTCTTTTGTAAATCTTAATTCCCAAAATAGGCATATTCATGCTAATTGTATTACCTCTCTACCGCGTTGAAAAAGGCGACGGATGTTGTAGGTGGTTTTGGATATTATTTATAACGTTCTTGTTACATACCATGAAAAATTGCTATAGAGGAGGAGCATAATATTTCCAATCATATTTCATTTCTTCTTACTCTTTGAATGGGTTTGGAAACTAGATTCTTAGGGAGAAAGGGTAACCAAATTTAAATTCCATTCGGTGCATTCTAACACAAAGAGAATATATAACTTATAGACAAATTTAAGAATATTGATTTCATAAATGAGTTCAAAATGAGAATTATTGATCTCTTATAAAAAATAATGTACAAAATCTCAAGATATTGATAGTATTGCATTTAAAGATAAAAAAAATTCAATTTAAATATATCGTAATTTTAATGATATAAAAATTGGAGTATTTATTCCTCCGACATTCATTTGTAAAATAGACATGAGAAATTGTTAACGTTTTCTTTTCCACTTATTTATTTTTCCTCATGTTTTATCATTATTCTCTTTCCTTTGTAAGTATTAATTCCCAAAATAGGCATATTCATGCTATTTTTATTACCTCTCTTCCCAATTGACAAAGGCGATGGATATTGTAGGTGGTTTTAAACATTTTTTGTAAAGTTCTTCTCATATAGATAGAAATATATCTATAGAGGTTGAGCATAATATTTCCAATCATATTTCTTTTCTTCTTACTCTTTGAATGGGTTTGGAAACTAGATTCTTAGGGAGAAATGGTAACCAAATTTAAATTCCAAACGGTACATTCCAACACAAAGTGAATAACTTATAAATAAATTTAAGAATATTGATTTCATAAATGAGTTCAAAATGAGTATTATTGATCTCTTATATAAAATAATGTACAAAATCACGAAATATTGATAGTATTGTATTTAAAGATATAAAAATTTCAATTTAAATATATCATAACTTTAATGATATAAAATTTGGAGTATTTATTCCCCCGACATTCATTTGTAAAATAGACATGGGTAATTGTTTACGTTTTCTTTCCCACTTATTTATTTTTCCTCAAGTTTTATAATTATTCTCTTTCCTTTGTAAGTATTAATTCCCAAAATAGGCATATTCATGCTAATTTTATTACCTCTCTTCCCAATTGACAAAGGAAATGGATATTGTAGGTGGTTTTTAACATTTTTTGTAAAGTTCTTGTCACATAGATAGAAATATATCTATAGAGGTTGAGCACAATATTTCCAATCATATTTCATTTCTTCTTACTCTTTGAATGGGTTTGGAAACTATATTCTTAGGGAGAAAGGGTAACCAAATTTAAATTCCATTCGGTGCAAGAACACAAAGAGAATATATAACTTATAGACAAATTTAAGAATATTGATTTCATAAATGAGTTCAAAATGAGAATTATTGATCTCTTATAAAAAATAATGTACAAAATCTCAAGATATTGATAGTATTGCATTTAAAGATAAAAAAATTTCAATTTAAATATATCGTAATTTTAATGATATAAAAATTGGAGTATTTATTCCTCCGACATTCATTTGTAAAATAGACATGAGAAATTGTTAACGTTTTCTTTTCCACTTATTTATTTTTCCTCATGTTTTATCATTATTCTCTTTCCTTTGTAAGTATTAATTCCCAAAATAGGCATATTCATGCTATTTTTATTACCTCTCTTCCCAATTGACAAAGGCGATGGATATTGTAGGTGGTTTTAAACATTTTTTGTAAAGTTCTTCTCACATAGATAGAAATATATCTATAGAGGTTGAGCATAATATTTCCAATCATATTTCTTTTCTTCTTACTCTTTGAATGGGTTTGGAAACTAGATTCTTAGGGAGAAAGGGTAACCAAATTTAAATTCCATTCGGTGCATTCTAACACAAAGAGAATATATAACTTATAGACAAATTTAAGAATATTGATTTCATAAATGAGTTCAAAATGAGAATTATTGATCTCTTATAAAAAATAATGTACAAAATCTCAAGATATTGATAGTATTGCATTTAAAGATAAAAAAAATTCAATTTAAATATATCGTAATTTTAATGATATAAAAATTGGAGTATTTATTCCTCCGACATTCATTTGTAAAATAGACATGAGAAATTGTTAACGTTTTCTTTTCCACTTATTTATTTTTCCTCATGTTTTATCATTATTCTCTTTCCTTTGTAAGTATTAATTCCCAAAATAGGCATATTCATGCTATTTTTATTACCTCTCTTCCCAATTGACAAAGGCGATGGATATTGTAGGTGGTTTTAAACATTTTTTGTAAAGTTCTTCTCATATAGATAGAAATATATCTATAGAGGTTGAGCATAATATTTCCAATCATATTTCTTTTCTTCTTACTCTTTGAATGGGTTTGGAAACTAGATTCTTAGGGAGAAATGGTAACCAAATTTAAATTCCAAACGGTACATTCCAACACAAAGTGAATAACTTATAAATAAATTTAAGAATATTGATTTCATAAATGAGTTCAAAATGAGTATTATTGATCTCTTATATAAAATAATGTACAAAATCACGAAATATTGATAGTATTGTATTTAAAGATATAAAAATTTCAATTTAAATATATCATAACTTTAATGATATAAAATTTGGAGTATTTATTCCCCCGACATTCATTTGTAAAATAGACATGGGTAATTGTTTACGTTTTCTTTCCCACTTATTTATTTTTCCTCAAGTTTTATAATTATTCTCTTTCCTTTGTAAGTATTAATTCCCAAAATAGGCATATTCATGCTAATTTTATTACCTCTCTTCCCAATTGACAAAGGAAATGGATATTGTAGGTGGTTTTTAACATTTTTTGTAAAGTTCTTGTCACATAGATAGAAATATATCTATAGAGGTTGAGCACAATATTTCCAATCATATTTCATTTCTTCTTACTCTTTGAATGGGTTTGGAAACTAGATTCTTAGGGAGAAAGGGTAACCAAATTTAAATTCCATTCGGTGCAAGAACACAAAGAGAATATATAACTTATAGACAAATTTAAGAATATTGATTTCATAAATGAGTTCAAAATGAGAATTATTGATCTCTTATAAAAAATAATGTAAAAAATCTCAAGATATTGATAGTATTGCATTTAAAGATAAAAAAATTTCAATTTAAATATATCGTAATTTTAATGATATAAAAATTGGAGTATTTATTCCTCCGACATTCATTTGTAAAATAGACATGAGAAATTGTTAACGTTTTCTTTTCCACTTATTTATTTTTCCTCATGTTTTATCATTATTCTCTTTCCTTTGTAAGTATTAATTCCCAAAATAGGCATATTCATGCTATTTTTATTACCTCTCTTCCCAATTGACAAAGGCGATGGATATTGTAGGTGGTTTTAAACATTTTTTGTAAAGTTCTTCTCACATAGATAGAAATATATCTATAGAGGTTGAGCATAATATTTCCAATCATATTTCTTTTCTTCTTACTCTTTGAATGGGTTTGGAAACTAGATTCTTAGGGAGAAATGGTAACCAAATTTAAATTCCAAACGGTACATTCCAACACAAAGTGAATAACTTATAAATAAATTTAAGAATATTGATTTCATAAATGAGTTCAAAATGAGTATTATTGATCTCTTATATAAAATAATGTACAAAATCACGAAATATTGATAGTATTGTATTTAAAGATATAAAAATTTCAATTTAAATATATCATAACTTTAATGATATAAAATTTGGAGTATTTATTCCCCCGACATTCATTTGTAAAATAGACATGGGTAATTGTTTACGTTTTCTTTTCCACTTATTTATTTTTCCTCAAGTTTTATAATTATTCTCTTTCTTTTGTAAATCTTAATTCCCAAAATAGGCATATTCATCCTAATTGTATTACCTCTCTACCCCGTTGAAAAAGGCGACGGATGTTGTAGGTGGTTTTGGATATTATTTATAACGTTCTTGTTACATACCATGAAAATATGCTATAGAGGAGGAGCGTAATATTTCCAATCATATTTCATTTCTTCTTACTCTTTGAATGGGTTTGGCAACTAGATTCTTAGGGAGAAAGGGTAACCAAATTTAAATTCCATTCGGTGCAAGAACACAAAGAGAATATATAACTTATAGACAAATTTAAGAATATTGATTTCATAAATGAGTTCAAAATGAGAATTATTGATCTCTTATAAAAAATAATGTACAAAATCTCAAGATATTGATAGTATTGCATTTAAAGATAAAAAAAATTCAATTTAAATATATCGTAATTTTAATGATATAAAAATTGGAGTATTTATTCCTCCGACATTCATTTGTAAAATAGACATGAGAAATTGTTAACGTTTTCTTTTCCACTTATTTATTTTTCCTCATGTTTTATCATTATTCTCTTTCCTTTGTAAGTATTAATTCCCAAAATAGGCATATTCATGCTATTTTTATTACCTCTCTTCCCAATTGACAAAGGCGATGGATATTGTAGGTGGTTTTAAACATTTTTTGTAAAGTTCTTCTCATATAGATAGAAATATATCTATAGAGGTTGAGCATAATATTTCCAATCATATTTCTTTTCTTCTTACTCTTTGAATGGGTTTGGAAACTAGATTCTTAGGGAGAAATGGTAACCAAATTTAAATTCCAAATGGTACATTCCAACACAAAGTGAATAACTTATAAATAAATTTAAGAATATTAATTTCATAAATGAGTTCAAAATGAGTATTATTGATCTCTTATATAAAATAATGTACAAAATCACGAAATATTGATAGTATTGTATTTAAAAATATAAAAATTTCAATTTAAATATATCATAACTTTAATGATATAAAATTTGGAGTATTTATTCCCCCGACATTCATTTGTAAAATAGACATGGGTAATTGTTTACGTTTTCTTTCCCACTTATTTATTTTTCCTCAAGTTTTATAATTATTCTCTTTCTTTTGTAAATCTTAATTCCCAAAATAGGCATATTCATGCTAATTGTATTACCTCTCTACCCCGTTGAAAAAGGCGACGGATGTTGTAGGTGGTTTTGGATATTATTTATAACGTTCTTGTTACATACCATGAAAAATTGCAATAGAGGAGGAGCATAATATTTCCAATCATATTTCATTTCTTCTTACTCTTTGAATGGGTTTGGAAACTAGATTCTTAGGGAGAAAGGGTAACCAAATTTAAATTCCATTCGGTGCATTCTAACACAAAGAGAATAACTTATAGATAAATTTAAGAATATTGATTTCATAAATGAGTTCAAAATGAGAATTATTGATCTCTTATAAAAAATAATGTACAAAATCTCAAGATATTGATAGTATTGCATTTAAAGATAAAAAAATTTCAATTTAAATATATCGTAATTTTAATGATATAAAAATTGGAGTATTTATTCCTCCGACATTCATTTGTAAAATAGACATGAGAAATTGTTAACGTTTTCTTTTCCACTTATTTATTTTTCCTCATGTTTTATCATTATTCTCTTTCCTTTGTAAGTATTAATTCCCAAAATAGGCATATTCATGCTATTTTTATTACCTCTCTTCCCAATTGACAAAGGCGATGGATATTGTAGGTGGTTTTAAACATTTTTTGTAAAGTTCTTCTCATATAGATAGAAATATATCTATAGAGGTTGAGCATAATATTTCCAATCATATTTCTTTTCTTCTTACTCTTTGAATGGGTTTGGAAACTAGATTCTTAGGGAGAAATGGTAACCAAATTTAAATTCCAAACCGTACATTCCAACACAAAGTGAATAACTTATAAATAAATTTAAGAATATTGATTTCATAAATGAGTTCAAAATGAGTATTATTGATCTCTTATATAAAATAATGTACAAAATCACGAAATATTGATAGTATTGTATTTAAAGATATAAAAATTTCAATTTAAATATATCATAACTTTAATGATATAAAATTTGGAGTATTTATTCCCCCGACATTCATTTGTAAAATAGACATGGGTAATTGTTTACGTTTTCTTTCCCACTTATTTATTTTTCCTCAAGTTTTATAATTATTCTCTTTCTTTTGTAAATCTTAATTCCCAAAATAGGCATATTCATCCTAATTGTATTACCTCTCTACCCCGTTGAAAAAGGCGACGGATGTTGTAGGTGGTTTTGGATATTATTTATAACGTTCTTGTTACATACCATGAAAATATGCTATAGAGGAGGAGCATAATATTTCCAATCATATTTCATTTCTTCTTACTCTTTGAATGGGTTTGGAAACTAGATTCTTAGGGAGAAAGGGTAACCAAATTTAAATTCCATTCGGTGCATTCTAACACAAAGAGAATATATAACTTATAGACAAATTTAAGAATATTGATTTCATAAATGAGTTCAAAATGAGAATTATTGATCTCTTATAAAAAATAATGTACAAAATCTCAAGATATTGATAGTATTGCATTTAAAGATAAAAAAATTTCAATTTAAATATATCGTAATTTTAATGATATAAAAATTGGAGTATTTATTCCTCCGACATTCATTTGTAAAATAGACATGAGAAATTGTTAACGTTTTCTTTTCCACTTATGTATTTTTCCTCATGTTTTATCATTATTCTCTTTCCTTTGTAAGTATTAATTCCCAAAATAGGCATATTCATGCTATTTTTATTACCTCTCTTCCCAATTGACAAAGGCGATGGATATTGTAGGTGGTTTTAAACATTTTTTGTAAAGTTCTTCTCACATAGATAGAAATATATCTATAGAGGTTGAGCATAATATTTCCAATCATATTTCTTTTCTTCTTACTCTTAGAATGGGTTTGGAAACTAGATTCTTAGGGAGAAATGGTAACCAAATTTAAATTCCAAACGGTACATTCCAACACAAAGTGAATAACTTATAAATAAATTTAAGAATATTGATTTCATAAATGAGTTCAAAATGAGTATTATTGATCTCTTATATAAAATAATGTACAAAATCACGAAATATTGATAGTATTGTATTTAAAGATATAAAAATTTCAATTTAAATATATCATAACTTTAATGATATAAAATTTGGAGTATTTATTCCCCCGACAATCATTTGTAAAATAGACATAGGTAATTTGTTTACCTTTTCTTTCACACTTATTTATTTTTCCTCATGTTTTATAATTATTCTCTTTCCTTTGTATATCTTAATTCCCAAAATAGGCATATTCATGCTAATTGTATTACCTCTCTTCCCATTTGAAAAAGGGGATGGATGTTGTAGGTGGTTTTGGATATTATTTATAACGTCCTTGTTACATACCATGAAAAATTGCTATAGAGGAGGAGCATAATATTTCCAATCATATTTCATTTCTTCTTACTCTTTGAATGGGTTTGGAAACTAGATTCTTAGGGAGAAAGGGTAACCAAATTTAAATTCCATTCGGTGCATTCTAACACAAAGAGAATATATAACTTATAGACAAATTTAAGAATATTGATTTCATAAATGAGTTCAAAATGAGAATTATTGATCTCTTATAAAAAATAATGTACAAAATCTCAAGATATTGATAGTATTGCATTTAAAGATAAAAAAATTTCAATTTAAATATATCGTAATTTTAATGATATAAAAATTGGAGTATTTATTCCCCCGACATTCATTTGTAAAATAGACATGAGAAATTGTTAACGTTTTCTTTTCCACTTATTTATTTTTCCTCATGTTTTATCATTATTCTCTTTCCTTTGTAAGTATTAATTCCCAAAATAGGCATATTCATGCTATTTTTATTACCTCTCTTCCCAATTGACAAAGGCGATGGATATTGTAGGTGGTTTTAAACATTTTTTGTAAAGTTCTTCTCATATAGATAGAAATATATCTATAGAGGTTGAGCATAATATTTCCAATCATATTTCTTTTCTTCTTACTCTTTGAATGGGTTTGGAAACTAGATTCTTAGGGAGAAATGGTAACCAAATTTAAATTCCAAACGGTACATTCCAACACAAAGTGAATAACTTATAAATAAATTTAAGAATATTGATTTCATAAATGAGTTCAAAATGAGTATTATTGATCTCTTATATAAAATAATGTACAAAATCACGAAATATTGATAGTATTGTATTTAAAGATATAAAAATTTCAATTTAAATATATCATAACTTTAATGATATAAAATTTGGAGTATTTATTCCCCCGACATTCATTTGTAAAATAGACATGGGTAATTGTTTACGTTTTCTTTCCCACTTATTTATTTTTCCTCAAGTTTTATAATTATTCTCTTTCTTTTGTAAATCTTAATTCCCAAAATAGGCATATTCATCCTAATTGTATTACCTCTCTACCCCGTTGAAAAAGGCGACGGATGTTGTAGGTGGTTTTGGATATTATTTATAACGTTCTTGTTACATACCATGAAAATATGCTATAGAGGAGGAGCATAATATTTCCAATCATATTTCATTTCTTCTTACTCTTTGAATGGGTTTGGAAACTAGATTCTTAGGGAGAAAGGGTAACCAAATTTAAATTCCATTCGGTGCATTCTAACACAAAGAGAATATATAACTTATAGACAAATTTAAGAATATTGATTTCATAAATGAGTTCAAAATGAGAATTATTGATCTCTTATAAAAAATAATGTACAAAATCTCAAGATATTGATAGTATTGCATTTAAAGATAAAAAAATTTCAATTTAAATATATCGTAATTTTAATGATATAAAAATTGGAGTATTTAATCCTCCGACATTCATTTGTAAAATAGACATGAGAAATTGTTAACGTTTTCTTTTCCACTTATTTATTTTTCCTCATGTTTTATCATTATTCTCTTTCCTTTGTAAGTATTAATTCCCAAAATAGGCATATTCATGCTATTTTTATTACCTCTCTTCCCAATTGACAAAGGCGATGGATATTGTAGGTGGTTTTAAACATTTTTTGTAAAGTTCTTCTCACATAGATAGAAATATATCTATAGAGGTTGAGCATAATATTTCCAATCATATTTCTTTTCTTCTTACTCTTTGAATGGGTTTGGAAACTAGATTCTTAGGGAGAAATGGTAACCAAATTTAAATTCCAAACGGTACATTCCAACACAAAGTGAATAACTTATAAATAAATTTAAGAATATTGATTTCATAAATGAGTTCAAAATGAGTATTATTGATCTCTTATATAAAATAATGTACAAAATCACGAAATATTGATAGTATTGTATTTAAAGATATAAAAATTTCAATTTAAATATATCATAACTTTAATGATATAAAATTTGGAGTATTTATTCCCCCGACATTCATTTGTAAAATAGACATGGGTAATTGTTTACGTTTTCTTTCCCACTTATTTATTTTTCCTCAAGTTTTATAATTATTCTCTTTCTTTTGTAAATCTTAATTCCCAAAATAGGCATATTCATCCTAATTGTATTACCTCTCTACCCCGTTGAAAAAGGCGACGGATGTTGTAGGTGGTTTTGGATATTATTTATAACGTTCTTGTTACATACCATGAAAATATGCTATAGAGGAGGAGCGTAATATTTCCAATCATATTTCATTTCTTCTTACTCTTTGAATGGGTTTGGAAACTAGATTCTTAGGGAGAAAGGGTAACCAAATTTAAATTCCATTCGGTGCAAGAACACAAAGAGAATATATAACTTATAGACAAATTTAAGAATATTGATTTCATAAATGAGTTCAAAATGAGAATTATTGATCTCTTATAAAAAATAATGTACAAAATCTCAAGATATTGATAGTATTGCATTTAAAGATAAAAAAATTTCAATTTAAATATATCGTAATTTTAATTATATAAAAATTGGAGTATTTATTCCTCCGACATTCATTTGTAAAATAGACATGAGAAATTGTTAACGTTTTCTTTTCCACTTATTTATTTTTCCTCATGTTTTATCATTATTCTCTTTCCTTTGTAAGTATTAATTCCCAAAATAGGCATATTCATGCTATTTTTATTACCTCTCTTCCCAATTGACAAAGGCGATGGATATTGTAGGTGGTTTTAAACATTTTTTGTAAAGTTCTTCTCATATAGATAGAAATATATCTATAGAGGTTGAGCATAATATTTCCAATCATATTTCTTTTCTTCTTACTCTTTGAATGGGTTTGGAAACTAGATTCTTAGGGAGAAATGGTAACCAAATTTAAATTCCAAACGGTACATTCCAACACAAAGTGAACAACTTATAAATAAATTTAAGAATATTGATTTCATAAATGAGTTCAAAATGAGTATTATTGATCTCTTATATAAAATAATGTACAAAATCACGAAATATTGATAGTATTGTATTTAAAGATATAAAAATTTCAATTTAAATATATCATAACTTTAATGATATAAAATTTGGAGTATTTATTCCCCCGACATTCATTTGTAAAATAGACATGGGTAATTGTTTACGTTTTCTTTCCCACTTATTTATTTTTCCTCAAGTTTTATAATTATTCTTTTTCTTTTGTAAATCTTAATTCCCAAAATAGGCATATTCATGCTAATTGTATTACCTCTCTACCCCGTTGAAAAAGGCGACGGATGTTGTAGGTGGTTTTGGATATTATTTATAACGTTCTTGTTACATACCATGAAAAATTGCTATAGAGGAGGAGCATAATATTTCCAATCATATTTCATTTCTTCTTACTCTTTGAATGGGTTTGGAAACTAGATTCTTAGGGAGAAAGGGTAACCAAATTTAAATTCCATTCGGTGCATTCTAACACAAAGAGAATATATAACTTATAGACAAATTTAAGAATATTGATTTCATAAATGAGTTCAAAATGAGAATTATTGATCTCTTATAAAAAATAATGTACAAAATCTCAAGATATTGATAGTATTGCATTTAAAGATAAAAAAAATTCAATTTAAATATATCGTAATTTTAATGATATAAAAATTGGAGTATTTATTCCTCCGACATTCATTTGTAAAATAGACATGAGAAATTGTTAACGTTTTCTTTTCCACTTATTTATTTTTCCTCATGTTTTATCATTATTCTCTTTCCTTTGTAAGTATTAATTCCCAAAATAGGCATATTCATGCTATTTTTATTACCTCTCTTCCCAATTGACAAAGGCGATGGATATTGTAGGTGGTTTTAAACATTTTTTGTAAAGTTCTTCTCATATAGATAGAAATATATCTATAGAGGTTGAGCATAATATTTCCAATCATATTTCTTTTCTTCTTACTCTTTGAATGGGTTTGGAAACTAGATTCTTAGGGAGAAATGGTAACCAAATTTAAATTCCAAACGGTACATTCCAACACAAAGTGAATAACTTATAAATAAATTTAAGAATATTGATTTCATAAATGAGTTCAAAATGAGTATTATTGATCTCTTATATAAAATAATGTACAAAATCACGAAATATTGATAGTATTGTATTTAAAGATATAAAAATTTCAATTTAAATATATCATAACTTTAATGATATAAAATTTGGAGTATTTATTCCCCCGACATTCATTTGTAAAATAGACATGGGTAATTGTTTACGTTTTCTTTCCCACTTATTTATTTTTCCTCAAGTTTTATAATTATTCTCTTTCTTTTGTAAATCTTAATTCCCAAAATAGGCATATTCATCCTAATTGTATTACCTCTCTACCCCGTTGAAAAAGGCGACGGATGTTGTAGGTGGTTTTGGATATTATTTATAACGTTCTTGTTACATACCATGAAAATATGCTATAGAGGAGGAGCATAATATTTCCAATCATATTTCATTTCTTCTTACTCTTTGAATGGGTTTGGAAACTAGATTCTTAGGGAGAAAGGGTAACCAAATTTAAATTCCATTCGGTGCATTCTAACACAAAGAGAATATATAACTTATAGACAAATTTAAGAATATTGATTTCATAAATGAGTTCAAAATGAGAATTATTGATCTCTTATAAAAAATAATGTACAAAATCTCAAGATATTGATAGTATTGCATTTAAAGATAAAAAAATTTCAATTTAAATATATCGTAATTTTAATGATATAAAAATTGGAGTATTTATTCCTCCGACATTCATTTGTAAAATAGACATGAGAAATTGTTAACGTTTTCTTTTCCACTTATTTATTTTTCCTCATGTTTTATCATTATTCTCTTTCCTTTGTAAGTATTAATTCCCAAAATAGGCATATTCATGCTATTTTTATTACCTCTCTTCCCAATTGACAAAGGCGATGGATATTGTAGGTGGTTTTAAACATTTTTTGTAAAGTTCTTCTCATATAGATAGAAATATATCTATAGAGGTTGAGCATAATATTTCCAATCATATTTCTTTTCTTCTTACTCTTTGAATGGGTTTGGAAACTAGATTCTTAGGGAGAAATGGTAACCAAATTTAAATTCCAAACGGTACATTCCAACACAAAGTGAATAACTTATAAATAAATTTAAGAATATTGATTTCATAAATGAGTTCAAAATGAGTATTATTGATCTCTTATATAAAATAATGTACAAAATCACGAAATATTGATAGTATTGTATTTAAAGATATCAAAATTTCAATTTAAATATATCATAACTTTAATGATATAAAATTTGGAGTATTTATTCCCCCGACATTCATTTGTAAAATAGACATGGGTAATTGTTTACGTTTTCTTTCCCACTTATTTATTTTTCCTCAAGTTTTATAATTATTCTCTTTCTTTTGTAAATCTTAATTCCCAAAATAGGCATATTCATCCTAATTGTATTACCTCTCTACCCCGTTGAAAAAGGCGACGGATGTTGTAGGTGGTTTTGGATATTATTTATAACGTTCTTGTTACATACCATGAAAATATGCTATAGAGGAGGAGCGTAATATTTCCAATCATATTTCATTTCTTCTTACTCTTTGAATGGGTTTGGAAACTAGATTCTTAGGGAGAAAGGGTAACCAAATTTAAATTCCATTCGGTGCATTCCAACACAATGAGAATAACTTATAAATAAATTAAGGCATATTGATCTAATAAAAGAGTTTAAAATGAAAATTATTGGTCTCTTATATAAAATAATGTAAAAAATCTCAAAATATTGATACTATTGTATTTAAAGATATATAAATTTCAATTTTAATATATCATAACTTTAATGATATAAAAGTTGGAGTATTTATTCCCCTGACATTCATTTGTAAAATAGGCATGGGTAATTGTTTATGTTTTCTTTCCCACTTATTTATTTTTCCTCATGTTTTATAATTATTGTCTTTGCTTTGTAAGTCTTAATTGCCAAAATAGGCATATTCATGCTAATTTTATTAACTCTCTTCCCAATTGAAAAAGGCGAGGGATGTTGCAGGTGGTTTTGGATATTATTTATAATGTTCTTGTTACATACCATGAAAAATTGCTATAGAGGAGTAGCATAATATTTCCAATCATATTTCATTTCTTCTTACTCGTTGAATGGGTTAGGGAAATTAGATTCTTAGGAAGAAAGGGTAACCAAATTTAAATTCCATACGGTGCATTTCAACACAAAGAGAATAACTTATAGATAAATTTAAGAATATTGATTTCATAAATGAGTTCAAAATGAGAATTATTGATATCTTATATAAAATAATGTACAAAATCTCAAAATATTGACAGTATTGTATTTAAAGATATAAAAATTTCGATTTAAATATATCATAACTTTAATGATATAAAATTTGGAGTATTTATTCCTCCGACATTCATTTGAAAAATAGACATGAGAAATTGTTAACGTTTTCTTTTCCACTTATTTATGTTTCCTCATGTTTTATCATTATTTTCTTTCCTTTGTAAGTATTAATTCCCAAAATAGGCATATTCATGCTAATTTTATTACCTCTCTTCCCAATTGACAAAGGCGATGGATATTGTAGGTGGTTTTAAACATTTTTTTTAAAGTTCTTGTCACATAGATAGAAATATATCTATAGAGGTTGAGCATAATATTTCCAATCATATTTCTTTTCTTCTTACTCTTTGAATGGGTTTGGAAACTAGATTCTTAGGGAGAAATGGTAACCAAATATAAATTCCAAACGGTACATTCCAACACAAAGTCAATAACTTATAAATAAATTTAAGAATATTGATTTCATAAATGAGTTCAAAATGAGTATTATTGATCTCTTATATAAAATAATGTACAAAATCACGAAATATTGATAGTATTGTATTTAAAGATATAAAAATTTCAATTGAAATATATCATAACATTAATGATATAAAATTTGGAGTATTTATTCCCCCGACATTCATTTGTAAAATAGACATGGGTAATTGTTTACGTTTTCTTTCCCACTTATTCATTTTTCCTCAAGTTTTATAATTATTCTCTTTCTTTTGTAAATCTTAATTCCCAAAATAGGCATATTCATGCTAATTTTATTACCTCTCTACCCAGTTGATAAAGGGGAGGGATGTTGTAGGTGGTTTTGGATATTATTTATAACGTTCTTGTTACATACCATGAAAAAATGCTATAGAGGAGGAGCATAATATTTCCAATCATATTTCATTTCTTCTTACTCTTTGAATGGGTTTGGGTACTAGATTCTTAGGGAGAAAGGGTAACCAAATTTAAATTCCATTCGGTGCATTCTAACACAAAGATAATAACTTATAGACAAATTTAAGAATATTGATTTCATAAATGAGTTCAAAATGAGAATTATTGATCTCTTATAAAAACTAATGTACAAAATCTCAAGATATTGATAGTATTTCATTTAAAGATAAAAAAATTTCAATTTAAATATATCGTAATTTTAATGATATAAAAATTGGAGTATTTATTCCTCCGACATTCATTTGTAAAATAGACATGTGAAATTGTTAACGTTTTCTTTTCCACTTATTTATTTTTCCTCATGTTTTATCATTATTCTCTTTCCTTTGTAAGTATTAATTCCCAAAATAGGCATATTCAAGCTATTTTTATTACCTCTCTTCCCAATTGACAAAGGCGATGGATATTGTAGGTGGTTTTAAACATTTTTTGTAAAGTTCTTGTCACATAGATAGAAATATATCTATAGAGGTTGAGCATAATATTTCCAATCTTATTTCTTTTCTTCTTACTCTTTAAATGGGTTTGGAAACTAGATTCTTCGGGAGAAATGGTAACCAAATTTAAATTCCATACGATGCATTCCTACACAATGAGAATAAGTTATAAATAAATTAAGGCATATTGATCTAATAAATGAGTTTAAAATGAGAATTATGGATCTCTTATATAAAATAATGTACAAAATCTCAAAATATTGATAGTATTGTATTTAAAGATATAAAAATTTCAATTTAAATATATCATAACTTTAATGATATAAAATTTGGAGTATTTATTCCCCCGACATTCATTTGTAAAATAGACATGGGTAATTGTTTACGTTTTCTTTCCCACTTATTTATTTTTCCTCATGTTTTATAATTATTCTCTTTGCTTTGTAAGTCTTAATTGCCAAAATAGGCATATTCATGCTAATTTTATTACGTCTCTTCCCAATTGAAAAAGGCGAGGGATGTTGGAGGTGGTTTTGGATATTATTTATAATGTTCTTGTTACATACCTTGAAAAATTGCTATAGAGGAGGAGCATAATATTTCCAATCATATTTCATTTCTTCTTACTCTTTGAATGGGTTCGGGAAACTAGATTCTTAGGCAGAAAGGGTAACCAAATTTAAATTCCATACGGTGCATTCCAACACAATGAGAATAACTTATAAATAAATTAAGGCATATTGATCTAATAAAAGAGTTTAAAATGAAAATTATTGGTCTCTTATATAAAATAATGTAAAAAATCTCAAAATATTGATACTATTGTATTTAAAGATATATAAATTTCAATTTAAATATATCATAACTTTAATGATATAAAATTTGGAGTATTTATTCCCCCGACATTCATTTGTAAAATAGACATGGGTAATTGTTTACGTTTTCTTTCCCACTTATTTATTTTTCCTCATGTTTTATAATTATTCTCTTTGCTTTGTAAGTCTTAATTGCCAAAATAGGCATATTCATGCTAATTTTATTACCTCTCTTCCCAATTGAAAAAGGCGAGGGATGTTGCAGGTGGTTTTGGATATTATTTATAATGTTCTTGTTACATACCATGAAAAATTGCTATATAGGAGGAGCATAATATTTCCAATCATATTTCATTTCTTCTTACTCGTTGAATGGGTTAGGGAAACTAGATTCTTAGGGAGAAAGGGTAACCAAATTTAAATTCCATACGGTGCATTTCAACACAAAGAGAATAACTTATAGATAAATTTAAGAATATTGATTTCATAAATGAGTTCAAAATGATAATTATTGATATCTTATATAAAATAATGTACAAAATCTCAAAATATTGACAGTATTGCATTTAAAGATATAAAAATTTCGATTTAAATATATCATAACTTTAATGATATAAAATTTGGAGTATTTATTCCTCCGACATTCATTTGAAAAATAGACATGAGAAATTGTTAACGTTTTCTTTTCCACTTATTTATTTTTCCTCATGTTTTATCATTATTCTCTTTCCTTTGTAAGTATTAATTCCCAAAATAGGCATATTCATGCTAATTTTATTACCTCTCTTCCCAATTGACAAAGGGGATGGATATTGTAGGTGGTTTTAAACATTTTTTGTAAAGTTCTTATCACATAGATAGAAATATATCTATAGAGGTTGAGCATAATATTTCCAATCTTATTTCTTTTCTTCTTACTCTTTAAATGCGTTTGAAACTATATTCTTCGGGAGAAATGGTAACCAAATTTAAATTCCATACGGTGCATTCCTACACAATGAGAATAACTTATAAATAAATTAAAGCATATTGATCTAATAAATGAGTTTAAAATGAGAATTATGGATCTCTTATATAAAATAATGTACAAAATCTCAAAATATTGATAGTATTGTATTTAAAGATATAAAAATTTCAATTGAAATATATCATAACTTTAATGATATAAAATTTGGAGTATTTATTCCCCCGACATTCATTTATAAAATAGACATGGGTAATTGTTTACGTTTTCTTTCCCACTTATTTATTTTTCCTCATGTTTTATAATTATTCTCTTTGCTTTGTAAGTCTTAATTGCCAAAATAGGCATATTCATGCTAATTTTATTACCTCTCTTCCCAATTGAAAAAGGCGAGGGATGTTGCAGGTGGTTTTGGATATTATTTATAATGTTCTTGTTACATACCATGAAAAATTGCTATAGAGGAGGAGCATAATATTTCCAATCATATTTCATTTCTTCTTACTCTTTGAATGGGTTTGGAAACTAGATTCTTAGGGAGAAAGGGTAACCAAATTTAAATTCCATTCGGTGCATTCTTACACAAAGAGAATAACTTATAGACAAATTTAAGAATATTGATTTCATAAATGAGTTCAAAATGAGAATTATTGATCTCTTATAAAAAATAATGTACAAAATCTCAAGATATTGATAGTATTTCATTTAAAGATAAAAAAATTTCAATTTAAATATATCGTAATTTTAATGATATAAAAATTGGAGTATTTATTCCTCCGACATTCATTTGTAAAATAGACATCAGAAATTGTTAACGTTTTCTTTTCCACTTATTTATTTTTCCTCATGTTTTATCATTATTCTCTTTCCTTTGTACGTATTAATTCCCAAAATAGGCATATTCAAGCTAATTTTATTATCTCTCTTGCCAATTGACAAAGGCGATGCATATTGTAGGTGGTTTTAAACATTTTTTGTAAAGTTCTTATCACATAGATAGAAATATATCTATAGAGGTTGAGCATAATATTTCCAATCTTATTTCTTTTCTTCTTACTCTTTAAATGGGTTTGGAAAATAGATTCTTCGGGAGAAATGGTAACCAAATTTAAATTCCATACGATGCATTCCTACACAATGAGAATAAGTTATAAATAAATTAAGGCATATTGATCTAATAAATGAGTTTAAAATGAGAATTATGGATCTCTTATATAAAATAATGTACAAAATCTCAAAATATTGATAGTATTTTATTTAAAGATATAAAAATTTCAATTTAAATATATCATAACTTTAATGATATAAAATTTGGAGTATTTATTCCCCCGACATTCATTTGTAAAATAGACATGGGTAATTGTTTACGTTTTCTTTCCCACTTATTTATTTTTCCTCATGTTTTATAATTATTCTCTTTGCTTTGTAAGTCTTAATTGCCAAAATAGGCATATTCATGCTAATTTTATTACCTCTCTTCCCAATTGAAAAAGGCGAGGGATGTTGCAGGTGGTTTTGTATATTATTTATAATGTTCTTGTTACATACCTTGAAAAATTGCTATAGAGGAGGAGCATAATATTTCCAATCATATTTCATTTCTTCTTACTCTTTGAATGGGTTCGGGAGACTAGATTCTTAGGCAGAAAGGGTAACCAAATTTAAATTCCATACGGTGCATTCCAACACAATGAGAATAACTTATAAATAAATTAAGGCATATTGATCTAATAAAAGAGTTTAAAATGAAAATTATTGGTCTCTTATATAAAATAATGTAAAAAATCTCAAAATATTGATACTATTGTATTTAAAGATATATAAATTTCAATTTAAATATATCATAACTTTAATGATATAAAAGTTGGAGTATTTATTCCCCTGACATTCATTTGTAAAATAGGCATGGGTAATTGTTTACGTTTTCTTTCCCACTTATTTATTTTTCCTCATGTTTTATAATTATTCTCTTTGCTTTGTAAGTCTTAATTGCCCAAATAGGCATATTCATGCTAATTTTATTACCTCTCTTCCCAATTGAAAAAGGCGAGGGATGTTGCAGGTGGTTTTGGATATTATTTATAATGTTCTTGTTACATACCATGAAAAATTGCTATAGAGGAGGAGCATAATATTTCCAATCATATTTCATTTCTTCTTACTCGTTGAATGGGTTAGGGAAACTAGATTCTTAGGGAGAAAGGGTAACCAAATTTAAATTCCATACGGTGCATTTCAACACAAAGAGAATAACTTATAGATAAATTTAAGAATATTGATTTCATAAATGAGTTCAAAATGAGAATTATTGATATCTTATATAAAATAATGTACAAAATCTCAAAATATTGACAGTATTGTATTTAAAGATATAAAAATTTCGATTTAAATATATCATAACTTTAATGATATAAAATTTGGAGTATTTATTCCTCCGACATTCATTTGAAAAATAGACATGAGAAATTGTTAACGTTTTCTTTTCCACTTATTTATGTTTCCTCATGTTTTATCATTATTTTCTTTCCTTTGTAAGTATTAATTCCCAAAATAGGCATATTCATGCTAATATTATTACCTCTCTTCCCAATTGACAAAGGCGATGGATATTGTAGGTGGTTTTAAACATTTTTTTTAAAGTTCTTGTCACATAGATAGAAATATATCTATAGAGGTTGAGCATAATATTTCCAATCATATTTCTTTTCTTCTTACTCTTTGAATGGGTTTGGAAACTAGATTCTTAGGGAGAAATGGTAACCAAATTTAAATTCCAAACGGTACATTCCAACACAAAGTGAATAACTTATAAATAAATTTAAGAATATTGATTTCATAAATGAGTTCAAAATGAGTATTATTGATCTCTTATATAAAATAATGTACAAAATCACGAAATATTGATAGTATTGTATTTAAAGATATAAAAATTTCAATTTAAATATATCATAACTTTAATGATATAAAATTTGGAGTATTTATTCCCCCGACATTCATTTGTAAAATAGACATGGGTAATTGTTTACGTTTTCTTTCCCACTTATTTATTTTTCCTCAAGTTTTATAATTATTCTCTTTCTTTTGTAAATCTTAATTCCCAAAATAGGCATATTCATCCTAATTGTATTACCTCTCTACCCCGTTGAAAAAGGCGACGGATGTTGTAGGTGGTTTTGGATATTATTTATAACGTTCTTGTTACATACCATGAAAATATGCTATAGAGGAGGAGCATAATATTTCCAATCATATTTCATTTCTTCTTACTCTTTGAATGGGTTTGGAAACTAGATTCTTAGGGAGAAAGGGTAACCAAATTTAAATTCCATTCGGTGCATTCTAACACAAAGAGAATATATAACTTATAGACAAATTTAAGAATATTGATTTCATAAATGAGTTCAAAATGAGAATTATTGATCTCTTATAAAAAATAATGTACAAAATCTCAAGATATTGATAGTATTGCATTTAAAGATAAAAAAATTTCAATTTAAATATATCGTAATTTTAATGATATAAAAATTGGAGTATTTATTCCTCCGACATTCATTTGTAAAATAGACATGAGAAATTGTTAACGTTTTCTTTTCCACTTATTTATTTTTCCTCATGTTTTATCATTATTCTCTTTCCTTTGTAAGTATTAATTCCCAAAATAGGCATATTCATGCTATTTTTATTACCTCTCTTCCCAATTGACAAAGGCGATGGATATTGTAGGTGGTTTTAAACATTTTTTGTAAAGTTCTTCTCATATAGATAGAAATATATCTATAGAGGTTGAGCATAATATTTCCAATCATATTTCTTTTCTTCTTACTCTTTGAATGGGTTTGGAAACTAGATTCTTAGGGAGAAATGGTAACCAAATTTAAATTCCAAACGGTACATTCCAACACAAAGTGAATAACTTATAAATAAATTTAAGAATATTGATTTCATAAATGAGTTCAAAATGAGTATTATTGATCTCTTATATAAAATAATGTACAAAATCACGAAATATTGATAGTATTGTATTTAAAGATATAAAAATTTCAATTTAAATATATCATAACTTTAATGATATAAAATTTGGAGTATTTATTCCCCCGACATTCATTTGTAAAATAGACATGGGTAATTGTTTACGTTTTCTTTCCCACTTATTTATTTTTCCTCAAGTTTTATAATTATTCTCTTTCTTTTGTAAATCTTAATTCCCAAAATAGGCATATTCATCCTAATTGTATTACCTCTCTACCCCGTTGAAAAAGGCGACGGATGTTGTAGGTGGTTTTGGATATTATTTATAACGTTCTTGTTACATACCATGAAAATATGCTATAGAGGAGGAGCGTAATATTTCCAATCATATTTCATTTCTTCTTACTCTTTGAATGGGTTTGGAAACTAGATTCTTAGGGAGAAAGGGTAACCAAATTTAAATTCCATTCGGTGCATTCCAACACAATGAGAATAACTTATAAATAAATTAAGGCATATTGATCTAATAAAAGAGTTTAAAATGAAAATTATTGGTCTCTTATATAAAATAATGTAAAAAATCTCAAAATATTGATACTATTGTATTTAAAGATATATAAATTTCAATTTTAATATATCATAACTTTAATGATATAAAAGTTGGAGTATTTATTCCCCTGACATTCATTTGTAAAATAGGCATGGGTAATTGTTTATGTTTTCTTTCCCACTTATTTATTTTTCCTCATGTTTTATAATTATTGTCTTTGCTTTGTAAGTCTTAATTGCCAAAATAGGCATATTCATGCTAATTTTATTAACTCTCTTCCCAATTGAAAAAGGCGAGGGATGTTGCAGGTGGTTTTGGATATTATTTATAATGTTCTTGTTACATACCATGAAAAATTGCTATAGAGGAGTAGCATAATATTTCCAATCATATTTCATTTCTTCTTACTCGTTGAATGGGTTAGGGAAATTAGATTCTTAGGAAGAAAGGGTAACCAAATTTAAATTCCATACGGTGCATTTCAACACAAAGAGAATAACTTATAGATAAATTTAAGAATATTGATTTCATAAATGAGTTCAAAATGAGAATTATTGATATCTTATATAAAATAATGTACAAAATCTCAAAATATTGACAGTATTGTATTTAAAGATATAAAAATTTCGATTTAAATATATCATAACTTTAATGATATAAAATTTGGAGTATTTATTCCTCCGACATTCATTTGAAAAATAGACATGAGAAATTGTTAACGTTTTCTTTTCCACTTATTTATGTTTCCTCATGTTTTATCATTATTTTCTTTCCTTTGTAAGTATTAATTCCCAAAATAGGCATATTCATGCTAATTTTATTACCTCTCTTCCCAATTGACAAAGGCGATGGATATTGTAGGTGGTTTTAAACATTTTTTTTAAAGTTCTTGTCACATAGATAGAAATATATCTATAGAGGTTGAGCATAATATTTCCAATCATATTTCTTTTCTTCTTACTCTTTGAATGGGTTTGGAAACTAGATTCTTAGGGAGAAATGGTAACCAAATATAAATTCCAAACGGTACATTCCAACACAAAGTCAAGAACTTATAAATAAATTTAAGAATATTGATTTCATAAATGAGTTCAAAATGAGTATTATTGATCTCTTATATAAAATAATGTACAAAATCACGAAATATTGATAGTATTGTATTTAAAGATATAAAAATTTCAATTGAAATATATCATAACATTAATGATATAAAATTTGGAGTATTTATTCCCCCGACATTCATTTGTAAAATAGACATGGGTAATTGTTTACGTTTTCTTTCCCACTTATTCATTTTTCCTCAAGTTTTATAATTATTCTCTTTCTTTTGTAAATCTTAATTCCCAAAATAGGCATATTCATGCTAATTTTATTACCTCTCTACCCAGTTGATAAAGGGGAGGGATGTTGTAGGTGGTTTTGGATATTATTTATAACGTTCTTGTTACATACCATGAAAAAATGCTATAGAGGAGGAGCATAATATTTCCAATCATATTTCATTTCTTCTTACTCTTTGAATGGGTTTGGGTACTAGATTCTAAGGGAGAAAGGGTAACCAAATTTAAATTCCATTCGGTGCATTCTAACACAAAGATAATAACTTATAGACAAATTTAAGAATATTGATTTCATAAATGAGTTCAAAATGAGAATTATTGATCTCTTATAAAAACTAATGTACAAAATCTCAAGATATTGATAGTATTTCATTTAAAGATAAAAAAATTTCAATTTAAATATATCGTAATTTTAATGATATAAAAATTGGAGTATTTATTCCTCCGACATTCATTTGTAAAATAGACATGTGAAATTGTTAACGTTTTCTTTTCCACTTATTTATTTTTCCTCATGTTTTATCATTATTCTCTTTCCTTTGTAAGTATTAATTCCCAAAATAGGCATATTCAAGCTATTTTTATTACCTCTCTTCCCAATTGACAAAGGCGATGGATATTGTAGGTGGTTTTAAACATTTTTTGTAAAGTTCTTGTCACATAGATAGAAATATATCTATAGAGGTTGAGCATAATATTTCCAATCTTATTTCTTTTCTTCTTACTCTTTAAATGGGTTTGGAAACTAGATTCTTCGGGAGAAATGGTAACCAAATTTAAATTCCATACGATGCATTCCTACACAATGAGAATAAGTTATAAATAAATTAAGGCATATTGATCTAATAAATGAGTTTAAAATGAGAATTATGGATCTCTTATATAAAATAATGTACAAAATCTCAAAATATTGATAGTATTGTATTTAAAGATATAAAAATTTCAATTTAAATATATCATAACTTTAATGATATAAAATTTGGAGTATTTATTCCCCCGACATTCATTTGTAAAATAGACATGGGTAATTGTTTACGTTTTCTTTCCCACTTATTTATTTTTCCTCATGTTTTATAATTATTCTCTTTGCTTTGTAAGTCTTAATTGCCAAAATAGGCATATTCATGCTAATTTTATTACGTCTCTTCCCAATTGAAAAAGGCGAGGGATGTTGGAGGTGGTTTTGGATATTATTTATAATGTTCTTGTTACATACCTTGAAAAATTGCTATAGAGGAGGAGCATAATATTTCCAATCATATTTCATTTCTTCTTACTCTTTGAATGGGTTCGGGAAACTAGATTCTTAGGCAGAAAGGGTAACCAAATTTAAATTCCATACGGTGCATTCCAACACAATGAGAATAACTTATAAATAAATTAAGGCATATTGATCTAATAAAAGAGTTTAAAATGAAAATTATTGGTCTCTTATATAAAATAATGTAAAAAATCTCAAAATATTGATACTATTGTATTTAAAGATATATAAATTTCAATTTAAATATATCATAACTTTAATGATATAAAATTTGGAGTATTTATTCCCCCGACATTCATTTGTAAAATAGACATGGGTAATTGTTTACGTTTTCTTTCCCACTTATTTATTTTCCCTCATGTTTTATAATTATTCTCTTTGCTTTGTAAGTCTTAATTGCCAAAATAGGCATATTCATGCTAATTTTATTACCTCTCTTCCCAATTGAAAAAGGCGAGGGATGTTGCAGGTGGTTTTGGATATTATTTATAATGTTCTTGTTACATACCATGAAAAATTGCTATATAGGAGGAGCATAATATTTCCAATCATATTTCATTTCTTCTTACTCGTTGAATGGGTTAGGGAAACTAGATTCTTAGGGAGAAAGGGTAACCAAATTTAAATTCCATACGGTGCATTTCAACACAAAGAGAATAACTTATAGATAAATTTAAGAATATTGATTTCATAAATGAGTTCAAAATGAGAATTATTGATATCTTATATAAAATAATGTACAAAATCTCAAAATATTGACAGTATTGTATTTAAAGATATAAAAATTTCGATTTAAATATATCATAACTTTAATGATATAAAATTTGGAGTATTTATTCCTCCGACATTCATTTGAAAAATAGACATGAGAAATTGTTAACGTTTTCTTTTCCACTTATTTATGTTTCCTCATGTTTTATCATTATTTTCTTTCCTTTGTAAGTATTAATTCCCAAAATAGGCATATTCATGCTAATTTTATTACCTCTCTTCCCAATTGACAAAGGCGATGGATATTGTAGGTGGTTTTAAACATTTTTTTTAAAGTTCTTGTCACATAGATAGAAATATATCTATAGAGGTTGAGCATAATATTTCCAATCATATTTCTTTTCTTCTTACTCTTTGAATGGGTTTGGAAACTAGATTCTTAGGGAGAAATGGTAACCAAATATAAATTCCAAACGGTACATTCCAACACAAAGTCAAGAACTTATAAATAAATTTAAGAATATTGATTTCATAAATGAGTTCAAAATGAGTATTATTGATCTCTTATATAAAATAATGTACAAAATCTCAAAATATTGATAGTATTGTATTTAAAGATATAAAAATTTCAATTGAAATATATCATAACTTTAATGATATAAAATTTGGAGTATTTATTCCCCCGACATTCATTTATAAAATAGACATGGGTAATTGTTTACGTTTTCTTTCCCACTTATTTATTTTTCCTCATGTTTTATAATTATTCTCTTTGCTTTGTAAGTCTTAATTGCCAAAATAGGCATATTCATGCTAATTTTATTACCTCTCTTCCCAATTGAAAAAGGCGAGGGATGTTGCAGGTGGTTTTGGATATTATTTATAATGTTCTTGTTACATACCATGAAAAATTGCTATAGAGGAGGAGCATAATATTTCCAATCATATTTCATTTCTTCTTACTCTTTGAATGGGTTTGGAAACTAGATTCTTAGGGAGAAAGGGTAACCAAATTTAAATTCCATTCGGTGCATTCTTACACAAAGAGAATAACTTATAGACAAATTTAAGAATATTGATTTCATAAATGAGTTCAAAATGAGAATTATTGATCTCTTATAAAAAATAATGTACAAAATCTCAAGATATTGATAGTATTTCATTTAAAGATAAAAAAATTTCAATTTAAATATATCGTAATTTTAATGATATAAAAATTGGAGTATTTATTCCTCCGACATTCATTTGTAAAATAGACATCAGAAATTGTTAACGTTTTCTTTTCCACTTATTTATTTTTCCTCATGTTTTATCATTATTCTCTTTCCTTTGTACGTATTAATTCCCAAAATAGGCATATTCAAGCTAATTTTATTATCTCTCTTGCCAATTGACAAAGGCGATGCATATTGTAGGTGGTTTTAAACATTTTTTGTAAAGTTCTTATCACATAGATAGAAATATATCTATAGAGGTTGAGCATAATATTTCCAATCTTATTTCTTTTCTTCTTACTCTTTAAATGGGTTTGGAAAATAGATTCTTCGGGAGAAATGGTAACCAAATTTAAATTCCATACGATGCATTCCTACACAATGAGAATAAGTTATAAATAAATTAAGGCATATTGATCTAATAAATGAGTTTAAAATGAGAATTATGGATCTCTTATATAAAATAATGTACAAAATCTCAAAATATTGATAGTATTTTATTTAAAGATATAAAAATTTCAATTTAAATATATCATAACTTTAATGATATAAAATTTGGAGTATTTATTCCCCCGACATTCATTTGTAAAATAGACATGGGTAATTGTTTACGTTTTCTTTCCCACTTATTTATTTTTCCTCATGTTTTATAATTATTCTCTTTGCTTTGTAAGTCTTAATTGCCAAAATAGGCATATTCATGCTAATTTTATTACCTCTCTTCCCAATTGAAAAAGGCGAGGGATGTTGCAGGTGGTTTTGGATATTATTTATAATGTTCTTGTTACATACCTTGAAAAATTGCTATAGAGGAGGAGCATAATATTTCCAATCATATTTCATTTCTTCTTACTCTTTGAATGGGTTCGGGAGACTAGATTCTTAGGCAGAAAGGGTAACCAAATTTAAATTCCATACGGTGCATTCCAACACAATGAGAATAACTTATAAATAAATTAAGGCATATTGATCTAATAAAAGAGTTTAAAATGAAAATTATTGGTCTCTTATATAAAATAATGTAAAAAATCTCAAAATATTGATACTATTGTATTTAAAGATATATAAATTTCAATTTAAATATATCATAACTTTAATGATATAAAAGTTGGAGTATTTATTCCCCTGACATTCATTTGTAAAATAGGCATGGGTAATTGTTTACGTTTTCTTTCCCACTTATTTATTTTTCCTCATGTTTTATAATTATTCTCTTTGCTTTGTAAGTCTTAATTGCCAAAATAGGCATATTCATGCTAATTTTATTACCTCTCTTCCCAATTGAAAAAGGCGAGGGATGTTGCAGGTGGTTTTGGATATTATTTATAATGTTCTTGTTACATACCATGAAAAATTGCTATAGAGGAGGAGCATAATATTTCCAATCATATTTCATTTCTTCTTACTCGTTGAATGGGTTAGGGAAACTAGATTCTTAGGGAGAAAGGGTAACCAAATTTAAATTCCATACGGTGCATTTCAACACAAAGAGAATAACTTATAGATAAATTTAAGAATATTGATTTCATAAATGAGTTCAAAATGAGAATTATTGATATCTTATATAAAATAATGTACAAAATCTCAAAATATTGACAGTATTGTATTTAAAGATATAAAAATTTCGATTTAAATATATCATAACTTTAATGATATAAAATTTGGAGTATTTATTCCTCCGACATTCATTTGAAAAATAGACATGAGAAATTGTTAACGTTTTCTTTTCCACTTATTTATGTTTCCTCATGTTTTATCATTATTTTCTTTCCTTTGTAAGTATTAATTCCCAAAATAGGCATATTCATGCTAATTTTATTACCTCTCTTCCCAATTGACAAAGGCGATGGATATTGTAGGTGGTTTTAAACATTTTTTTTAAAGTTCTTGTCACATAGATAGAAATATATCTATAGAGGTTGAGCATAATATTTCCAATCATATTTCTTTTCTTCTTACTCTTTGAATGGGTTTGGAAACTAGATTCTTAGGGAGAAATGGTAACCAAATATAAATTCCAAACGGTACATTCCAACACAAAGTCAAGAACTTATAAATAAATTTAAGAATATTGATTTCATAAATGAGTTCAAAATGAGTATTATTGATCTCTTATATAAAATAATGTACAAAATCACGAAATATTGATAGTATTGTATTTAAAGATATAAAAATTTCAATTGAAATATATCATAACATTAATGATATAAAATTTGGAGTATTTATTCCCCCGACATTCATTTGTAAAATAGACATGGGTAATTGTTTACGTTTTCTTTCCCACTTATTCATTTTTCCTCAAGTTTTATAATTATTCTCTTTCTTTTGTAAATCTTAATTCCCAAAATAGGCATATTCATGCTAATTTTATTACCTCTCTACCCAGTTGATAAAGGGGAGGGATGTTGTAGGTGGTTTTGGATATTATTTATAACGTTCTTGTTACATACCATGAAAAAATGCTATAGAGGAGGAGCATAATATTTCCAATCATATTTCATTTCTTCTTACTCTTTGAATGGGTTTGGGTACTAGATTCTTAGGGAGAAAGGGTAACCAAATTTAAATTCCATTCGGTGCATTCTAACACAAAGATAATAACTTATAGACAAATTTAAGAATATTGATTTCATAAATGAGTTCAAAATGAGAATTATTGATCTCTTATAAAAACTAATGTACAAAATCTCAAGATATTGATAGTATTTCATTTAAAGATAAAAAAATTTCAATTTAAATATATCGTAATTTTAATGATATAAAAATTGGAGTATTTATTCCTCCGACATTCATTTGTAAAATAGACATGTGAAATTGTTAACGTTTTCTTTTCCACTTATTTATTTTTCCTCATGTTTTATCATTATTCTCTTTCCTTTGTAAGTATTAATTCCCAAAATAGGCATATTCAAGCTATTTTTATTACCTCTCTTCCCAATTGACAAAGGCGATGGATATTGTAGGTGGTTTTAAACATTTTTTGTAAAGTTCTTGTCACATAGATAGAAATATATCTATAGAGGTTGAGCATAATATTTCCAATCTTATTTCTTTTCTTCTTACTCTTTAAATGGGTTTGGAAACTAGATTCTTCGGGAGAAATGGTAACCAAATTTAAATTCCATACGATGCATTCCTACACAATGAGAATAAGTTATAAATAAATTAAGGCATATTGATCTAATAAATGAGTTTAAAATGAGAATTATGGATCTCTTATATAAAATAATGTACAAAATCTCAAAATATTGATAGTATTGTATTTAAAGATATAAAAATTTCAATTTAAATATATCATAACTTTAATGATATAAAATTTGGAGTATTTATTCCCCCGACATTCATTTGTAAAATAGACATGGGTAATTGTTTACGTTTTCTTTCCCACTTATTTATTTTTCCTCATGTTTTATAATTATTCTCTTTGCTTTGTAAGTCTTAATTGCCAAAATAGGCATATTCATGCTAATTTTATTACGTCTCTTCCCAATTGAAAAAGGCGAGGGATGTTGGAGGTGGTTTTGGATATTATTTATAATGTTCTTGTTACATACCTTGAAAAATTGCTATAGAGGAGGAGCATAATATTTCCAATCATATTTCATTTCTTCTTACTCTTTGAATGGGTTCGGGAAACTAGATTCTTAGGCAGAAAGGGTAACCAAATTTAAATTCCATACGGTGCATTCCAACACAATGAGAATAACTTATAAATAAATTAAGGCATATTGATCTAATAAAAGAGTTTAAAATGAAAATTATTGGTCTCTTATATAAAATAATGTAAAAAATCTCAAAATATTGATACTATTGTATTTAAAGATATATAAATTTCAATTTAAATATATCATAACTTTAATGATATAAAATTTGGAGTATTTATTCCCCCGACATTCATTTGTAAAATAGACATGGGTAATTGTTTACGTTTTCTTTCCCACTTATTTATTTTCCCTCATGTTTTATAATTATTCTCTTTGCTTTGTAAGTCTTAATTGCCAAAATAGGCATATTCATGCTAATTTTATTACCTCTCTTCCCAATTGAAAAAGGCGAGGGATGTTGCAGGTGGTTTTGGATATTATTTATAATGTTCTTGTTACATACCATGAAAAATTGCTATATAGGAGGAGCATAATATTTCCAATCATATTTCATTTCTTCTTACTCGTTGAATGGGTTAGGGAAACTAGATTCTTAGGGAGAAAGGGTAACCAAATTTAAATTCCATACGGTGCATTTCAACACAAAGAGAATAACTTATAGATAAATTTAAGAATATTGATTTCATAAATGAGTTCAAAATGAGAATTATTGATATCTTATATAAAATAATGTACAAAATCTCAAAATATTGACAGTATTGTATTTAAAGATATAAAAATTTCGATTTAAATATATCATAACTTTAATGATATAAAATTTGGAGTATTTATTCCTCCGACATTCATTTGAAAAATAGACATGAGAAATTGTTAACGTTTTCTTTTCCACTTATTTATGTTTCCTCATGTTTTATCATTATTTTCTTTCCTTTGTAAGTATTAATTCCCAAAATAGGCATATTCATGCTAATTTTATTACCTCTCTTCCCAATTGACAAAGGCGATGGATATTGTAGGTGGTTTTAAACATTTTTTTTAAAGTTCTTGTCACATAGATAGAAATATATCTATAGAGGTTGAGCATAATATTTCCAATCATATTTCTTTTCTTCTTACTCTTTGAATGGGTTTGGAAACTAGATTCTTAGGGAGAAATGGTAACCAAATATAAATTCCAAACGGTACATTCCAACACAAAGTCAAGAACTTATAAATAAATTTAAGAATATTGATTTCATAAATGAGTTCAAAATGAGTATTATTGATCTCTTATATAAAATAATGTACAAAATCTCAAAATATTGATAGTATTGTATTTAAAGATATAAAAATTTCAATTGAAATATATCATAACTTTAATGATATAAAATTTGGAGTATTTATTCCCCCGACATTCATTTATAAAATAGACATGGGTAATTGTTTACGTTTTCTTTCCCACTTATTTATTTTTCCTCATGTTTTATAATTATTCTCTTTGCTTTGTAAGTCTTAATTGCCAAAATAGGCATATTCATGCTAATTTTATTACCTCTCTTCCCAATTGAAAAAGGCGAGGGATGTTGCAGGTGGTTTTGGATATTATTTATAATGTTCTTGTTACATACCATGAAAAATTGCTATAGAGGAGGAGCATAATATTTCCAATCATATTTCATTTCTTCTTACTCTTTGAATGGGTTTGGAAACTAGATTCTTAGGGAGAAAGGGTAACCAAATTTAAATTCCATTCGGTGCATTCTTACACAAAGAGAATAACTTATAGACAAATTTAAGAATATTGATTTCATAAATGAGTTCAAAATGAGAATTATTGATCTCTTATAAAAAATAATGTACAAAATCTCAAGATATTGATAGTATTTCATTTAAAGATAAAAAAATTTCAATTTAAATATATCGTAATTTTAATGATATAAAAATTGGAGTATTTATTCCTCCGACATTCATTTGTAAAATAGACATCAGAAATTGTTAACGTTTTCTTTTCCACTTATTTATTTTTCCTCATGTTTTATCATTATTCTCTTTCCTTTGTACGTATTAATTCCCAAAATAGGCATATTCAAGCTAATTTTATTATCTCTCTTGCCAATTGACAAAGGCGATGCATATTGTAGGTGGTTTTAAACATTTTTTGTAAAGTTCTTATCACATAGATAGAAATATATCTATAGAGGTTGAGCATAATATTTCCAATCTTATTTCTTTTCTTCTTACTCTTTAAATGGGTTTGGAAAATAGATTCTTCGGGAGAAATGGTAACCAAATTTAAATTCCATACGATGCATTCCTACACAATGAGAATAAGTTATAAATAAATTAAGGCATATTGATCTAATAAATGAGTTTAAAATGAGAATTATGGATCTCTTATATAAAATAATGTACAAAATCTCAAAATATTGATAGTATTTTATTTAAAGATATAAAAATTTCAATTTAAATATATCATAACTTTAATGATATAAAATTTGGAGTATTTATTCCCCCGACATTCATTTGTAAAATAGACATGGGTAATTGTTTACGTTTTCTTTCCCACTTATTTATTTTTCCTCATGTTTTATAATTATTCTCTTTGCTTTGTAAGTCTTAATTGCCAAAATAGGCATATTCATGCTAATTTTATTACCTCTCTTCCCAATTGAAAAAGGCGAGGGATGTTGCAGGTGGTTTTGGATATTATTTATAATGTTCTTGTTACATACCTTGAAAAATTGCTATAGAGGAGGAGCATAATATTTCCAATCATATTTCATTTCTTCTTACTCTTTGAATGGGTTCGGGAGACTAGATTCTTAGGCAGAAAGGGTAACCAAATTTAAATTCCATACGGTGCATTCCAACACAATGAGAATAACTTATAAATAAATTAAGGCATATTGATCTAATAAAAGAGTTTAAAATGAAAATTATTGGTCTCTTATATAAAATAATGTAAAAAATCTCAAAATATTGATACTATTGTATTTAAAGATATATAAATTTCAATTTAAATATATCATAACTTTAATGATATAAAAGTTGGAGTATTTATTCCCCTGACATTCATTTGTAAAATAGGCATGGGTAATTGTTTACGTTTTCTTTCCCACTTATTTATTTTTCCTCATGTTTTATAATTATTCTCTTTGCTTTGTAAGTCTTAATTGCCAAAATAGGCATATTCATGCTAATTTTATTACCTCTCTTCCCAATTGAAAAAGGCGAGGGATGTTGCAGGTGGTTTTGGATATTATTTATAATGTTCTTGTTACATACCATGAAAAATTGCTATAGAGGAGGAGCATAATATTTCCAATCATATTTCATTTCTTCTTACTCGTTGAATGGGTTAGGGAAACTAGATTCTTAGGGAGAAAGGGTAACCAAATTTAAATTCCATACGGTGCATTTCAACACAAAGAGAATAACTTATAGATAAATTTAAGAATATTGATTTCATAAATGAGTTCAAAATGAGAATTATTGATATCTTATATAAAATAATGTACAAAATCTCAAAATATTGACAGTATTGTATTTAAAGATATAAAAATTTCGATTTAAATATATCATAACTTTAATGATATAAAATTTGGAGTATTTATTCCTCCGACATTCATTTGAAAAATAGACATGAGAAATTGTTAACGTTTTCTTTTCCACTTATTTATGTTTCCTCATGTTTTATCATTATTTTCTTTCCTTTGTAAGTATTAATTCCCAAAATAGGCATATTCATGCTAATTTTATTACCTCTCTTCCCAATTGACAAAGGCGATGGATATTGTAGGTGGTTTTAAACATTTTTTTTAAAGTTCTTGTCACATAGATAGAAATATATCTATAGAGGTTGAGCATAATATTTCCAATCATATTTCTTTTCTTCTTACTCTTTGAATGGGTTTGGAAACTAGATTCTTAGGGAGAAATGGTAACCAAATATAAATTCCAAACGGTACATTCCAACACAAAGTCAAGAACTTATAAATAAATTTAAGAATATTGATTTCATAAATGAGTTCAAAATGAGTATTATTGATCTCTTATATAAAATAATGTACAAAATCACGAAATATTGATAGTATTGTATTTAAAGATATAAAAATTTCAATTGAAATATATCATAACATTAATGATATAAAATTTGGAGTATTTATTCCCCCGACATTCATTTGTAAAATAGACATGGGTAATTGTTTACGTTTTCTTTCCCACTTATTCATTTTTCCTCAAGTTTTATAATTATTCTCTTTCTTTTGTAAATCTTAATTCCCAAAATAGGCATATTCATGCTAATTTTATTACCTCTCTACCCAGTTGATAAAGGGGAGGGATGTTGTAGGTGGTTTTGGATATTATTTATAACGTTCTTGTTACATACCATGAAAAAATGCTATAGAGGAGGAGCATAATATTTCCAATCATATTTCATTTCTTCTTACTCTTTGAATGGGTTTGGGTACTAGATTCTTAGGGAGAAAGGGTAACCAAATTTAAATTCCATTCGGTGCATTCTAACACAAAGATAATAACTTATAGACAAATTTAAGAATATTGATTTCATAAATGAGTTCAAAATGAGAATTATTGATCTCTTATAAAAACTAATGTACAAAATCTCAAGATATTGATAGTATTTCATTTAAAGATAAAAAAATTTCAATTTAAATATATCGTAATTTTAATGATATAAAAATTGGAGTATTTATTCCTCCGACATTCATTTGTAAAATAGACATGTGAAATTGTTAACGTTTTCTTTTCCACTTATTTATTTTTCCTCATGTTTTATCATTATTCTCTTTCCTTTGTAAGTATTAATTCCCAAAATAGGCATATTCAAGCTATTTTTATTACCTCTCTTCCCAATTGACAAAGGCGATGGATATTGTAGGTGGTTTTAAACATTTTTTGTAAAGTTCTTGTCACATAGATAGAAATATATCTATAGAGGTTGAGCATAATATTTCCAATCTTATTTCTTTTCTTCTTACTCTTTAAATGGGTTTGGAAACTAGATTCTTCGGGAGAAATGGTAACCAAATTTAAATTCCATACGATGCATTCCTACACAATGAGAATAAGTTATAAATAAATTAAGGCATATTGATCTAATAAATGAGTTTAAAATGAGAATTATGGATCTCTTATATAAAATAATGTACAAAATCTCAAAATATTGATAGTATTGTATTTAAAGATATAAAAATTTCAATTTAAATATATCATAACTTTAATGATATAAAATTTGGAGTATTTATTCCCCCGACATTCATTTGTAAAATAGACATGGGTAATTGTTTACGTTTTCTTTCCCACTTATTTATTTTTCCTCATGTTTTATAATTATTCTCTTTGCTTTGTAAGTCTTAATTGCCAAAATAGGCATATTCATGCTAATTTTATTACGTCTCTTCCCAATTGAAAAAGGCGAGGGATGTTGGAGGTGGTTTTGGATATTATTTATAATGTTCTTGTTACATACCTTGAAAAATTGCTATAGAGGAGGAGCATAATATTTCCAATCATATTTCATTTCTTCTTACTCTTTGAATGGGTTCGGGAAACTAGATTCTTAGGCAGAAAGGGTAACCAAATTTAAATTCCATACGGTGCATTCCAACACAATGAGAATAACTTATAAATAAATTAAGGCATATTGATCTAATAAAAGAGTTTAAAATGAAAATTATTGGTCTCTTATATAAAATAATGTAAAAAATCTCAAAATATTGATACTATTGTATTTAAAGATATATAAATTTCAATTTAAATATATCATAACTTTAATGATATAAAATTTGGAGTATTTATTCCCCCGACATTCATTTGTAAAATAGACATGGGTAATTGTTTACGTTTTCTTTCCCACTTATTTATTTTCCCTCATGTTTTATAATTATTCTCTTTGCTTTGTAAGTCTTAATTGCCAAAATAGGCATATTCATGCTAATTTTATTACCTCTCTTCCCAATTGAAAAAGGCGAGGGATGTTGCAGGTGGTTTTGGATATTATTTATAATGTTCTTGTTACATACCATGAAAAATTGCTATATAGGAGGAGCATAATATTTCCAATCATATTTCATTTCTTCTTACTCGTTGAATGGGTTAGGGAAACTAGATTCTTAGGGAGAAAGGGTAACCAAATTTAAATTCCATACGGTGCATTTCAACACAAAGAGAATAACTTATAGATAAATTTAAGAATATTGATTTCATAAATGAGTTCAAAATGATAATTATTGATATCTTATATAAAATAATGTACAAAATCTCAAAATATTGACAGTATTGCATTTAAAGATATAAAAATTTCGATTTAAATATATCATAACTTTAATGATATAAAATTTGGAGTATTTATTCCTCCGACATTCATTTGAAAAATAGACATGAGAAATTGTTAACGTTTTCTTTTCCACTTATTTATTTTTCCTCATGTTTTATCATTATTCTCTTTCCTTTGTAAGTATTAATTCCCAAAATAGGCATATTCATGCTAATTTTATTACCTCTCTTCCCAATTGACAAAGGGGATGGATATTGTAGGTGGTTTTAAACATTTTTTGTAAAGTTCTTATCACATAGATAGAAATATATCTATAGAGGTTGAGCATAATATTTCCAATCTTATTTCTTTTCTTCTTACTCTTTAAATGCGTTTGAAACTATATTCTTCGGGAGAAATGGTAACCAAATTTAAATTCCATACGGTGCATTCCTACACAATGAGAATAACTTATAAATAAATTAAAGCATATTGATCTAATAAATGAGTTTAAAATGAGAATTATGGATCTCTTATATAAAATAATGTACAAAATCTCAAAATATTGATAGTATTGTATTTAAAGATATAAAAATTTCAATTGAAATATATCATAACTTTAATGATATAAAATTTGGAGTATTTATTCCCCCGACATTCATTTATAAAATAGACATGGGTAATTGTTTACGTTTTCTTTCCCACTTATTTATTTTTCCTCATGTTTTATAATTATTCTCTTTGCTTTGTAAGTCTTAATTGCCAAAATAGGCATATTCATGCTAATTTTATTACCTCTCTTCCCAATTGAAAAAGGCGAGGGATGTTGCAGGTGGTTTTGGATATTATTTATAATGTTCTTGTTACATACCATGAAAAATTGCTATAGAGGAGGAGCATAATATTTCCAATCATATTTCATTTCTTCTTACTCTTTGAATGGGTTTGGAAACTAGATTCTTAGGGAGAAAGGGTAACCAAATTTAAATTAAATTCGGTGCATTCTAACACAAAGAGAATAACTTATAGATAAATTTAAGAATATTGATTTCATAAATGAATTCAAAATGAGAATTATTGATCTCTTATAAAAAATAATGTACAAAATCTCAAAATATTGATAGTATTCCATTTAAAGATATAAAAATTTCAATTTAAATATATCGTAATTTTAATGATATAAAAATTGTAGTATTTATTCCTCCGACATTCATTTGTAAAATACACATGAGAAATTGTTAACGTTTTCTTATCCACTTATTTATTTTTCCTCATGTTTTATCATTATTCTCTTTCCTTCGTAAGTATTTATTCCCAAAATAGGCATATTCATGCTATTTTTATTACCACTCTTCCCAATTGACAAAGGCGATGGATATTGTAGGTGGTTTTAAACATTTTTTGTAAAGTTCTTGTCACATAGATAGAAATATATCTATAGAGGTTCAGCATAATATTTCCAATCTTATTTCTTTTCTTCTTACTCTTTAAATGGGTTTGGAAAGTAGATTCTTCGGGAGAAATGGTAACCAAATTTAAATTCCATACGGTGCACTCCTACACAATGAGAATAACTTATAAATAAATTAAAGCATATTGATTTCATAATTGAGTTTAAAATGAGAATTATGGACCTCTTATATAAAATAATGTACAAAATCTCAAAATATTGATAGTATTGTATTTAAAGATATAAAAATTTCAATTTAAATATATCATAACTTTAATGATATAAAATTTGGAGTATTTATTCCCACGACATTCATTTGTAAAATAGACATGGGTAATTGTTTACGTTTTATTTCCCACTTATTTATTTTTCCTCAAGTTTTATAATTATTCTCTTTCTTTTGTAAATCTTAATTCCCAAAATAGGCATATTCAAGCTAATTGCATTACCTCTCTAGCCAGTTGAAAAAGGGGATGGATGTTGTAGGTGGTTTTGGATATTATTTATAACGTTCTTGTTACATACCATGAAAAATTGCTATAGAGGAGGAGCATAATATTTCCAATCATATTTCATTTCTTCTTACTCTTTGAATGGGTTAGGAAACTAGATTCTTAGGGAGAAAGGGTAACCAAATTTAAATTCCATTTGGTGCATTCTAACACAAAGAGAATAACTTATAGACAAATTTAAGAATATTGATTTCATAAATGAGTTCAAAATGAGAATTATTGATCTCTTATATAAAATAATGTACCAAATCTCAAAATATTGATAGTATTGTATTTAAAGATATAAAAATTTCAATTTCAATATATCATAACTTTAATGATATAAAATTTGGAGTATTTATTCCCCCGACATTCATTTGTAAAATAGACATGGGTAATTGTTTACGTTTTCTTTCCCACTTATTTATTTTTGCTCAAGTTTTATAATTATTCTCTTTCTTTTGTAAATCTTAATTCCCAAAATAGGCATATTCATGCTAATTGTATTACCTCTCTACCCAGTTGAAAAAGGGGATGGATGTTGTAGGTGGTTTTGGATATTATTTATAACGTTCTTGTTACATACCATGAAAAATTGCTATAGAGGAGGAGCATAATATTTCCAATCATATTTCATTTCTTCTTACTCTTTGAATGGGTTTGGAAACTAGATTCTTAGGGAGAAAGGGTAACCAAATTTAAATTAAATTCGGTGCATTCTAACACAAAGAGAATAACTTATAGATAAATTTAAGAATATTGATTTCATAAATGAATTCAAAATGAGAATTATTGATCTCTTATAAAAAATAATGTACAAAATCTCAAAATATTGATAGTATTCCATTTAAAGATATAAAAATTTCAATTTAAATATATCGTAATTTTAATGATATAAAAATTGTAGTATTTATTCCTCCGACATTCATTTGTAAAATACACATGAGAAATTGTTAACGTTTTCTTATCCACTTATTTATTTTTCCTCATGTTTTATCATTATTCTCTTTCCTTCGTAAGTATTTATTCCCAAAATAGGCATATTCATGCTATTTTTATTACCACTCTTCCCAATTGACAAAGGCGATGGATATTGTAGGTGGTTTTAAACATTTTTTGTAAAGTTCTTGTCACATAGATAGAAATATATCTATAGAGGTTGAGCATAATATTTCCAATCTTATTTCTTTTCTTCATACTCTTTAAATGGGTTTGGAAACTAGATTCTTCGGGGGAAATGGTAACCAAATTTAAATTCCATACGGTGCATTCCTACACAATGAGAATAACTTATAAATAAATGAAAGCATATTGATCTAATAAATGAGTTTAAAATGAGAATTATGGATCTCTTATATAAAATAATTTACAAAATCTCAAAATATTGATAGTATTGTATTTAAAGATATAAAATTTTCAATTTAAATATATCATAACTTTAATGATATAAAATTTGGAGTATTTATTCCCCCGACATTCATTTGTAAAATAGACATGGGTAATTGTTTACGTTTTCTTTCCCACTTATTTATTTTTCTTCAAGTTTTATAATTTTTCTCTTTCTTTTGTAAATCTTAATTCCCAAAATAGGCATATTCATGCTAATTGTATTACCTATCTTCCCATTTGAAAAAGGGGATGGATGTTATAGGTGGTTTTGGATATTATTTATAACGTTATTGTTACATACCATGAAAAATTGCTATAGAGGAGGAGCATAATATTTCCAATCATATTTCATTTCTTCTTACTCTTTGAATGGGTTTGGAAACTAGATTCTTAGGGAGAAAGGGTAACCAAATTTAAATTAAATTCGGTGCATTCTAACACAAAGAGAATAACTTATAGATAAATTTAAGAATATTGATTTCATAAATGAATTCAAAATGAGAATTATTGATCTCTTATAAAAAATAATGTACAAAATCTCAAAATATTGATAGTATTCCATTTAAATATATAAAAATTTCAATTTAAATATATCGTAATTTTAATGATATTAAATTTGGAGTATTTATTCCTCCGACATTCATTTGTAAAATAGACATGGGTAATTGTTTACGTTTTATTTTCCACTTATTTATTTTTCAGCAAGTTTTATAATTATTCTCTTTCCTTTTTAAGTCTTAATTCCCAAAATAGTCATATTCATGCTAATTTTATTACCTCTCTTCCCAATTGAAAAAGGCGATGGATATTGTAGGTGGTTTTAAACATTTTCTGTAAAGTTCTTATCACATAGATAGAAATATATCTATAGAGGTTGAGCATAATATTTCCAATCTTATTTCTTTTCTTCTTACTCTTTAAATGGGTTTGAAACTAGATTCTTCGGGAGAAATGGTAACCAAATTTAAATTCCATACGGTGCATTCCTACACAATGAGAATAACTTATAAATAAATTAAAGCATATTGATCTAATAAATGAGTTTAAAATGAGAATTATGGATCTCTTATATAAAATAATGTACAAAATCTCAAAATATTGATAGTATTGTATTTAAAGATATAAAAATTTCAATTGAAATATATCATAACTTTAATGATATAAAATTTGGAGTATTTATTCCCCCGACATTCATTTGTAAAATAGACATGGGTAATTGTTTACGTTTTCTTTCCCACTTATTTATTTTTCCTCAAGTTTTATAATTATTCTCTTTCTTTTGTAAATCTTAATTCCCAAAATAGGCATATTCAAGCTAATTGTATTAACTCTCTAGCCAGTTGAAAAAGGGGATGGATGTTGTAGGTGGTTTTGGATATTATTTATAACGTTCTTGTTACATACCATGAAAAATTGCTATAGAGGAGGAGCATAATATTTCCAATCATATTTCATTTCTTCTTACTCTTTGAATGGGTTTGGAAACTAGATTCTTAGGGAGAAAGGGTAACCAAATTTAAATTCCATTCGGTGCATTCTAACACAAAGAGAATAACTTATAGACAAATTAAAGCATATTGATTTCATAATTGAGTTTAAAATGAGAATTATGGACCTCTTATATAAAATAATGTACAAAATCTCAAAATATTGATAGTATTGTATTTAAAGATATAAAAATTTCAATTTAAATATATCATAACTTTAATGATATAAAATTTGGAGTATTTATTCCCCCGACATTCATTTGTAAAATAGACATGGGTAATTGTTTACGTTTTCTTTCCCACTTATTTATTTTTCCTCAAGTTTTATAATTTTTCTCTTTCTTTTGTAAATCTTAATTCCCAAAATAGGCATATTCATGCTAATTGTATAAACTATCTTCCCATTTGAAAAAGGGGATGGATGTTGTAGGTGGTTTTGGATATTATTTCTAACGTTCTTGTTACATAGCAAGAAATATTGCTATAGAAGAGGAGCATAATATTTCCAATCATATTTCTTTTCTTCTTACTCTTTGAATGGGTTTGGAAACTAGATTCTGAGGGAGAAAGGGTAACCAAATTTAAATTCCATTCGGTGCATTCCAACACAAAGAGAATAACTTATAGACAAATTTAAGAATATTGATTTCATAAATGAGTTCAAAATGAGAATTATTGATCTCTTATAAAAAATAATGTACAAAATCTAAAGATATTGATAGTATTGGATTTAAAGATATAAAAATTTCAATTCAAATATATCGTAATTTTAATGATATAAAAATTGGAGTATTTATTCCTCCGACATTCATTTGTAAAATAGACATGAGAAATTGTTAACGTTTTCTTTTCCACTTATTTATTTTTCCTCATGTTTTATCATTATTCTATTTCCTTTTTATGTATTAATTCCCAAAATAGGCATATTCATACTATTTTTATTACCTCTCTTCCCAATTGACAAAGGCGATGGATATTGTAGGTGGTTTTAAACATTTTTTGTAAAGTTCTTGTCACATAGATAGAAATATATCTATAGAGGTTCAGCATAATATTTCCAATCTTATTTCTTTTCTTCTTACTCTTTAAATGGGTTTGGAAAGTAGATTCTTCGGGAGAAATGGTAACCAAATTTAAATTCCATACGGTGCACTCCTACACAATGAGAATAACTTATAAATAAATTAAAGCATATTGATTTCATAATTGAGTTTAAAATGAGAATTATGGACCTCTTATATAAAATAATGTACAAAATCTCAAAATATTGATAGTATTGTATTTAAAGATATAAAAATTTCAATTTAAATATATCATAACTTTAATGATATAAAATTTGGAGTATTTATTCCCACGACATTCATTTGTAAAATAGACATGGGTAATTGTTTACGTTTTATTTCCCACTTATTTATTTTTCCTCAAGTTTTATAATTATTCTCTTTCTTTTGTAAATCTTAATTCCCAAAATAGGCATATTCAAGCTAATTGCATTACCTCTCTAGCCAGTTGAAAAAGGGGATGGATGTTGTAGGTGGTTTTGGATATTATTTATAACGTTCTTGTTACATACCATGAAAAATTGCTATAGAGGAGGAGCATAATATTTCCAATCATATTTCATTTCTTCTTACTCTTTGAATGGGTTAGGAAACTAGATTCTTAGGGAGAAAGGGTAACCAAATTTAAATTCCATTTGGTGCATTCTAACACAAAGAGAATAACTTATAGACAAATTTAAGAATATTGATTTCATAAATGAGTTCAAAATGAGAATTATTGATCTCTTATATAAAATAATGTACCAAATCTCAAAATATTGATAGTATTGTATTTAAAGATATAAAAATTTCAATTTCAATATATCATAACTTTAATGATATAAAATTTGGAGTATTTATTCCCCCGACATTCATTTGTAAAATAGACATGGGTAATTGTTTACGTTTTCTTTCCCACTTATTTATTTTTGCTCAAGTTTTATAATTATTCTCTTTCTTTTGTAAATCTTAATTCCCAAAATAGGCATATTCATGCTAATTGTATTACCTCTCTACCCAGTTGAAAAAGGGGATGGATGTTGTAGGTGGTTTTGGATATTATTTATAACGTTCTTGTTACATACCATGAAAAATTGCTATAGAGGAGGAGCATAATATTTCCAATCATATTTCATTTCTTCTTACTCTTTGAATGGGTTTGGAAACTAGATTCTTAGGGAGAAAGGGTAACCAAATTTAAATTCCATTCGGTGTATTCTAACACAAAGAGAATAACTTATAGACAAATTTAAGAATATTGATTTCATAAATGAGTTCAAAATGAGAATTATTGATCTCTTATAAAAAATAATGTACAAAATCTCAAGATATTGATAGTATTGCATTTAAAGATATAAAAATTTCAATTTAAATATATCGAATTTTTATTGATATAAAAATTGGAGTATTTATTCCTCCGACCTTCATTTGTAAAATAGACATGAGAAATTGTTAACGTTTTCTTTTCCACTTATTTATTTTTCCTCATGTTTTATCATTATTCTCTTTCCTTTGTAAGTATTAATTCCCAAAATAGGCATATTCATGCTATTTTTATTACCTCTCTTCCCAATTGAATAATGCGATGGATGTTGCAGGTGGTTTTGGACATTATTTCTAACATTCTTTTTACATAGCAAGAAACATTTCTATAGAGAAGGAGCATAATATTTCCAATCATATTTCTTTTCTTCTTACTCTTTGAATGGGTTTGGAAACTAGATTTTTAGGTAGAAATGGGAACCAAATTTAAATTCCATACGGTGCATTCCAACACAAAGAGAATAACTTATAAATAAATTTATGAATATTGATTTCATAAATGAGTTCAAAATGAGAATTATTGGTCTCTTATATAAAATAATGTACAAAATCTCAAAATATTGATAGTATTGCATTTAAATATATAAAAATTTCCATTTAAATATATCATAATTTTAATGATATAAAATTTGGAGTATTTATTCCCCCGACATTCATTTGTAAAATAGACATGAGTAATTGTTTACGTTTTCTTTTCCACGTATTTATTTTTCCTCAAGTTTTATAATTATTCTCTTTCCTTTTTAAGTCTTAATTCCCAAAATAGTCATATTCATGCTAATTTTATTACCTCTCTTCCCAATTGAAAAAGGCGATGGATATTGTAGGTGGTTTTAAACATTTTCTGTAAAGTTCTTGTCAAATAGATAGAAATATGTCTATAGAGGTTGAGCATAATATTTCCCATCATATTTCTTTTCTTCTTACTCTTTGAATGGGTTTGGGAAACTAGATTCTTAGGGAGAAATGGTAACCAAATTTAAATTCCATACGGTGCATTCCAACACAAAGAGAATAACTTATAAATAAATTAAAGCATATTGATCTAATAAATGAGTTTAAAATGAGAATTATTGGTCTCTTATATAAAATAATGTACAAAATCTCAAAATATTGATAGTATTGCATTTAAAGATATAAAAATTTCCATTTAAATATATCATAATATTAATGATATAAAATTTGGAGTATTTATTCCACCGACATTCATTTGTAAAATAGACATGGGTAATTGTTTACGTTTTCTTTCCCACTTATTTATTTTTCCTCATGTTTTATCATTATTCTCTTTCCTTTTTAAGTATTAATTCCCAAAATAGGCATATTCATGCTATTTTTATCACCTCTCTTCCCAATTGACAAAGGCGATGGATATTGTAGGTGGTTTTAAACATTTTTTGTAAAGTTCTTGTCACATAGATAGAAATATATCTGTAGAGGTTGAGCATAATATTTCCAATCTTATTTCTTTTCTTCTTACTCTTTAAATGGGTTTGGAAACTAGATTATTAGGGAGAAAGGGTAACCAAATTTAAATTCCAAACGGTGCATTCCAACACAATGAGAATAACTTATAAATAAATTAAGGCATATTGATCTAATAAATGAGTTTAAAATGAGAATTATGGATCTCTTATATAAAATAATGTACAAAATCTCAAAATATTGATAGTATTGTATTTAAAGATATAAAAATTTCAATTTAAATATATCATAACTTTAATGATATAAAATTTGCAGTATTTATTCCCCCGACCTTCATTTGTAAAATAGACATGAGAAATTGTTAACGTTTTCTTTTCCACTTATTTATGTTTCCTCATGTTTTATCATTATTTTCTTTCCTTTGTAAGTATTAATTCCCAAAATAGGCATATTCATGCTAATTTTAGTACCTCTCTTCCCAATTGACAAAGGCGATGGATATTGTAGGTGGTTTTAAACATTTTTTGTAAAGTTCTTGTCACATAGATAGAAATATATCTATAGAGGTTGAGCATAATATTTCCAATCTTATTTCTTTTCTTCTTACTCTTTAAATGGGTTTGGAAACTAGATTCTTCGGGAGAAATGGTAACCAAATTTAAATTCCATACGATGCATTCCTGCACAATGAGAATAACTTATAAATAAATTAAGGCATATTGATCTAATAAATTAGTTTAAAATGAGAATTATGGATCTCTTATATAAAATAATGTACAAAATCTCAAAATATTGATAGTATTGTATTTAAAGATATAAAAATTTCAATTTAAATATGTCATAACTTTAATGATATAAAATTTGGAGTATTTATTCCCCCGACATTCATTTGTAAAATAGACATGGGTAATTGTTTACGTTTTCTTTCCCAATTATTTATTTTTCCTCAAGTTTATAATTATTCTATTTCTTTTGTAAGTCTTAATTCCCAAAATAGGCATATTCATGCTAATTTTATTACCTCTCTTCCCAATTGACAAAGGCGATGGATATTGTAGGTGGTTTTAAACATTTTTTTTAAAGTTCTTGTCACATAGATAGAAATATATCTATAGAGGTTGAGCATAATATTTCCAATCATATTTCTTTTCTTCTTACTCTTTGAATGGGTTTGGAAACTAGATTCTTAGGGAGAAATGGTAACCAAATATAAATTCCAAACGGTACATTCCAACACAAAGTCAATAACTTATAAATAAATTTAAGAATATTGATTTCATAAATGAGTTCAAAATGAGTATTATTGATCTCTTATATAAAATAATGTACAAAATCACGAAATATTGATAGTATTGTATTTAAAGATATAAAAATTTCAATTGAAATATATCATAACATTAATGATATAAAATTTGGAGTATTTATTCCCCCGACATTCATTTGTAAAATAGACATGGGTAATTGTTGACGTTTTCTTTCCCACTTATTTATTTTTCCTCATGTTTTATAATTATTCTCTTTCATTTGTAAGTCTTAATTTCCAAAATAGGCATTTTCATGCTAATTTTATTACCTCTCTTCCCAATTGAAAAAGGCGAGGTATGTTGCAGGTGGTTTTGGATATTATTTATAATGTTCTTGTTACATACCTTGAAAAATTGCTATAGAGGAGGAACATAATATTTCTAATCATATTTCATTTCTTCTTACTCTTTGAATGGGTTTGGGAAACTAGATTCTTAGGCAGAATGGGTAACCAAATTTAAATTCCATACTGTGCATTCCAACACAATGAGAATAACTTATAAATAAATTAAGGCATATTGATCTAATAAATGAGTTTAAAATGAGAATTGTGGATCTCTTCTATAAAATAATGTACAAAATCTCAAAATATTGATAGTATTGTATTTAAAGATATAAAAATTTCAATTTAAATATATCATAACTTTAATGATATAAAATTTGGAGTATTTATTCCCCCGACATTCATTTGTAAAATAGACATGGGTAATTGTTTACGTTTTCTTTCCCACTTATTTATTTTTCCTCAAGTTTATAATTATTCCATTTCTTTTGTAAGTCTTAATTCCCAAAATAGGCATATTCATGCTATTTTTATTACCTTTCTTACCAATTGAATAATGCGATGGATGTTGCAGGTGGTTTTGGACATTATTTCTAACATTCTTTTTACATAGCAAGAAACATTTCTATAGAGAAGGAGCATAATATTTCCAATCATATTTCTTTTCTTCTTACTCTTTGAATGGGTTTGGAAACTAGATTCTTAGGTAGAAATGGGAACCAAATTTAAATTCCATACGGTGCATTCCAACACAAAGAGAATAACTTATAAATAAATTTATGAATATTGATTTCATAAATGAGTTCAAAATGAGAATTATTGTTCTCTTATATAAAATAATGTACAAAATCTCAAAATATTGATAGTATTGCATTTAAAGATATAAAAATTTCAATTTAAATATATCATAATTTTAATGATATAAAATTTGGAGTATTTATTCCCCCGACATTCATTTGTAAAATAGACATGAGTAATTGTTTACGTTTTCTTTTCCACGTATTTATTTTTCCTCCAGTCTTATAGTTATTCTCTTTCCTTTTTAAGTCGTAATTCCCAAAATAATCATATTCATGCGAATTGTATTACCTCTCTTCCCAATTGAAAAAGGCGATGGATATTGTAGGTGGTTTTAAACATTTTTTGTAAAGTTCTTGTCACAAATATAGAAATACGTCTATAGAGGAGGAGCATAATATTTCCCATCTTATTTCATTTCTTCTTACTCTTTGAATGGGTTTGGAAACTAGATTCTTCTGGAGAAAGGGTAACCAAATTTAAATTCCATACGGTGCATTCCTACACGATGAGAATAACTTAAAGATAAATTTAAGAATATTGATTTCATAAATGAGATCAAAATGAGAATTATTGATCTCTTATATAAAATAATGTACAAAATCTCAAAATATTGACAGTATTGCATTTAAAGATATAAAAATTTCAATTTAAATATATCATAACTTTAATGATATAAAATTTGGAGTATTTATTCCCCCGACATTCATTTGTAAAATAGATATGAGTAAATGTTTACGTTATCTTTCCCACTTATTTATTTTTCCTCAAGTTTATAATTATTCTCTTTCTTTTGTAAGTCTTAATTCCCGAAATAGGCATATTCATGCTAATTTTATTACCTCTCTTCCCAATTGAAAAAGGCGATGGATATTGTAGGTAGTTTTAAATATTTTTTGTAAAGTTCTTGTCACATAGATAGAAATATGTCTATAGAGGTTGAGCATAATATTTCCATTCTTATTTGTTTTCTTCTTACTCTTTAAATGGGTTTGGAAACTAGATTCTTCTGGAGAAAGGGTAACCAAATTTAAATTCCATACGGTGCATTCCTACACAATGAGAATAACTTATAAATAAATTAAGGCATATTGATCTAATAAATGAGTTTAAAATGAGAATTATGGATCTCTTATATAAAATAATGTACAAAATCTCAAAATATTGATAGTATTGTATTTAAAGATATAAAAATTTCAATTGAAATATATCATAACTTTAATGATATAAAATTTGGAGTATTTATTCCCCCGACATTCATTTGTAAAATAGACATGGGTAATTGTTTACGTTTTCTTTCCCACTTATTTATATTTCCTCAAATTTTATAATTATTCTCTTTCTTTTGTAAATCTTAATTCCCAAAATAGGCATATTCAAGCTAATTGTATTACCTCTCTAGCCAGTTGAAAAAGGGGATAGATGTTGTAGGTGGTTTTGGATATTATTTATAACGTTCTTGTTACATACCATGAAAAATTGCTATAGAGGAGGAGCATAATATTTCCCATCTTATTTCATTTCTTCTTACTCTTTGAATGGGTTTGGAAACTAGATTCTTCTGGAGAAAGGGTAACCAAATTTAAATTCCATACGGTGCATTCCTACACGATGAGAATAACTTAAAGGTAAATTTAAGAATATTGATTTCATAAATGAGATGAATATGAGAATTATTGATCTCTTATATAAAATAATGTACAAAATCTCAAAATATTGACAGTATTGCATTTAAAGATATAAAAATTTCAATTTAAAAATATCATAACTTTAATGATATAAAATTTGGAGTATTTATTCCCCCGACATTCATTTGTAAAATACACATAGGTAATTGTTTACCTTTTCTTTCCCACTTATTTATTTTTCCTCAAGTTTATAATTATTCTCTTTCTTTTGTAAGTCTTAATTCCCGAAATAGGCATATTCATGCTAATTTTATTACCTCTCTTCCCAATTGAAAAAGGCGATGGATATTGTAGGTAGTTTTAAATATTTTTTGTAAAGTTCTTTTCACATAGATAGAAATATGTCTATAGAGGTTGAGCATAATATTTCCATTCTTATTTCTTTTCTTCTTACTCTTTAAATGGGTTTGGAAACTAGATTCTTCTGGAGAAAGGGTAACCAAATTTAAATTCCATACGGTACATTCCTACACGATGAGAATAACTTATAAATAAATTTAAGCATATTGTTCTCATAAATTAGTTCAAAATGAGAATTATTGATCTCTGATATAAAATAATTTACTAAATTTCAAAAGTTAAATATTTTTGCATTTTAAGACGTAATAAATTCCATTTAAATATATCCTAATTTTAATGATATAAAATTTGGAGTATAAATTCCCCCGACATTTATTTGTAAAATAGACATGAGAAATTGTTAACGTTTTCTTTTCCACTTATTTATTTTCCCTCATGTTTTATCATTATTCTCTTTCCTTTGTAAGTCTTAATTCCCAAAATAGGCATATTCATGCTAATTTTATTACCTCTCTTCCCAATTGACAAAGGCGATGGATATTGTAGGTGGTTTTAAACATTTTTTGTAAAGTTCTTGTCACATAGATAGAAATATGTCTATATAGGTTGAGCATAATATTTCCAATCTTATTTCTTTTCTTCTTACTCTTTAAAGGGGTTTGGGAAACTAGATTGTTAGGGAGAAATGGTAACCAAATTTAAATTCCATACGGTGCCTTCCAAGACAAAGAGAATAACTTATAAATAAATTAAGGCATATTGATCTAATAAAAGAGTTTAAAATGAGAATTATTGGTCTCTTATATAAAATAATGTACAAAATCTCAAAATATTGATACTATTGTATTTAAAGATATATAAATTTCAATTTAAATATATCATAACTTTAATGATATAAAAGTTGGAGTATTTATTCCCCCGACATTCATTTGTAAAATAGACATGGGTAATTGTTTACGTTTTCTTTCTCACTTATTTATTTTTCCTCATGTTTTATAATTATTCTCTTTCCTTTGTAAGTCTTAATTCCCAAAATAGGCATATTCATGCTAATTTTATTACCTCTCTTCCCAATTGAAAAAGGCGAGGGATGTTGCAGGTGGTTTTGGATATTATTTATAATGTTCTTGTTACATACCTTGAAAAATTTCTATAGAGGAGGAGCATAATATTTCCAATCATATTTCATTTCTTCTTACTCTTTGAATGGGTTTGGGAAACTAGATTCTTAGGGAGAAAGGGTAACCAAATTTAAATTCCATACGGTGCATTCCTACACAATGAGAATAACTTATAAATAAATTAAGGCATATTGATCTAATAAAAGAGTTTAAAATGAGAATTATTGGTCTCTTATATAAAATAATGTACAAAATCTCAAAATATTGATACTATTGTATTTAAAGATATATAAATTTCAATTTAAATATATCCTAATTTTAATGATATAAAATTTGGAGTATTTATTCCCCCGACATTTATTTGTAAAATAGACATGAGAAATTGTTAACGTTTTCTTTTCCACTTATTTATTTTTCCTCATTTTTTATCATTATTCTCTTTCCTTTGTAAGTCTTAATTCCCAAAATAGGCATATTCATGCTAATTTTATTATCTCTCTTTCAAATTGACAAAGGCGATGGATATTGTAGGTGGTTTTAAACATTTTTTGTAAAGTTCTTGTCACATAGATAGAAATATGTCTATAGAGGTTGAGCATAATATTTCCAATCTTATTTCTTTTCTTCTTACTCTTTAAATGGGTTTAGGAAACTAGATTCTTAAGGAGAAATGGTAACCAAATTTAAATTCCATACGGTGCATTCCAACACAAAGATAATAACTTATAAATAAATTAAGGCATATTGATCTAATAAAAGAGTTTAAAATGAGAATTATTGGTCTCTTATATAAAATAATGTACAAAATCTCAAAATATTGATACTATTGTATTTAAAGATATATAAATTTCAATTTAAATATATCATAACTTTAATGATATAAAAGTTGGAGTATTTATTCCCCCGACATTCATTTGTAAAATAGACATGGGTAATTGTTTACGTTTTCTTTCTCACTTATTTATTTTTCCTCATGTTTTATAATTATTCTCTTTCCTTTGTAAGTCTTAATTCCCAAAATAGGCATATTCATTCTAATTTTATTACCTCTCTTTCCAATTGAAAAAGGCGAGGGATGTTGCAGGTGGTTTTGGATATTATTTATAATGTTCTTGTTACATACCTTGAAAAATTTCTATAGAGGAGGAGCATAATATTTCCAATCATATTTCATTTCTTCTTACTCTTTGAATGGGTTGGGAAACTAGATTCTTAGGTAGAAAGGGTAACCAAATTTAAATTCCATTCGGTGCATTCTAACACAAAGAGAATAACTTATAGAAAAATTTAAGAATATTGACTTCATAAATGAGTTCAAAATGAGAATTATTGATCTCTTATAAAAAATAATGTACAAAATCTCAAGATATTGATAGTATTGCATTTAAAGATATAAAAATTTCAATTTAAATATATCGTAATTTTAATGATATAAAAATTGTAGTATTTATTCCTCCGACATTCATTTGTAAAATACACATGAGAAATTGTTAACGTTTTCTTATCCACTTATTTATTTTTCCTCATGTTTTATCATTATTCTCTTTCCTTCGTAAGTATTTATTTCCAAAATAGGCATATTCATGCTATTTTTATTACCTCTCTTCCCAATTGACAAAGGCGATGGATATTCTAGGTGGTTTTAAACATTTTTTGTAAAGTTCTTGTCACATAGATAGAAATATATCTATAGATGTTGAGCATAATATTTCCAATCTTATTTCTTTTCTTCTTACTCTTTAAATGGGTTCGGAAACTAGATTCTTCGGGAGAAATGGTACCAAATTTAAATTCCATACGGTGCATTCCTACACAATGAGAATAACTTATAAATAAATTAAAGCATATTGATTTCATAAATGAGTTTAAAATGAGAATTATGGACCTCTTATAAAAAATAATGTACAAAATCTCAAAATATTGATAGTATTCCATTTAAAGATATAAAAATTTCAATTTAAATATATCGTAATTTTAATGATATAAAAATTGTAGTATTTATTCCCCCGACATTCATTTGTAAAATAGACAAGGGTAATTGTTTACGTTTTCTTTCCCACTTATTTATTTTTCCTCAAGTTTTATAATTTTTCTCTTTCTTTTGTAAATCTTAATTCCCAAAATAGGCATATTCATGCTAATTTTATTAGTTATCTTCCCATTTGAAAAAGGGGATGGATGTTGTAGGTGGTTTTGGATATTATTTTTAACGTTATTGTTACATACCATGAAAAATTGCTATAGAGGAGGAGCATAATATTTCCAATCATATTTCATTTCTTCTTACTCTTTGAATGGGTTTGGAAACTAGTTTCTTAGGAAGAAAGGGTAACCAAATTTAAATTAAATTCGGTGCATTCTAACACAAAGAGAATAAATTATAGATAAATTTAAGAATATTGATTTCATAAATGAGTTTAAAATGAGAATTATGGACCTCTTATAAAAAATAATGTACAAAATCTCAAAATATTGATAGTATTCCATTTAAATATATAAAAATTTCAATTTAAATATATCGTAATTTTAATGATATTAAATTTGGAGTATTTATTCCTCCGACATTCATTTGTAAAATAGACATGGGTAATTGTTTACGTTTTATTTTCCACTTATTTATTTTTTCTCATGTTTTATCATTATTCTCTTTCCTTTGTAAGTATTAATTCCCAAAATAGGCATATTCATGCTATTTTTATTACCTCTCTTCCCAATTGACAAAGGCGATGGATATTCTAGGTGGTTTTAAACATTTTTTGTAAAGTTCTTGTCACATAGATAGAAATATATCTATAGAGGTTGAGCATAATATTTCCAATCTTATTTCTTTTCTTCTTACTCTTTAAATGGGTTCGGAAACTAGATTCTTCGGGAGAAATGGTACCAAATTTAAATTCCATACGGTGCATTCCTGCACAATGAGAATAACTTATAAATAAATTAAAGCATATTGATTTCATAAATGAGTTTAAAATGAGAATTATGGACCTCTTATAAAAAATAATGTACAAAATCTCAAAATATTGATAGTATTCCATTTAAATATATAAAAATTTCAATTTAAATATATCGTAATTTTAATGATATTAAATTTGGAGTATTTATTCCTCCGACATTCATTTGTAAAATAGACATGGGTAATTGTTTACGTTTTATTTTCCACTTATTTATTTTTTCTCATGTTTTATCATTATTCTCTTTCCTTTGTAAGTATTAATTCCCAAAATAGGCATATTCATGCTATTTTTATTACCTCTCTTCCCAATTGACAAAGGCGATGGATATTCTAGGTGGTTTTAAACATTTTTTGTAAAGTTCTTGTCACATAGATAGAAATATATCTATAGAGGTTGAGCATAATATTTCCAATCTTATTTCTTTTCTTCTTACTCTTTAAATGGGTTTGGAAACTAGATTCTGCGGGAGAAATGGTAACCAAATTTAAATTCCCTACGGTGCATTCCTACACAATCAAAATAACTTATAAATAAATTAAAGCATATTGATCTAATAAATGAGTTTAAAATGAGAATTATGGATCTCTTATATAAAATAATTTACAAAATCGCAAAATATTGATAGTATTGTATTTAAAGATACAAAATTTTCAATTTAAATATATCATAACTTTAATGATATAAAATTTGGAGTATTTATTCCCCCGACATTCATTTGTAAAATAGACATGGGTAATTGTTTACGTTTTCTTTCCCACTTATTTATTTTTGCTCATGTTTTATAATTATTCTCTTTCCTTTGTAAGTCTTAATTCCCAAAATAGGCATATTCATGCTAATTTTATTACCTCTCTTCCCAATTGAAAAAGGCGATGGATGTTGGAGGTGGTTTTGGACATTATTTTTAACGTTCTTTTTAAATAGCAAGCAAAATTGCTATAGAGGAGGAGCATAATATTTCCAATCATATTTCATTTCTTCTTACTCTTTGAATGGGTTTGGAAACTAGATTCTTAGGGAGAAAGGGTAACCAAATTTAAATTCCATTCGGTGCATTCTAACACAAAGAGAATAACTTATAGACAAATTTAAGAATATTGACTTCATAAATGAGTTCAAAATGCGAATTATTGATATCTTATAAAAAATAATGTACAAAATCTCAAAATATTGATAGTAATCCATTTAAATATATAAAAATTTCAATTTAAATATATCGTAATTTTAATGATATTAAATTTGGAGTATTTATTCCTCCGACATTCATTTGTAAAATAGACATGGGTAATTGTTTATGTTTTATTTTCCACTTATTTATTTTTTCTCATGTTTTATCATTATTCCCTTTCCTTTGTAAGTATTAATTCCCAAAATAGGTATATTCATGATATTTTTATTACCTCTCTTCCCAATTGACAAAGGCGATGGATATTCTAGGTGGTTTTAAACATTTTTTGTAAAGTTCTTGTCACATAGATAGAAATATATCTATAGAGGTTGAGCATAATATTTCCAATCTTATTTCTTTTCTTCTTACTCTTTAAATGGGTTTGGAAACTAGATTCTGCGGGAGATATGGTAACCAAATTTAAATTCCATACGGTGCATTCCTACACAATGAGAATAACTTATAGACAAATTTAAGAATATTGAATTCATAAATGAGTTCAAAATGAGAATTATTGATCTCTTATATAAAATAATGTACAAAATCTCAAGATATTGATAGTATTGTATTTAAAGATATAAAAATTTAAATTTAAATATATCATAACTTTAATGATATAAAAATTGTAGTATTTATTACTCCGACCTTCATTTGTAAAATAGACATGGGTATTTGTTTACGTTTTCTTTCCCACTTATTTATTTTTCCTCAAGTTTTATAATTTTTCTCTTTCTTTTGTAAATCTTAATTCCCAAAATAGGCATATTCATGCTAATTGTATTACCTCTCTACCCATTTGAAAAAGGGGATGGATGTTGCAGGTGGTTTTGGATATTATTTATAACGTTCTTGGTACATACCTTGAAAAATCTCTATAGAGGAGGAGCATAATATTTCCAATCATCTTTCATTTCTTCTTTCTCTTTGAATGGGTTGGGAAACTAGATTCTTAGGGAGCAAGGGTAACCAAATTTAAATTCCATTCGGTGCATTCTAACACAAAGAGAATAACTTATAGACAAATTTAAGAATATTGACTTCATAAATGAGTTCAAAATGAGAATTGTTGATCTCTTACAAAAAATAATGTACAAAATCTCAAGATATTGATAGTATTGCATTTAAAGATATAAAAATTTCAATTTAAATATATCGTAATTTTAATGATATAAAAATTGTAGTATTTATTCCTCCGACATTCATTTGTAAAATACACATGAGAAATTGTTAACGTTTTCTTATCCACTTATTTATTTTTCCTCATGTTTTATCATTATTCTCTTTACTTCGTAAGTATTTATTTCCAAAATAGGCATATTCATGCTATTTTTATTACCTCTCTTCCCAATTGACAAAGGCGATGGATATTCTAGGTGGTTTTAAACATTTTTTGTAAAGTTCTTGTCACATAGATAGAAATATATCTATAGAGGTTGAGCATAATATTTCCAATCTTATTTCTTTTCTTCTTACTCTTTAAATGGGTTCGGAAACTAGATTCTTGGGGAGAAATGGTACCAAATTTAAATTCCATACGGTGCATTCCTACACAATGAGAATAACTTATAAATAAATTAAAGCATATTGATTTCATAAATGAGTTTAAAATGAGAATTATGGACCTCTTATATAAAATAATGTACAAAATCTCAAAATATTGATAGTATTGTACTTAAAGATATACAAATTTCAATTGAAATATATCATAACTTTAATGATATAAAATTTGGAGTATTTATTCCCCCGACATTCATTTGTAAAATAGACATGGGTAATTGTTTACGTTTTCTTTCCCACTTATTTATTTTTGCTCATGTTTTATAATTATTCTCTTTACTTTGTAAGTCTTAATTCCCAAAATAGGCATATTCATGCTAATTTTATTACCTCTCTTCCCAATTGAAAAAGGCGATGGATGTTGGAGGTGGTTTTGGACATTATTTTTAACGTTCTTTTTAAATAGCAAGCAAAATTGCTATAGAGGAGGAGCATAATATTTCCAATCATATTTCATTTCTTCTTACTCTTTGAATGGGTTTGGAAACTAGATTCTTAGGGAGAAAGGGTAACCAAATTTAAATTCCATTCGGTGCATTCTAACACAAAGAGAATAACTTATAGACAAATTTAATAATATTGACTTCATAAATGAGTTCAAAATGAGAATTATTGATATCTTATAAAAAATAATGTACAAAATCTCAAAATATTGATAGTAATCCATTTAAATATATAAAAATTTCAATTTAAATATATCGTAATTTTAATGATATTAAATTTGGAGTATTTATTCCTCCGACATTCATTTGTAAAATAGACATGGGTAATTGTTTATGTTTTATTTTCCACTTATTTATTTTTTCTCATGTTTTATCATTATTCTCTTTCCTTTGTAAGTATTAATTCCCAAAATAGGCATATTCATGATATTTTTATTACCTCTCTTCCCAATTGACAAAGGCGATGGATATTCTAGGTGGTTTTAAACATTTTTTGTAAAGTTCTTGTCACATAGATAGAAATATATCTATAGAGGTTGAGCATAATATTTCCAATCTTATTTCTTTTCTTCTTACTCTTTAAATGGGTTTGGAAACTAGATTCTGCGGGAGAAATGGTAACCAAATTTAAATTCCCTACGGTGCATTCCTACACAATGAAAATAACTTATAAATAAATTAAAGCATATTGATCTAATAAATGAGTTTAAAATGAGAATTATGGATCTCTTATATAAAATAATTTACAAAATCGCAAAATATTGATAGTATTGTATTTAAAGATACAAAATTTTCAATTTAAATATATCATAAGTTTAATGATATAAAAGTTGGAGTATTTATTCCCCCGACATTCATTTGTAAAATAAACATGGGTAATTGTTTACGTTTTCTTTCCCACTTATTTATTTTTGCTCATGTTTTATAATTATTCTCTCTCCTTTGTAAGTCTTAATTCCCAAAATAGGCATATTCATGCTAATTTTATTACCTCTCTTCCCAATTGAAAAAGGCGATGGATGTTGGAGGTGGTTTTGGACATTATTTTTAACGTTCTTTTTAAATAGCAAGCAAAATTGTTATAGAGGAGGAGCATAATATTTCCAATCATATTTCATTTCTTCTTACTCTTTGAATGGGTTTGGAAACTAGATTCTTAGGGAGAAAGGGTAACCAAATTTAAATTCCATTCGGTGCATTCTAACACAAAGAGAATAACTTATAGACAAATTTAAGAATATTGACTTCATAAATGAATTCAAAATGAGAACTATTGATATCTTATAAAAAATAATGTACAAAATCTCAAAATATTGATAGTAATCCATTTAAATATATAAAAATTTCAATTTAAATATATCGTAATTTTAATGATATTAAATTTGGAGTATTTATTCCTCCGACATTCATTTGTAAAATAGACATGGGTAATTGTTTATGTTTTATTTTCCACTTATTTATTTTTTCTCATGTTTTATCATTATTCTCTTTCCTTTGTAAGTATTAATTCCCAAAATAGGCATATTCATGATATTTTTATTACCTCTCTTCCCAATTGACAAAGGCGATGGATATTCTAGGTGGTTTTAAACATTTTTTGTAAAGTTCTTGTCACATAGATAGAAATATATCTATAGAGGTTGAGCATAATATTTCCAATCTTATTTCTTTTCTTCTTACTCTTTAAATGGGTTTGGAAACTAGATTCTACGGGAGATATGGTAACCAAATTTAAATTCCATACGGTGCATTCCTACACAATGAAAATAACTTATAAATAAATTAAAGCATATTGATCTAATAAATGAGTTTAAAATGAGAATTATGGATCTCTTATATAAAATAATGTACAAAATCTCAAAATATTGATAGTATTGTACTTAAAGATATACAAATTTCAATTGAAATATATCATAACTTTAATGATATAAAATTTGGAGTATTTATTCCCCCGACATTCATTTGTAAAATAGACATGGGTAATTGTTTACGTTTTCTTTCCCACTTATTTATTTTTGCTCATGTTTTATAATTATTCTCTGTCTTTTGTAAATCTTAATTCCCAAAATAGGCATTTTCATGCTAATTTTATTACCTCTCTTCCCAATTGAAAAAGGCGAGGTATGTTGCAGGTGGTTTTGGATATTATTTATAATGTTCTTGTTACATACCTTGAAAAATTGCTATAGAGGAGGAACATAATATTTCTAATCATATTTCATTTCTTCTTACTCTTTGAATGGGTTGGGAAACTAGATTCTTAGGGAGAAAGGGTAACCAAATTTAAATTCCATTCGGTGCATTCTAACACAAATAGAATAACTTATAGACAAATTTAAGAATATTGACTTCATAAATGAGTTCAAAATGAGAATTATTGATCTCTTATAAAAAATAATGTACAAAATCTCAAGATATTGATAGTATTGCATTTAAAGATATAAAAATTTCAATTTAAATATATCATAACGTTAATGATATAAAAATTGTAGTATTTATTCCTCCGACTTTCATTTGTAAAATAGACATGAGAAATTGTTAACGTTTTCTTATCCACTTATTTATTTTTCCTCATGTTTTATCATTATTCTCTTTCCTTCGTAAGTATTAATTCCCAAAATAGGCATATTCATGCTAATTTTATTACCTCTCTTCCCAATTGACATAGGCTATGGATATTGTAGGTGGTTTTAAAAATATTTTGTAAAGTTCTTATCACATAGATAGAAATATATCTTTAGAGGATGAGCATAATATTTCCAATCTTATTTCTTTTCTTCTTACTCTTTAAATGGGTTTGGAAACTAGATTCTTCGGGAGAAATGGTAACCAAATTTAAATTCCATACGGTGCATTCCTACACAATGAGAATAACTTATAAATAAATTAAAGCATATTGATCTAATAAATGAGTTTAAAATGAGAATTATGGATCTCTTATATAAAATAATGTACAAAATCTCAAAATATTGATAGTATTGTACTTAAAGATATACAAATTTCAATTGAAATATATCAAAACTTTAATGATATAAAATTTGGAGTATTTATTCCCCCGACATTCATTTGTAAAATAGACATGGGTAATTGTTTACGTTTTCTTTCCCACTTATTTATTTTTCCTCAAGTTTTATAATTATTCTCTTTCTTTTGTAAATCTTAATTCCCAAATAAGGCATATTCAAGCTAATTGTATTACCTCTCTAGCCAGTTGAAAAAGGGGATGGATGTTGTAGGTGGTTTTGGATATTATTTATAACGTTCTTGTTACATACCATGAAAAATTGCTATAGAGGAGGAGCATAATATTTCCAATCATATTTCATTTCTTCTTACTCTTTGAATGGGTTTGGAAACTAGATTCTTAGGGAGAAAGGGTAACCAAATTTAAATTCCATTCGTTGCATTCTAACACAAAGAGAATAACTTATAGACAAATTTAAGAATATTGATTTCATAAATGAGTTCAAAATGAGAATTATTGATCTCTTATATAAAATAATATACAAAATCTCAAAATATTGATAGTATTGTATTTAAAGATATAAAAATTTCAATTTAAATATATCATAACTTTAATGATATAAAATTTGGAGTATTTATTCCCCAGACATTCATTTGTAAAATAGACATGGGTAATTGTTTACGTTTTCTTTCCCACTTATTTATTTTTCCTCAAGTTTTATAATTATTCTCTTTCTTTTGTAAATCTTAATTCCCAAAATAGGAATATTCAAGCTAATTGTATTACCTCTCTTGCCAGTTGAAAAAGGGGATGGATGTTGTAGGTGGTTTTGGATATTATTTATAACGTTCTTGTTACATACCATGAAAAATTGCTATAGAGGAGGAGCATAATATTTCCAATCATATTTCATTTCTTCTTACTCTTTGAATGGGTTTGGAAACTAGATTCTTAGGGAGAAAGGGTAACCAAATTTAAATTCCATTCGTTGCATTCTAACACAAAGAGAATAACTTATAGACAAATTTAAGAATATTGATTTCATAAATGAGTTCAAAATGAGAATTATTGATCTCTTATATAAAATAATATACAAAATCTCAAAATATTGATAGTATTGTATTTAAAGATATAAAAATTTCAATTTAAATATATCATAACTTTAATGATATAAAATTTGGAGTATTTATTCCCCAGAAATTCATTAGTAAAATAGACATGGGTAATTGTTTACGTTTTCTTTCCCACTTATTTATTTTTCCTCAAGTTTTATAATTATTCTCTTTCTTTTGTAAATCTTAATTCCCAAAATAGGCATATTCATGCTTATTGTATTACCTCTCTACCCAGTTGAAAAAGGGGATGGATGTTGTAGGTGGTTTTGGATATTATTTATAACGTTCTTGTTACATACCATGAAAAATTGCTATAGAGGAAGAGCATAATATTTCCAATCATATTTCATTTCTTCTTACTCTTTGAATGGGTTTGGAAACTAGATTCTTAGGGAGAAAGGGTAACCAAATTTAAATTCCATTCGGTGCATTGTAACACAAAGAGAATAACTCATAGACAAATTTAGGAATATTGATTTCATAAATGAGTTCAAAATGAGAATTATTGATCTCTTATAAAAAATAATGTACAAAATCTCAAGATATTGATAGTATTGTATTTAAAGATATAAAAATTTCAATTTAAATATATCGTAATTTTAATGATATAAAAATTGGGGTATTTATTCCTCCGACATTCATTTGTAAAATAGACATGAGAAATTGTTAACGTTTTCTTTTCCACTTATTTATTTTTACTCATGTTTTATCATTATTCTCTTTCCTTTGTAAGTATTAATTCCTAAAATAGGCATATTCATGCTATTTTTATTACCTATCTTCCCAATTGACAAAGGCGATGGATATTGTAGGTGGTTTTAAACATTTTTTGTAAAGTTCTTGTCACATAGATAGAAATATATCTATAGAGGTTGAGCATAATATTTCCAATCTTATTTCTTTTCTTCTTACTCTTTAAATGGGTTTGGAAACTAGATTCTTCGGGAGAAATGGTAACCAAATTTAAATTCCATACGGTGCATTCCTACACACTGAGAATAACTTATAAATAAATTAAGGCATATTGATCTAATAAATGAGTTTAAAATGAGAATTATGGATCTCTTATATAAAATAATGTACAAAATCTCAAAATATTGACAGTATTGTATTTAAAGATATAAAAATTTCAATTTAAATATATCATAACTTTAATGATATAAAATTTGGAGTATTTATTCCTCCGACATTCATTTGTAAAATAGACATGAGAAATTGTTAACGTTTTCTTTTCCACTTATTTATTTTTCCTCATGTTTTATCATTATTCTCTTTCCTTTGTAAGTATTAATTCCCAAAATAGGCATATTCATGCTATTTTTATTACCTATCTTCCCAATTGACAAAGGCGATGGATATTGTAGGTGGTTTTAAACATTTTTTGTAATGTTCTTGTCACATAGATAGAAATATATCTATAGAGGTTGAGCATAATATTTCCAATCTTATTTCTTTTCTTCTTACTCTTTAAATGGGTTTGGAAACTAGATTTTTTGGGAGAAATGGTAACCAAATTTAAATTCCATACGGTGCATTCCTACACAATGAGAATAACTTATAAATAATTTTATGAATATTGATTTCATAAATGAGATCAAAATGAGAACTATTGGTCTCTTATATAAAATAATGTACAAAATCTCAAAATATTGATAGTATTGCATTTAAAGATATAAAAATTTCAATTTAAATATATCATAACTTTAATGATATAAAATTTGTAGTATTTATTCCCCCGACATTCATTTGTAAAATAGACATGGGTAATTGTTTACGTTTTCTTTCCCACTTATTTATTTTTCCTCAAGTTTATAATTATTCTATTTCTTTTGTAAGTCTTAACTCCCAAAATAGGCATATTCATGCTAAATTTATTACCTCTCTTACCAATTGAATAATGCGATGGATGTTGCAGGTGGTTTTGGACATTATTTCTAACGTTCTTTTTACATAGCAAGAAACATTTCTATAGAGAAGGAGCATAATATTTCCAATCATATTTCTTTTCTTCTTACTCTTTCAATTGGTTTGGAAACTAGATTCTTAGCTAGAAATGGTGACCAAATTTAAATTCCATACGGTACATTCCAACATAAAGAGAATAACTTATAAATAATTTTATGAATATTGATTTCATAAATGAGATCAAAATGAGAACTATTGGTCTCTTATATAAAATAATGTACAAAATCTCAAAATATTGATAGTATTGCATTTAAAGATATAAAAATTTCCATTTAAATATATCATAAATTTAATGATATAAAATTTGGAGTATTTATTCCCCCGACATTCATTTGTAAAATAGACATGTGTAATTGTTTACGTTTTCTTTTGCCACGTATTTATTTTTCCTCAAGTCTTATAATTATTCTCTTTCCTTTTTAAGTCTTAATTCCCAAAATAGTCATATTCATGCTAATTTTATAACCTCTCTTCATAATTGAAAAAGGCGATGGATATTGTAGGTGGTTTTAAACATTTTTTGTAAAGTTCTTGACACAAATATAGAAATACGTCTATAGAGGAGGAGCATAATATTTCCCATCTTATTTCATTTCTTCTTACTCTTTGAATGGGTTTGGAAACTAGATTCTTCTGGAGAAAGGGTAACCAAATTTAAATTCCATACGGTGCATTCCTACACGATGAGAATAACTTAAAGATAAATTTAAGAATATTGATTTCATAAATGAGATCAAAATGAGAATTATTGATTTCTTATATAAAATAATGTACAAAACTCAAAATATTGACAGTATTGCATTTAAAGAAATAAAAATTTCAATTTAAATATATCATAACTTTAATGATATAAAATTTGGAGTATTTATTCCCCCGACATTCATTTGTAAAATAGACATGAGTAAATGTTTACGTTTTCTTTCCCACTTATTTATTTTTCCTCAAGTTTATAATTATTCTCTTTCTTTTGTAAGTCTTAATTCCCAAAATAGGCATATTCATGCTAATTTTATTACCTCTCTTCCCAATTGACAAAGGCGATGGATATTGTAGGTGGTTTTAAACATTTTTTGTAAAGTTCTTGTCACATAGATAGAAATATATCTATAGAGGTTGAGCATAATATTTCGAATCTTATTTCTTTTCTTCTTACTCTTTAAATGGGTTTGGAAACTAGATTCTTCTGGAGAAATGGTAACCAAATTTAAATTCCATACGGTGCATTCCTACACCATGAGAATAACTTATAAATAAATTAAGGCATATTGATCTAATAAATGAGTTTAAAATGAGAATTATGGATCTCTTATATAAAATAATGTACAAAATCTCAAAATATTGACAGTATTGTATTTAAAGATATAAAAATTTCAATTTAAATATATCATAACTTTAATGATATAAAATTTGTAGTATTTATTCCCCCGACATTAATTTGTAAAATAGACATGGGTAATTGTTTACGTTTTATTTCCCACTTATTTATTTTTCCTCAAGTTTATAATTATTCTATTTCTTTTGTAAGTCTTAACTCCCAAAATAGGCATATTCATGCTAAATTTATTACCTCTCTTACCAATTGAATAATGCGATGGATGTTGCAGGTGGTTTTGGACATTATTTCTAACGTTCTTTATACATAGCAAGAAACATTTCTATAGAGAAGGAGCATAATATTTCCAATCATATTTCTTTTCTTCTTACTCTTTGAATTGGTTTGGAAACTAGATTCTTAGGTAGAAATGGTGACCAAATTTAAATTCCATACGGTACTTTCCAACATAAAGAGAATAACTCATAAATAATTTTATGAATATTGATTTCATAAATGAGTTCAAAATGAGAAGTATTGGTCTCTTATATAAAATAATGTACAAAATCTCAAAATATTGATAGTATTGCATTTAAAGATATAAAAATTTCCATTTAAATATATCATAATTTTAATGATATAAAATTTGGAGTATTTATTCCCCCGACATTCATTTGTAAAATAGACATGTGTAATTGTTTACGTTTTCTTTTGCCACGTATTTATTTTTCCTCAAGTCTTATAATTATTCTCTTTCCTTTTTAAGTCTTAATTCCCAAAATAGTCATATTCATGCTAATTTTATTACCTCTCTTCCCAATTGAAAAAGGCGATGGATATTGTAGGTGGTTTTAAACATTTTTTGTAAAGTTCTTGACACAAATATAGAAATACGTCTATAGAGGAGGAGCATAATATTTCCCATCTTATTTCATTTCTTCTTACTCTTTGAATGGGTTTGGAAACTAGATTCTTCTCGAGAAAGGGTAACAAAATTTAAATTCCATACGGTGCATTCCTACACGATGAGAATAACTTAAATATAAATTTAAGAATATTGATTTCATAAATGAGATCAAAATGAGAATTATTGATCTCTTATATAAAATAATGTACAAAATCTCAAAATATTGACAGTATTGCATTTAAAGATATAAAAATTTCAATTTAAATATATCATAACTTTAATGATATAAAATTTGGAGTATTTATTCCCCCGACATTCATTTGTAAAATAGACATGAGTAAATGTTTACGTTTTCTTTCCCACTTATTTATTTTTCCTCAAGTTTATAATTATTCTTTTTCTTTTGTAAGTCTTAATTCCCGAAATAGGCATATTCATGCTAATTTTATTACCTCTCTTCCCAATTGAAAAAGGCGATGGATATTGTAGGTGGTTTTAAACATTTTTTGTAAAGTTCTTGACACAAATATAGAAATACGTCTATAGAGGAGGAGCATAATATTTCCCATCTTATTTCATTTCTTCTTACTCTTTGAATGGGTTTGGAAACTAGATTCTTCTGGAGAAAGGGTAACCAAATTTAAATTCCATACGGTGCATTCCTACACGATGAGAATAACTTAAAGATAAATTTAAGAATATTGATTTCATAAATGAGATCAAAATGAGAATTATTGATCTCTTATATAAAATAATGTACAAAATCTCAAAATATTGACAGTATTGCATTTAAAGATATAAAAATTTCAATTTAAATATATCATAACTTTAATGATATAAAATTTGGAGTATTTATTCCCCCGACATTCATTGGTAAAATAGACATGAGTAAATGTTTACGTTTTCTTTCCCACTTATTTATTTTTCCTCAAGTTTATAATTATTCTCTTTATTTTGTAAGTCTTAATTCCCGAAATAGGCATATTCATGCTAATTTTATTACCTCTCTTCCCAATTGAAAATGGCGATGGATATTGTAGGTAGTTTTAAATATTTTTTGTAAAGTTCTTGTCACATAGATAGAAATATGTCTATAGAGGTTGAGCATAATATTTCCATTCTTATTTCTTTTCTTCTTACTCTTTAAGTGGGTTTGGAAACTAGATTCTTATGGAGAAAGGGTAACCAAATTTAAATTCCATACGGTGCATTCCTACACCATGAGAATAACTTATAAATAAATTTAAGCATATTGTTCTCATAAATTAGTTCAAAATGAGAATTATTGATCTCTTATATAAAATAATTTACTAAATTTCAAAAGTTAGTTATTTTTGCATTTTAAGACGTAATAAATTCCATTTAAATATATCCTAATTTTAATGATATAAAATTTGTAGTATTTATTCCCCCGACATTCATTTGTAAAATAGACATGGGTAATTGTTTACGTTTTCTTTCCCACTTATTTATTTTTCCTCAAGTTTATAATTATTCTATTTCTTTTGTAAATCTTAACTCCAAAAATAGGCATATTCATGCTAAATTTATTACCTCTCTTACCAATTGAATAATGCGATGGATGTTGCAGGTGGTTTTGGACATTATTTCTAACGTTCTTTTTACATAGCAAGAAACATTTCTATAGAGAAGGAGCATAATATTTCCAATCAAATTTCATTTCTTCTTACTCTTTGAATGGGTTTGGAAACTAGATTCTTAGGTAGAAATGGTAACCAAATTTAAATTCCATACGGTGCATTCCAACACAAAGATAATAACTTATAAATAATTTTATGAATATTGATTTCATAAATGAGTTGAAAATGAGAATTATTGGTCTCTTATATAAAATAATGTACAAAATCTCAAAATATTGATAGTATTGCATTTAGAGATATAAAAATTTCCATTTAAATATATCATAATTTTAATGATATAAAATTTGGAGTATTTATTTCCCCGACATTCATTTGTAAAATAGACATGTGTAATTGTTTACGTTTTCTTTTCCACGTATTTATTTTTCCTCAAGTTTTATAATTATTCTCTTTCCTTTTTAAGTCTTAATTCCCAAAATAGTCATATTCATGCTAATTTTATTACCTCTCTTCCCAATTGAAAAAGGCGATGGATATTGTAGGTGGTTTTAAACATTTTTTGTAAAGTTCTTGTCACATAGATAGAAATATGTCTATAGAGGTTGAGCATAATATTTCCCATCTTATTTCATTTCTTCTTACTCTTTGAATGGGTTTGGAAACTAGATTCTTCTGGAGAAAGGGTAACCAAATTTAAATTCCATACGGTGCATTCCTACACGATGAGAATAACTTAAAGATAAATTTAAGAATATTGATTTCATAAATGAGATCAAAATGAGAATTATTGATCTCTTATATAAAATAATGTACAAAATCTCAAAATATTGACAGTATTGCATTTAAAGATATAAAAATTTCAATTTAAATATATCATAACTTTAATGATATAAAATTTGGAGTATTTATTCCCCCGACATTCATTTGTAAAATAGACATGAGTAAATGTTTACGTTTTCTTTCCCACTTATTTATTTTTCCTCAAGTTTATAATTATTCTCTTTCTTTTGTAAGTCTTAATTCCCGAAATAGGCATATTCATGCTAATTTTATTACCTCTCTTCCCAATTGAAAAAGGCGATGGATATTGTAGGTGGTTTTAAACATTTTTTGTAAAGTTCTTGACACAAATATAGAAATACGTCTATAGAGGAGGAGCATAATATTTCCCCTCTTATTTCATTTCTTCTTACTCTTTGAATGGGTTTGGAAACTAGATTCTTCTGGAGAAAGGGTAACCAAATTTAAATTCCATACGGTGCATTCCTACACGATGAGAATAACTTAAAGATAAATTTAACAATATTGATTTCATAAATGAGATCAAAATGAGAATTATTGATCTCTTATATAAAATAATGTACAAAATCTCAAAATATTGACAGTATTGCATTTAAAGATATAAAAATTTCAATTTAAATATATCATAACTTTAATGATATAAAATTTGGAGTATTTATTCCCCCGACATTCATTTGTAAAATAGACATGAGTAAATGTTTACGTTTTCTTTCCCACTTATTTATTTTTCCTCAAGTTTATAATTATTCTCTTTCTTTTGTAAGTCTTAATTCCCGAAATAGGCATATTCATGCTAATTTTATTACCTCTCTTCCCAATTGAAAAAGGCGATGGATATTGTAGGTGGTTTTAAACATTTTTTGTAAAGTTCTTGACACAAATATAGAAATACGTCTATAGAGGAGGAGCATAATATTTCCCATCTTATTTCATTTCTTCTTACTCTTTGAATGGGTTTGGAAACTAGATTCTTCTGGAGAAAGGGTAACCAAATTTAAATTCCATACGGTGCATTCCTACACCATGAGAATAACTTATAAATAAATTTAAGCATATTGTTCTCATAAATTAGTTCAAAATGAGAATTATTGATCTCTTATATAAAATAATTTACTAAATTTCAAAAGTTAGTTATTTTTGCATTTTAAGACGTAATAAATTCCATTTAAATATATCCTAATTTTAATGATATAAAATTTGTAGTATTTATTCCCCCGACATTCATTTGTAAAATAGACATGGGTAATTGTTTACGTTTTCTTTCCCACTTATTTATTTTTCCTCAAGTTTATAATTATTCTCTTTCTTTTGTAAGTCTTAATTCCCGAAATAGGCATATTCATGCTAATTTTATTACCTCTCTTCCCAATTGAAAAAGGCGATGGATATTGTAGGTGGTTTTAAACATTTTTTGTAAAGTTCTTGTCACATAGATAGAAATATGTCTATAGAGGTTGAGCATAATATTTCCCATCTTATTTCATTTCTTCTTACTCTTTGAATGGGTTTGGAAACTAGATTCTTCTGGAGAAAGGGTAACCAAATTTAAATTCCATACGGTGCATTCCTACACGATGAGAATAACTTAAAGATAAATTTAAGAATATTGATTTCATAAATGAGATCAAAATGAGAATTATTGATCTCTTATATAAAATAATGTACAAAATCTCAAAATATTGACAGTATTGCATTTAAAGATATAAAAATTTCAATTTAAATATATCATAACTTTAATGATATAAAATTTGGAGTATTTATTCCCCCGACATTCATTTGTAAAATAGACATGAGTAAATGTTTACGTTTTCTTTCCCACTTATTTATTTTTCCTCAAGTTTATAATTATTCTCTTTCTTTTGTAAGTCTTAATTCCCGAAATAGGCATATTCATGCTAATTTTATTACCTCTCTTCCCAATTGAAAAAGGCGATGGATATTGTAGGTGGTTTTAAACATTTTTTGTAAAGTTCTTGACACAAATACAGAAATACGTCTATAGAGGAGGAGCATAATATTTCCCCTCTTATTTCATTTCTTCTTACTCTTTGAATGGGTTTGGAAACTAGATTCTTCTGGAGAAAGGGTAACCAAATTTAAATTCCATACGGTGCATTCCTACACGATGAGAATAACTTAAAGATAAATTTAACAATATTGATTTCATAAATGAGATCAAAATGAGAATTATTGATCTCTTATATAAAATAATGTACAAAATCTCAAAATATTGACAGTATTGCATTTAAAGATATAAAAATTTCAATTTAAATATATCATAACTTTAATGATATAAAATTTGGAGTATTTATTCCCCCGACATTCATTTGTAAAATAGACATGAGTAAATGTTTACGTTTTCTTTCCCACTTATTTATTTTTCCTCAAGTTTATAATTATTCTCTTTCTTTTGTAAGTCTTAATTCCCGAAATAGGCATATTCATGCTAATTTTATTACCTCTCTTCCCAATTGAAAAAGGCGATGGATATTGTAGGTGGTTTTAAACATTTTTTGTAAAGTTCTTGACACAAATATAGAAATACGTCTATAGAGGAGGAGCATAATATTTCCCATCTTATTTCATTTCTTCTTACTCTTTGAATGGGTTTGGAAACTAGATTCTTCTGGAGAAAGGGTAACCAAATTTAAATTCCATACGGTGCATTCCTACACCATGAGAATAACTTATAAATAAATTTAAGCATATTGTTCTCATAAATTAGTTCAAAATGAGAATTATTGATCTCTTATATAAAATAATTTACTAAATTTCAAAAGTTAGTTATTTTTGCATTTTAAGACGTAATAAATTCCATTTAAATATATCCTAATTTTAATGATATAAAATTTGTAGTATTTATTCCCCCGACATTCATTTGTAAAATAGACATGGGTAATTGTTTACGTTTTCTTTCCCACTTATTTATTTTTCCTCAAGTTTATAATTATTCTCTTTCTTTTGTAAGTCTTAATTCCCGAAATAGGCATATTCATGCTAATTTTATTACCTCTCTTCCCAATTGAAAAAGGCGATGGATATTGTAGGTGGTTTTAAACATTTTTTGTAAAGTTCTTGACACAAATACAGAAATACGTCTATAGAGGAGGAGCATAATATTTCCCCTCTTATTTCATTTCTTCTTACTCTTTGAATGGGTTTGGAAACTAGATTCTTCTGGAGAAAGGGTAACCAAATTTAAATTCCATACGGTGCATTCCTACACGATGAGAATAACTTAAAGATAAATTTAACAATATTGATTTCATAAATGAGATCAAAATGAGAATTATTGATCTCTTATATAAAATAATGTACAAAATCTCAAAATATTGACAGTATTGCATTTAAAGATATAAAAATTTCAATTTAAATATATCATAACTTTAATGATATAAAATTTGGAGTATTTATTCCCCCGACATTCATTTGTAAAATAGACATGAGTAAATGTTTACGTTTTCTTTCCCACTTATTTATTTTTCCTCAAGTTTATAATTATTCTCTTTCTTTTGTAAGTCTTAATTCCCGAAATAGGCATATTCATGCTAATTTTATTACCTCTCTTCCCAATTGAAAAAGGCGATGGATATTGTAGGTGGTTTTAAACATTTTTTGTAAAGTTCTTGACACAAATACAGAAATACGTCTATAGAGGAGGAGCATAATATTTCCCCTCTTATTTCATTTCTTCTTACTCTTTGAATGGGTTTGGAAACTAGATTCTTCTGGAGAAAGGGTAACCAAATTTAAATTCCATACGGTGCATTCCTACACGATGAGAATAACTTAAAGATAAATTTAACAATATTGATTTCATAAATGAGATCAAAATGAGAATTATTGATCTCTTATATAAAATAATGTACAAAATCTCAAAATATTGACAGTATTGCATTTAAAGATATAAAAATTTCAATTTAAATATATCATAACTTTAATGATATAAAATTTGGAGTATTTATTCCCCCGACATTCATTTGTAAAATAGACATGAGTAAATGTTTACGTTTTCTTTCCCACTTATTTATTTTTCCTCAAGTTTATAATTATTCTCTTTCTTTTGTAAGTCTTAATTCCCGAAATAGGCATATTCATGCTAATTTTATTACCTCTCTTCCCAATTGAAAAAGGCGATGGATATTGTAGGTGGTTTTAAACATTTTTTGTAAAGTTCTTGACACAAATATAGAAATACGTCTATAGAGGAGGAGCATAATATTTCCCATCTTATTTCATTTCTTCTTACTCTTTGAATGGGTTTGGAAACTAGATTCTTCTGGAGAAAGGGTAACCAAATTTAAATTCCATACGGTGCATTCCTACACCATGAGAATAACTTATAAATAAATTTAAGCATATTGTTCTCATAAATTAGTTCAAAATGAGAATTATTGATCTCTTATATAAAATAATTTACTAAATTTCAAAAGTTAGTTATTTTTGCATTTTAAGACGTAATAAATTCCATTTAAATATATCCTAATTTTAATGATATAAAATTTGTAGTATTTATTCCCCCGACATTCATTTGTAAAATAGACATGGGTAATTGTTTACGTTTTCTTTCCCACTTATTTATTTTTCCTCAAGTTTATAATTATTCTCTTTCTTTTGTAAGTCTTAATTCCCGAAATAGGCATATTCATGCTAATTTTATTACCTCTCTTCCCAATTGAAAAAGGCGATGGATATTGTAGGTGGTTTTAAACATTTTTTGTAAAGTTCTTGTCACATAGATAGAAATATGTCTATAGAGGTTGAGCATAATATTTCCCATCTTATTTCATTTCTTCTTACTCTTTGAATGGGTTTGGAAACTAGATTCTTCTGGAGAAAGGGTAACCAAATTTAAATTCCATACGGTGCATTCCTACACGATGAGAATAACTTAAAGATAAATTTAAGAATATTGATTTCATAAATGAGATCAAAATGAGAATTATTGATCTCTTATATAAAATAATGTACAAAATCTCAAAATATTGACAGTATTGCATTTAAAGATATAAAAATTTCAATTTAAATATATCATAACTTTAATGATATAAAATTTGGAGTATTTATTCCCCCGACATTCATTTGTAAAATAGACATGAGTAAATGTTTACGTTTTCTTTCCCACTTATTTATTTTTCCTCAAGTTTATAATTATTCTCTTTCTTTTGTAAGTCTTAATTCCCGAAATAGGCATATTCATGCTAATTTTATTACCTCTCTTCCCAATTGAAAAAGGCGATGGATATTGTAGGTGGTTTTAAACATTTTTTGTAAAGTTCTTGACACAAATATAGAAATACGTCTATAGAGGAGGAGCATAATATTTCCCATCTTATTTCATTTCTTCTTACTCTTTGAATGGGTTTGGAAACTAGATTCTTCTGGAGAAAGGGTAACCAAATTTAAATTCCATACGGTGCATTCCTACACCATGAGAATAACTTATAAATAAATTTAAGCATATTGTTCTCATAAATTAGTTCAAAATGAGAATTATTGATCTCTTATATAAAATAATGTACAAAATCTCAAAATATTGACAGTATTGCATTTAAAGATATAAAAATTTCAATTTAAATATATCATAACTTTAATGATATAAAATTTGGAGTATTTATTCCCCCGACATTCATTTGTAAAATAGACATGAGTAAATGTTTACGTTTTCTTTCCCACTTATTTATTTTTCCTCAAGTTTATAATTATTCTCTTTCTTTTGTAAGTCTTAATTCCCGAAATAGGCATATTCATGCTAATTTTATTACCTCTCTTCCCAATTGAAAAAGGCGATGGATATTGTAGGTGGTTTTAAACATTTTTTGTAAAGTTCTTGACACAAATATAGAAATACGTCTATAGAGGAGGAGCATAATATTTCCCATCTTATTTCATTTCTTCTTACTCTTTGAATGGGTTTGGAAACTAGATTCTTCTGGAGAAAGGGTAACCAAATTTAAATTCCATACGGTGCATTCCTACACCATGAGAATAACTTATAAATAAATTTAAGCATATTGTTCTCATAAATTAGTTCAAAATGAGAATTATTGATCTCTTATATAAAATAATTTACTAAATTTCAAAAGTTAGTTATTTTTGCATTTTAAGACGTAATAAATTCCATTTAAATATATCCTAATTTTAATGATATAAAATTTGTAGTATTTATTCCCCCGACATTCATTTGTAAAATAGACATGGGTAATTGTTTACGTTTTCTTTCCCATTTATTTATTTTTCCTCAAGTTTATAATTATTCTCTTTCTTTTGTAAGTCTTAATTCCCGAAATAGGCATATTCATGCTAATTTTATTACCTCTCTTCCCAATTGAAAATGGCGATGGATATTGAAGGTAGTTTTAAATATTTTTTGTAAAGTTCTTGTCACATAGATAGAAATATGTCTATAGAGGTTGAGCATAATATTTCCATTCTTATTTCTTTTCTTCTTACTCTTTAAGTGGGTTTGGAAACTAGATTCTTCTGGAGAAAGGGTAACCAAATTTAAATTCCATACGGTGCATTCCAACACAAAGAGAATAACTTATAAATAAATGAAGGCATATTGATCTAATAAAAGAGTTTAAAATGAGAATTATTGGTCTCTTATATAAAATAATGTACAAAATCTCAAAATATTGATAGTATTGCATTTAAAGATATAAAAATTTCAATTTAAATATATCGTAATTTTAATGATATAAAAATTGTAGTATTTATTCCTCTGACATTCATTTGTAAAATAGACATGAGAAATTGTTAACGTTTTCTTTTCCACTTATTTATTTTTCCTCATGTTTTATCATTATTCTCTTTCCTTTGTAAGTATTTATTCCCAAAATAGGCATATTCATGCTATTTTTATTACCTCTCTTCCCAATTGACAAAGGCGATGGATATTGTAGGTGATTTTAAACATTTTTTGTAAAGTTCTTGTCACATAGATAGAAATATATCTTTAGAGGTTGAGCATAATATTTCCAATCTTATTTCTTTTCTTCTTACTGTTTAAATGGGTTTGGAAACTAGATTCTGCGGGAGAAATGGTACCAAATTTAAATTCCATACGGTGCATTCCTACACAATGAGAATAACTTATAAATAAATTAAAGCATATTGATTTCATAAATGAGTTTAAAATGAGAATTATGGACCTCTTAAATAAAATAATGTATAAAATCTCAAAATATTGATAGTATTTCATTTAAATATATAAAAATTTCAATTTAAATATATCGTAATTTTAATGATATTAAATTTGGAGTATTTATTCCTCCGACATTCATTTGTAAAATAGATATGGGTAATTGTTTACGTTTTATTTTCCACTTATTTATTTTTTCTCATGTTTTATCATTATTCTCTTTCCTTTGTAAGTATTAATTCCCAAAATAGGCATATTCATGCTATTTTTATTACCTCTCTTCCCAATTGACAAAGGCAAGGGATATTGTAGGTGGTTTTAAACATTTTTTGTAAAGTTCTTGTCACATAGATAGAAATATATCTATAGAGGTTGAGCATAATATTTCCAATCTTATTTCTTTTCTTCTTACTCTGTAAATGGGTTTGGAAACTAGATTCTTCGGGAGAAATGGTAACCAAATTTAAATTCCATACGATGCATTCCTACACAATGAGAATAACTTATAAATAAATTAAAGCATATTGATCTAATAAATGAGTTTAAAATGAGAATTATGGATCTCTTATATAAAATAATTTACAAAATCTCAAAATATTGATAGTATTGTATTTAAAGATATAAAAATTTCAATTTAAATATATCGTAACTTTAATGATATAAAATTTGGAGTATTTATTCCCCCGACATTCATTTGTAAAATAGACATGGGTAATTGTTTACGTTTTCTTTCCCACTTATTTATTTTTCCTCATGTTTTATAATTATTCTCTTTGCTTTGTAAGTCTTAATTGCCAAAATAGGCATATTCATGCTAATTTTATTACCTCTCTTCCCAATTGAAACGCGACGGGTGTTGCAGGTGGTTTTGGATATTATTTATAACGTTCTTGTTACGTACCATGAAAAATTGCTATAGAGGAGGAGAATAATATTTCCAATCATATTTCATTTCTTCTTACTCTTTGAATGGGTTGGGAAACTAGATTCTTAGGGAGAAAGGGTAACCAAATTTAAATTCCATTCGGTGCATTCTAACACAAATAAATAACTTATAGACAAATTTAAGAATATTGACTTCATAAATGAGTTCAAAATGAGAATTATTGATCTCTTATAAAAAATAATGTACAAAATCTCAAGATATTGATAGTATTGCATTTAAAGATATAAAAATTTCAATTTAAATATATCATAATTTTAATGATATAAAAATTGTAGTATTTATTCCTCCGACATTCATTTGTAAAATAGACATGAGAAATTGTTAACGTTTTCTTTTCCACTTATTTATTTTTCCTCATGTTTTATCATTATTCTCTTTCCTTTGTAAGTATTTATTCCCAAAATAGGCATATTCATGCTATTTTTATTACCTCTCTTCCCAATTGACAAAGGCGATGGATATTGTAGGTGGTTTTAAACATTTTTTGTAAAGTTCTTGTCACATAGATAGAAATATATCTTTAGAGGTTGAGCATAATATTTCCAATCTTATTTCTTTTCTTCTTACTGTTTAAATGGGTTTGGAAACTAGATTCTTCGGGAGAAATGGTACCAAATTTAAATTCCATACGGTGCATTCCTACATAATGAGAATAACTTATAAATAAATTAAAGCATATTGATATCATAAATGAGTTTAAAATGAGAATTATGGAACTCTTATATAAAATAATGTACAAAATCTCAAAATATTGATAGTATTGTATTTAAAGATATAAAAATTTCAATTTAAATATATCATAACATTAATGATATAAAATTTGGAGTATTTATTCCCCCGACATTCATTTGTAAAATAGACATGGGTAATTGTTTACGTTTTCTTTCCCACTTATTTATTTTTCCTCAATTTTTATAATTTTTCTCTTTCTTTTGTAAATCTTAATTCCCAAAATAGGCATATTCATGCTAATTTTATTACCTCTCTTCCCAATTGACAAAGGCGATGGATATTGTAGGTGGTTTTGGATATTATTTATAACGTTATTGTTACATACCATGAAAAATTGCTATAGAGGAGGAGCATAATATTTCCAATCATATTTCATTTCATCTTACTCTTTGAATGGGTTTGGAAACTAGATTCTTAGGGAGAAAGGGTAACCAAATTTAAATTCCATTCGGTGCATTGTAACACAAAGAGAATAACTCATAAACAAATTTAGGAATATTGATTTCATAAATGAGTTCAAAATGAGAATTATTGATCTCTTATAAAAAATAATGTACAAAATCAGAAGATATTGATAGTATTGTATTTAAAGATATAAAAATTTCAATTTAAATATATCGTAATTTTAATGATATAAAAATTGGAGTATTTATTCCTCCGACATTCATTTGTAAAATAGACATGAGAAATTGTTAACGTTTTCTTTTCCACTTATTTATATTTACTCATGTTTTATCATTATTCTCTTTCCTTTGTAAGTATTTATTCCCAAAATAGGCATATTCATGCTATTTTTATTACCTCTCTTCCCAATTGACAAAGGCGATGGATATTGTAGGTGGTTTTAAACATTTTTTGTAAAGTTCTTGTCACATAGATAGAAATATATCTTTAGAGGTTGAGCATAATATTTCCAATCTTATTTCTTTTCTTCTTACTGTTTAAATGGGTTTGGAAACTAGATTCTTCGGGAGAAATGGTACAAAATTTAAATTCCATACGGTGCATTCCTACATAATGAGAATAACTTATAAATAAATTAAAGCATATTGATTTCATAAATGAGTTTAAAATGAGAATTATGGAACTCTTATATAAAATAATGTACAAAATCTCAAAATATTGATAGTATTGTATTTAAAGATATAAAAATTTCAATTTAAATATATCATAACTTTAATGATATAAAATTTGGAGTATTTATTCCCCCGACATTCATTTGTAAAATAGACATGGGTAATTGTTTACGTTTTCTTTCCCACTTATTTATTTTTCCTCAATTTTTATAATTTTTCTCTTTCTTTTGTAAATCTTAATTCCCAAAATAGGCATATTCATGCTAATTTTATTACCTCTCTTCCCAATTGACAAAGGCGATGGATATTGTAGGTGGTTTTGGATATTATTTATAACGTTATTGTTACATACCATGAAAAATTGCTATAGAGGAGGAGCATAATATTTCCAATCATATTTCATTTCATCTTACTCTTTGAATGGGTTTGGAAACTAGATTCTTAGGGAGAAAGGGTAACCAAATTTAAATTCCATTCGGTGCATTGTAACACAAAGAGAATAACTCATAAACAAATTTAGGAATATTGATTTCATAAAGGAGTTCAAAATGAGAATTATTGATCTCTTATAAAAAATAATGTACAAAACCTCAAGATATTGATAGTATTGTATTTAAAGATATAAAAATTTCAATTTAAATATATCGTAATTTTAATGATATAAAAATTGGAGTATTTATTCCTCCGACATTAATTTGTAAAATAGACATGAGAAATTGTTAACGTTTTCTTTTCCACTTATTTATTTTTACTCATGTTTTATCATTATTCTCTTTCCATTGTAAGTATTAATTCCCAAAATAGGCATATTCATGCTATTTTTATTACCTATCTTCCCAATTGACAAAGGCGATGGATATTGTAGGTGGTTTTAAACTATTTTTTGTAAAGTTCTTGTCACATAGATAGAAATATATCTATAGAGGTTGAGCATAATATTTCCAATCTTATTTCTTTTCTTCTTACTCTTTAAATGGGTTTGGAAACTAGATTCTTCGGGAGAAATGGTAACCAAATTTAAATTCCATACGGTGCATTCCTACACACTGAGAATAACTTATAAATAAATTAAGGCATATTGATCTAATAAATGAGTTTAAAATGAGAATTATGGATCTCTTATATAAAATAATGTACAAAATCTCAAAATATTGACAGTATTGTATTTAAAGATATAAAAATTTCAATTTAAATATATCATAACTTTAATGATATAAAATTTGGAGTATTTATTCCCCCGACATTCATTTGTAAAATAGACATGGGTAATTGTTTACGTTTTCTTTCCCACTTATTTATTTTTCCTCAATTTTTATAATTTTTCCCTTTCTTTTGTAAATCTTAATTCCCAAAATAGGCATATTCATGCTAATTTTATTACCTCTCTTCCCAATTGACAAAGGCGATGGATATTGTAGGTGGTTTTGGATATTATTTATAACGTTATTGTTACATACCATGAAAAATTGCTATAGAGGAGGAGCATAATATTTCCAATCATATTTCATTTCATCTTACTCTTTGAATGGGTTTGGAAACTAGATTCTTAGGGAGAAAGGGTAACCAAATTTAAATTCCATTCGGTGCATTGTAACACAAAGAGAATAACTCATAAACAAATTTAGGAATATTGATTTCATAAATGAGTTCAAAATGAGAATTATTGATCTCTTATAAAAAATAATGTACAAAATCTCAAGATATTGATAGTATTGTATTTAAAGATATAAAAATTTCAATTTAAATATATCGTAATTTTAATGATATAAAAATTGGAGTATTTATTCCTCCGACATTCATTTGTAAAATAGACATGAGAAATTGTTAACGTTTTCTTTTCCACTTAATTATTTTTACTCATGTTTTATCATTATTCTCTTTCCTTTGTAAGTATTTATTCCCAAAATAGGCATATTCATGCTATTTTTATTACCTCTCTTCCCAATTGACAAAGGCGATGGATATTGTAGGTGGTTTTAAACATTTTTTGTAAAGTTCTTGTCACATAGATAGAAATATATCTTTAGAGGTTGAGCATAATATTTCCAATCTTATTTCTTTTCTTCTTACTGTTTAAATGGGTTTGGAAACTAGATTCTTCGGGAGAAATGGTACCAAATTTAAATTCCATACGGTGCATTCCTACATAATGAGAATAACTTATAAATAAATTAAAGCATATTGATTTCATAAATGAGTTTAAAATGAGAATTATGGAACTCTTATATAAAATAATGTACAAAATCTCAAAATATTGATAGTATTGTATTTAAAGATATAAAAATTTCAATTTAAATATATCATAACTTTAATGATATAAAATTTGGAGTATTTATTCCCCCGACATTCATTTGTAAAATAGACATGGGTAATTGTTTACGTTTTCTTTCCCACTTATTTATTTTTCCTCAATTTTTATAATTTTTCTCTTTCTTTTGTAAATCTTAATTCCCAAAATAGGCATATTCATGCTAATTTTATTACCTCTCTTCCCAATTGACAAAGGCGATGGATATTGTAGGTGGTTTTGGATATTATTTATAACGTTATTGTTACATACCATGAAAAATTGCTATAGAGGAGGAGCATAATATTTCCAATCATATTTCATTTCATCTTACTCTTTGAATGGGTTTGGAAACTAGATTCTTAGGGAGAAAGGGTAACCAAATTTAAATTCCATTCGGTGCATTGTAACACAAAGAGAATAACTCATAAACAAATTTAGGAATATTGATTTCATAAATGAGTTCAAAATGAGAATTATTGATCTCTTATAAAAAATAATGTACAAAATCTCAAGATATTGATAGTATTGTATTTAAAGATATAAAAATTTCAATTTAAATATATCGTAATTTTAATGATATAAAAATTGGAGTATTTATTCCTCCGACATTAATTTGTAAAATAGACATGAGAAATTGTTAACGTTTTCTTTTCCACTTATTTATTTTTACTCATGTTTTATCATTATTCTCTTTCCATTGTAAGTATTAATTCCCAAAATAGGCATATTCATGCTATTTTTATTACCTATCTTCCCAATTGACAAAGGCGATGGATATTGTAGGTGGTTTTAAACTATTTTTTGTAAAGTTCTTGTCACATAGATAGAAATATATCTATAGAGGTTGAGCATAATATTTCCAATCTTATTTCTTTTCTTCTTACTCTTTAAATGGGTTTGGAAACTAGATTCTTCGGGAGAAATGGTAACCAAATTTAAATTCCATACGGTGCATTCCTACACACTGAGAATAACTTATAAATAAATTAAGGCATATTGATCTAATAAATGAGTTTAAAATGAGAATTATGGATCTCTTATATAAAATAATGTACAAAATCTCAAAATATTGACAGTATTGTATTTAAAGATATAAAAATTTCAATTTAAATATATCATAACTTTAATGATATAAAATTTGGAGTATTTATTCCCCCGACATTCATTTGTAAAATAGACATGGGTAATTGTTTACGTTTTCTTTCCCACTTATTTATTTTTCCTCAATTTTTATAATTTTTCCCTTTCTTTTGTAAATCTTAATTCCCAAAATAGGCATATTCATGCTAATTTTATTACCTCTCTTCCCAATTGACAAAGGCGATGGATATTGTAGGTGGTTTTGGATATTATTTATAACGTTATTGTTACATACCATGAAAAATTGCTATAGAGGAGGAGCATAATATTTCCAATCATATTTCATTTCATCTTACTCTTTAAATGGGTTTGGAAACTAGATTCTTAGGGAGAAAGGGTAACCAAATTTAAATTCCATTCGGTGCATTGTAACACAAAGAGAATAACTCATAAACAAATTTAGGAATATTGATTTCATAAATGAGTTCAAAATGAGAATTATTGATCTCTTATAAAAAATAATGTACAAAATCTCAAGATATTGATAGTATTGTATTTAAAGATATAAAAATTTCAATTTAAATATATCGTAATTTTAATGATATAAAAATTGGAGTATTTATTCCTCCGACATTCATTTGTAAAATAGACATGAGAAATTGTTAACGTTTTCTTTTCCACTTATTTATTTTTACTCATGTTTTATCATTATTCTCTTTCCTTTGTAAGTATTTATTCCCAAAATAGGCATATTCATGCTATTTTTATTACCTCTCTTCCCAATTGACAAAGGCGATGGATATTGTAGGTGGTTTTAAACATTTTTTGTAAAGTTCTTGTCACATAGATAGAAATATATCTTTAGAGGTTGAGCATAATATTTCCAATCTTATTTCTTTTCTTCTTACTGTTTAAATGGGTTTGGAAACTAGATTCTTCGGGAGAAATGGTACCAAATTTAAATTCCATACGGTGCATTCCTACATAATGAGAATAACTTATAAATAAATTAAAGCATATTGATTTCATAAATGAGTTTAAAATGAGAATTATGGAACTCTTATATAAAATAATGTACAAAATCTCAAAATATTGATAGTATTGTATTTAAAGATATAAAAATTTCAATTTAAATATATCATAACTTTAATGATATAAAATTTGGAGTATTTATTCCCCCGACATTCATTTGTAAAATAGACATGGGTAATTGTTTACGTTTTCTTTCCCACTTATTTATTTTTCCTCAATTTTTATAATTTTTCTCTTTCTTTTGTAAATCTTAATTCCCAAAATAGGCATATTCATGCTAATTTTATTACCTCTCTTCCCAATTGACAAAGGCGATGGATATTGTAGGTGGTTTTGGATATTATTTATAACGTTATTGTTACATACCATGAAAAATTGCTATAGAGGAGGAGCATAATATTTCCAATCATATTTCATTTCATCTTACTCTTTGAATGGGTTTGGAAACTAGATTCTTAGGGAGAAAGGGTAACCAAATTTAAATTCCATTCGGTGCATTGTAACACAAAGAGAATAACTCATAAACAAATTTAGGAATATTGATTTCATAAATGAGTTCAAAATGTGAATTATTGATCTCTTATAAAAAATAATGTACAAAATCTCAAGATATTGATAGTATTGTATTTAAAGATATAAAAATTTCAATTTAAATATATCGTAATTTTAATGATATAAAAATTGGAGTATTTATTCCTCCGACATTAATTTGTAAAATAGACATGAGAAATTGTTAACGTTTTCTTTTCCACTTATTTATTTTTACTCATGTTTTATCATTATTCTCTTTCCATTGTAAGTATTAATTCCCAAAATAGGCATATTCATGCTATTTTTATTACCTATCTTCCCAATTGACAAAGGCGATGGATATTGTAGGTGGTTTTAAACTATTTTTTGTAAAGTTCTTGTCACATAGATAGAAATATATCTATAGAGGTTGAGCATAATATTTCCAATCTTATTTCTTTTCTTCTTACTCTTTAAATGGGTTTGGAAACTAGATTCTTCGGGAGAAATGGTAACCAAATTTAAATTCCATACGGTGCATTCCTACACACTGAGAATAACTTATAAATAAATTAAGGCATATTGATCTAATAAATGATTTTAAAATGAGAATTATGGATCTCTTATATAAAATAATGTACAAAATCTCAAAATATTGACAGTATTGTATTTAAAGATATAAAAATTTCAATTTAAATATATCATAACTTTAATGATATAAAATTTGGAGTATTTATTCCTCCGACATTCATTTGTAAAATAGACATGAGAAATTGTTAACGTTTTCTTTTCCACTTATTTATTTTTCCTCATGTTTTATCATTATTCTCTTTCCTTTGTAAGTATTTATTCCCAAAATAGGCATATTCATGCTATTTTTATTACCTCTCTTCCCAATTGACAAAGGCGATGGATATTGTAGGTGGTTTTAAACATTTTTTGTAAAGTTCTTGTCACATAGATAGAAATATATCTTTAGAGGTTGAGCATAATATTTCCAATCTTATTTCTTTTCTTCTTACTGTTTAAATGGGTTTGGAAACTAGATTCTTCGGGAGAAATGGTACCAAATTTAAATTCCATACGGTGCATTCCTACATAATGAGAATAACTTATAAATAAATTAAAGCATATTGATATCATAAATGAGTTTAAAATGAGAATTATGGAACTCTTATATAAAATAATGTACAAAATCTCAAAATATTGATAGTATTGTATTTAAAGATATAAAAATTTCAATTTAAATATATCATAACATTAATGATATAAAATTTGGAGTATTTATTCCCCCGACATTCATTTGTAAAATAGACATGGGTAATTGTTTACGTTTTCTTTCCCACTTATTTATTTTTCCTCAATTTTTATAATTTTTCTCTTTCTTTTGTAAATCTTAATTCCCAAAATAGGCATATTCATGCTAATTTTATTACCTCTCTTCCCAATTGACAAAGGCGATGGATATTGTAGGTGGTTTTGGATATTATTTATAACGTTATTGTTACATACCATGAAAAATTGCTATAGAGGAGGAGCATAATATTTCCAATCATATTTCATTTCATCTTACTCTTTGAATGGGTTTGGAAACTAGATTCTTAGGGAGAAAGGGTAACCAAATTTAAATTCCATTCGGTGCATTGTAACACAAAGAGAATAACTCATAAACAAATTCAGGAATATTGATTTCATAAATGAGTTCAAAATGAGAATTATTGATCTCTTATAAAAAATAATGTACAAAATCTCAAGATATTGATAGTATTGTATTTAAAGATATAAAAATTTCAATTTAAATATATCGTAATTTTAATGATATAAAAATTGGAGTATTTATTCCTCCGACATTCATTTGTAAAATAGACATGAGAAATTGTTAACGTTTTCTTTTCCACTTATTTATATTTACTCATGTTTTATCATTATTCTCTTTCCTTTGTAAGTATTTATTCCCAAAATAGGCATATTCATGCTATTTTTATTACCTCTCTTCCCAATTGACAAAGGCGATGGATATTGTAGGTGGTTTTAAACATTTTTTGTAAAGTTCTTGTCACATAGATAGAAATATATCTTTAGAGGTTGAGCATAATATTTCCAATCTTATTTCTTTTCTTCTTACTGTTTAAATGGGTTTGGAAACTAGATTCTTCGGGAGAAATGGTACCAAATTTAAATTCCATACGGTGCATTCCTACATAATGAGAATAACTTATAAATAAATTAAAGCATATTGATTTCATAAATGAGTTTAAAATGAGAATTATGGAACTCTTATATAAAATAATGTACAAAATCTCAAAATATTGATAGTATTGTATTTAAAGATATAAAAATTTCAATTTAAATATATCATAACTTTAATGATATAAAATTTGGAGTATTTATTCCCCCGACATTCATTTGTAAAATAGACATGGGTAATTGTTTACGTTTTCTTTCCCACTTATTTATTTTTCCTCAATTTTTATAATTTTTCTCTTTCTTTTGTAAATCTTAATTCCCAAAATAGGCATATTCATGCTAATTTTATTACCTCTCTTCCCAATTGACAAAGGCGATGGATATTGTAGGTGGTTTTGGATATTATTTATAACGTTATTGTTACATACCATGAAAAATTGCTATAGAGGAGGAGCATAATATTTCCAATCATATTTCATTTCATCTTACTCTTTGAATGGGTTTGGAAACTAGATTCTTAGGGAGAAAGGGTAACCAAATTTAAATTCCATTCGGTGCATTGTAACACAAAGAGAATAACTCATAAACAAATTTAGGAATATTGATTTCATAAATGAGTTCAAAATGAGAATTATTGATCTCTTATAAAAAATAATGTACAAAATCTCAAGATATTGATAGTATTGTATTTAAAGATATAAAAATTTCAATTTAAATATATCGTAATTTTAATGATATAAAAATTGGAGTATTTATTCCTCCGACATTCATTTGTAAAATAGACATGAGAAATTGTTAACGTTTTCTTTTCCACTTATTTATTTTTACTCATGTTTTATCATTATTCTCTTTCCATTGTAAGTATTAATTCCCAAAATAGGCATATTCATGCTATTTTTATTACCTATCTTCCCAATTGACAAAGGCGATGGATATTGTAGGTGGTTTTAAACTATTTTTTGTAAAGTTCTTGTCACATAGATAGAAATATATCTATAGAGGTTGAGCATAATATTTCCAATCTTATTTCTTTTCTTCTTACTCTTTAAATGGGTTTGGAAACTAGATTCTTCGGGAGAAATGGTAACCAAATTTAAATTCCATACGGTGCATTCCTACACACTGAGAATAACTTATAAATAAATTAAGGCATATTGATCTAATAAATGATTTTAAAATGAGAATTATGGATCTCTTATATAAAATAATGTACAAAATCTCAAAATATTGACAGTATTGTATTTAAAGATATAAAAATTTCAATTTAAATATATCATAACTTTAATGATATAAAATTTGGAGTATTTATTCCTCCGACATTCATTTGTAAAATAGACATGAGAAATTGTTAACGTTTTCTTTTCCACTTATTTATTTTTCCTCATGTTTTATCATTCTTCTCTTTCCTTTGTAAGTATTAATTCCCAAAATAGGTATATTCATGCTATTTTTATTACCTCTCTTCCCAATTGACAAAGGCGATGGATATTGTAGGTGGTTTTAAACATTTTTTGTAAAGTTCTTGTCACATAGATAGAAATATATCTATAGAGGTTGAGCATAATATTTCCAATCTTATTTCTTTTCTTCTTACTCTTTAAATGGGTTTGGAAACTAGATTTTTTGGGAGAAATGGTAACCAAATTTAAATTCATACGGTGCATTCCTACACAATGAGAATAACTTATAAATAAATTAAGGCATATTGATCTAATAAATGAGTTTAAAATGAGAATTATGGATCTCTTATATAAAATAATGTACAAAATCTCAAAATATTGACAGTATTGTATTTAAAGATATAAAAATTTCAATTTAAATATGTCATAACTTTAATGATATAAAAGTTGGAGTATTTATTCCCCCGACATTCATTTGTAAAATACACATGGGTAATTGTTTACGTTTTCTTTCCCACTTATTTATTTTTCCTCATGTTTTATAATTATTCTCTTTCCTTTGTAAGTCTTAATTCCCAAAATAGGCATATTTATGCTAATTTTATTACCTCTCTTCCCTATTGAAAAAGGCGAGGGATGTTGCAGGTGGTTTTGGATATTATTTATAATGTTCTTGTTACATACCTTGAAATATTGCTATAGAGGAGGAGCATAATATTTCCAATCATATTTCATTTCTTCTTACTCTTTGAATGGGTTTGGGAAACTAGATTCTTAGGGAGAAAGGGTAACCAAATTTAAATTCCATACGGTGCATTCCAACACAAAGAGAATAACTTATAGATAAATTTAAGAATATTGATTTCATAAATGAGTTCAAAATGAGAATTATTGATATATTATATAAAATAATGTACAAAATCTCAAAATATTGACAGTATTGCATTTAAAGATATAAAAATTTCAATTTAAATATATCATAACTTTAATGATATAAAATTTGGAGTATTTATTCCCCCAACATTCATTTGTAAAATAGACTTGAGTAATTGTTTACGTTTTCTTTCCCACTTATTTATTTTTCCTTAAGTTTATAATTATTCTATTTCTTTTGTAAGTCTTAATTCCCAAAATAGGCATATTCATGCTAGTTTTATTACCTCTCTTACCAATTGAATAATGCGATGGATGTTACAGGTGGTTTTGGACATTATTTCTAACGTTCTTTTTACATAGCAAGAAACATTTCTATAGAGAAGGAGCATAATATTTCCAATCATATTTCTTTTCTTCTTACTCTTTGAATGGGTTTGGAAATTAGATTCTTAGGGAGAAAGGGTAACGAAATTTAAATTCCATACGGTGTATTCCAATACAAAGAGAATAACTTATAAATAAATTTAACAATAATGATTTCATAAATGAGTTCAAAATGAGAATTATTGATCTCTTATATAAAATAATGTAAAAAAATCTCAAAATATTGATAGTATTGCATTTAAAGATATAAAAATTTCCATTTAAATATATAATAATTTTAATGATATAAAATTTGGAGTATTTCTTCCCCCGACATTCACTTGTAAAATAGAATTGAGTAATTGTTTACGTTTTCTTTCCCAGTTATTTATTTTTCCTCAAGTTTTATAATTATTCTCTTTCTTTTGTAAATCTTAAGTCCCAAAATAGGCATATTCATGCTAATTGTATTACCTCTCTACCCATTTGAAAAAGGGGATGGATGTTGTAGGTGGTTTTGGATATTATTTATAACGTTCTTGTTACATACCATGAAAAATTGCTATAGAGGAGGAGCATAATATTTCCAATCATATTTCATTTCTTCATACTCTTTGAATGGGTTTGGAAACTAGATTCTTAGGGAGACATGGTAACCAAATTTAAATTCCATACGGTGCATTCTAACACAAAGAGAATAACTTATAGACAAATTTAAGACTATTGACTTCTTAAATGAGTGCAAAATGAGAATTATTGATCTCTTATAAAAAATAATGTACAAAATCTCAAGATATTGATAGTATTGCATTTAAAGATATAAAAATTTCAATTTAAATATATCGTAATTATAATGATATAAAAATTGGAGTATTTATTCCTACGACATTCATTTGTAAAATAGACATGAGAAATTGTTAACGTTTTCTTTTCTACTTATTTATTTTTCCTCAGGTTTTATCATTATTCTCTTTCCTTTGTAAGTATTAATTCCCAAAATAGGCATATTCATGCTATTTTTATTACCTCTCTTCCCAATTGACAAATGCGATGGATGTTGCAGGTGGTGTTTAACATTATTTCAAAAGTTCTTGTCACATAGATAGAAATATATCTATAGAGGTTGAGCATAATATTTCCAATCATATTTATTTTCTTCTTTCTCTTTAAATGGGTTTGGAAACTAGATTCTTCGGGAGAAATGGTAACCAAATTTAAATTCCATACGGTGCATTCCTACACCATGAGAATAACTTATAAATAAATTAAAGCATATTGATCTAATAAATGAGTTTAAAATGAGAATTATGGATCTCTTATATAAAATAATGGACAAAATCTCAAAATATTGATAGTATTGTATTTAAAGATATAAAAATTTCAATTTAAATATATTATAACTTTAATGATATAAAATTTGGAGTATTTATTCCCCCGAAATTCATTTGTAAAATAGACATGGGTAATTGTTTACGTTTTCTTTCCCACTTATTTATATTTCCTCAAGTTTTATAATTATTCTCTTTCTATTGTAAATCTTAAGTCCCAAAATAGGCATATTCATGCTAATTGTATTACCTCTCTACCCATTTGAAAAAGGGGATGGATGTTGTAGGTGGTTTTGGTTATTATTTATAACGTTCTTGTTACATACCTTGAAAAATTGCTATAGAGTAGGAGCATAATATTTCCAATCATATTTCATTTCTTCTTACTCTTTGAATGGGTTTGGAAACTAGATTCTTAGGGAGAAAGGGTAACCAAATTTAAATTCCATTCGGTGCATTCTAACACAAATAGAATAACTTATAGACAAATTTAAGAATATTGATTTCATAAATGAGTTCAAAATGAGAATTATTGATCTCTTATAAAAAATAATGTACGAAATCTCAAGATATTGATAGTATTGCATTTAAAGATATAAAAATTTCAATTTAAATATATCGTAATTTTAATGATATAAAAATTGGAGTATTTATTCCTCCGACATTCATTTGTAAAATAGACATGAGAAATTGTTAACGTTTTCTTTTCCACTTATTTATTTTTCCTCATGTTTTATCATTATTCTCTTTCCTTTGTAAGTATTAATTCCCAAAATAGGCATATTCATGCTAATATTATTACCTCTCTTCCCAATTGACAAAGGCGATGTATATTGTAGGTGGTTTTAAACATTTTTTGTAAAGTTCTTGTCACATAGATAGAAATATATCTATAGAGGTTGAGCATAATATTTCCAATCTTATTTCTTTTCTTCTTACTCTTTAAATGGGTTTGGAAACTAGATTCTTCGGGAGAAATGGTAACCAAATTTAAATACCATACGGTGCATTCCTACACGATGAGAATAACTTATAAATAAATTAAAGCATATTGATCTAATAAATGAGTTTAAAATGAGAATTATGGATCTCTTATATAAAATAAAGTACAACATCTCAAAATATTGATAGTATTGTATTTAAAGATATAAAAATTTCAATTTAAATATATCATAACTTTAATGATATAAAATTTGGAGTATTTATTCCCCCGACATTCATTTGTAAAATAGACATGGGTATGGGTTTGGAAACTAGATTCTTAGGGAGAAAGGGTAACCAAATTTAAATTCCATACGGTGCATTCCAACACAAAGAGAATAACTTATTGACAAATTTAAGAATATTGATTTCATAAATGAGTTCAAAATGAGAATTATTGATCTCTTATAAAAAATAAAATACAAAATCTCAAGATATTGATAGTATTTCATTTAAAGGTATAAAAATTTCAATTTAAATATATCGTAATTTTAATTATATAAAATTTGTAGTATTTATTCCCCCAACATTCATTTGTAAAATAGACATGGGTAATTGTTTACGTTTTCTTTTCCACTTATTTATTTTTCCTCATGTTTTATCATTATTCTCTTTCCTTTGTAAGTATTAATTCCCGAAATAGGCATATTCATGCTAATTTTATTACCTCTCTTCCCAATTGACAAAGGCGATGTATATTGTAGGTAGTTTTAAATATTCTTTGTAAAGTTATTGTCACATAGATAGAAATATATCTATAGAGGTTGAGCATAATATTTCCAATCTTATTTCTTTTCTTCTTACTCTTTAAATGGGTTTGGAAACTAGATTCTTAAGGAGAAATGGTAACCAAATTTAAATTCCATACGGTGCATTCCTACACAATGAGAATAACTTATAAATAAATTAAAGCATATTGATCTAATAAATGAGTTTAAAATGAGAATTATGGATCTCTTATATAAAATAATGTACAAAATCTCAAAATATTGATAGTATTGTATTTAAAGATATAAAAATTTCAATTTAAATATATCATAACTTTAATGATATAAAATTTGGAGTATTTATTCCTCCGACATTCATTTGTAAAATAGACATGAGAAATTGTTAACGTTTTCTTTTCCACTTATTTATTTTTCCTCATGTTTTATCATTATTCTCTTTCCTTTGTAAGTATTAATTCCCAAAATAGGCATATTCATGCTAATTTTATTACCTCTCTTCCCAATTGTAAAAAGCGATGTATATTGTAGGTGGTTTTAAACATTTTTTGTAAAGTTCTTGTCACATAGATAGAAATATATCTATAGAGGTTGAGCATAATATTTCCAATCTTATTTCTTTTCTTCTTACTCTTTAAATGGGTTTGGAAACTAGATTCTTCGGGAGAAATGGTAACCAAATTTAAATACCATACGGTGCATTCCTACACGATGAGAATAACTTATAAATAAATTAAAGCATATTGATCTAATAAATGAGTTTAACATGAGAATTATGGATCTCTTATATAAAATAATGTACAACATCTCAAAATATTGATAGTATTGTATTTAAAGATATAAAAATTTCAATTTAAATATATCATAACTTTAATGATATAAAATTTGGAGTATTTATTCCCCCGACATTCATTTGTAAAATAGACATGGGTATGGGTTTGGAAACTAGATTCTTAGGGAGAAAGGGTAACCAAATTTAAATTCCATACGGTGCATTCCAACACAAAGAGAATAACTTATAGACAAATTTAAAAATATTGATTTCATAAATGAGTTCAAAATGAGAATTATTGATCTCTTATAAAAAATAAAATACAAAATCTCAAGATATTGATAGTATTGCATTTAAAGGTATAAAAATTTCAATTTAAATATATCGTAATTTTAATGATATAAAATTTGTAGTATTTATTCCCCCAACATTTATTTGTAAAAAAGACATGGGTAATTGTTTACGTTTTCTTTTCCACTTATTTATTTTTCCTCATGTTTTATCATTATTCTCTTTCCTTTGTAAGTATTAATTCCCGAAATAGGCATATTCATGCTAATTTTATTACCTCTCTTCCCAATTGACAAAGGCGATGTATATTGTAGGTAGTTTTAAATATTCTTTGTAAAGTTATTGTCACATAGATAGAAATATATCTATAGAGGTTGAGCATAATATTTACAATCTTATTTCTTTTCTTCTTACTCTTTAAATGGGTTTGGAAACTAGATTCTTAAGGAGAAATGGTAACCAAATTTAAATTCCATACGGTGCATTCCTACACAATGAGAATAACTTATAAATAAAATAAAGCATATTGATCTAATAAATGAGTTTAAAATGAGAATTATGTATCTCTTATATAAAATAAAGTACAACATCTCAAAATATTGATAGTATTGTATTTAAAGATATAAAAATTTCAATTTAAATATATCATAACTTTAATGATATAAAATTTGGAGTATTTATTCCTCCGACATTCATTTGTAAAATAGACATGGGTAATTGTTTACGTTTTCTTTCCCACTTATTTATATTTCCTCAAGTTTTTTAATTATTCTCTTTCTTTTGTAAATCTTAAGTCCCAAAATAGGCATATTCATGCTAATTGTATTACCTCTCTACCCATTTGAAAAAGGGGATGGATGTTGTAGGTGGTTTTGGATATTATTTATAACGTTTTTGTTACATACCTTGAAAAATTGCTATAGAGGAGGAGCATAATATTTCCAATCATATTTCATTTCTTCTTACTCTTTGAATGGGTTTGGAAACTAGATTCTTAGGGAGAAAGGGTAACCAAATTTAAATTCCATTCGGTGCATTCTAACACAAAGAGAATAACTTATAGACAAATTTAAGAATATTGATTTCATAAATGAGTTCAAAATGAGAATTATTGATCTCTTATAAAAAATAATGTACAAAATCTCAAGATATTGATAGTATTGCATTTAAAGATATAAAAATTTCAATTTAAATATATCGTAATTTTAATGATATAAAAATTGGAGTATTTATTCCTCCGACATTCATTTGTAAAATAGACATGAGAAATTGTTAACGTTTTCTTTTCCACTTATTTATTTTTCCTCATGTTTTATCATTATTCTCTTTCCTTTGTAAGTATTAATTCCCAAAATAGGCATATTCATGCTAATTTTATTACCTCTCTTCCCAATTGACAAAAGCGATGTATATTGTAGGTGGTTTTAAACATTTTTTGTAAAGTTCTTGTCACATAGATAGAAATATATCTATAGAGGTTGAGCATAATATTTCCAATCTTATTTCTTTTCTTCTTACTCTTTAAATGGGTTTGGAAACTAGATTCTTCGGGAGAAATGGTAACCAAATTTAAATACCATACGGTGCATTCCTACACGATGAGAATAACTTATAAATAAATTAAAGCATATTGATCTAATAAATGAGTTTAACATGAGAATTATGGATCTCTTATATAAAATAATGTACAACATCTCAAAATATTGATAGTATTGTATTTAAAGATATAAAAATTTCAATTTAAATATATCATAACTTTAATGATATAAAATTTGGAGTATTTATTCCCTCGACATTCATTTGTAAAATAGACATGGGTATGGGTTTGGAAATTAGATTCTTAGGGAGAAAGGGTAACCAAATTTAAATTCCATACGGTGCATTCCAACACAAAGAGAATAACTTATAGACAAATTTAAGAATATTGATTTCATAAATGAGTTCAAAATGAGAATTATTGATCTCTTATAAAAAATAAAATACAAAATCTCAAGATATTGATAGTATTGAATTTAAAGGTATAAAAATTTCAATTTAAATATATCGTAATTTTAATGATATAAAATTTGTAGTATTTATTCCCCCAACATTCATTTGTAAAATAGACATGGGTAATTGTTTACGTTTTCTTTTCCACTTATTTATTTTTCCTCATGTTTTATCATTATTCTCTTTCCTTTGTAAGTATTAATTCCCGAAATAGGCATATTCATGCTAATTTTATTACCTCTCTTCCCAATTGACAAAGGCGATGTATATTGTAGGTAGTTTTAAATATTCTTTGTAAAGTTATTGTCACATAGATAGAAATATATCTATAGAGGTTGAGCATAATATTTCCAATCTTATTTCTTTTCTTCTTACTCTTTAAATGGGTTTGGAAACTAGATTCTTCGGGAGAAATGGTAACCAAATTTAAATACCATACGGTGCATTCCTACACGATGAGAATAACTTATAAATAAATTAAAGCATATTGATCTAATAAATGAGTTTAAAATGAGAATTATGTATCTCTTATATAAAATAATGTACAAAATCTCAAAATATTGATAGTATTGTATTTAAAGATATAAAAATTTCAATTTAAATATATCATAACATTAATGATATAAAATTTGGAGTATTTATTCCTCCGACATTCATTTGTAAAATAGATATGAGAAATTGTTAACGTTTTCTTTTCCACTTATTTATTTTTCCTCATGTTTTATCATTATTCTCTTTCATTTGTAAGTATTAATTCCCGAAATAGGCATATTCATGCTAATTTTATTACCTCTCTTCCCAATTGACAAAGGCGATGTATATTGTAGGTGATTTTAAACATTTTTTGTAAAGTTCTTGTCACATAGATAGAAATATATCTATAGAGGTTGAGCATAATATTTCCAATCTTATTTCTTTTCTTCTTACTCTTTAAATGGGTTTGGAAACTAGATTCTTAAGGAGAAATGGTAACCAAATTTAAATTCCATACGGTGCATTCCTACACAATGAGAATAACTTATAAATAAATTAAAGCATATTGATCTAATAAATGAGTTTAAAATGAGAATTATGGATCCCTTATATAAAATAATGTACAAAATCTCAAAATATTGATAGTATTGTATTTAAAGATATAAAAATTTCAATTTAAATATATCATAACTTTAATGATATAAAATTTGTAGTATTTATTCCCCCAACATTCATTTGTAAAATAGACATGGGTAATTGTTTACGTTTTCTTTTCCACTTATTTATTTTTCCTCAGGTTTTATCATTATTCTCTTTCCTTTGTAAGTATTAATTCCCAAAATAGGCATATTCATGCTAATTTTATTACCTCTCTTCCCAATTGACAAAGGCGATGTATATTGTAGGTGGTTTTAAACATTTTTTGTAAAGTTCTTGTCACATAGATAGAAATATATCTATAGAGGTTGAGCATAATATTTCCAATCTTATTTCTTTTCTTCTTACTCTTTAAATGGGTTTGGAAACTAGATTCTTCGGGAGAAATGGTAACCAAATTTAAATTCCATACGGTGCATTCCTACACCATGAGAATAACTTATAAATAAATTAAAGCATATTGATCTAATAAATGAGTTTAAAATGAGAATTATGGATCTCTTTATAAAATAATGGACAAAATCTCAAAATATTGATAGTATTGTATTTAAAGATATAAAAATTTCAATTTAAATATATCATAACTTTAATGATATAAAATTTGGAGTATTTATTCCTCCGACATTCATTTGTACAATAGACATGGGTAATTGTTTACGTTTTCTTTCCCACTTATTTATTTTACCTCAAGTTTTATAATTATTCTCTTTCTTTTGTAAATCTTAATTCCCAAAATAGGCATATTCATGCTAATTTTATTACCTCTCTTCCCAATTGACAAAAGGCGAGGGATGTTGTAGGGGGTTTTGGATATTATTTATAATGTTCTTGTTACATACCTTGAAAAATTGCTATAGAGGAGGAGCATAATATTTCCAATCATATTTCATTTCTTCTTACTCTTTCAATGGGTTTGGGAAACTAGATTCTTAGGGAGAAAGGGTAACCAAATTTAAATTCCATACGGTGCATTCCAACACAAAGAGAATAACTTATAGATAAATTTAAGAATATTGATTTCATAAATGAGTTCAAATTGAGAATTATTGATATCTTATATAAAATAATGTACAAAATCTCAAAATATTGAGAGTATTGCATTTAAAGATATAAAAATTTCAATTTAAATATATCATTACTTTAATGATATAAAATTTGTAGTATTTATTCCCCCGACATTCATTTGTAAAATAGACATGGGTAATTGTTTACGTTTTCTTTCCCACTTATTTATATTTCCTCAAGTTTTATAATTATTCTCTTTCTTTTGTAAATCTTAAGTCCCAAAATAGGCATATTCATGCTATTTTTATTACCTCTCTACCCATTTGAAAAAGGGGATGGATGTTGTAGGTGGTTTTGGATATTATTTATAACGTTCTTGTTACATACCTTGAAAAATTGCTATAGAGGAGGAGCATAATATTTCCAATCATATTTCATTTCTTCTTACTCTTTGAATGGGTTTGGAAACTAGATTCTTAGGGAGAAAGGGTAACCAAATTTAAATTCCATTCGGTGCATTCTAACACAAATAGAATAACTTATAGACAAATTTAAGAATATTGATTTCATAAATGAGTTCAAAATGAGAATTATTGATCTCTTATAAAAAATAATGTACGAAATCTCAAGATATTGATAGTATTGCATTTAAAGATATAAAAATTTCAATTTAAATATATCGTAATTTTAATGATATAAAAATTGGAGTATTTATTCCTCCGACATTCATTTGTAAAATAGACATGAGAAATTGTTAACGTTTTCTTTTCCACTTATTTATTTTTCCTCATGTTTTATCATTATTCTCTTTCCTTTGTAAGTATTAATTCCCAAAATAGGCATATTCATGCTAATTTTATTACCTCTCTTCCCAATTGACAAAGGCGATGTATATTGTAGGTGGTTTTAAACATTTTTTGTAAAGTTCTTGTCACATAGATAGAAATATATCTATAGAGGTTGAGCATAATATTTCCAATCTTATTTCTTTTCTTCTTACTCTTTAAATGGGTTTGGAAACTAGATTTTTCGGGAGAAATGGTAACCAAATTTAAATACCATACGGTCCATTCCTACACGATGAGAATAACTTATAAATAAATTAAAGCATATTGATCTAATAAATGAGTTTAAAATGAGAATTATGGATCTCTTATATAAAATAAAGTACAACATCTCAAAATATTGATAGTATTGTATTTAAAGATATAAAAATTTCAATTTAAATATATCATAACATTAATGATATAAAATTGGGAGTATTTATTCCTTCGACATTCATTTGTACAATAGACATGGGTAATTGTTTACGTTTTCTTTCCCACTTATTTATTTTACCTCAAGTTTTATAATTATTCTCTTTCTTTTGTAAATCTTAATTCCCAAAATAGGCATATTCATACTAATTTTATTACCTCTCTTCCCAATTGAAAAAGGCGAGGGATGTTGCAGGGGGTTTTGGATATTATTTATAATGTTCTTGTTACATACCTTGAAAAATTGCTATAGAGGAGGAGCATAATATTTCCAATCATATTTCATTTCTTCTTACTCTTTCAATGGGTTTGGGAAACTAGATTCTTAGGGAGAAAGGGTAACCAAATTTAAATTCCATACGGTGCATTCCAACACAAAGAGAATAACTTATAGATAAATTTAAGAATATTGATTTCATAAATGAGTTCAAATTGAGAATTATTGATATCTTATATAAAATAATGTACAAAATCTCAAAATATTGAGAGTATTGCATTTAAAGATATAAAAATTTCAATTTAAATATATCATTACTTTAATGATATAAAATTTGTAGTATTTATTCCCCCGACATTCATTTGTAAAATAGACATGGGTAATTGTTTACGTTTTCTTTCCAACTTATTTATTTTTCCTCAGGGTTTATCATTATTCTCTTTCCTTTGTAAGTATTAATTCCCAAAATAGGCATATTCATGCTATTTTTATTACCTCTCTTCCCAATTGACAAATGCGATGATGTTGCAGGTGGTTTTTAACATTATTTCTAAAGTTCTTGTCACATAGATAGAAATATATCTATAGAGGTTGAGCATAATATTTCCAATCATATTTATTTTCTTCTTTCTCTTTAAATGGGTTTGGAAACTAGATTCTTCGGGAGAAATGGTAACCAAATTTAAATTCCATACGGTGCATTCCTACACCATGAGAATAACTTATAAATAAATTAAAGCATATTGATCTAATAAATGAGTTTAAAATGAGAATTATGGATCTCTTTATAAAATAATGGACAAAATCTCAAAATATTGATAGTATTGTATTTAAAGATATAAAAATTTCAATTTAAATATATCATAACTTTAATGATATAAAATTTGGAGTATTTATTCCTCCGACATTCATTTGTAAAATAGACATGGGTAATTGTTTACGTTTTCTTTCCCACTTATTTATATTTCCTCAAGTTTTATAATTATTCTCTTTCTTTTGTAAATCTTAAGTCCCAAAATAGGCATATTCATGCTAATTGTATTACCTCTCTACCCATTTGAAAAAGGGGATGGATGTTGTAGGTGGTTTTGGATATTATTTATAACGTTCTTGTTACATACCTTGAAAAATTGCTATAGAGGAGGAGCATAATATTTCCTATCATATTTCATTTCTTCTTACTCTTTGAATGGGTTTGGAAACTAGATTCTTAGGGAGAAAGGGTAACCAAATTTAAATTCCATTCGGTGCATTCTAACACAAAGAGAATAACTTATAGACAAATTTAAGAATATTGATTTCATAAATGAGTTCAAAATGAGAATTATTGATCTCTTATAAAAAATAATGTACAAAATCTCAAGATATTGATAGTATTGCATTTAAAGATATAAAAATTTCAATTTAAATATATCGTAATTTTAATGATATAAAAATTGGAGTATTTATTCCTCCGACATTCATTTGTAAAATAGACATGAGAAATTGTTAACGTTTTCTTTTCCACTTATTTATTTTTCCTCATGTTTTATCATTATTCTCTTTCCTTTGTAAGTATTAATTCCCAAAATAGGCATATTCATGCTAATTTTATTACCTCTCTTCCCAATTAACAAAGGCGATGTATATTGTAGGTGGTTTTAAACATTTTTTGTAAAGTTCTTGTCACATAGATAGAAATATATCTATAGAGGTTGAGCATAATATTTCCAATCTTATTTCTTTTCTTCTTACTCTTTAAATGGGTTTGGAAACTAGATTCTTCGGGAGAAATGGTAACCAAATTTAAATTCCATACGGTGCATTCCTACACGATGAGAATAACTTATAAATAAATTAAAGCATATTGATCTAATAAATGAGTTTAAAATGAGAATTATGGATCTCTTATATAAAATAATGTACAACATCTCAAAATATTGATAGTATTGTATTTAAAGATATAAAAATTTCAATTTAAATATATCATAACATTAATGATACAAAATTTGGAGTATTTATTCCTCCGACATTCATTTGTAAAATAGACATGGGTAATTGTTTACGTTTTCTTTCCCACTTATTTATTTTACCTCAAGTTTTATAATTATTCTCTTTCTTTTGTAAATCATAATTCCCAAAATAGGCATATTCATGCTAATTTTATTACCTCTCTTCCCAATTGAAAAAGGCGAGGGATGTTGCAGGGGGTTTTGGATATTATTTATAATGTTCTTGTTACATACCTTGAAAAATTGCTATAGAGGAGGAGCATAATATTTCCAATCATATTTCATTTCTTCTTACTCTTTCAATGGGTTTGGGAAACTAGATTCTTAGGGAGAAAGGGTAACCAAATTTAAATTCCATACGGTGCATTCCAACACAAAGAGAATAACTTATAGATAAATTTAAGAATATTGATTTCATAAATGAGTTCAAATTGAGAATTATTGATATCTTATATAAAATAATGTACAAAATCTCAAAATATTGAGAGTATTGCATTTAAAGATATAAAAATTTCAATTTAAATATATCATAACATTAATGATATAAAATTTGGAGTATTTATTCCTCCGACATTCATTTGTAAAATAGATATGAGAAATTGTTAACGTTTTCTTTTCCACTTATTTATTTTTCCTCATGTTTTATCATTATTCTCTTTCATTTGTAAGTATTAATTCCCGAAATAGGCATATTCATGCTAATTTTATTACCTCTCTTCCCAATTGACAAAGGCGATGTATATTGTAGGTGATTTTAAACATTTTTTGTAAAGTTCTTGTCACATAGATAGAAATATATCTATAGAGGTTGAGCATAATATTTCCAATCTTATTTCTTTTCTTCTTACTCTTTAAATGGGTTTGGAAACTAGATTCTTAAGGAGAAATGGTAACCAAATTTAAATTCCATACGGTGCATTCCTACACAATGAGAATAACTTATAAATAAATTAAAGCATATTGATCTAATAAATGAGTTTAAAATGAGAATTATGGATCCCTTATATAAAATAATGTACAAAATCTCAAAATATTGATAGTATTGTATTTAAAGATATAAAAATTTCAATTTAAATATATCATAACTTTAATGATATAAAATTTGTAGTATTTATTCCCCCAACATTCATTTGTAAAATAGACATGGGTAATTGTTTACGTTTTCTTTTCCACTTATTTATTTTTCCTCAGGCTTTATCATTATTCTCTTTCCTTTGTAAGTATTAATTCCCAAAATAGGCATATTCATGCTAATTTTATTACCTCTCTTCCCAATTGACAAAGGCGATGTATATTGTAGGTGGTTTTAAACATTTTTTGTAAAGTTCTTGTCACATAGATAGAAATATATCTATAGAGGTTGAGCATAATATTTCCAATCTTATTTCTTTTCTTCTTACTCTTTAAATGGGTTTGGAAACTAGATTCTTCGGGAGAAATGGTAACCAAATTTAAATTCCATACGGTGCATTCCTACACCATGAGAATAACTTATAAATAAATTAAAGCATATTGATCTAATAAATGAGTTTAAAATGAGAATTATGGATCTCTTTATAAAATAATGGACAAAATCTCAAAATATTGATAGTATTGTATTTAAAGATATAAAAATTTCAATTTAAATATATCATAACTTTAATGATATAAAATTTGGAGTATTTATTCCTCCGACATTCATTTGTACAATAGACATGGGTAATTGTTTACGTTTTCTTTCCCACTTATTTATTTTACCTCAAGTTTTATAATTATTCTCTTTCTTTTGTAAATCTTAATTCCCAAAATAGGCATATTCATGCTAATTTTATTACCTCTCTTCCCAATTGACAAAAGGCGAGGGATGTTGTAGGGGGTTTTGGATATTATTTATAATGTTCTTGTTACATACCTTGAAAAATTGCTATAGAGGAGGAGCATAATATTTCCAATCATATTTCATTTCTTCTTACTCTTTCAATGGGTTTGGGAAACTAGATTCTTAGGGAGAAAGGGTAACCAAATTTAAATTCCATACGGTGCATTCCAACACAAAGAGAATAACTTATAGATAAATTTAAGAATATTGATTTCATAAATGAGTTCAAATTGAGAATTATTGATATCTTATATAAAATAATGTACAAAATCTCAAAATATTGAGAGTATTGCATTTAAAGATATAAAAATTTCAATTTAAATATATCATTACTTTAATGATATAAAATTTGTAGTATTTATTCCCCCGACATTCATTTGTAAAATAGACATGGGTAATTGTTTACGTTTTCTTTCCCACTTATTTATATTTCCTCAAGTTTTATAATTATTCTCTTTCTTTTGTAAATCTTAAGTCCCAAAATAGGCATATTCATGCTATTTTTATTACCTCTCTACCCATTTGAAAAAGGGGATGGATGTTGTAGGTGGTTTTGGATATTATTTATAACGTTCTTGTTACATACCTTGAAAAATTGCTATAGAGGAGGAGCATAATATTTCCAATCATATTTCATTTCTTCTTACTCTTTGAATGGGTTTGGAAACTAGATTCTTAGGGAGAAAGGGTAACCAAATTTAAATTCCATTCGGTGCATTCTAACACAAATAGAATAACTTATAGACAAATTTAAGAATATTGATTTCATAAATGAGTTCAAAATGAGAATTATTGATCTCTTATAAAAAATAATGTACGAAATCTCAAGATATTGATAGTATTGCATTTAAAGATATAAAAATTTCAATTTAAATATATCGTAATTTTAATGATATAAAAATTGGAGTATTTATTCCTCCGACATTCATTTGTAAAATAGACATGAGAAATTGTTAACGTTTTCTTTTCCACTTATTTATTTTTCCTCATGTTTTATCATTATTCTCTTTCCTTTGTAAGTATTAATTCCCAAAATAGGCATATTCATGCTAATTTTATTACCTCTCTTCCCAATTGACAAAGGCGATGTATATTGTAGGTGGTTTTAAACATTTTTTGTAAAGTTCTTGTCACATAGATAGAAATATATCTATAGAGGTTGAGCATAATATTTCCAATCTTATTTCTTTTCTTCTTACTCTTTAAATGGGTTTGGAAACTAGATTTTTCGGGAGAAATGGTAACCAAATTTAAATACCATACGGTGCATTCCTACACGATGAGAATAACTTATAAATAAATTAAAGCATATTGATCTAATAAATGAGTTTAAAATGAGAATTATGGATCTCTTATATAAAATAAAGTACAACATCTCAAAATATTGATAGTATTGTATTTAAAGATATAAAAATTTCAATTTAAATATATCATAACATTAATGATATAAAATTGGGAGTATTTATTCCTTCGACATTCATTTGTACAATAGACATGGGTAATTGTTTACGTTTTCTTTCCCACTTATTTATTTTACCTCAAGTTTTATAATTATTCTCTTTATTTTGTAAATCTTAATTCCCAAAATAGGCATATTCATGCTAATTTTATTACCTCTCTTCCCAATTGAAAAAGGCGAGGGATGTTGCAGGGGGTTTTGGATATTATTTATAATGTTCTTGTTACATACCTTGAAAAATTGCTATAGAGGAGGAGCATAATATTTCCAATCATATTTCATTTCTTCTTACTCTTTCAATGGGTTTGGGAAACTAGATTCTTAGGGAGAAAGGGTAACCAAATTTAAATTCCATACGGTGCATTCCAACACAAAGAGAATAACTTATAGATAAATTTAAGAATATTGATTTCATAAATGAGTTCAAATTGAGAATTATTGATATCTTATATAAAATAATGTACAAAATCTCAAAATATTGAGAGTATTGCATTTAAAGATATAAAAATTTCAATTTAAATATATCATTACTTTAATGATATAAAATTTGTAGTATTTATTCCCCCGACATTCATTTGTAAAATAGACATGGGTAATTGTTTACGTTTTCTTTCCAACTTATTTATTTTTCCTCAGGGTTTATCATTATTCTCTTTCCTTTGTAAGTATTAATTCCCAAAATAGGCATATTCATGCTATTTTTATTACCTCTCTTCCCAATTGACAAATGCGATGATGTTGCAGGTGGTTTTTAACATTATTTCTAAAGTTCTTGTCACATAGATAGAAATATATCTATAGAGGTTGAGCATAATATTTCCAATCATATTTATTTTCTTCTTTCTCTTTAAATGGGTTTGGAAACTAGATTCTTCGGGAGAAATGGTAACCAAATTTAAATTCCATACGGTGCATTCCTACACCATGAGAATAACTTATAAATAAATTAAAGCATATTGATCTAATAAATGAGTTTAAAATGAGAATTATGGATCTCTTTATAAAATAATGGACAAAATCTCAAAATATTGATAGTATTGTATTTAAAGATATAAAAATTTCAATTTAAATATATCATAACTTTAATGATATAAAATTTGGAGTATTTATTCCTCCGACATTCATTTGTAAAATAGACATGGGTAATTGTTTACGTTTTCTTTCCCACTTATTTATATTTCCTCAAGTTTTATAATTATTCTCTTTCTTTTGTAAATCTTAAGTCCCAAAATAGGCATATTCATGCTAATTGTATTACCTCTCTACCCATTTGAAAAAGGGGATGGATGTTGTAGGTGGTTTTGGATATTATTTATAACGTTCTTGTTACATACCTTGAAAAATTGCTATAGAGGAGGAGCATAATATTTCCTATCATATTTCATTTCTTCTTACTCTTTGAATGGGTTTGGAAACTAGATTCTTAGGGAGAAAGGGTAACCAAATTTAAATTCCATTCGGTGCATTCTAACACAAAGAGAATAACTTATAGACAAATTTAAGAATATTGATTTCATAAATGAGTTCAAAATGAGAATTATTGATCTCTTATAAAAAATAATGTACAAAATCTCAAGATATTGATAGTATTGCATTTAAAGATATAAAAATTTCAATTTAAATATATCGTAATTTTAATGATATAAAAATTGGAGTATTTATTCCTCCGACATTCATTTGTAAAATAGACATGAGAAATTGTTAACGTTTTCTTTTCCACTTATTTATTTTTCCTCATGTTTTATCATTATTCTCTTTCCTTTGTAAGTATTAATTCCCAAAATAGGCATATTCATGCTAATTTTATTACCTCTCTTCCCAATTAACAAAGGCGATGTATATTGTAGGTGGTTTTAAACATTTTTTGTAAAGTTCTTGTCACATAGATAGAAATATATCTATAGAGGTTGAGCATAATATTTCCAATCTTATTTCTTTTCTTCTTACTCTTTAAATGGGTTTGGAAACTAGATTCTTCGGGAGAAATGGTAACCAAATTTAAATTCCATACGGTGCATTCCTACACGATGAGAATAACTTATAAATAAATTAAAGCATATTGATCTAATAAATGAGTTTAAAATGAGAATTATGGATCTCTTATATAAAATAATGTACAACATCTCAAAATATTGATAGTATTGTATTTAAAGATATAAAAATTTCAATTTAAATATATCATAACATTAATGATACAAAATTTGGAGTATTTATTCCTCCGACATTCATTTGTAAAATAGACATGGGTAATTGTTTACGTTTTCTTTCCCACTTATTTATTTTACCTCAAGTTTTATAATTATTCTCTTTCTTTTGTAAATCATAATTCCCAAAATAGGCATATTCATGCTAATTTTATTACCTCTCTTCCCAATTGAAAAAGGCGAGTGATGTTGCAGGGGGTTTTGGATATTATTTATAATGTTCTTGTTACATACCTTGAAAAATTGCTATAGAGGAGGAGCATAATATTTCCAATCATATTTCATTTCTTCTTACTCTTTCAATGGGTTTGGGAAACTAGATTCTTAGGGAGAAAGGGTAACCAAATTTAAATTCCATACGGTGCATTCCAACACAAAGAGAATAACTTATAGATAAATTTAAGAATATTGATTTCATAAATGAGTTCAAATTGAGAATTATTGATATCTTATATAAAATAATGTACAAAATCTCAAAATATTGAGAGTATTGCATTTAAAGATATAAAAATTTCAATTTAAATATATCATTACTTTAATGATATAAAATTTGGAGTATTTATTCCCCCGACAATCATTTGTAAAATAGATATAGGTAATTGTTTACCTTTTCTTTCACACTTATTTATTTTTCCTCATGTTTTATAATTATTCTCTTTCCTTTGTAAATCTTAATTCCCAAAATAGGCATATTCATGCTAATTGTATTACCTCTCTTCCCATTTGAAAAAGGCGAGGGATGTTGCCGGGGGTTTTGGATATTATTTATAATGTTCTTGTTACATACCTTGAAAAATTGCTATAGAGGAGGAGCATAATATTTCCAATCATATTTCATTTCTCCTTACTCTTTCAATGGGTTTGGGAAACTAGATTCTTAGGGAGAAAGGGTAACCAAATTTAAATTCCATACGGTTCATTCCAATACAAAGAGAATAACTTATAGATAAATTTAAGAATATTGATTTCATAAATGAGTTCAAATTGAGAATTATTGATATCTTATATAAAATAATGTACAAAATCTCAAAATATTGAGAGTATTGCATTTAAAGATATAAAAATTTCAATTTAAATATATCATTACTTTAATGATATAAAATTTGTAGTATTTATTCCCCCGACATTCATTTGTAAAATAGACATGGGTAATTGTTTACGTTTTCTTTCCCACTTATTTATTTTTCCTCAGGTTTTATCATTATTCTCTTTCCTTTGTAAGTATTAATTCCCAAAATAGGCATATTCATGCTATTTTTATTACCTCTCTTCCCAATTGAAAAAGGCGAGGTATGTTGCAGGTGGTTTTGGATATTATTTATAATGTTCTTGTTACATACCTTGAAAAATTGCTATAGAGGAGGAACATAATATTTCTAATCATATTTCATTTCTTCTTACTCTTTGAATGGGTTGGGAAACTAGATTCTTAGGGAGAAATGGTAACCTAATTTAAAATCCATTCGGTGCATTCTAACACAAATAGAATAACTTATAGACAAATTTAAGAATATTGACTTCATAAATGAGTTCAAAATGAGAATTATTGATCTCTTATAAAAAATAATGTACAAAATCTCAAGATATTGATAGTATTGCATTTAAAGATATAAAAATTTCAATTTAAATATATCATAACGTTAATGATATAAAAATTGTAGTATTTATTCCTCCGACTTTCATTTGTAAAATAGACATGAGAAATTGTTAACGTTTTCTTATCCACTTATTTATTTTTCCTCATGTTTTATCATTATTCTCTTTCCTTCGTAAGTATTAATTCCCAAAATAGGCATATTCATGCTATTTTTATTACCTCTCTTCCCAATTGACAAATGCGATGGATGTTGCAGGTGGTTTTTAACATTATTTCTAAAGTTCTTGTCACATAGATAGAAATATATCTATAGAGGTTGAGCATAATATTTCCAATCATATTTATTTTCTTCTTTCTCTTTAAATGGATTTGGAAACCAGATTCTTCGGGAGAAATGGTAACCAAATTTAAATTCCATACGGTGCATTCCTACACCATGAGAATAACTTATAAATAAATTAAAGCATGTTGATCTAATAAATGAGTTTAAAATGAGAATTATGGATCTCTTATATAAAATAATGGACAAAATCTCAAAATATTGATAGTATTGTATTTAAAGATATAAAAATTTCAATTTAAATATATCATAACTTTAATGATATAAAATTTGGAGTATTTATTCCCCCGACATTCATTTGTAAAATAGACATGGGTAATTGTTTACGTTTTCTTTCCCACTTATTTATATTTCCTCAAGTTTTATAATTATTCTCTTTCTTTTTGTAAATCTTAAGTCCCAAAATAGGCATATTCATGCTAATTGTATTACCTCTCTACCCATTTGAAAAAGGGGATGGATGTTGTAGGTGGTTTTGGATATTATTTATAACGTTCTTGTTACATACCTTGAAAAATTGCTATAGAGGAGGAGCATAATATTTCCAATCATATTTCATTTCTTCTTACTCTGTGAATGGATTTGGAAACTAGATTCTTAGGGAGAAAGGGTAACAGAATTTAAATTCCATTCGGTGCATTCTAACACAAAGAGAATAACTTATAGACAAATTTAAGAATATTGATTTCATAAATGAGTTCAAAATGAGAATTATTGATCTCTTATAAAAAATAATGTACAAAATCTGAAGATATTGATAGTATTGCATTTAAAGATATAAAAATTTCAATTTAAATATATCGTAATTTTAATGATATAAAAATTGGAGTATTTATTCCTAAGACATTCATTTGTAAAATAGACATGAGAAATTGTTAACGTTTTCTTTTCCACTTATTTATTTTTCCTCATGTTTTATCATTATTCTCTTTCCTTTGTAAGTATTAATTCCCAAAATAGGCATATTCATGCTAATTTTATTACCTCTCTTCCCAATTGACAAAGGCGATGTATATTGTAGGTGGTTTTAAACATTTTTTGTAAAGTTCTTGTCACATAGATAGAAATATATCTATAGAGGTTGAGCATAATATTTCCAATCTTATTTCTTTTCTTCCTACTCTTTAAATGGGTTTGGAAACTAGATTCTTCAGGAGAAATGGTAACCAAATTTAAATACCATACGGTGCATTCCTACACGATGAGAATAACTTATAAATAAATTAAAGCATATTGATCTAATAAATGAGTTTAAAATGAGAATTATGGATCTCTTATATAAAATAATGTACAACATCTCAAAATATTGATAGTATTGTATTTAAAGATATAAAAATTTCAATTTAAATATATCATAACTTTAATGATATAAAATTTGGAGTATTTATTCCCCCGACATTCATTTGTAAAATAGACATGGGTATGGTTTTGGAAACTAGATTCTTAGGGAGAAAGGGTAACCAAATTTAAATTCCATACGGTGCATTCCAACACAAAGAGAATAACTTATAGACAAATTTAAGAATATTGATTTCATAAATGAGTTCAAAATGAGAATTATTGATCTCTTATAAAAAATAAAATACAAAATCTCAAGATATTGATAGTATTGCATTTAAAGGTATAAAAATTTCAATTTAAATATATCGTAATTTTATTGATATAAAATTTGTAGTATTTATTCCCCCAACATTCATTTGTAAAATAGACATGGGTAATTGTTTACGTTTTCTTTTCCACTTATTTATTTTTCCTCATGTTTTATCATTATTCTCTTTCCTTTGTAAGTATTAATTCCCGAAATAGGCATATTCATGCTTATTTTATTACCTCTCTTCCCAATTGACAAAGGCGATGTATATTGTAGGTAGTTTTAAATATTCTTTGTAAAGTTCTTGTCACATAGATAGAAATATATCTATAGAGGTTGAGCATAATATTTCCAATCTTATTTCTTTTCTTCTTACTCTTTAAATGGGTTTGGAAACTAGATTCTTAAGGAGAAATGGTAACCAAATTTAAATTCCATACGGTGCATTCCTACACAATGAGAATAACTTATAAATAAATTAAAGCATATTGATCTAATAAATGAGTTTAAAATGAGAATTATGGATCTCTTATATAAAATAATGTACAAAATCTCAAAATATTGATAGTATTGTATTTAAAGATATAAAAATTTCAATTTAAATATATCATAACTTTAATGATATAAAATTTGGAGTATTTATTCCTCCGACATTCATTTGTAAAATAGACATGGGTAATTGTTTACGTTTTCTTTCCCACTTATTTATTTTACCTCAAGTTTTATAATTATTCTCTTTCTTTTGTAAATCATAATTCCCAAAATAGGCATATTCATGCTAATTTTATTACCTCTCTTCCCAATTGAAAAAGGCAAGGGATGTTGCCGGGGGTTTTGGATATTATTTATAATGTTCTTGTTACATACCTTGAAAAATTGCTATAGAGGAGGAGCATAATATTTCCAATCATATTTGATTTCTTCTTACTCTTTCAATGGGTTTGGGAAACTAGATTCTTAGGGAGAAAGGGTAACCAAATTTAAATTCCATACGGTGCATTCCAACACAAAGAGAATAACTTATAGATAAATTTAAGAATATTGATTTCATAAATGAGTTCAAATTGAGAATTATTGATATCTTATATAAAATAATGTACAAAATCTCAAAATATTGAGAGTATTGCATTTAAAGATATAAAAATTTCAATTTAAATATATCATTACTTTAATGATATAAAATTTGTAGTATTTATTCCCCCGACATTCATTTGTAAAATAGACATGTGTAATTGTTTACGTTTTCTTTCCCACTTATTTATTTTTCCTCATGTTTTATCATTATTCTCTTTCCTTTGTAAGTATTAATTCCCAAAATAGGCATATTCATGCTATTTTTATTACCTCTCTTCCCAATTGACAAATGCGATGTATGTTGCAGGTGGTTTTTAACATTATTTCTAAAGTTCTTGTCACATAGATAGAAATATATCTATAGAGGTTGAGCATAATATTTCCAATCATATTTATTTTCTTCTTTCTCTTTAAATGGGTTTGGAAACTAGATTCTTCGGGAGAAATGGTAACCAAATTTAAATACCATACGGTGCATTCCTACACGATGAGATAACTTATAAATAAATTAAAGCATATTGATCTAATAAATGAGTTTAAAATGAGAATTATGGATCTCTTTATATTATATAATTAATGTACAACATCTCAAAATATTGATAGTATTGTATTTAAAGATATAAAAATTTCAATTTAAATATATCATAACTTTAATGATATAAAATTTGGAGTATTTATTCCCCCGACATTCATTTGTAAAATAGACATGGGTATGGGTTTGGAAACTAGATTCTTAGGGAGAAAGGGTAACCAAATTTAAATTCCATACGGTGCATTCCAACACAAAGAGAATAACTTATAGACAAATTTAAGAATATTGATTTCATAAATGAGTTCAAAATGAGAATTATTGATCTCTTATAAAAAATAAAATACAAAATCTCAAGATATTGATAATATTGCATTTAAAGGTATAAATATTTGAATTTAAATATATCGTAATTTTAATGATATAAAATTTGAAGTATTTATTCCCCCAACATTCATTTGTAAAATAGACATGGGTAATTGTTTACGTTTTCTTTTCCACTTATTTATTTTTCCTCATGTTTTATCATTATTCTCTTTCCTTTGTAAGTATTAATTCCCAAAATAGGCTATTCATGCTAATTTTATTACCTCTCTTCCCAATTGACAAATGCGATGGATGTTGCAGGTGGTTTTTAACATTATTTCTAAAGTTCTTGTCACATAGATAGAAATATATCTATAGAGGTTGAGCATAATATTTCCAATCATATTTATTTTCTTCTTTCTCTTTAAATGGGTTTGGAAACTAGATTCTTCGGGAGAAATGGTAACCAAATTTAAATACCATACGGTGCATTCCTACACGATGAGAATAACTTATAAATAAATTAAAGCATATTGATCTAATAAATGAGTTTAAAATGAGAATTATGGATCTCTTATATAAAATAATGTACAACATCTCAAAATATTGATAGTATTGTATTTAAAGATATAAAAATTTCAATTTAAATATATCATAACTTTAATGATATAAAATTTGGAGTATTTATTCCCCCGACATTCATTTGTAAAATAGACATGGGTATGGGTTTGGAAACTAGATTCTTAGGGAGAAAGGGTAACCAAATTTAAATTCCATACTGTGCATTCCAACACAAAGAGAATAACTTATAGACAAATTTAAGAATATTGATTTCATAAATGAGTTCAAAATGAGAATTATTGATCTCTTATAAAAAATAAAATACAAAATCTCAAGATATTGATAGTATTGCATTTAAAGGTATAAAAATTTCAATTTAAATATATCGTAATTTTAATGATATAAAATTTGTAGTATTTATTCCCCCAACATTCATTTGTAAAATAGACATGGGTAATTGTTTACGTTTTCTTTTCCACTTATTTATTTTTCCTCAGGGTTTTATCATTATTCTCTTTCCTTTGTAAGTATTAATTCCCAAAATAGGCATATTCATGCTAATTTTATTACCTCTCTTCCCAATTGACAAAGGCGATGTATATTGTAGGTGGTTTTAAACATTTTTTGTAAAGTTCTTGTCACATAGATAGAAATATATCTATAGAGGTTGAGCATAATATTTCCAATCTTATTTCTTTTCTTCTTACTCTTTAAATGGGTTTGGAAACTAGATTCTTCGGGAGAAATGGTAACCAAATTTAAATTCCATACGGTGCATTCCTACACGATGAGAATAACATATAAATAAATTAAAGCATATTGATCTAATAAATGAGTTTAAAATGAGAATTATGGATCGCTTTTATAAAATAATGTACAACATCTCAAAATATTGATAGTATTGTATTTAAAGATATAAAAATTTCAATTTAAATATATCATAACTTTAATGATATAAAATTTGGAGTATTTATTCCCCCGATATTCATTTGTAAAATAGACATGGGTATGGGTTTGGAAACTAGATTCTTAGGGAGAAAGGGTAACCAAATTTAAATTCCATACGGTGCATTCCAACACAAAGAGAATAACTTATAGACAAATTTAAGAATATTGATTTCATAAATGAGTTCAAAATGAGAATTATTGATCTATTATAAAAAGTAATGTACGAAATCTCAAGATATTGATAGTATTGCATTTAAAGATATAAAAATTTCAATTTAAATATATCGTAATTTTAATGATATAAAAATTGGAGTATTTATTCCTCCGACATTCATTTGTAAAATAGACATGAGAAATTGTTAACGTTTTCTTTTCCACTTATTTATTTTTCCTCAGGTTTTATCATTATTCTCTTTCATTTGTAAGTATTAATTCCCGAAATAGGCATATTCATGCTAATTTTATTACCTCTCTTCCCAATTGACAAAGGCGATGTATATTGTAGGTGATTTTAAACATTTTTTGTAAAGTTCTTGTCACATAGATAGAAATATATCTATAGAGGTTGAGCATAATATTTCCAATCTTATTTCTTTTCTTCTTACTCTTTAAATGGGTTTGGAAACTAGATTCTTAAGGAGAAATGGTAACCAAATTTAAATTCCATACGGTGCATTCCTACACAATGAGAATAACTTATAAATATATTAAAGCATATTGATCTAATAAATGAGTTTAAAATGAGAATTATGGATCCCTTATATAAAATAATGTACAAAATCTCAAAATATTGATAGTATTGTATTTAAAGATATAAAAATTTCAATTTAAATATATCATAACTTTAATGATATAAATTTGGAGTATTTATTCCTCCGACATTCATTTGTAAAATAGACATGAGAAATTGTTAACGTTTTCTTTTCCACTTATTTATTTTTCCTCATGTTTTATCATTATTCTCTTTCCTTTGTAAGTATTAATTCCCAAAATAGGCATATTCATGCTAATTTTATTACCTCTCTTCCCAATTGACAAAGGCGATGTATATTGTAGGTGGTTTTAAACATTGTTTTGTAAAGTTCTTGTCACATAGATAGAAATATATCTATAGAGGTTGAGCATAATATTTCCAATCTTATTTCTTTTCTTCTTACTCTTTAAATGGGTTTGGAAACTAGATTCTTAAGGAGAAATGGTAACCAAATTTAAATTCCATACGGTGCATTCCTACACAATGAGAATAACTTATAAATAAATTAAAGCATATTGATCTAATAAATGAGTTTAAAATGAGAATTGTGGATCTCTTATAAAATAATGGACAAAATCTCAAAATATTGATAGTATTGTATTTAAAGATATAAAAATTTCAATTTAAATATATCATAACTTTAATGATATAAAATTTGGAGTATTTATTCCCCCGACATTCATTTGTAAAATAGACATGGGTAATTGTTTACGTTTTCTTTCCCACTTATTTATTTTTCCTCAAGTTTATAATTATTCTATTTCTTTTGTAAGTCTTAATTCCCAAAATAGGCATATTCATGCTAATTTTATGACCTCTCTTACCAATTGAATAATGCGATGGATGTTGCAGGTGGTTTTGGACATTATTTCTAACGTTCATTTTACATAGCAAGAAACGTTTCTATAGAGAAGGATCATAATATTTCCAATCATATTTATTTTCTTCTTACTATTTGCATGGGTTTGGAAACTAGATTCTTCGGGAGAAATGGTAACCAAATTTAAATTCCAAACGGTGCATTCCTACACAATGAGAATAACTTATAAATAAATTAAAGCATATTGATCTAATAAATGAGTTTAAAATGAGAATTATGGATCTCTTATATAAAATAATGTACAAAATCTCAAAATATTGATAGTATTGTATTTAAAGATATACAAATTTCAATTTAAATATATCATAACATTAATGATATAAAATTTGGAATATTTATTCCTCCGACATTCATTTGTAAAATAGACATGGGTAATTGTTTACGTTTTCTTTCCCACTTATTTATTTTACCTCAAGTTTTATAATTATTCTCTTTCTTTTGTAAATCTTAGTTCCCAAAATAGGCATATTCATGCTAATTTTATTACCTCTCTTCCCAATTGAAAAAGGCGAGGATGTTGCAGGGGTTTTTGGATATTATTTAATAATGTTCTTGTTACATACCTTGAAAAATTGCTATAGAGGAGGAGCATAATATTTCCAATCATATTTCATTTCTTCTTACTCTTTCAATGGGTTTGGGAAACTAGATTCTTAGGGAGAAAGGGTAACCAAATTTAAATTCGATGCGGTGCATTCCAACACAAAGAGAATAACTTATAGATAAATTTAAGAATATTGATTTCATAAATGAGTTCAAATTGAGAATTATTGATATCTTATATAAAATAATGTACAAAATCTCAAAATATTGATAGTATTGTATTTAAAGATATAAAAATTTCAATTTAAATATATCATAACTTTAATGATATAAAATTTGGAGTATTTATTCCCCCGACATTGATTTGTAAAATAGACATGGGTAATTGTTTATGTTTTCTTTCTCACTTATTTATTTTTGCTCAAGTTTTATAATTATTCTCTTTCTTTTGTAAATCTTAATTCCCAAAATAGGCATATTCATGCTAATTGTATTACCTCTCTACCCATTTGAAAAAGGGGATGGATGTTGTAGGTGGTTTTGAATATTATTTATAACGTTCTTGTTAGATACCATGAAAAATTGCTATAGAGGAGGAGCATAATATTTCCAATCATATTTCATTTCTTCTTACTCTTTGAATGGGTTTGGAAACTAGATTCTTAGGGAGAAAGGGTAACCAAATTTAAATTCCATTCGTTGCATTCTAACACAAAGAGAATAACTTATAAACAAATTTAAGAATATTGATTTCATAAATGCGTTCAAAATGAGAATTATTGATCTCTTATAAAAAATAATGTACAAAATCTCAAAATATTGACAGTATTGCATTTAAAGATATAAAAATTTCAATTTAAATATATCATTACTTTAATGATATAAAATTTGTAGTATTTATTCCCCCGACATTCATTTGTAAAATAGACATGGGTAATTGTTAACGTTTTCTTTTCCAATTATTTATTTTTCCTCATGTTTTATCATTATTCTCTTTCATTTGTAAGTCTTAATTCCCGAAATAGGCATATTCATGCTAATTTTATTACCTCTCTTCCCAATTGAAAAAGGCGATGGATATTGTAGGTAGTTTTAAATATTTTTTGTAAAGTTCTTGTCACATAGATAGAAATATGTCTATAGAGGTTGAGCATAATATTTCCATTCTTATTTCTTTTCTTCTTACTCTTTAAATGTGTTTGGAAACTAGATTCTTCTGGAGAAAGGGTAACCAAATTTAAATTCCATACGGTGCATTCCTACACGATGAGAATAACTTATAAATAAATTTAAGCATATTGTTCTCATAAATTAGTTCAAAATGAGAATTATTGATCTCTTATATAAAATAATTTACTAAATTTCAAAATTTAGATATTTTTGCATTTTAAGACGTAATAAATTCCATTTAAATATATCCTAATTTTAATAATATAAAATTTGGAGTATTTATTCCCCCGACATTTATTTGTAAAAGAGACATGAGAAATTGTTTACGTTTTGTTTCCCACTTATTTATTGTTCCTCAAGTTTATAATTATTCGATTTCTTTTGTAAGTCTTAATTCCCAAAATAGGCATATTCATGCTAATTTTTTTTACCTCTCTTACCAATTGAATAATGTGATTTATGTTGCAGGTGGTTGTGGGCATTATTTCTAACGTTCTTTTTACATAGCAAGAAACATTTCTATAGAGAAGGAGCATAATATTTCCAATAATATTTCTTTTCTTCTTATTCTTTGAATGGGTTTGGAAACTAGATTCTTAGGTAGAAATGGTAACCAAATTTAAATTCCATACGGTGCATTCCAACACAAAGAGAATAACTTATAAATAAATTTATGAATATTCATTTCATAAATGAGTTCAAAACGAGAATTATTGGTCTCTTATATAAAATAATGTACAAAATATCAAATTATTGATAGTATTGCATTTAAAGATATAAAAATTTTCATTTAAATATATCATAATTTTAATGATATAAAATTTGGAGTATTTATTCCCCCGACATTCATTTGTAAAATAGACATGGGTAATTGTTTACGTTTTCTTTTCCACGTATTTATTTTTCCTCAAGTTTTATAATTATTCTCTTTCCTTTTTAAGTCTTAATTCCCAAAATAGTCATATTCATGCTAATTTTATTACCTCTCTTCCCTATTGAAAAAGGCGATGGATATTGTAGGTGGTTTTAAACATTTTTTGTAAAGTTCTTGTCACATAGATAGAAATATGTCTATAGAGGTTGAGCATAATACTTCCCATCATATTTCTTTTCTTCTTACTCTTTGAATGGGTTTGGGAAACTAGATTCTTAGGGAGAAAGGGTAACCAAATTTAAATTCCATACGGTGCATTCCAACACAAAGAGAATAACTTATAAATAAATTAAAGCATATTGATCTAATAAATGAGTTTAAAATGAGAATTATTGGTCTCTTATATAAAATAATGTACAAAATCTCAAAATATTGATAGTATTGCATTTAAAGATATAAAAATTTCCATTTAAATATATCATAATATTAATGATATAAAATTTGGAGTATTTATTCCCCCGATATTCATTTGTAAAATAGACATGAGTAATTGTTTACGTTTTCTTTTCCACGTATTTATTTTTCCTCAAGTTTTATAATTATTCTCTTTCCTTTTTAAGTCTTAATTCCCAAAATAGTCATATTCATGCTAATTTTATTACCTCTCTTCCCAATTGACAAAGGCGATGTATATTTTAGGTGGTTTTAAACATTTTTTGTAAAGTTCTTGTCACATAGATAGAAATATATCTATAGAGGTTGAGCATAATATTTCCAATCTTATTTCTTTTCTTCTTACTCTTTAAATGGGTTTGGAAACTAGATTCTTCGGGAGAAATGGTAACCAAATTTAAATTCCATACGGTGCATTCCTACACAATGAGAATAACTTATAAATAAATTAAAGCATATTGATCTAATAAATGAGTTTAAAATGAGAATTATGGATCTCTTATATAAAATAATGTACAACATCTCAAAATATTGATAGTATTGTATTTAAAGATATAAAAATTTCAATTTAAATATATCATAACTTTAATGATATAAAATTTGGAGTATTTATTCCCCCGACATTCATTTGTAAAATAGACATGGGTAATTGTTTACGTTTTCTTTCCCACTTATTTATTTTTCCTCAAGTTTTATAATTATTCTCTTTCTTTTGTAAATCTTAATTCCCAAAATACGCATATTCATGCTAATTGTATTACCTCTCTACCCATTTGAAAAAGGGGATGGATGTTGTAGGTGGTTTTGGATATTATTTATAACGTTCTTGTTACATACCATGAAAAATTGCTATAGAGGAGGAGCATAATATTTCCAATCTTATTTCATTTCTTCTTACTCTTTGAATGGGTTTGGAAACTAGATTCTTAGGGAGAAAGGGTAACCAAATTTAAATTCCATTCGGTGCATTCTAACACAAAGAGAATAACTTATAGACAAATTTAAGAATATTGATTTCATAAATGAGTTCAAAATGAGAATTATTGATCTCTTATAAAAAATAAAATACAAAATCTCAAGATATTGATAGTATTGCATTTAAAGGTATAAAAACTTCAATTTAAATATATATCGTAATTTGAATGATATAAAAATTGGAGTATTTATTCCTCCAACATTCATTTGTAAAATAGACATGAGAAATTGTTAACGTTTTCTTTTCCACTTATTTCTTTTTCCTCATGTTTTATCATTACTCTCTTTCCTTTGTAAGTATTAATTCCCAAGATAAGCATATTCATGCTAATTTTATTACTTCTCTTCCCAATTGACAAAGGCGATGTATATTGTAGGTGGTTTTAAACATTTTTTGTAAAGTTCTTGTCACATAGATAGAAATATATCTATAGAGGTTGAGCATAATATTTCCAATCTTATTTCTTTTCTTCTTACTCTTTAAATGGTTTGGAAACTAGATTCTTCGGGAGAAATGGTAACCAAATTTAAATTCTATACGATGCATTTTTACACAATGAGAATAACTTATAAATAAATTAAGTGCATATTGATCTAATAAATGAGTTTAAAATGAGAATTATGGATCTCTTATATAAAATAATGTACAAAATCTCAAAATATTGATATTATTGTATTTAAAGATATAAAAATTTAAATTTAAATATATCATAACTTTAATGATATAAAATTTGGAGTATTTATTCCCCCGACATTCATTTGTAAAATAGACATGGGTAATTGTTTACGTTTTCTTTCCTACTTATTTATTTTTCCCCATGTTTTATAATTATTCTCTTTGCTTTGTAAGTCTTAATTGCCAAAATAGGCATATTCATGCTAATTTTATTACCTCTCTTCCCAATTGAAAAAGGCGAGGGATGTTGCAGGTGGTTTTGGATATTATTTATAATGTTCTTGTTACATACCTTGAAAAATTGCTATAGAGGAGGAGCATAATATTTCCAATCATATTTCATTTCTTCTTACTCTTTGAATGGGTTTGGGAAACTAGATTCTTAGGGAGAAAGGGTAACCAAATTTAAATTCCATACGGTGCATTCCAACACAAAGAGAATAACTTATAGATAAATTTAAGAATATTGATTTCATAAATGAGTTCAAAATGAGAATTATTGGTCTCTTATATAAAATAATTTACTAAATTTCAAAAGTTAGATATTTTTTGCCTTTTAAAACGTAATAAATTCCATTTAAATATATCTTAATTTTAATGATATAAGATTTGGAGTATTTATTCCCCCGACATTTATTTGTAAAATAGACATGAGAAATTGTTAACGTTTTCTTTTCCACTTATTTATTTTTCCTCATGTTTTATCATTATTCTCTTTCCTTTATAAGTCTTAATTCCAAAATAGGCATATTCATGCTAATTTTATTACCTCTCTTCCCAATTGAAAAAGGCGAGGGATGTTGCAGGTGGTTTTGGATATTATTTATAATGTTCTTGTTACATACCTTGAAAAATTGCTATAGAGGAGGAGCATAATATTTCCAATCATATTGCATTTCTTCTTACTCTTAAAATGGGTTTGGAAACTAGATTCTTAGGTAGAAAGGGTAACCAAATTTAAATTCCATACGGTGCATTCCAACACAAAGAGAATAACTTAGAAATAAATTTATGAATATTGATTTCATAAATGAGTTCAAAATGAGAATTATTGGTCTCTTATATAAAATAATGTAAAAAATCTCAAAATATTGATAGTATTGCATTAAAGATATAAAAATTTCCATTTAAATATATCATAATTTTAATGATATAAAATTTGGAGTATTTATTCCCCCGACATTTCATTTGTAAAATAGACATGGGTAATTGTTTATGTTTTCTTTCCCACTTATTTATTTTTCCTCATGATTTATAATTATTCTCTTTCCTTTATAAGTCTTAATTCCCAAAATAGGCATATTCATGCTATTTTTATTACCCTCTCTTCCCAATTGAAAAAGGCGAGGGATGTTGCAGGTGGTTTTGGATATTATTTATAATGTTCTTGTTACATACCTTGAAAAATTGCTATAGAGGAGGAGCATAATATTTCCAATCATATTTCATTTCTTCTTACTCTTAAAATGGGTTTGGAAACTAGATTCTTAGGTAGAAATGGTAACCAAATTTAAATTCCATACGGTGCATTCCAACACAAAGAGAATAACTTATAAATAAATTTATGAATATTGATTTCATAAATGAGTTCAAAATGAGAATTATTGGTCTCTTATATAAAATAATTTACTAAATTTCAAAAGTTAGATATTTTTGCCTTTTAAAAACGTAATAAATTCCATATAAATATATCTTAATTTTAATGATATAAGATTTGGAGTATTTATTCCCCCGACATTTATTTGTAAATTAGACATGAGAAATTGTTAACGTTTTCTTTTCCACTTATTTATTTTTCCTCATGTTTTATCATTATTCTCTTTCCTTTGTAAGTCATAATTCCCAAAAATAGGCATATTCATGCTAATTTTATTACCTCTCTTCCCAATTGAAAAAGGCGATGGATATTGTAGGTAGTTTTAAATATTTTTTGTAAAGTTCTTGTCACATAGATAGAAATATGTCTATAGAGGTTGAGCATAATATTTCCATTCTTATTTCTTTTCTTCTTACTCTTTAAATGGGTTTGGAAACTAGATTCTTCTGGAGAAAGGGTAAACCAAATTTAAATTCCATACGGTGAATTGCTACACAAAGAGAATAACTTATAAATAAATTAAGGCATATTGATCTAATAAATGAGTTTTAAATGAGAATTATTGGTCTCTTATATAAAATAATGTACAAAATCTCAAAATATTGATAGTATTGTATTTAAAGATATATAAATTTCCATTTAAATATATCATAATTTTAATGATATAAAATTTGGAGTATTTATTCCCCCGATATTCATTTGTAAAATAGACATGAGTAATTGTTTATGTTTTCTTTTCCACGTATTTATTTTTCCTCAAGTTTTATAATTTTTCTCTTTCCTTTGTAAGTCTTAATTCCCAAAATAGGCATATTGATGCTAATTTTATTACCTCTCTTCCCAATTGAAAAAGGCGATGGATATTGTAGGTGGTTTTAAACATTTTTTGTAAAGTTCTTGTCACATATATAGAAATACGTCTATAGAGGAGGAGCATAATATTTCCATTCTTATTTCTTTTCTTCTTACTCTTTGAATGGGTTTGGAAACTAGATTCTTCTGGAGAAAGGGTAACCAAATTTAAATTCCATACGGTGCATTCCAACACGATGAGAATAACTTAAAGATAAATTTAAGAATATTGATTTCATAAATGAGTTCAAAATGAGAATTATTGATCTCTTATATAAAATAATGTACAAAATCTCAAAATATTGACAGTATTACATTTAAAGATATAAAAATTTCAATTTAAATATATCATAACTTTAATGATATAAAAATTGGAGTATTTGTTCCTTCGACATTCATTTGTAAAATAGACATGAGTAAATGTTTACGTTTTCTTTCCCACTTATTTTATTTGTCCTCAAGTTTATAATTAATCTCTTTCTTTTGTAAGTCTTAATTCCCGAAATAGACATATTCATGCTAATTTTATTACGTCTCTTCCCAATTGAAAAAGGCGATGGGTATTGTAGGTAGTTTTAAATATTTTTTGTAAAGTTCTTGTCACATAGATAGAAATATGTCTATAGAGGTTGAGCATAATATTTCCATTCTTATTTCTTTTCTTCTTACTCTTTAAATGGGTTTGGAAACTAGATTCTTCTGGAGAAAGGGTAACCAAATTTAAATTCCATACGGTGAATTGCTACACAAAGAGAATAACTTATAAATAAATTAAGGCATATTGATCTAATAAATGAGTTTAAAATGAGAATTATTGGTCTCTTATATAAAATAATGTACAAAATCTCAAAATATTGATAGTATTGTATTTAAAGATATATAAATTTCCATTTAAATATATCATAATTTTAATGATATAAAATTTGGAGTATTTATTCCCCCGATATTCATTTGTAAAATAGACATGAGTAATTGTTTACGTTTTCTTTTCCACGTATTTATTTTTTCCTCAAGTTTTATAATTATTCTCTTTCTTTTGTAAGTCTTAATTCCAAAAATAGGCAAATTGATGCTAATTTTATTACCTCTCTTCCCAATTGAAAAAGGCGATGGATATTGTAGGTGGTTTTAAAACATTTTTTGTAAAGTTCTTGTCACATAGATAGAAATATGTCTATAGAGGTTGAGCATAATATTTCCCATCATATTTCTTTTCTTCTTACTCTTTGAATGGGTTTGGGAAACTAGATTCTTAGGGAGAAATGGGTATCCAAATTTAAATTCCATACGGTGCATTCCAACAGAACGAGAAATAACTTATAAATAAATTAAAGCATATTGATCTAATAAATGAGTTTAAAATGAGAATTATTGGTCTCTTATATAAAATAATGTACAAAATCTCAAAATATTGATAGTATTGTATTTAAAGATATAAAAATTTCAATTTAAATATATATCATAACTTTAATGATATAAAATTTGGAGTATTTATTCCCCCGACATTCATTTGTAAAATAGACATGGGAAATTTTTACGTTTTCTTTCCCACTTATTTATTTTTCCTCATGATATATAATTATTCTCTTTCCTTTGTAAGTCTTAATTCCCAAAATAGGCATATTCATGCTAATTTTATTACCTCTCTTACCAATTGAATAATGCCATGGATGGTTGTAGGTGGTTTCGGACATTATTGTCTAACGTTCTTTTTACATAGCAAGAAACATTTCTATAGAAAAGGAGCATAATATTTCCAATCATATTTCTTTTCTTCTTACTCTTTGAATGGGTTTGGGAAACTAGATTCTTAGTGAGAAAGGGTAACCAAATTTAAATTCCATACGGTGCATTCCAACACAAAGAGAATAACTTATAGATAAATTTAAGAATATTGATTTCATAAATGAGTTCAAAATGAGAATTATTGATCTCTTATATAAAATAATTTACAAAATCTCAAAGTATTGATAGTATTGTATTTAAAGATATAAAAATTTCAATTTAAATATATCATAACTTTAATGATATAAAATTTGGAGTATTTATTCCCCCGACATTCATTTGTAAAATAGACAATGGGTAATGTTTACGTTTTCTTTCCCACTTATTTATTTTTCCTCATGATTATAATTATTCTATTTCCTTTGTAAGTGTTAATTCCCAAAATAGGCATATTCATGCTAATTTTATTACCTCTCTTCCCAATTGAAATAGGCGTGGGATGTTGCAGGTGGTTTTGGATATTGTTTATAATGTTCTTGTTTCATACCTTGAAAAATTGCTATAGAGGAGGAGCATAATAATTTCCAATCATATTTCATTTCTTCTTACTCTTTGAATGGGTTTGGGAAAATATTCTTAGGGAGAAAGGGTAACCAAATTGAAATTCCATACGGTGCATTCCAACACAAAGAGAATAACTTATAGATAAATTTTAAGAATATTGATTTCATAAATGAGTTCAAAATGAGAATTATTGATATCTTATATAAAATAATGTACAAAATCTCAAAATATTGACAGTATTGCATTTAAATATATCATAACTTTAATGACATAAAATTTTGAGTATTTATTCGCCCGACATTCATTTGTAAAATAGACTTGAGTAATTGTTTACATTTTCTTTCCCACTTATTTATTTTTCCTCAAGTTTATAATTATTCTATTTCTTTTGTAAGTCTTAATTCCCAAAATAAGCATATTCATGCTAATTTTATTACCTCTCTTACCAATTGAATAATGCGATGGATATTGTAGGTAGTTTTAAATATTTTTTGTAAAGTTCTTGTCACATATATAGAAATATGTCTATAGAGGTTGAGCATAATATTTCCATTCTTATTTCTTTCTTCTTACTCTTTAAACGGGTTTGGAAACTAGATTCTTCTGGAGAAAGGGTAACCAAATTTAAATTCCATACGGTGAATTGCTGACACAAAGAGAATAACTTATAAATAAATTAAGGCATATTGATCTAATAAATGAGTTTAAAATGAGAATTATTTGTCTCTTATATAAAATAATGTACAAAATCTCAAAATATTGATAGTATTGTATTTAAAGATATATAAATTTCCATTTAAATATATCATAATTTTAATGATATAAAATTTGGAGTATTTATTCCCCCGATATTCATTTGTAAAATAGACATGAGTAATTGTTTACGTTTTCTTTTCCACGTATTTATTTTTCCTCAAGTTTTATAATTTTTTCTCTTTCCTTTGTAAGTCTTAATTCCCAAAATAGGCACATTGATGCTAATTTTATTACGTCTCTTCCCAATTGAAAAAGGCGATAGATATTATAGGTAGTTTTAAATATTTTTTGTAAAGTTCTTGTCACATATATAGAAATATGTCTATAGAGGAGGAGCATAATATTTCCATTCTTATTTCTTTTCTTCTTACTCTTTGAATGGGTTTGGAAACTAGATTCTTCTGGAGAAAGGGTAACCAAATTTAAATTCCATACGGTGCATTCCAACACGATGAGAATAACTTAAAGATAAATTTAAGAATATTGATTTCATAAATGAGTTCAAAATGAGAATTATTGATCTCTTATATAAAATAATGTACAAAATCTCAAAATATTGACAGTATTACATTTAAAGATATAAAAATTTCAATTTAAATATATCATAACTTGAATGATATAAAATTTGGAGTATTTGTTCCCCCGACATTCATTTGTAAAATAGACATGAGTAAATGTTTACGTTTTCTTTCCCACTTATTTATTTGTCCTCAAGTTTATAATTAATCTCTTTCTTTTGTAAGTCTTAATTCCCGAAATAGGCATATTCATGCTAATTTTAATACCTCTCTTCCCAATTGAAAAAGGCGATGGGTATTGTAGGTGGTTTCGGAGATTATTTCTAACGTTCTTTTTACATAGCAAGAAACATTTCTATAGAGAAGGAGCATAATATTTCCAATCATATTTCTTTTTCTTCTTACTCTTTGAATGGGTTTGGGGAAACTAGATTCTTAGTGAGAAAGGGTAACCAAATTTAAATTCCATACGGTGAATTCCAACACAAAGAGAATAACTTATAGATAAATTTAAGAATATTGATTTCATAAATGAGTTCAAAATGAGAATTATTGATCTCTTATATAAAATAATTTACAAAATCTCAAAGTGTTGATAGTATTGTATTTAAAGATATAAAAATTTCAATTTAAATATATCATAACTTTAATGATATAAAATTTGGAGTATTTATTCCCCCGACATTCATTTGTAAAATAGACATAGGTAATTGTTTACGTTTTCTTTCCCACTTATTTATTTTTCCTCATGATTTATAATTATTCTCTTTCCTTTGTAGTGTTAATTCCCAAAATAGGCATATTCATGCTAATTTTATTACCTCTCTTCCCAATTGAAAGAGGCGAGGGATGTTGCAGGTGGTTTTGGATATTGTTTATAATGTTCTTATTACATACCTTGAAAAATTGCTATAGAGGAGGGAGCATAATATTTCCAATCATATTTCATTTCTTCTTACTCTTTGAATGGGTTTGGGAAACTATATTCTTAGGGAGAAAGGGTAACCAAATTGAAATTCCATACGGTGCATTCCAACACAAAGAGAATAACTTATAGATAAATTTAAGAATATTGATTTCATAAATGAGTTCAAAATGAGAATTATTGATATCTTATATAAAATAATGTACAAAATCTCAAAATATTGACAGTATTGCATTTAAATATATAAAAATTTCAATTTTAAAATATCATAACTTTAATGACATAAAATTTTGAGTATTTATTCGCCCGACATTCATTTGTAAAATAGACTTGAGTAATTGTTTACATTTTCTTTCCCACTTATTTATTTTTCCTCAAGTTTATAATTATTCTATTTCTTTTGTAAGTCTTAATTCCCGAAAATAAGCATATTCATGCTAATTTTATTACCTCTCTTACCAATTGAATAATGCAATGGATGTTGTAGTTGGTTTCAGACATAATTTCTAACGTTCTTTTTACATAGCAAGAAACATTTCTTTAGAGAAGGAGCATAATATTTCCAATCATATTTCTTTTCTTCTTACTCTTTGAATGGGTTTGGAAAACTAGATTCCTAGGGAGAAAGGGTAACCAAATTTAAATTCCCATACGGTGAATTCCAACACAAAGAGAATAACTTATAGATAAATTTAAGAATATTGATTTCATAAATGAGTTCAAAATGAGAATTATTGATCTCTTATATAAAATAATTTACAAAATCTCAAAGTGTTGATAGTATTGTATTTAAAGATATAAAAATTTCAATTTAAATATATCATAACTTTAATGATATAAAATTTGGAGTATTTATTCCCCCGACATTCATTTGTAAAATAGACATAGGTAATTGTTTACGTTTTCTTTCCCACTTATTTATTTTTCCTCATGATTTATAATTATTCTCTTTCCTTTGTAAGTGTTAATTCCCAAAATAGGCATATTCATGCTAATTTTATTACCTCTCTTCCCAATTGAAAGAGGCGAGGGATGTTGCAGGTGGTTTTGGATATTGTTTATAATGTTCTTATTACATACCTTGAAAAATTGCTATAGAGGAGGAGCATAATATTTCCAATCATATTTCATTTCTTCTTACTCTTTGAATGGGTTTGGGAAACTATATTCTTAGGGAGAAAGGGTAACCAAATTGAAATTCCATACGGTGCATTTCAACACAAAGAGAATAACTTATAGATAAATTTAAGAATATTGATTTCATAAATGAGTTCAAAATGAGAATTATTGATATCTTATATAAAATAATGTACAAAATCTCAAAATATTGACAGTATTGCATTTAAATATATAAAAATTTCAATTTTAAAATATCATAACTTTAATGACATAAAATTTTGAGTATTTATTCGCCCGACATTCATTTGTAAAATAGACTTGAGTAATTGTTTACATTTTCTTTCCCACTTATTTATTTTTCCTCAAGTTTATAATTATTCTATTTCTTTTGTAAGTCTTAATTCCCAAAATAAGCATATTCATGCTAATTTTATTACCTCTCTTACCAATTGAATAATGCAATGGATGTTGTAGTTGGTTTCAGACATAATTTCTAACGTTCTTTTTACATAGCAAGAAACATTTCTTTAGAGAAGGAGCATAATATTTCCAATCATATTTCTTTTCTTCTTACTCTTTGAATGGGTTTGGAAAACTAGATTCCTAGGGAGAAAGGGTAACCAAATTTAAATTCCATACGGTGCATTCCAACACATAGAGAATAACTTATAAATAAATTTATGAATATTGATTTCATAAATGAGTTCAAAATGAGAATTATTGATCTCTTATATAAAATAATGTACAAAATCTCAAAATATTGATAGTATTGCATTTAAAGATATAAAAATTTCCATTTAAATATATCATAATTTTATGATATAAAATTTTGAGTATTTATTCGCCCGACATTCTTTTGTAAAATAGACTTGAGTAATTGTTTACGTTTTATTTGCCACTTATTTATTTTTCCTCAAGTTTATAATTATTCTATTTCTTTTGTAAGTCTTAATTCCCAAAATAGGCATATTCATGCTAATTTTATTACCTCTCTTACCAATTGAATAATGCCAGGGAGGTTGTAGGTGGTTTCGGACATTATTTGCTAACGTTCTTTTTACATAGCAAGAAACATTTCTATAGAGAAGGAGCATAATATTTCCAATCATATTTCTCTTCTTCTTACTCTTTGAATAGTTTTGGGAAACTACATTCTTCTGGAGAAATGGTAACCAAATTTAAATTCCATACAGTGCATTCCTACACGATGAGAATAACTTAAAGATAAATTTAAGAATATTGATTTCATAAATGAGTTCAAAATGAGAATTATTGATCTCTTATATAAAATAATGTACAAAATCTCAAAATATCGACAGTATTGTATTTAAAGATATAAAAATTTCAATTTAAATATATCATAACTTTAATGATATAAAATTTGGAGTATTTATTCCCCCGACATTCATTTTTAAAATAGACATGGGTAATTGTTTACGTTTTCTTTCCCACTTATTTATTTGTCCTCAAATTTATAATTAATCTCTTTCTTTTGTAAGTCTTAATTCCCGAAATAGGCATATTCATGCTAATTTTATTACCTCTCTTCCCAATTGAAAAAGGCGAGGGATGTTGTAGGTGGTTTTGGATATTATTTATAATGTTCTTGTTACATACCTTGAAAAATTGCTATAGAGGAGGAGCATAATATTTTCCAATCATATTTCTTTTCTTCTTACTCTTTGAATGGGTTTGGAAACTAGATTCTTAGGTAGAAGTGGTAACCAAATTTAAATTCCATACGGTGCATTCCAACACAAAGAGAATAACTTATAAATAAATTTATGAATATTGATTTCTTAAATGAGTTCAAAATGAGAATTATTGATCTCTTATATAAAATAATGTACAAAATCTCAAAATATTGATAGTATTGCATTTAAAGATATAAAAATTTCCATTTAAATATATCATAATTTTAATGATATAAAATTTTGAGTATTTATTCGCCCGGCATACATTTGTAAAATAGACTTGAGTAATTGTTTACGTTTTCTATGCCACTTATTTATTTTTCCTCAAGTTTATAATTATTCTATTTCTTTTGTAAGTCTTAATTCCCAAAATAGGCATATTCATGCTAATTTTATTACCTCTCTTACCAATTGAATAATGCCATGGAGGTTGTAGGTGGTTTCGGACATTATTTCTAACGTTCTTTTTACATAGCAAGAAACATTTCTATAGAGAAGGAGCATAATATTTCCAATCATATTTCTTTTCTTCTTACTCTTTGAATGGGTTTGGAAAACTAGATTCCTAGGGAGAAAGGGTAACCAAATTTAAATTCCATACGGTGCATTCCAACACAAAGAGAATAACTTATAAATAAATTTATGAATATTGATTTCATAAATGAGTTCAAAAATGAGAATTATTGATCTCTTATATAAAATAATGTACAAAATCTCAAAATATTGATAGTATTGCATTTAAAGATATAAAAATTTCCATTTAAATATATCATAATTTTATGATATAAAATTTTGAGTATTTATTCGCCCGACATTCATTTGTAAAATAGACTTGAGTAATTGTTTACGTTTTATTTGCCACTTATTTATTTTTCCCCAAGTTTATAATTATTCTATTTCTTTTGTAAGTCTTAATTCCCACAATAGGCATATTCCTGCTAATTTTATTACCTCTTTACCAATTGAATAATGCGATGGATGTTGTAGGTGGTTTCAGACATTATTTCTAACGTTCTTTTTACATAGCAAGAAACATTTCTATAGAGAAGGAGCATAATATTTCCAATCATATTTCTTTTCTTCTTACTCTTTGAATGGGTTTGGAAATTAGATTCTTAGGTAGAAATGGTAACCAAATTAAAATTCCATACGGTGCATTCCAACACAAAGAGAATAACTTATAAATAAATTTATTAATATTGATTTCATAAATGAGTTCAGAATGAGAATTATTGGTCTCTTATATAAAATAATGTACAAAATCTCAAAATATTGATAGTATTGCATTTAAAGATATAAAAATTTCCATTTAAATATATCATAATTTTAATGATATAAAATTTTGAGTATTTATTCGCCCGACATTCATTTGTAAAATAGACTTGAGTAATTGTTTACGTTTTCTTTGCCACTTATTTATTTTTCCTCAAGTGTATAATTATTCTATTTCTTTTGTAAGTGTTAATTCCCAAAATAGGCATATTCCTGCTAATTTTATTACCTCCCTTACCAATTGAATAATGCCATGGATGTTGTAGGTGGTTTCGGACATTATTTCTAACGTTCTTTTTACATAGCAAGAAACATTTCTATAGAGAAGGAACATAATATTTCCAATCATATTTCTTTTCTTCTTACTCTTTGAATGGGTTTGGAAAACTAGATTCTTAGGGAGAAAGGGTAACCAAATTTAAATTCCATACGGTGCATTCCAACACAAAGAGAATAACTTATAGATAAATTTAAGAATATTGATTTCATAAATGAGTTCAAAATGAGAATTATTGATCTCTTATATAATATAATTTACAAAATCTCAAAGTATTGATAGTATTGTATATAAAGATATAAAAATTTCAATTTAAATATATCATAACTTTAATGATATAAAATTTGGAGTATTTATTCCCCCGACATTCATTTGTAAAATAGACATGGGTTATTGTTTACGTTTTCTTTTCCACTTATTTATTTTTCCTCATGATTTATAATTATTCTCTTTCCTTTGTAAGTGTTAATTCCCAAAATAGGCATATTCATGCAAATTTTATTACCTCTCTTCCCAATTGAAAGAGGCGAGGGATGTTGCAGGTGGTTTTGGATATTGTTTATAATGTCCTTGTTACATACCTTGAAAAATTGCTATAGAGGAGGAGCATAATATTTACAATCATATTTCATTTCTTCATACTCTTTGAATGGGTTTGGGAAACTAGATTCTTAGGGAGAAAGGGTAACCAAATTGAAATTCCTTACGGTGCATTCCAAAACAAAGAGAATAACTTATAGATAAATTTAAGAATATTGATTTCATAAATGAGTTCAAAATGAGAATTATTGATATCTTATATAAAATAATGTACAAAATCTCAAAATATTGACAGTATTGCATTTAAAGATATAAAAATTTCCATTTAAATATATCATAATTTTAATGATATAAAATTTTGAGTATTTATTCGCCCGACATTCATTTGTAAAATAGACTTGAGTAATTGTTTACGTTTTCTTTGCCACTTATTTATTTTTCCTCAAGTTTATAATTATTCTATTTCTTTTGTAAGTCTTAATTCCCAAAATAGGCATATTCCTGCTAATTTTATTACCTCCCTTACCAATTGAATAATGCCATGGATGTTGTAGGTGGTTTCGGACATTATTTCTAACGTTCTTTTTACATAGCAAGAAACATTTCTATAGAGAAGGAACATAATATTTCCAATCATATTTCTTTTCCTCTTACTCTTTGAATGGGTTTGGAAAACTAGATTCTTAGGGAGAAAGGGTAACCAAATTTAAATTCCATACGGTACATTCCAACACAAAGAGAATAACTTATAGATAAATTTAAGAATATTGATTTCATAAATGAGTTCAAAATGAGAATTATTGATATCTTATATAAAATAATGTACAAAAATCTCAAAATATTGACAGTATTGCATTTAAAGATATGAAAATTTCCATTTAAATATATCATAACTTTAATGACACATAAAATTTTGAGTATTTATTCGCCCGACATTCATTTGTAAAATAGACTTGAGTAATTGTTTACATTTCTTTCCCACTTATTTATTTTTCCTCAAGTTTATAATTATTCTATTTCTTTTGTAAGTCTTAATTCCCAAAATAAGCATATTCATGCTAATTTTCTTACCTCTCTTACCAATTGAATAATGCGATGGATGTTGTAGGTGGTTTCAGACATTATTTCTAACGTTCTTTTTAGATAGCAAGAAACATTTCTATAGAGAAGGAGCATAATATTTCCAATCATATTTCTTTTCTTCTTACTCTTTCAATGAGTTTGGAAACTAGATTCTTAGGTAGAAGTGGTAACCAAATTTAAATTCCATACGGTGCATTCCAACACAAAGAGAATAACTTATAAATAAATTTATGAATATTGATTTCATAAATGAGTTCAAAATGAGAATTATTGATCTCTTATATAAAATAATGTACAAAATCTCAAAATATTGATAGTATTGCATTTAAAGATATAAAAGTTTCCATTTAAATATATCATAATTTTAATGATATAAAATTTTGAGTATTTATTCGCCCGACATTCATTTGTAAAATAGACTTGAGTAATTGTTTACGTTTTCTTTGCCACTTATTTATTTTTCCTCAAGTTTATAATTATTCTATTTCTTTTGTAAGTCTTAATTCCCAAAATAAGCATATTCATGCTAATTTTATTACCTCTCTTACCAATTGAATAATGCGATGGATGTTGTAGGTGGTTTCAGACATTATTTCTAACATTCTTTTTACATAGAAAGAAACATTTCTATAGAGAAGGAGCATAATATTTCCAATCATATTTCTTTTCTTCTTACTCTTTTCAATGGGTTTGGAAACTAGATTCTTAGGTAGAAGTGGTAACCAAATTTAAATTCCATACCGTGCATTCCAACACAAAGAGAATAACTTATAAATAAATTTAAGAATATTGATTTCATAAATGAGTTCAAAATGAGAATTATTGATCTCTTATATAAAATAATGTACAAAATCTCAAAATATTGATAGTATTGCATTTAAAGATATAAAAATTTCCATTTAAATATATCATAATTTTAATGATATAAAATTTTGAGTATTTATTCGCCCGACAATTCATTTGTAAAATAGACTTGAGTAATTGTTTACGTTTTCTTTGCCACATATTTATTTTTTCCTCAAGTTTATAATTATTCTATTTCTTTTGTAAGTCTTAATTCCCAAAATAGGCATATTCATGCTAATTTTATTACCTCTCTTCCCAATTGAAAAATGCGAGGGATGTTGCAGGTGGTTTCGGATATTATTTATAATGTTCTTGTTACATACCTTGAAAAATTGCTATAGAGGAGAAGCATAATATTTCCAATCATATTTCATTTCTTCTTACTCTTTGAATGGGTTTGGGAAACTAGATTCTTAGGGAGAAAGGGTAACCAAATTGAAATTCCATACGGTGCATTCCAACACAAAGAGAATAACTTATAGATAAATTTAAGAATATTGATTTCATAAATGAGTTCAAAATGAGAATTATTGATATCTTATATAAAATAATGTACAAAATCTCAAAATATTGACAGTATTGCATTTAAAGATATGAAAATTTCAATTTAAATATATCATAACTTTAATGACATAAAATTTTGAGTATTTATTCGCCCGACATTCATTTGTAAAATAGACTTGAGTAATTGTTTACATTTTCTTTCCCACTTATTTATTTTTCCTCAAGTTTATAATTATTCTATTTCTTTTGTAAGTCTTAATTCCCAAAATAAGCATATTCATGCTAATTTTATACCTCTCTTACCAATTGAATAATGCGATGGATGTTGTAGGTGGTTTCAGACATTATTTCTAACGTTCTTTTTAGATAGCAAGAAACATTTCTATAGAGAAGGAGCATAATATTTCCAATCATATTTCTTTTCTTCTTACTCTTTCAATGGGTTTGGAAACTAGATTCTTAGGTAGAAGTGGTAACCAAATTAAAATTCCATACGGTGCATTCCAACACAAAGAGAATAACTTATAAATAAATTTATTAATATTCATTTCATAAATGAGTTCAAAATGAGAATTATTGATCTCTTATATAAAATAATGTACAAAATCTCAAAATATTGATAGTATTGCATTTAAAGATATAAAAATTTCCATTTAAATATATCATAATTTTAATGATATAAAATTTTGAGTATTTATTCGCCCGACATTCATTTGTAAAATAGACTTGAGTAATTGTTTACGTTTTCTTTGCCACATATTTATTTTTCCTCAAGTTTATAATTATTCTATTTCTTTTGTAAGTCTTAATTCCCAAAATAGGCATATTCATGCTAATTTTATTACCTCTCTTCCCAATTGAAAAATGCGAGGGATGTTGCAGGTGGTTTCGGATATTATTTATAATGTTCTTGTTACATACCTTGAAAAATTGCTATAGAGGAGAAGCATAATATTTCCAATCATATTTCATTTCTTCTTACTCTTTGAATGGGTTTGGGAAACTAGATTCTTAGGGAGAAAGGGTAACCAAATTGAAATTCCATACGGTGCATTCCAACACAAAGAGAATAACTTATAGATAAATTTAAGAATATTGATTTCATAAATGAGTTCAAAATGAGAATTATTGATATCTTATATAAAATAATGTACAAAATCTCACAAATATTGACAGTATTGCATTTAAAGATATGAAAATTTCAATTTAAATATATCATAACTTTAATGACATAAAATTTTGAGTATTTATTCGCCCGACATTCATTTGTAAAATAGACTTGAGTAATTGTTTACATTT